>JASDDO010000031.1:240394749-241644749 GCA_030015575.1 Agapanthus africanus
CTGATTGCAGCATAGGAATATCATTTCCTATCAAGAGTATATCATCTACGTACAATACGAGGAAGACTACCTTACCCTCTGCTACCTTCTTATAAATACAAGGTTCATCTATATTTTTGATGAAGTCAAACTCTTTGACTACAACATCAAAATAGATGTTCCAACTCCGCGATGCTTG
This sequence comes from Agapanthus africanus, assembly GCA_030015575.1. Classification (NCBI taxonomy): domain Eukaryota; kingdom Viridiplantae; phylum Streptophyta; class Magnoliopsida; order Asparagales; family Amaryllidaceae; genus Agapanthus; species Agapanthus africanus. Next base: position 240,394,928 of record JASDDO010000031.1, read on the forward strand.
CTTTAACCCATAAATGGATTTAAGCAGCTTGCACACCTTTCCGCTGTTCCCACTATCTACGAAGCCCTCTGGCTGAGTCATGTATACGCTCTCTTCTAAATCACCGTTTAGAAAGGCGGTCTTAACATCCATTTGCCAGATTTTGTAGTCATGGTATGCAGCAATGGAAAGTAAGATCCGGATGGACTTAAGCATAGCCACTGGAGAAAAGGTTTCGTCATAATCCACACCTGGTCGTTGACGAAAACCCTTTGCTACAAGTCTAGCTTTGAAAGTCTCAACTTTTCCATCTACACCAAATTTCTTTTTAAAAATCCACTTGCTCCCTATGGGTTTTACCCCTTCAGGAGCATTTTCCAAAGTCCATACTTTGTTGGTGTACATGGATTCCATCTCAGATCGCATTGCATCTAGCCATTTCACAGAGTCACCACTCGTGATGGCCTGCTCGAAACTAGTCGGTTCATCATCATCCATGATGCAGTCCTCGCTTCCACCATCAATGAGAAAACCGTAGTATCTCTCAGGTGGATGAGAAACCCTACTAGATCGGCGGAGAGACTGGGGTTCGTCGGGTACTACTGAATCCTCTGGTTCCACTAAATCATCTGTTGTAGTTTGTTCTGCTGGAACTTCTTCCAGTTCTACATCAGAGCCACTAATTTCTTTTTCAAGAAATTACTTTTCTAAAAAGGTGGCGTGCCGAGAAACAAACACCTTTTGTTCTTCGGTGTGGTAGAAGATATACCCGCGTGAATGTTTGGGATATCCAATAAACTTGCACAGAATAGACCTTGCGCCGAGTTTGTCCGGATTTTGTGTTTTCACATATGCCGGACAACCCCATATCCTAACATAATTAAGATGTGGTCTCTTTCTTTTCCATATCTCATATGGAGTGGTTGGCACAGATTTGGTGGGAACCATATTCAATAGGTCTGCAGCTGTCTCCAGTGCATACCCCCTAGAAGGAAATAGGTAACTCAGCCGTACTCATCATCGAGCGCACCATATCTAATAGGGTGCGATTTCTTCGTTTCGATACACCGTTGTGCTGTGGTGTATAAGGAGGAGTAAGCTGAGAGAGAATCCCATTCTCTTTTAGATAATCTAGGAACTCACTGCTTAAGTATTCACCTCCTCGATCAGATCGAAGAATCTTAATACTTTTGCCCGTTTGATTCTCTACTTCGTGCTTATATTCTCTGAATTTCTCAAAAGCTTCAGACTTGTGTTTCATCAGGAACACATGTCCGAATCTAGAGAGATCGTCAGTGAATGTAATGAAGTAGGAAGAACCGTTCCTGGCATGCGTAGACATGGGACCGCATACATCACTATGTACCAGTCCTAAGAGTTTAGTAACTCTTTCTCCATGTCCACTAAACGGAGCTTTGGTCATTTTTCCTTTGAGACATGAATGGCAAGTATCATAAGATGATAATTCAAATGGATTCAAATAACCATCCTTATGTAACTTAGCCAGTCGTGTCGCATTGATATGACCAAGTCTACAATGCCACAAGAAGGATTCGTTCATTTCTGAACTTTTCTTCTTGTGTGTGTTTTGTATATTTAGGACTGTATTCTGATTTAGAATGAATATGCCATTATGTAACGAGCCTGATGCAATCAACTTTTGATCTAGGAATATGTTCATAACATTATCCTTTACTACAAAATTATATCCTTCTTTACTTAATAAAGAAACTGATATAATGTTGCACATCATGTTCGGTATATAATAACACTCATTTAGAATCAGTGTATTACGACTTGGTAATACAAGGTGATATTCGCCAACTGCTTTGGCTACAATACTTGCACCGTTCCCTACTGGAACGGAATGATCACCTTTTCCTAATTCTCTACCTTTTCGTAGCCCATGTAACAATTTACATATGTGGGATCCTGATCCGGTATCTAATACCCAGGACGTAGGGTGAACTGAGAAACAGTTCTCAATAACTAACACACCCGAAGAAGATGCATCAACATGCACGTTCTTTTGGGTGGCGTGAGAATCCAGATATTCTCCTGTTTCCTGTTCAGTCTTATAACTCTTATAAGAAAGAACGGGTCCAACGTTCCCTTGCTCAGTACAATAATCGGGTTCAGTCAATACATCCATATTATTATCTTGATTATGGCCTGACATGGTCGCTACCTGGAGAGAGAGAGAAGAAAACACTTTAGCGTATGCTCTTGCAAGATTACATTGGTTATTATCTTATCTAATCAGGATGTCTCCCACTGTTTTTATCAAATCTACCTTAAAACGCTAAAAGGTAAGATTAGCCGGGATTAATTACACCCTACAATTTCGTCAATCTTTCAGTCAGATCAGTGTCGGTACTTTGAGGGAGGCTCCCCGTGCTTTCGCACGGACCTAATTAAAGTAAACCTCGTTTTCCCAGAGGCGTAACCCCGTTAACACGTTTCTAGACACCTACTTGATCGGCTAATTGTCCTGTGTAAAACTCTCCCAGGAGTAACACTTACTCGCAGTGGGTATCGGGATCCAACTATCTCATAGGAGGTATGCAATCTCATTGCAAATTTCAACACTTGAAATTCCCGATAATATTTTGCCCCTAGCATTCTATGACCTTGACGCAGGCCAACAAACCATAGTGCGCTAGTCAAGTTCAACCCGTCATTTCTTGATTGAATTAAACCCACCCGCACGACCCTTGACGCAGGCCAACAAAGTAGCACGACTACCCTAATCCAATCTGCATCATATGCATAAACAGATAAATACTAGTTAGCTACCGCACACCACGTCTTGACGCAGGCCAACAAACGTAGCACGAATACTAAATAATATCTATCTAAAATGACGGAGGGCTACGCAGGTTTTTCAGAAAACCATGAGCGTAATGAACTTGATATCGTCGTAGAATCAAGTAGTTTTTGAAAAAAGAGTGTTTTTGAGGCTTTTCTTAGTTTCGCTAAAGGGGTCACTCCCGGTGAAGGGATCGTCGGCCCTTTCCTCATCGAATAAGATGCATGATATATCATATATACCGCTGTGCAAAGCAAAACTCTAAAAGCAATCAAAAGACAAACCGAGTTTTGTAGCATCTGCCAGTTTCGCTAAAGAGTTCACTCCCGGTGAAGGGATCGTCGGCTCTTTCCTCATCGAATAAGGTGCAGGATATATCATATATATCACTGTGCAAAGCGAAACTGTAGCTACCCTTTTTATAAAGTTTTGATTCTACAACATCTTTAGGTTTCTTTTCTTTTTATTAATCTCATTAATAAATATCCCATCAGCTTATGCTTCCTAAGCATCACAGAAGAAACGAAAGCAGTAATATTTATATATCAACATATATATATAGTATAAGCATTCGTCTCAGGCAGTAATATGATCTCATCACAGAACATTGCAGCAGAAGAACATATATGAAATATTGGATATACTAGGACGTCCGTGTTTTCAATACGAGCCTGTATAAAACACGGATTCCACGGTCGCGACGAATAGCCAAACCCACATCCCAAGACCCCTACGAGAGCGGCAAGTAACACTGCCAATTCTAGGGTTAGGAGACCCGGTCTCGACTCGTCGAGATGGCCTCCCACTGGACCCTAGAATCCGGTTACTTGTGCTCCCCTCCTTTAGTCTACCTAATGCGGAAAAGTAAATAATATACACTGGTGACATCAACCTCAACCTGGAAGTGCCCCAAATAAAAGAATATTACATTACAAATGAATTTTACATGAATGAAAATAAAAACCCTCATCTCACATAAAACCCCCGGCTATTCAGAACGCGACGATCCAATATAACATATCACAGCAACACATAATATCACATATCATCAACGTAAGTAAATATGCGCATCCCAATTGTCGTTGACATATAGCAACGAAACCGGCGATATCACATATTACACTTACGGTCACAGAAAAGAAAGTGTAAAACTACAACATTTGGAATCCACAATCACTTTAGACATCGTAAATCCGAAATATCACATACTTCGCATTTCATGCCTAACTCTATGAATTCCACATATTGTATCACATTCCAGATAAATAGACAGTATTAAACTTTCCGAACAGATAATCAAATACCCAAAATTTCCTAAACTGCTCAACTCTTGAGCGGAGTTCAAATAATCCCAGAATATGTCAAAGTACCAGTGATCCATTCGTAGAAGGGTCAAGCCAACGCCTCACATGTGGCACGCCGTACTGCCCCAAACCCGAAGGTTCAAAAGGCAGTTCAAGACGGTCACATAATCGAGTTAAGGTTTGTTGTCTTCTAGAGGGTCCACCGCCTAACTTGTACAATTTTTCCGAAAGATTTAAACCCGATAAAAATTCAAAACTTGAAAGTTTTACGTGCCGGGAAAAAGTGGGTTAATGATATCCGTTCAACTAGTTTAACAGTTTCTAAATATCCGGAAAGAAATACGAATTTAAAATTTCCGATCGAGTCTACTATTACAAAACAAACCCCAGAATATTCAACACTTGAAACAGATTAAAAATACCCAGAAGCATAAACAAGCACCTACGGATATTTCCATGAAAAACACGTGTCACCAATCCATAATTCCGCCGCGGAACCGCCGCGTAAAGCATGTTTTCGCCGCGGTTCCGCCTCCGTTTAGAGGAATTGTGGGCCCGTGTTTCATGGTAATTCTTAAAATTCCCTGCTGATTTTTTTACGTATTTTTAATTCAGAAAATTCCCAGTTTTTGAAAAATTTCCAGAGAGGGGGTAAATTTTATCGGTTCGGGTTCGATCGGAGTTTTAACTTCATAAACACATCGCCTAATGCTCTAGCTAGGCTCTGATACCACTGTAGGGTTCCTAGGCACTCTTGTGATGGTTCATAAGGCATCAAACATGCCCGGATAAATATTTAGACGTGCCGAACAACCCAAAGCCGGGATCTTTGCTAGATTATTAGGGTTAAACATGCAAGATGATAACTTTTTATCTAAGTGTGAGGGATTACAACCTTTGTAGTCCGCTCCTTCGCTTCACAAGCTCCGAGTAGAAGTCCCTTTGCCGCGATCCACGATCTCCCGGACTCATGAGAGGCTCCACGACTCGAACGATCCATGCAAGCTTGAAGTGTTCCAAATCTCCGATGATCTACGTCGAAGTTGCAAAGACTCAAGCTTTCTCACTCTAAAGAGATGAACACACTAATCTCATGGGCTAGATGAGATGAGGATGAGAGAGTAGTATTTATGCTTTCTTTTTAAATCATTTTTGTAAGTCTACGCTAGCGCCCCGGCCGTCTACAGACGCCAAATGCGGAACAAAAAACTTTTAACTGGCACTATCGTATACTTTAACCCGGATCTGCCATTATTGCTAAACTAACATACTGTAAAGAGTGTAGAAAGGTTATACCGAACGATCCGAGTCCTTCGTTCTTTAACCATCATCCCACGCTCCGTTGTGGCTTTTTTGATCTCGTCGATCTCCGATTCTCCTCGTCCAGGTGGAACCACGTCACTGATTCTTTAAACGGGCTCCCGCCTCTGACTTGAGGCAACTCGGTCGTCAAGTTTGCCAAAAGAGACGACCAAGAATGATGTAGAGAATGAGTAGATGACTTTGTCTCACTTCGTCCAAATCCGTGTACGATCGGTTAATGAAGTTGCCGTGGGAATTGGGTGATGGAATGAAATGAACTGTCATACACCCCAAAATCTATCATATCTTTTTCACAAAAATGAAAACACCCAGTGGGAGAGGGGGAAGGGGCCGGCCATATTTATGGAGAGGGGGGGTGAGTGTAGGAGGAGGGGAAGGTAACCATTGGATAAATATCAACAACAAAATATCTTAAGCTTAACAAAAATCATTAATGAAAACAATGACTCATATCCTTAGTCATCATTTCATTAAATGCAACCAATTAAAACACAACACCAATAAACCTAGTCACCACCTTCTAGAACCTACTAGAAGCATGACCCACCCTCATCCAAGAAAAGATAAATCCGTCTTTAACCGAATGTTAAAAGACGGCTGATAGAAAACTGGAAACTGGCAACTTCCAAAAGTGATCCTGAAACGACTTTCAGGATAACCCCGTAGCTGTATAAATATACCCGCATTTGTATTACGACCGAATACAAATGCAACTGAGACAAAGATATTATACCTACTCAATATAATACTCGGATCCGGCTTAAACCAAAGCCGACCAGTATCATCTGCCCGAAAAATAACACGTGCGTAAACGCACGTGCATTTTCCGAACCCTGCCATAAAACTATACGGCCTCTACAACGTTTCGCCCGAACTTGGGAAACTGTCTGTGGGGGACTCTAATGACTCGTCAGTACCCTGGAAGTGGGTTTAACCACAAACCGTCAGCGGCACTAGCAATGCGTAACGGCTGCCCATGGACTGACCTCAAGGGAGGCCGATGAGAGAACTCATCCGGAAACCCTACTGAACCTAACAATGACAATGTATATACAGTCCGGTCCGTTCGTCTATGAGTATCGCATATCTGTCTAGGGGGCTAGTAACGTCAGACCCCCATTAGCAGTATAAGTCGTGTCGGAGTGAAGCCCAATAACACCCTGAGATACTACAGGAGTACCTACCAGTAAATCTCCTGCCACGGCCGTGGGCTTTGTGTAATGGCTCTCCTAGACACAGCACGATCTTGCCCCCAATACCGGGAGAGACGAATCCCCTGCCGATCCGCTCACGTGCCTCCATATGGCTCGGGACTGTACCCAAAAACTACCTGTTTGCACGATTCCTTTGAGCCGTGGTAGGGTAGAAATCAAAGCACAGTGGGAACTCATACGAGACAAATGACGACCTCAGGTCGATGAACTAACCTGTACACATGTCACCAGGGAACTGCTATCTGACGATAGATATAGTACTAACTAGAAGATTCCCGGCGAGTCCTGTCCGGTGTACTCAGAACCCAATGAGCACCTGTATACATCTTAGGTGATCCAACTGACACCAGTGGCTCGTGAGACCGGCCACCGCCCCTCGTCGGGGTCTCGACTGTATACACTAGTCTATTCCGGTGTATCGATGCCCTGTCTCGAAACTCCCACGACTAGGGACCACAATTAAGGATATGCGTATAAACCACCCAACTCTCACGTATATGATCGCCATCATACTGTTGGTAGTAAAGCAAGATCCTAAGGGCTCTATCAAAGTGTAACATGTAATCAGTCACCTGAACATGTACACGACTGATAAAGGCAAACCAGATAGCATACTATCATTTCGAGTAAGACTGTCCTACTGTTATAGGTCCTCCGCAATCATTGCAATCACGTACCTGCGATCCAATAATTGACTATGAGGGCACTATCTCCAACAATCTCCTACCTGCACTCAAGGCTAATTATTGCAATGTTGACTACTCACAGCCCGTGTGAAACCGAACATCCAACTCCTCTACTAATCAGTTTCACAAAGCCCGTTTGTAAAACTATTGTGTTCGAGAAATAGCCTCAGTGAGTGGATCCGCCAAGAAGTTTCTTTCTATATCTCTCTAAATCTCAAGTTCGCGGAGAAAGCCATCTCCCGAATTGAGTAATACCTGTCTTAGAATATTTTTGGATATCTGATGGGACCTAGTTCATAAATGAACTCCAAATCCAAACTTCTTAGACTGTATCGATCACTGAACCTAATCAGTATCCGGCACCATGCCTCCCACAGTATTCTCTTGGACCATCTGTCCATAATACTGTCCCTCGTCAGAGGGAAAAACTATAACTCTGACAATCACTCTGTCAACCATGTCACCTTTGAAGCCTGGAATGATAATCGTCTCGCGAAAGAGGCTGCCGTCATCAAATCCGTAGAACATGTACTTATGTTCTAAAACTGCTTCCTTATGTTTCTCCAGGATTGGATTAATACAAACTTATTGCATCTAGTGCAAAAACAACATCTGGTGTGGTACTTGATATCTCATGATTGACTCAGTTGCCTAAGCAAGTGATCTGCCAATCATGCCCATCCCTCTCTCCTTCAGTCTGTAAGACACCTTTAGAGAGGGTGACTCCATTACCTGCAGGTACTCCACCATGCCAGGAGTCATGTATTCTAAAAAACCATTAGAATACGGTCAAAGTACCCACATTGGGAAACTACCCAAATCCAGATCTAAAACCATAGATCCAGAAACCAGAATGTCAAATATTATATCCATATCCTGTCTGGAGAAACAACTGTGTGACGACCACAGTACAATCGATCGTAATATAGGAATTTTACTTCCTATTCTGTGTATGTCATCCAGATACCATGACATCACACCCTACTACCTTCTTAACAGATCCATCCCCTATCCTGATTGAAGTCAAACCCATGACTGTCACATCAAAATTAGATGATCTATCTCCGCTATAACTGCTCAAGTCTATAAATAGATATAAGCATCTTGCCCACTATGCTTCCGCTGCTCCCACTGACTACGACAACCCTCCTACCGGGTCTCATATCCTGGAACAACAGTAGTGTCAAGTCTGGGTAAACAAGATCCTCCCTGTCACCGTCCTTGAGGCTACCGGAGTACCTCTCGGGTGTCTGAGGTTACCCATCATATCTGCGGAGTGGCTATTGGAATGTCAAACCTGATTGAATATATAGGTCCTATTAAATTTTCCGTAATCGTTCGAGGTTCTGGAATCACTTCCAGTTCTACCATACTCCCACTACTGTTTTTTGAAAAAGATCCATTTTACTAAAACCGTGGCGAGTCAAGAACAATATCACTATTGATCTTCCAAATGGTAGAATATCAACCCTCGTCATAGCCAGGGTCAACCCACAAACAGCCATTACAGAAACGTGCCCTGAGTTATCCAGAGTCTGGTTTTAAGCATAAGCTGGACAACTCCCCGTACCTTAATATCTTTTAAGGTACGATCCATTCTATATCCAATATAGAAACTTTGGCACTTATTTAATTGGAACCAGATTCAAATCATGCAGCTGTCTCCAGTGCATATCAACTTAATGGAAAGAGGTTAATCAGCATTACTCAACTTAGGAATCCATCCAATTATGAGTAACCTGAAAGAGAAACAAGTTTCTCAAAACCATTACTATCATCTGAATACCAATCACAAGAATCTACATCTTCGATCTCTTTGAAGAATCCCGATACTTGTGACACTTGGTTCTCTACTTTATTCTTATACCCACAACTTCTTAAAACTTAGACCTTGTATTTCTACGAAACACTTGTCTAAATACTAGAGAAGTTATAAGTAAACAGAACATAGTACGAGGACCTACCCCTTTGTCCTGAAGGACACTGGACAACATACAATACTCTTTATAAGTCCGCTGAGTTGTCAACTCAAAACCTGTGCATCGTAGGTTGAAAACTGTACCCTGGCGATTTCCTCAAATATCACCAATTACAACGAATTCCGATATAATGAGGATAATCACCTAATTCCCAATAACTTACTCCCACTTATCATCTGTAAAACCATACAGATATGAGAATGAAACCTGGTAAATACATACCCTTAGAGTAAGTGTCTAATCGGGAAAACAGTTTTTCTTTAACAATGCACTGAAACATGAAAATGTTTCGTAGGGGTATCCTGGTATTCATAGCAATGCCTCTTCCATAATCCAATTCATGACTTCAACCGTATATTTTATTGCCGTCTCTCCAAATCCCTTTATTTGTCTTTAGTCGTTACCTTCTGTACACCATCGTTAGGATAAATGGTTTTCTTCCTTCCCTACCGTTCGGCACCAGCCTATGGTTTGGAAGAAGACTATCCAGTAAGCATAATAGGTGTACCCTCCTAAACCAAGGAGTACTCGTATCTTGAGAGAAGGTGATGATAAAAGACATCTGAATAATACCTTATTCTTTTAAAGGTGAAATAGGAGTGGCGATGAAGTACGCGGTTTGGTCGTGAATGGTAACAGTCGCAATTTACTTTGCCCTCTTTCTAATCCCTTTATTTTGTCTTTACATATTACCTTCTGCACACCCTACTTAGGCTAATTGGTTTTCTTCATTCCCTACCTTTCGACACCTGCCTATGGTTTGGAATAAGACTATCCAATAAGCGTAATAGGTGTACTCTCCTAAACCAAGGAGCTCTCGTAACCTGAGAGAAGGTGATAATAAAAGACAACTGAATAAACCAATTCTATTTCTCCTGAACCTGGATCCATCCTCGAAGAACTAGCAACCTGAGAGAAGGTGATAATAAAAGACAACTGAATAAACCAATTCTATTTCTCCTGAACCTGGATCCATCCTCGAAGAAGTCCCTTCGAGTTCGTATATAACCATACGATGGATCTATCCAATGGAAGTGGATATCCGTAGTAATACGGGTGTTCTGAGAAATGCAAAGGGTAAAAGAAGGAGTGGCAATGACTTATGCAACATAGACAATCCAAAAGCCAGTATTTTAAGAAGGTTCGGTCAACCAGGTCACTGAGTCATAGTCAAGGGTCGGTCAAAGGTCGCTGCCAAAGAGAGAGAGAAAAGAAACACTCTGCGTGCACTCTAACCTAGATCAGAATGGTTATCACTTTATCTAATCCGGAAACCTCCCACTGTCCTGTCAAATTCTCCTCCAAACCAGAAAGAAGAATCAATCGGGATCACCCAAAGAGTAAACCAACTCATCAGTGGGAATCGGGATCCAACTCTCATCGCATGATAACGTGACGGAATCCACTCGCGTTATCACACTCCAGAAGTTATGCGCATGCCTAGCAAGTTTCAGTTTCTTTAGAAACTCCCGATGTGATTTTTACCCCATGCTCTTATGATCGTGACTAAGGGCCAACCCATCATAAATCACATGTCAAGTTCTTCCCATCATTATCTTGTTAATTTGAACCCACCCGTACTCGCCCTTGACTAAGGGCCAACAAGGCTGTACGACTGTCCCAAACCAACGCATCTTTCTATGCAACATATGAACACCCCAGCAGCTACCAATCACTATGTCCTAGCTAAGGGCCAGACCAACATAGCTTGAATACTACTGACCATTCACATGAAATGACGGAGGGCTACGGCGCGTTTTTAGCGAAAAAACCTTTAACGTAATGAACTTGATCTCGCTGAAGGAACCTGATAGCTTTTTAAAATATAGTGGCGAAAACCTTTTGCTAAAGAGGTCACTCCCGGTAAAGGGATCTCGGCTCTTTCCTCGTGGAATGAGGTGCAGGATATTCCACTGAATACCGCTATGCAAAGCAACTTGTAATCGACTATAGTGAAGTTATTACCCTGACGCAAACTTCTATCCAAGGGGTCAGTCCCGGTGAAGGGATATCGGCCCTTGCCCGGTCGAATGAGGTGCAGGATATTCCACTGAATACCGCTATGCATAACAAAAGGAAACGTCTTTGCAATAACACTTTTAAATTTGTTCCAACAACTGCAAATAGGTTTGCTTTACTTTGCATTGATCAGAATCAACGCAGTCCCATCATTCAATCACACCAGAAAAGAACGAAAATAAAATGTACGTATATGCCATCTGCATTCGTCACTGGGTCCCGTCATCACCCGTTAGGTTACTTAACTAACGACAGAGCGGGGACTGGACTAGCGCGGGTGTAAGACATATACAACATCTAATAGTATATAAACCAATATACATTAATCGCTCCAGGCGTGATAATATGCAACATTACAGAAAAGTAATAAGCATCACAGAACAATACAGATAATCTGGTATCCCCGAGTTTCACAGAGCCGCTGCTGAAACCCGACGTTCCCCTGTCGTGTGGATAGCCTGTGCAATGAAACCTAGACCCCTACGGGTGCGGCAAGTTACCCGCCAAAACCTGAAGCGAGGCAGCCCCCTACAGCATAGTGAATGGACCACCCTGCACTTCACGGAATCCGGTAATCTTGGGCACCCCTCCTTTGGTCAACCTGTACCCCCTACGAGTGCGGCGAATAGTCTGCCAATTCTAGAGTGGGGCCCCTCTGCCTCTCAAAGCCATGATATGCGGACCCGTTTCCCCTCCAGAACCCGGCTATCCGTGCACTCCGTCGCGGGGCAAAACCTAGTACAGTAATGAAAAATAGTACAACAGGTACATCGACCGCAACCTGGTCGTGCCCCAAAAGAATATTATACAACAGGCAGTGACGGCAGTCCACAAGTTGGACGCTCGCCCCGCAATATCAAATGTACAAATAAACTCAAACTGTACTACCATTGCACACTGCTATCCACCACGACAAATCCGCAACATCACAGCACAACACAGAACATCAACGCGAATGTCACGTTCGCAAACCCGTCTAAAAGAACTATAGCAATCAGACGCGGTTTACCGATCAAATGAAATTCCCGGTCGGAGATATAATGTAAGCACTGTAAACTAACATGTTTAAATTTCGATCGACCAAATATCACAAAGTGGGCCCCACGAACATCTGTAGAACAGTAACAAAACCTGGGCCCAAACGATATATACCAAAACCCCCAATTTCCAGAGGAGAACACACTGTACAAATTTGGGAGCATGTTCTCACCAAGTGGCCGCGGATGCGCGGCCAAACCATGGGTTTGGCCGCGTTTCCGCAGCGGCTTGGTGGAATCACGAGCCCAAATTTTGTCGGTGTTCTTATAAAAGTGTCACGACCCGAAAGAGCACGTGACTGGCCCTTGAACCATATGAAGCCTATAGGACTCCATCTGATCCAAGTAAGCCAAAAGCCCAGAAATCTAAAACCATTTTTGAGAATAAGTAAAGAAAACTGGTTTAAAGAAGTGAAGAAATACAGGTTTGAAATCAAGGTTTTTAAATAACTAAGCCGAAGGTACGTTTTGAAAACAATAAAGTCTTTTCTAAAAATTTCGGCAGAGTTTCTTTTGAAAAACTGGCCCCGAATGGGGTACAACAAGTATAACAATATGTATGCAATGATAATGGCATCCCCAAGAGGGAGCTAGCTCTTCGTCAATCGACGGTCACAACCACATATGCAGCAATAATATACAACGCCTAGTGGCGAGGATCAAATCCAAAGAAAACTCAAAAGCAATAAGAAAAAAACGCAATACTACTAAGCGCGACTCTAAGGTCGAAATAATACAGGTTTTGGTTGATGGAAATTCTAGATACAATGAAATAAATAAATACAATGGTGGTTCTTGATGCGAAAGAATCCACCTACCAAAGCAAGTCACCCACAAGAAGAAAGTGTGCCAGAAATGCCGCAATAGAACCTGTACGGCAGAACCTGCAAGAACTGTGGCACAACGGGGGTGAGTTGCCAACTCGTGAATAGAAACATCTACAAGCAGAAACCGAATGCAAGACATAAACCTAAGTCAACGATCAATAATATAATCCACAAGAGTACATCTGAGTGTAATAGGGTGGCAAGGTAACATCTAATCATGTATGTAGTGCCAGGTACTCAGGTAATCACATGTCATCAGTGTAAGGTATGTCTGCATGAAGTAACCATGAAGAAATATCAATGATATCAATACACATATATTAGCGTCCCATACCACTAATATTGGTGTAAGGGTATATATAACAGCGCCCTCATACCCTGTTATATATACAAATAAAGTATGATCAATGTAAAACCAGTCTGTATATGATCCAAGTCTGTATATAATCCATGTCTGTATGTATGTGGAACCCGTCCACTCGTCACCCACTGACGATAAGCATCAAGTATGCAAGTATGAGGATATAAACAATATCATGGAAAAACATCATGAAAACCCGTGCCTAGCATCGACACGTAAATCCTCATCCATATGGGGCTCCGTCGGCGGTATCGGCCCTCGGCCCCCGGCAGTACGAGTCAACCCATGTCCATCTCTGGGCTCCGTCTGCGGTATCGGCCCTCGGCCCCCGGCAGTACGGGTCAGCCCATCTCTCGACTGCGGCCGGTATCCTCCAGATATCCGCCGAGCTCAAATACAATCACCGGTAGGTACTCGCCCGCCTCCAGGCTCAATCGGCAAACCCATCGATAATCTCGCCGAGGGGAACCATACCGGGCCCACCACGAACCCGCAAACGGATCATCACCTCCTCGAATCGGGTTTCAAGCACACGTCTCAGCACCGAGAAAACGCGTGGTGGACGCACCGAAATATCATATCACGAGGTACCGGGTTTTCATAAAAGTGCCTCTTTTCTTAAATAACCCCACGGTCCTCAAAAACCAGAAATCACATGAAAATCCAACATCAGGAAGTAAATCCAATGCGATGTGCTATGCAGTCAATCCATGACGTATGCGACATGTAAAGAACAGTAATCATATCGGAAATCATGCAACATGGAATAGTAATGTGCATATGTCGAAGGAAGAATCATCTCATGAATGCAATAGTACTACAGTGTAGTGGCATGGCAATTATCGATGATGAAGTGTGTGAGCCGGCAAATAGTGTACGTGGAACATACGCATCATCGATAATGGTGCTGGTGTCCTAACAGCATGATAATAATATAGCAATGAACATATGCCAGCAATGCGAATAGTATGAAGATGCAGAAATCTAGTAGCCAACACCACAGTAAAGTATCTACTATGCAACTACACCTAAGTATCAGGTCAAACAGGAGGGGTAGGTGTGGAAACCACCTAAATCCGAGTCGGTATATATATAAAGATATATAGTCGGTGATCTCGCCTCAATGTCATATCATAAGATATCCTCGAGTTATGAGTGCGGATCTATCATCAATATCGGCACGTACGGTAAATCATCGTACGGCATCCCCAAAAGCTGGGTAGGGGTCAACATCTCACTGTCTCATCACATAACAGATATCACCATCATCAGAACATATAGTCTGGAGTACTACTCTATGTCTAGTACAAAACGGTAACATCAGTAAAGTATGCATGCGGGGGTAAACACATATCCCAAGCCGCAAGAATCACAAGTCATATCCCACATATGAATCGTATCAAATCACCGATCCCATGGCACCAAGCCCATATCATCGACTCATCTCCAAAGTCATCACATATCATCAATCATAGTGCAAGTACAAGTGATAAGCAAGGGTGTGTGTATAGGTGTAATTCTATCCTAGGGTTCGCGACTATGAACTGCACTAGTCACTTCTAACCCTGTACTATCCATAATACACGTAATATCACGATAACTACATAATAATCTATCTACGGACTGCGGGGGTGCTATACGCCATTCACCCGACTTCCCCCTGTAGATATAATCTACTCACCTTGCTTCTCGTGTGCCAAAGCCGATGTCGCTATCTTCACCTCCTTTGCCTCAACATCACGCGGGGTACCTACAAGTATATCACAATGCTAAAGCACATGAAAATCACATCGGAAACCAAAATAGCACACGCTACCCGCATAGATAAAAACCTATCGACTCGCATGTAAACACAATCAAAATCCACTTGTCGTTGACGTCCAAACGCCACCCGACAGGAATGAATCACCAAATACCAAAATCCATGCTAAAACAAGTCCTAAATTATACACCAACATAGGAAAATCAACCCAGATTTCACCCTAGATGGAATCAGTCAAAACTAGACATACTCAGGGTCAAAACTAGAGGAAATGGGGGCATGCACAGAAAACGAGGCAATTCCTTAAAATACCTTATTTTAGAATTTTCCATAATTTTTCCCCATTTATCTGTATTTAATTATACCAGAATATTAAAATATTCATTAAAATAATATTAAATTATAAAATTTCCCAAAAATCATATTTTATTATTTTGAAGACGTTACAATCTACCCCCCTTAAAGAAATTCGGTCCCCGAATTTAAATTTAAACCCCCAAATACTAAAATATTTCAATACAAATTCCAAGTCATCGGGGCTCCGAAATCATCTATACATAAAACATCATAGCGCAATACATGCGCATGAGTACTGAGCAGATAACTCAAAAGCAACACTCCATCAAGCATCCGCAATCATCGGAGTTATGGTAACGACACAATGTCAAATCCAATACAAAATCAATATGATATGGACCAAGACTATACATGTAGACACCCAATCTATACATGTAATTAGCTGATGCAACTGTATGCCAAATCTTTTTAAGTCGCTGTGCGATGCGCGTAACACTGCACAGTGGCGGACGTTTCTCATAAGAAAATAACTATATATGTGTATATATATCCTTTGTTTAATAAGCACGTTCCACCATTTTGAAAATAATCAGAAGGGTTTCCTTGTTTTTAAAACGTTTTGTGTCATATCGGACACGTAGGTATATACTGAGACTATAGCTCGCTTTTCGGAAATCCCTTCGATAACTATCGATGCATGCAAAATATATCCAGGCACTGTCCACTGACTAGTCCTGCTCAGTATGAAAGCAAATATCCCACATCATAAATTCCAAAAATGCACATAACACCACCCTGTGCGTCTGACGCGCACGGAAATCAAAATCCATATATGCGCTAAACATGTGCACAAAACAACATCTAGGTGCAACGGGTGTGCACGAAGCATCTGTCATAGACAACATGTGTGCCTGACAGCCAAAACAGGTGCATCTGAAATGCACGAAGAATCTCGATTTAGTGCATCTGATGTGCCCCAAAATCGTATCTCAAAACATGCGCCCAACATGCGCGAAAATCCAAATCGGTGCATCCATCATGCACGAATGAAAATCTAGACCCTGCGCACTCAATATGCACGGAATCACAAAATCCAATAGCAACGTCGAATATGCGTAAGTCAAACCCCAAAGCACGGAGTGCAAGAATCCACATCAATATCACAATCAAAATCGACATACCGAAAGGCATCAAATCGAAGTCAGGTGCAATCGTAATGCACAAAATATAAATCCGGTGCAACAAAGGCACGAAATATAAATCTGATGCGATAAACGCAAGAAACATAAAACTGGTGCGACAAATGCACGAAGTATAGAACTGGTGCATCCCATGCACAAATACCAAGCAATAACTCAAATACGTAAGCAGCAACACCAAGTGTATCCAGATATGAAGAAAATCATAAACGTGTGCAGCTGCGGGCACAAAACACATATCGATGCACTACAAGTACATATAAGCTATACCGAGTGCAAAATCAAAACACTAAAATTACATGAAACTCTGCTGGAAACGTAAATCAAATCACCAGCATAAAATAGGCATGAAATCGCAATCAAAAGCTCAAGAGTAATAATTATGTACAAGGTATAAATACCCAGTAGGTGCAACCATGGTGCACAAAATCAAATATCATGAAACTCAGTCATCAAAACTAAATCATGCAAACAGAACGCCCAAAATACCGAAATCCAAAATGACGGATACGTGATAATCGAATCACAAAATCACAAATCATAAATACCGTCGTCGGTAGTTCCTCCTTCAAGGTCGAGAAGGAGTCGGTGCAATCCACTGCTAGCAGCGCAGGATATCTACCTGCCTCTTGCTCACGATCTGGCGTCCTCTGGCTCTCTGGGTCCTTATCTTCTCCGTGGATTTCCAATCTCACAGTCAACCGGCTCATCGGCCCTGTCAGATGTGCTAACGGGGACGATTCCGTTCTGGCACTTCTCTGGTCACCTCTCGGTCAAACCTCACGACCACTCGTAAGGCAGCATATCACTGGCGTCGGCCTCTGGCTCTCTGAAAGCATGTCACACATCTGATCCTGGGTGCAATCATCATGGCAGCAATGTCCTGGAAGGGATCCTGCTCAAGGTCTCTTCCAAGCATGCCTATGCCGATCTGTACAGAGGCTGGCCTTCCTGCACAACCTCTTCTCGCTCAAAAGACACCTGTGTCCTCAGCACAATATTTTCTCAGAAACTGGTCACATCCTAACGTCTCTGTAAGCATATCAGGTCTCTAGTCTCGACGGGAAGCAATGACAGCTCGTCAGTGTCTCACACGAACCTCTTGTTCCACCTGTATCTATCGCCGTCCATTATGGCGTCATGCTAAGCTACGATGCACCGCACTGTTCTCGGCCGCAGTCAATCTGAAGTCTCTCGTACGGACTCGAAATCGCGTACTCTGTAGCTTCATCATTCCGTAGAAGATGTCAGGCCGAACTGGTCCTCGGGAACACGTCCCAACCATCGGAGGAATACTTATCACTCGTCCGTCCTTGGTCAATCCGCAACGCATCTGGGTAAGTTCCTTTATCCGAACTTAGTCGACTACCCCGTCGATAATGCCGAACTCTGTCCTGCTGGGTGTGCGCAATACGACCACTCCTGGTCTAGGTCTTCTCGTATCGTACTCCAGAAAGGTCCTGTCGAGGTTCCTTCTCAAATCTCAAACCTGCCGAAATGCCCGGAAGTCGTCATCCGATGCTGAAGCTAAAGCTCATTCCGGAACGGCTGCATACATATTGCGCTTCTTTCTGGAAGATCTATCCACATACCACGCCTCGGGGTGCGTATCACATCTCTGATGTCAGCGGAGTGGGACGTCATCTCGTCGAAATATCTTGCGAACTCTTTTCTTCACTCTGCGTCAATGTCGACTAATTCGGACTCGTCTCATCATGGCTGCATGTACTGTGCTCCAACGGCTATGCTCGCATCTGGAGTCTCCCAAGCAGTGTCCCATCACGATATCCGAAGATGTCGAACCATCCGATCGACTCGCCAGATCCTCATAATCCCCCAAGAGCTCACATCTCGGGTACAGTTTAATAGTATCGAGTATATGCCACAGCGTCGGTGGTCCAGCCGTAGAAGGGCAAACCCAAGCCTCACTAATGGCGCCGAGGAACCGCCGCAAACCCGAAGGTTCAAAGGCTTTCACACGGTCATTAAGTCGAGTTAGGGTTTCATTCTTCTAGAGGGTCCATAGAATCACCTGCATGTCTTTCCGTATACTTTAAACTTGGAAAATAGGTTCCTGACATTCGATCGTCTCTATCGACTCTCAACGAACCTGCGTGAAGTCGTCTCTATCTGGAATCGATCCACCTGATGACTCGCATCGGGTAAGCAAACGCACCACACGTCCTAGTCATTCATCCTCGGTGACTAGCGACTCGCTATCATAACTCCAAGAACATGCTCATGCTGCAGTAGCTCCAACCATCTGGGCGATATCTCGTCATTTGCAGTAGCAACTGGCTCATACGCCTGTACGCCGAACAACGCCTCAATCCTCCAGGAAAGGCAATACATAAGCGGTCATCTCTGAGTCGGTCTGCTCTAGATCTGAGTAAGACTCTCCACACTGGAAATCTTCAACTCATCTGGGCCCGCTCTGGCGCAAAATCGGACGAATCACCTTCGTCTCTCAAATCGGGTAGACTAGCTATCATCAGTCGCATGACTGCCCGAAAGCTCCGGCAATCTCAGCTCGTAAGCTCTGAAAGCAACATCTTGTCAATCTCAGCCACAGCTGGTCCATCTGTCTGCATGGTAGGCGACATCACAATCTCTGAGGTATGCTGTACATCAACAGTCTTCTCTCAACTGGCAGCTCTAACAATGGCCCGATCATCCGGTGCAAGACCAAGCACTCGCCTCCACTAGAGGTCACAATCACCAACACTAACTCGAGACGTTCCCATGTCACCAGAAAACACAATGGTCGGCCCTCGTACCAAACGAGCTCACACCGGCCGTAACCCTAGCAGCAGCCCAAACTGCGCTCAAACATGGCAACAGGAACCTCAGTCGAGTATCAAAGAGAGCACATCAATGGCAAGAAAGGAAACAACAGATTCAAAGTGGATACATGATCATAGGAAGGAACAGCATCAATGGAGGTATGATCATGAAACTAATAGAATCGGGGATCTCAAATGGATGTATAATCCAGGATATGAAGAGAATCACTGATCTCGAAAGTATGTACATCCTATGGTTCCTTAAGCGGAGTGGCGTGTCGTAAGTATGCCGCGGAACATACCAACGGTACGTCACTCTACTTTAGTCACCTAATCCATCAACCAAGGGTCATCCTAATACGATGAATGTTCGGGTCGAATACCCCCTCGACCAAGTCTAAGTTCCGTAAGGTCAAGCCTAAGTTTCGTATATAAACAACGCCCTAGGCTCCACATAGTTAAACTCAGACTCGAACCAAGGTCAACCTAGCGCTCTGATACCAATTTTGTCACGACCCGAAAGAGCACGTGACTGGCCCTTGAACCATATGAAGCCTATAGGACTCCATCTGATCCAAGTAAGCCAAAAGCCCAGAAATCTAAAACCATTTTTGAGAATAAGTAAAGAAAACTGGTTTAAAGAAGTGAAGAAATACAGGTTTGAAATCAAGGTTTTTAAATAACTAAGCCGAAGGTACGTTTTGAAAACAATAAAGTCTTTTCTAAAAATTTCGGCAGAGTTTCTTTTGAAAAACTGGCCCCGAATGGGGTACAACAAGTATAACAATATGTATGCAATGATAATGGCATCCCCAAGCGGGAGTTAGCTCTTCGTCAATCGACGGTCACAACCACATATGCAGCAATAATATACAACGCCTAGTGGCGAGGATCAAATCCAAAGAAAACTCAAAAGCAATAAGAAAAAAACGCAATACTACTAAGCGTGACTCTAAGGTCGAAATAATACAAGTTTTGGTTGATGGAAATTCTAGATACAATGAAATAAATAAATACAATGGTGGTTCTTGATGCGAAAGAATCCACCTACCAAAGCAAGTCACCCGCAAGAAGAAAGTGTGCCAGAAATGCCGCAATAGAACCTGTACGGCAGAACCTGCAAGAACTGTGGCACAACGGGGGTGAGTTGCCAACTCGTGAATAGAAACATCTACAAGCAGAAACCGAATGCAAGACATAAACCTAAGTCAACGATCAATAATATAATCCACAAGAGTACATCTGAGTGTAATAGGGTGGCAAGGTAACATCTAATCATGTATGTAGTGCCAGGTACTCAGGTAATCACATGTCATCAGTGTAAGGTATGTCTGCATGAAGTAACCATGAAGAAATATCAATGATATCAATACACATATATTAGCGTCCCATACCTCTAATATTGGTGTAAGGGTATATATAACAGCGCCCTCATACCCTGTTATATATACAAATAAAGTATGATCAATGTAAAACCAGTCTGTATATGATCCAAGTCTGTATATAATCCATGTCTGTATGTATGTGGAACCCGTCCACTCGTCACCCACTGACGATAAGCATCAAGTATGCAAGTATGAGGATATAAACAATATCATGGAAAAACATCATGAAAACCCGTGCCTAGCATCGACACGTAAATCCTCATCCATATGGGGCTCCGTCGGCGGTATCGGCCCTCGGCCCCCGGCAGTACGAGTCAACCCATGTCCATCTCTGGGCTCCGTCTGCGGTATCGGCCCTCGGCCCCCGGCAGTACGGGTCAGCCCATCTCTCGACTGCGGCCGGTATCCTCCAGATATCCGCCGAGCTCAAATACAATCACCGGTAGGTACTCGCCCGCCTCCAGGCTCAATCGGCAAACCCATCGATAATCTCGCCGAGGGGAACCATACCGGGCCCACCACGAACCCGCAAACGGATCATCACCTCCTCGAATCGGGTTTCAAGCACACATCTCAGCACAGAGAAAACGCGTGGTGGACGCACCGAAATATCATATCACGAGGTACCGGGTTTTCATAAAAGTGCCTCTTTTCTTAAATAACCCCACGGTCCTCAAAAACCAGAAATCACATGAAAATCCAACATCAGGAAGTAAATCCAATGCGATGTGCTATGCAGTCAATCCATGACGTATGCGACATGTAAAGAACAATAATCATATCGGAAATCATGCAACATGGAATAGTAATGTGCATATGTCGAAGGAAGAATCATCTCATGAATGCAATAGTACTACAGTGTAGTGGCATGGCAATTATCGATGATGAAGTGTGTGAGCCGGCAAATAGTGTACGTGGAACATACACATCATCGATAATGGTGCTGGTGTCCTAACAGCATGATAATAATATAGCAATGAACATATGCCAGCAATGCGAATAGCATGAAGATGCAGAAATCTAGTAGTCAACACCACAGTAAAGTATCTACTATGCAACTACACCTAAGTATCTGGTCAAACAGGAGGGGTAGGTGTGGAAACCACCTAAATCTGAGTCGGTATATATATAAAGATATATAGTCGGTGATCTCGCCTCAATGTCATATCATAAGATATCCTCGAGTTATGAGTGCGGATCTATCATCAATATCGGCACGTACGATAAATCATCGTACGACATCCCCAAAAGCTGGGTAGGGGTCAACATCTCACTGTCTCATCACATAACAGATATCACCATCATCAGAACATATAGTCTGGAGTACTACTCTATGTCTAGTACAAAACGGTAACATCAGTAAAGTATGCATGCGGGGGTAAACACATATCCCAAGCCCGCAAGAATCACAAGTCATATCCCACATATGAATCGTATCAAATCACCGATCCCATGGCACCAAGCCCATATCATCGACTCATCTCCAAAGTCATCACATATCATCAATCATAGTGCAAGTACAAGTGATAAGCAAGGGTGTGTGTATAGGTGTAATTCTATCCTAGGGTTCGCGACTATGAACTGCACTAGTCACTTCTAACCCTGTACTATCCATAATACACGTAATATCACGATAACTACATAATAATCTATCTACGGACTGCGGGGGTGCTATACGCCATCCACCCGACTTCCCCCTGTAGATATAATCTACTCACCTTGCTTCTCGTGTGCCAAAGCCGATGTCGCTATCTTCACCTCCTTTGCCTCAACATCACGCGGGGTACCTATAAGTATATCACAATGCTAAAGCATATGAAAATCACATCGGAAACCAAAATAGCACACGCTACTCGCATAGATAAAAACCTATCGACTCGCATGTAAACACAATCAAAATCCACTTGTCGTTGACGTCCAAACGCCACCCGACAGGAATGAATCACCAAATACCAAAATCCATGCTAAAACAAGTCCCAAATTATACACCAACATAGGAAAATCAACCCAGATTTCATCCTAGATGAAATCAGTCAAAACTAGACATACTCAGGGTCAAAACTAGAGGAAATGGGGGCATACACAGAAAACGAGGCAATTCCTTAAAATACCTTATTTTAGAATTTTCCATAATTTTTCCCCATTTATCTGTATTTAATTATACCAGAATATTAAAATATTCATTAAAATAATATTAAATTATAAAATTTCCCAAAAATCATATTTTATTATTTTGAAGACGTTACAAAAAGCCTACTGAATTTTCTGTGATGTGTAAAATTAATTTTGGAACCCTTTTAAAATCGACAGAAACTGTCAAGCTTTGATTTTGCAGTTTTTGATTTCCGGTTCGATCGATATTTTAAACGCGTTAGCACAAGTTAGTATAGCAAAATGGTTAGGCTCTGATACCACTGTAAGTCTACGCTAGCGCCCCGGCCGTCTACAGACGCCAAATGCGGAACAAAAAACTTTTAACTGGTGCTATCGTATACTTTAACCCGGATCTGCCATTATTGCTAAACTAACATACTGTAAAGAGTGTAGAAAGGTTATACCGAACGATCCGAGTCCTTCGTTCTTTAACCATCATCCCACGCTCCTTTGCGGCTTCTTTGATCTCGTCGATCTCCGATTCTCCTCGTCCAGGTGGCACCACGTCACTGATTCTTTAAACGGGCTCCCGCCTCTGACTTGAGGCAACTCGGTCGTCAAGTTTGCCAAAAGAGACAACCAAGAATGATGTAGAGAATGAGTAGATTACTTTGTCTCACTTCGTCCAAATCCGTGGACGATCGGTTAATGAAGTTGCCGTGGGAATTGGGTGATGGAATGAAATGAACTGTGAAATTCCATACACCCCAAAATCTATCATATCTTTTTCACAAAAATGAAAACACCCAGTGAGAGAGGGGGAAGGGGCCGGTCATATATATAGAGAGGGGGGGTGAGTGTAGGAGGAGGGGAAGGTAACCATAGGATAAATATCAACAACAAAATATCTTAAGCTTAACAAAAATCATTAATGAAAACAATGACTCATATCCTTAGTCATCATTTCATTAAATGCAACCAATTAAAACACAACACCAATAAACCTAGTCACCACCTTCTAGAACCTACTAGAAGCATGACCCACCCTCATCCAAGAAAAGATAAATCCGTCTTTAACCGAATGTTAAAAGACGGCTGATAGAAAACTGGAAACTGGCAACTTCCAAAAGTGATCCTGAAACGACTTTCAGGATAACCCCGTAGCTGTATAAATATACCCGCATTTGTATTACGACCGAATACAAATGCAAATGAGACAAAGATATTATACATACTCAATATAATACTCGGATCCGGCTTAAACCAAAGCCGACCAGTATCATCTGCCCGAAAAATAACACGTGCGTAAACGCACGTGCATTTTCCGAACCCTGCCATAAAACCATACGGCCTCTACAACGTTTCGCCCGAACTTGGGAAACTGTCTGTGGGGGACTCTAATGACTCGTCAGTACCCTGGCAGTGGGTTTAACCACAAACCGTCAGCGGCACTAGCAATGCGTAACGGCTGCCCATGGACTGACCTCAAGGGAGGCCGATGAGCGAACTCATCCGGAAACCCTACTGAGCCTAATAGTGACAATGTATATACAGTCCGGTCCGTTCGTCTATGAGTATCGCATATCTGCCTAGGGGGCTAGTAACGTCAGACCCCCATTAGCAGTATAAGTCGTGTCGGAGTGAAGCCCAATAACACCCTGAGATACTGCTGGAGTACCTACCAGTAAATCTCCTGCCACGGCCGTGGGCTTTTTGTAATGGCTCTCCTAGACACAGCACGATCTCGCCCCCAATACCGGGAGAGACGAATCCCCTGCCGATCCGCTCACGTGCCTCCATATGGCTCGGGACTGTACCCAAAAACTACCTGTTTGCACGACTCCTTTGAGCCGTGGTAGGGTAGAAATCAAAGCACAGTGGGAACTCACACGAGACAAATGACGACCTCAGGTCGATGAACTAACCTGTACACATGTCACCAGGGAACTGCTATCTGACGATAGATATAGTACTAACTAGCAGATTCCCGGCGGGTCCTGTCCGGAGTACTCATAACCCAATGAGCACCAGTATACATCTTAGGTGATCCAACTGACACAAGTGGCTTGTGAGACCGGCCACCGCCCCTTGTCGGGGTCTCGACTGTATACACTAGTCTACTCCGGAGTATCGATGCCCTGTCTCGAAACTCCCACGACTAGGAACCACAATTAAGGATATGCGTATAAACCACCCAACTCTCACGTATATGATCGCCATCATACTGTTGGTAGTAAAGCAAGATCCTAAGGGCTCTATCAAAGTGTAACATGTAATCAGTCACCTGAACATGTACACGACTGATAAAGGCAAACCAGATAGCATACTATCATTTCGAGTAAGACTGTCCTACTGGTATAGGTCCTCCGCAATCATTGCAATCACGTACCTGCGATCCAATAACTGACTATGAGGGCACTATACGCCGGTAGCAGGTGATGATCATATCAAACACCCACAAGCTGCAAGCGGTCAGCTAAACGTAACAGCCACCCAGGTATTGAGCGATCAGAAGATCAACAAGCAAGCCTGTGCGTTCTCCTGTGAATCCAATCAGTAACACTCCCGTACTGTCCGGTCTGTTCGTCTGATATGTTGCATATGAAGTCTAGGGGTGGTATACGTCAGACCCCAGTATCCGATAAGTCGTGTCGATGTGTGGCTCATAACGGGTCGAGAAACTACTAGTAACACTTACCAGTAAATCTCTATATCAGCCCTGGCCAAGGACTTCCAGTTATAGCCAATCGAACATAGCACAACATCAACTCCCTATACCGGGAGAGACGAATCCCCTCCTATCGCTCATTGCCTCCATGTGATTCGGGACTGTACCCAAAAGCCACCGTTTTGCACGCCCTCTTGGACGTGGTAAGGTGGAAATCAAAGCACAGTGGGAATCACACAAGACTCTATGACGATCTCGGGTATACAGACTACCCTGTACCAGTGTCACCGGAGAACTGCCATCTGACGTGTGGTATATCACCATCTGGGAGTTCTCGGCGAGTCCGTCCAGTGTACCCAGTCTCCACTGATCACCCGTACACCATCTCTGATGTCAAACACCGATGGATATGGGATCATCCATCGCCCATCATATGGGTCAAGATGCGTATATGCTAGTCTACTCTGGTGTATCGATGCCCTGTCTCGATATACCCTCGACTAGGAACAGTTATAGGATGTACTCATCGACTACCGTGGCCCCACTAGTATGATCTCATCATAGTCCCAGTAGTCGAGTACAGATCCTAAGGGCTTTATCAACATGTGAGAGAAAAACAGTAAACCAATACAAGTCAACATGTTAAGATAAAGTGAAACCAAATAGCATACTATCATGACGAGCAAGAAAGTCCTCTCTGTATATATCTAAGCATCCATCATAATATACATCATATGTACAACAATGGCCTCTAGGGCATATACATAACTAACAATAGTAACCCCATTGATTAGGTTAGTGTGACAACTAGATAGCAAAATAGCTTAATTAACCTATTAATGGGTTCTAAAACCCTAGTTGAAATTCAAGCCCTGAACTTTAAAACCTAAACTATTAACACTAAAACCATTTAAATAAAAGAATTAACCAAAAGAAGTTAAATGGGTAAGGATTATACCACAAGATCTATGGATCTAGCAAGAAAAGTTGCCTCCCAAGATGCCTCCTAGCATCCAAGATCCAAGCTAGAATGGCTAAGGAGAAAGAATAGCATAAGGATTTGGTTTGAATTTTGAATAAATTGTGGATTTTTGGAGCAATTTTTGATGAACTTTGATGATGAAAAGAGATGAGACAAGGAGGGGGATGGGGCTGCTGTAAACTGCAGAATTTCGGCTGTGGAGGAGGAAATGGGGATGGTGTGGGTGTTGTGGGAAAATGCCCAAGTCAACCCTCTCAAATCAATGTACACATACTTCCAAATTAACCCTTTTAAAACCCTTTTAAAACACAACACTTCTTCTCATGGTTTTAAGTCAAAAAGTGGCAAGGAAATTTCTTGGGCTGCTGGTTGTGGGGTCGGCCTAGGGGAGAGGAATGAGTGAGAGAGGTTTTACAAAGAAATTCTATTCAAAAAGACCCCCCACAATACCATATTTGCAAGTTTTAGCTCAAAATAATTATATTTTTGTTTCCCATAATAAAAACCAATTAAAACTTGAAATAAAATACTAAAAAATTATATTACAAACTTGATTTTCATTAACATGATTTTAAATATTAAAATTAGCCCATTTAAATTTGTATTTATCGCTAATTTAATGTATTTTTTTACCGGCTTAAAATAATATTAAAAATTGAAAAATTAGGGGAAAATTTTAAACGACCAGAAATTAATAAGTAACTCATTAGCTACTAAAAACTAGCAATTACCTATCAAAATTAGGTATAATTAGGCCTAAACTGCAAAATAACAAAAAAGACGATTTACGGAAAAACACCAAATTTTCACCGATTTTCGGGAAAACACCAATACGGCTTTTCAAGGCGTCACAGGGTTTCTTCTCGCACCACCTCTGATATGGTGTGTTAGGCACAGTCTTTTTAGGAACCTTGTTCAAAAGATATGCAGCTGATTCTAGTGCATAACCCTAGAAGGATCGCGGTAACTCAGCCTTACTCATCGTGGAACGAACCATATCTAATAGGGTTCGATTCCTCCTTTCTGATACACCGTTGTGTTGAGGTGTGTATGGAGGAGTAAGCTGAGAGAGAATTCCATTCTCTTTTAAGTAGCCCAGGAACTCGGCACTCAAGTATTCACCACCTCGATCAGATCTCAGTGTCTTGATCCTTTTGCCTGTTTGTTTTTCCACTTCATTCTTGTATTCCCGGAATTTCTCAAAGACCTCGGATTTATGCTTTATCAAGAAGACATGTCCATACCTAGAGAAATCATCCTTCAAAGTAATGAAATAGGAATAACCACCTCGCGCATGTATAGACATTGGACCACACACATCGCTGTGTATGAGTCCCAAGAGCTCGCTTACTCCGTGTCCAGTAAACGGAGACTTTGTCATCTTTCCCATGAGACAAGATTCACAAGTAGCATAAGACGGATATTCGAACGGATCGAAATATCCCTCTCTATGTAGCTTCGTCAACCGTGTTTCATTGATGTGACCCAGTCTACAATGCAATAAGAAAGCCTGATTTGTTTCCGGAGACTTTCTTTTAAGTGTGTTCTGGACACTGAAAACCTGAGCTTGATTTAATACGTATATACCGTTATCTAATGTACCTGACCCATTCAAAGCTTGATTTAGGTGGATGTGGACCACATCACTTACAAATGTAAAATCATATCCTTCCTTAGAAAGTAAGGATATATATATGATATTACAAGCTAGACTATGTACATACAAACAGTTACGTAGAATCAATATCTGCCCACTTGTCAATCCTAGGTGATATTCCCCTACGGATTCAGCGTGCACGCTCATTCCGTTAGCAACCCTAAGAGTCATATCACCTATCCTGATAACTCTACGGTTTCTCAAAGCCTGTAATGAATTACAGATATGAGATCCTGATCCGGTATCTAGTACCCAGGAAGGAGAGTTAATTGACATACAGTTTTCTATTACAAACACACCCGAAGCCAAAGCCACAATGTGCTTCGAATCCTGACTACTGGCTTTGCAAGCCCTGCAATCCCTCTGCCAATGTCATTTCCCGTAACCAAAGGAACATCCCTCCTTCCCTACTGTTAGTTCCGAAACTTTTGCCCTTCATTTTCCTTCTACCTTCCTGACACCGCATATCGGCTTTGTGGAGGTCTTCTTCTTCTCACCCTTTGCTTTCGCCTTGGATGCAGAAGAGAAAGATTCCCCAATAATCAGAGCGGGTGTCTCCCTGGTTTCCTTCAGGTTGTAAGTAGAGGGTAGGGACTGTAGAAACAAGTCAGTATGTGACTCATTCTCCAACGTGGTCTCCAGGTCCGTGAGCATATCAATATAGCTAGTCATTGTAAGGACGTTGTCCCCTGCAGATGACCTGATAACCAACCCCGCTTGAAGCAATTCTTTCGATGTCTCATATCTTGCGATACGAGATTGCTCTCCATATAAATCTTTGTTATGGAGGAAGATGGAAGCTAAGTCCATCTTCTCGTGTTGTCTCTAGTTTATACCATCTACTGAGGCCAACACTAGGTACTTGGCATTCGTATTAACTTTTTCCGATAGCTTACGGATATCAACATCCGTGACGGTAGAAACTGGACCTGGGACGGTGGGGGTTTAAGTAGTAAAGAGGTGTCCCAGCTTGTCATAGGTAATGGACATCTGGACAGACCTTCTCTAGTCATTATAGTCAGATTCAGTCATTTTATTATCTAGATGTAACCAAGTCTTGGTCACTGGGTCACTGCAATTTAAGAGAGAGAGAAGAAAACACTTTACCATGATGCTCTTGCAAGTTTAGATTGGTTTTTAATTTATCTCAACAGGATGGCTCCCACTGTTTCTCGAATCCTTCCTCAAACCATAAAAGAAGAATTAGTCCGGATTGATCTCACCGTACAATTCTTCCTTAACCGTTCGGCCAGGCTAGTGTCAGTACTTCGAGGGGGGTTTTACGACGCTTTCGCGAAGTTCCTTAATTAAATAACCTCTTTTCCCTAGAGACGTAGCCCCGCTAACACCGTTCTAGACACCTACTTGGTTTATAGCATTGATCGTTAAGTGAAAAAATCTCCCGAGGAGTAGCGGATACTCACAGTAGGATCGGGATCCAAATATCATTGTGTGATATTGTTTCTAAATTGGATATTGTTTCTAAAAAGGCTTGATATGACTTATTTGAAAAAATTGAAGCCAAACCAACCCGAGACCCACAAAGACGGTTAAATCCTGTTATGAAGGAGACGGTAAAGAAAGAAATCGTCAAGTGCCTTGATAGTGGAATAATTTACCCCATATCTGATAGCCAATGGGTAAGTCCAATTCATGTGGTCCCTAAAAAGTCTGGCATCACGGTCATCACTAATGAGGCTAATGAGTTAATCCAAACACGCACCCAAACTGGGTGGCGCGTATGTATTGATTACAGGAAACTCAATGCCGCGACGAGGAAAAATCACTTCCCTCTACCTTTCATTGACCAGATGTTAGAACAATTAGCGGGACACGATTACTACTGTTTCTTGGACGGATACTCTGGCTATAACCAGGTCCCCATCGCCGAAAAGGATCAAGATAAAACCACTTTTACTTGTCCTTTCGGAACTTTTGCTTATAGATGCATGCCCTTTGGATTATGCAACGCTCCCGCTACATTTCAGCGGTGCATGATGGGGATATTTTCAGATATGGTGGAAAATTTTCTAGAAATTTTTATGGACGATTTCTCCATTTTTGGGGACCCCTTTGAGGACTGCCTTCGTAATCTTGACGCGGTTCTTACCCGCTGTAAGGATAAGAACTTGACTTTGAATTGGGAAAAATGTCATTTTATGGTCCAAGAAGGTATTGTACTTGGACATATAATTTCATGAAAAGGCATTGAGGTTGACAGAGCTAAAATAGATGTCATTCATAACCTCCCTCGTCCCAACTGCGTCAATGATATACGATCCTTCCTTGGCCATGCATGATTTTATACAAGATTTATTAAGGACTTTAGCAAAATTGCTAGACCCTTAACCCTTCTATTGGCCAAGGACACTACTTTTCACTTCGATTCAGATTGTGAGGCTGCTTTTGAATCGCTTAAAGAATCACACACTACAGCCCTCGTTCTATCATCTCCGGATAGGAACCACCCGTTCGAGCTTATGTGTGACGCATCAGATTTTGCTATTGGTGATGTCTTAGGACAGCACATCGATAAGATGCCACATGTAATATACTATGCAAGTAGGACCTTGAATGATGCACAAATAAATTACACAACTACCGAGAAAGAACTCTTGGCAGTTGTATTTGCATTAGAGAAATTCAAGCCCTACTTGATTGGCTCGCCTATTGTGGTTTACACAGATCACTCCGCCCTACGACATCTTTTATCGAAGAAGGATGCGAAGGCCAGGCTAATACGTTGGATCCTATTGTTACAAGAATTTGATCTTGTCATCCAAGACAAGAGTGGATGTGAAAACGTTGTAGCCGACCATATTTCACGCATCACTTCTTCACCAACTTTGACCGTGCCGATAAATGACTCATTTCCTGACGAATAGCTCTTGACTGTATCCTACGAACCTTGGTTCGTGGATATCGTGAACTATCTTGCAACGGGACTTATTCCTAGCGATTGGTCGAAACAAGACAAACCTCGATTTCTATCCCAAGTAAAATATTTTTACTGGGATGAACCATATCTATTCAAGTATTGTTCCAATCAAATCATTCGCAGGTGTGTCCCTAACGATGAATTCAAGAGCGTGTTATCATTTTGTCATGATCAGGAATGCGGCGGTCATTTTGGTCCTCGCAAAATGGCGGAGAAAGTTTTGTAATGTGGCTTTGATTGGCCAATATTATTTAAAGATGCATTTGAACATTGCAAAACTTGTCCGCGATGTTAGCATTTGGGTCGGATTTCATGAAGAAACGAGATGCCGCTCCAACCTATATTGGTTGTGGAAATATTTGATGTTTGGGGTATTGATTTTATGGGCCCTTTTCCCAACTCCTTTGGGAATCTATATATCTTGTTAGCGGTTGATTATGTCTCGAAATGGGTGGAAGCTATACCGTGTCGCACTAATGACAACAAAGTTGTCATTAAGTTCCTTAAAGAAAATATCTTTTCGCGATTCGGACACCCTCGCGCTATAATTAGCGACAACGGGACACATTTCTGCAATCGGTCTTTCGAGGCTTTGATGCGGAAATATTCAATCACTCACAAGCTTTCTGTTAGTGTATATGCCCTAGAGGCCATTACTGTAACATTTTCAAAAGTATAAAATATTAATTTTAGGAATTTTTATGATTTAATATTATTTATTGATTATTTTAATATTAAATTAATGATTAAATGCAAATAAATAGGAAAAATGTTAGAAAATTTATGAAAAAATTTGGAAAATTCTAAAATAGGGTAAATTAGTGAATTATGACATTTTTAAGTTTTTGTGATTAGTTTGGCACTAATTTAGTGCTAATCGCGATTAAAATCGCTAATCGGGGTTTTTGGCAATTTTGTGCAAAACATGCACATATCACTTCTTTTCTATACTTGTGCTTTTTCTAGCCATGGTTTTCATTTGGGTTACTATTCTTGTAAGAAGGATTATGATTAAAAAGAAAAGGAAAAGAAAAGAAAAAGATTAAAGAATGGGTTTGGTGAGAAGAGGGTATGGGCACCTTTGACTAACCCTTAGCCATTGTTTCTCCTCCTCATTTCCTTCCCTCTTCACTCTCCTCCTGCTGCTGCTCCTGCACCATTTTCCCTCCCTCTTCAACTCCTCACTTCACCTCAAAATCTATCTCAAAACCTCACACTCATTTCATTAAAAAGATGCACAAGCTCGAGATCTACAAGATGGACCAAGAAAGCATGGATTTGGCCACTAGAGGGCAACTCAAGAAAGTTCTTGAGTTGCCAAGTGAGGTAAATTCTGAACCCTTAGCTCAATTGTAGCATTTCCTTTAACCCCAAGTTAAGATTATATCGATATTGTGTGATATTATGGACTTGGTGATAACCTAGTTAGGGTTTGAGAGAAACTTGAGTTGTAATGTGAAATTGAGCTCAGTAGAGGACTTGTAAACACCCTAGTGCATGAATTGAGACCCTAACCTGAAACTAGAACCCATAATACGGATTTTAGAAACCGATATCGGGGAAATTGTGTAATCTGTGAAGGTTAACTTGAATCTGCTATCATACGAGGCACCTGAAAATGATATTGAGTGGATAGAGATATGTGCAGGCACCCAGGAAGCTAACCCCAAGACCCTAGCCCCCAACTCCCTTTCCCGACCGCCAATTTTCCCCTTTTGGCCGCCAATTGCGGCCTGGGTCCCACCTTCTTGTCTCGTATTGGTTATGTAGCTCCTACATTGTTAGTTTAGGCCCCTGGTATGTATAGATTTGTATAAATTGATCTAGGGTAAAATCTGGAACACATTTCATGAGTTGCTGTTTTGGACTTTAGTTTCCGTATTCCGTATTTTCATTTCTGCATTGGTGTGTTTCGTTTTACCTCGACTATTTGGCGTTTATACGACGATATAGAGGATTTGTTGATGGTTTTGAAGGCGTGCCATAGGTTCTCACCTATAGGCCCCCTTATCGTATCGTTTGGATTTCATGCGCCGTTTTAGCTTGGATTTGGTTTTAATGCGTATATGCGACACTTTGATGTGTAGGTACTCATGAAGACTTCGGGACGACAAGCGAATGCATGGTGACGTCCGCAAATGATGATGCAAGGTGAGTAGATTATATCTACAGGGGGAAGTCGGGTGGATGGCGTATAGCACCCCCGCAGTCTGTAGATAGATTACTATGTAGTTATTGTGATAATAGGTGTATTATGGATAGTGTAGGGTAGAGGTGACTAGTGTAGTTCATAGTCGCGAACCCTAGGATAGAAATTACACCTACACACACACCCTTGCATATTACTTGTACTTACACGGCGTTTGATGATATGGGATGACTTTGGAGATGAGTCGATGATGTGGGCTTGATGACGTGAGATCGGTGGTTTGATACGATTCATATGTGGAATATGACTTGTGATTCTTGCGGGCTTGGGATATGTGTTTACCCCCGCATGCATATTTTATTGATGGTGTCGATTTGTACTAGATATAGAGTAGTACCCCCAGACTACATGATCTGATGATAGTGATACCTGTTATGTGACGAGATAGTGAGATGTTGACCTGTACCCAGCTTTTGGGGATGCCGTACGATGATTTACCGTACGAGCCGATATTGATGATAGATCCGCACTCATAACTAGAGGATGTCCTATGATATGTTCTTGAGGCGGGATCACCGACTATATACCTATATATATTTATACATTGACTCAGATTTAGGTGGTTTCCACACCTACCCCTCCTGATTTACCTGATACTTAGACGTAGTTTGCATAGTAGATACTTCACGGTGGTGTCGACTACTAGATTTCTGCATTTTCATGCTATTCGCATTGCTGGCATATGTTCATTGCTATATTATTATCATGCTGCTAAGACACCAGCACCATTATCGATGATGCGTATGTTTCACGTACACTATTTGCCGGCTCACACACTTCATCATCGATAATTGCCATGCCACTACACTGTAGTATTGTTGCATTAATGATATGATTCTGGCTTGGCATATTGTATACTTATACCTGTACACAAACATAGATGATTCATTCTAAAGGAGCGGTTTCTCTCGACATATGCACATTACTATTCCATGTTGCATGGTTTCCGATATGATTACTTTTCTTTACATGTCGCATACATCATGGATTGATTGCATAGCACATCGCATTGGATTTACTTCTTGATGTTGGATTTTCATGTGATTTCTGGATTTGGGAACCGTGCTCTTTTCAAATAAGTAATCATTTAAAAACCCGGTTCCCTTGATATGATATTTGGGGCGTCGCCCCGTGTTTTCTCGGTGCTAGAGGATGTACTGAGAGAGGGATGACCCGGACTGACGGATTCCCGATATATACTCTGAGAGAGGGCTGACCCGGAATGACGGATGCCCGATGGATTGATATAGGGCTGACCCGGAATGACGGATGCCCGATGTACTGAGAGAGGGATGACCCGGACTGACGGATTCCCGATATATACTTTGAGAGAGGGCTGACCCGGAATGACGGATGCCCGATACAGGAGGATTTACGTGTCGATGCTAGGCACGGGTTTCATGATGTTTTTCCATGATTTTGTTTATATCCTCATATTGCATACATGATGCTTATTTTCATTGGGTGACGGGTGGACGGGTTCCACATATATACAGACATGGATCATATACAGACTGGATTTACGCTGATCATACTTCATTTGTATATATAACAGGGTATGAGGGCGCTGTTATATATACCCTTACACCAATATTAGTGGTATGGGACGCTAATATATGTGTATTGATATCATTGATACTTCATCATAGTTACTTCTTGCAGACATACCTTATACTGATGACATGTTATTACCTGAGTACCTGGCACTACATACATGATTAGATGTTACCTTGCTATCTTATCACACTCAGATGTACTCTTATGCTTATATTACTGATCGTTGACTTAGGATTATGTCTTGCATTCGGTTTCTGCTTGTTGATATTTTCTATTCACAAGTTGGCAACTCACCCCCGTTGTGCCACAGTTCTTGCAGGTTCTGCCGTACAGGTTTCATTGCGGCATTTCTGGCACACTACTTTCTTGAGGGTGGTTTGCTTTTGGTAGGTGGATTCTTTCGCATCAAGAACCACCATTGTACTTGTATTATTCATTGTATCTAGAATTTCCATCAACCAAAACTTGTATATTGTTTCAGACCTAGACTTTAGTAATGTATTATTCGACCTTAGAGTCGCGCTTAGTAGTATTGCGGTTTCTTGTTGCTTGAGCTTTCTTTTGGGTTTGATCCTCGCCACTTGGCGTTGTATATTATTGTTGCATGTGTGGTTGTGACCGTCTATTGACGAAGAGCTAGCTCCCGCTTGGGGATGCCTTTATCATTGCATATATATTGTCATTCTTGTTATACCCCATTCGGGGCCAGTTTTACAAAAGAAACTCTGCCGAAATTTTTAGAAAAGACTGTATTGTTTTAAATTGCACATTCGGCTTAGTTATTCAAAAACCTTGATTGTTAAACATGTAGTTCTTTACTTATTCTTAAAAAGGGTTTTAGATTTCTGGGTTTTCGGCTTACTTAGTCGCGTTACGCCTGTAGACGTTACGTGGTTAAGTGCCGATCACGGGCCAAACTTTGGGTCGTGACAATTACTGTATCATACTAGTTTGTATACTACTTAATGGAAGCTTGGGATATTCACCTTGTATTGACAATCTTGCTCAAAATAGTAGTATGCTATTTGGTTTGTTTCTACTTTAATGTGTACATGTGTTTATTTTAGTATATCACCTATACACATTAGTGGAGCCCTTAGGATCTTTGCTTGATTACCAGCGTTGTGATGGCAGTCACACCCGTGGGGGCTGGGTAATCCACAAGCACATCCTTATGCAGGTCCCTAGTCGTAGGACTATCGAGACAGGGCATCGATACTCCGGAGTAGACTAGCGTATGCGCTTCTCATCCCAGTGTGGGAGACGGTCTGTCCCACAGCCGTCAGTACGTCGTACTTGAGATAGTATGCGGGTGCTCATTAGGTTACGAGTACACTGGAAAGGACTCGTCGGGAACTGTTGGTTGGTACTATACCTATCGTCAGTTATCAGTTCCCAGGTGACATGAGTACAGCTTAGTCCGCTGACTTGACATTGTCACTTCGCCTCGAGTGTGTTCCCACTGTACTTAGATTACTACCCTACCACGGCTCAAAGAAGTCGTGCAAACATATAGTAGTTGGGTGCAGTCCCGAAGCACTTGGAGGTAGTGACGGTTAGACAGGATTCGTCTCTCCCGGTATTGGGGGTTGATATCGCGCTGTGTCTAGGAGAGCCATTACACAAAGTCCCTGGTCAGGGCAAGAGAGATATACTGGTAGGTTTCCAGTGTTATCTCAGGGTGTTCTGGGCTACACTCCGACACGACTTGTACCGCTATTAGGGGACTGACGTTTACCGCCCCCTAGGCCCGCCATGCGATATTCTCAGATGAACAGACCGGACTGTACGCAGATTGTCACATTCAGGCTCAGTAGGAGTTCAGATGGGTTTCACCTCGTCCGTCTTCTTATCGGCATCAACCTGGGGACCGTTACGCACAGCTAGTGCCCCATGCGGTCTGTGGTTAAACCCACTGCCAGCGTAGTGTCGAGTCTTTAGAGTCCCACACAGAGTGCTATTCGCCTTTAGGCAAAAGAGTATAGGTCGCATGGTTTTATGACAGGGTTCAGTCACATCCGTGCACTTGTGCACGTTTAGTGTCCGGACAGTTAACATTAGCGGGCTTTGGTTTAAGCCAGATCCTAGTGTACATTTTGGGATTGGTTTTATCTCGTTTGTATTCGTGTTCCTCAGAACGCGGATGCGGATGTGTATGCACAGTTGACAGAGGTAGAGGATTCTCATTAGGGTTGTTGACTGTTGACTTTTGCTAAAACCCTAATGAGAATATGAAATATGATTAACAATAATATTAATTAAGTATTATAGTGACATGGTTGTTGAAGGGTTGACTTGTTGACTTTGTTGACCGGTTGACTAGGTTGGACTAGTTGACCATCATCAGTACAATGGCTATCATTTCATGGCAAAGACTTTTGCTTGCTTGTTTCTTTTTGCAAAATGAGTGCATGAAATGATATGGCCATTTCGACTTGAACCATCACATAATACTCAATTACTATAATGAGTTATCATGATTTTGGATTATTAGAGCTTGGATGATAAAAAGGCTTGCTCATTCTTTCATTTCTTTTCTCTCTCATGCTTGAGCTCTCCCTCTTCCTCTTGCTCTCTCTCTAGTCTATGGTTCACTTGTCTCATGTGTTGAGAAGCAAGAACCATAGAGATAAAACCCAACACACTCCTCTACTCATCCTAGTTCACAAGGTTCAGCAAACCAAGTGTTCTAGTTTCTTCTAGTTTGAAGTGAAGCCAAAGGTAGAAGCTTTCAGGTGGATACATCTTCGGCACAAAGAGACGACGAGGAGAGAACCATCCGAACACCACAAGGAGACCAAGAGAACGAGTTCAAGTTAAGGTATAACCCCTAACCGAGTTGGTAAAACTCTTGTTAGGATTGTTAGATAGTTGTTTAACAAAGATCCGTGTTTTGAGTCCATGTTACCACCAAAAGAAAAATCGTTTTTTATCATTTCCGCAAGCCCGTAAGTACCGGGAGAGGTAACATCGACTTACAGTGGTATCAGATCCTAGTTAAAAACTATCTAACATTTTAGCAAAGTAATTAGAAGTTCTATCGGAGAAAAAGTAGCGAAACATGCCCGGAAAATCAAGTTTCTGCCGATTCTGTTTTCTGTTCAAAAAATAATAAATCTTACACTAAAAATCGTCTCAGGCTTTTTAAAACCCACACAAGAAATTTGGTCCACCGACCCGGTCAAAGCGTCGCGGAAACGCGGCGGGAGCAAGCTCCCGCCGCAGTTCCGCGGTCGTGTTGACTCGGTCGTGGCACAAGTTTCCTGCAGTGTTTTTCTGGGGCTGTTTTGGGATTTTTGGGATATGTTTTTTCTGCCCAGATTTTACAGAAAGAAAAATTTGTTTTTGGGGTCTAAAAATCCATATTTTTATCGAACTTCTAAAGACTTAAGCTAACGGGTTATATCTGTGATGTGATATATGTATTGAACGTCTGCTAATCGCTATACGTCGATTAGTAAGGGTTATACATATCTGTGATCTGTAATGTTGATGGTATGTGTATATGAATTCATTGGATTGTCGCGGATGAATAGCCGGGGGGTTGTGAGATGAGAGTTTTCTTTTTCTTTCAATTCATGTAATTTGTAATTAATGTAATATTATTTATATGGCCGCACAACCGGGATGGGAATGTAGCCGTCATTGTATAATTTCTTTTACTGTTTTTGCTCCTAGGATAGACCCATGGTGGGGTGCACAAACTACCGGGTATCTCGAAGTACCGAGTGGCCTACTCACGGTGTTGAGGGAGGTTGCTTCGCTTCGGGTACTTGGCGGGTAGTTTGCCGCACCTGTAGGGGTCTAGGGTGGGGTCTTGGCTATTCATCGCGACCGTGTAATCCGCTCTTCATTACAGGCTCGTACGAATTGCGGATTCCTAGTATATCCAATGTGTTCATCTGTGATCTGGAATGGCTATCATTGCATGTGACGAATGTGTATATCTATATATGATATCTATATAGGCGTTGCTTATGTTTTGCATCCGCGCTAGTTCAGCCCCCGCTCTATCGTTAGTTAAGTAACCTAACGGGTAATGACGGGGCCCCGTGGCGAATGCGGATGGCATAAGCGTATGTCATATTTTCGTTGTTTTCTGCAATGGTTGGATTAATTGATCGGACGCATTAAATTAATGCAAGAAAATAAACCAAAGTTGAGTCGTTGGAAAACATTCAAAACCACTCTGTTTCCTTTCAAAAACAACTTTTAAACGCGTTGCTTAAGCCACTCCTTTTAAAAGCTATCTCGTTCCATCGATTATATCAAGTTCACTACGTTCACGGTTTTGCCAAAACCATTCGTAGCCCTCCGTCATTTCACATGGATGGTCAATAGTATTCAAGCTATATTTGTTGGCCAAAGTCAAGGCATAGTGATTGGTAGCTATTGGGTATTCATGTGCAGCATAGATAGATGTGTTGGTTTGGGACAGTCGTACTATCTTGTTGGCTAAAGTCAAGGGTAGGTACGGATGGGTTAAAATTAACCTGGAGAATGACGGGTAGAACTTGATGATCGCACGCTTTCGGCGTGTCGGATGTTCAAAGAATTTAAGTGTAACCGCGATCAGGACGGTGTCGCTTTGCAGCTAGCCGGTGAGCACGGGTCGGTCCACAGGGAGATGGTGGTATCTTACCTTTTTGTTTTAGACGAGTCAATAAAGAATTTGTATGAGTTTGATTCTAACCTATGTGTTTTATCTGCAAGTATAAAGTTGTTAAGAAAAGATACGAGATTGTAAGCTAAGAAATCCGTACTCAAAACCTTTGAGCCGAGTCTTGACCAATTGAAGCTAAGCAATTGACAACAACGTGGATTAAGGGATTTAAGCGCGGTATTCGTGGAATCCGGCCTATTTACCCTTGTCCTTCCGTTCTTGTCTCTTGCTTTCGCCTCCGGCCAAACCGAACGCAACCGGTCGCGGTTAGGAATCACCGTTACCTTGTCAGGGTAGGGTGCCTAACGGAGCGCTTGCATATGGTTTGGGCGAAGTTCAAATGGAAAATAACGGGAAAAGGAATTGGCAAAGAAATGTTGACTTATAATACCGTATTTCTTCTTAACAATAATAATTACAACATTCACAAAAATGAAAAAAAGAGAACAAAAAGAAAAGAACAAAGAAAAGAAAAGATACAAGTAATTAAAGTACATGGAATAAAATGCAAGTAATTAAAGACAAGGTAATAAAAAGCAAGTAATAAAAAGCGATAAAAAGAATACGAAACTAGGACTCAAGACAAGCATGTGATCAATAGCCAACCCTTAAACTTGCAAGCTCAATGAAGAGGTTGCAAGATCAAGGGAAGGGTAGAGAACGCATGTGAAATGAAGTGCTAGTCCCGTGAGAAAATACGACCCTTGAGATCAATAACTAACCCTTAACCATTCAAGCTCAATGAAGAGGTTGAATGAGCAAGAGAAAGCAAAAATCTCAAGGGGGAGCAAACTAACAAGAAAGATAAAAAAACCCTCATCTTCATTAACATCCACTCAAAAGCTCTCACTACAATTTCATGGAGGAAGAATGAAGAAGAAGAAGAAAGAAGAACAAAACTACAAAAAAGAGGCTAAAGAAAAGCTCTCCTTGGTTTGGCTCAGATCTGCTGTATTTATAGGCAGGAGAATGGAGTTCTAGGGCAACCAGCAGACATAAAATGAAACACCCAAAATACTCCCAAAAGTTGATGCAGAGAGGGCCCCACCTAGCCGCGGATCCGCCGCCTATGCCCCCTATGGTCGCGGATCCGCGCTCCTATAGTGGTGTTAGGGTGTGGTATTCTGTGTACATCCCTGGTCTTCTGTCCCCTGTTGTCTGGTACACATATTTTCTGATAATTGCTTCCAGAATATCTTCAGATTCCTAGTCCAAGATTGCATTATCTTTTTCACTTTTGACTTCTCTCTCCCTCGAGCTCCGCGCACCCATTGATTCTTGTGCAGCCTCCCTCGTGCTCTGTGCTTGTCCCAGACACGAATGACCACTGTCACATGTCTTGTATCTGGAACCGGTACTCGGCACTGGACGGATATGGATGACCGGAACCCGGCTTTTATCTGTTGTTACAGATGTTCTGTATTTTGACGTAACTGTGGAGATTTTGTCTTGATTTACAATATTTGGACTGGAAACCTGTAATCTGTAAACATGTAACAAACACGGATTAAAAGCACTTACCTATAAACACACGAGCGTAAGAATGGGCGGTATAAAATGCAATATTCTGATATGAACACTTGACATGTGACTTAAGATTTGTTGGCCAAAGTCAAGGTCATAAGAGCACGGGGAA
The DNA here is from genome assembly GCA_030015575.1 of Agapanthus africanus. NCBI lineage: Eukaryota > Viridiplantae > Streptophyta > Magnoliopsida > Asparagales > Amaryllidaceae > Agapanthus > Agapanthus africanus. The sequence continues at coordinate 240,436,296 of JASDDO010000031.1, forward strand.
AAAATCCACATCGGGAGTTTCAAAAGAACTGAAACTTGCTAGCGCTGCATACCATTTGGAGTGTGATGATTCTGGTAGGATTCCTTCAGTTTTGTCACGCAATGATAATTGGATCCCGATCCTACTGTGAGTATATCCTACTCCTCGGGAAATTTCTCACTTAACGATCAATGCTATAAACCAAGTAGGTGTCTAGAAAAGTGTTAGCGGGGCTACGCCCATAGGGAAAAGAGGTTATTTAATTACGGAACTTCGCGAAAGCGTTGGAAAACCACCCTCGAAGTACCGACACTAGCCTAGCTGAACGGTTAAGCAAGTATTGTACGGTGAGATTGATCCTGAATAATTCTTCCTTTTTGGCTTGAGGAGGGATTCGAGAGACAGTGGGAGCCATCATGTTTAGACAAATTAAAAACCACTCTAAACTTGCAAGAGCATCATGCTAAAGTGTTTCTTCTCTCTCTCCTAATTGCAGCGACCAAACATCATGACTGGACTTAAGTTACTTCTAGATAAAAACATACTGACAGGGCCAAACAACAAAGATTGGCTCAGGAATGTCAAAATGGCAATAACTTATGACAAGTTGGGGTATCTTCTCACCACCAAATCTCCCCCTGTCCCAGGTCCCAAAACCAGCGTCGCGGATAGGGAAATCCGTAAGACCTTGGAAATCGTTTGCGCGAAGGCCAAGTGCCTCGTGCTTGCCTCTATGGACAATGAACATCAGAGGAGGTACGAGAATATGGACCTTGAATCCATATTTCTCCATACAAAAGAACTGTATGGAGAGCAATCCCGTATCGCCAGATATGAAGTCTCGAAAAAGCTGTTTTCGGCGAGATTGGCCGTCGGATCATCGGTAGCGGAACACGTGCTTAATATGATTGGCTTCATTGAGGAGCTCGCGGACCTTGGGACTACGTTAGAGAACGAACTCTACACGGACTTGATTCTCCAGTCCCTTCCTTCCACTTACGCCCAGTTTATCCTGAACTTCAACTTATAAGAAAAAGAAGTTGAACTTTCAGAACTCCTCAAAATGCTGAGGAGTGCAGAGGGCACCCTACAAAAAGGTAGGGAAACATCCACTTTGTTTGTAGGAGGATCTTCCTCTTCTAGGTCCAAGGCGAGAGCCAAGGGAAAGAAGAAGAAAGCCCCCGCCAAACTAAGGGGCGGTGTTAGTAAAGTGGATACGAAGGGAAAGACAAAGGAAACAAAGGTAGCGGGAAAGCTTGTGGGAAAGGAAGAATGCATTTACTGTCACAAGAGTGGTCACTGGAAAAAGGATTGCAGGGCTTGGAAGGCCAGAACCTAGGATCTGAAGCAAGTTGCGGCTTCAGCTTCAGGTGTGTATGTTATTGAAAACTGTCTATCAATAAACTCTACATCCTGAGTATTGGATACCGGATCAGGATCTCATATCTGTAATTCTTTACAGGCACTGAGAAGGCGTAGGGTTTTGAAGGCAGGTGATATGACCCTCAGAGTTGCAAACGGAGCTGGCATGGATGCTGAGTCCGTGGGGGACTATCACCTAGGGTTGTCAGATGGACACGTTTTGGTTTTGCGTGATTGTTATTTTATACCCAATACAACCTGTAATATCATATATGTATCTTTATTATCTAAAGATGGTTATGAATTTCCATTTGTAAGTAATGTTGTAAACATTCACCTTAATCAAGTTTTGATTGGGTCAGGTACATTATGCAATGGTATATACGTCCTAAACCAACCACAGATTTTCAATGTCCAGAATACACACAAAAGAAAGTCTCCGGAAATAAATCAGGCTTTCTAATGGCATTGTAGACTGGGTCACATCAATGAGAGAAGGTTGACGAAGTTACATACAGAAGGATATTTGGATCCGTTCGAATATCAATCATATGCAACTTGTCAATCCTGTCTCAAAGTAAAGATGACAAAGACTCCGTTCATTGGACACGGAGTAAGAGAGAGCGAGCTCCTAGGACTCGTACACAGCGACGTGTGAGGTCCAATGTGTACGCATGCACGAAGCGGTTATTCTTACTTCATTACTTTTACGGATGACTTTTCAAAATACGGATATGTCTTCTTAATGAAACATAAATCCGAAGCCTTTGGAAAATTCCAGGAATATAAGAATGAAGTAGAAAAACAAAATGGTACAAGTATCAAGACACTAAGATCTGATCGAGGTGGTGAATACTTGAGTGCCGAGTTCCTGGATTACTTAAAAGAGAATGGAATTCTCTCTCAGCTTACTCCTCCATACACTCTGCAACATAACGGTGTATCGGAGAGACGGAACCGGACCCTTTTGGATATGGTACGTTCCATGATGAGTAACGCTGAGTTACCGCGATCATTCTGGGGATATGCCCTAGAATCAGCTGCATACCTTTTGAACCGAGTTCCAACTAAGACAGTGCCTACCACACCATATCAAATGTGGTGTGGGAAGAAACCCAATCTTAAGCACATTAAGACATGGGGATGTCCAAGTTTTGTCAAAAAGCAGCATGCGGACAAACTCGAGGCACGCTCAGTACAGTGCAAGTTTGAGGGATATCCAAAGAACTCCAAGGGATATTTTTTCTATTGCGAAGAGGAACAAAAAAATTTTGTTTCTCGTCATGCCCACTTCTTGGAAACTGAGTTTTTGGAAAATCAGATAAGTGGGAGCACAATAGAACTGGAAGAAATTCCAGAACCACGAGCTATTACTGAAAGCTTAGTAGAACTAGAGAGTTCGAAAGATCAGGACATTCCTGTGCCGCTCCGCAGGAGTAGTAGGCAGTCTCATCCGTCCGAGAGATACTACGGTTTTCTCATAGACGGGGATAGAGAAGATTGCATCATTGATTATGATGAGCCGACTAGCTTCCCGCAGGCCATTCAGAGCGTTGACTCGGTAAAATGGCTGGATGCAATGCGGACCGAAATGAAGTCCATGTACACTAACAAAGTATGGACGTTGGACGTTGCTCCAGATGGGGTAAAACCCGTAGGATGCATGTGGATCTTCAAAAGGAAGATTGGTGTAGATGGACAGGTTGAGACCTATAAGGCTAGACTTGTTGCAAAGGGTTTTCGTCAAAGATCTGGTTTGGACTATGACGAGACCTTTTCTCCAGTAGCTATGCTGAAATCCATTCGGATCCTTCTTGCCATTGCTGCCTTCCACGATTATGAGATTTTACAGATGAACGTAAAGACCGCTTTTCTGAATGGAAATTTAGAGGAGTGTGTCTATATGGACCAGCCAGAGGGTTTCATTCAGAGTGGGAGCAGCGGACAGGTGTGCAAGTTGCTAAAGTCCATCTATGGGCTAAAGCATGCATCGCGGAGTTGGAACATCTGTTTTGATGATACGGTCAAAGAATTTGGCTTTATCAAAAATCCAGATGAACCATGCATCTATAGTAGATTTGTAGAAAGAACTGTCGTATTCCTCGTTTTGTACGTGAATGGCATTCTTTTGATAGGAAATGACATTCCTATGCTACAATCTGTCAAGGGGTTCTTGTCGCACAAGTTCTCCATGAAAGACCTGGGTGATGCCTCTTATATTCTGGGGATCCGGATCTATCGTGATAGATCCAAGAGGATATTAGGACTTTCACAGTCCAGGTACATAGACACCATACTGAAAAGATTCAGTATGGAAGATTCCAAGCGCGGTAACCTACCGGCTTGTCACGGGATCACCCTCTCCAAAGAGATGTCTCCCAAGACTGATTTGGAAAGGGATCACATGTCTATTATACCCTACGCTTCTGCGGTAGGCTCTATAATGTATGCGATGTTGTGTACCAGACCAGATGTAGCTTATGCACTGAGTGTGGTAAGCCGGTATCAGTCAAACCGTAGGGAGAAGCACTGGATAGCGGTAAAGAACATTCTCAAGTACCTGAGAAGGACTAAGGAGATGTTCTTGGTGTATGGCGGAAAAGACCTCCAGATCGAGGCCTTTGCTGACTCCAGCTTCCAGAGTGACAAGGATGATTCTAAGTCCATGTCGGGTTATGTCTTTACCCTGAATGGAGGGGCGGTGTGTTGGAAGATTCCAAAAAGGAAACCGTTGCTGACTCGACGATGGAAGCGGAATATATCGCTGCAGTAGATGCCGCAAAAGAAGCCGTCTGGATAAGGAAGTTCTTGACAGAACTTCAGGTGGTTCCGTTCATTGTTGATCCAATACCTCTGTATTGCGACAACAACGGGGCTATAGCTTTAGCGAAGGAACCCAGGTCCCATCAGAAGTCCAGACACATCTTGAGGCGGTATCACCTGATCAAGGAGATCGTGGGTCGCCAGGAGATCGAGGTTCGGAGAGTTTCTACGGAAGATAACACTGCTGATCCACTCATGATGGACTTACCCCAGACTCAGTTCGAGCGGCTGATCGAGATGATAGGTCTTCGATACGCCAGTACATGTCCTTAGTGCAAGTGGGAGATTGTTAGTGTATATGCCCTAGAGGCCATTACTGTATCATACTAGTTTGTATATTACTTAATGGAAGCTTGGGATATTCACCTTGTATTGACAATCTTGCTCAAAATAGTAGTATGCTACTTGGTTTGTTTCTACTTTAATGTGTACATGTTTTTATTTTAGTATATCACCTATACACATTAGTGGAGCCCTTAAGATCTTTGCTTGATTACCAGCGTTGTGATGGCAGTCACACCCGTGGGGGCTGGGTAATCCACAAGCACATCCTTATGCAGGTCCCTAGTCGTAGGACTATCGAGATAGGGCATCGATACTCCGGAGTAGACTAGCGTATGCGCTTCTCAACCCAGTGTGGGAGACGGTCTGTCCCACAGCCGTCAGTACGTCGTACTTGAGATAGTATGCGGGTGCTCGTTAGGTTACGAGTACACTGGACAGGACTCGTCGGAAACTGTTGGTTGGTACTATACCTATCGTCAGTTATCAGTTCCCAGTTGACATGAGTACAGCTTAGTCCACTGACTTGACACTGTCACTTCGCCTCGAGTGTGTTCCCACTGTACTTAGATTACTACCCTACCACGGCTCAAAGGAGTCATACAAACAGGTAGTAGTTGGGTGCAGTCCCGAAGCACTTGGAGGCAGTGACGGTTAGACAGGATTCGTCTCTCCCGGTATTGGGGGTTGATATCGCGCTGTGTCTAGGAGAGCCATTACACAAAGTCCCTGGTCAGGGCAAGAGAGATATACTGGTAGGTTTCCAGTGTTATCTCAGGGTGTTCTGGGCTACACTCCGACACAACTTGTACCGCTATTAGGGGACTGACGTTTACCGCCCCCCTAGGCCCGCCATGCGATATTCTCAGACGAACAAACCGGACTATACGCAGATTGTCACATTCAGGCTAAGTAGGAGTTCAGATGGGTTTCACCTCTTCCGTCTTTTTATCGGCATCTACATGGGGACCGTTACGCACAGCTAGTGCCGCTTGCGGTCTGTGGTTAAACCCACTGCCAGCGTAGTGCCGATTCTTTATAGTCCCACACAGAGAGCTATTCGCCTTTAGGCAAAAGAGTAGAGGTCGCATGGTTTTGCGACAGGGTTCAGTCACATCCGTGCACTTGTGCACGTTTAGTGTACGGACAGTTAACACTAGCGGGCTTTGGTTTAAGCCAGATCTTAGTGTACGTTTTGGGATTGGTTTTATCTCGTTTGTATTCGTGTTCCTCGGAACGCGGATACGGGTGTGTATGCACAGTTGACAGAGAGACAGAGGCAGAGGATTCTCATTGGGGTTGTTGACTGTTGACTTTTGCTAAAACCCTAATGAGAATATGAAATATGGTTAACAATAATATTAATTAAGTATTATAGTGACATGGTTGTTGAAGGGTTGACTTTGTTGACTTGTTGACTTTGTTGACCGGTTGACTAGGTTGGACTAGTTGACCATCATCATTACAATGGCTATCATTTCATGGCAAAGACTTTTGCTTGCTTGTTTTTTTTTTTGCAAAATGAGTGCATGAAATGATATGGCCATTTTGACTTGAACCATCACATAATACTCAATTACTATTATGAGTTATCATGATTTTGGATTATGAGAGCTTGGATGGCAAAAAGGCTTGCTCATTCTTTCATTTCTTTTCTCTCTCATGCTTGAGCTCTCCCTCTTCCTCTTGCTCTCTCTCTAGTCTATGGTTCACTTGTCTCATGTGTTGAGAAGCAAGAACCATGGAGATAAAACCCAACACACTCCTCTACTCATCCTAGTTCACAAGGTTCAGCAAACCAAGTGTTCTAGTTTCTTCTAGTTTGAAGTGAAGCCAAAGGTAGAAGCTTTCAGGTGGATCCATCTTCGGCACAAAGAGATGACGAGGAGAGAACCATCCGACCACCACAAGGAGACCAAGAGAAGGAGTTCAAGTTTAGGTATAACCCCTAACCGAGTAGGTAAAACTCTTGTTAGGATTGTTAGATAGTTGTTTAACAAAGATCCGTGTTTTGAGTCCATGTTACCACCAAAAGAAAAATCATTTTTTATCCTTTCCGCAAGCCCGTAAGTACCGGGAGAGGTAACGTGGACTTACACTTTCTACGCCCTATCATCCCCAAACAAGCGGGCAGGCTGAGATCTCAAATAGGCAGATCAAACAGATATTGGAGAAGACGGTTTTGAAAAACCGTAAAGATTGGTCAACCAAATTGACGGATGCTCTTTGGGCATTCCGTACCGCTTATAAGACCGATCTTGGTATGTCTCCATACCGCCTTGTGTTTGGGAAGGCATGCCACCTTCCTGTCGAGATCGAACATAAAGCAATATGGGCTATTAAAGAGCTTAATTTTGATCTTGATCATGCAGGCAGCTATCGGAAGCTGCAATTGAATGAGCTAAGCGAACTCCGCGATGAAGCTTACGATAATGCGGTGATAGTAAAGAACAGGACTAAAGTGTTCCACGATAAAAATCTTTTTAGAAAAACCTTCACATCGGGGCAACAAGTCCTTTTTCATGACTCCCGTCTCCATCTTCATCCGGGTAAACTTAAATCTCGTTGGAAAGGACCTTTTGTGGTGCGGTATGTACACCCGCACGGGGCAGTTGAAGTCGAAAATATGAAAAACGGTTCAATTTTTAAAGTAAATGGGCATAGATTAAAACCGTATTTTTCTGCTGACCCAGCGGAGGAGCTCCTGTTTTTACAGGAGCCGCTTTATCAAAACTAAAATTCCTCCGCCTCACCTCCATGTTTTTGTAACATTTTCTCATTTTAAGAATGGAGGTGAGTAAAAATGGCTTTGATTAAATATCTATGCGTGTCAAAGATCAAGTTTGGGGGTAGTTTTCATTTAACTATTATTTTACCCCTTGTATCTCTCTCCTAGTATACAGGTCCTTGTTCTCAAAAGGCTACATCGGTGAGGACACTGCTGAAAACAGGTTTGGGGGGAGGTTTGTATTCACTGAATTATCTTTGACACCGGGCACTAAAAATTTTTTTATAACAAAAGAGTAGAGTGTGAAAAATTACATCCTAAAGATAGGAATAGTTTAAGAAAACCAAGAAAATTAGAAGTTTTCTTAAACGAACTGGTAATAAGTAGTTATGAGCTGTTGTCCCAAGGGTTAGTAAGATGAAGGAAGTCACTAATCTGAGGATAAAAATAAGTCTGAAAAATAGTTTCTATTGTGGAAGCCAAACATTTGAATGTTGATACCCTTCTATATGCACTTACACACGTCTTGAAACTCGGGATAGTAGAAGATACCTTGAAATGCTCTTGTCTAAAAGACAAAGTATGAAGGAAATAAAAATATAAAGAAAATATAAAAATGGTGAAAAGAACAAAAAAATGAACACTGGTTTTGTTATCGCCAAGGCAGCAGTAAAAAAATATAACGAGGGTGCCTCTTCACCTAGTGCCCTAAGGCCAACTGGTCTGGGAGTCACTGCTAAGTCTTAGGTGGTGCAAGACGAGGAAAATATTATCACCGAATCAGCAAGCACATGAGCAATCGGTCGGTTAGTACCTCAAGAAGTATTAACGGTCGCATGAAAATATGTGAGCAAATCTAAATATTCATCAAGTTAAAAAGTACTGAGGTAGATGGACAAGAGTATGATAGCTTGAATTGAATTCTCCGAGTGTAAGGATGTCCTTTACACACACGTAGGGGTATATGATCAATGTTTGGACGAAAGGTCGGAATGAAGAATAAAGACGATGTTTTATTGAGAGATGATGTGATTTCTAAGATCTTTTCATGACTATTAAGATAGGGCTCATGACAACTGAAAAGCTAGTGTAGTTGGAAACTATTATTTTCAAAGTTTTTATTTTATGGTTCTTATCTTTATATGTAAATTTCACCATCTCTCTTTTATTATAGGATTTTGGGGTGTAATCCGCTGAAAACCCTCAGGAGACAACACTCCTCCTACTAGGGACACCAAGAGGTTTAACGGCTTGTTGCACGTGCTAAGTGCAATCGTGTTTGCCTACGAAAGTGTGCTTAGTTTTCTTCTTTTTCTCTTTCTCTTGAATAAACTAGTTTGCTCGGGCCGATCAAAGATAAGTTTGGGGGTATTTGTTCAGTTGATTAAACTGCACATTTATTATTACATTTTTTCTACAAATTCCATATTTAAAAAGGTCTTTATTATAATATATCATACATATGTCGGTTTATTTGTAAAAATACTATTTTCCATGTGTTGATATATTATAATTAGTATTTGGTAGGAAAATGTATATAATATTATTGACCTAATCCTAGTAGAACTAAGTCTACTAAATATTATTTGTTGAGTTGTTGTGCGGAATTTTCAGGTCTAAAATCAAGGAAATCAAGTTGTTAAAACTAACCTGCCTAATTAAGAAATCAAAATTAAGAAATCAATTCTGGCAGAAGAAAAGAAAAGATTTCCAAATTTTGAAGGTTCCAAAGATCGCCACATGTCATAAGGAGCCAGCCCCTAAAAATTGATCAATGGATATGATCATCAAGCCGCGGATCCGCGACATGAGCCCCTTGATGCCGTGGATCCGCCGCGTTATAGTGGAGTCAAGGGATGGCATTTCTCTGGTAGAATCCTAAATAAAGTTCCCCAATTTAGGCATCTTAAGTTCTGGCTTTTGGAGTATAAATAAAGACCGAGAGCCTCTTAGAAAAATCATCAAGCCGACGAGATCACGAAGTCCAAGACGGCTCACGCATCCAGGCTGATCATCAACTGTTCGTCTACCTCCTTAGAAGAGATCGAGAAGCAACTAGAAATTGTAATCATTTTCTAATGAATCAAGTGTAATGAATATTGTTGATTAATAAAGATAGCTTTCTTTTTCTTATTCTATTTCTTCGTAGTTTAATTATGCAATTTCTCTCCATCTCTTTTTCTCCCAACATGCGCGAGTAATTCTCCGCTTGTTAGGGTTCGTAGGATTAGGGTAGGCTAATGGATGAAGAACATCCCTAAACTCTTTTTAAGTCCTATAAAGTTTATGAACTTTATCAAAAGAATCATTAACATCCTAATCGGACGCGCTAACAATTCCGTGTTAGTTCCGACCGTGATTAGAGATTAGATTAATGATTGTTTTGATAAAGGCTAGATATGAACGGAGTTCCGTGTCGAGATAGGGGTTAAGAGTGGGATTCCTTTTCCCTCCAGAAACCCTAATCTACACGCATCACCGTCGTTCTAGTTTTAAATCTATTAAAGGATAAAAAGGGTAACTTTTAATTAATCATCCATAACTACTAAATCCTAACGAACCCTACAAGCCTCTTCTTATATTAACTACATCCTCAAAAATCGGGATCTATATTTTGCATTAGCGCTTAACGTAGATCTAAAAACCATTCATCAATATTCTTTATCCCTCCTCTCTTTTTCAAACACATATAAAGTAAGAGTAAAAGATTCAACGTTTCCCAGATGACGACCCGTACTCACTTCGGTCTAGCTATACGCGACACCGTTCTGATTGCGGTTAAACAACAAAAACACACTCTATCGAACCAATCAGGTACCCCGGGGCAAAAAAGGTATGTTGTGCAGTAAACGATGAGCCTGGCAGAGGAACTACTACCTACCGGTGATAGTTTGGACCCAGCGGTTATCCGGAGGATACCGACCGGAGTCGTGAGATGGATATGGGCCGATCCAGACTGACGGAGCCCGTGGGCCGATCCAGACTGACGGAGCCCGAGTTATGTGGATTTACGTGTCGATGTTGGACACGGGTGTTCTTGATGTTTCGAGCGTCGATGTTGGGCGCTCAGGTTCTATGAGATTTACGGATATGAGGGTCGATCAGAGTTACGGCGCCTAAGGTGTTGGGATTTGGGGTGCCGTTGATGGACACCGGGTTTTCCACGATGATGATATGTTTTATCCCACACTCAGTAGTTATTTGATATGCATTATTTCATGTAGTTGTAGTACCCTGATAGTGTACCTTGATCATGATTGTTGCATATCCATATTTCCATACTTATGCTATCAGATTGCATGTGATAGATTATCGCTATTGGTGCATACTTGCGATTATCTGTATGATGTTACTTACTATTCACGAGTTGGCAACTCACCCCTGTTGTGCCACAGTATTTTGCAGGCTTGACCCTCAGAGTGGTCGCGGCAGGGCACCCTTTTGTATCTATTTCAGCGGATACCGCTACGGTTGGCTGTGAAGCCTTTTTGTTGTAGGTGGGTTTGCGGTTATCCGATTATATCCATTGTATATCTCATTGTATCTAGTACTCTACATCGACCACTTTCATGTATTGACTTAGAGACGAGTTTGTGAGGACCGATATTGTATATTTTGTGACTCTGGGTGTCGTGCTCGTGTGAGCCGGCCTTTCTTATGTAGTTTAATCTCTTTATGATGTTTTTTCATTTTTATTGTCTATTTCTTCGCTACGGCGTCGTATATATGCTTGTGGTGGTTTTTTCTGCCTTTGGGCATGATTTGCTCCCATTTGGGGATGCTTTATTTATATCCTGTGTTTGTACCCGTTTCGGGGCTAGGTTTACAAAGGAAGTGCTGCCGAAATTTTTAGGAAAATAAACTTAAGCTTTAAGATTTTTACTTGAGATTTCCAAATGTTTTTAACATTGTTTTTATCACTTACTTCTTTTATGGTTTAGATTTCTGGGTTTTCGGCTTACTTAAATTGCGTTATGCCTGTTGACGTCACGTGGTTTAAGTGCCGGTCACGTGCCTAAATTCGGGTCATGACAGAAACGTATACACTAGTCTACTCTGGAGTATCAATGCCCAGTCTTGATACTCACGCGACTAGGGACCATTTAAGGATGTGCTTATGGACTACCCTGCTCCCACAAGTATGATCGCTATTACAACGCAGGTAGTAAAGCAAGATCCTACGGGCTTTATCAACATGTGGTCGACATATATAACATATGCACATGTTAAGATAAAGACAAGCCATAATAGTATACTACTGTATCGAGTCTTTACCAATATGTATAAGCTGGATATAACATCAATATAAATAAATACACATATCCTGACAAAGACAAGTCAAATAATATACTATATACTGAGCAAGATTGTCATGTACATGCATATCCCCGACATCCATATGTATACATATACAATACTGGCTTTTAGGGCATACATATCCAACAAGAACATCCTATCCTAATTTGCTAGAGTAGTGTAGGTTGATGAAGTAGGGATTTTTCTCACTAAAATTTCTTCTCTTATTTTTCTTCGTGCATGAATAGTGTAGCAAGTGAAGAAAGAGGAAGAAGAAGATGGATGAGAGAATGAGCTTGGGGTGAGGATAAACATCAAAGATTTAACTTATATGAACCAAATAGAAAAAGAAAAGATGTGTCATTCCATCTCCAAGGTTCTCCAAGAGTCTTGAAGTAATGACTCATTCTTCTTTTTCTAAATTCAAATAAGAAATCTTTTTATCTCTTATCTTTAACCTCATTGTGATTCTCATACATCCAACTTCCATGTATCATCAACCATGATACAAAAATTTATATGTTATTTATATCAAATATAAATAACATATAAAGAGTAAAAAATAATTTAAAGTGAGCATTATATTAGTTTATATATATATATATATATATATAATATAACTATATATCAAATTATTAAATCAACACTTGATTCAATAATCTGATTATATCATATATAACCCGGCTAATATCAAAAGCTAATATAAAAAACGCTACATTAGAATACGGTATCATATACACGTATTCAATAAAACTCCAGCACATATCTCTATACATGCCCTACTTTGTTTCGCTTGAGCTAGGAAACCTTTATGTGGGACTTTAAAGACTCGCCAATACGCTAGCAGTAGGTAATGATCACATCAAACATCCACAAGCCGTTAGCAGTACTAACTGGACGTAACGGCTACCAAGGTATTGAACGGATAGAATATCAATAAGCAAGCTTGTCCAAACTCCCGTAAAGCCTATAAGCAACTGTTACGACCCGAAGGTACGGAACGTGACCAGCACTTAAACTACGAAAATTATCAAGGCGCAACGTAATCTAAGTAAGCCAAAGCCAAGAAAACTAAACCGTTTAACAATTAGAGTGAAGGAAAACTTGTTTTAAAGCAAGTGGTTTTAACAAAATAAGTGGCATTAAACATGTAAAAGCAACATCAGATTTTCCTGAAAATTTCGGCAGAGTCTCCTTTGAAATACTGGCCCCCAAATGGGTACAGCACATGAAAATACATATAAATGAAATAAGGCATCCCCAAGCGGGAGCTATCTCTTCACCAATGGCGGAATCACAACCACATGCAATATGTATATCAAAAGTGCGAAATAAGCATCTGAAAGCAAGAAATGAGAAACACCACGTCGGCTCAAGTGAGCATCGACACCAACATCACAAATACAAGTCCCACGAGTCTCACCGTCTAGTCAAATATACAAGGGTAGATGGAGTATACTAGATACAATATAATGTACATGATGGAATAAAATATCCTCGCAACCCACCTACGAGTAATGCTGCAAGTCCAAGGAAAAGGGAATGAAATGAGGAAGTGCGCCCGCCGCTACTATGCTGACGGGTCGGACCTGCAAGATACTGTGGCACAACGGGGGTGAGTTGTCAACTCGTGAGTAGTAAGTAACATCTCATAAGGCTATCGTAAGCATGCACGCAAATGCGTCTCAATCTACGCATATCGGTATGATACGATGTACTATCATGGATGCAACATGAATGCATAATCAAACATGAAACCTGAACAATTCTGGTATGAGAAAATCTTTGTCCTTATTTTAGAAAAACCTCTGTGCAATAAGCTGAAGTATCACCAATGAAATCAACAGAAAATCCATGTCAAGCATCGACACAATATATACATATCCCAATATCTCGATGTATCAACATCTTAATATCTCAATGTCTCAATATCTCAATATCTCGGGCTTCGTCAGTTCAGATCGGCTCATATCATCAAATCTCACGATCACGTCGGTATCCTCCGGATATCCGCCACGTCAGACATCACCGGTAGGTAGTCCGCCAATTCCAGGCTTATCGGCATCCCCACAAAAACACTCTCGCCCCGGGATACCATACCGGGTCCACCATGTACCCGAAACGGTTCATCCTCCTCCTCGAATTGGGTCTCGAAAACTAACAGAAATCAGGAAAGCTCATGGTGGACGACATATACATCATATCACGAGAAAACCGCAACTTGCATTTTTAAAATGGTAATACGTGTTAGTTATATGTATGCCCTAGAGGCCATTACTATACATGAGATGTATATTGTAGTGGATACTTGGACATATATAAGGAGGACTTTCTTGCTCGACATGATAGTATGCTATCTGGTTACTCTTTACCTTAACGTGTACACTGATTATCTCTCTGTTACATGTTGGTAAAGCCCTTAGGATGTGTACTTGACTACCTGGACTATGATGCAGATCATACTAGTGGGGACATGGTAGTCCATAAGTACATCCTTCAAGGTCCCTAGTCGCGGGTGTATCGAGGCAGGGCATCGATATACTAAAGTAGACTAGCGTATAGCATCTCAACCCATGTATATTGGCGATGGATGATCCCATATCCATTGGTTTTTGACATCAGAGATGATATACGGGTGCTCAGTGGAGACTGGGTACACTGGACGGACTCGCCGAGAACTCCCAAATGGTATTATACCTTACGTCAGATGGCAGTTCTCTGGTGACACTGTACAGGTTAGTCTGTAGACCCGAGATGGTCATAGATTCTTGTGTGATTCCCACTGTGCTTTGATTTCCACCTTACCACGTCCAAGAGGGCGCGCAAAACGGTAGTTTTTGGGTACAGTCCCGAGTCACATGGAGGCAATGAGCGATAGGAGGGGTTTCGTCTCTCCCGGTATTTGGGGTTGATGTTGTGCTATGCTCGATTGGCCATAACAGGGAAGTCCCTGGCCAGGGCTGGTTTAGAGATATACTGGTAAGTGTTACCAGTAGTTTCTAGACCCGTTATGAGCCTCATATCGGCATGACTTATCGGTTATTGGGGTCTGACGTTTACCACCCCTAGACTTGATATGCGACATATCAGACGAGGAGACCGGACTGTACGGTAGTGTCACTGTCAGGCTTTTTGCAGGAGTTGGAGCGGGCTTGCTTGCTGATCTTCTGATCGCTCAATACCCGGGTAGCCATTACGTCCAGCTAGTATCGCTGACGGCTTGTGGGTGCTTGATATGATCATCACCTACTGCCGGCGTATTGATGAGTCTTTAGAGTCCTACATAGAGGTTTTACTGGCTAAGGCAAAACGAAATAGGAGCGCATATGTGATATGTGCGGGACCGAGAATAATGCGAGTATGTGATACCGTATTCTATTCTCGCGATGTTTGTGTTGATCGGTTATATGCGATATAACCAAGTTATCGAATCAAGGGTTGATTCAATAAGTCGATACGTTGGATGTTAGTCGGTTATATGTGATAGAACCGGATTATTAATTCAAGTGTTGATTTAATAATTTAGTGTATAATTTTATATGTGATATACTAATTTACATTAACTAACATTGGTTCACTTAAGCATTTGTTTTTCTCACTTGTGCACAACTTAATATATATGTGATATATATTTATTTGTGTTCATTTTGTATCATGGTTGTTGATACAACTATCATGGGTGTATAAGACTTATACCATATTAATTATAGTGTTAGGTTTTTAATATTTAAAGTAATTCTAAAATTAGTGGATGATGAGCTGACATGCATGAAGCTTCATGAAGTTTAGTGTTGCATTGACTTAGTCTACTAACTTTGGATTACTTGAGATGTTAATTAACCTAACCATTATAATGTATCCTTGGTTATGTCTCTACATGACTTAGTATATGATACCCACTCACCCATGGTTAGCTCTCACTCTCTTAGTTAGTTTTCATTCTCATTTTTCAGCTCATCTTCTTCCTTCTTCAAATTCTTGCTAGGGTTTCATAAAGAGAGAGAAACATTGTGAGAAAAGAAATTCTAAAGTTTACCCATTTCCTATTTCATCATCCTCTCCTAGAATAGCACTTTAGTTTAAGGTGTTTGCTTCACTAATTCTCTAGTTAGTGAAGTAGAAGCTTGAGTTCGTATTCCCTCGACGTAGATCATCTTCGGCCTCGAAGACTTCAAGCAATACCGTTGCAATCTTCTCATGGAGCCGTCCGAGAGTCCGGGAGCACGATGATCGCAGCGAAGGGACTACAACAAGGAGCTTTAGAAGTGAAGGACCGATCTACAAAGGTTGTATTTCGTATTCACTTAGTCATAATTGATATTTACTTGCATGTGAAACCCTAATAATCTAGCAAAGATCTTGTTTAGGGTTATTCGGCATGGCTAAAATTTGAATCGGGCATGGTTGATGCCTTGTAGAACCTTCTTAGAGTGCCTTGTAACCCTACAGTGGTATCAGAGCCTAGCTAGAGCATTAGGCGACGTGTATACGAAGTTAAAACTCCTAACGAACTCCGAATCGGCGAAATAGACCCCTCTCTGGAAAATTTTAAAAATGTGATTTTTTCTGCATTAAAAATACTCAAAAAAATCAGTAGGGAATTCTAAGGATACTGGTAAAATACGACCTTCTAATTCGATTGAAGAGCCGCGGAACCGCGGCAAGACCCTTGCTTGTGCCGCGGTTCCACGGCCGTCTGTGTGAATTACGGTTTTATTTTTCTACAGTTTGATCCGTAGGTGTTTCTATATATTTCTGGGTACTTTTAATCTGACTCAAGTGTTGAGTGTTCTGGGGATTATTTTGTATTCATTGATTCGGTCGGAAAATTTAATTTCGTTCTTTTTCCGGATAATTTAGAAAGTGTTAAAAAGTTCGAACGGATATCAATAACTCACTTTTTCCCTTGCCGGAAAATTTCCAAGTGTTGGATTTTTCCGTAGTTTAAGAACGTCTAAATCGTGCAAGTTACGCAATGGACCCTCTAGAAGACAACAAACCTTAACTCGATTATGTGACCGTCTTGAACTGCCTTTTGAACCTTAGGGTTTGGGGCAGTACGGCGTTGCCACATGTGAGGCGTTGGCTTTACCCTTCTACGGCTGGACCATTGGTACTGTGGCATGTGATGGATATTTTTAAACTCCCCTCAAGTGTTGAGAACTATTTGGGAAAACTTGGGTATTTGATCATTCGATCGGAAAGTTTGACAAGTCTATTTATCTGGAATGTGATACAATATTTGGAATCCACATGTAGTTATGAGATAACTAATTTGAATGTTATAAACATAGCAGTTTAGTCTCAAATGATCGGTTGGCACGGAATTTTGATGCGATCAAAAGTCCATCGCAATCACGTAGCGTACGCGGATACTCGCCGGGTAAACTTAATAGACAACCACGCCCCAAAGCCCCGACCAAGTGACTGTAAGAGAACCCCGTCGCCAAAAGCATCCGTTTGGGTACTCGCGGCAGCGGTGTTCTGCCTTAGTGCACTTCGTCGACGGCATCCGAGGGTGCGGCCGTCTACTAAAGTTTGCGACGAGCATTCGATCACATGTCGGGAATCTTGTTGAATTGCCCGACTAGATATTGAAAAGAGTTTTCAATAAAGAGACTGAAATGCGGTGTTTATAATTGTGAGGCATGAGATGTCTAAGGAATTCATTTGGTTAGGCAAAAGATGTCTAAGGAGGTTGCGGATTCCAACTGTTGTAGTTTTACACTTTCTTTTCTGCGACCGTAAGTGTAATATGTGTTATCGCCGATTTCGTTGCTATATGTCAACGATAATTGGGATGGGCATATTTACTTACGTTGATGACATGTGATGTTATATGTTGCTGGATATGTTATATTGGATCGTCGCGTTTTTGAATAGCCGAGGGTTTTATGTGAGATGAGGGTTTTTATTTTCATTCATGTAAAATTCATTGTATGTAATATTCTTTTATTGGGGCACTTCCGGGATGAGGATGATGTCACCATTTGTATATTATTTACTTTTCCGCACTAGGATAGACCCAAGGAGGAGAGCACAAGTAACCGGGTTCAAGAGTCCAGTGGGAGACCAACTCGAGAAGTCGAGTCCGGGTCTTCTAACTCTAGAATTGGAAGGGTTGCTTGCCGCTCTCGTAGGGGTCTAGGGATGTGGGTTTGGCTATTCATCGCGACCGTGGAATCCGTGTTTTATACAGGCTCGTATTAAAACTCGGACGTCCTAGTATATCCAATGTTTCATATGTTTCTTCTGTTCCGATATCTGTGATGTGATCATTTGATATGTTGTGATAAATACTGTATATAGTATATATGATATATTATATAGACGCTACTTATGTTTTACACCCGCGCTAGCCCTGCCCCGCTCTGCCGTTTGTTACCTAACCTAATGGTGCATGAGGGTACATCGAGGAGAATACGGATGGCATAAGTGTACGTCGTATTTATCTGTGATGTTTAGGTGACTTAAATGATGGGACATCATTAATGTGATTAATGAAAGTAATGAAACCTAAAAGATGTTGTGGAATCGAATTTTGAAAAACAAGGTAGCTACAGTTCTTGCTTTGCATCACGGTGTTCCTCGTAGAACATCCTGCACCTTATTCGATAAGGAAAGGGCCGAGATCCCTTCACCGGGAGTGACCCCTTTAGCAATGACTGGCAGATGCTACACCCCTCGGTTTTGTCTTTTGATTGCTTTTCTAGTTCTTGCTTTGCACAGTGATATATATGATATATCCTGCACCTCATTCGACGAGGAAAGAGCCGAGATCCCTTCACCGGGAGTGACCTCTTTAGAGAAACTAGCAAAAGCCTCAAAAATACTCCATTTTAAAATTATTTGATTCTACAACGATATCAAGTTCATTACGCAATAGGTTTTCAGAAAAACCTGTCGTAGCCCTCCGTCATTTCAGATAAGTCCTACTTAGTATTCATGCTACGTTTGTTGACCTCCGTCAAGGCGTAGTGTGTGGTAGCTAACTAGTATTTATCTGCTTATGCATATGATGCAGATTGGATTAGGATAGTCGTACGACCTTGTTGACCTCCGTCAAGGGTCGTGCGGGTGGGTTTGATTCAATCAAGAAATGACGGGTTGAACTTGACTTGCACCCTGTGGTTTGTTGACCTCCGTCAAGGTCATAGGATGCTTGGGGCAAAATTATCGGGAATTTAAAGTGTTGAAATTTGCAATGAGATTGCATACCATCTATGAGATAGTTGGATCCCGATACCCACTGCGAGTAATTGTTACTCCTGGGAGAGTTTTACACATTACAATTAGCCGATCAAGTAGGTGTCTAGAAAGGTGTCAACGGGGCTACGCCTCTGGGAAAACGAGCTTTATTTTAATTAGGTCCGTGCGAAAGCACGGGGAACCTCCCTCAAAGTACCGACATTGGCCTGGCTGAAAAATTGGCGAAGTTGTAGGGTGTAATTAATCACGGCTAATCTTTCCTTTTAGGGTTTGAAGGAAGATTTGATAAAAACAGTGGGAGCCATCCTGTTTAGATAAAATAATAACCAATCTGATCTTGCAAGAGCGCACGCAAAGTGTTTTCTTCTCACTCTCTAGGCAGCGACCATGTCACGCCTTAATCAAGATAATAATACGGATGTATTGACCCAACCCGCTTGTTATACTGCGCTGGGAAACATTGGTCCCGCTCTAACTTATAACTGTTATAAGACCGAGCAGGAAATAGGGGATTACCAGAATTCTCGTGCCGCCCAAACGAAGAAAGTGCATGATGATGCATCATCTTCGGGTGTGTTCATTACAGAGAACTGTTTCTCGGTATCCTTTACGTCTTGGGTATGAGATACCGATCAGGATCCCACATATGTAATTTGTTACATGGGCTACAGACAGGTAGAGAACTGAGAACGGATGATAAGTTTCATGAGATAGAAACGGTGCAAGTGTTGCAGCCAAGTCTGTTGGTAGTTATCACCCTGTATTACCAGAATACATTGATTCTGAACGAATGTCGTTAGATACCGAACCTGATATACAACATCATATCAGTCTCTTTAATAGTAAAGAAAGATATAATTTTGTATTGCTGGATAATGTTTTGAACATTTCCTATATCAAGAGTTGATCGTTTCAGGCACGTTATCTAAAAGCATTGACATTCTAAACCAAACTACAGTTTTTAGTATACAGAACACACACGAGAGGAAGAGTTTAGAATTGAACGAATCCTTCTTGAGGTATTGTAGACTAGGTCATATCAATGTGACCCGACTAGCTGAAGTTACATATAGATGCATATTTAAATTAGTTTGAATTTACATCTTGTGAAACTTGCCGGTCAGATCACAGAGATAAGATGACCATAGCTCTGTTTATAGGAAATAGAGAAAGAGTTAGTGAACTCTTGGGATGATACATGTTGATGTATGAAGGTCCCCTGTCTACACATGCCAAGACCGGTTCTTTGTACTTCATTACATTCTCTAATAATCTCTCAAGATTCAGACATATGTTCCTGTTGAAACACAAGTCCGAAGCTTTTGAGATATTCACATAATATAAGTTAGAAGGTAGAGAACTAAAACGGGTATAAGTATTATGTCCTTTGATGTGATCAGGGAGGAGAATACTTGAGCATGGGATTCCTGGACTATTCTAAAGGAGAATGAGATTCTCTCTCAGCATTACTCCTCCGTATACACCACAGCACGTCAGTGTATCAGGGCGGAGCAATCACACCCTATGTGATAAGGTATGCTCTATGATGAGTACTACTGAGTTACCTATTTCTTTTTGGGAGTAATGCACTGGAGAAGTTGCATACCTATTGAATAGGGTTCCGATCAGATCAGTTGCCTACCACTTCATATGAGATATAGAAAGGGAAGAGCCCATATCTTAAGTTTGTTAAGATTTGGGGTTGTCCAGCCTATGTCTAAAAGCATAATCCGGACAAGCTCGAGGCAAAGTCGGTTCTGTAGAAGTTTGTTGGATATCCCAAGCATTCGCAAGGGAATATCTTCTACCTAACCGAGGAACAAAAGATGTTTTGTTTCTCAATATACCACCTTTGTGAAAGGGAATTTCTTGTGAACAAATTAGTGGTCATGAGGTAGAACTGGAAGGAGTTCCTGCTATACAAAGTACAGCTGATGATTTGGTAGAACCAAAGGATTCAATAGTTTCCAACGAACCTCAGCCTCTCCGCCGATCTAGTAGGGTTCTTCACCCACCTGAGAGATACTCCAGTTTCTCTATGACAGTGGGAGCGAGGATTGCATCATAGATGATGACCCAACTAGTTTCGAGCTGGCCATCAGGAGTGGGACTCTGTAAGAATGGCTGGATGCTTAACGATCTGAGATGGAATCCTTATACACCAACAAAGTATGGACTTTGGTTGCTTTATCTGAAGGGTTAAATCCCCATCAGGAGCAAGTATATCTTGAGATGATTACTTGGTGTACATGGAAAAGTTAAGACTTTCAAAGCTATGCTTAAGTCCATCCATATTCTACTTGCCCCGGCTACATACCATGACTGCGATATCTGGCGGTCGGGTGTCATGACTACTTTTCTAAATAATGATTTGAAAAAGAGCGTCTATAAGTACACAGCCAGAGGGCTTCGTAAGTAGTGGGAGCAGCGGAAACGTATGCAAGATGTTTTATGCGATAAAGCAGGCATCGCGGAGTTGGAACGTCTGTTTTGATGTGTTAGTCAAAGAGTTTGACATCATCAAAATGGTAGATGAACCTTGTATATACAAAAAGGTAGTAGAAAGTATGGTAGTGATCCTCGTAAAGTATGTGAATGACATACTCTTGATGGGGAAGGAGTTTCCTATGCTACGCTCGGTTAATTTCCGCTTATCACAATGATTCTACATATAGGATAAAAGTGATACCTACTAAATCCTGGGTTTTGGATCTATGAGATAGATCTAATTGGATGTTAGGATACTCACTAGTTGTAGTGAGATGGTATCAATTGATCCTGGGGAGAATCACTGGAAAAGTTCCACGGTGATAAGGACGACTGAAAGTCAGTCACAGGCATTGTCTTTACTCTCAGTAGAGGGACGGTATGTTGGAAGAGTTCCAAGCTAGATCCGTGGCAAACTAGACGATTAAAGGCAAGATACATCGTTACCAAAGATGCTACCAAAGAGGCAGTCTGGGTGTATATTAGTTCATGAGATGAACTTCGTTCCTACCATTTTGTGACAATGGAGTTGTGGCTTATGCCTAGGAACGCCCGCCCCATCTGTGATCCAGACATATTCAAAGGCAGTGTCACCTGATCATGGAGATGGTTGATCTCCAGGGGATCGAGGTTAGGAGAGTAGACTCAGAGGGCAACACAGCGGATCCACTCACAAAGGACTTTTCCCATAGAGAGACTTTTATGTGATGGTTGAGTATGAGATACTACAACCACTGTTATCAGATGGCCCTAGTGCAAGTGGGAGATTGTTAGTTATATGTATGCCCTAGAGGCCATTACTATACATGCGATGTATATTTTAGTGGATGCTTGGACATATATAGGGAGGACTTTCTTGCTCGACATGATAGTATGCTATCTGGTTACTCTTTATCTTAAGGTGTACACTGATTGTCTCTCTGTTACATGTTGGTAAAGCCCTTAGGATGTGTACTTGACTACCTAGACTATGATCCGGATCATACTAGTAGGGACATGGTAGTCCATAAGTACATCCTTCAAGGTCCCTAGTCGTGGGTGTATCGAGATGGGGCATCGATATACCATAGTAGACTAGCGTATAGCTTCTCGACCCATGTAGATGGGCGATGGATGATCCCATATCCATTGATGTTTGACATTAGATATGATATACGGGTGCTCAGTGGAGACTGGATACACTGTACAGACTCGCCGAGAACTCCCAGATGGTATTATACCTTACGTCAGATGGCAGTTCTCTGGTGACACTGGTACAAGTTAGTCTGTAGACCCGAGATCGTCATAGAGTCTTGTGTGATTCCCACTGTGCTTTAATATCCACCTTACCACGTCCAAGAGGGCATGCAAAACGGTGGTTTTTGGGTACAGTCCCGAGTCACATGGAGGCTATGAGCGATAAGAGGGGTTTCGTCTCTCCCGGTGTTGGGGGTTGATGTTGCACTATGCTCCATTGGCCATAACAGGGAAGTCGCTGACCAGGGCTGGTTTAGAGATATACTGGTAAGTGTTACCAGTAGTTTCGAAACCCGTTATGAGCCTCATATCGGCATGACTTATCGGTTATTGGGGTCTGACGTTTACCACCCCTAAACTTGATATGCGACATATCAGACGAGGAGACCGGATTGTACGGTAGTGTCACTGTCAAGCTTTTTGCAGGAGTTGGAGCGGGCTTGATTACTGATCTTCTGATCGCTCAATACCCGGGTAGCCGTTACGTCCAGCTAGTACCGCTGACGGCTTGTGGGTGCTTGATATGATCATCACCTACTGCCGGCATATTGACGAGTCTTTAGAGTCCTACATAGAGCTTTTACTGGCTCTGGAAAAACGAAATAGGAGCGCATATGTGATATGTGCAGGACCGAGAAGAATGCGAGTATGTGATACCGTATTCTATTCTCGCGATATTTGTGTTGATCGGTTATATGCGATATAACCAAGTTATCGAATTAAGGGTTGATTCGATAAGTCGATACGTTGGATGTTAGTCGGTTATATGTGATATAACCGGATTATTAAGTCAAGTGTTGATTTAATAATTTAGTGTATAATTGTATATGTGATATACTAATTTACATTAACTAACATTGGTTCACTTAAGCATTTGTTTTTCTCACTTGTGCACAACTTAATATATATGTGATATATATTTATTTGTGTTCATTTTGTATCATGGTTGTTGATACAACTATCATGGGTGTATAAGACTTATACCATACTAATTATAGTGTTAGGTTTTTAATATTTAAAGTAATTCTAAAATTAGTGGATGATGAGCTCACATGCATGAAGCTTCATGAAGCTTAGGGTCGCATTGACTTAGTCTACTAACTTTGGATTACTTGAGATGTTAATTAACCTAACCATTATAATGTAGCCATGGTTATGTCTCTACATGAGTTAGTATATGATACCCACTCACCCATGGTTAGCTCTCACTCTCTTAGTTAGTTCTCATTCTCATTTTGGAGCTCATCTTCTTCCTCCTTCAAATTCTTGCTAGGGTTTGATAAAGAGAGAGAAACATTGTGAGAAAAGAAATTCTAAAGTATACCCATTTCCTATTTCATCATCCTCTACTAGACTAGCACTTTAGTTTAGCGTGTTTTCTTCACTAATTCTCTAGTTAGTGAAGTAGAAGCTTGAGTTCGTATTCCCTCGACGTAGATAATATTCGGCCTTGAAGACTTCAAGCAATACCGTTGCAATCTTCTCATGGAGCCGTCCAAGAGTCCAGGAGCAAGATGATCGCAGCGAAGGGACTACAACAAGGAGCTTTAGAAGTGAAGGACCGATCTACAAAGGTTGTATTTCGTATTCACTTAGTCATAATTGATATTTACTTGCATGTGAAACCATAATAATCGAGCAAAGATCTTGTTTAGGGTTATTCGGCACGGCTAAAATTTGAATCGGGCATGGTTGATGCCTTTTAGAACCTTCTTAGAGTGCCTTGTAACCCT
Source organism: Agapanthus africanus (assembly GCA_030015575.1). Lineage (NCBI taxonomy): Eukaryota > Viridiplantae > Streptophyta > Magnoliopsida > Asparagales > Amaryllidaceae > Agapanthus > Agapanthus africanus. The sequence continues at coordinate 240,460,431 of JASDDO010000031.1, forward strand.
ACAATACGTTCTTAAAACCCTTGTGGTTTCTCCAAAATCCATAAATCCTATCAATACTGAAATCCTCGAGAAGAATCACAATATATAAACATGCCGGTGATGATGGAAATCTATGATACGGTAGTATATACCATGCGAAATACGGCCAGAAGCAATGCATAAATCATGATGCAATGAGGTATGTATATATAACTAACAATCCTACGTATCCATTTAATGAAATGAATATACAAGTATAAGTCTACGGATCATATTTGATGCAAATGCACAGTTACCGATTTCAAGCAAGTTCTATAGTGTTCGTGACATAGCAATTACCAAAGGCGTGTGTGTACGAATGAATAGTGCACGTGCGGCATGAACCAATGGTAATAGTGCAAGTGTCCTATGAGATAATATCACATATATATCCATGATGATGCACTGCAATGAGATGAATGACTAGGAACTACGCATATAATGCAAATACTACAAGTAATACTAAACCATCGGGCGCCTCGCGCCATCCAGACGATCCCCCATAGAAGTGTACATCTACTCACCGGGATGCCTCAGCTAATCTGATCCGATCTCCGCCTTGTCTTTTCCGCGCCACAACCGACGCCTCTGCACCCGATCCTAGAATTGCACAAAACAATTAAGAGGATAATTATACGATTAATCACGGACACAAACGACACAAGTCAATCTACGCGCACAACAAGACGCGCACACACTTGGTGCACAAACGCGCTCGCGACAACGCCACAATCTACAACAAGGGTCGCTATACGTGACCACAACCATGTCTAAAACCCAATCGTACATTCACAACGCATTAAATATCTTAGTGAATAGGTTAGAGATCATCAAAACCACAAACTTAATTAAAATCTATTATTCTGAAAACCTAGTAAGCGGCCATTAACCGTTCTAGTGCAAATTCTAGATGTTTTAACAAATCTAGTGGCCACAATATTCACTAAATATCTTAATTAGGTGACATAAATATTAACTAGATTTTAATCTCACATATTTTCATTAATTATAAAAATCTAGTTTGCAAATTATATAATTTTGGACAATTTAAAATGTAACAATTTAACAATTTAGCAATTAGATTAGGTTTTCCAAGTCCTAAGAGATTAAACTACACATTGTAACCTTAAACAAGTGATAAAAACCCTAATTTAATTCAAACCCTATTCTTGAATTTCCAAACTTGCAATTATAACCTAATTAACACTTAATTAAAAATTAGATTAGAACAAGTAACAATTAGAGTAAGGTTATACCTCAAAATAGTTTGGAATGAGATCCACACTTGCAAAACTTAGCCTCCAAAATACCATCTTGCTCCTAATTCCATACAAGTTTGGGCCAAAGAATAATGGGAAAATGTTTTGATGTGGAATGAGATGGGGGAAATGGGGAAGATGGGGCTGCAGTTTTCGGCCATGAGGAGGGAGAGAGAAAAAGTGAGGTGAGTGTGTGATTGGTCAAAGAAAATAAACCAATACCTCAATTATACCCATACTTCTTTCTTTACTAATTTATTTTCCTTTTATTTTTTTGAGTGAGAGTGAGATGAGAATTGTGAAGAGAGGGGGGCTGCCATTACTTGGCTCGGCCAAGTGAGGGAAAAAGGGTGTGTGGTCTTGTGTGAGAGAAATTCCCAAGTCAAGAAAACCCCTTCAAAACTCATTATTGCATCTTATATCAATCTTTTCCATTTTATTTTATTTTTCAATTAACTTTTTCACCAAGAGTTCTCTCGAACTATGGAGACCATTTGAGACAGAGTGAGCATATTAAATTCTTGGTATTAATTGGTCATGGTTCACTAAAATATAATTAACCCATTCCAATTTGTGATTTACACTAATTAAATGTATAAATGAAAGCTTATAATAATATTTAAAATAATTAATTAAGGAAAAATATTTAAGTAAACCACAATTTATAAATGACTAATTAGATACCAAATACTAGCAATTTCATATTTAAAATAGGTGTTTTTATGTCTATGTTGAAAAATAATTACAGTTACGTTTTACGGAAATTACGAGTTATTTTACCGGTTATCGGAAAAATTCACCTAAAGAATTTATTTATTTGTTTGTTTATTTATTTATTTTTAAAACGTTACACAACACTTACCGTACAGTCCGGTCTCTTCGTCTGATATGTCGCACATCGAGTCTGGGGTGGAATCGTCAGACCCCAATAAATTTATAAGTTATGCCGATGTGTGGCCTATAACCAATCGAGAAATTACTGATAACAATTATCAGTAATTTTCATAATCCCTGACCAGGGACTTGCGGTTATAGCCAATTATGCATAGCACAATATCAACTCCCAATACCGGGAGAAACGAAACCCCTCCTATCGCTCACTGCCTCCATGTGACTCGGGACTGTACCAAAAAACCACCTGTTTGCATGACTCTGTAGAGCCGTGGTAGGGTGGAAATCAAAGCATAGTGGGAACCACACAAGACACTATGACGATCTCGGGTCTACAGACTAACCTGTACAAGTGTCACCAGAGAACTGCTATCTAACGATGGGTATTGTACCATGTAGGAGTTCTTAGCGAGTCATATTCAGTGTACTCATTCTCCAATGAGCACCCGTGTACAATCTTTGTGTGAAATACCAATGGTTGTAGGATCAACCATCGCCCCATACAGGGTCAAGAAACGTACACACCACTCTACTCTGGAATATATATGCCCTATCTCGATACTCCGTCGACTAGGAACAGTTAAGGATGTGCTTGTGGACTACTCAAGCCCTACTGGTATGATCTACATCATAGTCCTGGTAGTCAAGCCAACATCCTAAGGGCTTTATCAACATGTATCAGTGAGATAGTAAACTAAAATAAATGCACAATTTAAGATAATGAGCAACCAGATAGCATACTATCATGTCGAGCAAAAAAGTCCTATATATATGTCCAAGCATCCACTATAATATACAATAATGGCCTCTAGGGCATACATATTTCTAACAATCTCCCACTTGCCCTAAGGCCAGTTGTAGTAGTATCGCATACACAATATGTTAGTGATATATGCCCTAGAAGTCATTATTGTATCATACTGGTTTGTATATTACTTAATGGAAGCTTGGGATATTCACAGTTGTATTGACAGTCTTGCTCAAAATGGTAGTATGCAACTTGGTTTGTTTTTACCTCAATATGTGCATGTGTTTATTTTAGCATATCGCTTATACATATTGGTAGTGCCCTTAGGATCTTTGCTTGATTACCAGCATTGTGATGGCAGTCACACTAGTGAGGGCTGCGTAGTCTACAAGCACATCCTTATACAGGTCCCTAGTCGTAGGATTATCGAGACGGGGCATCGATACTCCAGAATAGACTAGTGTATACGCTTCTCATCCCAGCAGGGGAGATGGTCTGTCCCACAGCCATTAGTACGTCGTACTGGAGATAGTATGCAGGTGCTAATTAGGTTGTGAGTATACTGGACAGGACTCATCGGGGACTGCTGGTGGGTATTGTACCTATCGTCGGGTAGCAGTTCCCAGGTGACATGAGTACGGCTTAGTCCGTAGACTTGACACTGCTCCTTCGCCTCGAGTGTGTTCCCACTGTACTTTGATTACTACCCTACCACGGCTCAGAGGAGTCGTGCAAACAGGTAGTAGTTGGGTGCAGTCCCGAAGCACTTGGAGGCAGTGGCGGTTAGATAGGATTCGTCTCTCCCGGTATTGGGGGTTGATATCGCGCTATGTTTGGAGAGCCATTACACAAAGTCCCTGGCCTGGGCAAGCGAGATTTACTGGTAGGTATTCCAGTAGTTTCTCAGGGTGTTTTGGGCTACACTTCGGGACGACTTATTGGGCTACACTTCGGTTGATGGACACCGGATTTTCCACGATGATGATATGTTTTATCCCACACTCAGTAGTTATTTGATATGCATTTTTTCATGTAGTTGTAGTACCCTGGTAGTGTACCTTGATCATGATTGTTGCATATCCATATTGCCATACTTATGCTATCAGATTGCATGTGATAGATTATCGCTATTCGTGCATACTTGCGATTATCTGTATGATGTTACTTACTATTCAAGAGTAGGAAACTCACCCCCGTTGTGCCACAGTGTTTTGCAGGCTTGACCCTCAGAGTAGTCGCGGTAGGGCACCCTATTGTATCTATTTCAGCGGATACTGCTACGGTTGGCTGTGAAGCCTTTTTGTTGTCGGTGGGTTTGCGGTTATCCGATTATATCCATTGTATATCTCATTGTATCTAGTACTCTCCATCGACCACTTTCATGTATTGACTTAGAGACGAGTTTGTGAGGACCGATATTGTATATTTTGTGACTCTGGGTGTCGTGCTCGTGTGAGCCGGTCTTTCTTATGTAGTTTTATCGCTTTATGCTATTTTTTTCATTTTTATTGTCTATTTCTTCGCTACGGCGTCGTATATATGCTTGTGGTGGTTGTTTCTGCCCTTAGGCATGATTTGCTCCCATTTGGGGATGCTTTATTTATATCCTGTGTTTGTACCCGTTTCGGGGCTAGGTTTATAAAGGAGGTGTTGCCGAAATTTTTAAGAAAATAAACTTAAGCTTTAAGATTTTTACTTGAGATTTCCAAATGTTTTTAACATTGTTTTTATCACTTACTTCTTTTATGGTTTATATTTCTGGGTTTTCGACTTACTTAAATTGCGTTACGCCTGTTGACGTCACGTGGTTTAAGTGCCGGTCACGTGCCTAAAATCGGGTCATGACAGAAACGTATACACTAGTCTACTCTGGAGTATGAATGCTCAGTCTCGATACTCACGCGACTAGGGACCATTTAAGGATGTGCTTATGGACTACCCTGCTCCCACAAGTATGATCGCTATTACAACGCAGGTAGTTTAGCAAGATTCTACGGGCTTTATCAACATGTGGTCGACATATATAACATATGCACATGTTAAGATAAAGACAAGCCATAATAGTATACTATTGTATCGAGTCTTTACCAATATGTATAAGCTGGATATAACATCAATAGAAATAAATACACATATCCTGACAAAGACAAGTCAAATAATATACTTTATACTGAGCAAGATTGTCCTGTACATGCATATCCCCAGCAGCCATATGTATACATATACAATACTAGCCTTTAGGGCATACATATCCAACAAGTACAACATATCCTAATTTGCAAGAGTAGTTGTAACGTTTTGAAAATCGTTTCGGTGAAATTTCGAAAAAATCGGTAAAATAAGGGGGTTTTCTGTAAAAAGTCAAAATACAAATATCTTATTATAAAAATTAAATATACATATTCTGGCTATGTAATTACTAGTATTTAGTGTTTATTGAGCCACTGGTGAAATTTCAAATTTTCTGAAAAAAAATTATTTTATTATTATTTTAAGTCGTCACTAATACATTTAATTAGGAAAAATTACAAACTGGAATGAGTTGAAATAAATTTTGTGCATCATAAAACATTAAACAAAATTTTATCACGTGGTTTTTGAAATGAAATCGTTTGCCAAAACGGTTTAGAAATTATTGATGAAAAAAGCTTTTTTTTAGTGTAAATGGATGTTGGGGTATTGTATTTGTCATTTTCCTTCACCCCACACTCACACACTACACCAATTCCCCTCCTTGGCTGAATTTTCAGCAGCCACATCCCCCATGTCCCCACTTCTTTTGATAAAAGAATAGAAAATCAAGAGAATAGAATAAAGGAAATATTAAATAAAGAGGTATGGTGTTAGATAATGGTGACTTGGACTTTTCCTTGACTTTACAAACACCCCCACACCCTCTCTTCTCCCCCTCCTCAATTCTGGCCGAGCCCCCCCTTTGTGCAGCCCCCCAATTTTTCCCCTCTCATTTCATCACAAAATTCCATCAAAAATCCACAAATTTACTCACAAATTCAAAGCAAACTCCAAATCCAAGCTTTACGCATTATTCTTTAGCCAATTTAGTATGGATCTTGGGGGATGGAAGAAAGTTTGGGAGGCTAAGCTTCATGTTTGATCTCTTGATCATGAGGTATAAAGTTTCATCCAAATTTGTTAATTGTTAATTGTATGTTTGAATATAGTTTTAATTAGATGTTTAATTATAGAATTAATTAAAATTAAACTTTCAAGAGAAGGGTTTGAAATTCAAGTTAGGTTTTTGTTTTGGAGTTGGGTTGTGATCAATTGTGCATGGTTGTGTGATATGGGCTAGCATCTTAAAACTTGTTAAAACTAATCTAATTACTAGTTTGCAAATTGTTAGTTTAAAATTGTAATAATTGTACAAATATTGCAAACTAGGTTTTTTAGAATTGATGGAAATGAGTGATTTTAAAATCTAATTAACATTGGTATGACATAATTAAGATGTTTAATGAACATTATAGCCACTAGAATTGTTAAAATATTTAGATTGGTTAAAACACCAAGTTTTGAACTAAAAAGGTAACTTTTGCTAACTAGATTTTGGTTTAATGTAATTTAGCACGATTAAAAATCTAGTAAATGTTTATGTGGCCTAATTAAGATAATTAGTGAGTATTGTGACCACTAGTTTGCTAAAACATCAAGACTTGTAGTAAAACGGTTAACGACCCCTTTACTAGGCTTTTTCGAAATAAACCGATTTGATCAATTTATTGGTTTTGATGATTTGCATCGTATTTCATATATTTTTAGTGACTTATAAAACAACGATTGGTACGTTTGGTGTTTTTCTCGATCAATCGGCGTGTGTACACCGATGTCGAGGGTTTTTGGGTTGATTTGAGAAAGCAACCATAGGTTTTGACCTATGTGGGATTCGTGAGTAGTTTTGGTCATGAGTCGGATTTTAATGCGATACGGTGCGTTATGATATGTAGGTACCCCATATGGACTTCGAGACGACAAGCAAGCGCGTGGCGACGTCGGCACCGGCGAGCGAGGACCAGGTGAGTAGATTTATATCTACGGGGAGAAGTCGGGTGGATGGCGTATAGCACCCCCGCAGTTCGTGGTGATGTATACGAATACGTATACACACACATATATATATATTGTTTATATATTGTTTGAGTGCATTGATGATAATTTGGATATTTGGTGTTCTTGGATATTTAGTGTCGCGAAACCCAAGAGTTGTGGTCGCACCACGTATGCACACACCCACCCATACTTGCATACTTTCTTCTTTCATTTGTGCTTATACAGGAATACATAGTTATGTGTTCACATGGGTATGGGACTATGTGTTCACATACGGATTTGAGGATGATACTTGGGTTTGAGATGAGTCGATGAGATTTGTATTGAGGTTGTGAATTCGGTGATATGGCAGGATTCGTATTTGAGATACGACATGACGTTGTAGCGGGTCCTTTGACGTAGTGTTTCACACACGTGCATGCATACGTAGGTGGTATCAGTATTGTACTAGACATAGATCCGTACCCGGATTATGATCTTTGATAAAGGGGATACCAGATGAATAGTGTGATGAATGTGATATTGACCCGTACCCAGATGTGGGGATGCCGTACGACAGATTTACGTACGAGCTATATATTGATGATAGATCCGCACTCTTGACTTGGGAATATCTGATTATAGATATGGTATCGGATGTGATATTATCGAGGAGGGATCACCGACTAATATATATATATATAAATATATATATATATATATATCGACTCAGATGTTAGGCGGTTTCCTTACCTGTAGTTCAGCTTGTTAGTTCAGCCGTATAGTTTAGTGTAATTGTTAGACTAGATTAGACTCCTACCTATTTCAAAACTAACGAATCGTGGGTATTTTAAAAGACAGGTCAAGGGATTCTACGGATATTTCAAAAGACGTGTCTTTTCTTAAAAACACCGTAGCCCTTGTTTTCAAAACACCGCGATTCGTGTTATTTCAAAAGGCGCTATTGTAGGACTTATATTAGAGTAATGCAGTTTAGTTACCGTTGTGTCTAGTTTTCAGCTCCCGCATATTATTGTTTTTGCTCCGCATCGCATACTTATTGTAATTCACATTTCATTATTGATATCATGCTGTTAGGACACCATCACCATTACCGATGATGCGTATGTACCACGTACACTTACTTGCCGGCTCACACACATCTTCATCGGTAATTGCCATGTCACGTACACATAGAAAATACTATTATATTGACATAGCCTGTTAGCTAATAGTTTAGACATGATATTAGTGTACTTGCCTTATATGCTAGTTTAGACATTGTAGTTATTACCTGCTACTTCATGCAAACTGTTATTCATTATATGCCGCATTCATGGATGCTCATGCTTATATTCATGGTTTTACATGCTATTGATGATTCGGATTTCCATGATATTTTCTGGATTTGGAGAAAAACCGCAAAACATATATAAACTGCTTTCTCTCTTTTTAAATAAAAATGCGGTTTTCCCATGATGTATAAGTCGTCCACCATGAGTTTGCTGATGGATTTCGAGACCCGATTCGAGGAGATGGATGAACCGTTTCGGGTACATGGTGGGCCCGGTAAGGTACCCCGGGGCAACAAGCGCATGGTGATGACGATGTGAGCCTGGCAGGGGGAGACTACCTACTGGTGATATTACCCGACGCGTCGGATATGCGGAGGATACCGTCGTGGTCTTGAGATGGATGGTAGGGGCCGGTCTGGACTGACGGCGCCCTAGATATTGAGATTTCGAGATATTGAGGTACTGGGATTTGATGATACAGGCCAGTCCGGATAGCCGGAGCATGAGGTTTTGAGACATGGAGATTTATGTTTTATGTCGATACTAGACAATGTTGATGCTGATTTCATTTATGATACCTCATTTTAAAAATACAAAGGAAATCTCACTAATTTATGAAAACAGTTTCTTCATTTATATGTATTCTGTTTTCAAGCATTCATACCTCATTAATATGATATATTGCTACCTGAGGCACTGACACGGGCACTTGAGATTACACTCGGGTTAGATATTTACCCTAGCCTTGTTTAGGTTGCATGTTATATATAATTGAGGATATATTATGATCATTGACCTAGGTTGCGTTATTTATGCGATTTCTGTTCGTAGATGTTTTTCTATTCACGAGTTGGCAACTCACCCCCGTTGTGCCCCAGTTTCTTGCAGGTTTGCCGTACAGGTTTCTTTACGGCTTGCGGGCTTAGTTTCCCTCGGGTGATTTCCTAGTAGGTGGGTTTACTTGTATCATACCCCCATTATATAACTTGTATATTATTACTCTGTTGTATCTAGAAGTTCCATCAACCAAAAATGCATTTTTTTGAGATAGAGACCAGAGATGCTATTCTTTCGACCTTAGAGTCGCGCGTTTTATTTCTATGGTTTTCTTGTGGTTTTGGGTTTTGATCCTCGCCGTTGGCGTTGTATAGTATAATGCTTGTATGGTTGTGATCGTCGATTGACGAAGAGCTAGCTCCCGCTTGGGGATGCCCTTTTATTGATTTCGTATACTATTCATGTTGTATCCCGTTTGCGGGCCAGTATTTACAAAGGAGGCTCTGCCGAAATTTTCAGGAAATATTTGATGTTTTTAAAAAAACGCATAATTCGGCTTATGCTATTAAAACTACTTGATTTAAATTTGTTTTCCTTCACTCTACTACTTTTCTTGGTTTGGATTTCTGGGTTTTCGGCTTTCTTAGATTACGAACGCCTCGAGACGTTTCGTAGTTTAAGTGCCGGTCATGTTCCCTACTTTCGGGTCGTGACAAAGTTGGTATCAGAGCGTTAGGTTTTACCTTCGGAGCGTAGGATGACCCTTGGTTGATGGAATAGGTGACTATAGTAGAGTGACGTACCGTTGGTATGTTCCGCGGCATATTTACGACACGCCACTACACTTAAGAAGCCTTAGGATGTACATTTCCTTGTTCAGTATTATATTCCTTCCTGATGTAGCCTCATCGGCACCAGTTTGGTTTTGCTGCCACGATTACGGGCAGGGAGAGCTACGGCTAGAGTTGCGGTCAGCACGAGCTCGTCACAAACGAGGACTGACCAGGGCGTGATTCCGGCGGCACCCGATTGTAGAGAGGTGTCTTTTGATTGTGTTTTGCGCCACGAGCGTTGGATGGATCACCGTATGAGGTTGCTCGGGCGTGCAGATGAGCGAACCAGTTTTTCCTGTGAACGACGAGATATCGCCCCATATGTTGGAGCTATTGCGGGACGAGTAGTACGAAGAGATGATAGAAGGTCGCTAGTCACCCGATGATGAATGACTAGGACAGGTGGTTCATTCGCCTACCCCGATGCTAGGTCATCAGATAGATTGATTCCAGCTAGAGACGACTTCACGCGGAGACGTTGAGAGTCGACAGAGACGATCGAATGTCAGAAACCTATTATTCCAAGTTTAAAGTAGTCGGAAAGACATGCAGGCAATTCTATGGTCCCTCTAGAAGAATGAAACCCTAACTCGACTTAATGACTGTGTGAAAGCCTTTGAACCTTCGGGTTTGCGGCAGTTCTACGGCGCCATTAGTGAGGCTTGGGTTTGCCCTTCTACGGCTGGACCACCGATGCTGCGGTATGTACTCGATACTATTAAACTGTGCCCAAGAGGTTGAGCTCTTGGGGGATTATGAGGTTTTGACGACTCGATCGGATGGCTAGACTTAATTCGGATGCTAGGTGGTGAGATGCATTCCTTGGGAGACTCCTGATACGAGGATAGCCGTTGGAGCTTAGTCCATGTAGCCACGATGAGACGAGTCCGAAGCAGTCGACATTTGAGAAAGTGGAGTAAAGAGGTCCGTACAATATCTGGATAAGACGACGTTCCACTCCGCCTACATCAGAGATGCGATACGCATGACGTGGCATTATGCTTGGATATACCTTCTCGAGGAGTCGCGATGAGAATGCAGTCGTCCCAGAGCAAGACGCAGATATAGTAAAGGACGATGACTTCCGGACAGTTGGCAGAAACGAGACATGGAAGAGTCCGTGAGCAGGATTCCTTCCAGGACGCTGCTGCAATGATACTTGCACCCAGGATCAGATGTGTCACGTACATTCAGAGAGCCAGAGGCCGACGCCAGTGATATGCTGTCTTACGAGTGGTCGCGATGATTGACTGGGAGATGACAAGAGACGTGCCAGAACGGGATCATCCCCGTTAGCACACCTGACAAGGCCGATGAGCCGATGGACCGAGAGATTGGTAATTCACAGTGAAGACCTTGACCCATGAGTGGTCATTGTTATGCACACCATCAGGCCAGAGTTCATGATCATCGACGAGACGTCCCACTAGTGACCGCGACAGTTGGCCAGAGATTCTTGAGTATGTGCTTGAGCGGGACTATTCCGCCATATTAGATTTCGATGTTTTGGGGTGAATTATTCGCATGATTTTGTTGTGATGATTGAGGATTTACGATTTTCGCACAGTCGTTGCACTTGATATCGTTTTCGTGCTTGGTTTCACATGTTTGTGATTTTACAATTTTAGACATTTGAGTTGATTTTGTGCGTATATACGTACACGATTTGATTTTGCGCATGTTCGGCACTTGATATTGGATTTCATGATTTCGTGCACGATGGATGCACCTGATTTGGATTTTTGCGCATGTTGGGCGCATGTTTTGAAGTGTGATTTTGGTGCACACCAGATGCACTAAATCGAGATTTTTCGTGCATGTCAGATGCACCTGATTTTGCTGTCAAGCACACATGTTGCCTACGACAGATGTTCCGTGCACACCCGATGCACTTAAATCTTGTTTCTGTGCACTTGTTTGGCACGTATATGGATTTTGATTTCCGTGCGCACCAGACGCACGTAATATTCATACGCGTATTTGGGATTGATTTTTCCTATAGAGCAGTACGTTTTTATGATATTTGCTATGTGTTTTTGTACTGGGTAGGACTAGTCAGAGGACAGTGCCTGAATATATTTGGCATTCATTTCCTTCAGATATATACATATATAGATTTGATATTTACATGTATAGTTTCGAGTTATATCATATTGGTTTTGTATTGGATTTGACATTTGTGTCTTTACCGTGACTTCGATGATTGCGGGATGCTTGACGGAGTTTTGATTTTGAGTTATCTGCTCATTACTCATGCGCATGTATTGCGCTATGATGCGTTTTATGTACTTATGATTTCGGAGCCCCGACGACTTAATGGTTTTGCTTAGATGTTTTTGTATTTAGGGGAAGTTTGAATTTAAATTCGGGGACCAAATTTCTTTAAGGGGGGAAGATTGTAACGTTTTGAAAATCGTTTCGGTGAAATTTCGAAAAAATCGGTAAAATAAGGGGGTTTTCTGTAAAAAGTCAAAATACAAATATCTTATTATAAAAATTAAATATACATATTCTAGCTATGTAATTAATAGTATTTAGTGTTTATTGAGCCACTGGTGAAATTTCAAATTTTCTGAAAAAAAATTATTTTATTATTATTTTAAGCCGTCACTAATACATTTAATTAGGAAAAATTACAAACTGGAATGGGTTGAAACAAATTTTGTGCAACATAAAACATTAAACAAAATTTTATCATGTATTTTTTGAAACGAAATCGTTTGCCAAAACGGTTTAGAAATTATTGATGAAAAAAAGCTTTTTTTTAGTGTAAATGGATGTTGGGGTATTGTATTTGTCATTTTCCTTCACCCCACACTCACACACTACACCAATTACCCTCGTTGCCTAAATTTTCAGCAGCCACATCCCCCATGTCCCCACTTCTTTTGATAAAAGAAAAGAAAATCAAGAGAATAGAATAAAGGAAATATTAAATAAAGAGGTATGGTGTTAGATAATGTTGACTTGGACTTTTCCTTGACTTTACAAACACCCCCACACCCTCTCTTCTCCCCCTCCTCAATTCTGGCCGAGCCCCCCCTTTGTGCAGCCCCCCAATTTCCCCCCTCTCATTTCATCACAAAATTCCATAAAAAATCCACAAATTCAAAGCAAACTCCAAATCCAAGCTTTACCCATTATTCTTTAGCCAATTTAGTATGGATCTTGGGGGATGGAAGCAAGTTTGGGAGGCTAAGCTTCATGTTTGACCTCTTGATCATGAGGTATAAAGTTTCATCCAAATTTGTTAATTGTTAATTGTATGTTTGAATCTAGTTTTAATTAGATGTTTAATTATGGAATTAATTAAAATTTAACTTTCAAGAGAATGGTTTGAAATTCAAGTTAGGTTTTTGTTTTGGAGTTTGGTTGTGATCAATTGTGCATGGTTGTGTGATATGGGCTAGCATCTTAAAACTTGTTAAAACTAATCTAATTGCTAGTTTGCAAATTTTTAGTTTAAAATTGTAATAATTGTACAAATATTGCAAACTAGGTTTTTTGGAATTGATGGAAATGAGTGATTTTAAAATCTAATTAACATTGGTATGACATAATTAAGATGTTTAATGAACATTATAGCCACTAGAATTGTTAAAATATTTAGATTGGTTAAAACACCAAGTTTTGAACTAAAAAGGTAACTTTTGCTAACTAGATTTTGGATTAATGTAATTTAGCAAGATTAAAAATCTAGTAAATGTTTATGTGGCCTAATTAAGATAATTAGTGAGTATTGTGACCACTAGTTTGCTAAAACATCAAGACTTGTAGTAAAACAGTTAACGACCCCTTTACTAGGCTTTTTGGAAATAAACCGATTTGATCAATTTATTGGTTTTGATGATTTGCATCCTATTTCATATATTTTTAGTGACTTATAAAACAACGATTGGTATGTTTGGTGTTTTTCTCGATCAATCGGCGTGTGTATACTGATATCGAGGGTTTTTGGGTTGATTTGAGAAAGCAACCATAGGTTTTGACCTATGTGGGATTCGTGAGTAGTTTTGGTCATGAGTCGGATTTTAATGCGATACGGTGCGTTATGATATGTAGGTACCCCATATGGACTTCAAGACGACAAGCAAGCGCGTGGCGACGTCGGCACCAGCGAGCGAGGACCAGGTGAGTAGATTTTTATTTACGGGGAGAAGTCGGGTGGATGGCGTATAGCACCCCCGCAGTTCGTGGTGATGTATACGAATACGTATACATACATATATATATTGTTTATATATTGTTTGAGTGCATTGATGATAATATGGATATTTGGTGTTCTTGGATATTTAGTATCGCGAAACCCTAGAGTTGTGGTCGCACCACGTATGCACACACCCACCCATACTTGCATACTTTCTTCTTTCATTTGTGCCTATACAGGAATACATAGTTATGTGTTCACATGGGTATGGGACTATGTGTTCACATACGGATTTGAGGATGATACTTGGGTTTGAGATGAGTCGATGAGATTTGTATTGAGGTTGTGAATTCGGTGATATGGCAGGATTCGTATTTGAGATACGACATGACGTTGTAGCGGGTCCTTTGACGTAGTGTTTCACACACGTGCATGCATACGTAGGTGGTATCAGTATTGTACTAGACATAGATCCGTACCCGGATTATGATCTTTGATAAAGAGGATACCAGATGAATAGTGTGATGAATGTGATATTGACCCGTACCCAGATGTGGGGATGTCGTACGACGGATTTACGTACGAGCTATATATTGATGATAGATCCGCACTCTTGACTTGGGAATATCTGATTATAGATATGGTATCGGATGTGATATTATCGAGGCGGGATCACCGACTAATATATATATATATATATATATATATCGACTCAGATATTAGGCGGTTTCCTTACCTGTAGTTCAGCTTGTTAGTTAAGCCGTATAGTTTAGTGTAGTTGTTAGACTAGATTAGACTCCTATCTATTTCAAAACTAACGAATCGTGGGTATTTTAAAAGACAAGTCAAGGGATTCTACGGATATTTCAAAAGACGTGACTTTTCTTAAAAACACCGTAGCCCTTACATTCAAAACAACGCGATTCGTGTTATTTCAAAAGGCTCCATTGTAGGACTTATATTAGGGTAATGCAGTTGAGTTACCGTAGTGTCTAGTTTTCAGCTCCCGCATATTATTGATGTTGCTCTGCATCGCATACTTATTGTAATTCACATTTCATTATTGATATCATGCTGTTAGGACACCATCACCATTACCGATGATGCGTATGTACCACGTACACTTACTTGCCGGCTCACACACATCTTCATCGGTAATTGCCATGTCACGTACACATAGAAAATACTATTACATTGACATAGCCTGTTAGCTAATAGTTTAGACATGATATTAGTGTACTTGCCTTATATGCTAGTTTAGACATTGTAGTTATTACCTGCTACTTCATGCAAACTGTTATTCATTATATGCCGCATTCATGGATGCTCATGCTTATATTCATGGTTTTACATGCTATTGATGATTCAGATTTCCATGATATTTTCTGGATTTGGAGAAAAACCGGAAAACATATATAAACTGCTCTCTCTCTTTTTAAATAAAAATGCGGTTTTCCCATGATCTATGAGTCGTCCACCATGAGTTTGCTGATGGATTTCGAGACCCGATTCGAGGAGATGGATGAACCGTTTCGGGTACATGGTGGGCCCGGTAAGGTACCCCGGGGCAAGAAGCGCGTGGTGATGACGATGTGAGCCTGGCAGGGGGAGACTACCTACCGGTGATATTACCCGACGCGTCGGATATCCGGAGGATACCGTCGTGGTCTTGAGATGGATGGTAGGGGCCGGTCTGGACTGACGGCGCCCTAGATTTTGAGATTTCGAGATATTGAGGTACTGAGATTTGATGATACAGGCCAGTCCGGATAGCCGGAGCCTGAGGTTTTGAGACATTGAGATTTATGTTTTATGTCGATGCTAGACACTGTTGATGCTGATTTCATTTATGATACCTCATTTTAAAAATATAAAGAAAATCTCACTAATTTATGAAAACACTTTCTTCATTTATATGTATTCTGTTTTCATGCATTCATACCTCATTCATATGATATATTGCTACCAGAGGCACTGACACGGGCACTTGAGATTACACTCGGGTTAGATATTTACCCTAGCCTTGTTTCGGTTGCATGTTATATATAATTGAGGATATATTATGATCATTGACCTAGGTTGCGTTATTTATGCGATTTCTGTTCGTAGATGTTTTTCTATTCACGAGTTGGCAACTCACCCCCGTTGTGCCCTAGTTTCTTGCAGGTTTGCCGTACAGGTTTCTTTACGGCTTGCGGGCTTAGTTTCCCTCGGGTGATTTGCTAGTAGGTGGGTTTACTTGTTTCGTACCCCCCATTATATAACTTGTATATTATTACTCTGTTGTATCTAGAAGTTCCATCAACCAAAAATGTATTTTTTTGAGATAGAGACCAGAGATGCTATTCTTTCGACCTTAGAGTGGCGCGTTTTATTTCTGTGGTTTTCTTGTGGTTTTGGGTTTTGATTCTCGCCGTTGGCGTTGTATATTATATTGCTTGTGTGGTTGTGATCGTCGATTGACGAAGAGCTAGCTCCCGCTTGGGGATGCCCGTTTATTGATTTCGTATACTATTCATGTTGTATCCCGTTTGGGGGCCAGTATTTACAAAGGAGACTATGCCGAAATTTTCAGGAAATATTTGATGTTTTTAAAAAAACGCATAATTCGGCTTATGCTATTAAAGCTACTTGATTTAAATTGGTTTTCCTTCAGTCTACTACTTTTCTTGGTTTGGATTTCTGGGTTTTCGGCTTTCTTAGATTACGAACGCCTCGAGACGTTTCGTAGTTTAAGTGCCGGTCATGTTCAGTACTTTCGGGTCATGACAGTAGTGTAGGTTGATGAAGTAGGGATTTTTCTCACTAAAATTTCTTCTCTTATTTTTCTTCTTGCATGAATAGTGTAGCAAGTGAAGAAAGAGGAAGAAGAAGATGGATGAAAGAATGAGCTTGGGGTGAGGATAAACATCAAAGATTTAACTTATATGAACCAAATAGAAAAAGAAAATATGAGTCATTGCATCTCCAAGGTTCTCCAAGAGTCTTGAAGTAATGACTCATTCTTCTTTTTCTAAATTCAAATAAGAAATCTTTTTATCTCTTATCTTTAACCTCTTTATGATTCTTACACATCCAAGTTCCATGTATCATCAACCATGATACAAAAATTTATATGTTGTTTATATCAAATATAAATAACATATAAAGAGTAGAAAATAATTTAAAGTGAACATTATATTAGTTTATATATATATATATATATATATGTATATATATGTATATATATATAATATATAAATATATATCAAATTATTAAATCAACACTTGATTCAATAATCTGATTATATCATATATAACCTGGCTAATATCAAAAGATAATATCAAAAACGCTACATTAGAATACGGTATCATATACACGTATTCAATAAAACTCCCGCACATATCTCTATACATGCCCTACTTCGTTTCGCTTGAGCTAGGAAACCTTTATGTGGGACTTTAAAGACTCGCCAATATGCTAGCAGTAGGTAATGATCACATCAAACATCCACAAGCCGTCAGCAGTACTAACTGGACGTAACGGCTACCAAGGTATTGAACGAATAGAAGATCAACAAGCAAGCTTGTCCAAACTCCCGTAAAGCCTATAAGCAACTGTTACGACCCGAAGGTACGGAACGTGACCGACACTTAAACTACGAAACGTCTCAAGGCGCAACGTAATCTAAGTAAGCCAAAGCCAAGAAAACTAAACCGTTTAACAATTGGAGTGAAGAAAAACTTGTTTTAAAGCAAGTGGTTTTAACAAAATAAGTGGCATTAAACATGTAAAAGCAATATCAGATTTTCCTGAAAATTTTGGCAGAGTCTCCTTTGTAAATACTGGCCCCCAAATGGGTACAGCACATGAAAATACATATAAATGAAATAAGGCATCCCCAAGCGGGAGCTAGCTCTTCGCCAATGGCGGAATCACAACCACATGCAATATGTATATCAAAAGTGCGAAATAAGCATCTGAAAGCAAGAAATGAGAAACACCACGTCGGTTCAAGTGAGCATCGACACCAACATCACAAATACAAGTCCCACGAGTATCACCGTCTAGTCAAATATACAAGGGTAGATGGAGTATACTAGATACAATATAATGTACATGATGGAATAAAATATCCTCGCAACCCACCTACGAGTAATGCTGCAAGTCCAATCAAAAGGGAATGAAATGAGGAAGTGCGCCCGCCGCTACTATGCTAACGGGTCGGACCTGCAAGATACCGTGGCACAACGGGGGTGAGTTGCCAACTCGTGAGTAGTAAGTAACATCTCATAAAGCTATCGTAAGCATTCACGCAAATGCGTCTCAATCTACGCATATCGGTATGATACGATGTACTAACATGGATGCAACATGAATGCATAATCAAACACGAAACCTGAACAAGTCTGGTATGAGAAAATCTTTGTCCTTATTTTAGAAAAAACTCTGTGCAATAAGCTGAAGTATCACCAATGAAATCAACAGAAAATCCGTGTCAAGCATCGACACAATATATACATATCCCAATATCTCGATGTCTCAACATCTTAATATCTCAATGTCTCAATATCTCAATATCTCGAGCTCCATCAGTCCGGATCGGCCCATATCATCAAATCTCACGACCACGTCGGTATCCTCCGGATATCCGACACGTCAGACCTCACCGGTAGGTAGTCTGCCCGTGCCAGGCTTATCGTCATCCCCACAAAAATACTCTCGCCCCGGGGTACCATACCGGGTCCACCATATACCCGAAACGGTTCATCCTCCTCCTCGAATCGGGTCTCGAAAACCAACAAATATCAGGAAAGCTCATGGTGGACGACATATACATCATATCACGAGAAAAACGCAACTTGCATTTTTAAAATGGTAATGCGTTCTTAAAACCCTTGCGGTTTGTCCAAAATCTATAAATCCTATCAATACTGAAATCCTCGAGAAGAATCACAATATATAAACATGCCGGTGATGATGGAAATCTATGATACGGTAGTATATACCATGCGAAATACGGCCAGAAGCTATGCATAAATCATGATGCAATGAGGTATGTATATAACTAACAATCCTGTGTATCCATTTAATGAAATGAATATACAAGCATAAGTCTACGGATCATATAGGATGCAAATGCACAGTTACCGATTTCAAGCAAGTTCTATAGTGTTCGTGACATAGCAATTACCAAAGGCGTGTGTGTACGCATGAATAGTGCACGTGCGGCATGAACCAATGGTAATAGTGCAAGTGTCCTATGAGATAATATCACATATATATCCATGATGATGCACTGCAATGAGATGAATGACTAAGAACTACGCATATAATGCAAATACTACAAGTAATACTAAACC
The DNA here is from genome assembly GCA_030015575.1 of Agapanthus africanus. Lineage (NCBI taxonomy): Eukaryota > Viridiplantae > Streptophyta > Magnoliopsida > Asparagales > Amaryllidaceae > Agapanthus > Agapanthus africanus. Next base: position 240,479,789 of record JASDDO010000031.1, read on the forward strand.
ATCAGGCGCCTCGCGCCATCCAGACAATCCCCCCATAAATGTGTACATCTACTCACCGGGATGCCTCGGCTAATCTGATCCGATCTCCGCCTTGTCTTTTCCGCGCCACATCCGATGCCTCTGCACCCGATCCTAGAATTGCACACAGCAATTAAGAGGATAATTATACGATTAGTCACGGACACAAACGACACAAGTCAATCTACGCGCACAACAAGACGCGCACACACTTGGTGCACAAATGCGCTCGCGACAACGCCACATTCTACAACAAGGGTCGCTATACGTGACCACAACCATGTCTAAAACCCAATCGCACATTCACAACGCATTAAATATCTTAGTGAATAGGTTAGAGATCATCAAAACCGCAAACTTAATTAAAATCTATTATTCTGAAAACCTAGTAAGCGGCCATTAACCGTTCTAGTGCAAATTCTAGATGTTTTAACAAATCTAGTGGCCACAATATTCACTAAATGTCTTAATTAGGTCACATAAATATTAACTAAATTTTAATCTCACATATTTTCATTAATTATAAAAATCTAGTTTGCAAATTATATAATTTGGACAATTTTAAATGTAACAATTTAACAATTTAGCAACTAGATTAGGTTTTCCAAGTCCTAAGAGATTAAACTACACATTGTAACCTTAAACAAGTGATAAAAAGCCTAATTTAATTCAAACCCTATTCTTGATTTTCCGAACTTGCAATTAAAACCTAATTAACACTTAATTAAAAACTAGATTAGAACAAGTAACAATTAGAGTAAGGTTATACCTCAAAATTGTTTGGAATGAGATCCACACTTGCAAAAATTAGCCTCCAAAATACCATCTTGCTCCTAATTCCATACAAGTTTGGGCCAAAGAATAATAGGAAAAAGTTTTGATGTGGAATGAGATGGGGGAAATGGGGAAGATGGGGCTGCAGTTTTCAGCTATGAGGAGGGAGAAAGAAAAAGTGAGGTGGGTGTGTGATTTGGTCAAAGAAAATAAACCCATACCTCAATTATACCCATACTTATTTCTTTACTAATTTATTTTCTTTTTATTTTTTTGAGTGAGAGTGAGATGAGAATTGTGAAGAGAGGGGGGCTGCCACTACTTGGCTCGGCTAAGTAAGGGAAAAAGGGTGTGTGGGCTTGTGTGAGAGAAATTCCCAAGTCAAGAAAACCCCTTCAAACCTCATTATTGCATATTACATCAATCTTTTCCATTTTATTTTATTTTTCAATTAACTTTTTCCCCAAGAGTTCTCTCGAACTATGGAGACCATTTGAGAGAGAGTGAGCATATTAAATTCTTGGTATTAATTGGTCATGGTTCACTAAAATATAATTAACACATTCCAATTTATGATTTACACTAATTAAATGTATAAATGAAAGCTTATAATAATATTTAAAATAATTAATTAAGGAAAAATATTTAAGTAAACCACAATTTATAAATGACTAATTAGATACCAAATACTAGCAATTTCATATTTAAAATAGGTGTTTTTATGTCTATGTTGAAAAATAATTACAGTTACGTTTTACGGAAATTATGAGTTATTTTACCGGTTATCGGAAAAATTCACCTAAAGGATTTATTTATTTGTTTGTTTGTTTATTTATTTTTAAAACGTTACAGCAACACTTACCGTACAGTCCATTCTCTTCGTCTTATATGTCACACATCGATTCTGGGGTTGGAATCGTCAGACCCCAATAACTTTATAAGTTATGCCGATGTGTGGCGTATAACCAATCGAGAAATTACTGATAACACTTATCAGTAATTCTCATAAGCCCTAGCCAGGGACTTACGGTTATAGCCAATTATGCATAGCACAATATCAACTCCCAATACCGGGAGAAACGAAACCCCTCCTATCGCTCACTGCCTCCCTGTGACTCGGGACTGTACCAAAAAACCACATGTTTGCATGACTCAGTAGAGCCGTGGTAGGGTGGAAATCAAAGCATAGTGGGAACCACACAAGACACTATGACGATCTCGGGTCTACAGACTAACCTGTACAAGTGTCACCAGAGAAATGCTATCTAACGATGGGTATTGTACCATCTAGGAGTTCTTAGCGAGTTATATTCAGTGTACTCATTCTCCAATGAGCACCCGTGTACAGTCTTTGTGTCAAATACCAATGGATGTTGGATCAACCATCGCCCCATACAGGATCAAGAAACGTACACACTAGTCTACTCTGGAATATATATGCCCTGTCTCGATACTCCCTCGACTAGGAACAGTTAAGGATGTGCTTGTGGACTACTCAAGCCCCACTGGTATGATCTACATCATAGTCCTGGTAATCAAGCCAACATCCTAAGGGCTTTATCAACATGTATCAATGAGATAGTAAACTAAAATAAATGCACATGTTAAGATGAAGTGCAACTAGATAGCATACTATCATGTCGAGCAAAAAAGTCCTATATATATGTCCAAGAATCCACTATAATATACAATAATGGCCTCTAGGGCATACATATTTCTAACAATCTTCCACTTGCACTAAGGCCAGTTGTAGTAGTATCACATACACAACATGTTAGTGTGATATGCCCTAGAAGCCATTATTGTATCATACTAGTTTGTATATTACTTAATGGAAGCTTGGGATATTTACAGTTGTATTGACGGTCTTGCTCAAAATGGTAGTATGCTACTTGGTTTGTTTCTACCTCAATATGTGCATGTGTTTATTTTAGCATATCGCTTATACATATTGATAGTGCCCTTAGGATCTTTGCTTGATTACCAGCGTTGTGATGGCAGTCACACTAGTGAGGGCTGGGTAGTCTACAAACACATCCTTATACAGGTCCCTAGTCGTAGGATTATCGAGACGGGGCATCGATACTCCAGAATAGACTAGTGTATACGCTTCTCATCCCAGCAGGGGAGATGGTCTGTCCCACAGCCATTAGTACGTCATACTGGAGATAATATGCAGGTGCTCATTAGGTTGTGAGTATACTGGACATGACTCATCGGGGACTGTTGATGGGTATTGTACCTATCGTCGGGTAGCAGTTCCCAGGTGACAAGAGTACGGCTTAGTCCGTCGACTTGACACTGCTCCTTCGCCTCGAGTGTGTTCCCACTGTACTTTGATTACCACCCTACCACGGCTCAAAGGAGTCGTGCAAACAGGTAGTAGTTGGGTGCAGTCCCGAAGCACTTGGAGGCAGTGGCGGTTAGATAGGATTTGTCTCTCCCGGTATTGGGGGTTGATATCGCGCTGTGTTTGGAGAGCCATTACACAAAGTCCCTGGCCAGGGCAAGCGAGATTTACTGGTTGGTATTCCAGTAGTTTCTCAGGGTGTTTTGGGCTACACTTCGGGATGACTTATTGCCCTATTAGGGGTCTGACAATTATCGCCCCTAGGACCGATATGCTATACTCTTAGACGAATCGACCGGACAGTACGGAGATTGTCACATTCAAGCTCAGTATGAGTTCGGATGGGTTTTCTCATCGGCCTTCTTATCGACAGATACATGGGTAGCCATTACGTGCAGCTAGTACCGCTTGCGGCTTGTGGTTAAACCCACTGCTAGCGTACTTTCGAGTCTTTAGAGTCCCACAAAGAGAGTTTCCCTGCATCGGGCGAAAGATGTAGAGGCCGTATGGTTTTACGGCAGGGCTTCAATCACGTACGTGCACTTGTGCGCGTATGATGTTCGGGCGGATAATACTAGTAGGCTTTGGTTTAAGCCGGATCCTAGTATTATATTGATGGATCAGTTTCGTCTCATTGTATTCGTGTTTATCGAAACACGGATACGGGTATGTATATACGGATGAGAGAGGCATTCTTGTAATTACTCAAGATTTTTTTTAGAAGGAGACACCTCATTAGGGTTTTGACCATTGATTGATAAAAACAATTATGAGGTGGAGGAAATTATTTGTTATTTTTATAAATGATATTTGTGCCATGGCTACTTGGTTTGACTATTTGACTTAGATATTTTGTGAGATATTCTGTGGCACTAGATATTTTGGGTGAGATATTTTTCTTGCCATGCTTATAGTCATATCATGGTAGCCATCTCAATTATCATTATGAAAAACATTTTCTCTTTCCTCAAGCTATCTCCTTCTTCTTCCTCTCAACCCTTAAGTCTCATGAGTTGAGAAACCTAGGATTCTAAGAGACAAACTAACTCATCTTCATTCTCTTCATCACCTAGGCCATCTAGTTTGGCAAGCCAGTTGCCCTAGTTACCTCGGATTTGAGGTTGGAGCTCGGACTATAGACACTCGGGTGGATCGTCTTTGACTCGAGGAAGCCGACGACGAAGCTTCGATCCATTTCGATCCTCGGAGCCTATGATGACGAGGAGGACAGCGAGAAGACCTAAAGGACACGATACTAAGAGGTATAACATTCATCCAAGTAATTAAACATCAAGTAGTATGCTAGTTAGGGTTTATGATCGATCCTTGGTTCTTGTCGATGTTGCGAAGCCCGTAAAAATCATTTTTTGCAATTTCTGCCTCCCTGGGAACATGTGGGGTACGTGACATCGACTTACAGTGGTATCAGATCCTCTCATAAACCTTATATAGCTTGTAGCGACGTTAGAAATTCGCCGTTTTTGTCGCACAAAAACTGCGGATAAAAACAGTTTCCAAAAATGATGTTTTGAGTTGTTCGCACACCCCGCGGGCTCACGGTTTGAATCGAGAAGCCGCGGGATGAAGCGTGCGCACCTCGGGGATACCCCGGGGGGACCTGAGGCCAGGACCACCCTCCAAGACCACCACAAGGTGGCCTTGGGGGCTGGTGACCCGAGAGGACCTCGGATTGGTGCTCTCGGGTCTGCCTACCCTAGGGGGCCACTTCATGGTGGCCCCGTGTAACGCCTTGAAATTTCGTTTAGAATGTGTTCGCGTTAATTAGCAATTTTGCATGTTTTTCATAAAAGCCCGAGTATCGTATTTTCCTTCTTGGCTAGGGATAATTGTGTTGTGATGTGTTATATATATATATATTTATGTGTAATTATAGGGTTTACTAATTATATTTAGTCGTGTTACCCTAATTGGGAAGTTTCCATTATGTAGTGTACACTTGCACACTTAGCCATTTTGTGACCTAGGTTAAAAGTGTTAATCATTCCTTTTGTTGCATGGTTGATAATTTATCCCCACCATTTTAAATCAAGTCAAAATTCCTTTTAAAATTCAAAATTTCAATTAGAAAATGGGGTATGGTGGTTAGGTAAGAAATTGGACTTTTGTTTTACCATTACCCCCTCTCGTTTCTCTCTCTTTCCCCCTTTCAGAATTCCTGCAGGGGAGCTGCATAAAAACCCTCATTTTCTCCATTTTCTCTTCTCTTTTCACTTCTCTTTGATCTCTACACAAAACCCTACACAAATCTAACCTTTTTCCTTCACATAACCTTGGTTTAATGGCTCATTTGAGGTATTTGGTGGCAAGTCTGCATATCTGAGGAGGGAGCTGGAACTTTTGGTGTTTTATAAGGTCTTTAGAAGGTATTAACTCATGTCTAGCACCCTATTTCCATAACTTGTGTGTTTGGTTGCTAAAAATCTCATTTTTGTGCATTTTTAGTGATATTAAAGGATATTTGTGAAGTATATGCTATATTGGGATTTGGTTAGCTTGGTTAACTCTATTATGTGCTATTAGAGCTAATTAAGCCAGGTTTTGCTTTCAGTTTGCATAAAAATACCATAAAGTACCTTTTTAGTGCAAAAGTGTGATTTTTAACTTGAATTTGGGCTCTGTTAAATCTGCTTCCACCAGGGGTGTTTTGGAATAAAATTGGATTTACTGTAGCATGTATAGGGGGTATAGAGTGCATACACAAAACCTGGGAGCTCCTCTCCCTACCCAGGTCGCCGAAATATACATTCTGGCCGCAAATTGCGGCCATATGGGGGTGTTTAGGGTTGGGGTTTGGGGTGACTGGTGTCTGCTATTATGTGGAGTATTTTGGTATATATATAGTTATAATATCTTTTCTGTATAAAAATATGGAGTTAAATACCTATTTTCTCGTATTTTAAATCTTCGCGACACGCGTGTTACGTGTGTGGGTTTGGGGTGTATCGCGATGCGTCGGGTTAGCTTCGGGCACGTAATCACACGTTTTAGCGTATCGCGCACACGCGCGCTTGGTTTGCGACACGTGTTTCTAGTGTGACTTGAATGTCGTGTTTTTGTACAATTGAGCTTATGTGTGATATTCTGTGAAATTCTAGGTTCGCAGGCGAGTGCGACGGACGCCGCGAAGAAGGGGAAACAAGTCGTCGGCTATACCTAGCAAGAGACTACGGTGAGTAGATTTAAAATCTACGGGGATATCGCACGCATGGCGTTCTACGTCAGGGCTGATAGGACCTTATAGCTACATATTTCATTTACTTACATGGCTACTGTTAGTTGCATACCGCAATCCCTGCTATATGTATATAAACTTAGAATTGGTTGAACACCGCACTATTACTAACGGTTCATGTTGCATGAGCACGAATCTGCATGTTATACACACACCGTTAGTAATTGCCATGATACGCTCACTGTAGAATTGCCATGATCATTATACTGTAGTTCATTTCACATATGATTCGATATGATTTTCAGTCTTTGAAAAACTGAAACTATTTTAAAAAGCGGTTTCTCCCTTGTACCTATATTATGGCTTGATGTACATAGCACATCACATTTGTTTTATTCATTGGTGTTGGATTTCATGAGATTTCTGGTTTTGAGGACCGTGAGGTTTTGTTTTAGAAAAGATGCACTATTTGAAAATCCGGTTCCTCATGATATGATATTTTGGTGCGTCCACCACGCGTTTTCTCGGTGCTGAGACGTGTGTTTGAAACCCGATTCAAGGAGTTGGATGATCCGTTTGCGGGTTTGCGGTGGACCCGGTATGGTTCCCCTCGGCAAGATGATCGATGGATTTTTCCGATTGAGCCTGGAGGTGGGCGAATACCTACCGGTGATTGGTTGGACCTGGCGGTTATCCGAAGGATACTGACCAGAGTCGAGAGAAGGATGCGGGATGATCCGTACTGCCGGGGCCGAGGGCCGATGCCGCAGACGGAGCCCGTGGGCTGATCCGGACTTACGGAGCCCGATATATGAGGATTTGCGTGTCGATGCTGGACACGAGTATTTTATGATATTTTGAGTGCCGATGTTGGGCACTCGTGATTCTCAGAGATTTACAGGATTTGAGGGCCGAGGAGAGTGCCGGCGCCTGAGTTTATTTGGGATTTGGAAGCAGTTTTGGGCACCGATTATTTTTCCACGATTGATATTCCGTGTAGATGTTGTTTATCCTATGCTCAGCATTGATTATCATGTATCTCATCCTGTAGTTATTTTACCTGACAGAGCATTTGCATGATTATTGCACCTACTGCTTGTCGCATATAGATTTACCTGCTGGCATATGATAGAGTAGCGCAGTACGTGCATGCTCGCGATTACCTTTATATGTTATCTCTATTCACGAGTTGGCAACTCACCCCCGTTGTGCCACAGTATTTGCAGGTTGCCCCTCAGAGTAGTCACGGCAGGCTGCCTTTTTGCATCTTTTGGCTACTGATACCACTACAGTTGGTGCGAGAGCTATTTTACTATTAGGTGGGTTATGATATCTGGTTATTTTTATTGTACACACTTTTGTATCTAGTATCTCCATCTACCATATATGTACTTTACTTAGACACAGTTTGAGGACGATGATTTATATTATTTGTGTTATGGTGTCGAGCTCGTGGGAGCCGACTGTATATATGCAGTTTATTATTCTGTGATGTTTAGTAATTGCTCATTCTTCGCTACGGCGTCGTATATTACTCTTGTGGTGTTGGTTTCCGCCGTTGGGCGTGATTGCTCCCGTTGGGGATGCTTTATTTCATTATAGATCATTTTCACTTATATCCTGTTTTATACCCGATTTTCGGGGTTACTTTTACGAAGGAAATGCTGGCAAAATTATTATAAGGATAATTTAACTTTAAAAAGAATTTTATTGAACTATTTAAGGTTTTATAAATGTTTTAATTGAATATTTTCAACACTCACTACTTTTAAATGGTTTTGATTTCTGGGTTCAGCTTACTTAGTCGCGTTACGCCTGTAGACGTTGCGTGGTTAAGTGCCGGTCACGAGTCGAAATATTAGGGTCGTGACAAAGTTGGTATTAGAGCGTAGGTTTTACCTTTCGGAGTATAGGATGACCCTGGTATGATGGAGTAGGTAGCTGAAGCAGAGTGGCGTAGCGTGCATATGTTACGCGGCATGCTCACGACACGGTACTCCACCAAAGAGACCTTAGGACTTATTGATTTAAATTCCTTTTTGAGTATATACATTCTTGCGATTCGATTTCTGCATCCTTATCGAATCCTATTTTCCTTTCAGCCATTATGCCGCCAAAGACTACGAGGGCGCAGAGAGCGGCCGCGAGGGCCGAGATTCGAGTTGACTCATCCGAGACGAGGACTGATCTGGGCAGTACACCGGTTGTACCCGAGCAGGTTGTTCATCCCGTGACAGATCAGATTGCCATGTTAGGGGCTGGTATGCAGGAGATGCGCCAGACGGTGGGATCCGGTATGCCGGAGATGCGCCAGATGATGGGATCTCTAGTTGAGACACTTCGAGCGCAGCGACCAGAGGTAGTTCCACCCGTTGCAGAGACCGCGGTGATACCCACAGTACAGGCAGTTGTCCTTACAGCTACAGAGGTCATCTCCGTATCGCTATCAGAGTTTATGAGGCTAAAGCCTCCGGTCTTCACAGGCACCGATGCAGCCGAGGACTCACAGTTTTTCATTGATAGGATGGCTCGGATATGCCGTTCCCTTAGATGCGCAGATGCGAGATGGGTTGAGTTCGCGAGCTTTCGCCTGGAAGGTCTTGCGCAGAAATGGTGCGAATCAGTCGAGAAAGGTAGAGCAGCAGGTCTTCCTCCTATGACCTGGACAGAGTTCGTGGCGCTATTTCTTGCCCGCTTCCTTCCACTGAGCGTCAGAGATGCTAAAGCACGCAGGTTCGAGTCCCTACGCCAGACTCCGGAGATGTCAGTGGCAGAGTACGATGTGCTGTTCACCGAGCTATCAGTTTATGGTCCGTATTTAGTGGCTACTGAGGAGTTGCGAGTCAAGAGATTTGTCTGAGGCTTTCTTACACCACTGTTCCTTGCGATTAGCGCGCAGTATTACGAGACATATGCAGCAGCGGTAGACGCAGCCTTATTAGTCGAGGAGCGCCTTGCTGAGACTTCGGTAGTTCCAGAGCCGAAGAGAGTTCGTACTGGTATATCAGCACGGAGACAGACATTCAGACGCCGCGACAGGTATCGTTCAGGTACGAAGAGTGGCAGAGATTCGGGACGAGGTCAGATGTTTAGTTCGTATCCACGGGAGAGTCAGCAGTCGACGCGAGGTTGTTATAGATGCGGTAGTCTACTTCACCTCGTTAGAGATTGTCCTGAGATACACCGGAGGGAGACAGCAGCACCGCACATCACCTTACTACCTTCACCACCCCAGAGGGCGTTGCCTTTTGTACCTATTGTTGCTCCGCGTCAGACTCATATACAGAGAGGTCGTGGGCATGGAGGAGTTTCTCAGAGAGGACGGGATGACCAAGGCAGAGGGCAGTCAGTCACAGGTGGAGGACTGGCGCGAGTTTTTTCTTTGACGCATCAGGACGCGCAGGCGTCCAATGCGGTGGTCTCAGGTATCCTTCCAATATGTTATGTTGATGCACACGTGTTGTTCTATCCCGGATCCACGCACTCGTACGTATCCACACACTTTGTGCCGAGTTTGGGTAGAGAGTCTGGTTCACTTGATCAGCCGCTTGTTGTGACCACTCCTGTGGGAGAGTCGTTTGTCGCTAGGCATGTGTTCCGATCCTGTACCGTCTGTATTGGCGAGAGAGAGTTGCCTGTCGACTTGATCCTTCTTGAGATGTTGGACTTCGACGTTCTTTTGGGCATGGATTGGTTAGCCACGTGCTATGCTTCTGTGGACTGCCGTGAGAAGACAGTTAGATTTTGTTTTCCCGGCGAGTCGGTTTTTGTTGTGTTGGGGGACCGTGGTGCCGCCCCTCACAGTGTGATTTCTTCTTTTCGTGCTGGACAGCTTTTGAGGAAGGGATATCAGGGATTTCTCGCCTATGTTTGCGATACTAGAGCTACAGAGGTTCCTCTGGATCAGGTTCCGGTTGTTAGCGAGTTCCCTGATGTGTTCCCTGACGAGCTTCCTGGGCTACCGCCCGAGCGTGATATTTTTTTCTATATTGATTTGGTTCCTGGCACGGGGCCTATTTCCATACCGCCTTATCGGATGGCCCCGGCGGAACTTAGAGAATTGAAGGGTCAATTGCAAGATTTGCTGGATAAGGGACTTATTCGACCCAGTGTTTCTGCTTGGGGTGCTCCAGTCCTGTTCGTCAAGAAGAAGGACGGCAGTTTACGTCTGTGTATCGACTACCACCAGCTGAACAGGGTTACAGTGCGGAACAAATATCCTTTGCCATGTATCGACGATTTGTTCGACCAGCTTCAGTGGGCAGGATACTTTTCGAGGATCGATTTGCGATCAGGTTACCATCAGCTGCGGGTTCGACAGGAGGACATTCCTAGGACAACTTTCTGCACGCGCTACGGCCATTACGAGTTTCTGGTGATGTCGTTCGGACTCACCAATGCACCAGCAGCATTTATGGACTTGATGAACCATATTTTCCGGTCGTATCTTGATCTGTTCATCATTGTATTCATTGACGATATTCTGGTGTATTCTCGGAGTAGAGAGGAGCACGAGCAGCACCTGCGGATTACACTGCAGACCTTGAGGGAGCATCAGCTTTTCGCCAAATTCTCCAAGTGCGCTTTCTGGCTGGACAACGTAGACTTCTTGGGGCACGTGATTACACGAAATAGTATATGTGTAGACCCGAGGAAGATCGAGGCCGTTCGGAGTTGGCCTAGACCCACGTCAGTGACGGAGGTTCGCAGCTTTCTAGGGCTGCCCGGCTACTACAGGCGATTCGTACAGGAATTTCCCGTATTGCTACACCGTTGACCGGGTTGACTCAGAAGGGAGTTCCTTTCGTTTGGACGGAGGAGTGTGAGCACAGTTTTCAGCAGTTACGGGCTCTACTGACTACGGCGCCAGTATTATTATTGCCTTCAGGATCAGGCGGATTTGTGGTATATTGTGATGCTTCTCTAGTAGGGCTAGGGTGCGTATTGATGCAGCATGACAGGGTGATCGCGTATGCTTCGCGGAAATTGAAGAAACATGAACAGAACTACCCCACTCACGATTTGGAGATGGCTGCGGTGGTCTTTGCACTTAAGATCTGGCGACATTACCTATAGGCGAGTCGTGCCAGATATTCACTGATCACAAGAGCTTAAAGTATATATTTCAGCAGCGAGACCTGAACCTTAGACATCGCCGATGGATGGAGTTAGTGAAGGATTACGATTGCGAGATATTGTACCACCCGGGCTGGGCTAATGTAGTGGTAGATGCTTTGAGCAGGAGGCCCGGGGGTAGTCTATCTTGTTTGAGAGCAGTGCAGAGGTAGTCGTCGGCAGATTGGCAGACTTTATGCGATAGCCTGGTGCAGTTCGAGTTTACGCCGATAGGAGGACAGATTGCGCATGTTCGTGCACGCTCACAGTTGCTCGACCGTATACATGAGGCACAGCACAGTGATGATTGATGTTCAGAGATCATGGCACAGATGGGACAGGGCAGATTTTCCGAGTTCGTGATCGATGATCAGGGGATACTACGATTTGGGACTAGATTATGCATACCAGATGCGGAGGGACTGCGGCGTGAGATTCTCGAGGAGGCACATCGATCGGTGTACAGTGTTCATCCCGGTTCCACCAAGATGTACCACGATATGAGAGATGTTTACTGGTGGGACGGTATGAAGAGAGACATCGCAGATTTCGTGTCGAGGTGCCTGACTTGTCAGCAAGTCAAGGCTGAACACCAGAGGCCCGCGGGAGAGCTACAGCCGTTACCCATTCCGGAGTGGAAATGGGAATAGATATCTATGGACTTCATTGTGGGTCTACCCAGGACTAGTCGAGGGTATGACTCCATCTGGGTGATCGTGGATCGTTTGACGAAAGCGGCTCACTTCCTACCGGTGAAGACGACTTTCGGATTTGCTCAGTATGCCCAGATTTACATCGATGAGATTGTACGACTGCACGGAGTTCCGACATGTATCGTGTCCGACAGAGGCACCCAGTTTACCAGCCGACTATGGCAGAGGCTTCAGGAGGCTTTAGGCACCCGCTTGAGTTTCAGCACAGCATTTCATCCGCAGACCGACGGACAGTCAGAGAGGACTATTCAGACTCTCGAGGACATGCTCAGAGTGTGCGTATTAGACTTCAGAGGTAGCTGGGATCATCATTTACCCTTAGTAGAGTTCTCCTACAACAACAGCTACCAGGAGATCATTCAAATGGCACCATTTGAGGCTCTTTATGGGAGGAGATGCAGATCGCCCGCTTGTTGGACAGAGCTCAGTGAGAGCAGTATCTTAGGGCCCCAGATTGTTGAGGAGACGACCGCGAAGATCCAGTTGATTCGTGATAGGATGAGAGCAGCCCAGAGTAGGCAGAGATCTTATACGGACCGTCGTCGGCGCAGACTTGATTTTTCTGTTGGTGATCATGTTTTCTTGAGGGTCTCCCGAATGAAAGGTGTGATGAGATTTGGGAAGAAGGGGAAGCTTAGTCCCACATATGTGGGCCCCTTCGAGATCCTCGAGCGTGTTGGTGCGGTTGCGTATCGTATATCCCTTCCGCCCAGTTTTCCAGACGTGCACCCCGTATTTCACGTTTCGATGCTCCGCAGATATCTTCATGATCCTTCGCATGCGATTCAGCACCCGACAATCCAGCTTAAACGCGACCTTTCCTATGCAGAGCAGCCGGTGATGATCTTGGATCGACAAGTGAAGAAATTGAGGTCGAAAGAGATATCGTCCGTCAAGGTACTTTAGCGTGGTCCGAGCAGCGAGGATGTCACTTGGGAGACCGAGAGCGAGATAAGGAAGAGGTATCCCCATCTTTTGAAGGTACGTATGGTTAGATTTTTTAATTCGGGGACCAAATTTCTTTAAGGGGGGGTAGATTGTAACGCCTTGAAATTTCGTTTAGAATGTGTTCGCGTTAATTAGCAATTTTGCGTGTTTTTCATAAAAGCCCGAGTATCGTATTTTCCTTCTTGGCTAGGGATAATTGTGTTGTGATGTGTTATATATATATATATTTATGTGTAATTATAGGGTTTACTAATTATATTTAGTCGTGTTACCCTAATTGGGAAATTTCCATTATGTAGTGTACACTTGCACACTTAGCCATTTTGTGACCTAGGTTAAAAGTGTTAATCATTCCTTTTGTTGCATGGTTGATAATTTATCCCCACCATTTTAAATCAAGTCAAAATTCCGTTTAAAATTCAAATTTTCAATTAGAAAATGGGGTATGGTGGTTAGGTAGGAAATTGAACTTTTGTTTGACCATTACCCCATCTCTTTTCTCTCTCTTTCCCCCTTTCAGAATTCCTGCAGGGGAGCTGCAGAAAACCCCTCATTTACTCCATTTTCTCTTCTCTTTTCACTTCTCTTTGATCTCTACACAAAACCCTACACAAATCTAACATTTTTCCTTCACAAAACCTTGGTTTAATGGCTCATTTGAGGAGTTAGGTGGCAAGTCTGCATATCTGAGGAGGGAGCTGGAACTTTTGGTGTTTTATAAGGTCTTTAGAAGGTATTAACTCATGTCTAACACCCTATTTCCATAACTTGTGTGTTTGGTTGCTAAAAATCTCATTTTTGTGCATTTTTAGTGATATTAAAGGATATTTGTGATGCATATGTTAGATTGGGATTTGGTTAGCTTGGTTAACTCTATTATGTGCTATTAGAGCTAATTAAGCCAGGTTTTGCTTTCAATTTGCATAAAAATACCATAAAGTACCTTTTTAGTGCAAAAGTGTGATTTTTAACTTGAATTTGGGCTCTGTTAAATCTGCTTCCACCCAGGGTGTTTCAGAATAAAATTGGATTTACTGTAGCATGTATAGGGGGTATAGAGTGCACACACAAAACCTGGGAGCTCCTCTCCCTACCCAGGCCACCGAAATATACATTCTGGCCGCAAATTGTGGCCAGATGGGGGTGTTTTGGGTTGGGGTTTGGGGTGACTGGTGTCTACTGTTATGTGGAGTATTTTGGTATATATATTTTTATAATATCTTTTCTGTATAAAAATCTGAAGTTAAATACCTATTTTCTCGTATTTTAAATCTTCGCGATACGCATGTTACGTGTGTGGGTTTGGGGTGTTCTGCGTATCGCGACGCGTCGGGTTAGCTTCGGGCGCGTAATCACACGTTTTAGCGTATCGCGCACACACGCGCTTGGTTTACAACACGGGTTTCTAGTATGTCTCGAATGTCGTGTTTTTGTACAATTGAGCTTATGTGTGATATTCTGTGATATTCTAGGTTCCCAGGCGAGTGCGACGGATGCCGCGAAGAAGGGGAAACAAGTCGTCGGCTATACCTAGCGAGAGACTACGGTGAGTAGATTTAAAATCTACGGGGATATCGCCCGCATGGCGTTCTACGTCAGGGCTGATAGGACCTTATAGCTACATATTTCATTTACCTACAAGGCTACTGTTAGTTGCATACCGCATTCCCTGCTATATGTATATAAACTTAGAATTGGTAGAACACCGCACTATTACTAACGGTTCATGTTGCACGAGCACGAATATGCATGTTACACACACACCGTTAGTAATTGTCATGATACACTCACTGTAGAATTGCCATGATCATTATACTGTAGTTCATTTCACATAAGATTTGATATGATTTTCATAGAAATTGGGAGCCGCATTATGTCTTTGAAAAACTGAAACTGTTTTAAAAAGCGGTTTCTCCCTTGTACCTATATTATAGCTTGATGTACATAGCACATCACATTTGTTTTATTCATTGGTGTTGGATTTCATGAGATTTCTGGTTTTGAGGACCGTGAGGTTTTGTTTTAGAAAAGATGCACTATTTGAAAATCCGGTTCCTCTTGATATGATATTTTGGTGCGTCCACCACGCGTTTTCTCGGTGCTGAGACGTGTGTTTGAAACCCGATTCGAGGAGTTGGATGATCCGTTTGCGGGTTCTTGGTGGACCCGGTATGGTTCCCCTCGGCAAGATGATCGATGGATTTTGCCGATTGAGCCTGGAGGTGGGCGAGTACCTACCGGTGATTGGTTGGACCTGGCGGTTATCTGGAGGATACTGACCAGAGTCAAGAGATGGATGCGGGATGATCCGTACTGCCGGGGCCGAGGGCCGATACCGCAGACGGAGCCCGTGGGCTGATCCGGACTTACGGAGCCCGATATATGAGGATTTGCGTGTCGATGCTGGACACGAGTATTTTATGATATTTTGAGTGCCGATGTTGGGCACTCGTGATTCTCAGAGAGTTACAGGATTTGAGGGCCGAGGAGAGTGTCGGTGCCTGAGTTTATTTGGGATTTGGGTGCTGTTTTGGGCACCGATTATTTTTCCACGATTGATATTCCGTGTAGATGTTGTTTATCCCATGCTCAGCATTGATTATAATGTATCTCATCCTGTAGTTAATTTACCTGACAGAGCATTTGCTTGATTATTGCACCTACTGCTTGTCGCATATAGATTTACCTGCTGGCATATGATAGAGTAGCGCAGTACGTACATGCTCGCGATTACCTTTATATGTTATCTCTATTCACGAGTTGGCAACTCACCCCCTTTGTGCCACAGTATTTGCAGGTTGCCCCTCAGAGTAGTCGCGGCAGGCTGCCTTTTTACATTTTTTGGCTACTAATACCACTACAGTTGGTGCGAGAGCTATTTTGCTACTTGGTGGGTTGTGGTATCTGATTACTTTTATTGTACACACTTTTGTATCTAGTATTCTCCATCTACCATATATGTGCTTGACTTAGAGACAGTGTGAGGACGATGATGTATATTATTTGTGTTCTGGTGTCGAGCTCGTGGGAGCCGACTGTATATATGCAGTTTATTATTCTGTGATGTTTACTTATTGCTCATTCTTCGCTACGGCGTCGTATATTACTCTTGTGGTGTTGGTTTCTACCATTGGGCGTGATTGCTACCGTTAGGGATGCTTTATTTCATTATAGATCATTTTCACTTATATCCTGTTTTATACCAGATTTTCGGGGTTACTTTTACAAAGGAAATGCTGCCAAAATTATTATAAGGATAATTTAACTTTAAAAAGAACTTTATTGAACTATTTAAGGTTTTCTAAATGTTTTAATTGAATGTTTTCAACTCTCACTACTTTTAAATGGTTTTGATTTCTGGGTTCGGCTTAATTAGTCGTGTTACGCCTATAGACGTTGCGTGGTTAAGTGCCGGTCACGAGTCGAAATATTCGGGTCGTGACACCCCCAGGGGTGGGTACCCCCTTGATGCCCCCCATTCGACATTTAGTTTTGGTATCTTCGCCTTCGCAAAGATTCGGGGGGTTTCGAGTTCGTTTCGACTCCCGGATTGGCTTAAAACGATCGTTTTTGGAACTTTAGCTCACTGGATTTTCAAGTTTTGGAAAATTGGTTAATTTTGCTAATTGCGTGCGGAATTCTATTGTTGCAGTTTCTTTACAAGCTTTGTGATGTGTATATGTGTTTGGAAACATCGACTAATTGATATACGTCAATTAGTCGGGGTTGCACATATCTGTGATTATGTTATGTTGGTTTGTGTATATGAACTTGTTGGATCGTCGTGGATGAATAGCCGGGGATGTGAGATGAGAGTTTTCATTTTTTTCATTCGATGTAAATTGGTAAAGTGATGTAATATTATTTTTTTGGGGCACATTCGGGTTGAGGTTGTAGCCACCGTTGTATTATTTCATTTACTATTTTTGCTCCTAGGATAAACCCAAGGTGGGGTGCACAAACTACCGGATACTTTGAAGTGCCGAGTGGCCTACTCACTTTGCTGAGGGAGGTTGCTTCACTTCGGTTATTTGGCGGGTAGTTTGTTGCAGTCGTAGGGGTCTAGGGTGGGGTTTTGGCTATTCATCACGACTGTGGAATCCGTCTTTCGTTACAGGCTCAAACGAAACACGAAATTCCTAGTATATCTAATGTGTTCATCTGTGATCTGGAATGCCTATTATTGCGTGAGACGAATGTATATATCTATAAATGATATCTAGTAGGCGTTGCTTATGTTTTGCATCCGCGCTAGTCCAGCCCCCGCTCTGTCGTTAGTTAAGTAACCTAACGGGTGATGATGGGGCCCCATGGCGAATGTGGATGGCATAAGCGTACGTCATATTTTCGTTTCTTTCTGTGATGATAGGTGTAAATGATGGTACTGCATTACATTAAACCAAAGCAAACAAACCAAAGCTGAATCGTTGGAACAAATTTTAAAACAATTCGGTTTTTT
Source organism: Agapanthus africanus (assembly GCA_030015575.1). Classification (NCBI taxonomy): domain Eukaryota; kingdom Viridiplantae; phylum Streptophyta; class Magnoliopsida; order Asparagales; family Amaryllidaceae; genus Agapanthus; species Agapanthus africanus. The sequence continues at coordinate 240,497,359 of JASDDO010000031.1, forward strand.
CAAAACAGCAGACTTCTAAAAATGCAGAGCTTAAACCACTCCTTTGAAAAGCTATCAGGTTCCTTCGATTATATCAAGTTCACTACGCTCACGGTTTCGCCAAAACCATTTGTAGCCCTCCGTCATTTCATATGAAGATTCAGTAGTATTCAAGCTATGTTTGTTGGCCTTCGTCAAGGCATAGTGATTGGTAGCTGCTGCGTATTCATATGTAGCATAGATAGATGTGTTGGTTTGGCACAGTCGTATTACTTTGTTGGCCTTCGTCAAGAGTATATACGGATGGCTTCAAATTAACCTGGACAATGATGGGTAGAACTTGACATGTGACATATGATTTGTTGGCCTTCGTCAAGGTCATAAGAGCATGGGGCAAAACTCCACATCGGGAGTTTCTAAGGAAACTGGAACTTGCTAGTACTGCATACCATTTGGATTGTGATAATGTAGGTAAGATTCCTTCAGGATTATCACACAATGATATTTGGATCCCGATCTTACTTGAGTATCCGCTACTCCTCGGGAGATTTTCACTTAATGATCAATGCTATAAACCAAGTAGGTGTCTAGAACAGTGTTAGCGGGGCTACGCCTCCAAGGAAAAGAGGTTATTTAATTAAGGAACTTCGCGAAAGCATCGTAAAACCTCCCTCGAAGTACTGACACTAGCCTGGCCGAACGGTTAAGCAAGAATTGTACGGTGAGATTAATCCTGACTAATTCTTCTTTTATGGTTTGAGGAAGGATTCGAGAAACAGTGGGAGCCATCCTATTAGATAAACTAAAAACCAATCTAAACTTACAAGAGCATCATGCAGAGTGTTTTCTTTTCTCTCTCCTAATTGCAGCGACCAGGTAACCAGATTAGGTTACAGTTAGATAATAAAATGACTGAGTTATACTATATTGACTGGCAAAGGTTTGTCCAAATGTCCATTACCTATGACAAGCTGGACCACCTCATTACTACTCAAGCCCCTGCCGTCCCAGGTCCAGTTTCCACCGTCGCGGATATTGATATCCGTAAGACAAGGGAAAAAGACAGTGAGAATGCCAAGTGCCTCGTGCTGGCCTCAGTTGATGGTATATACCAGAGGCAGTACGAGAAGATGGACTTAGCTTATATCTTCCTCCATAATAAATTTTTATATGGAGAGGCATCTCGTATCGCAAGATATGAGATCTCGAAGGAATTGCTTCAAGCGAGGTTGGCTATCAGGTCATCTGTAGAGGACAACGTCCTTACGATGACTAGTGTTGCATACCATTTGGAGTGTGATAATTTTGGTAGGATTCCTTCGACTTTATCACACAATGATATTTGGATCCCGATCCTACTGTGAGTATATGCTACTCCTCGGGAGATTTTTCACTTAACGATCAATGCTATAAACCAAGTAAGTGTCTAGAACAGTGTTAGCGGGGCTACGCCTCCAGGGAAAAGAGGTTATTTAATTAAGGAACTTCGCGAAAGCGTCGTAAAACCTCCCTCGAAGTACCGACACTAGCCTGGCTGGACGGTTAAGCAAGTATTGTACGGTGAGATTAATCCTGACTAATTCTTCATTAATGGTTTGTGGAAGGATTCGAGAAACAGTGGGAGCCATTCTATTTAGATAAAATAAAAACCAATCTAAACTTGCAAGAGCATCATGCTAAAGTGTTTCTTCTCTTTCTCCTAATTGCAGCGACCAGTTGACCCCACCTAGGTTACATTTAGCTATTAAATGACTGGGACAGACTATACTGACTGGCAAGGGTTTGTCCAGATGTCTACTGCATGTGACAAGCTGGACCACCTCATTACTACTCAATCCCCCGTCGTCCCAGGTCCAGTTTCCATCATCACGGATATTGATATCCGTAAGACAAGGGAAAAGGATAGTGAAAATGCCAAGTGCCTCGTGTTGGCCTCAGTAGATGGTGAGAACCAGAGGCAGCACGAGAAGATGGACTTAGCTTTCATCTTACTCCATAAAAAAGTTTTATATGGAGAGCAATCTCGTATCGCAAGATATGAGACCTCGAAAGAATTGCTTCAAGCGAGATTGGCTATCAGGTCATCTGTAGGGTACAACGTCCTTACAATGAATAGCTATATTGATGAGCTCACGGACCTGGAGACCATGTTGGAGAACCAGTCAGATGCTGACTTGATTCTACAGTCCCTACCTTCTACTTACACCCTGAAGGAAACCAGGTAGACACCCGCTCTGCTTAATGGAGAATCATCCTCTTCTGCATCCAAGGCGAAAACAATGGGTGAGAAGAAGACCTCCACAAAGACGACATGCGGTGTCAGTAAGGTAGAGGGACAGGGAAGGACAAAAGTTTCAGGGCTAACAGTAGGCAAGGAGGGATGTTCCTATTGTCACGGGAAAGGGCATTGGCAGAGGAATTGCAGGGCTTTGAAAGCAAGAATCCAGGATCCGAAGCATGTTGTGGCTTCGACTTCAGGTGTGTTTGTAATAGAAAACTGCATGTCAATTAACTCTACTTCCTGGGTATTAGATACCGGATCAGGATCTCATATCTGTAATAAATTACAGGCTTTGAGAAACCGTAGAGTTATCAGGGTAGGTGATATGACTTTCAGAGTTGCGAACGGAATGAGCATGGACGCAGAATCCGTAAGGGAACATCATCTAGGATTGACAAATGGGCAGATATTGATTCTATGTAACTGTTTGTATGTACCTAGTCTAGCTTGTAATATCATATATGTATCCTTACTTTCTAAGGAAGGATATGATTTTACATTTGTAAGCGATGTGGTCCACATCCACCTAAATCAAGCTTTGATTGGGTCAGGTGCATTAGATAACGGAATATACGTATTAAATCAAGCTCAGGTTTTCCGTGTCCAGAACACACTTAAAAGAAAGTCTCCGGAATTAAATCAGGCTTTCTTACGGCATTGTAGACTGGGTCACATCATTGAAACACGGCTGACGAAGTTACATAGAGAGGGATATTTTGATCCGTTCGAATATCAGTCTTATGCAACTTGTTAATCTTGTCTCATGGGAAAGATGACAATGACTTCGTTTACTGGACACGGAGTAAGAGCGAGTGAGCTCTTGGGACTCATACACAGCGATATGTGTGGTCCAATGTCTACACATGCGCGAAGAGGTTATTCCTACTTCATTACTTTTACGGATTATTTCTCTAGGTATGGACATGTCTTCTTGATGAAGCATAAATCCGAGGCCTTTGAGAAATTCCAGTAATATAAGAAGGAAGTGGAAAAACAAACAGGCAAAAGTATCAAGACACTGAGATCTGATCGAGGTGGTGAATACTTGAGTGCCGAGTTCCTGGATTACCTAAAAGAGAATGGAATTCTCTCTCAGCTTACTCCTCCATACACACCACAAGACAACGGTGTATCGGAGAGAAGGAACCGAACCTTATTGGATATGGTACGTTCCATGATGAGTAACGATGAGTTGTCGCGATCCTTCTGGGGTTATGCACTAGAATCTGCTGCATATCTTCTGAATAAGGTTCCTGCAAAGACTGTACCTACCACACCATATCAGATGTGGAGTGGGAAGAAACCATATCTTAAGTACCTTAAGACATGGGGATGTCCAGCTTTTGTTAAAAAGCAGCATGCGGACAAGCCCGAGGCACGCTCGGTACTGTGTAAGTTTGTGGGATACCAAATGAACTCCAGGGGGTATTATTTCTATTGCGTAGAGGAACAAAAGGTCTTTGTTTCTCGTCATGCCCACTTCTTGGAATCTGAATTTTTAAAAAATCAGAAAAGTAAGAGCGCAATAGAACTGGAAAAAATTCCAGAACCACAAGTTAATACTGAAAGCTTGGTAGAACTAGAGGTTTCAGAAGAACCGGATGTAACGTTTTAAAAATCGTTTGGGTAAAATTGCCGATAATCGGTAATATAACTCGTATTTTTCCGTAAAATGTAATTATAATCTTTTTTCAATATAGACTTAAATATACCTATTCTTGATATGTAATGGGTAGTATAGATATTTAATTAGTCGCTTATAAATTGTTAGTTTACTTAAATATTTTTCCTTAATTAATTATTTTTAATATTATTTAAGCTTTCACTAATACATTTAATTCGTGATTATAACAATTTGGAATGGGTTAATTATACTTTAGTGCACCATGACACATCTAAACATATATTGTAACATGTTCTTTCAAAAATAATTGGGATGGTTCTAGTTATATTTGCATAGAAAAAGTAAAAGGAAATATTGAAATAAAATAGAATTATGAAGTGTGATATATTAATGAGGTAAGGAGGGGTTATTTTGACTTGGAAACTTCTACACAAACACAAACACACCCCATTCCCACCTCCTGGCCGAGCCTAGGCAGCCCCAATCCCCCAAATTCCCCACTTCATTTTCCTCACAAAAAGAAAAAGAAATTAAAATGAAAACGATAAACAAAGAGGTATGGTGTTAGATATTTGAGGTATGGACTTTTTCATGACCTCACACCCACACACACACCTCACTCTCTCTCCCTCTCCTCATTTTGGCCGAGCCTTATCCAGCAGCAGCCCCTCTCATGTCTCCACTTCATTTCTCTTCAAAAATTCCTCCATTTTGCCTCAAAAAAATCAATCCAAAGTCTCACTAATTCATCATTAAACCTTTACCTAATATTCTTTGGCCCAAACTAGTTTGGATTGAGGAGAAAGGAAGCATCTTTGAAGGCAAGTTTGCAAGTTTGATCTCAAACTTGTTGAGGTATAAATCCTAACCCTAAGGTTTAATTGTTGGTTAATTACTTTAATCTAGCTTATTAGGTGCTTAATTAGGGTTTTAATTGCAAGTTTGAAATTTAAAGAAAAGGGTTTGGATCAAGTTAGGCTTTTGATCATTTGATTATGGTTGTGTTGAGTAGTTTAACATGTTATGACATGCAAAAATCTAAGCTAGTTGCTATATTACTAATTGTTACTTTTAAATTGTCCAAATTAACCTATTTTGCAAACTAAGTTTTTAATTAGTGTGTAATTAGATGAAATTAAAATTTAGTTAGGGTTTGTGTGGCTTAATTAAGTTATTAAGTAATTATTGTAGCCACTAGTTTTGTTAAAATATCTAGTTTTCAACTAAAATGTTAAATTGATGCTTACTAGGTTTTTGGTATAAATCGATTTTAATTAAGTTTGAGGTTTTGATGATATACAACCTATTTCATATATATTTAGTGTGTAATGAACGCGCGATTGGGTTTTTGGTTTGGTAGTTGCCACGTATAGCGACCCTAGTTGTGGTCTGTTGCGTTGTCGCGTGCGCGTTTTGTGCACCAAGTGCGTGCGCGTTTAGTTAGTGTGCGTGGTTGATTTGTATTGTTTGTGTCTGCAACTATTTATATATTTACTCTCTTAATTCCTTGTGTACGTTTCTAGGATCGGGTGCAGAGGCGTCGGATGTGGCACGGAAATGGCAGAGCTGAAATCGGATCAGATTAGCCGAGGCGTCCCTGTAAGTAGATGTACACATCTACGGGGGAATCGTCTGGATGGCGCGAGGCGCCCGATAGTCAGGATTTCTAGTAGTGATTATATTTATATACGTAGTCTCCTAGTCATTCATCTCATTGCATTCCATCATCATAAATATATATGATATTATCTCATAGGACACTTGCACCATTACCATTGGTTCATGCCACGTGCACTATTCATGCGAACACACACGCCTTTGGTAATTGCTATGTCACGAACACTACAGAACTACTTAGAATCGCTATATGTGCATTGCATCATATATGATCTGTAGACTTGTACTTGTATAGTCATTTCAGCAGGATGGATATACAGGATTGTTAGTCATATACACATACCTCATTGCATCATGATTCATGCATAGCCTCTGGCCGTATTTCGCATGATATATACTATCGTATCATAGACATCCATCATCACCGACATGTTTACATATTGTGATTCTTCTCGAGTATTTCAGTATTTATGAGATTTATGGATTTGGAGAAACCGCAAGGATTTTAAGAACGTATTACCATTTTAAAAATGTAAGTTGCGATTTTCTCGTGATATGATGTGTGTGGTGTCCACCATGGGTTTTCTCGGTTCTTGAGTGGTATCATACACCCGATTCGAGGAGGGGGATGAACAGTCTGCGGGTGCATGGTGGACCCGGTGCGGTACCTCGGGGCAAGATGGTCGCAGATGATGGCGTTGAGCCCGGCAGGGGAGCACTACCGACCGGTTATTTATGACGCGGCGGATATCCGGAGGATACCGACGTAGTCTTAAGATATTAAGACATTGAGATATTGAGATATTGATACATTGAGATATTGAGATATTGAGACATTGAGATATTGTGATATATATTTTGTGTTGATGCTTGACACATATTTTCTGTTGATTTCATTAATGATACTTCAGTTATTTCACAGAGGTTTTTCTAAGATAAGAACAAAGATTTTCTCATACCAGACTTGTTCGGGTTTCGTTTTGATTATGCATTCATGTTGCATTCATGTTAGTACATCGTATCATATCGATATGCGTAGGTTGAGACGCATTTGCGTGCATACTTACGATAGCCTTATTAGATGTTACTTATTACTCACGAGTTGGAAACTCACCCCCGTTGTGCCACAGTATCTTGCAGGTCCGACCCATTGGCACAGTAGCGGCGGGTGCACTTCCTCATTTTGTTCCTTTTGCTTGGACTTGCGGCATTGCTCGTAGGTGGGTTGCGAGGATATGTAATCCCATCCTATATTTTATTTGTATCTAGTATACTCCATCTACCCATTTATATTTGACTAGATAGTGAGACTCGTGAGACTTGTATTTGTGGTGTTTGGTGTCGATGCTCACTTGAGCCGACGTGGTATTTTCTTATTTATTGCTTTCAGATGCTTATTTTGCACTTTTGATATACATATTGCTTGTGGTTGTGATTCCGCCATTAGCAAAGAGCTAGCTCCCGCTTGGGGATGCCTTATTTGATCATTTATATGTATTTTCATGTGTTGTACCTATTTGGGTGCCAGTATTTACAAAGGAGACTCTGCCGAAATTTTCGGGAAATTCTGATGTTGCTGTTAAATGCTTAATGCGACTTATTTGGTTAAAATCGCTTTCTTTAAATAAGTTTTCCTTCACTCTATTTCTTTACATGGTTTTGATTTTTGGGCTTTGGCTTACTTAGATTACGTACGCCTTGAGACGTTTCGTAATTTAAGTGTCAGTCAAGTTCCGTACCTTCAGGTCGTGACAAAGTTAGTATCAGAGCTTTTAGTTTTACCTTTCTGAGTGTTGGATGACCTTTGGTAAATGGAGTAGGTGACTTGAGCAGAGTGACGTCGCGTGTGTATGTTCCGCGGCATACTTACGATACGGTACTCCGCTTAAGTGACCTTAGGAAATATATTTGCCGGTACTACCTTCCTTGATTCTGGAATCCTTTGATTTGATCGCAATATTCCTATCAATCCTGTTTCTCGTTCCAGCCACTATGCCGCCGGAGACTGCGATGGCCAGAGGGATGCCGCCAGAGATGAGATTAGAGCAGGCTCGTTTCAGACGAGGACCGATCAGGGCGGTACGTCTACCCCACTGGGACAAAGTGATCCGCCTTCTCTAGGACGGATAGCTAGGCTGGAGTCGAGTATTTAGGACTTGCGATAGATGGTTGGATTGTTAGTTGAGGCTAGCCGATCTCCGAGAGCCGATGATGTCCCTCCTGCTGCAGGGACTGTGATTGTACCTGCTGCTCAGGCAGCTGTTTCTGTTGTTACCAAGTTTGTTTCCGTATCCTTATAGGAGTTTTTGGGGCTGAAGCCTCTAGTTTTTACCGGCATAGATGCAGCGGAGGATCCGCAGAGATTCCTCGACAGGATGGATAAGATTTGTCATTCACAGAGATGTTCTGATGAGATATGGATTGATCTTGCAACTTTTCGTCTAGAGTGGTCTTGCTCAGACGAGGTGCGAATCAATTGAAGGAGGCCGAGCTGCAGACCTACTTCCTATGACTTGGGAGGAGTTCACAGCTGTACTTCTTGCTCGTTTCCTTCCGGAGAGCATTCGAGATGCCCGAGCCCGTAGTTTCGAGCCTTTACGCAAGACTCCAGGGATGACAGTGTAAGAGTACGACATTCAGTTACTTAGCGGTCCAATATGCTCCTTACCTGGTGGACACTAAGAGAAACGGATAGAGAGGTTCGTGTGGAGATTGGACATGCAGTTGTTCCTTGCTATTGGTGCCCAACATTTTTACACTTATGCAGCCGCGATGGATGCAGCCTTACTGCTAGAGGAGCGCATTTCTGAGATTACGGTCGTTTTTGGATCGAAGCGGATTTGTACCGGTATGCCAGCTCAGAGGCGATTAGATAGACGCAGTTGTGACAAGTATTCTTTCTGTGTTTTCTTCCGATGCGTATTTCTTTTTGGTGTTGTTTGAAATGGTATCCACATAAATTGTATCGAAGTATAGCCGATAATAGTCCTTGCTAAATCAGCCGCTTGTTGTGATTTCTTCCATAAGCTAGTCTTTTGTAGCTCTATGTGTTTCTCATTCGTATTTGTTTTGTTCGTATCGGATATAGGGCTTTTTCTGTCGATTTGATTCTTCTCAATGTGTCTGACTTCGAAGTTCTTCTGAGCATGGATTGGATAGTCACTTGTTATGCATTCGTGGACTACCGTAAGAAGGTAGTCAGATTTAGTTTTCCGGGTAAGCCGGTTCTTGCTTGTTTTCGGGGATACCATAGCGTAGCCTTTCCCAGTTTGATTTCTTCTTTTCACGCCAGTCAGCTTTTGAGAAAAGGATGTCAGGAATTCTTGGCATATGTGTAAGTGCACGGCGGCGCCCCGGCCGTCAATCCGACGCCGGAATGCGGAAACGAAAACTTTTCTATAAACTAGAACCGGCACCACCGCGCACTAAAAACCCGGATCGGGCCATTAACCTAACTCTAGAAAACAAGAAAAGGAGTAGAAAGCTATACCGAGCGATCCGTGTCCTTAGGTCTTCGGCCTCCACTCCGATCTCCTTGCGGAACCTCTGGTCTTCATCTCCTCGTCGGAATGGGCACCACATCGCCGGGTTCTTTTATGGGCTCTCACCTCTGGACCGAGGCAACTCGGGCACGAAGCTGGCGATTCGACGTACCTAAGGGTTCTGTAGATGAAGTGTAGAAACCATTGCCTCATTGGGGTTGTGAAGTTGCCTTGGTGATGTGGAGGAGAATGAACTTTGAGCAATGGAATTTTTGAAGCAAGCAAAGCAAAGTGAGAATGAATCAAAACCCACTCCAAAATGAATTTCCCTCTCTCTCCTCAATAGTGGCCGGCCCCTCTCTCTCCCAAATGATGGAGGTAAATTGCAATAATGCAAGGCAAGAATAATAGAAGAGAAAATGGTCACACCAAATACCAAATCAACTCCTTTCATAACCAATCACAATAAATGCAAAGGATGAGATTTAAATGGAATCTCATGATGAAAGAACTATCATGAAGCCTCAAATGCAAGAAACCCCCTCCACAATAACTAATTTGCAAACTTGCAAATTAGCCCCTTCCATCGGAAAAATCCGGCCGTGAAGGAACAAAGGAAAACTGGCCGGAACGGAATACAAACTGGCAACTTCAGAAAACTGATCCCGTAATAAATTATAGGAAAACCTCGCGACTGTAAATGCATACCCGCATTTGTATTCCCACTGAATACAAATGCAAAGAGACAAAATCTACACTGTACAATACTAGGATCCGACTTAAACCAAAGCCCGCTAGTATAAACCGTCCAATCACGATCCGTGCAATACCGCACGTATCTGATCGAACCCTGCCATATTTACATACAGCCTCTACAGCGTTTCGCCCGAAACATGAGAAACTGGTCTGTGGGGGACTCTAAAGAGTCGTCAATACTTTGGTTGTGGATTTAACCACTAGCACGTCAGAGGTATTAGTCTATACGTAACGGGCTACCAGGTATTGACCAAAAGGGACGTCGATGAGCGAGCTCATCCTGACACCCTACTGAGTCTGTCAGTGACAATATCCGTACAGTCCGGTCCGTTCGTCTATGAGTATCGCATGGCGGGCCTAGGGGGTTGGTAAAAGTCAGACCCCCAAAAGCGGTACAAGTCGTGTCAGAGTGTAGCCCAGAACACCCTGAGATACTAGTGGAATACATACCAGTAAATCTCCTGCCTCGGCCAAGGACTTTCATGTACTGGCTCTCCTAGACACAGCGCAACCTCACCCCCAATACCGGGAGAGACGAACCCCTGCAGATCCGCTCACTGCCTCCATGTGGCTCGGGACTGTACCCAACTAAAACCTGTTTGCATGTCTCCTTTGAGCGTGGTAGGGTAGTAATCAAAGCACAGTAGGAACTCACACGAGACAAATGACGATCTCAGGTCGATGAACTAACCTGTACACATGTCACCAGGGAACTGCTATCTGACATCAGGTATAATACCAACTAGCATGTTCCCGGCGAGTCCTGTGCGGTGTATTCATAACCCAATGAGCACCTGTATACATCTTAGGTGAACCAACTGAAACCAGTGGCTTGTGAGACCGGCCACCACCCCTCGTCGGGGTCTCGACTGTATACACTAGTCTACTATGGAGTATCGATGCCCTGTCTCGAAACTCCCACGACTAGGGACCTTTTAAGGATGTGTTTATAGACCCCAGCTCCCACGTATATGATCGCCCTCATACTGCTGGTAGTCAAGCAAGAATCCTAGGGGCTCTATCAACGTGCAATAGTGATCAGTAATGTCACCTAAAGCAGTACACGATGATAAAGATAAACCAGATAGCATCTTATCATCTTGAGTAAGACTGTCCTATCGGGATAGGTCCTCCATCAATCATTGCAATCACGTGCCTGTGATCCAATAATTGACTCTAAGGGCACTATCTCCAACAATCTCCCATTTGCACTCAAGGCTAATTATTGCGATGTCGCATACTCACAGCCCGTGTGATACCGAACACCCAACTCCTCTACTAGTCAGTCTCACAAAGCTCGTTTGCGAAACTATTGCGTTCGAGGAATAGCCTCAGTGAGTAGATCCGCTGTGATGTTTCTTTCTATGTCTCTCTTTATCTCAAGTTCGCGGAGAAACCCATCTCCCGAAATGAGCAATACCTGTCTTAGAATATGTTTGGATGTCTGATGGGACCTAGCTCATAAATGAACTCCAAATCCAAACTTCTTAAACTGTATCGTCAACTGAACTTAATCAGTATCCTGCGCCATCCTTCCCTCAGTATCCACCTGGACCACCTGTCCAAAATACTGCCCCTCGTCAGAGGGAAAACTATAACTCTGACAGCCACTCTGTCATCCACGTCGCCTTGGAAGCCTGGAATGATAACTGTCTCCCAAAGGAGGCTGTCGTAATCATTTCCCTAGAACATCAACTTATGTTCTAAAACTGCTTCCGATCGTTTCTCCAGGATTGGATTAATATCAACTTACTGCATCTCGTGCAAAAACAACATCTGGTGTGGTACTTGACATCTCATGATTGACTCAATTGCCTAAGCAAGTGATCTGCCAATCATGCACATCCCTCTCCCCTTTAGTCTGTAAGACACCTTTAGAGAGGGTGACTCCATCACCTGTAGGTACACTACCGTGAAAGGAGTCGTCCATTCTAAAAATACCTTTAGAATACTGTCTAAGTACCCAGATTGGGAAACTACCCAAATCTAGATCTAAAACCATAGATCCAATAACCAGAATGTCTGATATAATATCCAAGACCTATGTGGAGAAACTACTGTGTGTCAACCAAAGTATAACCGACCGTAGTATAGGAATTTCATTTCCTACTCTGTGTATGTCATCCAAATACCAGGACATCACACCCTACTACCTTCTTAACAGATCCATCCGCTATTCTGATAAAGTCAAACCTATGACTGTCACATCAGAAATAGATGATCTATCTTCGCTATATCTGCTTTAGTCTATAAATAGACATAAGCCACTTGTCTACCATGCTTCCGCTGCTCCCACTGACTACGACAACTCTCTGGCAGAGTCATATACACGTGCACTTATAAAGCTAGTTTAGAACGATGCTATACTCATCCTCCTGCCGGGTCTCACAGTCTGGAACAACAGCAATGGCAAGTCTGGGTAAACAAGAACCTCCCTACCACCGTCCTTGAGCATTCCATAGTACCTCTCGGGTGCCTGAGGTTACCCACTTTATCTGCGGAGTGGCCAATGGAATGTCAAATCAGATTGAATCTTTAGGTTCTTATCAAATCTTCAGTAATCGTTTGCGGTTCTGGAATCTCTCCCAGTTCTACCATAATCACACTAGTGTTTTTCTGAAAAAATTCATTTTTATTAAAAACTGTGGCGAGTCAAGAACAATATCACTATTGATCTTCCAGATGGTAGAAAATCAACCCTCGTCATAGCCCGGGTCAACCCACAAACAACCATTACAGAAACGTGCCTTGAGCCATCTAGAGTCTGGTTTAAGCATAAGCCGGAAAACTCCCCGTACCTTAACATCGTTAAGACATGAACTGTTCTATATCCAATACAGAAACAGAGGCACTGATTTAATTGAACCAGATTCAAATCATGCAGCTGTCCCCTGTGCATGTCAATTAAATGGAAGGAGGCCGATCAGTGTTACTCAACTTAGGAATCCTATCCAGATATGAGTAACCTGAAAGAGAAACAAGTTCTCATAATCATTACTATTAACTGAATACCATACACAAGTATCTACATCTTCGATCACCTTGAATAATCCCGATACTTGCATTACCTGGTTCTCTACTTTACTCATATACCTATAACTTCTCAAAACTTGGACCTTGTATTTCTATGAAACACTTGTCTAAGAACCAGAGAAGTCACAAGTAAACAGAATATAGTACGAGGACCAATCCTTCTGTCCTAATAGACACTGGACAACATACAATACTCTGTATAAGTCCTCTGAGTCTAGTGACTCATTCACTGTGTGTTGTAGGTTGAAAACTGTACTTATGGTTAAGAAGAATTACACCGCTATTTAATGCTCCTTACCTAACCATCCACTGATATAGGTAAATTTCATAGACATAATTTCAAAAAGGTATATCTCACTCTATTAAAATAGACGTACAGTTATATCAATTTGAAATTGGCGCATAACAACGGATATTCAAAACCAAACATTTGTCGTCCGGCAAACAGCCCAGGTGACTTCCTCAAATATCACCAATTACAACGAATTCCGATATAATGAGGATGATCACCTAATTCCCAATAACTTACTCCCACTCATCATCTGTAAAACCATACAGATGTGAGAATCAAACCTGGTAAATACATACCCTGGAGCAAGTGTCTAATTGGGAAATCAGTTTTCTTTTAACAGTACACAGTGAAACTGAAACATTAAAATGTTTCGATGGGGTATCCGGGTATTCCTAGTAATGCCTCTTCCATTATCCAGATTCACAACTCTAACCGTATATCTCTTTGCCATCTCTCCAAATCCCTTTATATTTCTTTAGTCATTACCTTCTGTACACCCCTTTAGGCCAAATAGTTTTCTTCCTTCCCTACCGTTCGGCACTAGCCTATGGTTTGGAAGAAGACTATCCAATAAGCATAATGGGTGTACTGTCCTAATCCTAGGAGCACTCACAATGCGAGAGAAGGTGAAGATAAAAGACAACCGAATAAACCTTATTCCTATTTCTCCTGAACCAGAATCCATCCCCGAACTGGAACAAGTTCCTTTCGAGTTCGTATATAACCATACGATGGAGTATCTAATAAACTGTGGATCTTCGTAGTGATACGGAGTGTTCTGGAGAAATACAAAGGTGATGTGGGAGTGGTAATGAAATACTTGGTTTGGTCGTGAATAGAAGTCGCAATTTACTTTTCCCTCTTACTAATCCCTTGATATGTCTTAACTTAATACCTTCTGTACACCATCGTTATGCTAATTGGTTTTCTTCATTCCCCACCATTCGGCACCAGCCTAAGGTATGGAAGAAGACTATCCAATTTGCGTAATAGGTGTACTATCTCCTAAACCAAGGAATACTCGCAACCTGAGAGAAGGTAAAAGGAAAAGACAACTGAATAGTCCTATTCGTTTTCTCCAGAACCGGAAACCATCCTCGAATAAATTCCTTCGAGTTCGTATATAACCATACGATGGTTTTTTCTAAAGGAAGTGGATGTTCGTAGTAATACGGGGTGTCCTGGAGAAAAGGGTAAAAGTAGGAGCGGCAATGAGGTTTGCAACTCTGACAATCCAAAAGTCAGTGTTTAAGAAGGTTCGGTTAATTTTGGTCACTAAGTCATAGTCAAGGGTCGGGTCAATGGTCGCTGCCAAAGAGAGAGAGAAAAGAAACACTCAGCATACACTCTAACCTAGATTAGAATGGTTAACACTTTATCTAATCTGGAAACCTCCCACTGTACCGTCAAATTCTCCTCCAAACCTAAAAGAAGAATTAGTCGGGATCACCCGAGGAGTAAACCAACTCATCAGTGGGAATCGGGATCCAACTATCATCGCATGATAACGTGACGGAATCCGCTCACGTTATCACACTCCAGAAGGTATGCGCATATCTGGCAAGTTTCAGTTTCTTTAGAAACTCCCGATGTGGATTTTTACCCCATGCTCTTATGACCTTAACTTTGGCCAACATATCATAAGTCACATGTCAAGTTCTACCCGTCATTCTCCAGGTTAATTTGAACCCACCCGTACATACCCTTGACTTTGGCCAAAATAGTAGTACGACTATCCCAAACCAACGCATCTATCTATGCTGCATATGAATACCCAATAGCTACCAATCACTGTTCCTTGACTTTGGCCAACATATACAACTTGAATACTTATTGACTATCCATATGAAACGACGCAGGGCTACGAATGGTTTATGGCGAAAACCGTTAACGTAATGAACTTGATATCGTTGAAAGAACTGGATAGCTTTATAAAAATATAGTGACGAAAACCTTTCCTAAAGAGGTCACTCCCGGTGAAGGGATCTCGGCTCTTTCCCCGTAGAATGAGGTGCAGGATATTCCAACTGAATACCACGATGCAAAGCAAAAGTAATCGGCTATAGTGAAGTTATTGCCCTAACGCAAACTTCTGTCCAAGGGGTCACTCCCGGTGAAGGGATCTCGGCCCTTGCCTCGTCGACTGAGGAGCAGGATATTCCAACTGAATACCACGATGCAATACAGAAGAGAACGTCCTTGCAATAACAGCTTTTTGAAAAAGTGTTCCAACAACATCAGAATAGGTTTGTTTAGCTTGCATTGATCCGAATCAATGCAGTCCCATCAATTGATCACACCAATTAAGAACGAAAATAATGATGTACGTATATGCCATCCGCATTCGCCACTGGGTCCCGTTATCACCCGTTAGGTTACTTAACTAACGACAGAGCGGGGACTGGACTAGCGCGGATGCAAAACATATACAACATCTACTAGTATATATATCAACATACAATATTCGCTCAAGGCGTGATAAAATGCAACATCACAGAAATGTAATAAGCATCACATAACAATACAGATATCTGGGATCCCCGGGTTTCATAGAGCCGCTACTGAAACCCGACGTTCCCCTGGTCATGTGGATAGCCTGTGCAATGAAATCCTATACCCCTACGGGCGCGGCAAGTTACCCACCAAAACCTGAAGCGAGACAGCCCTCTTCAGCAACGTGAATGGACCACCCAGCACTTCACGGAATCCGGTAACTTGGGCACCCCTCCTTGGGTCAACCTGTACCCCCTACGAGTGCGGCGAATAGCCCGCCAATTCTAGAGTGAAGCCCCCACCATCTCAATGCCATGAGATGCGGGCCCGTTGCCCTCTAGAACCCGGCTATCCGTGCACCCCACCTTGGGGTAATCCTAGTACAGAAAGTAAAATATACATACAACGGGTACATCGACCTCAGCCCGGTCGTGCCCTAAAAGAATAATATACAAACAGGCGGTGACGGCAGTCCACATATCGGACGCTCGCCCCGCAATATCAAATGTACATAATAAACCAAACTGTACTACCATTGCATCCAGGCTATCCCCCACGACCAATCCGCAACATCACAGCACAACACAGAACATCAACGTGAATGTCACGTTCGCAAATCCGTCTAAAAGGGCTATAGCAGATAGACTGGATTTACCGATCAAATGACATTCACGGTCGCAGATATAATTTAAATACTGTGAACTAACATGTTTAAAATTTTCGATCGATCAAATATACCAAAGTGGGCCCCAAGCACTACTGTACCACTCATAGAAAATCTGGGCCCAAACAGAACATTCCAAAAACCCTATTCTCAAGTCAGAAGCCTACTGTGAAAATTTGGTGCAAAGATAACACTTTCCCACCGCGGAACAGCGGCCAAACCAGGGGTTTGGCCGTGTTTCTGCGGTCGTACTGAGGAATCATTGCATCGAATTTTCCCAGAATGCTTAGAATTCCTTGCACTTATTTCTGCAATGTACTGAAAAAAATTTTAGAGCTAAAAAAAATTCGACAGAAACTTGTGCACTAGAAAATACGGTTTTTGGGATTTTTGTTCGATCAAGTTTGTAAACACGTTAGAGCAAGCTAGACTAGGTTAATGGCTTGGCTCTGATACTACTGTAAGTGCACGGCGGCGGCCCGACCGTCAATCCGACGCCGGAATGCGGAAACGAAAACTTTTCTATAAACTAGAACCGGCACCACCGCGCACTAAAAACCCGGATCGGGCCATTAACCAAACTCTAGCAAACAAGAAAAGGAGAAGAAAGCTATACCGAGCGATCCGTGTCCTTCGGTCTTCGGCCTCCACTCCGATCTCCTTGCGGAACCTCCGGTCTTCATCTCCTCGTCGGAACGGGCACCACATCGCCGGGTTCTTTTACGGGCTCCCACCTGTGGACCGAGGCAACTCGGGCATGAAGCTGGATAGTCGACGTGCCCAAGGGTGCTGTAGATGAAGTGTAGAAACCATTGTCTCATTGGGGTGTGAAGTTGCCTTGGTGATGTGGAGGAGAATGAACTTTGAGCAATGCAATTTTTGAAGCAAGCAAAGCAAAGTGAGAATGAATTAAAACCCACTCCAAAATGAATTTCCCTCTCTCTCCTCAATAGTGGCCGGCCCCTCTCTCTCCCAAATGGTGGAGGTAAATTGCAATAATGCAAGGCAAGAATAATAGAAGTGAAAATGGTCACACCAAATACCAAATCAACTCCTTTCATAACCAATCACAATAAGTGCAAAGGATGAGATTAAAATGGAATCTTATGATAAAAGAACTATCATGAAGCCTCAAATGCAAGAAACCCCCTCCACAATAACTAATTTGCAAACTTGCAAATTAGCCCCCTCCATCGGAAAAATCCGGCCATGAAGGAACAAAGGAAAACTGGCCGGAACGGAATACAAACTGGCAACTTCAGAAAACTGATCCCGTAATAAATTACAGGAAAAACCTGTGATTGTAAATACATACCCGCATTTGTATGCCAACTAAATACAAATGCAAAGAGACAAAATCTACACTGTACAATACTAGGATCCGGCTTAAACCAAAGCCTGCTAGTATAAACTGTCCAATCACGATCCGTGCAATACCGCACGTATCTGATCGAACCCTGCCATATCTCCATACGGCCTCTACAGCGTTTCACCCGAAACTTGAGAAACTGGTCTGTGGGGGACTCTAAAAACTCGTCAATACTTTGGTTGTTGGTTGTGGATTTAACCACTAGCACGTCAGAGGTATTATCCTATACGTAACGGGCTACCAGGTATTGACCAAAAGGGATATCGATAAGCGAGCTAATCCTGACACCCTACTGAGTCTGTCAGTGATAATATCCGTACAGTCCGGTCCGTTCGTCTATGAGTATCGCATGGCGGGCCTAGGGGGTTGGTAAAAGTCAGGCCCCCAAAAGCGGTACAAGTCGTGTCGGAGTGTAGCCCAGAACACCCTGAGATACTACTGGAATACCTACCAGTAAATCTCCTGCCTTGGCCAAGGACTTTCATGTACTGGCTCTCCTAGACACAGCGCGACCTCACCCCCAATACCGGGAGAGACGAACCCCAACAGATCCGCTCACTGCCTCCATGTGGCTCGGGACTGTACCCAACTAAAACCTGTTTGCACGTCTCCTTTGAGAGTGGTAGGGTAGTAATCAAAGCACAGTGGGAACTCACACGAGAAAAATGTCGATCTTAGGTCGATGAACTAACCTGTACACATGTCACCAGGGAACTGCTATCTGACATCTGGTATAATACCAACTAGCATGTTCCCGGCGAGTCCTGTCCGGTGTACTCATAACCCAATGAGCACCTGTATACATCTTAGGTGAACCAACTGACACCAGTAGCTTGTGAGACCGGCCACTGCCCCTCGTTGGGGTCTCGACTGTATACACTAGTCTACTCTGGAGTATCGATGCCCTGTCTCGAAACTCCCACGACTAGGGAAATTTTATGGATGTGCTTATAGACCCCAGCTCCCACGTATACGATCGCCCTCATACTGCTGGTAGTCAAGCAAGAATCCTAGGGGCTCTATCAACGTGCAATAGTGATCAGTAATGTCACCTAAAGCATTACACGATGATAAAGATAAACCAGATATCATACTATCATCTTGAGTAAGACTGTCCTATCGGGATAGGTCCTCCATCAATCATTGCAATCACGTGCCTGTGATCCAATAATAGACTCTGAGGGCACTATCTCCAACAATATGTTTGTGATGTTAGAGCCGCAAAGGTTCCGTTGGACCAGGTCCCGATTGGGATAGAGTTTCCAGATGTTTTCCTGACGAGTTGCTTGGTTTGTCGCCAGAGCGCGATATTGAGTTCTTCTTTGACTTGATTTCCGGCACGGAGCCTTTTTCTATACCGCCATATTGGATGGATCTGGCAGAGCTTAAAGAACTGAAGGATCAGTTGCACGATTTGTTGAATAAAGTGCTTGTTCGTCCGAGTGCGTCACTTTGGAGAGCTCCTGTTCTGTTCATCAAGAAGAAAGACGGCAGTTGTGTTTGCGTTTCGATTTTTGTCAGTTGAATCAGGTTACTGTGCGGAATAGATATCCCCTACCTCGCATCGACGATTTATTTGATTTTCTCCATGGTGTGGGGCATTTCTCGAAGATTGAGTTGCGATCAGGTGACCATTAGTTGCGGGTTCGAGAGGATGATATTCCGAAGACTGCTTTTCGCACACGTTAAGGGAATTATGAGTTCTCGGTGATGTCGTTCAAGCTTACCAATGCCCCAGCAGCATTTATGGGTTGGATGAATCGCATATTCATGCCGTTTCTTGATAAGTTATTATCGTGTTCGTTGATGACATTTTAGTATACTTCTAGAACCGAGAGGAGCCTGGGCAGTAATTTAGGATTTCGTTGCAGACCTTGAGGGAGCGCGAACTATTCTCTAATTTATCTAAGTGTGTTTTCTGGTTGGATGGTGTTGACTCCTTGGGTCACGTAGTTACGAGAGATAGTATATGTATGGAACCGAAAAAGATCGAGGTCGTTCAGCACTGGCCCAGACCTGTATCAGTGACAGAGGTTCGCAGCATTTTGGAGGTTTGTGTTAGTTATATGTATGCCCTAGAGGCCATTATTGTACATACGTTGTATATTGTAGTGGATGCTTGGACATATATAGGGAGGACTTTCTTGCTCAACTTGATAGTATGCTATCTGGTTACTCTTTATTTTAACATGTACTCTGATTGTCTCTGTGTCACATGTTGATAAAGCCCTTAGGATGAGTACTTGACTACCAGGACTATGATGCAGATCATACTAGTGGGGACAGAGTAGTCGCCAAGTACATCCTTCAAATATTCCTAGTCGTGGGAGTACCGAGACAGAGCATCGATACTCCAGAGTAGACTAGCGTATGCGCTTCTTAACCCATATGATGAGCGATGGATGATCCCATATCCATTGGTGTTTGACATCAAAGAAAGTATACGGGTGCTCAGTGGAGACTGGGTACACTGGACGGACTCGCCGAGAACTCCCAGATGGTATTGTACCTCACGTTAGATGGCAGTTCTATGGTGACACTGGTACAGGTTAGTCTGTAGACCCGAGATCGTCATAGAGTCTTGTGTGATTCCCACTGTGCTTTGATTTCCATCATACCAGGTCCAAGTGGGCGTGCAAAAAGGTGGCTTTTGGGAACAGTCCCGAATCACATGGAGGCAATGAGCGATAGGAGGGGTTTCGCCTCTCCCGGTATAGGGAGTTGATGTTGCGCTGTGTTCGATTGGCTATAACTGGAAATCCCTGGCAAAGGATGCTGAGATTTACTGGTAAGTGTTATCAGTAGTTTCTCGAACTGTTATGGACCTCATATCGACGCGACTTATCGAGCTACTGGGGTCTGACGTTTACCACCCCTAGGCGAGGTATGCGACATATCAGACGAAGAGACCGGACTGTACGGGAGTGTTACTGGTTGGATTCACGGGAGAAAGTTCAGGCTTGCCTGTTGATCTTCTGATTGCTCAATACCTGGGTGGCTGTTACGTTTAGCTGACCTCTTGCAGCTTGTGGGTGTTTGATATGATCATCACCTACTGCCGGCGTATTGATGATTCTTTAGAGTCCTACACAGAGGTTTCCTAGCTCAGGAAAAACGGAGTAGGAGCACATATGTGATATGTGCGGGACGGAGAACAATACGTGTATGTGATACCGTATTAGATTCTCGTGATATGATATATCGGCCGGGTATATGTGATATAGCCGGGTCATCGGATCAAGTGTTGATTCGATGAATTGATAAAGATTATATTAGTCAGTTATTTGTGAAATAGCTGGATTATCGGATCAAGTGTTGATTCGATAATTTAATGTATAATTATATATTTGATATATTAAATTACATTAACTAATAAAAGCTCACTTAAAGATTATTTTTCTCACTCGGGTAATACATTGATATATATGTGATATATGTTAAATGTATTATTTTATTTTGTTACAAAATATATTATATATGTGATATATAATATTGTAACAAGTTAAGGTTACAAATGCAACATATTTTGTGGAGTTTAAACATGGTTAGGGTTTGGATTAGGGTTAAACTTTCTTGAAGCTTCTAGAAGCTTTGGTTTTGTTTTTAAGCAAAGATATTTTGTAAAGATATTTTGTAGATATTTGTTTAACCCAACCCAACCCTTTAACCATAGTTGATTCTCTACATGGGTTAAGTCTTCATACTTAACCCATGGTTGTATTTCTAACCTCACTTGATTTCATTATTCATCATAAAGTGATTTCTTCTTCTTCTTCTTCTTCCTTTTTGATGAAAAGCTTTCTAGCTTTTTCCTTTGTGATGAAAATGAGTGAGAAATTGAAAACAAATGAGAGCTAAATTCCTACTTCATCATCCTCATCTATTCTAGCCACTTAGATTAGGGTGTTTGCTTTGTTAATACTTGATTAGCAAAGCAAGAGCTTGGGTTTGAGTTTTTTCAAGGTAGATCATCTTTGTTATTGAAGATCGGAAGCAAGGTTACATTTTTCTCTTCATGGAGCCTCTTTAGATTCCGGATACATGATGATCGCGGCGAAGGGACCTCAACACGGAGCTTGTGAAGTGAAGGAACGGACTGCAAAGGTTGTAATCCCAAACTCATAGAAGTAAAGTTGTTTACTTGCTTTTTGTTTCGCAAAATCTCTAGTCTAAGATCTTGGTTAGGGTTGTTCGGCACATGAAAAGTTTGATTTTGGCATGGTTGATACCTTGTAGAATCTTGTGACTGTGCCTAGTAACCCTACAATGGTATCAGAGCCAAGATAGAGCTTTAGGCGAAGTCTAGACGAAGTTTAAAGTCCGATCGAACCCCGAAACATCGCGTTTTACCCCCTCTCTGGAAATTTTTTAAAATGTTGATTTTTTCTGTATTAAAAATAATCAGAAATTTAAGTAGGGAATTATAAGAATTGCAGAGAAGTACGAACCCATAACTCCCTCAAGGGAGCGCGGAATCGCGGCCAAACCATGGGTTTGGCTGCGGTTCCACGGCCACCCTTGGGAATTAGGGGCCACCACTTCTGGAGTTTATTCTTGGTTAATTTTTCATGCTTCTGGGAATTTTTAATTCTACTCAGGTGTTGAGTTTTCTGGATATCTTTTGTATTCGTTGATTCGATCGGAAAGTTTTTCCGGGTAATCTTAGAACGTGTTAAAAAGTTCGAACGGATATCAATAACTCACTTTTTCCCCTGTCGGAAAACTTTCAAGTGTTGGATTTTTTCACGAGTTTGAAACTTTCGGGAAATCATGCAAGCGTATCTATGGACCCTCTAGAAGAACGTAACCTTAACTCGATTATGTGACCGTCAAAACTGCCACTTGAACCCTAGGGTTTGTGGTAGTTTAGCGTTGCCACGTGTGAGGTGCTGGTTTGACCCTTCTACTACTGGTTCATTGGGGCTGTGACATGTTCTGGGTTTTTTGAACTCCGCTCAAGTGTTGAGCTATTTGGGAAACCTTGGGTGTTTGTTTATTCGATCGGAAAGTTTACCATTGTCTATTTATCTGGAGTGTGATACAATATTTCGAATCCACAAGTAGTTATGAGATAACTAATTTGAATATTATAAATCTAGCGGTTTAGTCTCAGATGATCGGTTGCCACGGAATTTAGATGCGATCAAAAGTCCGTCGCAATCACGTAGCGTACGAGGATACTCGCCGGGTAATCTTAATAGACAGCCACGCCCCATAGCCCCGATCAAGTGACTGTAGGAGAACCCCGTCGCCAAAAGCATCCGTTCGGGTGCTCGCGACAGCGGTGTTCCGCCTTAGTGCACTTCATCGACGGCATCGGGGGTGCGGCCGTCAACTAAAGTTTTCGACGAGCATTCGATCAGGATGTCCGGAATCTTGTTGAATTGCCCGACTGGATATTGAAAAGCGTTTTCGAGATCGAGACTAAAATGCGGGGTTTATAATTGTTAGGCATGCGATGTCTAAGGAATTCATTTGGTTAGGCATGCGATGTCCAAGGAGGTTGCGGATTCCAACTGTTGTAGTTTAACACTTTCTTTTCTGCGACCGTAAGAGTAATATGTGGTGTATTGCCGGTTTCGTTGCTATACAACAACGACAATTGGGATATGCATATTTACTTATGTTGATGATATGTGATATTATGTGTTGTTGTGATATGTTATATTGGATCGTCGAGTTCTGAATAGCCGGGGGTTTTATGTGAGATGAGAGTTTTTTTCATTTTCATTCATGTAAAATTCATTTGTATGTAATATTCTTTTATTGGGGCACTTCCGGGCTGAGGATGATGTCACCATTGTAAATTATTTACTTTTCTGTATTAGGTTAAACCCAAGGCGGGGAGCACAAGTAATCGGGTTCTAGGGTCCAGAGGGAGACCATCTCGAGGAGTCGAGATCGGGTTTCCTAACTCTAGAACTGGCAGGGTTACTTGCAGCTCACGTAGGGGTCTACGGATGTGGGTTTGGCTAATCATCGCGACCATGGAATCCGTGTTTTATACAGGCTCGTATTAAAACACGGACGTCCTAGTATATCCAATATTTCATATGTGTTCTTCTGCTGCAATGTTCTGTGATACGAATGTTTATATTATATATATGAGATATATATTATATTGCAGATTTCGTTTCAAAATGTGATGCTTGTGAATCATAACAAAATGTAACACCTTAGAATGTGTTTTGTAGCTAATTATATTTTAATGTATGGTTTTTAATAAAAAGTTTACCAAATTAAGTTTCAAATATTTTATCCTATTTAATGAGTATTTTATTAGATTTTTCCTAGGCTTGCACACACTTGTGCATGATACCTAGCGTTGTTTTTGGGGGTTTAACCATGATTAGCAACATGGTGAACTAACCATTCCCTAATCTAGTTTAATATTGTATTAGGTGCTTTTGGGTTTTAAGTATGGATGGTTGTTTAAATTGAAAAATGAATTTAAAAAGGGATTTAAATTATGGTTTGAAGTGTTGACCTTGCTGAGAGAGAGAGAGTGTGTGCATGATGGGGCATAATGGCCTTACCATGCTTCAATTAATGAAGAGAGAGAAAGAAAAAGGGGTTGACTTGTTTGTGTTATCATTCTTGCCTCTCATCCTTTTCACTCCTCTCATTTTTTCCTCACTCTCTCACTCACACACACACCTACAGCAGAGCATCAGCAGCAGCTCAAGAAGAAGAAGCAACAACAAAGGCAACATCAGCATCAACAACAACAACAGAAACAACAGCAGCTCCATCAGCAGCATCAGCACAAGCTGTAGCAGCAGCACCCCAACTTGTAGCAACTCTCCCTCCTCCATCCACTCATTCTCCTGCTTCTTACGGTCCCTTTAGGGTATATTTTTCTGAACACTATTCCCTAGTTACTGAGCTTATGTGTTAGTTAGCATCGGTTTGTGTTAATTGGTGAGTTTAGTGCTAATTATGGTGATTTGTGTGGACTTGTGGCAAAGTGATGATTGTGTTGGTAAACCCTACTTATTTAGGTGTTGTTAGGGTCACTTTAGCTGAGAAATAACCCAGATTTCACTAAAATACTATAGGGATTGCTTTTTATGCAAAATTAGCGTTTTTAAGCGATATTTTGGCAATCTGAGATCTGTTATTGACCCGGACCCTTCAGAACAAAATTGAGGAAACTGGGGCATGAACACTAGGTCTAGAACACACCACCATAACACGAGCCCCAAATGTTTCATCTTGGCCGCAGATTTAATACCTTTGGCCGCAAATTGCGGCCAGGAAGAGGACATGGGTGTTGGGGTCTTGGCTAGGGTTCTACTCTGTGTAGTCTAGTGTTTTGGCATTTCTAGTTTTATAAGATTTGGCCTGTAGGAAAATCTGGGATCATATATCGTTTTGCTTGTCCGTTGTGTTTGTGCGATACGCGCGATACGTGAGAGGGTTCTTTGATCCAGCGTATCACGGCGTGTCGCGATGGTTTTAGACGCATATACACACGATTCAGCGTATCGTGCACACGCGCGCTTTGTTCGCGCCGCGAGTTTCTCGTTTTGGTTCGATATCGCATTTTGCGGAATATTTGGCTTATATTTGACTTCCATGTCTTATTTGCAGGGTTGCAGGCAGGGACTACGGACACGGCTACAGGGGGGAGCAGATGGTAGGATTCACCTAGCGTGGAGCGTAGGTGAGTAGATTTAACATCTACAGGGGAATCGCCCGCATGGCGTTATGCGTCTGGGCTAGGATTCAAATACATGTCGCATATTCTACGTCATTGTTAGAATTGCTCCTTTACCTTATTTCCTTGATATAGTTGTACTGTGACTAGCAGCCGTAGGACACTGCATACATTATTGACGGTTCATGTTGCACGAGCACGGATTGTATGTTACACACACACCGTCAATAATTGCCATGTCACACACCACCCCTTATAGATAATATATTGCTTATCATACTTGACATCTAGCTTATCGGTATACTTATAGCGTATCTTACCATTAGTGATAGGTACATCTACACCTTGCGATACAGCTACAGGTATACCTTGCACATTTTACTTATACCCCGGGGGGGTACCCTTCATATTCTTTTTATACCCAGGGGGTATACGACATCTTTTACTTATAGGTAGATACCTATACTTAGCTGTACCTTATTGATTTCGCATACATCTGGTTTCAGCTACATATTTTCATTTATATGCTCGCATTTCAGATATATCGCATATATGTATTCCTGGATTTGCGCATTCTTATTTTGATTTCACATGATGATTTCTGGATTTGCGAACCGCCGGAGTTCATGAAATTATGCATACATTGAAAAACCCGGTTTCCTTGATGTGATATTTGCGTAGCCACTATGAGATTTATCGGTTCTGATTATATACTCCATACAAGGTGTGGTTGCCGTATGAGGTTACATGGTGGCGCCCTGTATGGTTCCCCTCGGCAAGAAGATCGATGGACTTTGCCGATTGAGCCTGGAGGAGGGCGAGTACCTACCGGTGACAGTACCCATGACTCGGCGGGGGATCACGGAGACACCGTTGGGAGTCATGTACGTATGCATACGTCGAAAGGCGAGGGTCAGAGCTAGGCACTCATGCTTTCGGGATAGCGTATGATACGTGATCAGGATTTCTGTGTCGATGCTTGGCATATGGTTTTCATGATATTTCTTCAACACCTTTGTATATATAACAGGGGATTTAGCCGTTGTTATATATACCCTTACACCAATATTAGTGGAATGGGACGCTAATATATGTGTATTGCCCCCATCATATTTATTTCTGTACATATTTACTTTTAGGATGATAGATTCTTACATGAGATTTGACTTGGGATATTAGGTGATTCATTGAGATTGGATACTGGACATACCTATGTGATTACTGATTTGTACATTCGGGATATAGGAGATTACACGATATTATACATTGAGGAGATGTGAGACTTATATGATGTGAGAGCCCAATGTGGGGGCTGATTTGAGGAATTGGGATTTGAGTGTCTTGATGGATTGTGACCCTACCACGATGACAGGATTCCGTGGATGACATATTTCACTCCATACCTCGTACCTTTTTACTTATGCACTGTTCCATGTTTTAGGAGTACCTGTTAGTGTACCCTTCATGATAGCTGCATATTTGCCTTCTCATATCCCTATTGCATAGTTATTGCACACTATTGTCATGTTATTGTTGCTTTACATATTGATTGTACCTGCTAGTGTACTTTCCATTATTCAGCATTTGCATGACATGTTATTACTGTAATTGCATATCTTAGATTCATGTTGTACGTACATTCCTGCGATTACCTGCATATGTTATCTACTATTCACGAGTTGGCAACTCACCCCCGTTGTGCCACAGGTGTTTCAGGTTGTTCCCCAGAGTAGTCGAGGCAGGCTATTCAGTATTCATCTATCATCTTTTGCTACAGATACCGCATCAGCTCACGGTACTATTTTGCTTAGGTGGGTTTTGGTGGTTATCTGTATTTTGTATTGTACATTCGTTGTATGTTGTACTCTCCATCTACTATTTTGTTGTTGACTTAGAGACTTGGTGAGGACGTTATTGTATATTAATTGTGGATTTGTTGTCTTTTATATACAGCTTTCTCTCTACTGTCTTTATTTCTTCGCTACGGCGTCGTATTTTTGTATTGTATTCATCTTTGCTAGTTTTTTTTATAAAAAGGGGGTGTTGCCAAAATTTTAAAGAGATAAAGTGGGACTTTTAAGGAATTTGGGTTGCGATTTCAAATGTTTCAAAAACTTATATTATCTTTTCCGTACTTTATGGTTTAGATTTCTGGGTTTTGGCTTTCTTCTACTACATTACGTCTTAGGGCGTTGCGTAGTATTGGGCCGTCACGGGCCAATTTCGGGTCGTGACACAAAATGGGACTTCAATAATGAGATTAATGAAATAAAAGAAACCTAAAGATGTTGTAGAAACTTGTTTAAAAACTGGTAGCTCTAGTTCTTGCTTTGCATAGTGGTATTCCTTGTAGAATATCCAGCACCTTATTCGATAAGGAAAGAGCCGAGATCCCTTCACCGGGAGTGACCTCTTTAGCGAAACTAGCAGATGCTACAAACTCGGTTTGTCTTTTGATTGTTTTTATAGTTCTTGCTTTGCACCGTGGTATTTGTGAAATATCCTGCACCTTATTCGATAAGGAAAGAGCCGAGATCCCTTCACCGGGAGTGACCTCTTTAGCAAAACTAGTAAAAGCCTAAAAAACACTCCATTCAAAATTCATTCGATTCTACAACAATATCAAGTTCATTACGCAAAGGGTTTTCTTAAAAACCTGTCGTAGCCCTCCTTCATTTCAGATAAGTACTACTTAGTATTCGTGTTGCGGTAGTTTGGCCTCCGTCAAGGTGTAGTGTACGGTAGCTAACTAGTGCTTATCTGCCAGCATACGATGCGATTGGATTAGGGTATTCGTACGGCGTAGTTTGGCCTCCGTCAAGGGTCGTGCGGGTGGGTCTAATTCAATCAGGAAATGACGGGTTGAACTTGACTAGCGGACTATGGGTAGTTTGGCCTCCGTCAAGGTCATAGGACGCTAAGGGTAAAATATTTTTAGGAATTTCAAGAGTTGAAATTTGCAATGAGATTGCATACCTTCTATGAGATAGTTGGATCCCGATACCCGCTGCAAGTAAGAGTTACTCCTGGGAAAGTTTACACATTATAATTAGCTGATAAAGTAGGTGTCTAGAAAGGTGTAAACGGGGTTACGCCCCTGGGAAAACGAGGTTTACTTTAATTAGGTCCGTGCGAAAGCACGGGGAACCTCCCTCAAAGTACCGGCACTGGCCTGGCTGAAAGATTGGCGAACTTGTAGAGTGTAATTAATCCCGGCTAGTTTTTCCTTTTAGGGTTTGAAGGAAGATTTGACTAAAACAGTGGGAGACATCCTGATTAGATATATTAATAAACAATCTAATCTTGCAAGAGCATACGCTGAGTGTTTTCTTCTATCTCTCTCTAGGTAGCGACTATGGCACGCCTTAATCAAGATAATAATACGGATGAATTGACCGAACCTGCTTGTTATACTGTGCTAAGGAACGTTGGTCCCGCTCCAACTTAGAATTGTTATAAGACAAAGCAGGAAATAGGGGATTACCAGAATTCCCGTGCCGCCCAAACGAAGAAAGTACATGTTGATGCATCTTCTTCGGGTGTATTCATTACCAAGAACCGTTTCTCAGTATCCTTTACGTCCTGGGTATAAGATACCGGATCAGGATCCCAGAAATGTAATTTGTACATGGGCTACAGATAGGTAGAGAACTGAGAACGGGTGATAAGTTTTAAGAGTTGGAAATGATGCAAGTGTTGCAGCCAAGTTTGTTGGCAGTTATCACCCTGTATTACCAGAATACATTGATTTTGAACGAATGTTATTAGATACCGGACCTGATATACAACATCATATCGGTCTCTTTATTAGTAAAGAAGGATATAATTTTGTATTGTTGGATAATGTTTTGAACATTTCCTATATCAAGAGTTGATCGGTTCAGGCACGTTATCTAAAAGCATAGACGTTCTAAATCAAACTACAGTTCTTAACGTACAGAACACACACAAGAGGAAGAGTTCAGAAATGAACGAATCCTTCTTGAGGCATTGTAGACTAAGTCATATCAATGCGACCCGACTAGCTAAAGTTACATAAAGATGCATATTTAAATTAGTTTGGATTTACATCTTGTAAAACTTGCCAGTCATGTCACAAAGATAAGATGACCACAGCTCCGTTTATTAGAAACAGAGAAAGAGTTAGTGAACTCTTGGGATTGATACATGCTGATGTATGAAAATCCCATGTCTACAAATGCCAGGACCGGTTCTTTTTACTTCATTACATTCACTGATGATCTCTCAAGATTCAGACATATGTTCCTGTTGAAACACAAGTCCGAAACTTTTGAGATAAATCACAGAATATAAGTTAGAAGTATAGAACCAAAAACGGGTATAAGTATTATGTCCTTTGATGAGATCAAGGAGGAGAATACTTGAGCACGGAATTTCTGGACTATTCTAAAGGAGAATGAGATTCTCTCTCAGCATTACTCCTCCGAATACACCACAGCACATCGGTGTATCGAGGCGGAGCAATCGCACCCTATATGATATGGTGTGCTCTATGATGAGTACTACTGAGTTGCCTATTTCCTTTTGGGGAGTTATGGACTTGTGAAGTTGCATACCTATTGAATAAGGTTCCAATCAAATCAGATGCCTGCCACTCCATATGTGAAATGGTATGGGAAGAGCCCATCTCTTAAAGATGTTAAGATTTGGGGTTGTCCGCCCTATGTTTAAAAGCAAAATACGGACAAGCTCGAGGCAAGGACAGTTCTGTTGAAGTTTGTTGGATATCCCAAGCATCAGCAAGGGAATATCTTCTACCAAACTGAGGAACAAAAGATGTTTTGTTTTCTCAGCATGCCACCTTTTATGAAAAGGGAATTTCTTGTGATGAAATTAATGGTCATGAGGTAGAGCTGGAAGGAGTTCCGGCTATACAAACTGCAGCTGATGATTTGGTAAACACGGAGAATTCAATAGTTTCCAACGAACCTCAGCCTCTCCGCCGATCGGGTAAGGTTCCTCATCCACCTGAGAGATACTTCGGTTTCTCTATGACAGTGGGAGAGAGGATTGCATCATGTGATGATGACCCAACTAGTTTCGAACAGGCCATCAGGAGTGGTGACTCTGTGAGAATGGCCGGATGCTTAGCGATCAGAGATGGAATCCTTATACACCAACAAAGTATGGACTTTGGTTGCTTTATCTGAAGGTTTAAATCCCCATTAGAAGCAAGTATATCTTGAGAAGATTACTTGGTGTACATGGAAAAGTTGAGACTTTCAAAGCTATGCTTAAGTCCGTCCAAATCCTACTTGCCACTGCTACATACCATGACTACGATATCTGGTGGTTGGTGTCATGACTGCTTTTCTTAATGATGATTTGGAAGAGAGCGTCTATAAGTACACAGCCATAGGGATTCGTAGAAAGTGGGAGCAGCGGAAACGTGTGCAATATGTTTTATGTGATAAATCAGGCATCGCAGAGTTGGAACGTCTGTTTTGATGTGCTAGTCAAAGAGTTTGACTTCATCAAAATGGTAGATGAACCAAGTATGTACAAAAAGGTAGTAGGGAATTTGGTGGTGATCCTCGTATAGTACGTGGATGACATACTCTTGATAGGGAAGGAGTTTCCTATGCTACGCTCGGTCAATCTCCTCTTATCATAAAGATTCTCTATAGGATCAAGGTGATACCACCTAAATGCTGGGTTTTGGATCTATGAGATAGATCTAATTGGATGTTAGGATACTCACTAGTTGTAGTGAGAAGGTATCAATAGATCCTGGGGAGAATCACTGAAGAGGTTCCAGGGTGATAAGGACGACTGAATGTCAGTCGCAGGCATTGTCTTTACCCTCAGTGGAGGGACGGTATGTTGGAAGAGTTCCAAGCTAGATACCGTGACTTACTAGACGATTAAAGGCTAGATACATCGTTACCAAGGATGCTACCAAAGAGGCAGTCTGGATATATATGAGTACATGAGATGAATTTCGTTCCTACCATTGTGTGACAATGGAGTTGTGGCTTATGCCAAGGAACCCCGTCCCATCAGAGATCCAGACATATTCTTAGGCAGTATCGCCTGATCATGGAAATGGTTGATCTCCAGGGAGATCGAGGTTCGGAGAGTAGACATAGAGGACAACAGCGCGGATCCACTCACAAAGGCCTATTTCCCAGTAGAGACTTTTATGGGATGGTTGAGTATGAGATACTTCAACCACAGCTGATTGTTGGGTATGCGATACCACAACAAATGGCCCTAGTGCAAGAGGGAAATTGTTAGTTATATGTATGCTGTAAGTCGATGTAGTATACCCAGTACTTGTGGGGAGGCGGAATTTACAAAAACGATCATGTTTAAGGAACGAACATCGACTAACCGCTTAAATCGAAGCTAAACTATAAATAATCGTACACAAAGAGTTTCTTATCAATTGTGTTTAAGGATTATACCTAATGAAACCAGTCCTTCGTCTTTGTGTCCTCCTTTGTTCTCTTCGACCTTCTCTAGGTAGTAGACGATCCACCCGAGAGCAAAACACCAAGCTACACCTCTAACTTGAGGTACCAAATCCACTTTGATTGCTAATCAAAGAAGAAAGGATGATATAGAGTGAAGGTAATGGATGTTTAAGTCTAACTAATCCTTTGATCTCAACACATGAGGATTAAGGATTAGTCTCTTGAAGATGAGAGATTGAGGAGAGAGAATATAATAATGATAATGAGATGAGAAAGTGAGTGTATCATAATATATTATGAAGCATTCTTATTTTAGAATAATGAATAATAGAAATGAATAAGCATGCTTCATAAATGAAAAGAGGTGATTCATTAAGCATGTGTCATTATCATTTATGGTGCAATAATGATAATGATGAATCACTCTCATGACTCACAATCTTATCCAAAGTAACCTCCTTAGTCACATCTTCTAGAAGCTTCTCGTACAATTACGAGAATGCCCCTCCAATCCGCAAAAATACGGAAAAACTTTAGACTGTAAAAATCCAATAACCGGATACCAGTAACTGGCTTAAACCAAAGCCGACTGGTAAAAACTGTCCGAAAGTCGTACGCGCGTAAACGCATGTATGCGTCCGAACCCTTTGTCGCAAAACCATGCGACCTCTATATCGTTTCACCTGGAGTAGGAAACTCTCTGTGTGGGACTCTAGAGACTCGACTACTACGCTGGCAGTGGGTTTAACCACAGACCGCAAGCGGCACTAGCTGTACGTAACGGTCCCCAGGTAGTTGTCGATAAGAAGGCCGATGAGAAAACCCATCCGAAATCCTACTGAGTCTGATGTGACAATCTCCATACAGTCCGGTCCGTTCGTCCAAGACTATCGCATATCGGGCCTAGGGGGCGGCAAGCGTCAGTCCCCTAATTGCGGTATAAGTCGTGTCGGAGGGAAGCCCATTACACCCTTAGAAACTACTGGAACCTACCAGCAAATCTCGCTTGCCCTGGCCAGGGACTTTGCGTAATGGCTCTCTGACACAGCACGATATCTACTCCCAATATCGGGAGGGACGAATCCTGTCTAACCGCCACTGCCTCCAAGTGCTCGGGACTGCACCCAACTGCTACCTGTTTGCACGACTCCTTTGAGCCGTGGTAGGGTAGCAATCTAAGAACAGTGGGACACACTCGAGGCGAAGTAGCAGTGTCAAGTCTGCAGACTATGCTGTACTCATGTCACCTGGGAACTGCTCACTGACGACTGGTATCAAACCAACCAACAGTTCCCTGTGAGTCCTGTTCGGTGTACCCGTAACCTAACGAGCACCTGCATACTATCTCCAGTACGACGTACTGACGGCTGTGGGACAGACCATCTCCCCAACTGGGATGAGAAGCGTACACACCAGTCTACTCCGGAGTATCGATGCTCTGTCTCGATAATCCAACGACCAGGGACCTGAATAAGGATGTGCTTGTAGACTACCCAGCCCCCACTAGTGTGACTGCCATCACAACGCTGGTAGACAAGCAAGATCCCAAGAGCTCTATCAATACGTACACTCACATATTAAGATAGAAAAACCAAGTAGCATACTACCATGTTTAGCAAGACTGTTATATACATGTGAATATCCCAAGCTTCCATTAAGTAATATACAAACTAGTATGATACAATAATGGCCTTCTAGGGCATAAACACTAACAATCTCCCACTTGCACTAGGGCCATGTACTGGCATATCGTAGACCAATGATCTCGAGCAGCCTCTCGAACTGAATCTGAGGAAGGGCCTTCGTGAATGGATCAGCAATGTTCTCTTCTGAAGCAACTCTCCGAACCTCGATCTCCTGACGATCAATGATCTCCCTGATCAGGTGATACCGCCTCAAGATGTGTCTGGACTTTTGATGGGACCTTGGTTCCTTCGCTAAAGCTATAGCTCCGTTGTTGTCGCAATACAGAGGTATTGGATCAACTATGGTAGGAACTACCTGAAGTTCTGTTAAGAACTTCTTCATCCAGACTGCTTCTTTTGCGGCATCACAAGCAGCTATATACTCCGCTTCCATCGTCGAGTCAACAACGGTGTCCTGCTTGGAGCTCTTCCAGCACACCGCCCCTCCATTGAGGGTAAAGACATAACCCGACATGGACTTGGAATCGTCCTTATCACTCTGGAAGCCGGAATCAGCAAAGGCCTCCAACCTGAGGTCTTTTCCGCCATAAACCAAGAACATCTCCTTAGTCCTCCTCAGGTACTTGAGAATGTTCTTTACTGCTATCTAGTGTTTCTCCCCTGGGTTCGACTGATACCGGCTTACTACGCTCAGTGCGTAAGCTACATCTGGTCTGGTACACAACATCGCATACATTATAGAGCCTACCGCAGAAGCGTAGGGTATAATAGACATGCATTCCCTTTCCAAATCAGTCTTGGGAGACATCTCTTTGGAGAGGGTGATTCTGTGACAAGCCGGCAGATTACCGCGCTTAGAATCTTCCATACTGAATCTTTTCAGTACAGTGTCGATATACCTGGACTGCGAAAGTCCCAACATCCTCTTAGATCTATCACGATAGATCCGGATCCCCAGAATGTAAGAGGCATCACCCAGGTCTTTCATGGAGAACCTGTGTGACAAGAATCCTTTGACAGATTGTAGCATAGGAATGTCATTTCCTATCAATAGAATGTCATCCACGTACAAGACGAGGAATACGACACTTCTGGCCACAACTTTACTATATATGCACGGTTCATCTGGATTTTTGATAAAGTCATATTCTTTGACTGTTTCATCAAAACAGATGTTCCAACTCCGCGATGCCTGCTTTAGTCCATAAATGGACTTAAGCAGCTTGCATACTTTCCCGCTGCTCCCACTCTGATTGAAACCCTCTGGCTAATCCATATATACGCTCTCTTCTAAATTTCCATTCAGAAAAGCCGTCTTTACGTCCATCTGCCAGATTTCATAATCATGGAAGGCAGCAATAGCAAGAAGGACCCGAATGGATTTGAGCATAGCCACTGGAGAAAAAGTTTCGTCATAGTCCAAACCAGGTCTTTGACGAAAACCCTTTGCAACAAGTCTAGCCTTATAGGTTTCCACCTGTCCATCTACACCAATCTTTTTCTTGAAGATCCATTTGCATCCTATGGGTTTTACCCCATCTGGAGCAAAGTCCAAAGTCCATACTTTGTTGGTGTACATGGACTCCATCTCGGTCCGCATTGCATCTAGCCATCGTACCGAGTCGCCGCTCTGGATGGCCTGCTGGAAGTCAGTAGGTTCATCATCATCTATGATGCAATCCTCTCTATCCCCATCTATGAGAAAACCGTAGTATCTCTCAGGCGGATGAGACGGCCTACTACTCCTGCGGAGGGGTGCGGGAATGTTTTATTCTTCTTGAACCTCTGGTTCTACCAAACTTTCAGTAGCAGTTTGTGGTTCTGGAATTTCTTCCAGTTCTATTTCGCTCCCACTTATTTCCTTTTCTAAAAACTGATATTCTAGAAAATGGGCATTACGAGAAACAAACACCTTTTGTTCCTCTGCGTAATAGAATAGATATCCCTTGGAGTTCTTTGGATATCCCACAAACTGACACTTTACTGATCATGCCTCGAGCTTGTCCACATGCTGCTTCTTAACAAAAGCTGGACATCCCCAAATCTTTAGATACTGAAGATAGGGTTTCTTCCCACTCCACATCTGATATGGTGTGGTAAGCACAGTCTTGGTAGGAACCATGTTCAAAAGATATGCCGCTGATTCTAGCGCATAACCCCAGAAAGATCGCGGTAACTCAGCATTACTCATCATGGATCGTACCATATCCAATAGGGTTCGATTCCGTCTCTCCGATACACCGTTATGCTGTGGAGTGTATGGAGGAGTAAGCTGAGAGAGAATTCCTTTCTCTTTTAGGTAACCTAGGAACTCGGCACTCAAGTATTCACCACCTCGATCAGATCTAAGTGTCTTGATACTTTTGCCTGTTTGGTTTTCTACTTCATTCTTATACTCTTGGAATTTCTCAAAAGCCTCGGATTTATGTTTCATCAGATAAATAAATCCGTATCTTGAGTAATCATCCGTGAAAGTAATGAAGTAGGAAAAACCACCTCTTGCATGTGTAGACATTGGACCACATACATCGCTGTGTATGAGTCCTAAGAGCTCGCTCGCTCTTACTCCTTGTCCAGTAAATGGAGTCTTTGTCAACTTTCCTTTGAGACAAGATTGACAAGTGTCATAAGATTGATATTCGAACGAGTCCAAATATCCTTCTCTATGCAACTTAGTTAACCTTCTCTCATTGATGTGACCCAGTCTACAATGCCATAAGAAAGCTTTATTTAAATCTGGAGACTTTCTTTTTAGTGTGTTCTGGACATTGAAAATTTGGAGTTGGTTTAAAACATATATTCCGTTATTTAATGTACCGGACCCAATCAAACCATGATTAAGGTGGATGTTGACAACATCTCTTACAAACGTGAAATCATAACCTTTATTTGATAACAAGGAAACTGATATGATATTACACGTTAAGCTTGGTACAAAATAACAGTTATGTAAAACCAAAATGTGTCCACTCGTCAATCCTAGGTGATAATCCCCGACGGACGCAGCTCCCACGCTAGCTCCGTTAGCAACCCTGAGGATCATATCACCTTCCTTCAGCACTCTACGGTTTCTCAGTGCCTGCAATGAATTGCAAATATGAGATCCTGATCCGGTATCCAATACCCAGGAAGTAGAGTTGATCGACAGACAATTCTCAATTACAAACACACCTGAAGTCGAAGCCACAGCTTGCTTCGGTTCCTGGTTCTTGGCGTTCCACGCCTAGCAATCCTTCTTCCAGTGCCCTTTCCTGTGACAATGGAAGCACTCATCCTGGCCAACTATCGGTACTGCTTTCTTTTTCTTTCCCTTCACTCCCACCTTACTAACACCTCCTTTGGGTCTGGGTGCGGCCTTCTTCTTCCTTCCTTTGGCCCTAGCCTTGGACCCGGAAGAAGATGAACCGCCAACAAACATAGCGGGTGTTTCCCTTGATGTCTTCAAGGTGCCCTCTGCACTCCTTAACATGTTCAGGAGTTCCGGAAGTTCAACTTCTTTTCTTTGAAGGTTGAAGTTCAGGATAAACTGGGCGTAGGTGTGAGGAAGGGACTGGAGAATAAGGTCTGTATAGAGCTCATTATCCAAAGTCGTCCCAAGGTCTGCGAGCTCTTCAATATAGCCGATCATCTGTAGGACATGTTCACCTACCGATGACCCGACAGCCAACCTCGCTCGAAACAAGTTCTTAGAGGTCTCGTATCTTGCTATACGAGATTGCTCTCCATAAAGTTCCTTTGTATGGAGAAATATGCCATCTAGGGACATATCCTCGTGCCTCCTCTGATGTTCATTGTTCATCGAGGCAAGCACGATGCACTTGGCTCTCGCGCAATCTAAATCCCAGGTTTTGCTGATTTCCTTATCCGCATTGCTGGATTTGGGACCAGGGACAGCAGGTGCCGTAGCGGTGAGGACGTACCCCAGTTTGTCATAGGTCAAAGCCATTTTGACATTCCGCAGCCAATCTTTATAGTTTGGCCCTGTCAGTATATTTTTCTCTAAAAGTAACTTAAGTCCAGTCATTTTCAGGGTCGCTTCAATTAGGAGAGAGAGAAGAAAACTCTTTAGCATGATGCTCTTGCAAGTTTAGAGTGGTTTTTAGTTTATCTAAACTGGATGGCTCCCACTGTTTCTCGAATCCTTCCTCAAACCATAAAAGAAGAATTAGCCAGAACTATTCTCACCGTACAATACTTGCTTAACCGTTCAGCCAGGCTGGTGTCGGTACTTCGAGGGAGGTTTTCCAACGCTTTCGTGAAGTTCCTTAATTAAATAACCTCTTTTCTCTGGGGGCGTAACCCCGCTGACACTTTTCTGGACACCTACTAGGTTTATAGCATTGATCGTTAAGTGACGAATATCCTGATAAGTAGCATATACTCACAGTAGGATCGGGATCCAAATATTATCGTCTGATAATGTTGTAGGAATGCTACCAACATTCATCAAACTCAAAATGGTATGCATCTCTTTGCAAATTTCAGTTTCTTTAGAAATTCCCGATATACATTTTTGCCCCATGCTCTTATGACCTTGGCCTTGGTCAAAATATCATAAGTCACATGTCAAGTTCTACCAATCATTATCTTGTTAATTTGAACCCATCCGTACATATCCTTGACGTTGGCCAAAATGATCATACGACTGTCCCAAACTAACTCATCTATCTATGCAACAAATGAATATCCAGCAGCTACCAAACACTATGCCTTGGCGTTGGTCAAAATACATAGCTTGAATACTACTGAATACCCAGATGAAATGACGGAGGGCTACAAATGGTTTTGGCGAAACCGTGAACGTAGTGAACTTGATATAACCGAAGGAACCTGATAGCTTTTAAAAAGAGTGGTTAAGGCTCCGCATTTAAAAATATCTGTTTTTAAAATTAACCGAGTGGTTTCTTTTAAATTGTTCCAACGATTAAAACTTTGGTTTATTTTTCTTTGCATTATAGATAATGCGTCCCATCATTAACCTATCATTGCAGAAAACAACGAAAATACAACGTCCTCTTATGCCATCCGCATTCGCCACGGGGTCCCGTCATCAACCGTTAGGTTACTTAACTAACGACAGAGCGGGGGCTGGGCTAGCGCGGGTGTAAAACATAAGTGACGTCTAAATAGCTATCATAAATATATATATTTTACATTCGTCTGACGCAATGATATTCATTCCAGAACACAGATAAACAATATTGGATTTGTAAGCAATCTGTATTTCTTTTGAGCCTGCAAGAAAAGACAGATTACACAGTTGTGATGAATAGCCGTTACCCCACCCTCGACCCCTACGGGTACGGCAAACTACCCACCCGGCAGTTTGTGTACCCCACCTTGGGTCAGTCCTAGGAGCAAAAACAGTAAAATGAAATAATACAACGGTGGCTACAACCGCAACCTGGATGTGCCCCGCAAAATAATATTACAACAATTTACATTTACAACAAATGAATTAAACAATAACCCATTGCTAAACCCCAGCTAAACACCACAACAGTCCAATACAGTTTATATGCACAAACAGATATAACCATTTCAGAAATGTGCAACCCCCTGCCAACTGACATACTAGCAGTTAGGGGAGGTTTACGAACACATTAAACAATCACAGATATAATCCAATATGCAAATACTGTACAATTTCGATCGATTAAACATCTTTAATATTGCTCCAAAATCTGCTCTGTTAACTGGAAACCTGAGCAAAATTAAAATATTCCATTAAACCCCAAACACCAGAGAGGACCCACACATGAAAGATGAGTCCATGACTCGGCAACTCGGCCGCGGAACCGAGGCGGATCGGTGGGATCCGCCGCCCTTCCGCGGCGCTTTAGCCGAGTCATGGGCTCGAATTTCATGGGTGTTCTCCTGGACTCTTTTCTAGCTTTCTGAGCAACCCTGAACAATTTTAGGACTTCATTTTAAGTTCGACAGAAACTGAACAGATTTAGGGTTTTCCGG
Source organism: Agapanthus africanus (assembly GCA_030015575.1). Lineage (NCBI taxonomy): Eukaryota > Viridiplantae > Streptophyta > Magnoliopsida > Asparagales > Amaryllidaceae > Agapanthus > Agapanthus africanus. The sequence goes on from JASDDO010000031.1 coordinate 240,536,662, forward strand.
CTTCGTTTTTCCGTTCGAAATTCGTACAAATTTGCAATTAAGTTATTTATTGTTTAGCGAGGCTCTGATACCACTGTAAGTCGATGTAGTACACCCCAGTACTTGTGGGGAGGCGGAATTTACAAAAACGATCATGTTTAAGGAACGAACATCGACTAACCGCTTAAATCGAAGCTAAACTATAAATAACCGTACACAAAGAGTTTCTTATCAATTGTGTTTAGGGATTATACCTAATGAAACCGGTCCTTCGTCTTTGTGTCCTCCTTTGTTCTCTTCGACCTTCTCTAGGTAGTAGACGATCCACCCGAGAGCAAAACACCAAGCTACACCTCTAACTTGAGGTAACTAATCTACTTTGATTGCTAATCAAAGAAGAAAGGATGATATAGAGTGAAGGTAATGGATGTTTAAGTCTAACTAATCCTTTGATCTCAACATATGAGGATTAAGGATTAGTCTCTTGAAGATGAGAGCTTGAGGAGAGAGAATATGATAATGATAATGAGATGAGAAAGTGAGTGTATCATAATATATTATGAAGCATTCTTATTTTAGAATAATGAATAATAGAAATGAATAAGCATGCTTCATAAATGAAAAGAGGTGATTCATTAAGCATGTGTCATTATCATTTATGGTGCAATAATGATAATGATGAATCACTCTCATGACTCACAATCTTATCCAAAGTAACCTCCTTAGTCACATCTTCTAGAAGCTTCTCGTACAATTACGAGAACGCCCCTCCAATCCGCAAAAATACGGAAAAACTTTAGACTGTAAAAATCCAATAACCGGATACCAGTAACTGGCTTAAACCAAAGCCGACTGGTAAAAACTGTCCGAAAGTCGTACGCGCGTAAACGCACGTATGCGTCCGAACCCTTTGTCGCAAAACCATGCGACCTCTATATCGTTTCACCTGGAGTAGGAAACTCTCTGTGTGGGACTCTAGAGACTCGACTACTACGCTGGCAGTGGGTTTAACCACAGACCGCAAGCGGCACTAGCTGTACGTAACGGTCCCCAGGTAGTTGTCGATAAGAAGGCCGATGAGAAAACCCATCCGAACTCCTACTGAGTCTGATGTGATAATCTCCATACAGTCCGGTCCGTTCGTCCAAGACTATCGCATATCGGGCCTTGGGGGGCGGCAAGCGTCAGTCCCCTAATAGCGGTATAAGTCGTGTCGGAGGGAAGCCCATTACACCCTGAGAAACTACTGGAACCTACCAGCAAATCTCGCTTGCCCTGGCCAGGGACTTTGCGTAATGGCTCTCTGACACAGCACGATATCTAATCCCAATACCGGGAGGGACGAATCCTGTCTAACCGCCACTGCCTCCAAGTGCTCAGGACTGCACCCAACTGCTACCTGTTTGCACGACTCCTTTGAGCCGTGGTAGGGTAGCAATCTAAGAACAGTGGGACACACTCGAGGCGAAGTAGCAGTGTCAAGTCTGCGGACTATGCTGTACTCATGTCACCTAGGAACTGCTCACTGACGACTGGTATCAAACCAACCAACAGTTCCCTGTGAGTCCTGTCCGGTGTACCCATAACCTAACGAGCACCTGCATACTATCTCCAGTACGACGTACTGACGGCTGTGGGACAGACCATCTCCCCAACTGGGATGAGAAGCGTACACACCAGTCTACTCCGGAGTATCGATGCTCTGTCTCGATAATCCAACGACCAGGGACCTGAATAAGGATGTGCTTGTAGACTACCCAGCCCCCACTAGTGTGACTGCCATCACAACGCTGGTAGACAAGCAAGATCCCAAGAGCTCTATCAATACGTACACTCACATATTAAGATAGAAAAACCAAGTAGCATACTACCATGTTTAGCAAGACTGTTATATACATGTGAATATCCCAAGCTTCCATTAAGTAATATACAAACTAGTATGATACAGTAATGGCCTTCTAGGGCATAAACACTAACATATGCCCTAGAGGCCATTACTGTACAAACGTTGTATATTGTAGTGGATGCTTGGACATATATAGAGAGAACTTTTTTGCTCAACATGATAGTATACTATCTGGTTACTCTTTATTTTAACATGTACTCTGATTGTCTCTATTTCACATGTTGATAAAGCCTTTAGGATGAGTACTTGACTACCAGGACTATGATGCAGATCATACTAGTGGGGACAGAGTAGTCGCCAAGTACATCCTTCAAATGTTCCTAGTCGTGGGGGTACCGAGACAGGGCATCGATACTCCAGAGTAGACTAGCATATGCGCTTCTTGACCCATATGAGGGACGATGGATGATCCCATATCCATTGGTATTTGACATCAGAGATGGTATATGGGTGCTCAGTGGAGACTGGGTACACTGGACGGACTCGCCGAGAACTCCCAAATGGTATTGTACCTCACGTCAGATGGCAGTTCTATGGTGACACTGGTACAGATTAGTCTGTAGACCCGAGATCATCTTAGAGTCTTGTGTGATTCCCTCTGTGCTTTGATTTCCATCAAACTAGGTCCAAGAGGGCGTGCAAAAAGGTGGCTTTTGGGAACAGTCCCGAATCACATGGAGGCAATGAGTGATTGGAGGGTTTCGCCTCTCCCGGTATAGGGAGTTGATGTTGCACTGTGTTCGATTGGCTATAACTGGAAATCCCTGGACAGGGTTGCTGAGATTTACTGGTAAGTGTTATCAGTAGTTTCTTGAACTGTTATGGACCTCATATCGACACGACTTATCGAGCTACTGGGGTCTGACGTTTACCACCCCTAGGCGAGGTATGCGACATATCAGACGAAGAGACGGACTGTACGGGAGTGTTACTGGTTGGATTCACGGGAGAAAGTACAGGCTTGCTTGTTGATCTTCTGATTGTTCAATACCTGGGTGGCTGTTACGTTTAGCTGACCGCTTGCAGCTTGTGGGTGTTTGATATGATCATCACCTACTCCCGGCGTATTGACGATTCTTTAGAGTCCTACACAGAGGTTTCCTGGCTCAGGCAAAACGGAGTAGGAGCACATATGTGATATGTGCGGGACCGAGAACAATACGTGTATGTGATACCGTATTAGATTCTCGCGATATGAGATATCGGCCTGGTATATGTGATATAGCCGTGTCATCGGATCAAGTGTTGATTCGATGAACTGATAAAGATTATATTAGTCGGTTATTTGTGAAATAGCCGGATTAACGGATCAAGTGTTGATTCGATAATTTAATTTATAATTATATATTTGATATGTTAAATTACATTAACTAATAAAAGCTCACTTAAAGATTATTTTTCTCACTCGGGTAATACATTGATATATATGTGATATATGTTAAATGTATTATTTTATTTTGTTACAAAATATATTATATATGTGATATATAATATTGTAACAAGTTAAGGTTACAAATGCAACATGTTTTGTGAAGTTTAAACATGGTTAGGGTTTGGATTAGGGTTAAACTTTCTTGAAGCTTCTAGAAGCTTTGCTTTTGTTTTTAAGCAAAGATATTTTGTAAAGATATTTTGTAGATATTTGTTTAACCCAACCCAACCCTTTAACCATAGTTGATTCTCTACATGGGTTAAGTCTTCATACTTAACCCATGGTTGCATTTATAACCTCACTTGATTTCATTATTCATCATAAAGTGATTTCTTCTTCTTCTTCCTTTTTGATGAAAAGCTTTCTCGCTTTTTCCTTTGTGATGAAAATGAGTGAGAAATTGAAAACAAATGAGAGCTAAATTCCTACTTCATCATCCTCATCTATTCTAGCCACTTAGATTAGGGTGTTTGCTTTGTTAATACTTGATTAGCAAAGCAAGAGCTTGGGTTTGAGTTTCTTCAAGGCAGATCATCTTTGTTATTGAAGATCGGAAGCAAGTTTGAATCTTTCTCTTCATGGAGCCTCTTTAGAGTCCGGATACATGATGATCGCGGCGAAGGGACCTCAATGTAGGGTTACTAAGCACTGTCACAAGGGTCTACAAGGCATCAACCATGCCCGATTTAAAATTTAGACGTGTCGAACAACCCTAACCAAGATCTTAGACTAGAGATTAAGCGAAACAAAGCATGTAAACAACTTTACATCTAAGAGTTTGGGATTACAACCTTTGTAGTCCAGTCCTTCACTTCAAAAGCTCCGTGTTGAGGTCCCTTCGCTGCGATCATCGAATACCCGGACTGTAGAGAGGCTCCACAAGTCGAATGATGCAAGCTTGCTTCCGATCTTCGATATTAAAGATGATCTACCTTGAAGAAACTCAAGCCCAAGTTTTTGCGTCACTAATCAAGTATTAGCAAAGCAAACACCCTAATCTAAGTGGCTAGAATAGATGAGGATGATGAAGTAGGAATTTAGCTCTCATTTGTTTTCTTTATCTCACTCATTTTCATCACTAATGAAAAAGCTAGAAGGCTTTTCATCAAGAAGGAAGAAGAAGAAGAAGCTAACTCTTTTTTGTGATGAATAATGAATCAAGTAAGGTTAGAAATGCAACCATGGGTTAAGTATGAAGACTTAACCCATGTAGAGAAACAACTATGGTTAAAGTGTTGGGTTGGGTTAAACAAATATCTATGCAAAATATCCAAGTCAAAGTCAAAGCTTCAAGAAGTTTCTTGAAAGCTTCATGAATGTTTAACCCTAATCCAAACCCTAACCATATTTAAACTCCACAAATAATGTTGCATTTATAACCATAGCATGTTACAATATTATGTATCACATATACAATTTTTATTGTAACAAAATAAAATAATACAATTAACATATATCACATATATATCAATGTATTACCCGAGTGAGAGAAAGAATCTTTAAGTGAGCTAATATTAGTTAATGTAATATAATATATCAAATATATAATTATACATTAAATTATCGAATCAACACTTGATCCGATAATCCGGCTATTTCATAAATAACCGACTAATATAATCTGTATCAGTTCATCGAATCAACACTTGATCTGATGACCCGGCTATATCACATATACCCGGCCGATATCTCATATCGTGAGAATCTTGTACGGTATCACATACACGTATTGTTCTCGGTCCCGCACATATCACACATGTGCTCCTACTCCGTTTTTCCCGAGCCAGGAAACCTCTGTGTAGGACTCTAAAGAATCGTCAATACGCGGGCAGTAGGTGATGATCATATCAAACACCCACAAGCTGTAAGGGGTCGGCTAAACGTAAAAGCCACCCTGGTCTTGAGCGATCAGAAGATCAACAAGCAAGCCTGTACATTCTCCTGCGAATCCAATCAGTAACACTCCCGTACAGTCCAGTCTCTTCGTCTGATATGTCGCATATCTCGCCTAGGGGTGGTAAACGTCAGACCCCATTAGCTTGATAAGTTGTGTCGATATGAGGTCTATAAAAGTTCGAGAAACTATTGATAACACTTACCAGTAAATCTCAGCAACCCTGGCTAGGGATTTCCAGTTATAGCCAATCGAACACAGCGCAATATTAACTCCCTATACCGGGAGAGACGAAACCCCTCCTATCGCTCATTGCCTCCATGTGATTCGGGACTGTACTCAAAAGCCACCGTTTTGCACGCCCTAATGGATGTGGTAAGGTGGAAATCAAAGCACAGTGGGAATCACACAAGACTCTATGACGATCTCGGGTCTACAGACTAACATGTACCAGTGTCACCAGAGAACTGCCATCTGACGTGAGGTATAATACCATCTGGGAGTTCTCGGCGAGTCCGTCCAGTGTACCCAGTCTCCACTGAGCAACCGTATACCTTCTCTGATGTTAAACACCAATGGATATGGGATCATCCATCGCCCATCAAATGGGTCAAGAAGCGCATACGCAAGTCTACTCTGGAGTATCGATGCCCTGTCTCGGTACTCCTACGACTAGGAACATTTGAAAGATGTACTTAACGACTACACTGTCCCTACTAGTATGATCTGAATCATAGTCCTGGTAGTCAAGTACTCATCCTAAGGGCTTTATCTACATGTAACATAGAGACAATCAGAGTACATGTTAAAATAAAGTGCAACCAGATAGCATACTATCATGTCGAGCAAGAAAGTCCTACCTATATATGTCCAATCATCCACTACAATATACATCGTATATACAGTAATGGCCTCTAGGGCATACATATAACTAACAATCTCCCACTTGCACCAGGGCCATCTGTTGTGGTATCGCATACCCAACAATCAGCTGTGGTTGAAGTATCTCATACTCAACAATCCCGTAAAAGTCTCTACTGGGAAACAGGCCTTTGTGAGTGGATCCGCGCTGTTGTCCTCTGTGTCTACTCTCCTATCCTCGATCTCCCTGAAGATCAACTATCTCCATGATCAGGCGATACTGCTTAAGAATATGTCTGGATCTCAGATGGGACGGGGGTTCCTAGGCCTAAGCCACAACTCCATTGTCACACAATGGCAGGAACGAAGTTCATCTCATTAACTTGTGTACATCCAGACTTTTCTTTGGTAGCATCTTTGGTAGTGATTTATCGTTCCTTTATCGTCTAGTATGTCATGGTATCTAGCTTGGAACTCTTCCAACATACCGTTCCTCTACTGAGGGTAAAGACAATGCCGGTGACTGACATTCAGTCGTCCTTATTACCCTGAAACCTTTCCAGTGATTCTCCCCAGGATCGATTGATACAATCTTACTACACTAGTGAGAATCCTAACATCCAATTAGATCTATCTCATAAATATAAAACCCAGGATTTAGGGGGTATCATTTTGATCCTTATGGAGAATCCGTGTGATAAGAGGAGATTGACCGATCGTAGCATAGGAAACTCCTTCCCTATCAAGAGTATGCCATCCACGTATAATACGAGGATCACCACCATACTCCCTACTACCTTTTTGTATATACAAGGTTCATCTACCATTTTGATGAAGTCAAACACTTTGACTATTACATCAAAACAGACGTTCCAACTCCGCGATGCCTGATTTATCACATAAAACATCTTGCACACGTTTCCGCTGCTCCCACTATCTACGAAGCCCTCTGGCTGTGTACTATTAGACGCTCTCTTCTAAATCATCATTTAGAAAAGCAGTCATGACACCCAACCGCCAGATATCGTATTCATGGTATGTAGCAGTGGCAAGTAGGATCTGGATGAACTTAAGCATAGATTTGAAAGTCTCAACTTTTCCATGTACACCAAGTAATCTTCTCAAGATATACTTGCTCCTGATGGGGATTTAACCCTTCAGATAAAGCAACCAAAGTCCATACTTTGTTGGTGTATAAAGATTCCATCTCAGACCGCTAAGCATCCAGCCATTCTTACAGAGTCTCGCTCCTAATGGCCTGCTCGAAACTAGTTGGGTCATCATCTCATGATGCAATCCTCGCTCCCACTGTCATAGAGAAACCGAAGTATCTCTTAGATGGGTGAGGAACCCTACCAGATCGGCGGAGAGGCTGAGGTTCGTTGGAAACTATTGAATCCTCCGGTTCTACCAAATCATCTGCTGCAGTCTGTATATCCAACAAACTTCCACAGAATTGACCTTTGCCTCGAGCTTGTCCGGATTTTACTTTTGACATAGGCCGGACAACCCCAAATCTTAACATCTTTAAGAGATAGGCTCTTCCCATACTATATCACATATGGAGTGGAAGACATCTGATTTGATTGGAACCCTATTCAATAGGTATGCAGCTTTTCAAGTGCATAACTCCTAAAAGGAAATAGGAAACTCAGTAGTACTCATCATAAAGCGCGCCATATCTAATAGGGTGTGATTGCTCCGCCTCGATACACCGACGTGCTGTGGTGTATACGGAGGAGTAATGCTAAGAGAGAATCTCATTCTCCTTTAGAATAGTCCAGGAATCCCGTGCTCAAGTATTATCCTCCCTGATCACATCAAAGGACATAATTCTTATACCCATTTTGGTTCTCTACTTCTAACTTATATTCATTGAATTTCTCAAAAGGTTCAGACTTGCGTTTCAACAGGAACATATGTCCGGACCTTGAGAGATAATCAGTGAATGTAATGAAGTATAAAGAACCGGTCCTAGCATGTGTAGACAGGGGACCTTACATACATCACCATGTATCAATTCCAAGAGTTAAGTAACTTTTTCTCTGTTTCCAATAAACAGAGCTGTGGTCATTTTATCTTTGTGACATGACCGGCAAGTTTCACAAGATGTAAATTCAAACTAATTTAAATATGCATCTAAATGTAACTTAGCTAGTCGGGTCGCATTGATATGACCTAGTCTACAATGCCTCAAGAAGGATTCGTTCATTTCTGAACTCTTCCTCTTGTGTGTGTTCTGTACATTAAGAACTGTAATTTGATTTAGAATGTATATGCTTTTAGATAACGTGCCTGAACTGATCAACTTTTGATATAGGAAATGTTCAAAACATTATCCAACAATACAAAATTATATCCTTCTTTACTAATAAAGAGACTGATATGACGTTGTATATCAGGTTCGGTATCTAATAACATTCGTTCAGAATCAATGTATTCTGGTAATACAGGGTGACAACTGCCAACTGCATGGCTTGCAACAATTGCACCATTTCCAACTCTTGAAACTTATCACCCGTTCTCAGTTCTCTACCTATCTGTAGCCCATGTAACAGATTACATATCTGGGATCCTGATCCGGTATCAAATACCCAGGACGTAGAGGGTACTAAGAAACAGTTCTTTGTAATGAAACACACCCGAAGAAGATGCATCAGCATGCACTTTCTTCGTTTGGGCGGCACGGGAATTCTAGTAATCCCCAATTTCCTTCTCGGTCTTATAACATTTATAAGTTGGAGCGAGACCAATTTCCCTAGCGCAGTATAACAAGCGGGTTCGGTCAATACATCCGTATTATTATCTTGATTAAGGCGTGACATAGTTGCAACCATGAGAGAGTGAGAAGAAAACACTCAGCGTATGCTCTTGCAAGATTAGATTGGTTATTAATATATCTAATCAGGATGTCTCCCACTGTTTTTGTCAAATCTTCTTTCAAACCCTAAAAGGTAAGACTAGCCGGGATTAATTACACCCTACAATTTCGCCAATCTTTCAGCCAGGCCAGTGCCGGTACTTTGAGGGAGGTTTCTCGTGCTTTCGCACGGACCTAATTAAAATAAACCTCGTTTTCCCAGGGGCGTAACACCGTTAACACCTTTCTAGACACCTACTTGATCGGCTAATTGTAATGTGTAAAACTCTCCCAGGAGTAACTCTTACTCGCAGCGGGTATCGGGATCCAACTATCTCATAGAAGGTATGCAATCTCATTGCAAATTTCAACACTTGAAATTCCCAATAATATTTTACCCCTAGTACTTATGACCTTAACTATGGTCAACATATCATAAGCACTAGTCAAGTTCTACCCGTCATTTCATTATTAATTAGACCCACCCACATGACCCTCAACTATGGTCGACATAATCATATGACTGTCCTAATTAATCGTATAATATGCTGTGTAGGAAGAAATTACTTAGCTACCGTACACTACGCCTTAACTAAAGTCGATATACGCAGCACGAATACTAAGTACTCTACTTCCTAAAATGACGGAGGGCTACGACAGGTTTTTAAGAAAACCTTTTGCGTAATGAACTTGATATCGTTGTAGAATCGAGTGATTTTAAATGGAGTATTTTTGAGGCATTTTCTAGTTTTGCTAAAGAGGTCACTCCCGGTGAAGGGATTGTCGGCTCTTTCCTTATCGAATAAGGTGCAGGATAGTTCACAAATACCACTATGCAAAGAAAAAACTATAAAAAGCAATCAAAAGACAAACCGAGTTTGTAGCATCTGCTAGTTTCGCTAAAGAGGTCACTCCCGGTGAAGGGATCTCGGCTCTTTTCTTATCAAATAAGGTGCTGGATATTCTACAAGGAATACCGCTATGCAAAGCAAGAACTAGAGCTACCAGTTTTTAAACAAGTTTCTACAACAACTTTAGGTTTCTTTTAGTTCATTAATCTCATTAATGAAGTCTCATTTTATTATGCTTCACAAGCATCACATTTGAAACGAAATCAGCAATATAACATATATCTCATATATATAATATAAACATTCGTCTCAGGCAGTAATATGATCTCATCACAGAACATTGCAGCAGAAGAACATATATGAAATATTGGATATACTAGGACGCCCGTGTTTTAATACGAGCCTGGATAAAACACGGATTCCACGGTCGCGATGAATAGCCAAACCCACATCCCTAGACCCATACGAGAGCAGCAAGCAACCCTCCCAATTCTAGAGTTTGGAGACCTGGTCTCGACTCCTCGAGATGGTCTCCCACTGTTCCCTAAAACCCGGTTACTTGTGCTCCCCGCCTTGGGTCTATCATAATGCGGAAAAGTAAATAATATACAATGGTGACATCATCCTCAGCCCGGAAGTGCCCCAATAAAAGAATATTACATACAAATGAATTTTACATGAATGAAAATGAAAAACTCTCATCTCACATAAAACCCCCGGCTATTCAAAACACGACGATCCAATATAACATATCACAGCAACACATAATATCTCATATCATCAACGTAAGCAAGTATGTGTATCCCGATTGTCGTTGATGTATAGTAACGAAAATGGCGATACACCACATACTACGCTTACGGTCACAAAAAGAAAGTGTAAAACTACAACAGTTCGAATCCACAACCTCCTTATACATCGCATGCCTAACCAAAAGAATTCCTTAGACATCTCATGCCTAACAATTATAAATCCCGCATTTTAGTCTCGATCTCGAAAACACTTTTCAATATCTAGTCGGGCAATTCAAAAAGATTCCCGACATCCTGATCGAATGCTCGTCACAAACTTTAGTAGACGGCCGCACCCTTGGATGCCGTCGACGAAGTGCACTAAGGCGGAACACCGCTGCCCCAAGCACCCGAACGGATGCTTTTGGCGACGGGGTTCTCCTACAGTCACTTGGTCGGGGCTATGGGGCGTGGCTATCTATTAAGTTTACCCGGCGAGTATCCGCGTACGCTACGTGATTGCGATGGACTTTTGATCACATCAAAATCCCGTGGCAACCGATCAAACGAGACTAAACTGCTATATTTATAACATTCAAATTAGTTATATCATAACTACTTGTGGATTCCAAATATTGTATTACATTCCAGATAAATAGACAATGTTAAAGTTTCCGATCGAATAAACAAACACCCAAGATTTCCCAAATAGCTCAACACTTGAGCGGAGTTCAAAAAGTATCCATCACATGCCACAGTACCAATGGTCCAGCCGTAGAAGGGTCAAACCAACGCCTCACATGTGGCAACGCCGTACTACCCCAAACTCTAAGGTTTAGAGGCGGTTCAGACGGTCACATAATAGAGTTAAGGTTTGTGTTCTTCTAGAGGGTCCACCGCGTTACTTGCACGACTTAGAACGTTCTTTAACTAAGGAAAAATCCAACACTTGGAAATTTTCCGACAGGGGAAAAAGTGAGTTATTGAAATCCGTTCGAACTTTTTCACACGTTCTAAATTACTCGGAAAAACTTAAACGAAGTCAAACTTTCCGATCGAATCAACGAATACAAAAGATCTCCAAAAAACTCAACACTTGAGTAATATTAAAAATTCCCAGAAGCATGTAGAAGTACCCAAGAATAATAACATGAAGTATGAGCCCCTTAGTCCCAAAGACGGCAGCGGAACAGCCGCCAAACGCATGGATTGGCCGCGGTTCGGCGGCCTCTTGGAGGGATCATAGGTTCGTACTTCACAGAAATTCTTATAATTCCCTACTTAATTTTCTAAGTATTTTTAATACAGAAAAATCAACATTTTAAAAAATTTCCAGAGAAGGGGTAAATCGCGACGTTTCGGGGTTCGATCAGACTTTAAACTTCGTCTAGACTTCGCCTAAAGCTCTAGCTTGGCTCTGATACCACTGTCGGGTTACTAGGCACTGTCATAAGGGTCTACAAGGTATCAACCATGCCCGATTTAAAATTTAGACGTGCCGAACAACCCTAACCAAGATCTTAGACTAGAGATTAGGCGCAAAAAAGCATGTAAACAACTTTACATCTAAGAGTTTGGGATTACAACCTTTGTAGTCGGGTCCTTCACTTCAAAAGCTTCGTGTTGAGGTCCCTTCTCTGCAATCATCGAATACCTGGACTCTAGAGAGGCTCCACAAGTCGAATGATGCAAGCTAGCTTCCGATCTTCGAAAACAAAGATGATCTACCTTGAAGAAACTCAAGCCCAAGCTTTTGCTTCACTAATCAAGTATTAGCAAAGCAAACACTCTAATCTAAGTGGCTAGAATAGATGAGGATGATGACATAGGAATTTAGCTCTCATTTGTTTTCTTTATCTCACTCATTTTCATCACTAATGAAAAAGCTAGAAAGCTTTTCATCAAGAAGGAAGAAGAAGAAGAAGCTAACTCTTTTTTGTGATGAATAATGAATCAAGTAAAGTTAGAAATGCAACCATGGGTTAAGTATGAAGACTTAACCCATATAGAGAATCAACTATGGTTAAAGGGTTGGGTTGGGTTAAACAAATATCTATGCAAAATATCCAAGTCAAAGTCAAAGCTTCAAGAAGCTTCTTGAAAGCTTCATGAATGTTTAACCCTAATCCAAATCCTAACCATATTTAAACTCCACAAATCATGTTACATTTATAACCATAACATGTTACAATATTATATTTCACATATACAATATTTATTGTAACAAAATAAAATAATACAATTAACATATATCACATATATATCAATGTATTACCCGAGTGAGAGAAAGAATCTTTAAGTGAGCTAATATTAGTTAATGTAATATAATATTTCAAATATATAATTATACATTAAATTATCGAATCAACACTTGATCCGATAATCCGGCTATTTCATAAATAACCGACTAATATAATCTGTATCAGTTCATCGAATCAACACTTGATCTGATGACCCGGCTATATCACATATACCCGGCCGATATCTCATATCGTGAGAATCTTGTACGGTATCACATACACGTATTGTTCTCGGTCCCGCACATATCACACATGTGCTCCTACTCCGTTTTTCCCGAGCCAGGAAACCTCTGTGTAGGACTCTAAAGAATCGTCAATACGCGGGCAGTAGGTGATGATCATATCAAACACCCACAAGCTGTAAGGGGTCGGCTAAACGTAAAAGCCACCCTGGTCTTGAGCGATCAGAAGATCAACAAGCAAGCCTGTACATTCTCCTGCGAATCCAATCAGTAACACTCCCGTACAGTCCAGTCTCTTCGTCTGATATGTCGCATATCTCGCCTAGGGGTGGTAAACGTCAGACCCCATTAGCTTGATAAGTTGTGTCGATATGAGGTCTATAAAAGTTCGAGAAACTATTGATAACACTTACCAGTAAATCTCAGCAACCCTGGCTAGGGATTTCCAGTTATAGCCAATCGAACACAGCGCAATATTAACTCCCTATACCGGGAGAGACGAAACCCCTCCTATCGCTCATTGCCTCCATGTGATTCGGGACTGTACTCAAAAGCCACCGTTTTGCACGCCCTAATGGATGTGGTAAGGTGGAAATCAAAGCACAGTGGGAATCACACAAGACTCTATGACGATCTCGGGTCTACAGACTAACATGTACCAGTGTCACCAGAGAACTGCCATCTGACGTGAGGTATAATACCATCTGGGAGTTCTCGGCGAGTCCGTCCAGTGTACCCAGTCTCCACTGAGCAACCGTATACCTTCTCTGATGTTAAACACCAATGGATATGGGATCATCCATCGCCCATCAAATGGGTCAAGAAGCGCATACGCAAGTCTACTCTGGAGTATCGATGCCCTGTCTCGGTACTCCTACGACTAGGAACATTTGAAAGATGTACTTAACGACTACACTGTCCCTACTAGTATGATCTGAATCATAGTCCTGGTAGTCAAGTACTCATCCTAAGGGCTTTATCTACATGTAACATAGAGACAATCAGAGTACATGTTAAAATAAAGTGCAACCAGATAGCATACTATCATGTCGAGCAAGAAAGTCCTACCTATATATGTCCAATCATCCACTACAATATACATCGTATATACAGTAATGGCCTCTAGGGCATACATATAACTAACAATCTCCCACTTGCACCAGGGCCATCTGTTGTGGTATCGCATACCCAACAATCAGCTGTGGTTGAAGTATCTCATACTCAACAATCCCGTAAAAGTCTCTACTGGGAAACAGGCCTTTGTGAGTGGATCCGCGCTGTTGTCCTCTGTGTCTACTCTCCTATCCTCGATCTCCCTGAAGATCAACTATCTCCATGATCAGGCGATACTGCTTAAGAATATGTCTGGATCTCAGATGGGACGGGGGTTCCTAGGCCTAAGCCACAACTCCATTGTCACACAATGGCAGGAACGAAGTTCATCTCATTAACTTGTGTACATCCAGACTTTTCTTTGGTAGCATCTTTGGTAGTGATTTATCGTTCCTTTATCGTCTAGTATGTCATGGTATCTAGCTTGGAACTCTTCCAACATACCGTTCCTCTACTGAGGGTAAAGACAATGCCGGTGACTGACATTCAGTCGTCCTTATTACCCTGAAACCTTTCCAGTGATTCTCCCCAGGATCGATTGATACAATCTTACTACACTAGTGAGAATCCTAACATCCAATTAGATCTATCTCATAAATATAAAACCCAGGATTTAGGGGGTATCATTTTGATCCTTATGGAGAATCCGTGTGATAAGAGGAGATTGACCGATCGTAGCATAGGAAACTCCTTCCCTATCAAGAGTATGCCATCCACGTATAATACGAGGATCACCACCATACTCCCTACTACCTTTTTGTATATACAAGGTTCATCTACCATTTTGATGAAGTCAAACACTTTGACTATTACATCAAAACAGACGTTCCAACTCCGCGATGCCTGATTTATCACATAAAACATCTTGCACACGTTTCCGCTGCTCCCACTATCTACGAAGCCCTCTGGCTGTGTACTATTAGACGCTCTCTTCTAAATCATCATTTAGAAAAGCAGTCATGACACCCAACCGCCAGATATCGTATTCATGGTATGTAGCAGTGGCAAGTAGGATCTGGATGAACTTAAGCATAGATTTGAAAGTCTCAACTTTTCCATGTACACCAAGTAATCTTCTCAAGATATACTTGCTCCTGATGGGGATTTAACCCTTCAGATAAAGCAACCAAAGTCCATACTTTGTTGGTGTATAAAGATTCCATCTCAGACCGCTAAGCATCCAGCCATTCTTACAGAGTCTCGCTCCTAATGGCCTGCTCGAAACTAGTTGGGTCATCATCTCATGATGCAATCCTCGCTCCCACTGTCATAGAGAAACCGAAGTATCTCTTAGATGGGTGAGGAACCCTACCAGATCGGCGGAGAGGCTGAGGTTCGTTGGAAACTATTGAATCCTCCGGTTCTACCAAATCATCTGCTGCAGTCTGTATATCCAACAAACTTCCACAGAATTGACCTTTGCCTCGAGCTTGTCCGGATTTTACTTTTGACATAGGCCGGACAACCCCAAATCTTAACATCTTTAAGAGATAGGCTCTTCCCATACTATATCACATATGGAGTGGAAGACATCTGATTTGATTGGAACCCTATTCAATAGGTATGCAGCTTTTCAAGTGCATAACTCCTAAAAGGAAATAGGAAACTCAGTAGTACTCATCATAAAGCGCGCCATATCTAATAGGGTGTGATTGCTCCGCCTCGATACACCGACGTGCTGTGGTGTATACGGAGGAGTAATGCTAAGAGAGAATCTCATTCTCCTTTAGAATAGTCCAGGAATCCCGTGCTCAAGTATTATCCTCCCTGATCACATCAAAGGACATAATTCTTATACCCATTTTGGTTCTCTACTTCTAACTTATATTCATTGAATTTCTCAAAAGGTTCAGACTTGCGTTTCAACAGGAACATATGTCCGGACCTTGAGAGATAATCAGTGAATGTAATGAAGTATAAAGAACCGGT
Source organism: Agapanthus africanus (assembly GCA_030015575.1). Classification (NCBI taxonomy): domain Eukaryota; kingdom Viridiplantae; phylum Streptophyta; class Magnoliopsida; order Asparagales; family Amaryllidaceae; genus Agapanthus; species Agapanthus africanus. The sequence continues at coordinate 240,552,700 of JASDDO010000031.1, forward strand.
CCTAGCATGTGTAGACAGGGGACCTTACATACATCACCATGTATCAATTCCAAGAGTTAAGTAACTTTTTCTCTGTTTCCAATAAACAGAGCTGTGGTCATTTTATCTTTGTGACATGACCGGCAAGTTTCACAAGATGTAAATTCAAACTAATTTAAATATGCATCTAAATGTAACTTAGCTAGTCGGGTCGCATTGATATGACCTAGTCTACAATGCCTCAAGAAGGATTCGTTCATTTCTGAACTCTTCCTCTTGTGTGTGTTCTGTACATTAAGAACTGTAATTTGATTTAGAATGTATATGCTTTTAGATAACGTGCCTGAACTGATCAACTTTTGATATAGGAAATGTTCAAAACATTATCCAACAATACAAAATTATATCCTTCTTTACTAATAAAGAGACTGATATGACGTTGTATATCAGGTTCGGTATCTAATAACATTCGTTCAGAATCAATGTATTCTGGTAATACAGGGTGACAACTGCCAACTGCATGGCTTGCAACAATTGCACCATTTCCAACTCTTGAAACTTATCACCCGTTCTCAGTTCTCTACCTATCTGTAGCCCATGTAACAGATTACATATCTGGGATCCTGATCCGGTATCAAATACCCAGGACGTAGAGGGTACTAAGAAACAGTTCTTTGTAATGAAACACACCCGAAGAAGATGCATCAGCATGCACTTTCTTCGTTTGGGCGGCACGGGAATTCTAGTAATCCCCAATTTCCTTCTCGGTCTTATAACATTTATAAGTTGGAGCGAGACCAATTTCCCTAGCGCAGTATAACAAGCGGGTTCGGTCAATACATCCGTATTATTATCTTGATTAAGGCGTGACATAGTTGCAACCATGAGAGAGTGAGAAGAAAACACTCAGCGTATGCTCTTGCAAGATTAGATTGGTTATTAATATATCTAATCAGGATGTCTCCCACTGTTTTTGTCAAATCTTCTTTCAAACCCTAAAAGGTAAGACTAGCCGGGATTAATTACACCCTACAATTTCGCCAATCTTTCAGCCAGGCCAGTGCCGGTACTTTGAGGGAGGTTTCTCGTGCTTTCGCACGGACCTAATTAAAATAAACCTCGTTTTCCCAGGGGCGTAACACCGTTAACACCTTTCTAGACACCTACTTGATCGGCTAATTGTAATGTGTAAAACTCTCCCAGGAGTAACTCTTACTCGCAGCGGGTATCGGGATCCAACTATCTCATAGAAGGTATGCAATCTCATTGCAAATTTCAACACTTGAAATTCCCAATAATATTTTACCCCTAGTACTTATGACCTTAACTATGGTCAACATATCATAAGCACTAGTCAAGTTCTACCCGTCATTTCATTATTAATTAGACCCACCCACATGACCCTCAACTATGGTCGACATAATCATATGACTGTCCTAATTAATCGTATAATATGCTGTGTAGGAAGAAATTACTTAGCTACCGTACACTACGCCTTAACTAAAGTCGATATACGCAGCACGAATACTAAGTACTCTACTTCCTAAAATGACGGAGGGCTACGACAGGTTTTTAAGAAAACCTTTTGCGTAATGAACTTGATATCGTTGTAGAATCGAGTGATTTTAAATGGAGTATTTTTGAGGCATTTTCTAGTTTTGCTAAAGAGGTCACTCCCGGTGAAGGGATTGTCGGCTCTTTCCTTATCGAATAAGGTGCAGGATAGTTCACAAATACCACTATGCAAAGAAAAAACTATAAAAAGCAATCAAAAGACAAACCGAGTTTGTAGCATCTGCTAGTTTCGCTAAAGAGGTCACTCCCGGTGAAGGGATCTCGGCTCTTTTCTTATCAAATAAGGTGCTGGATATTCTACAAGGAATACCGCTATGCAAAGCAAGAACTAGAGCTACCAGTTTTTAAACAAGTTTCTACAACAACTTTAGGTTTCTTTTAGTTCATTAATCTCATTAATGAAGTCCCATTTTATTATGCTTCACAAGCATCACATTTGAAACGAAATCAGCAATATAACATATATCTCATATATATAATATAAACATTCGTCTCAGGCAGTAATATGATCTCATCACAGAACATTGCAGCAGAAGAACATATATGAAATATTGGATATACTAGGACGCCCGTGTTTTAATACGAGCCTGGATAAAACACGGATTCCACGGTCGCGATGAATAGCCAAACCCACATCCCTAGACCCATACGAGAGCAGCAAGCAACCCTCCCAATTCTAGAGTTTGGAGACCTGGTCTCGACTCCTCGAGATGGTCTCCCACTGTTCCCTAAAACCCGGTTACTTGTGCTCCCCGCCTTGGGTCTATCATAATGCGGAAAAGTAAATAATATACAATGGTGACATCATCCTCAGCCCGGAAGTGCCCCAATAAAAGAATATTACATACAAATGAATTTTACATGAATGAAAATGAAAAACTCTCATCTCACATAAAACCCCCGGCTATTCAAAACACGACGATCCAATATAACATATCACAGCAACACATAATATCTCATATCATCAACGTAAGCAAGTATGTGTATCCCGATTGTCGTTGATGTATAGTAACGAAAATGGCGATACACCACATACTACGCTTACGGTCACAAAAAGAAAGTGTAAAACTACAACAGTTCGAATCCACAACCTCCTTATACATCGCATGCCTAACCAAAAGAATTCCTTAGACATCTCATGCCTAACAATTATAAATCCCGCATTTTAGTCTCGATCTCGAAAACACTTTTCAATATCTAGTCGGGCAATTCAAAAAGATTCCCGACATCCTGATCGAATGCTCGTCACAAACTTTAGTAGACGGCCGCACCCTTGGATGCCGTCGACGAAGTGCACTAAGGCGGAACACCGCTGCCCCAAGCACCCGAACGGATGCTTTTGGCGACGGGGTTCTCCTACAGTCACTTGGTCGGGGCTATGGGGCGTGGCTATCTATTAAGTTTACCCGGCGAGTATCCGCGTACGCTACGTGATTGCGATGGACTTTTGATCACATCAAAATCCCGTGGCAACCGATCAAACGAGACTAAACTGCTATATTTATAACATTCAAATTAGTTATATCATAACTACTTGTGGATTCCAAATATTGTATTACATTCCAGATAAATAGACAATGTTAAAGTTTCCGATCGAATAAACAAACACCCAAGATTTCCCAAATAGCTCAACACTTGAGCGGAGTTCAAAAAGTATCCATCACATGCCACAGTACCAATGGTCCAGCCGTAGAAGGGTCAAACCAACGCCTCACATGTGGCAACGCCGTACTACCCCAAACTCTAAGGTTTAGAGGCGGTTCAGACGGTCACATAATAGAGTTAAGGTTTGTGTTCTTCTAGAGGGTCCACCGCGTTACTTGCACGACTTAGAACGTTCTTTAACTAAGGAAAAATCCAACACTTGGAAATTTTCCGACAGGGGAAAAAGTGAGTTATTGAAATCCGTTCGAACTTTTTCACACGTTCTAAATTACTCGGAAAAACTTAAACGAAGTCAAACTTTCCGATCGAATCAACGAATACAAAAGATCTCCAAAAAACTCAACACTTGAGTAATATTAAAAATTCCCAGAAGCATGTAGAAGTACCCAAGAATAATAACATGAAGTATGAGCCCCTTAGTCCCAAAGACGGCAGCGGAACAGCCGCCAAACGCATGGATTGGCCGCGGTTCGGCGGCCTCTTGGAGGGATCATAGGTTCGTACTTCACAGAAATTCTTATAATTCCCTACTTAATTTTCTAAGTATTTTTAATACAGAAAAATCAACATTTTAAAAAATTTCCAGAGAAGGGGTAAATCGCGACGTTTCGGGGTTCGATCAGACTTTAAACTTCGTCTAGACTTCGCCTAAAGCTCTAGCTTGGCTCTGATACCACTGTCGGGTTACTAGGCACTGTCATAAGGGTCTACAAGGTATCAACCATGCCCGATTTAAAATTTAGACGTGCCGAACAACCCTAACCAAGATCTTAGACTAGAGATTAGGCGCAAAAAAGCATGTAAACAACTTTACATCTAAGAGTTTGGGATTACAACCTTTGTAGTCGGGTCCTTCACTTCAAAAGCTTCGTGTTGAGGTCCCTTCTCTGCAATCATCGAATACCTGGACTCTAGAGAGGCTCCACAAGTCGAATGATGCAAGCTAGCTTCCGATCTTCGAAAACAAAGATGATCTACCTTGAAGAAACTCAAGCCCAAGCTTTTGCTTCACTAATCAAGTATTAGCAAAGCAAACACTCTAATCTAAGTGGCTAGAATAGATGAGGATGATGACATAGGAATTTAGCTCTCATTTGTTTTCTTTATCTCACTCATTTTCATCACTAATGAAAAAGCTAGAAAGCTTTTCATCAAGAAGGAAGAAGAAGAAGAAGCTAACTCTTTTTTGTGATGAATAATGAATCAAGTAAAGTTAGAAATGCAACCATGGGTTAAGTATGAAGACTTAACCCATATAGAGAATCAACTATGGTTAAAGGGTTGGGTTGGGTTAAACAAATATCTATGCAAAATATCCAAGTCAAAGTCAAAGCTTCAAGAAGCTTCTTGAAAGCTTCATGAATGTTTAACCCTAATCCAAATCCTAACCATATTTAAACTCCACAAATCATGTTACATTTATAACCATAACATGTTACAATATTATATTTCACATATACAATATTTATTGTAACAAAATAAAATAATACAATTAACATATATCACATATATATCAATGTATTACCCGAGTGAGAGAAAGAATCTTTAAGTGAGCTATTAGTTAATGTAATATAATATTTCAAATATATAATCATACATTAAATTATCGAATCAACACTTGATCCGACAATCCGGCTATTTCACAAATAACCGAGTAATATAATTTGTATCAGTTCATCGAATCAACACTTGATCCGATGACTCGGCTATATCACATATACCCGGCCGATATCTCATATCGCGAGAATCCTGTACGGTATCACATACACGTATTTTTTTTGGTCCCGCACATATTACATATGTGCTCCTACTCCGTTTTTCCCGAGCCAGGAAACCTCTGTGTAGGAATCTAAAGAATCGTCAATACGCCGGCAGTAGGTGATGATCATATCAAACACCCACAAGCTGCAAGCGGTCAGCTAAACGTAACAGCCACCCAGGTATTGAACGATCAGAAGATCAACTAGCAAGCCTGTACATTCTCCTGCAAATCCAATCAGTAACACTCCCGTACAGACCGGTCTCTTCATCTGAAATGTCGCATATCTCGGCTAGGGGTGGTAAACGTCAGACCCCATTAGCTTGATAAGTTTTGTCGATATGAGGTCCATAAAAGTTCGAGAAACTACTGATAACACTTACCGGAAATCTCAGCAACCCTGGCCAGGGATTTCCAGTTATAGCCAATCGAACACAGCACAACATCAACTCCCTATACCGGGAGAGACGAAACCCCTCCTATCACTCATTGTCTCCATGTGATTCGGGACTGTACCCAAAAACCACCGTTTTGCACGCCCTAATGGACGTGGTAAGGTGGAAATCAAAGCACAGTGGGAATCACACAAGACTCTATGACGATCTCGGGTCTACAGACTAACCTGTACCAGTGTTACCATAGAACTGCCATCTGACGTGTGGTATAATACCATCTGGGAGTTCTCGGCGAGTCCGTCCAGTGTACCCAGTTTTCACTGAGCACCCGTATACCTTCTCTGATGTCAAACACCAATGGATATGGGATCATCCATCGCCCATCAAATGGGTCAAGAAGCGCATACGCAAGTCTACTCTGGAGTATCGATTGTTAGTTATATATATGCCCTAGAGGCCAATGTTGTACATATGATGTATATTATAGTGGATGCTAGGATATATATAGAGAGTACTTTCTTGCTCGACATGATAGTATGCTATTTGGTTTCACTTTGTCTTAACATGTTGACGTGTATTAGTTTACTGTCTTGCTCTCACATGTTGATAAAGCCCTTAGGATATGTACTCGACTACTGGGACTATGATGAGATCACACTAGTGGGGCCAGGGTAGTCAAAGAGTATATCATATAATTGTTCCTAGTCGAGGGTGTGTCGAGACAGGGAATCGATACACCAGAGTAGACTAGCGAATACGCATCTTGACCCATATGATGGGCGATGGATGATCCCATATCCATTGGTGTTTGAAATCAAAGATGGTGTACGGGTGCTCAGTAGAGACTGGGTACACTGAACGGACTCGCCGAGAACTCCTAGATGGTATTATACCTATCGTCAGATAGCAGTTCTCCGGTGACACTGGTACAGGTTAGTCTGCAGACCCGAGATCGTCATAGTGTCTTGTGTCATTCCCACTGTGCTTTGATTTCCATCATACCACGTCCAAGAGGGCGTGCAAAACGGTGGCTTTTGGGTACAGTCCCGAATGACATGGTGGCAATGAGCGATAGGAGGGGTTTCATCTCTCCCGGTATCGGGAGTTGATGTTGTGCTGTGTTCGATTGGCTATAACTGGAAGTCCCTGGCCAGGGCTGATATGGAGTACTGCTGGTAAGAGTTATCAGTAGTTTCTCGACCCGTTATGAGCCTTATATCGACATGACTTATCGGTTACCGGGGTCAGATGTATACCACCCCTAGACTAGTTATGCAACATATCAGACGAAGAGACCGGACTGTACGAGAGTGTTACCGATTGGATTCACAGGAAAATGTACAGGCTTGCTTGTTGATCTTCTGGTCGCTCAATACCTGGGTGGCTATTACGTTTAGCTGACCGCCTACAGCTTGTGGGTGTTTGATATGATCATCACCTACTGCCGGCGTATTGACGATTCTTTAAAGTCCTACACAGAGGTTTCCTGGCTCAGGCAAAACGGAGTAGGAGCACATATGTGATATGTGGGGGACCGAGAATAATACGATATGAGATACCGTATTCTATTCTCGTGATATGAGATATCGGCCGGGTATATGTGATATAACCGGGTCATCGGATCAAGTGTTGATTCGATGAATTGGCACATGTTATATTAGTCGGTTATATATAATATAGCCGGGTTATCGGATCAAGTGTTGATTCGATAATTTAATGTATAATTATATATGTGATATATTACGTTTCGTTAACTAATATAAGCTCGCTTTATTGATTCATTTTCTCACGGGATAATACATTGATATATATGCGATATATGTTAATTGTATTATTTTCTATTGTTACAAAATATATTATATATGTAATATATAATATTGAAACATTTTAGGGTTACAAATTTAACATAGATTTAGGGTTTAACCTTGGTTAGGGATTGGATTAGGGTTAGCTTTTGCATGAAGCTTCCATGAAGCTTCATGAAGCTTTGACTTTGACTTTGGCTTGATATTTTGTGAAGATATTATGTTAACCCAATCCAAACCATTAACTCTAGTTAATTCTCTACAAGGGTTAACTCCTTCATGCTTAACCCTTGGTTAGATTTGTAACCACTACAATAATTCATTACTCATCACAAAAGGAATTATCCATTCACTTTTTTCTTCTTCTTCTTCCTTTGAGCTTTGAGAAAGCTTTCTAGGTTTTCTTTAGGTGATGAATTAAACTGAGAATTTGATAATAAAAGAGAGCATAAATCCTACTTCATCATCCTCATCTAATCTAGCCAAATAGATTAGTGTGTTCACCTCATTAGAGAGAGAGAGAGCTTGAGTTATAGAAACTTCATGGTAGATCATCGGAGAAAAGGAAGACTACAAGCTAGCCTGGATCATTCGGGTTGTGAAGATTCTCTTGAGTCCGGGAGATCGTGGATCGGGGCGAAGGGACTTCTACTCGTAGCTTATGAAGCGAAGGAGCGGACTACAAAGATTGTAATCCCTCACTCTTAGTTGTAAAGATATTCCCTTGCATGTTAAACCCTAATAATCTAGCAAAGATCCCGTCTTTGGGTTGTTCGGCACGTCTAAAATTTTATTAGGGCATGGTTGATGCCTTATTAACCCTTGTAAGAGTTCCTAGGAACCCTACAGTGGTATCAGAGCCACGCTAGAGAATTAGGCGGCGTGTATATGAAGTTAAAAGTCCGATCGAACCCCGATACGTCGAAAATGACCCCCTCTCTGGAAATTTTGTGAAAATGTGATTTTTTCTGCATTAAAAATACTCAAAAAAATCAGCAGGGAATTCTAAGAGTTACTGTGCAAAACGACACCAAAACTCCACTAAAGCGCCGCGGAACCGCGGCCGTACCATGCCTTCTGCGGCGGTTCCGCGGCAGCACTGTAGAGTTAGGGTTAGATTTTTGGCACAATACATCCGTAGGTATTTATAGCTGCTTCTGGGTATTTTTAATCTGACTCAAGTGTTGAGTTTTCTGGGGATCTTTTGGTACTCGTTGATTCGATCGGAAAGTTTAATTCCGTTCTTATTTCTGGATAATTTAGAAACTGTTAAAATGTTCGAACAGATATCATTAACTCATTTTTTCCCGGCACGAAAAACTTTCAAGTGTTGAATTTTTCTTGAGTTTAAATATTTCGGAAAAAAACGTGCAAGTAACGCGGTGGACCCTCTAGAAGAACACAAACCTTAACTCGATTATGTGACCGTCTGAACTGCCTCTAAACCTTAGAGTTTGGGGCAGTACGGCGTGCCACATGTGAGGCGTTGGCTTGACCCTTCTACGGCTGGACCATTGCTACTGTGACATATTCTGGGATTATTTGAACTCCGCTTAAGAGTTGAGCTATTTAGGAAATCTTGGGTATTTGATTATTCGATCGGAAAGTTTAATATTTTCTATTTATCTGGAATGTGATATAATATGTGGAATTCAAATAGTTAGGCATGAAATGCGAAGTATGTGATATTTCGGATTTATGATGTCTAAAGTGATTGTGGATTCCAAATGTTGTAGTTTTACACTTTCTTTTCTGTGACCGTAAGTGTAGTATGTGGGGTATCTCCGGCTTCGTTTCTATACATCAACGACAATCGGGATATGCATACCTGCTTACGTTGATGATATGAGATATTATATGTTGCTGTGATATGTTATATTGGATTGTCGTGTTCTGAATAGCTGGGGGTTTTATGTGAGATGAGGCTTTTTATTTTCATTCATGTAAAATTCATTTGTATGTAATATTCTTTTATTGGGGCACTTCCGGGATGAGGTTGATGTCACCAATGTATATTATTTACTTTTCCGCATTAGGTAGACCCAAGGAGGGGAGCACAAGTAACCGGGTTCTAGGGTCCAGTGGGAGGCCATCTCGAGGAGTCGAGACCGGGTCTCCTAACCCTAGAATTGGCAGTGTTACTTGCCGCTCTCGTAGGGTTCTAGGGATGTGGGTTTGGCTATTCATCGCGACCGTGGAATCCGTGTTTTATACAGACTCGTATTAAAACACGGACATACTAGTATATCCAATATTTCATATATGTTCTTCTGCTGCAATGTTCTGTGATGAGATCATATTACTGCCTGAGACGAATGCTTATACTATATATATGCTGATATATAAATATTACTGCTTTCGTTTCTTCTGTGATGCTTAGGAAGCATAAGCTGATGGGTTTTATTAATGAGATTAATAAAAGAAAAAGAAACCTAAAAGATGTTGTAGAATCAAAACTTTATAAAAAGGGTAGCTACAGTTTTGCTTTGCATAGCGGTATATATGATATACCTTGCACCTTATTCGATGAGGAAAGAGCCGAAATCCCTTCACCGGGAGTGACCTCTTTAGCGAAACTGGCAGATGCTACAAACTCATGATTTAGTTTTTGATTGCTTCAATAGTTCTTGCTTTGCACAGCGGTATATATGATATACCCTGCACCTTATTCGATGGGGAAAAAGCCGAGATCCCTTCACTGGGAGTGACCTCTTTAGCGAAACTGGAAAAGCCTCAAAAACACTCTTTTTCAAAATCACGTGTTTCTACAACGATATCGAGTTCATTACGCTCATGGTTTTTCTGATAAAACCAGTATAGCCCTCCGTCATTTCAGATAGATATTATTTAGTATTCGTGCTATGTTTGTTGACTTAGTCAAGGCGTGGTGTACGGTAGCTAAATAGTGTTTATATGCTAAAGCATGAGATGTGGCTGGATTATAGTAGTCGTACGACCTTGTTGACTTAGTCAAGGGTCGTACGGGTGGGTTTAATTCAATCGGGAAATGTACGGGTTGAACTTGACTTGCGATTTATGGTTTGTTGACTAAGTCAAGGTCATAGATCGCTAGGGGCAAAATATTATCGGGAATTTCAAGTGTTGAAATTCGCAATGAGATTGCATACCTCCTTTGAGATAGTTGGATCCCGATACCCACTGCGAGTAAGATTTACTCCAGGGAGAGTATTACACAGGACAATTAGCCGATCAAGTAGGTGTCTAGAAAGGTGTTAACGGGGTTATGCCTCTAGGAAAATGAGATTTATTTTAATTAGGTCCATGCGAAAGCACGGGGAACCTCCCTCAAGTACCGACACTGATCTGGCTGAAAGATTGATGAAATTGTAGGGTGTAATTAATCCCGGCTAATCATACATTTTAGGGTTTGAAGGAAGATTTGATAAAAAACAGTGGGAGACATCCTGATTAGATAAGATAATAACCAATCTAATCTTGCAAGAGCATACGCTAAAGTGTTTTCTGTTAGTTATGTATATGCCCTAGAGGCCATTGTTGTACATATGATGTATATTATGATGGATGCTTGGATATATACAGAGAGGACTTTCTTGCTCGTCATGATAGTATGCTATTTGGTTTCACTTTATCTTAACATGTTGACTTGTATTGGTTTAATGTCTTTCTCTCACATGTTGATAAAGCCCTTAGGATCTGTACTCGACTACTGCGATTATGATGAGATCATACTAGTGGGGCCACGGTAGTCGATGAGTACATCCTATAACTGTTCCTAGTCGAGGGTATATCGAGACAGGGCATCGATACACCAGAGTAGACTAGTGTATACGCATCTTGACCGATGTGAAGGGCGATGCATGATCCAATATCCATCGGTATCTGACATCAAAGATGGTGTACGGATGCTCAGTGGAGACTGGTGTAACGTTTTGAAAATCGTTTCGGTGAAATTTCGAAAAATCGGTAAAATAAGGAGGTTTTCGGTAAAAAGTCAAAATACAAATATCTTATTATAAAAATTAAATATACATATTCTAGCTATGTAATTGCTATTATTTGGTGTTTATTGAGCCGCTGGTTAAATTTCAAATTTTCTGAAAAAATATTATTTTATTATTATTTTAAGCCGTCACTAATACATTTAATTAGGAAAAATTACAAATTGGAATGAGTTGAAACAAATTTTGTGCATCATAAAACATTAAATAAAATTTTATCATGTGGTTTTTGGAACGAAATCATTTGCCAAAATGATTTAGAAATTATTGAAGAAAAAAGGCTTTTTTAGCGTAAATGGATGTTTGGGGTATTGTATTTATCATTTTTCATCACCCCACACCCGTGCCCACACCCACACACCCCCACTTACTCCTCCCCATGGCTGAATTCAGCACCCACCCTATTTTTTCCCCACTTGATTTTCAAATGAAAGGAAATGAAAGAAAAGAATAGAAAATGCATAAAGTAGTTAGACTTTTGACTTGCTTTGACCTTGACTTTGTCCCCCCCCTTTTCTATACCTCCCTCTCTCTCCTCACTCCCATTTCTGGCCGAATCCTTCTCCCCATAGCAGCAGCCCTTCCTCCCCAAAATCCACACTATTTTGCTTCAAAAATCCACAAAAAAGCTTCAAAATCCTTACAATTTCAAAGCTTTTTCCAAATCGAACCCTTACCCATTATTTCTTGCCCAAGCAAGCATGGATCTAGGAGCTTGGAGGCCATTTTGGGAGGCTAGATTTCAAGCTTGGTCTCTTGATTTTGTGAGGTATAAATCCCAAGCCAAATTTAAATTGTTGGATAGTTTCTTTCATCAAGGTCTATTAAGTTTAAATGCGATTCTAATTGGGATTTAGTTTGTAATGGAAGAGTTTGAGATCAAGTTAGGTTGTGATCATGTGTTCATGGTTGTGTGATGTTCTTTTTTTTCATCTTAAGCTATGCAACTTAAATTTGTTACTTATTGCCAATTGTAACATGTAAAATGTCCAAATTAAGCTTTTGTGTAAACTAGGGTTTTATAAAATGCATTATATGTGAGGTTAAAAATGTGTTTAGGTTTTTCATGACTTCATTAACTTTATTAAGTGTGGTTTAATACTTTAGATCATGCAAATCTAAGCTAGATTGTAGTTTGTGCATTTTTGCTTTGAAATTGTTAAAAAGGGTATTTTTGTAAACTAGAATATTAGGGTTTTTGGAATTTAATGAGATTAAATTCCGGAAATTGTTTATATGACTTATTTAAGATATTTAATAAATATATTGGCCGCTACATTCATTTAAATATCATGTTTTGTACAAAAACGGCGAAATGTGCTTGCTAGATTTTCGGAAAAATGACCTTTTAAGTGAAATTGGGGTTTTTGTGAGTTTTAACCTAGTTTATATTAAAATTAGTGTTTGTGAATGTGCAAATGAGTGTGATTGAATTTTTCTCGATGGTTTGACGTTTGTACATCGACATCGAGGGTTGGTTTTACTATTCTTGCATGCGTAGGCGATAGGTTTGGACCTATGCGTGATACGCGTGCCGATTTGATTTTCGTATGCCGTTTCGATTTCGAATTTAGTTTTAATGCGATATGGTGCGTTATGATATGTAGGTACCCCCATGTGGACTTCGAGGCGACAAGCAAGCGCGTGGCGACGTCGGCACCGGCTAGCGAGGACCAGGTGAGTAGATTTATATCTACGGGGAGAAGTCGGGTGGATGGCGTATAGCACCCCCGCAGTCCGTGGTGGTGTATACAGATGCGTATACACACCAACAATTATTATATGTTATTTGGGATTAATAGCGATGCTTAGGATGGATATTGGTGTGTTGGATTACTTTAGTGTTGCGAACCCTAGGGTAGTGTTACACACACATACATACTTGCATACATTCCTATTGATATGTGCTCATGGGATTCTTTATAGTTATGGGTTCACATGGGTATGGGACTATGTGTTCATATACGGATTGAGGATGATACTTGGGATTGAGCTGAGTCGATGAGATTTGTTTGTGGTTGTGATCTCGGTGATATGGCAGGATTCGTACTTAAGGTACGTCCTGGTGTTATAGCGGATCTTGCGGCGGCGATACGGGTGAATAGTGTTATAAATAAATGGTCGACATGTGATCGTGATATGAGGCATAATATGCTAGGATATTGATATTTGGCCGTATCGGGCGATGTATACCCCTTGATGATGATATGTGCTGACGATATCGGTTTGTACGAGATTGTCGATCAGTAGTCAGATCATGAGTATATTGAGGATATTGTATTGTACTAGACATAGGTCAGTACCGTAGACTATGATCTTGGATAAAGAGGATACCAGAGGAATAGTGTGAGGAATATGATATTGACCCGTACCCAGATTTGGGGATGCCGTACGACGGATTTACGTACGAGCTATATCTTGATGATTGATCCGCACTCTTGACTTGGGATGTCTGATTATAGATATGGTATCGGATACGATATTATTGAGGCGGGATCACCGACTAATATATATACAGGTATGTATATGTATCGACTCAGATGTTAGGCGGTTTCCTTACCTGTAGTCTAGCTTGTAGCGTAGCCCTTTAGTTTAGTTAGTTGTTAGATTAGATTCGGTTCCTACCTATTTCAAAACTTACGAATCGTGCGTATTTTTAAAGACAGCCTAAGGGATCCTACGGATATTTCAAAAAAACGTATCTTTTCTTAAAAACACCGTAGCCCCTATTTTCAAAACCCCACGATTCGTGTTATTTCAAAAGGCACCATTGTAGGACTTATACTAGGTTAAAACAGATTAATTATCGTTGCGTCTAGTATTCAGCTCCCGCTCATTATTGTTGTTTGCTCCGCATCACATGCTTATATTATGCTTCATATTCTACTGTCGATATCTTGTGGTTAGGACACCAGCACCATTACCGATGATGCGTATGTACCACGTACACTTACTTGCCGGCTCACACACATCTTCATCGGTAATTGCCATGTCACGTACACCTTAGAAAATATTATTGCTTGACATAGCCTGTTAGCTAATAGTTTAGACATGATATTAGTGTACTTGCCTTATATGTTAGTTTAGACATTATAGTTATTACCTGCTACCTCATGCATACTGTTATTCATTGTTATGCCGCATTCATGGATTCTCATGCATATATTCACTTTTTACGTACTATTGAGGTTTTGGATTTGGATTTCCATGAGATTTTCTGGATTTGGGGAAAACCGCAAAACATATACAAACTTCTTCTTTCTTTTTTTAAATAAAAAGCGCGGTTTTTTCCCATGATGTATGAGTCGTCCACCATGAGTTTGCTGATAGATTTGGAGACCCGATTCGAGGAGTTGGATGAACCGTTTCGGGTACATGGTGGACCCGGTAAGGTACCCCGGGGCAAGAAGCTCGTGGTGATGACGATGAGCCTGGCAGGGGGAGACTACCTACCGGTGATTTTACCCGACACGTCGGATATCCGGAGGATACCGTCGTGGTCTTGAGATGGATGGTAGGGCCCGGTCTGGACTGACGGCGCCTTAGATATTGAGATTGAGACATTGAGATTTCGAGATATTGAGGTACTGAGATTTGATGATACAGGCCAGTCCGGATGGCCGGAGCCTGAGGTTTTGAGACATTGAGATTTATGTTTTGTGTCGATGCTAGACACTGTTGATGCTGATTTCATTTATGATACCTCATTTTAAAAATACAAAGGAAATCTCACTACTTTATGAAAACAGTTTCTTCATTTACATGTATTCTGTTTTCATGCATTCATACCTCATTCATATGATATATTGCTACCTGAGGCACTGACACGGGCACATGAGATCACCCTCGGGTTAGATATTACCCTAGCCATTGTTATAGGCTGCATATTATTCATATATTTGAGGATATATTATGATCATTGACCTAGGTTGCGTTATTCATGCGATTTTCTGTTCGTAGATCTTTTTCTACTCACGAGTTGGCAACTCACCCCCGTTGTGCCCCAGTTTCTTGCAGGTGTTGCCATACGGATTTCATTACGGCTTTGCGGGCACGGTTTCTTTTCGGGTGACTTGCTAGTAGGTGGGTTTATTGTATCTTACCCATCATTATACCTTGTATATTATATTTCAGTTGTATCTAGAAGTTCCATCAACCAAACTTGTATTTTTTTGAGATAGAGACGAGTAATGTTATTCTTTCGACCATAGAGTAGCATGTTATATTTCTTGAGTTTCTTGCTGGTTGAGTTCCATTTCTGATGTGATCCTCGCCTTTAGGCGCTGTATATTATGTTGCATACAGGTTGATTTGATATGGTTCTTCCTATTCTCTACTACTTCTCTTGGTTTGTATTTCTGGGTTTCGGCTTACTTAGCATACGTACGCCTTGAGACGTTCGTAGTCTAAGTGCCGGTCATATTCCGTACTTTCGGGTCGTGACAAAGTTGGTATCAGAGCGTTAGGTTTTACCTTCGGAGCGTAGGATGACTCTTGGTTGATGGAATCGGTGACTAAAGTAGAGTGACGTACCGTTGGTATGTTCCGCGGCATATTTACGACACGCCACTCCACTTAAGAAGCCTTAGGATGTACATTTCCTTGTTCAGTATTATATTCCTTCCTGATCTAGCCTCATCGGTACCAGTTTGGTTTGGCTACCACGATTACGGGCAGGGAGAGCTACGGCTAGAGTTGCGGTCAGCACGAGCTCGGCACGAATGAGGACTGACCAGGGCATAATTCCGGCAACACCCGATTATAGAGAGGTGTCTTTTGACTGTGTTTCCGCGCCACGAGCGTTTGGCGGATCGCCTTTATGAGGTTACTCGGATGTGCTGATCGACATTAGAGGATTGAGCTAATGATAGAGGCCAGCCAGATCTTGATGACCGTTGGTGTGTTGCTTATTCATGATGATCGAGGCACTGTTCGGTGTGCAGACGAGCGAGCCAGTTATTGCTGCGAACGACGAGGTATTGCCCCAGATGCTGGAGTTAGTGGAGAACGAGTTGTACTAAGAGATGATAGAAGGTCGCTAGTCATAGTGGATGAATGACTAGGACATGTGGATCGTTCGCCTAACCCGATGCGAGGTCATCAGATAGATGGATTCCAGTTAGAGACGACTTCACGTGGAGACGTTGGGAGTCGACAGAGACGATCGAATGTCAGAAACCTATTATTCCAAGTTTAAAGTAGTCGGAAAGACATGCAGGCAATTCTATGGTCCCTCTAGAAGAATGAAACCCTAACTCGACTTAATGACCGTGTGAAAGCCTTTGAACCTTCGGGTTTGCGGCAGTTCTACGGCGCCATTAGTGAGGCTTGGGTTTGCCCTTCTACGGCTGGACCACCGAGGCTGTGGTATGTACTCGATACTATTAAACTGTGCCCAAGAGGTTGAGCTCTTGGGGGATTGTGAGGTTTTGACGACTCGATCGGATGACTCGACTTAATTCGGATGCTAGGTGGTGAGATGCATTCTTGGGAGACTCCAGATACGAGGATAGCCGTTGGAGCTCAGTCCATGCAGCCGCGACGAGACGAGTCCAAAGCAGACGACATTAGAGAAAAGTGGAATAAGAGGTTCGCACCAGATCTAGATGAGATGACGTTCCACTCCGCCGACATCAGAGAGGCGATGCGCATGCCGAGGCATGGTACTTGGACTTACCTTCCAGAAGGAGTCGCGATGAGTATGTAGTCGTTCCAGAGCAAGATGCAGATATAGGAAAGGACAATGACTTCCGGAAAGTTGGCAGAGACGAGACATGGAAGAGACCGTGAGCAGGATTCTTTCCAGGATACTGCTGCGATGATACTTGCACCTAGGATCAGATGTGTCACGTGCATTTAGAGAGCCAGAGGCCGACGCCAGTGATATGCTGCCTTGACAGGGCCGATGAGCCGATAGATTGTGAGATTGGTAATTCACAGTGAAGACCTTGACCCAGGAGTGGTCATGGTTACGCACACCAGCAGGACAGAGTTCATGATCATCGACGAGACGTCCCACTAGTGACCGCGACAGTTGGCCGAGATTCTTAGAGAATGCACTTGAGCGGTACTGTTCCGCCATTATTGATTACGATGTTTTGGGTGATTTATTCGTATGATTTGATTTTGATGATTGAGGATTTACGATCTTTGCACAGTGTTGCACTTGATATCGTTTTCGTGCTTTAGTTTCACATGTTTGTGATTTTACGGTTTTAAACAGTTGAGTTGGTTTTGTGCGTATGCATGCACACGATTTGGTTCCTGCACTCTGTATAGTTATTATATGCTTGCAGTGCAGTGATACGCCTTTTGTGCACTTAGATGCACTGGACTTCGATTTCGATTGTGATACTCGATATTTGTTTTGTGCACTTTAAGCACCTGATTGGATTTTGCGCATGTTCGACGCTTGATATTGGATTTCATGATTTCGTGCACGATGGATGCACCTGATTTGGATTTTCGCGCATGTTGGGCGCATGTTTTGGAGGGTGATTTTGGTGCGTACCAGATGCACTAAATCGAGATTTTTTTTCGTGCATGTCAGATGCACCTGATTTTGCTGTCAGGCACACATGTTGCCTACGACAGATGTTTCGTGCACACCCGATGCACTTAGATGTTGTTTCTGTGCGCATGTATGGCACATTCATGGATTTTGATTTCCGTGCGCACCAGACGCACGTAGTATTCATGTGCATATTTTGGGATTGATTTCTTATAGAGCAGTACGTTTTTATGATATTGCTATGTGTTTTCGTACTGAGCAGGACTAGTCAGAGGACAGTACCAGAATATATTTTGCATGCATTGATAGTTATTGAGGGGATTTCCAAAAAGCGAGCTATAGCCTCAGTATTTACCTACGTGTCTGATATGACACGAAATGTTTAAAACAAGGAGACCCTTCTAAATTGTTTCCAAAACGGCGGAACGTACATTTCAAACAAAAGTATATATGTATATAGTTATTTCCTTATGATAGACGTCCGCCACTGTGCAGTGTTATACGCGTGCACAGCGACTTAAAGAGATTTGGCATGCATTTCCTTCAGATACTTACATATATAGATTCGATATTTACATGTATAGTTTCGAGTTATGGCATATTGGTTTTGATTTGGATTTGGCATTGATGTCTTCTCCATGACTCCGATGATTGCGGGATGCTTGACGGAGTTTCGATTTGAGTTATATGCTCATTTTTCAAGCGCATGCGCTGCGCTACGATTTGTTTTATGTAGTTACAATTTCGGAGCCCCGACGACTTGATGGTTTTTCTTAGATGTTTTAGTATTTGGGGGAGTTTGAATTTAAATTCGGGGACCGAATTTCTTTAAGGGGGGAAGATTGTAACGTTTTGAAAATCGTTTCGGTGAAATTTCGAAAAATCGGTAAAATAAGGAGGTTTTCAGTAAAAAGTCAAAATACAAATATCTTTTTATAAAAATTAAATATACATATTCTAGCTATGTAATTGCTATTATTTGGTGTTTATTGAGCCGCTGGTTAAATTTCAAATTTTCTGAAAAAATATTATTTTATTATTATTTTAAGCCGTCACTAATACATTTAATTAGAAAAAATTACAAATTGGAATGAGTTGAAACAAATTTTTTGGATCATAAAACATTAAATAAAAATTTATCATGTGGTTTTTGGAACGAAATCATTTGCCAAAATGGTTTAGAAATTATTGAAGAAAAAAGGCTTTTTTTAGCGTAAATGGATGTTTGGGGTATTGTATTTATCATTTTTCATCACCCCACACCCGTGCCCACACCCACACACCCCCACTTACTCCTCCCCATGGCTGAATTCAGCACCCACCCTATTTTTTCCCCACTTGATTTTCAAATGAAAGGAAATGAAAGAAAAGAATAGAAAATGGATAAAGTAGTTAGACTTTTGACTTGCTTTGACCTTGACTTTGTCCCCCCCCCATTTTCTCTACCTCCCTCTCTCTCCTCACTCCCATTTCTGGCCGAATCCTTCTCCCCATAGCAGCAGCCCTTCCCCCCCAAAATCCACACTATTTTGCTTCAAAAATCCACAAAAAAGCTTCAAAATCCTTACAATTTCAAAGCTTTTTCCAAATCGAACCCTTACCCATTATTTCTTGCCCAAGCAAGCATGGATCTAGGACCTTGGAGGCCATTTTGGGAGGCTAGATTTCAAGCTTGGTCTCTTGATTTTGTGAGGTATAAATCCCAAGCCAAATTTAAATTGTTGGATAGTTTCTTTCATCAAGGTCTATTAAGTTTAAATGCGATTCTAATTGGGATTTAGTTTGTAATGGAAGAGTTTGAGATCAAGTTAGGTTGTGATCATGTGTTCATGGTTGTGTGATTTTCTTTTTTTGCATCTTAAGCTATGCAACTTAAATTTGTTACTTATTGCCAATTGTAACATGTAAAATGTCCAAATTAAGCTTTTGTGTAAACTAGGGTTTTATAAAATGCATTATATGTAAGGTTAAAAATGTGTTTAGGTTTTTCATGACTTCATTAACTTTATTAAGTGTGGTTTAATACTTTAGATCATGCAAATCTAAGCTAGATTGTAGTTTGTGCATTTTTGCTTTGAAATTGTTAAAAAGGGTATTTTTGTAAACTAGAATATTAGGGTTTTTGGAATTTAATGAGATTAAATTCCGGAAATTGTTTATATGACTTATTTAAGATATTTAATAAATATATTGGCCGCTACATTCATTTAAATATCATGTTTTGTACAAAAACGGCGAAATGTGCTTGCTAGATTTTCGGAAAAATGACCTTTTAAGTGAAATTGGGGTTTTTGTGAGTTTTAACCTAGTTTATATTAAAATTAGTGTTTGTGAATGTGCAAATGAGTGTGATTGAATTTTTCTCGATGGTTTGACGTTTGTACATCGACATCGAGAGTTGGTTTTACTATTCTTGCATGCGTAGGCGATAGGTTTGGACCTATGCGTGATACGCGTGCCGATTTGATTTTCGTATGCCGTTTCGATTTTGAATTTAGTTTTAATGCGATATGGTGCGTTATGATATGTAGGTACCCCCATGTGGACTTCGAGGCGACAAGCAAGCGCGTGGCGACGTCGGCACCGGCTAGCGAGGACCAGGTGAGTAGATTTATATCTACGGGGAGAAGTCGGGTGGATGGCGTATAGCACCCCCGCAGTCCGTGGTGGTGTATACAGATGCGTATACACACCAACAATTATTATATGTTATTTGGGATTAATAGCGATGCTTAGGATGGATATTGGTGTGTTGGATTACTTTAGTGTTGCGAACCCTAGGGTAGTGTTACACACACATACATACTTGCATACATTCCTATTGATATGTGCTCATGGGATTCTTTATAGTTATGGGTTCACATGGGTATGGGACTATGTGTTCATATACGGATTGAGGATGATACTTGGGATTGAGCTGAGTCGATGAGATTTGTTTTTGGTTGTGATCTCGGTGATATGGCAGGATTCGTACTTAAGGTACGTCCTGGTGTTATAGCGGATCTTGCAGCGGCGATACGGGTGAATAGTGTTATAAATAAATGGTCGACATGTGATCGTGATATGAGGCATAATATGCTAGGATATTGATATTTGGCCGTATCGGGCGATGTATACCCCTTGATGATGATATGTGCTGACGATATCGGTTTGTACGAGATTGTCGATCAGTAGTCAGATCATGAGTATATTGAGGATATTGTATTGTACTAGACATAGGTCAGTACCCTAGACTATGATCTTGGATAAAGAGGATACCAGAGGAATAGTGTGAGGAATATGATATTGACCCGTACCCAGATTTGGGGATGCCGTACGACGGATTTACGTACGAGCTATATCTTGATGATTGATCCGCACTCTTGACTTGGGATGTCTGATTATAGATATGGTATCGGATACGATATTATTGAGGCGGGATCACCGACTAATATATATACAGGTATGTATATGTATCGACTCAGATGTTAGGCGGTTTCCTTACCTGTAGTCTAGCTTGTAGCGTAGCCCTTTAGTTTAGTTAGTTGTTAGATTAGATTCGGTTCCTACCTATTTCAAAGCTTACGAATCGTGCGTATTTTTAAAGACAGCCTAAGGGATCCTTCGGATATTTCAAAAAAACGTATCTTTTCTTAAAAACACCGTAGCCCCTATTTTCAAAACCCCACGATTCGTCTTATTTTAAAAGGCACCATTGTAGGACTTATACTAGGTTAAAACAGATTAATTATCGTTGCGTCTAGTATTCAGCTCCCGCTCATTATTGTTGTTTGCTCCGCATCACATGCTTATATTATGCTTCATATTCTACTGTTGATATCTTGTGGTTAGGACACCAGCACCATTACCGATGATGCGTATGTACCACGTACACTTACTTGCCGGCTCACACACATCTTCATCGGTAATTGCCATGTCACGTACACCTTAGAAAATAGTATTGCTTGACATAGCCTGTTAGCTAATAGTTTAGACATGATATTAGTGTACTTGCCTTATATGTTAGTTTAGACATTATAGTTATTACCTGCTACCTCATGCATACTGTTATTCATTGTTATGCCGCATTCATGGATTCTCATGCATATATTCACTTTTTACGTGCTATTGAGGTTTTGGATTTGGATTTCCATGTGATTTTATGGATTTGGGGAAAACCGCAAAACATATACAAACTTCTTCTTTCTTTTTTAAAATAAAAAGCGCGGTTTTTTCCCATGATGTATGAGTCGTCCACCATGAGTTTGCTGATAGATTTGGAGACCCGATTCGAGGAGTTGGATGAACCGTTTCGGGTACATGGTGGACCCGGTAAGGTACCCCGGGGCAAGAAGCTCGTGGTGATGACGATGAGCCTGGCAGGGGGAGACTACCTACCGGTGATTTTACCCGACGCGTCGGATATCCGGAGGATACCGTCGTGGTCTTGAGATAGATGGTAGGGCCCGGTCTGGACTGACGGCGCCTTAGATATTGAGATTGAGACATTGAGATTTCGAGATATTGAGGTACTGAGATTTGATGATACAGGCCAGTCCGGATGGCCGGAGCCTGAGGTTTTGAGACATTGAGATTTATGTTTTGTGTCGATGCTAGACACTGTTGATGCTGATTTCATTTATGATACCTCATTTTAAAAATACAAAGGAAATCTCACTAATTTATGAAAACAGTTTCTTCATTTACATGTATTCTGTTTTCATGCATTCATACCTCATTCATATGATATATTGCTACCTGAGGCACTGACACGGGCACATGAGATCACCCTCGGGTTAGATATTACCCTAGCCATTGTTATAGGCTGCATATTATTCATATATTTGAGGATATATTATGATCATTGACCTAGGTTGCGTTATTCATGAGATTTTCTATTCGTAGATCTTTTTCTATTCACGAGTTGGCAACTCACCCCCGTTGTGCCCCAGTTTCTTGCAGGTGTTGCCGTACGGATTTCATTACGGCTTTGCGGGCACGGTTTCTTTTCGGGTGACTTGCTAGTAGGTGGGTTTATTGTATCTTACCCATCATTATACCTTGTATATAATATTTCAGTTGTATCTAGAAGTTCCATCAACCAAACTTGTATTTTTTTGAGATAGAGACCAGTAATGTTATTCTTTCGACCATAGAGTAGCATGTTATATTTCTTGAGTTTCTTGCCGGTTGAGTTCCATTTCTGTTGTTATCCTCGCCTTTAGGCGCTGTATATTATGTTGCATACAGGTTGATTTGATATGGTTCTTCCTATTCTCTACTACTTCTCTTGGTTTGGATTTCTGGGTTTCGGCTTACTTAGCATACGTACGCCTTGAGACGTTCGTAGTCTAAGTGCCGGTCATGTTCCGTACTTTCGGGTCGTGACAACTGGGTACACTGGACGGACTCCCCGAGAACTCCCAGATGGTGATATACCACACGTCAGATGGCAGTTCTCCGGTGGCACTGGTACAGGGTAGTCTGTAGACCCGAGATCGTCATAGAGTCTTGTGTGATTCCCACTGTGCTTTGATTTCCATCATACCACGTCCAAGAGGGCGTGCAAAAGGTGGCTTTTGGGTACAGTCCCGAATCACATGGAGGTAATGAGCGATAGGAGGGGATTCGTCTCTCCCGGTATAGGGAGTTGATGTTGTGCTGTGTTCGATTGGCTATAACTGGAAGTCCCTGGCCAGGGCTGATATAGAGATATACTGGTAAGTGTTACCAGTAGTTTCTCGACCTGTTATGAGCCTCTACTCAACACAACTTATCGGTTACTGGGGTTTGACGTATACCACCCCTAGACTTGATATGCGACATATCAGACGAACAGACCGGACTGTACGGGAGTGTTACTGATTGGATTCACAGGAGAACGGACAGGCTAGCTTGTTGATCTTCTGATCGCTCAATACCTAGGTGGCTGTTATGTTTAGCTGACCGCTTGCAGCTTGTGGGTGTTTGATATGATCATCACCTGCTACCGGCGTATTGACGATTCTTTAGAGTCCCACACAGAGGTTTCTTGGCTCAGGAAAAACGGAGTAGAGGCACATATATGATATGTGCAGTACCGAGAATAATGCGATATGAGATACCGTATTATATTCTCGCGATATTTAGATATGAACCGGGACATCGGATCAATTGTTGATTCGATGAATCAGTACATGATATATTAGTCGGTTATATTCGATATAGCCGGATCGTCGGATCAAGTGTTGATTCGATGATTTAATGTATAATGATATATATGATATATTGTATTACATTATCTAATATTGGCTCGCTTTATTATTTCATTTTCTCACCGGATTAATATATTGATATATATGCGATATATGTTAATTGTATTATTTTCTTTTGTTGCAAATATATAATATATATGTGATATATATTATTGTGACATGATATGATTTATTATGAAACATGTTTAGGGATGATAAAAAGAGATTAGCGTTTGATTAGGGTTAGCTCCTTCTTGATTATTCTAGAAGGATTTCCTTTTGTCTTGGTTATGATATTATGGTTGATACTTATCCTTAACCTAACCAAAACCCTAGCTCTAGTTTATTCTCTACAAAGGTTAAGCCTATCATCCTTGACCATGGTTCCATATCAATCATATATTCTTATCTACTATTCATCACAAAAGGAATTATCTCATTATTCTTCATCTTCTTCTCTCTTGAGTTTTTGAGAGAGCTCACTTGTGATTTCTTTTGTGATGATTTCTTGTGAGAAAATGATATAAAAAGAAAGCATAAATACTACTTCATCATCCTCATCAAATCTAGCCTATTAGATTAGGGTGTTCACCTCATTAGAGTGAGAGAGCTTGAGATATTGCAACTTCGACGTAGATCATCGGAGAAAAGGAATACGACAAGCTTTCATGGATCGTTCGAGTCGTAGAGCCTCTCTTGTGTCCGGGAGATCGTGGATCGCGGCGAAGGGACTTCTACTCGGAGCTTGTGAAGCGAAGGAGTGGACTACAAAGGTTGTAATCCCTCACACTTAGGTTTAAAGATGTTATCTTGCATGTTAAACCCTAATAATCTAACAAAGATCCCGGCTATGGGTTGTTCGGCACATGTTAAATTTTATTCGGGCACGTTTGATGCTTTATGAACCTTCACAAGAGTGCTTAGGAACCCTACAGTGGTATCAGAGCGTAGCTAGAGCATTAGGCGACGTGTATACGAAGTTAAAACTCCGAACGAACCCCGAAACTACGAAATGAACCCCTCTCTGGATTATTTCTAAAAACTGTGATTTTTCAGAATTAAAAATTCTTAAAATTACCAGCAGGAAAATATAAGCATCTCCCTGAAACACGTGTCAATGATCCGTACATTACGCCGCGGAACCGTGGCAATACCTTGCTCCTGCCGCGGATCCGCGGCCATATAGTCATGTCGTTGACTCGTTTTTCAATGGTTATAACCGTAGGTGATTATGTATTTTTCTGGGTACTTTTAATCTGGCTCAAGTGTTGAGTGTTCTGGGGTTTATTTTGTAATCGTTGATTCGATCGGAAAATTTAATTTTGTGATTACTTCCGGATATTTAGAAACTGTTAAAATGTTCGAACGGATATCATAAACTCACTTTTTCCCGGCACGGCATACTTTCAAGTGTTGAATTTTTTTTCGTGTTTAAATCTTTCGGAAAAATGTGCAAGTAACACGGTGGACCCTCTAGAAGACAACAAACCTTAACTCGATTATGTGACCGTCTTGAACTGCATTTTGAACCTTCGGGTTTGGGGCAGTACGGCGTGCCACATGTGAGGCGATGGCTTGACCCTTCTACGGCTGGATCACTGGTACTGTGACATATTCTGGGATTATTTGAACTCCGCTCAAGTGTTGAGGTATTTAGGAAATTTTGGGTATTTGATTATCAGTTCGAAAAGTTTAATACTGTCTATTTATCTGGAATGTGATACAATATGTGGAATTCATATAGTTAGGCATGAAATGCGAAGTATGTGATATTTCGGATTTACAATGTCTAATGTGATTGTGCATTCCAAATATTGTAGTTTTACAATTTCTTTTATTTGACCGTAAGTGTAGTATGTAGTTGTATTGCCGGTTTTCGTTGCTATATGACAACGACGATCGGTGTATGCATACTTACTTACGTTGATGATATATGATATTATGTGTTGCTGTGATATGTTATATTGGATCGTTGTGTTCTGAATAGCCAGGGGTTTTATGTGAGATGAGGGTTTTTATTTTCATTCATGTAAAATTCATTTGTATGTAATATTCTTTTATTGGGGCACTTCCGGGATGAGGTTGATGTCACCCTTGTATATTATTTACTTTTCCGCATTAGGTAGACCCAAGGAGGGGAGCACAAGTAACCGGGTTCTAGGGTCCAGTGGGAGGCCATCTCGAGGAGTCGAGACCGGGTCTCCTAACCCTAGAATTGGCAGTGTTACTTGCCGCTCTCGTAGGGGTCTAGGGATGTGGGTTTGGCTATTCATCGCGACCGTGGAATCCGTGTTTTATACAGGCTCGTATTGAAAACACGGACGTCCTAGTATATCCAATATTTCATATATGTTCTTCTGCTGTAATGTTCTGTGATGAGATCATATTACTGCCTGAGACGAATGCTTATACTATATATATATATATATATGCTGATATATAAATATTACTGCTTTCGTTTTTTCTGTGATGCTTAGGAAGCATAAGCTGATGTGTTTTTTTTATTAATGAGATTAATAAAAAGAAAAGAAACCTAAAAGATGTTGTAGAATCAAAACTTTATAAAAAGGGTAGCTACAATTTTGCTTTGCATAGTGGTATATATGATATACCCTGCACCTTATTCGATAAGGAAAGAGCCGAGATCCCTTCACCGGGAGTGACCTCTTTAGCGAAACTGGCAAATGCTACAAAACTCGGTTTGTCTTTTGATTGCTTTTAGAGTTTTTCTTTGCACAGCTATATATATGATAGACCCTGCATCTTATTCGGTAAGGAAAGAGCCGAGATCCCTTCACCGGGAGTGACCTCTTTAGCAAAACTAATGAAAGCCTAAAAAACACTCCATTTCAAAAAAATTCACAAGATTCTACGACGATATCAAGTTCATTACGCAATAGGTTTTTAGAAAAACCTGACGTAGCCCTCCGTCATTTTAGATAAAGACTATTTAGTATTCGTGCTGCGTTTGTTGACCTCTGTCAAGGCGTAGTGTGCGGTAGCTGATTAGTAATTATCTGTAAAGCATGTGATGTGATTGGATTAGGGTAGTCGTTCGACCTTGTTGACCTCTGTCAAGGGTCGTGCGAGTGGGTTTGATTCAATAAAGAAATGACGGGTTGAACTTGACTAGTTCACTATGGTTTGTTGACCTCTGTCAAGGTTATAGCACACTAGGGGCAAAATATTATCGGGAATTTCAAGTGTTGAAATTTGCAATGAGATTGCATACCTCCTATGAGATAGTTGGATCCCTATACCCACTGCGTGTAAAAGATACTCCTGGGAGAGTTTTACACAGAACAATTAGCCGATCAAGTAGGTGTCTAGAAAAGTGTTAACGGGGTTACGCCTCTGTGAAAACGAGGTTTACTTTAATTAGGTCCATGTGAAAGCACGGGGAACCTCCCTCAAGTACCGACACTGATCTGGCTGAAAGATTGACGAAATTGTAGGGTGTAATTAATCCCGGCTAATCTTACCTTTTAGGGTTTGAGGTAGATTTGATAAAAACAGTGGGAGACACCCTGATTAGATAAGATAATAACCAATCTAATCTTGCAAGAGCATACGCTAAAGTGTTTTCTTCTCTCTCTCTCCAGGTAGCGACCATGTCAGGCCATAATCAAGATAATAATATGGATGTATTGACTAAACCCGCTTATTATACTGAGCAGGGGAACGTTGGACCCGTTCTTTCTTATAAGAGTTATAAGACTGAACAGGAAACAGGAGAATATCTGGATTCTCACGCCGCCCAAAAGAACATGCATGTTGATGCATCTTCTTCGGGTGTGTTAGTTATTGAGAACTATTTCTCAGTTCACCCTACGTCCAGGGTATTAGATACCGGATCAGGATCCCACATATGTAAATTGTTACATAGGCTATGTAAAGGTAGAGAACTGGGAAAAGGTGATCATTCCGTTCAAGTAGGAAACGGTGCAAGTATTGCAGCCAAAGCAGTTGGCGAATATCACCTAGTATTGCCAAGTCGTAATACACTGATTCTAAATGAGTGCTATTATATACCGAACATGATGTGCAACATTATATCAGTTTCTTTATTAAGTAAAGAAGGATATAATTTTGTAGTAAAGGATACTGTTATGAACATATTCCTAGATCAAAAGTTGATTGAATCAGGCTCGTTACATAATGGCATATTCATTCTAAATCAGAATACAGTCCTCAATATACAAAACACACACAAGAGGAAAAGTTCAGAAATGAACGAATCCTTCTTGTGGCATTGTAGACATGGTCATATCAATGCGACACGACTGGCTAAGTTACATAAGGATGGTTATTTGAATCCGTTCGAATTATCATCTTATGATACTTGCCATTCATGTCTCAAAGGAAAAATGACCAAAGCTCCGTTTAGCGGACACGGAGAAAGAGTTACTGAACTCTTAGGACCGGTACATAATGATGTATGCGGTCCCATGTCTACGCATGCCAGGAACGGTTCTTCCTACTTCATTACATTCACTGACGATCTCTCTAGATTCGGACATGTGTTCCTGATGAAACACAAGTCCGAAGCTTTTGAGAAATTCAGAGAATATAAGCACAAAGTAGAAAAACAAACGGGAAAAAGTATTAAAATCCTTCGATCTGATCGAGGAGGAGAATACTTAAGCAATGAGTTCCTAGATCATCTAAAAGAGAATGGGATTCTCTCTCAGCTTACTCCTCCCTATACACCACAGCACAACGGTGTATCGGAACGGAGGAATCGCACCCTATCAGATATGGTATGCTCTATGATGAGCGATGCTGAGTTGCCTATTTCCTTCTGGGGTTATGCGCTTGAGACAGCAGCATACCTATTGAATCAAGTTCCAACTAAATCTGTACCTACCACACCATATGAGATATGGAGTGGCAAGAGACCATGTCTTAAACGAGTTAAGATATGAGGTTGTCTGGCCTATGTCAAAAGGCAAAATCCAGACAAACTCGAGGCACGGTCAGTTCTATGTAAGTTTGTGGGCTATCCTAAACATTCAAATGGATATTTTTTCTACCACAGTGAACAACAAAAGGTGTTTATTGCTCAACATGCCACCTTTTTAGAAAAGGAATTTCTTGCAAAAGAGATTAGTGGCTCTGAGGTAGAACTGGAAGAAGTTCCAGCAACACAAACTGTAACTGAAGATTTAGTGGAACCAGAGGATTCGGTAGTACCCGACGAACCCCAGCCTCTCCGCCGATCTAGTAGGGTTTCTCATCCACCTGAGAGATACTACGGTTTTCGCATTGATGGTGGAAGCGAGGATTGCATCATGGAAGATGATGACCCAACTAGTTTCGAGCAGGCCATCACGAGTGGTGACTCTGTGAAATGGCTGGATGCAATGCGATCTGAGATGGAATCCATGTACACCAATAAAGTATGGACTTTAGAAAATGCTCCTTAAAGGGTAAAACCCATTGGGAGCAAGTGGATTTTTAGAAAGAAATTTGGTGTAGATGGAAAAGTTGAGACTTTCAAAGCTAGACTTGTAGCAAAGGGTTTTCGTCAACGACCAGGTGTGGATTATGACGAAACCTTTTCTCCAGTGGCTATGCTTAAGTCCATCCAGATCTTACTTGCCATTGCTGCATACCATGACTACGAAATCTGGAAAATGGATGTTAGGACCGCCTTTCTAAATGGTGATTTAGAAAAGTGCGTGTACATGACTCAGCCAGAAGGCTTCGTAGACAGTAGGAGCAGCGGAAAGGTGTGCAAACTGCTTAAATCCATTTATGGGTTAAAGCAAGCATCGCGTAGTTGGAACATCTGTTTTGATGTAGTAGTCAAAGAGTTTGACTTCATCAAAAATATAGATGAACCTTGTATATATAAAAAGGTAGCAGAGAGTAAGGTTGTCTTCCTCGTATTGTACGTGGATGACATACTCTTGATAGGAAATGATATTCCTATGCTGCAATCAGTCAAGCTCTTCTTATCACAAAGATTCTCAATGAAAGATCTAGGTAATGCCTCCTACATATTGGGGATTAGGATCTATAGAGATAGATCTAAACGGATACTGGGATTATCCCAATCCAGGTACATCGACACCATACTAAAAAGGTTTAGTATGGAAGAATCCAAGCGTGGGAACCAACCCATGATCTCTGGACTCAATCTCTCCAAAGAGATGTCTCCCAAGACTGATTTGGAGAGAGCTCGCATGCAAGGGATACCCTATGCTTCGGCAGTAGGCTCTATCATGTATGTGATGCTATGTACCAGACCCGATGTAGCATACTCACTAAGTGTAGTGAGTCGGTATCAAGCAGATCCTGGAGAGAGTCATTGGACAGTTGTGAAGAACATTCTCAAGTACTTGCGAAGGACTAGAGACATGTTCTTGGTGTATGGTAACGGAGAACTCCGGGTGGAGTCCTTTACCGATTCCAGCTTCTAAAGTGATAAGGACGACACTAAGTCGCACTCGGGATTTGTCTTTACCCTCAATGGAGGGGCGGTATGTTGCAAGAGTTCCAAACAGGATACCGTTGCAGACTCGACGATGGAGGCTGAATACATCGCTGCCAACGATGCTGCCAAAGAGGCTGTCTGGATTAAGAAGTTCATTAGTGAACTTGGTGTGGTTCCATCCATTGAGCATCCAATACCTTTGTATTGCGATAACAATGGAGCTGTGGCTTTGGCCAAGGAACCCAGATCCCATCAGAAGTCCAGACATATTCTGAGGCGGTATCACCTGATCAGGGAGATAGTTGATCGCCGGGAGATCGAGGTCAGGAGAGTAGATACGAAGGATAACACTGCGGATCCACTCACGAATGCCATTCCCCAGATACAGTTTGAGAGATTATTCGGGATGCTAGGTATGAGATACTACAGCAGCTGTCCTTAGTGCAAGTGGGAGATTGTTAGTTATGTATATGCCCTAGAGGCCATTGTTGTACATATGATGTATATTATGATGGATGCTTGGATATATACAGAGAGGACTTTCTTGCTCGTCATGATAGTATGCTATTTGGTTTCACTTTATCTTAACATGTTGACTTGTATTGGTTTACTGTCTTTCTCTCACATGTTGATAAAGCCCTTAGGATCTGTACTCGACTACTGCGATTATGATGAGATCATACTAGTGGGGCCACAGTAGTCGATGAGTACATCCTATAACTGTTCCTAGTCGAGGGTATATCGAGACAGGGCATCGATACACCAGAGTAGACTAGCGTATACGCATCTTAACCCATGTGATGGGCGATGGATGATCCCATATCCATCGGTGTTTGACATCAGAGATGGTGTACGGGTGCTCGGTGGAGACTGGGTACAATGGACGGACTCGCCGAGAACACCCAGATGGTGATATACCACACGTCAGATGGCAGTTCTTCGGTGACACTGGTACAGGGTATTCTGTAGACCCGAGATCGTCATAGAGTCTTGTGTGATTCCCACTGTGCTTTGATTTCCATCATACCACGTCCAAGAGGGCGTGCAAAAGGTGGCTTTTGGGTACAGTCCCGAATCACATGGAGGAAATGAGCGATAGGAGGGGATTCGTCTCTCCCGGTACAGGGAGTTGATGTTGTGCTGTGTTCGATTGGCTATAACTGGAAGTCCCTGGCCAGGGCTGATATAGAGATATACTGGTAAGTGTTACCAGTAGTTTCTCGACCTGTTATGAGCCTCACATCGACACAACTTATCGGTTACTGGGGTCTGACGTATACCACCCCTAGACTTGATATGCGACATATCAGACGAACAGACCGGACTGTACGGGAGTGTTACTGATTGGATTCACAGGAGAACGGACAGGCTAGCTTGTTGATCTTCTGATCGCTCAATACCTAGGTGGCTGTTATGTTTAGCTGACCGCTTGTAGCTTGTGGGTGTTTGATATGATCATCACCTGCTACCGGCGTATTGACGATTCTTTAGAGTCCTACACAGAGGTTTCTTGGCTCAGGAAAAACGGAGTAGAGGCACATATGTGATATGTGCAGGACCGAGGATAATGCGATATGAGATACTGTATTATATTCTCGCGATATTTAGATATGTACCGGGACATCGGATCAAGTGTTGATTCGATGAATCAGTTCATGATATATTAGTCGGTTATATTCGATATAGCTGGATCGTCGGATCAAGTGTTGATTCGATGATTAAATGTATAATGATATATATGATATATTGTATTACATTATCTAATATTGGCTCGCTTTATTATTTCATTTTCTCACCGGATTAATACATTGATATATATGCGATATATGTTAATTGTATTATTTTCTTTTGTAGCAAATATATAATATATATGTGATATATATTTTTGTGACTTGATATGATTTATTATGAAACATGTTTAGGGATGATAAAAAGATATTAGGGTTTGATTAGGGTTAGCTTCTTCTTGATTATTCTAGAAGGATTTCCTTTTGTCTTGGTTAAGATATTATGGTTGATACTTATCTTTAACCTAACCAAACACTAGCTCTAGTTTATTCTCTACAAAGGTTAAGCCTATCATCCTTGACCATGGTTCCATATCAATCATATATTCTTATCTACTATTCATCACAAAAGGAATTATCTCATTATTCTTCATCTTCTTCTCTCTTGAGTTTTTGAGAGAGCTCACTTGTGATTTCTTTTGTGATGATTTCTTGTGAGAAAATGATATAAAAAGAAAGCATAAATACTACTTCATCATCCTCATCTAATCTAGCCCATTAGATTAGGTTGTTCACCTCATTAGAGTGAGAGAGCTTGAGCTGTTGCAACTTCGACGTAAATCATCGGAGAAAAGGAATACGACAAGCTTTCATGGATCGTTCGAGTCGTGGAGCCTCTCTTGTGTCCGGGAGATCGTGGATCGCGGCGAAGGGACTTCTACTCGGAGCTTGTGAAACGAAGGAGCGGACTACAAATGTTGTAATCCCTCACACTTAGGTTTCAAGATGTTATCTTGCATGTTAAACCCTAATAATCTAGCAAAGATCCCGGTTATGGGTTGTTCGGCACATGTAAAATTTTATTCGGGCATGTTTGATGCTTTATGAACCTTCACAAGAGTGCCTAGGAACCCTACAGTTTCTTCTCTCTCTCTCCAGGTAGCGACCCTGTCAGGCCTTAATCAAGATAATAATATGGATGTAATGACTGAACCTGCTTATTATACTGAGCAGGGGAACGTTTGTCCCGTTCTTTCTTATAAGAGTTATAAGATCGAACAGGGAATAGAAGCATATCTGGATTCTCACGCCACCCAATCAAAGAATAAGCATGTTGATGCATCTTCTTTAGGTGTGTTAGTTATCGAGAACTGTTTCTCAGTTCACTCTACGTCATGGGTATTAGATACCGGATCGGGATCCCATATATGTAATGTATTACATGGGCTACGTAAAGGTAGGGAACTGGGAGAGGGTGATCATTCCGTAAGAGTAGGGAATGGTGCAAATGTTGTTGCCAAAGCAGTTGGCGAATATCACCTTGTGTTACCAAATGGTAATACATTGGTTCTGAACGAATGCTATTACATTCCTACCCTGATAAGCAATCTTATATCAGTTTCTTTATTGAGCAAAGAAGGATATAATTTTGTAGTACAGGATAATGTTATGAACATATTCTTGAATCAAAAGTTGATTGGATCAGGTTCATTATTTAATGGCATATACGTTCTCAATCAAACTACAGTCCTTAATATACAAAACACACATAAGAGGAAGAGTTCAGAAATGAACGAATCCTTCTTGTGGCATTGTAGACCTGGTGATATCAATGCGGCACGGCTAGCTAAGTTACATAAGAATGGATATTTGAATTCGTTCGAATTATCATCTTATGATACTTGCCATTCATGTCTCAAAGGGAAAATGACCAAGACTCCGTTTAGTGGACACGGAGAAAGTGTTACGGAACTCTTAGGACTGGTACATAGTGATGTATGCGGTCCCATGTCTACACACACCAGGAACGGTTCTTCCTACTTCATTACATTCACTGACAATCTCTCAAGATACGGACATGTGTTCCTGTTGAAACACAAATCAGAAGCTTTTGAGAAATTCAGAGAATATAAGCACGAAGTAGAGAACCAAACGGGTAAAAGTATTAAGATCCTACGATCTGATCGAGGAGGAGAATACTTGAGCAATGAGTTTCCGGACTATCTAAAAGAGAATGGGATTCTCTATCAGCTTACTCCACCTTATACACCACAGCACAACGGTGTATCGGAGCGGAGGAATCGCACCCTATCAGATATGGTATGCTCTATGATGAGCGATGCTGAGTTGCCTATTTCCTTCTGGGGGTATGCGCTTGAGACAACCATATACCTATTGAATCTAGTTCCATCTAAATCTGTACCTACCACACCATATGAGATATGGAGTGGAAAGAGACCATATTTTAAACGAGTTAAGATATAGGGTTGTCCGGCCTATGTCAAAAGGCAAAATCCGGACAAACTCGAGGCACGATCAGTTCTTCGCAAGTTTGTGGGATATCCAAAGAATTCTCAAGGATATTTTTTCTACCACGCCGAGGAACAAAAAGTGTTTTTTGCTCAACATGCCACCTTTTTGGAAACGGAATTTCTTGCAAAAGAAATTAGTGGCAAAGAGGTAGAGCTGGAAGAGGTTCCAGCACCGGAAACTACAACTGATGATTTATTGGAACCAGAGGATTCAATAGTACACGACAAACCCCAGCCTCTCCGCCGATCTAGCACGGTTTCTCATCCACCTGAGAGATACTACGGTTTTCTCATTGATGGTGGAAGCGAAGGTTGCATCATGGAAGATGATGACCCGACTAGCTTCGAGTAGGCCATCACGAGTGGGGACTCTGTGAAATGGCTGGATGCAATGCGATCTGAGATGGAATCCATGTACACCAACAAAGTATGGACTTTAGAAGTTTCTCCTGAAGGGGTAAAACCCATTGGGAGCAAGTGGATCTTTAAGAAGAAACTTGGTGTAGATGAAAAAGTGGAGACTTTCAAAGCTAGACTTGTTGCAAAGGGTTTTCGTCAACGACCAGGTGTGGATTATGACGAAACCTTTTCCCCAGTGGCTATGCTTAAGTCCATCCGGATCTTACTTTTCATTGCTGCATACCATGACTATGAAATCTGGCAAATGAATGTTAAGACCGCCTTTCTAAATGGTGATTTAGAGGAGTGCGTGTACATGACTCAGCCAGAGGGCTTCGTAGATAGTAGGAGCAACGGAAAGGTGTGCAAGCTGCTTAAATCCATCTACGGGTTAAAGCAGGCATCGCGGAGTTGGAGCATCTGTTTTGATGTGGTAGTCAAAGAGTTTGACTTCATCAAGAACGTAGATGAACCTTGTATTTACAAGAAGGTTGCAGAGCGTAAGGTAGTCTTCCTCGTATTGTACGTGGATGACATACTCTTGATAGGAAATGATGTTCTTATGCTGCACTCGGTCAAGCTCTTCTTATCACATAGATTCTCAATGAAAGATCTAGGTGATGCCTCCTGCATTTTGGGGATTAGGATCTATAGAGATAGATCCAAGAGGATACTGGTATTGTCCCAATCCAGGTACATTGACACCATACTAAAAAGGTTTAGTATGGAAGAATCCAAGCGTGGGAACCAACCCACGATCTCTGGACTAACTCTCTCCAAAGAGATGTCTCCTAAGACTGATTTGGAGAGAGCTCGCATGCAAGGGATACCCTATGCTTCGGCAGTAGGCTCTTCATATACGCGATGCTATGTACCAGACCCGATGTGGCATACTCACTAAGTGTAGTGAGTAGGTATCAAGCAGATCCAGGAGAGAATCACTGGACAGCTGTGAAGAACATTCTCAAGTACTTGAGAAGAACTAAGGAGATGTTCTTGGTGTATGGTAACGGAGAACTCCAGGTGGAGTCCTTTACCGATTCCAGCTTCCAAAGTGATAAGGACGAATCTAAGTCGCAATCGGGATTTGTCTTTACCCAAAATGGAGGGGCGGTTTGTTGGAAGAGTTCCAAGCAAGAAACCGTGGCAGACTCGACGATGGAGGCTGAATACATCGCAGCCAACGATGCTGCCAAAGAAGCTTTCTGGATGAAGAAGTTCATCACTGAACTTGGTGTGGTTCCTTCTATTGAGCATCCAATACCTTTGTATTGTGATAACAATGGAGCTGTGGCTTTGGCCAAGGAACCCAGGTCCCATCAGAAATCCAGACATATTCTGAGGAGGTATCACCTGATCCGGGAGATAGTTGATCGCCGCGAGATCGAGGTCAGGAGAGTTGACACGAAAGACAACACTGTAGATCCACTCACGAAGGCTATACCCCAGATACAATTTGAGAGACTCTTCGGGATGTTGGGTATGAGATACTACAACACCTGGCCTTAGTGCAAGTGGGAGATTTTAGTTATATATATGCCCTAGAGGCCATTGTTGTACATATGATGTATATTATAGTGGATGCTTGGATATATATAAAGAGGACTTTCTTGCTCGACATGATAGTATGCTATTTGGTATCACTTTGTCTTAACATGTGACTTGTATTAGTTTACTATCTTGCTCTCACATGTTGATAAAGCCCTTAGGATATGTACTCAACTACTGGGACTATGATGAGATCACACTAGTGGGGCCCGGGTAGTCAAAGAGTACATCATATAATTGTTCCTAGTCGAGGGTGTGTCGAGACAGGGCATCGATACACCGGAGTAGACTAGCATATACGCATCTTGACCCATATGATGAGCGATGGATGATACCATATCCATTGGTGTTTGACATCAAAGATGCTGTACGGGTGCTCGGTGGAGACTGGGTACACTGAATGGACTCGCCTAGAACTCCTAGATGGTATTATACCTATCGTCAGATAGCAGTTCTCCAGTGACACTGGTACAGGTTAGTCTGTAGACCCAAGATCGTCATAGAGTCTTGTATCATTCCTACTGTGCTTTGATTTCCATCATCCCACGTCCAAGAGGGCGTGCAAAACGGTGGCTTTTAGGTACAGTCCCGAATGACATGGAGGCAATGAGCGATAGGAGGGGTTTCGTCTCTCCCGGTATTGGGAGTTAATGTTGTGCTGTGTTCGATTGGCTATAACTGGAGGTCCCTGGCCAGGGCTAATATGTAGTGCTGCTGGTAAGAGTTATCAGTAGTTTCTCGACCCGTTTTGAGCCTTATATCGACACGACTTATCGGTTACCGGGGTCTGACGTATACCACCCCTAGACTAGATATGCAATATATCAGACGAAGAGACCGGACTGTACGGGAGTATTACTGATTGGATTCACAGGAGAATGTACAGGCTTGATTGTTGATCTTCTGATTGCTCAATACCTGGGTGGCTGTTACGTTTAGCTGACCGCCTGCAGCTTGTGGGTGTTTGACATGATCATCACCTACTGCCGGCGTATTGACGATTCTTTAGAGTCCTACACAGAGGTTTCCTGGCTCAGGCAAAACAGAGTAGGAGCACATATGTGATATGTGCGGGACCGAGAATAATACGATATGATATACTGTATTCTATTCTCGTGATATGAGATATCGGCCGGGTATATGTGATATAACCGGGTCATCGGATCAAGTGTTGATTCGATGAATTGGTACATGTTATATTATTCGGTTATATGTAATATAGCCCGGTTATATGTAATATAGCCGGGTTATCGGATCAAGTGTTGATTCGATAATTTAATGTATAATTATATATGTGATATATTACGTTACATTAACTAATATAAGCTCGCTTTATTGATTCATTTTCTCACCGGATAATACATTGATATATGTTAATTGTATTATTTTCTATTGTTACAAAATATAATATATATGTGATATATAATATTGTAACATGTTAGGGATACAAATTTAACATTGGTTTCGGGTTTAAACTTGGTTAGGGATTGGATTAGGGTTAGCTTTTGCATGAAGCTTCATGAAACTTTGACTTTGTCTTTGGCTTGATATTTTGTGAAGATATTATGTTAACCCAATCCAAACCATTAACTCTAGTTAATTCTCTACAAGGGTTAACTCCTTCATGCTTAACCCTTGGTTAGATTTGTAACCACTACAATAATTCATTATTCATAACAAAAGGAATTATCCATTCACTTTTTTCTTCTTCTTCTTCCTTTGAGCTTTGAGAAAGCTTTCTAGGTTTTCTTTAGGTGATGAATTAAACTGAGAATTTGATAATAAAACTGAGCATAAATCCTACTTCATCATCCTCATCTAATATAGCCAATTAGATTAGGGTGTTCACCTCATTAGAGAGAGAGAGAGCTTGAGTTATAGAAACTTCAAGGTAGATCATTGGAGAAAAGGAAGACTACAAGCTAGCATGGATCATTCGGGTTGTGAAGCTTCTCTTGAGTCCGGGAGATCGTGGATCGAGGCGAAGGGACATCTACTAGGAGCTTATGAAGCGAAGGAGCGGACTACAAAGGTTGTAATCCCTCACTCTTAGTTGTAAAGATATTTACTTGCATGTTAAACCCTAATAATCTAGCAAAGATCCCGGCTTTGGGTTGTTCGGCACGTCTAAAATTTTATTCGGGCATGGTTGATTCCTTATTAACCCTTGTAAGAGTGCCTAGGAACCCTACATCAATGCCCTGTCTCGGTACTCCTACGACTAGGAACATTTGAAGGATGTACTTAATGACTACACTGTCCCCACTAGTATGATCTGAATCATAGTCCTGGTAGTCAAGTACTCATCCTAAGGGCTTTATCAACATGTAACATAGAGACAAATCAGAGTACATGTTAAGATAAAGTGCAACCAGATAGCATACTATCATGTCGAGCAAGAAATTCCTACCTATATATGTCCAAGCATCCACTACAATATACATCGTATATACAGTAATGGCCTCTAGGGCATACATATAACTAACACTCAACACGGAGCTTGTGAAGTGAAGGAACGGACTACAAAGGTTGTAATCCCAAACTCTTAGAAGTAAAGTTGTTTACATGCTTTTTTTTTTTGCCTAATCTCTAGTCTAAGATCTTGGTTAGGGTTGTTCGGCACATGAAAAATTTGATTTTGGCATGGTTGATGCCTTGTAGAACCTTGTGACTGTGCCTAGTAACCCTACAGTTTGGCCGGATACTATTGACGTTTCGTACAGGATTTTTCACAGATAGCTGCAACGTTGACCGAATTGACCCGGAAGGGAGTTCTTTTTCTTTGGACCGAAGCATGCGAGCAGAGATTTCAGCAGTTGAAGACTCGTTTGATTACGGTGCCAGTTTTATCTTAGCTTTTAGGATCAGGCGGTTTTGTTGGTTATTGCGATGCTTCTCGGCAGTTGAAGAAGCACGAGCAGAATTATTTCACGCATGACTTAGAAATGGATGCAGTGGATTTTACACGTAAGATTTGGAAACACTACTTATACGACGAGTCGTGCTAGATATTTACGGACCACAAGAAGCTTAAAGTATATCTTTCAGCAGCGAGATCTAAATTTGGGACAGCACAGATGGATGGAGCTAGTGAAAGACTATGACTGCGAAATTCATTATCGTCCGGGCAAGGAGAATATTGTGGCAGATGCTTTGAGTCGAAAGCCCGGAGGTAGCTTTTCTTGTTTGAGCACAGTTCAGAGACAGTCGACGGCAGATTAGCAGATTCTTTATCCCAGCCGAGTACAATTCGAGTTTACGTCGACCAAGGGACAACTTTTCCGTGTCCATGTACATCCACAGTAATTTGATCATATCCGTGAGGCATAGTCCGATGCCGTTCGTTTGTCAGAATATATGGAGCAGGTTCGACAGGGCAGAGATTTAAAGTTCGTGATTGATGATCAGGGAGTACTACAAATTGGTACTCGACTGTGCGCGCCAGATTCCGAGGGACTGAGACGCGAGATCTTAGAGGAGGCGCATCAGTCAGTATATAGTGTCCATCCGGTTTCCACCAAGATGAATTGTGATTTGATAGAAGTATACTAGTGTGAAGGGATGAAGAGAGATGCCACAGATTTTGTTTCGTGGTGCTGACTTTTCAGTAAGTCAAGGCTAAGCATCAGAGACCAGCAGGAGAGTTACGACCTTTGACCATGCCGGAGTGGAAATAGGAGCATATTTCTATGGAATTTATTGTGGGTCTACCTAGGACCAGTCGAGAGTATGACTCTATTTGAGTGATCGTAGACCGAATGAAGAAAGCAGCACACTTTCTGCCAGTAAGACAACTTTCGGATTCATTCCGTATGCTCAGATATATGTTGATGAGATTGTGCGACTACATGGAGTTCCGACTTGTATTGTGTCCAGCAGAGGCACCCAGTTCACCAGCCGACTATTGTAGAAACATTAAGAGACTTTGGACACCCGATTGAGTTTCAGTACAGCTTTCTACCCATAGACCGATGGTCAATCAGAGCGGACCATTCAGATTCTTGAGGACATGCTTCGAACTTGCGTTCTAGATTTCGTGGCAGTTGGGATCGCCCCTTGTCCTTGATAGAGTTTTCGTATAATAACAGCTTCCAGGAGGAGATTCAGATAACACCCTTCGAGGCATTATATGAAAGGAAATGTCGATCACCAGTTTGTTGGACAGAGCTCTGTGAGAGCAGTAATTTGGGACCATGGTTTGTGCAAGAGACGACCGAAAAGATTCGGTTGATTATAGGATGAGAGCGGCCCAGAGCAGGCATAAATCTAATTCAGACCGACGTCGGCGCAGACTTGAGTTCATCGTTGTAAATCATGTTTTCTTGAAGGTTTCTACGATGAAGGGCGTGTCGAGATTCGGAAGGAAAA
Organism: Agapanthus africanus; assembly: GCA_030015575.1. Classification (NCBI taxonomy): domain Eukaryota; kingdom Viridiplantae; phylum Streptophyta; class Magnoliopsida; order Asparagales; family Amaryllidaceae; genus Agapanthus; species Agapanthus africanus. Next base: position 240,593,374 of record JASDDO010000031.1, read on the forward strand.
GGAAGGCTTAGTCCCAGAAAAGTGGGTTCCTTGAGTTTCTCGAGCATGTCGGCGCGGTTGCTTATCGTTTGGTGTTCATATCATAATATTGCATTATTATATTCCCCATTCCTAGTCATTTTACAAATAAACAGGTGCTTTTGACCCATGTCTGCTACTTAGTTGCAGGTTACAGATTCTCGGGACAAAAACAGTGAAAAAGACAAAAGACAATACAAAAGTGAGACTACGACCAATAAATGCTGGAATCTTGATCAAGCCTACACGAAGATGAGTTCACAAAGTACAAGGCAGTGCAAGGTTCAAAACTTCGTCACGAAGTAACGACAAAAGTCCACTACAATGTTCACTAGAAAGATCTGGAAGAGAACCAAAAGATATTCTGAAGAAAGTGCTGAAGAAACAAGTACCCAAATGCATCTGAAACAACCCCAAGAAAATTGAAGCACCAAGCTCCATATATGGCCGCTGATCCGCGGCCAAACGTAGGGTTTGGCCGCGGTTCCGCGGCCATGTAGTACCCGTGTCGGCGCAGAAAGTTTTGGCGGTGCGCTGGAGTTGAATAGGTCTTTTTCTTAGGGGGTATTTTTGTAAAAGCAGATATACGAGTCAATTGTAACCCTAGGGTTCCTATCCTCTATAAATAGGAACTCTAAATCTTGTATGAGGTCATGCCTCTTTTCATTTCATAAATTCAGATATGTACTGTGTTGATGTTTGGAGAGAGACATCAATAAAAATTAGTAAGTTCTTTTATTTTCATTGCCTTAGTTTACTTTTAATTTAGAATGTTCTTAAATTCCCTAATGAGCGAGTAGTCTCCTCGCTTGTTAGGGTTAGCTTTAGGGAAAAGTTTGAGAGATGAACTCTCTCACCCCTTTCTTGCCCCATCACACATAATAATTAGAACTCCATGCATACACTCACACACCGCTCCCTGCGGCACCTTACCTCTCGAGGTAACGGTGATACTGTAGTATAAAGGACCGGTTGAGCTTGTTTTCCAAGGAGGTTAGGGTAAGGATCGATAAAGGAAGGACAAGAACCTAGAGGAAGAAACATCGTTTCTTCCCGATGGTACTAATCCCTTTTATTGAAAATTACCATAACACCTAATAGATCTAAAATAGGGCATTGAAAGCGGTGAGGAAACATTCAATCTCCCAACTTACCCTAGACCTAACCCTAGCAAGACTTAGATCTAGATAATCTTAGTATAAATCAATTTAGGTTTTAGAAATAATCAATCCAACATCTATCGCAATTTACTCGTAAGAGCGATTAGGAAATTCACAAAATCCCTGTGGACCGACCCGTACTCACCGGCTAGCTACCAAGTGACGCCGTTCTTGATTGCGGTTTAGAAATATTTTTGATCATAAATCTCACACCAATCAAATGGCGCCGTTGCCGGGGATGGCGTAAAATTTCCTTTTTTTGCAATTTCAGGTTAATCTAATTAAAAAAATCATAAAAACAGAAGAAAAAAAAATTATAAAAATTTTATCATTTAATGTTTGAAGGGTATTTTTGTGTGAATCTTTGCAGGATCGACGGATCTGGAAAAATATAGAGAGCGAAACAGAAAAATAAAAATCTGAACAACAGAGGAACGTCAAACCAGAGGGGCACAGAAATTTTTGGGAACCGAGTCTGACAACAGACCGTGGAACCGCGGTCGTGAGGCACATCTGGCTACGGAAACGCGGCGGGTCTGTGACTTCAGCACGTGGGAAAAATTCTCGGGATCCGTGCAACCTGCTCCACCGCGAAACCGCCGCCGCACATCCCTCCCGACCGCGGAACCGCCGCGGGTTGGAAGCTTTGGCGCGTGAAATTTGCGCTGTAAGATCTTTTCTCTCTCCTCTTTAAATCCCTATATATCTTTTATCAAATCTCCTGCAGGATTCTTTGCGCTTAAAAAATCTTCCCCTTCCAATAACAAATCTTGTGCAGGATTCTTTGCGCCGCGCTTAAAATAAAAAAATTGATTGCAAGTGATTTTTCCTGTTTTGCATATCTTTAATCGAACTTTAAGGGGCTTGAGACCAATTCAGATTGGGTGGGGATTTCATCACCCTTCCCAGGACCCCAGAAATCACATAAGCCATTTGGATTGACCATATTTAATTTAAAAAAAATACTAGACTCAGCCCTAAGGACGTCGCGCTCAATAGGACAGAGGACTGGTTGTATGCATCGGCCGTTAATCCTAACCTGACTTTGCGGTGTCTAGGCAAGTGTGTCTAAGGCGAGTGGTTACTTAATTAGGGCCAATACTTGTAGTAGAAAGCCTCCCACTCACCTGGCACTTACCTGGCCGCAATTGGCGGTGAAGAGACGGTTTGAGGTCCTATTTCTAGCCCTTTGGAACAGTTAGGAGCTGTCTAGCTGACCTAGGTGACCCTAGATCTAGGCTTGATTGTGCATTTCTGGTTGATTGTATTTTTGTCTAAGCCCTTTATCAAAAATATTTTTTGCAAACAGTTCCAAATAAAGAGAAAAAGAAAAAAGGAAATTTTTTTTATAAAAAAACAAAAAACTTGCAACTTGTCGCTTAAAATCCGTGCACCCCACCACCACCCACTTCCTTCTCATTGACATTTTCTTACCCCCACATTCTGTTTTTCACCTTTTTGAGTACACTGCCTCTTTAGTGTATGTCACTTTGGACTAGGGACACTAGCGCCCGATTAGTCCGTGTTTCGTTGGTACCGACCGACGAACCTTTCGACTCCGAAGTCGAAATTCCTTCCACTTCCATACCTCCACCTTCAAATTCTTCTTCCGAAGGTATGTCGGGATATAATCCCAACAACACCTTACCCACGGGACTGATTCCACCTCCATTAGGTGCGAATAACCCGAATCACCCGCCTGTTATAGCGCCCCAATGAATCGCGCTCCAGGATCTCTTCTACCCTGTCCGCACCTCCTTACCTACCTGTCTTTCACACCCACCGGCAAATGGGGACAATTTTGAGATAAAACCCCACTTCATCAATATGCTGCCAAAATTTCACGGATTGGAATCCGAAGATGCCTATATCTTTATCAATAAATTCCAAAACGTTTGCGCCATGATGAAAACAACCCAATTATCAGATGATGCTATAAGGCTAAGGGTCATTCCTTTCACCTTATGTGACTTAGCCGAGAAGTGGCTATACAGCACAGCATCACATTCAATTAGAAATTGGGACGAGTTTGTTTAAGCTTTTCTTAAAAAGTTTTATCCTCATCACAAGACCGCGAGAATTCGCAATGAGATTATACAATTTTCCCAGCTTCCTTCCGAACCATTTTGGAAGTGTTTTGAAAGATTCAAGGACCTACTTGTTCAATGCCCTCACCATGGGATCGAAAATTGGCAACTTTGCCAAACATTATACGAGGGATTGAACCCGGCAACGAAGCAGTTGCTAGAAACCATTTGTCAATGTCACTTTCTAACCAAATCTAGTGAGGAAGCGTGGCAGTTTCTCGAGGATCTTAGTGAACAAACAATTCAGTGGGAGAGCACAAAGACCACCTCATCTTCTTATATTGGTCAATCCAGGGCAGGCATAGATCATTTAGATATGTCGATTGCTATGAAGGCCGAGATGGCCGCACTTACGAAAAAGCTAGAAGCCATGAGACCAAAATCTCATCGTTTTCTCCTGCCCCTGCTTTACCCCCACGAACTGTTTGTGCTTGTTGTTCGGATCCATCACACCTTACCGAAGAGTGTCCTTACAATCCACCTGTTCAAGCACAAGATCAAGTCAATGCTGCCTTTCAGCAACGACAAAAAAATGATCCTTACTCTTCGACTTACAATCCGGGTTGGAGGAGTCACCCAAATTTTGCTTGGAATCAAAATCAACAATTCCAAGGAAACAACAACTTTCAAAAGCCTCCTCCTCTACAACAACAAGCACCCCAACAAACCGAATACCAGCAACCTTTCCAACCACAACCTTATCCAAATCAAACGAACAATTATGTTCAACCAAATGATGATAAGGTTATCTCGCTAGAAAAAAGTCTAGATGCGTTTCTCAAAAAATCTACAGAATCCGCAGCAAGGTTGGAGACTTCCATCCAGTCTTTGGTGCACAACAATGCTTCAAACAATCAAAGCATCAAATCTATTGAGGCACAAATTGCACAACTAACTGCTGCGTTGAGCGAGAGAGAAAAGGGAAAGCTTCCATCTCAATCATTGTCAAATCCCAGTCACACACACAACGCACATGTCGCATATGAATATCAAAATCATAATGTAAATGCAATGACCACGTTGAGATCTGGAAAAGTGTTGCAAAATAATGTGTGTATTAGTGATGACACCCCCGCCGGTGGTTCTTCTCCTTCTTCTTCTTCATCAACTTCTTCTTCTCCACCCTCTTCTTCTACACCTTCATCTTCTCCGCTAGAGCCTATTCTTCATTATTCAAAAGGCTCTTCTTCTTCTAATCTGAACGGACCTACTTCTCACTTCACGAACACACCCACACTGGGATCCGTTCCAACTCCACATTCTACTCCACAGACATTGGACTCAACAGATTTTCAAAATGCTCCATTTCCAAACAGGCTGAGTCCCAATAAACCAACTCCACAAATGGAGAAGATTGTGGAGCTATTTAAACAGGTTAGCATAAATATACCTCTCTTGGATGCAATCCAACAAGTCCCTTCGTACGCGAAAATCTTAAAGGGCTTATGCTCCTCGAAGAGAAAGTCTCAAATACCCAAGAAAGTGCTAGTGGCTAGTGCAGTGAGCAATGCTATTAACCAACCTTAACCCTTACCCCAAAAACGAAAGGACCCCGGCTGTCCTACGATTTCAATAACAATTGGGGATAAGAAAATCAATCGAGCACTTTTAGATCTTGGGTCTAGTGTTAACCTGCTTCCTTACTCCGTGTATGAGCAATTAGGGGTTGGAGAGTTGAAACCCACTCGTTGTACTCTCCAAATGGATGATCGATCAATCACCCATCCTAGGGGTGAGTTAGAGGATGTGTTGATCAAAGTAGGGGATTTCATATTCCCCATTGATTTTATTGTTATGGACACACAACCTGTTGCTAACTCACGGAACCAAATTCCAGTAATACTCGGTCGACCATTTTTTGCCACTTCCAATGCCGTAATAAATTGTCGAAATGGCTCCATGACTCTATCCTTCGGGAAGTCGTCTAGTGAGTTCAATATTTACAAGTTGGAAAGTCTGCCCCCCGTGCATAAAACTAGTACACGAGAAGTTTGCTCTATTCACGAAATCACGCAGGAGGACTGCGATCTTGAAAGATTTCTGTTTGATGAAAACAGTTTTGACGCCACTAGTGCGTCCCTCCTTGAATCTACCACAGTTGACACAACCGATATTGATTATAAATGTTTCAATTTTTCGGATGATTTTGACGACTCACCGCCCGAATATGAGTCTTTTGAGTTTTTGGATGAGTTAGTTGAACCATCCGAATCGGTTGTTTGCAGTGATTTCGAACCTGTGTTGGAGTCCTTTGAGTTTGAGGCAGACTCCCCAATTTTACCTATGATTGTTTCGCCTCCGAAACTCGAACTAAAGCCCTTGCCATCTCACCTTAAATATGCTTACATATGTGAGAATGAGACCTTTCCTGTTATCATATCGGCCTCTCTAGCCCTCAAGCAAGAGAAAGCCCTTTTAATGGTCTTACAAGATAGGCGGCAAGCTTTCGGCTGGACTATGGTGGACATCGAGGAGATTAGTTCCCTCATAATTGAATATCATATGCAAATGATGGATGATGCCAAGTCGATAAAGGATCCACAAAAGCATCTTGGGGATAGTGTGGTTAGTCAACCTCCTCCTTTAGAAGTTGAACCACCTCCTTTTCTTTTACTAAGCTACGAGAATGCCAACATTCCACTGATTGCTGATCATTCACATTCTCGTTTTGATTCATCACCACCTCCTATCTATTCACTTCCACACTTTCCATACCATCACTTCTATCTTCCCCGATTCTTTTTGGATCGGTACAACATGTTATTCCACCAACCGATACTCTATACAGATAAATTTTTCGACTGGTTGGTGTTGACGTTTGGTCTTTGCAAAGTTTGGCAATGACGTTTAACATTGTTCCAATGAAGTTTGAAGGGGCCTTTCTGTATATATATTTTTGTTTTACTTTTAACAATAAAAAAAATTTATAAATAAATAAACAGAGGAGTGCTGACATTTTGACCCTCTTGGTGTAGCATGACAGTGAGGACACTTTCAAGTTTAAGTTTGGGGGTATGCTCGGTAAGCCTTCTTCCTTCGCATTTTGCATTTGCATAGTTATTTTAAAAACCCATAAAAATTAAAAAATTTCAAAAATTATAAAAAATTAAAGTACTCAATTTTGGCCATAATTGACTTAAGTTGGACAAGAAGGTTAACTAGCTAGGAACAACTAGATCTAGACTTAGTAAATTAAAAACCCTAAAAATAACCTCTCTTAAAGTTTAACGGTAGAAAGTATATGTCTTTGTAGTTTATCTAGAAATAGGCAAATTTTGAGTTCACTTCTTGGGCTAAGTAAAACAAGGGAAGAGTATTGATATTTTTATTAAAGTATAAGTTTGAAAAATAATTCCTAAGCTTAAGTCTAGATTCTGAAAATATATACCCTACAAATTGCACAAACACGAACCTTGAAACTTGGAATAGTAGATGAGACCTTGAAATGCTCTTGTCTAAAGTCCTTAGTACGAAGAAAATAAAATAAAAAAATTCAAGTGTGAATAAAGAGATAATAAAAAAATGAACACTGGTTTTTTGTGATTACTTAAGGCTGCATCAATAGAAAAAATATTTAGCGATGGTGCTTCATCACCTAGTGCCTTAGACCAACTGGTTTGGAAGTCACTGCTAAAGCCTTAGGTGTTGCAAGACTAGAAATTACGCTTTAATGTGCAAACACATCTTGTAATCGGTTGTTGGTACCTCAAGAAGTATTAACGATAGTATGAAGGATGTGTAAGCGAAATTCATCTAAAAATTCACCAATTAAGAAGTGCTTTGGACAACGGACGAGAGTATGATTGCTTGATTTGAATTTCCATGTGTAGGGGTGATATATACACACACGTAGGGGAATGTGATTGAGGTTTAGATAAGAGATAGGAATGAAGAATAGGACTTGTATCTTTAGTAGAGATGATAAAAATTCCTAAGTTGAGACAGAACCCTAGAAGGAAAACTTAAGAGATGCCGAAAGCTAAGTAAGTCTGCAGAACTTATATAATCTTAAGTTAAATGATAAGGAAGTGTGAAGAATATGGGTGGATAATTTATGAGACGAAGATAATAGAATTCCTTGTTAGAAAACCTAATTGGAGAATAAAAGTCAATGGGCCTAATTGATAGGATTTTGTAGGTAGTATCCGCTGAAAACCCTCAGGAGACAACACTCCTCCAACTAGGGACACCTATAGGTTTAACGGCTTGTTGCACGAGCTGAGTGCAATCGCGCTTCCCTGCGAAAGTGAGGTTAGGTTTTTGTTGAGAATAAAAACTAGGTTTGCTCGAGAACGAGCAAAGATAAGTTTCGGGGTATTTGTTCATATCATAATATTGCATTATTAAATTCCCCATTCCTAGTCATTTTACAAATAAACAGGTGCTTTTGACCCATGCCTGCTACTTAGTTGCAGGTTACAGATTCTCGGGACAAAAAAAGTGAAAAAGACAAAAGACAATACAAAAGTGAGACTACGACCAATAAATGCTGGAATCTTGATCAAGCCTACACGAAGATGAGTTCACAAAGTACAAGGCAGTGCAAGGTTCAAGACTTCGTCACGAAGCAATGGCAAAAGTCCACTACAATGTTCACTGGAAAGATCTGGAAGAGAACCAGAAGATATTCTGAAGAAAGTCCTGAAGAAACAAGTACCCAAATGCATCTGAAACAACCCCAAGAAAATTGAAGCACCAAGCTCCATATACGGCCGCGGATCCGCGGCCAAACGTGGGGTTTGGCCGCGGTTCCGCGGCCATGTAGTACCCGTGTCGGCGCAGAAAGTTTAGGCGGTGCGGGGGCGTTGAATAGGTCTTTTTCTTAGGGAGTATTTTTGTAAAAGAAGATATGCGAGTCAATTGTAACCCTAGGGTTCCTATCCTCTATAAATAGGAACTCTAAATCTTGTATAAGGTCATGCCTCTTTTCATTTCATAAATTCATATATGTACCGTGTTGATGTTTAGAGAGAGCCATCAATAAAAATTAGTAAGCTCTTTTATTTTCATTGCCTTAGTTTACTTTTAATTTAGAATGTTCTTAAATTCCCTAACGAGCGAGTAGTCTCCTCGCTTGTTAGGGTTAGCTTTAGGGAAAGGTTTGAGACATGAACTCTCTCACCCCTTTCTTGCCCCATCACACATAATAATTAGAACTCCATGCATACACGCACACACCGCTCCCTGCGGCACCTTACCCCTCGAGGTAACGGTGATACCGTAGTATAAAGGACCGGTTGAGCGTGTTTTCCATGGAGATTAGGGTAAGGATCGATAAAGGAAGGACAAGAACCTAGAGGAAGAAACACCGTTTCTTCCCGATGGTACTAATCCCTTTTATTGATAATTACCATAACACCTAATAGATCTAAAATAGGGCATTGAAAGCGGTGAGGAAACATTCAATCTCCCAACTTACCCTAGACCTAACCCTAGCAAGACATAGATCTAGATAATCTTAGCATAAATCAATTTAGGTTTTAGAAATAATCAATCCGACACCCATCGGAATTAACTCGTAAGAGCAATTAGGAAATTCACAAAATCCCTGTGGACCGACCCGTACTCACCGGCTAGCTACCAAGCGACGCCGTTCTTGATTGCGGTTTAGAAATATTTTTGATCATAAATCTCACACAAATCATTTGGCTCTTCCACCCAGCTTTCCAGATATTCACCCCGTGTTTCATGTATCAATGCTCCGCAAGTACCTTCATGACCCCTCTCATGTGATACAGCATCAGACGATACAGCTGGAGCGCGATCTTTCTTTCACCGAGCAGCCAATAGTCATTCTAGATCGGCAAGTAAAGAAACTGAGGTCCGAGGACATACCGTCCATATAGGTTCTTTGACGTGGCCGAACGGCGAAAAAGGTCACGTGGGGAAACCGAGGACGAGATGCGGAAGAAATATTCCCATCTATTCGAGGGTACGCGTAGTTAAATTTTCAATTCGGGGACCGAATTTCTTTAAGGGGGGAAGATTGTAACGTTTTAAAAATCGTTTAGGTAAATTTGCCGATAATCGGTAATATAACTCGTATTTTTCCGTAAAACGTAATTATAATTATTTTTCAATATAGACTTAAATATACCTATTCTAGCTATGTAATGGCTAGTATTGATATTTAATTAGTCGCTTATAAATTGTTAGTTTACTTAAATTTCTTTCCTTAATTAATTATTTTTAATATTATTTAAGCTTTCACTAATACATTTAATTAGTGATTATTACAATTTGGAATGGGTTAATTATACTTTAGTGCACCATGACACATCTAAACATATATTGTAACATGTTCTTTCAAAAAAAAATTGGGATGGTTCTAGTTATATTTGCATAGAAAAGGTAAAAGGAAATATTGAAATAAAATAGAATTATGAAGTGTGATGTATTAATGAGGTAAGGAGGGGTTATTTTGACTTGGAAACCTCTACACAAACACACACACACACCATTCCCACCTCCTTGCCAAGTCTAGGTAGCCCCAATCCCCCAAATTCCCCACTTCATTTTCCTCACAAAAAGAAAAAGAAATTATAAAGAAAATAATAAACAAAGAGGTATGTTGTTAGATATTTGAGGTATGGACTTTTTCTTGACCTCACACCCCTACACACACCTCACTCTCTTTCCCTCTCCCCATTTTAGCTGAGCCTTATCCAGCAGCATCCCCTCTCATGTCTCCACTTCATTTCTTTTCAAAAAATCCTCCATTTTGCCTAAAAAAATCAATCCAAAGTCTCACTAATTCATCATTAAACCTTTACCCAATATTCTTTGGCCCAAACTAGTTTGGATTGAGGAGCAAGGAAGCATCTTTGGGGGCAAGTTTGCAAGTTTGATCTCAAACTTGTTGAGGTATAAATCATAACCCTATGGTATAATTGTTGGTTAATTACTTTAATCTAGCTTATTAGGTGTTTAATTAGGGTTTTAATTGCAAGTTTGAAATTTAAAGAAAAGGGTTTGGATGAAGTTAGGATTTTGATCATTTGATTATGGTTGTGTTGAGTAGTTTAACATGTTATGACATGCAAAAATCTAACCTAGTTGCTATATTACTAATTGTTACTTTTAAATTGTCCAAATTAAGCTATTTTGCATACTAAGTTTTTAATTAGTGTGTAATTAGATGAAATTAAAATTTAGTTAGGGTTTGTGTGGCTTAATTAAGTTATTAAGTAATTATTGTGGCCGCTAGTTTTGAACTAAAATGGTAAATTGATGCTTACTAGGTTTTTGGTATAAATCGATTTTAATTAAGTCTGAGGTTTTGATGGTATACAACCTATTTCATATATATTTAGTGTGTTGTGAACGCACGATTGGTGCGATTGGGTTTTTGGTTTGGTAGTTGCCACGTATAGCGACCCTAGTTGTGGTCTGTGGCGTTGTCGCGTGCGTGTTTTGTGCACCAAGTGCGTGCGCGTTTAGTGAGTGCGCGTGGTTGATTTGTATTGTTTGTGTCCACGACTATTTATATATTTACTCTCTTATTTCCTTGTGTACGTTTCTAGGATCGGGTGCAGAGGCGTCGGATGTGGCGCGGAAATGGAAGAGGTGAAATCGGATTAGATTAGCCGAGGCGTCCCGGTGAGTAGATGTACACATCTACGGGGGAATCGTCTGGATGGCGCGAGGTGCCCGATAGTCAGGATTTCTAGTAATGCTTATATTTATATGCGTAGTCTCCTAGTCATTCATCTCATTGCATTGTATCATCATAAATATATATGATATTATCTCATAGGACACTTGCACCATTACCATTGGTTCATGCCACGTGCACTATTCATGCGAACACACAGGCCTTTGGTAATTGCTATGTAACGAACACTATAGAACTGCTTAGAATCGCTATATGTGCATTGCATCATATATGATCTGTAAACTTGTACTTGTATAGTCATTTTATCAGGATGGATAAGCAGGATTGTTAGTCATATACACATAACTCCTTGCATCATGATCCATGCATAGCTTCTGGCCGTACTTCGCATGATATATATTATCGTATCATAGACATCCATCATCACCGACATGTTTACATATTGTGATTCTTCTCGAGAATTTCAGTACTTATGAGATTTATGGATTTGGAGAAACCGCAAGGAATTTAAGAACGTATTACCATTTTAAAAATGTAAGTTGCGGTTTTCTCGTGATATGATGTGTGTGGTGTCCACCATGGGTTTTCTCGGTTCTTGAGCGGAATCAAACACCCGATTCGATGAGGAGGATGAACCGTCTGCGGGTGCATGGTGGACCCGGTGCGGTACCTCGGGGAAAGATGGTCGCAGATGATGGCGTTGAGCCCGGCAGGGGAGCACTACCGACCGGTTATTTATGACGCGGCGGATATCCGGAGGATACCGACGTAGTCCTGAGATATTGAGATATTGAGATATTGAGATATTGTGATATATATTTTGTGTCGATGCTCGACACGGATTTTCTGTTGATTTCATCGATGATACTTTAGCTATTTCACAGAGGTTTTTCTAAGATAAGAACAAAGATTTTCTCATACCAGACTTGTTCATGTTTCGTTTTGATTATGCATTCATGTTGCATTCATGTTAGTACATCGTATCATATCGATATGCGTAGGTTGAGACGCATTTGTGTGCATTCTTACGATAGCCTTATTAGATGTTACTTACTACTCACGAGTTGGTAACTCACCCCCGTTGTGCCACAGTACCTTGCAGGTCTGACCCGTTGGCACAGTAGCGGCGGGCGCACTTCCTCATTTTATTCCTTTTGCTTGGACTTGCGGCATTGCTCGTAGGTGGGTTGCGAGGATATGTTATCCCATCATGTATTTTATTTGTATCTAGTATACTCTATCTACCCTTGTATATTTGACCAGATAGTGAGACTCGTGAGACTTGTATTTGTGGTGTTTGGTGTCGATGCTCACTTGAGCCGACGTGGTATTTTCTTATTTCTTACTTTCAGATGCTTATTTCACACTTTTGATATACATATTGCTTATGGTTGTGATTCCGCCATTGGCGAAGAGCTAGCTCCCGCTTGGGGATGCCTTATTTCATCATTTATATGTATTTTCATGTGTTGTACCCATTTGGGGGCCAGTATTTACAAAGGAGACTCTGCCGAAATTTTCGAGAAATTCTGCTGTTGCTTTTAAATGCTTAATGCGACTTATTTGGTTAAAATCGCTTTCCTTAAATAAGTTTTCCTTCACTCTATTTCTTTACATGGTTTTGATTTTTGGGCTTTGGCTTACTTAGATTACGTACGTCTTGAGAAGTTTCGTAATTGAAGTGTCAGTCACATTCCGTACCTTCGAGTCGTGACACCGGACATCCCCATGCCACTCCGCAGAACTAGTAGGCTGTCTCATCCGCCCGAGAGATACAACGGTTTTCTCATAGACGGGGATCGAGAGGATTGCATCATCGACGATGTTGAGCCAACTAGCTTCCAGTAATCCATTCAGAGCAGAGACTTGGTAAAATGGCTGGATGCAATGCGGACCGAGATGGAGTCCATGTACACCAACAAAGTATGGACTTTGGACATTGCTCCAGAAGGGGTAAAACCCGTAGGCTACAAATGGATCTTCAGAAAGATGATTGGTGTAGATGGACAGGTTGAAACCTATAAGGCTAAACTTGTTGCAAAAGCTTTTCGTCAAAGACCTAGTTTGGACTATGACGAAACCTTTTCTCCAGTGGCTATGGTCAAATCCATTCAGATCCTTCTTGCCATTGTTGTCTTCCACGATTATGAGATCTGGCAGATGGACGTAAAGACTGTTGGATATGTATGCCCTAGAGGCCATTATTGTATATATATACACATGGATTCTTGGACACATATATATATATATATATATATATATATACAGGACAGTCTTCCTCTATATGATAATATGCTATCTGGTTTGTTTATCTTGACATGTGCATGTTCTACTTGCTATTACATATCTTTTATACATGTTTATAAAGCCCGTAGGATCATTGCTAGACTACCTGCGTTGTGATGGCGATCATACTTGTGGGAGCTGGGTAATTGGTACGCACATCCTTAAATCGTCCCTAGTCGTGGGAGTATCGAGACTGGGCATCGATATTCCGTAATAGACTAGTGTATACATTTCTAAACCCCGATGAGGTGCGATGGTTTGGTCCCGTAACCATTGATCTTTAGACCTAAGATCGTATACAGGTGCTCACTGGGGGTGAGTACACCGGTCGGACTCACCGATGTAGGGTTGTCTAGCACGACAGCAAGGTTTCGGGAGGCATCTTTCATGCCATATTAAAATTTTAGCCGTTCTAGCTAACCCTAACATAGAATCGTATACTAGAAAATGTGATGAAATGAAATGCAAACAACTTTGCAACTAAAGTGAACAAGGAATACCACCTTTGTAGACTGGTCCTTCACTTCAATAGCTCCGTGTAGTAGTCCCTTCGCTGTGATCATGAACTCCCAGACTCTAGAGAGGCTCCCATGAAGAAATGAACAAGCTTGCATCGAAGTCTTCGAGGCCGAAGATAATCTACGTCGAGGAGACACTAACCCAAGCTACCTCTTCACTAATTGTAGAATTAGTGAAGCAAACACCCTAAACTAAATGGATAGTAGTAGAGGATGATGAAGTAAGAATTTTGCTCACTTTAGAAAAAAAATTCTCACTCATTTTCCATCATCTCCATTGAAGCTAGAAAGCTCTTAGGAAGAAGAAGAAGAAGAAAACTCTCATGGAATTAACCAAGTGAAGAATGGCAACCATAGGTGAGTTAACATCATATTTTAACCCTTGTAGAGACTTAACCATGGTTAGGATAATTGGTTGGGTTAATAAATATCTTTGGTAAAACAAAAGAAGTGGACTAATGGCAGTCCAAGCTTCTTTCCATGACAAAAAATGCCACCAATTTTGATTTACTAAAATAAATAAAAACCCTAAATTATATCTAGCATGATGTAAGTCACACACACACCCATGAAGCATGTATCATCAAACATGACACAAAACAATACACACTTGCATATATGACATATATACAATGTGCACAAACAAAGTGAGAAAAGAAATCTTAAGTGAGCAAATACTAGTTAATGTAAATTAATATATCAAATATATAATTATACAATAGATTATTAAATCAACATTTGACTTAATAATCCGGCTATATCACATATTACCGACTAATATCAAATGCAACAACTTATCAATCAACAGTTGATTCGATAACCCGGCTATATCACATTGTAGGGTGTTTTTCGTCCTCCCATTGAGATGGGAATACGCGCACGCTTGTCAGGCGTACTACAAATTCCCCCTGCCTATGGTAGGCCGGGGTTTAATGATTATAGGGATCCGAATCTCCGGCAGCCACGGACTAAGCTGCCGTTAATTACCCCCCGCCTTTGGGGCGAGGGAACCTCCGATTAACGGGTTAAACTGGTCATGCGAACTCAATGTGCAGTGTACGTGCGTTTTGTTTTGGAGGGGGGTTTAATTATATCGGGAGCCACGCAGAGTTTTTACGGGGGTCGTGGAGTATGTGTATGTGTACATATGTATACATATGCATGTATATATAAATAAAGGGGAAAAAGACATCCAAAGGATGCATGGGGCCAGCGCATAGGCGCTTGAGCGCAAGCGCGCCACGTGTCGGCACGTGGGCGCTTTGCGTTCGAGCGCAGAGTGCTGGAGCGCAACGCCACGTGTCGGCACGTGGGCGCTTTGCGCTCAGACGCTGGGCGCTTGAGCGCAAGTGTGCCACGTGTCGGCACGCGGGCGCTCTGCGCTCGAGAGCAGAGTGCTGGAGCGCAACGCGCCACGTGTCGGCACATGGGCGCTTTGCGCTCGGACGCTGAGCGCTTGGGCGCAAGCGTGCCACGTGTCGGCACGGGGGCGACTTGCGCTCGAGCGCTTGCGCTGGAGCGCAAGCGCGCCACGTGTCGCCACGGGGGCGACTTGCGCTCGAGCGCTTGCGCTGGAGCGCAAGCGCGCCACGTGTCGGCACCGGGGCGACTTGCGCTCGAGCGCTTGCGCTCGAGCGCTTGAGCTCCAGCGCAAGAGTGCCACGTGTCGACACGCGGGCGCTCTGCGCTTGAGCGCCGGCGAGGAAAAGAGGCTTTTAGCCTAAAAATATTTCTCAGAAGAGAAATCAGAGAGGAGTTGGACTCCTGGGTGTGTTTTTTTTCTTTAGGGGTTTAGGGAAAGATGTTCTTCTTCTTCCTCCTCTGTTAGCTGGATCTTGAAGATCAAGAGATATGGGATTTTTAAAAATCTCTTCTTTTTGAGATCTAATGGAAGATCTGAGTTCCCCTTTATGGGTTTTGTGGTGAAAAACTATTTTGTTTTTATAAAAAGAAGAGTAAAATTCTTGATTTAATTCAAGAGAAAGAAGAAGATTTTGGAACCTTGAAGAAGGAGAAAAGATCTCAGATCTGGAAAATTTTTAGAGAGAGAAATAGTTGTTGAGATATTTCATTATCTTTGCCTTTATAGGCTATACACTTTACAAATAGCCCCTTGGGCTTCACAAAATGGCATTTTGCCTATCCCATGGCTCATGTGCCATTTCTTTATGCACATAAGCCATGGGCTTTACAAAAATTCGGCTTTATGCCTATTTTTCTTACATTTATCCATAAAATAAAATAAAAGAAACACAACAAAATTATTTATTACAAAATTTTTATCTTGGCATGGGGGAAGGTCGTCCGCTTCATGTTCGGGCTCGACCCGGGCATGGGCCCACTGGATCTGAGCTTGGGCCCACTTGGCTTGGGGTTGACTTTGATTTTGACTTGGTCAACCGGGGTGTAATTTTTTACCCCAACAAATTGCCCCCCATCAATAAATACACACCACATATGTGGGTCGTGTGCATGAAATTGATGGATCTTCTTTTACTTGGAGGCGACCTGATTTGGTTCCCGCTTTTTGGGAAGCTGGCACTGCCCTTTTTACGACATGGACGGTCGTTGCTTGACATGTCTCCGAGACGGAGTGTCCATGATAGTCGTTTCCCTGGCCCGGAGTGATCTGGTTCCCGCTTTGTAGGAATCCTGCGCTGCCCTTTTTACGACATGGACGGTCAATGTTGCCCTTTTTCCGACTTGGACGGTCGATGCTTCCCTTTTAGCGAATTGGACGGTCGGTTCTGCCCTTTTTGCGACTTGGACGGTCGATGCTGCCCTTTTTGCGACTTGGACGGTTGGTGCTGCCATTTTAGCGACGTGGACTGTCGATGCTGCCATTTTAGCGACGTGGATTGTCGGTGCTTCCCTTTTAGCGACATGGACGGTCCGTTCTGCCCTTTTTGCGACTTGGACGGTCGGTGCTGCCCTTTTAGCGACGTGGACGGTCGGTTCTGCCCTTTTTGCGACTTGGACGGTCGCTGCTGCCCTTTTAGCGACGTGGACGGTCGCTGCTGCCCTTTTTGCGACTTGGACGGTCGGTTCTGCCTTTTTTGCGACTTGGAGGTCGGTGCTTCCCTTTTAGCGACGTGGACGGTCGGTTCTGCCCTTTTTGCGACTTGGACGGTCGGTGCTGCCCTTTTAGCGACGTGGACGGTCGTTGCTGCCCTTTTAGCGACGTGGACTGTCGGTTCTGCCCTTTTTGCGACTTGGACGGTCGGTGCTGCCCTTTTAGCGACGTAGACGGTCGGTGCTGCCATTTTAACGACTTGGACGGTCGGTTCTGCCCTTTTTGCGACTTGGACGGTCGATGCTGCCCTTTTTGCGACTTGGACGGTCGGTGCTGCCATTTTAGCGATGTGGACGGTCGAAGCTGCCATTTTAGCGACGTGGACGGTCGGTGCTGCCCTTTTAGCGATGTGGACGGTCCGTTCTGCCCTTTTTGCGACTTGGACGGTCGGTGCTGCCCTTTTAGCGACGTGGACGATCGGTTCTGCCCTTTTTGCGACTTGGACGGTCGGTGCTGCCCTTTTAGCGACGTGGACGGTCGATGCTTCCCTTTTTGCGACTTGGACGGTCGGTTCTGCCCTTTTTGCGACTTGGATGGTCGGTGCTACCCTTTTAGCGACGTGGACGGTCGGTTCTGCCCTTTTAGCGACGTGGACAGTCGATGCTGCCCGTTTAGCGACGTGGACGGTCGGTTCTGCCCTTTTTGCGACTTGGACGGTCGGTGCTGCCCTTTTAGCGACGTAGACGGTCGGTGCTGCCATTTTAACGACTTGGACGGTCGGTGCTGCCATTTTAACGACGTGGACGGTCGATTCTGGATTTGACTTGCCCCGCTTCTTGCGGCGTCAGGGATGAAGTTGACTTGTTTCCGAGGTGGAATTTGATTCTGCCAAGGAGGTCATTGGTTGTTTGACTTTATGTGATTTGGGTTGACATCAGCATCACTATGCTGGACAGTCGTTGCTTGACATGTCTCCGAGACGGAGTGTCCATGATAGACGTTTCCCTGGCCCGGAGTGATCTGGTTCCCGCTTTGTAGGAATCCTGCGCTGCTCTTTTTACGACATGGACGGTCAATGTTGCCCTTTTTGGGACTTGGACGGTCGATGCTGCCCTTTTACCGAGTTGGACGGTCGGTTCTGCCCTTTTTGCGACTTGGACGGTCGATGCTGCCCTTTTTGCGACTTGGACGGTCGGTGCTGCCATTTTAGCGACGTGGACTGTCGATGCTGCCATTTTAGCGACGTGGACGGTCGGTGCTGCAGTTTTAGCGACGTGGACGGTCAGTTCTGCCCTTTTTGCGACTTGGACGGTCGGTGCAGCCCTTTTAGGGACGTGGATGGTCGGTTCTGCCCTTTTTGCGACTTGGAGGGTCGGTGCTGCACTTTTAGCGACGTGGACGGTCGATGCTGCCCTTTTTGCGACTTGGACGGTCGGTTCTGCCCTTTTTGCGACTTGGACGGTCGGTGCTGCCCTTTTAGCGACGTGGACGGTCGCTGCTGCCCTTTTAGCGACGTGGACGGTCGGTTCTGCCCTTTTTGCTACTTGGACGGTCGGTGCTGCCCTTTTAGCGACGTAGACGGTCGGTGCTGCCATTTTAACGACTTGGACGGTCGGTTCTGCCCTTTTTGCGACTTGGACGGTCGATGCTGCCCTTTTTGCGACTTGGACGGTCGGTGCTGCCATTTTAGCGACGTGGACGGTCGGTGCTGCCCTTTTAACGACGTGGATGGTCCGTTCTGCCCTTTTTGCGACTTGGACGGTCGGTGCTGCCCTTTTAGCGACGTGGACGGTCGATTCTGCCCTTTTTGCGACTTGGACGGTCGGTGCTGCCCTTTTAGCGACGTGGACGGTCGATGCTGCCCTTTTTGCGACTTGGACGGTCGGTTCTGCCCTTTTACGACTTGGACGGTCGGTGCTGCCCTTTTAGCGACGTGGACGGTCGGTTCTGCCTTTTTTGCGACTTGGACGATCGGTGCTGCCCTTTTAGCGACGCGGACGGTCGATGCTGCCCTTTTAGCGACGTGGACGGTCGGTTCTGCCCTTTTTGCGACTTGGACGGTCGGTGCTGCCCTTTTAGCGACGTAGACGGTCGGTGCTGCCATTTTAACGACTTGGACGGTCGGTGCTGCCATTTTAGCGACGTGGACGGTCGATTCTGGATTTGACTTGCCCCGCTTCTTGCGGCGTCAGGGATGAAGTCGACTTGTTTCCGAGGTGGATTTTGATTCTGCCAGGGAGGTCATTGGTTGTTTGACTTTATGTGATTTGGGTTGACATCAGCCTCACTACGCTGGAATATGGTACCAGGAGCGAATCATCATCTGTCTTTGAGAGGATTTGGGGATTGGTTTTTTTTGTTTGGCATCTGCATTGCTCCACTGAAATAATGCCAGGAGCAACTCATCATTTTCCCCGAGAGGATTTGGGAATTGATGGCTTAGGAGGCAGGTTTAGATCCCTATCACCTAAGACTTTTCAATTTTATGGGCCGTAAGGGTCCCATAAAAGCATTTTCTCCCTACGAGTCGAAAGGATCTCGTAGGTGTATTTTCTCCTTAGGAGTCATGGGGACTCCTAAGTGTGTTGCTCCTTTGTGAGTCGTAAGGATCTCACGCGGGAATTTTCTCCTCTCAAAGTCGAGAGGACTTTAAGAGTGCGTTTCATCTCCTTTTCACGAGTTTGCGCCCTTTCAGGTTTTCACAAACTCGCCGGCAGTCCTGCTGTTTTTACTCACGGAGCCCTTTCGGGTTTTCATCCGTGCCCATTTTGCTTGTGGACATACCTTTTTTTATTTTTTTTTTTATTTTATTAATTTTTTTTGGGTGGGACTTTGAATGTGGTCTCACCGGTAGGACTTGGGAGAGATTGGGATTGTTTTACGCCCGTGGATTGTATACGGTTTTGCAGGATGTATGATCCAGACCGTAGGGCCGGAAAAATTTCAGGACTTTGTCGGTGTCTGCATCGCTGCAATGGAATATAGTACCAGGAGCGACTCATCTTTCGCCGTTGGGGTATGGGATTTGGAATTTGGTTGGCGTCTGCATCGCTGCACTGGAATATGGTACCAGGAGCGACTCATCATTCGCCATTTGGGGATTGGGGAGCGATGGCTTAGGAGACAGGTTTAGATCCCTATCGCCTAAGGCTTTTCAATTTTATGGGCCGTGAGAGTCCCATATAAGCATTTTCTCCCTACGAGTCGTAAGGATCCCGCAGGTGTATTTTCTCCTTAGGAGTCGTGAGGACTCCTAAGTGTGTTTTTCCTTTATGAGTCGTAAGGATCCCACAAAGGTTTGTTCTCCTCATGTATCATGAGGACACATGAGTGGGTCTTCTCAATGGAGCATAATTCCAATGGCGGAGACCAGCCGCGTAACTGGTAATTGTGGTGGGGCATGGGTATGAAGAGAATTATTTGAGCCCGTGGATTGTATACGGTAGTCAACTTAGGGACCAACCGTAGGGCTAGGAGAAATTTAAGAAATTGGATTTTGGTTGGCGTCTGCATCGCTGCACTGGAATGTGGTACCAGGAGCGACTCATCATTCGCCGTTTGGGGACTTGGAATTTGGATTTTGTTTGGCATCAGCATTGCTGCACTGGAATAATGCTAGGTGCAACTCATCATTTTCCTTGGGAGGACTTGGGATTTGGGTTTTTGGTCGGCATCAGCACCGCTAACACTGAAGCGAAATGCCAGGAGCGACTCATCATTTGCCGTTGCCCGTTGGGGAATGATGGCTTAGGAGACAGGTTTGGGTCCCTACCACCTAAGGCTTTTCAATTTTATGGGCCGTGAGGGTCCCATAAAAGCATTTTCTCCCTACGAGTCGTAAGGATCCCGCAGGTTTATTTTCTCCTTAGGAATCGTGAGGATTCCTAAGTGTGTTGCTCCTTTGTGAGTCGTAAAGATCTCACGCAGGGTTTTCTCCTCACAAGGTCGAGAGGACTTTATGAGTGTATTTCATTTCTTTTCACGAGTTTGCGCCCTTTCGGGTTTTCACAGACTCGCCGGTAGTCCTGCTGTTTTTACTCACGGAGCCCTTTCGGGTTATCATCAGTGCCCGTTTTGCTTGTGGACATACCGTTTATTTATTTATTTTTTTATTTTATTTCATTCCTCTTTTTTTTTTGCCGCTGGTGGGACTTTAAAAGTAGTCCCACCGGCGAGATTTAGGAGAGATAGGGGTCATTTACGCCCGTGGATTGTATACGGATTTGCAGGATGTATGATCCAGACCGTAGGGTTGATGTACTCAATTCGCCTGCGACTTGGAGCATTCACGTGTAGTATTTCTTGAGATATCGGCCATTGATGGGTGGCATGGGCCTTTCTCCTTCGGCACTTATTAGTTGGTAGGATCCTCCGTCAAACACTTTCTCAATGACGTATGGTCCTTCCCAGTTTGGCTCGAATTTTCCTTTGGCATGTCGATTGGGGATAATCGGTCTTTTGAGGACCAACACCAATTCACCTTTCGTGAAAGCGTGGAGACGGGTTATCTTGTCATAGGCCCGTGACATTTGGGCTCGGTATAGCTCCAGATTTTGCTGCACCGCGAGCCTCTTTTCTTCGAGGGCATCGAGTTCTTTAAGTCGAAGAAGCACGTTTTCCTCCTCCGTCAACTCATGTTGGATGGCCATTCTTATACTTGGAACCTCGATTTCGAGGGGGAGAATCGCCTCCACTCCGAAGAGCAATGAGTATGGAGTGACTGAGTTGGAGTACGCTGCGTGGTACGATATCCCACAATGCCTCGTGAAGCTTGGGATTCCAGTCTCTCTTGTTGGCTGAAGCATTTTTCCTCAGGAGCTTGCATAGAGTCTTATTGAAGGCTTCGGCTAGCCCATTGGCTCTTGGATTATAGATGGAGGAATATCTCCAGTCTATCTTTTGCTGAGTAGCGAACCTTGAGACATTGAAGCTCTTGAAAGAAGGCCCGTTGTCAGAAATGATTCTTCTTGGTGTACCGAAGCGGTATAGAATATTATGCTGGAAGAATGTCAGAATATCTTTTGTCTTGACTTCTTTTAGTGGGACAGCTTCAGCCTATCTGGAGAAGTAGTCTGTGGCGGCCAGTATAAACCGATGGCCTTTGGATGACGGAGGATCAATTGGGCAAACAATGTCGGTGCCCCAGACTTCGAAGGGCCACGACGCCACCGTAGGATGCAATGGATTGGGATGCTTGTGAATAAAATCACCTTGAATTTGGCAGATATAACATTTCTTTGCATGCTCTCCGCAATCCCGTATCATGGTGGACCAGTAATACCCAAGCCGTTTGATTTGAAGTCGCATCTTGGGGCCAGATTGGTGAGCACCGCAAACGCCCGAGCGAACATCTTTCATGACCTTTTGGACTTCGGCCAATGACAGACACCTGAGCCAGAGTTGGTCATATGACCTGCGGTATAACGTGTCATTTACAAACACATATCGGAGAGCTCTTTTCTTCAGCTGAATCCTCGCAGATTTTTCTTCGGGCAGCTTGTCGTATCGGAGGTACTCTATGAAGGGTTCTCTCCAATCAGGCTCGTCTTGGATGATCGAAGCTTCTTCGGCGGGACTGCTCTTCTGTTCCTCACTTTCCTCTTCTCGTAGAGAGACTGGGGGTAGAATTTGCCGGCTCCTGACTGTGATCAAAATTTCGTCCATGTCAGGATCAGCCAGCTCCTTGGCTAAGCAAGCGAGTATGTCGGCTTTTCCGTTCAACGCTCTGGGGATTCTCATTAGTTCAATATGAGTGAACCGTTTCATGAGTTCCACCACCCGGCCTCTGTACCTAGCTAACTCGAGTTTGTATATCTTATAGTCGCCACTTACTTGGTTGACGACAAGCTGGGAGTCACCGTAAACCCGTAGCCGAAGGATTTCTGTTTCTATGGCGAGTTACAAACTAGTTATTAGAGCTTCATACTCAGCTTCATTGTTTGTCCGAGGCTCAGTGAGAGCAAAAGAACGCCGTAGGGTTCCCATTGATGGCGTGATGAACACCAATCCTATCCCCGGTTTTACCTCCGGGACGCTTGATCTGCTGGAGCTCCTTATTGATGAGGCCCCATCGAAGTAGAGCTCCCAACATGGCTCATCTTCCTCGAGGTGCAGCACTTGTTCGTCGGGTAACTCACAATTTAGCGGCGACCCTTCTGTTATGGGATGAGCAGCGAGAAAGTCTGCAAGAGCTTGCCCTTTTACTGCTTTCTGAGGGGTATAAACTATGTCAAACTCAAGTAGTATGACAGCCCATCTTGCCATTCTGCCTGCTAGGCTTGCTTTGGTCATCAAGTGATTGAGCGGGTCGACCTTGGAGATCAGCATAACCCGATGAGCGAGCAAATAGTGCCTCAGCTTCTTCACAACAAATATTAGAGCCAGGCATTGCTTTTCGATTGGGGAGTAGTTGTGTTCCGCCCCGACTAGAGTTCGACTGAGGTAGTAGAGGGCATTTTCTTTTCCCTCCTCGTTATTCTGGGCAAGGAGCGCACCGAGTGACTCGTCCAGCACGGCAGTGTAGAGAATCAGCGGTTTATTTGGAATGGGAGCGGCCAGCACTGGAGTGTGCAACAAGTATTGTCTGATTCTTTCGAATGCTACTTGACATTCAGCATCCCAGATAAAAGGAGCTCCTTTCTTCATGAGCTTTGAGAAGGGCCTACATCTCCCCAATAAATTTGAGATAAACCTCCGTATATAAGCAATCTTGCCTTGAAAAGATCTTAGCTGCGTCAGACTCTTCGGAGGGGGCATCTCCATGATGGCCTTTATCTTTGATGGGTCAACTTCGATCCCTCGATGTCGGACTATGAAGCCAAGGAATTTTCCCGAAGACACGCCAAAAGCACACTTCAGAGGATTCATTTTCAGATCGTATTCCCTCAGTCTGGTGAGAACGGTCTTGAGATCTTGGATATGATCGGCCTTGGCTTTAGTCTTGACGACCAGATCATCAACATAGCATTCGGCGACTTTATGGATTAGGTCATCAAAGATATTAGTCATTGCCCTTTGATATGTTG
Source organism: Agapanthus africanus (assembly GCA_030015575.1). NCBI lineage: Eukaryota > Viridiplantae > Streptophyta > Magnoliopsida > Asparagales > Amaryllidaceae > Agapanthus > Agapanthus africanus. The sequence continues at coordinate 240,617,096 of JASDDO010000031.1, forward strand.
CACCTGCGTTCTTCAGTCCGAATGGCATTACCTTGTAGCAATATATTCCGATCGGGGTTCGAAATGCCGTGTGCTTCTCATCCTCAGGCGACATCTTGATCTGATTATATCCAGATGAGCCATCCATAAATATGAACAGTTCGTAATTTGAGGTGTCAACGTCCATCATTTCCATGACCGGTAGCGGGAAGTCATCTTTAGGACATGCCTTGTTGAGGTCCCTGAAATCGACACAAACTCGGATCTGCCCATTTTTCTTCTTCACTGGGACTATGCATGCGATCCAGTCTGCATATTTCTCTTCCCTGATGAAGCCGGCATCGATGAGTTTCTTGGTTTCCTCGATGAACTTTTCTTCCAACTCCCTTCTCATTCTTCGAGGATCTTGTTTGACTGGCTTAGCATCAGGAGATATAGTCAGCTTATGCACGGCTACCTCAGGGGAAAGACCAGGCATTTCTTTATACGTCCACGCGAAGCAGTCGACGAACTCACGCAGCAGGGCAATTATCTGCTCTTTCATTTCCTCCGAAAAGAGTGAGCTGATGTAGGTCGGCCTTGGATTATCGGGCGTTCCTAAGTCAATCTCGGTTAGCTCATCAAAGGTTGCTTGTCCGCCATCTTCGAGCTCTTGAGGAGCTTCTTTTGGCTCGGCTATCTCGTCATCATCATTTGATCTTTCGCTGGCCTCACCAACATGGATTATGTAGCACGCTTTGGAATCAGGTTGAATGTAGCCTATGCCCCGTCTATCTGGAATTCGTCCATCGATGAGTGCTCGGACCTGGGGCGGATACCATAGCCCTTCGTAAAACTTTGCTTCGGACTCTGTTTGATATAACCGGCATCCGCACTTCTTAAAGTATTCCCGCATCTCGGGCGCATAGTATCTGGGATTGAGGACGGCTCTTATGCCTCTCTCATAGGGGAGGCACGCGACAGAAAGGTCGTCCGGTTGCACAACGGGGTTTGACCTGTAAAACAGGATGCCCTTCTGTCCATTTTTCCTCCCGGGCACGTAGAAAGTTTCCAGCTGGTCCACGGTAGAGACTGACAATGCGTCGAGCTCTTTGCACATCCGTTCCGGCACCCTTGTGATGGCCAGGGACCCTTCAGCGACTTCGAAGGTCTCTCATAGTTTCTCTTGCTGCATGGGGGGCCGATCTGCACAGCTGTTGCACGGCAGGTCCTCTTCTTCTGACTCTTCAGTGTCACTGCCAAGATGAGGGTGGACTTTGCTGCTAGATGGGCCTTCAGTAACAGATTCGTCCGTATCGCTGCCGAAATGAGGTCGAGTTTGGCGGAAGGACGGGCTTCCAGCGTCGGACTCATCAGTGTCGCTGCCGAAATGCGGGCGCACTTGGGTATTTTTGCTTTTGAAAGTGATAGCCGGCGCAGATTTGCTTTTGAGTCTTGGGGCCGTTCTATCCTCAGTCAGTTGTGGCTTAGCATATCGGACTTCATGCACACCGAACGGCTGGATGTCTCCGTCAATGCGTCTTTCTTCTCCATTTTTAGTATACTTCATGCATTGATGGAGAGTTGACGGAATGATGCCGTAATCGTGGAGCCACGGCCGCCCCAAGAGAATCTTATAAGATGTGTCGGCGTCGATCACGTATATCTTAGCTTCAGTTTGCAGATCCCCAAATTTGATTGGCAAAGCTATAGACCCCAGAACTTGCTGGAAATTTTGGTTGAAGCCTTGAATGACAATCCTTTCCCTTGACAGGTGTCGGACGTCCATTGACAAACTCTTCAGAGTTCGCAAGTTCATGATGTTCACTGAGGACCCCGGATCAATCAATATACGATTAATTCGATCTCCGTCGCTGTACCCGGTCACGTAAAGCGGCCGATTATGCTCAGCCGTTCCCAGTAGCAAGTCTTCATCCTTAAATGTGACTGCGGCGGCATGCAAAGCGTGCTGGGCTTCTTTCATATTAATTTCCGCAAAGTGAGCCTGATACCGCTCAGGGTTTTGTAAAGCGTGAATGAGAACATCTCTAAGCTCCTTAGATAGGACCAAGGCGTCGTAGATGCTCAGGAGAGATGGAAGCTTCCGAAGATGTGCCAAGACATTATAGTCCACCGAGGAAGGACTTATGTTTTCATCGGCCGGTTCTCTGCCATCTTCTTCATTAGCGACTTGTCTTTCCTTCCCTTTTGGGGCGTTGCCCTGATTTTGGGGTAGAGCCCTGCCGCTTCTGAGCTGGATTTGATTGGCCTTTGTGCTGAGCTCCTCGTCCTCTTCGGGAAAACAGAGATCATCCTCGGAGTCGCTGCAAAGATGGATGGCGTAGCAGGTCACTACTGGGATCTCTTCATTAGAGTCTTCTTCTAACTCCTCCAGAATTTCAGCCGCTTGTACAGGGAAGAACTCCTTCAATTGAATCAATGTTCTTTCCTTTTGTTCATATTCTTTGAGAGAATCGATATATTTTTGAATGGTCGATCTCCCTGCAGACTCTTTTTCGGGCCGAGCTGCACTTTTCTTCTTCTTGAGCTTCATGGATTTTGAGCCTGATGGAGCCGCATTGGAAGCGGGACTGGTAGGCTTCTTCTGTCCTTCCCATTCCATCCTGGGCTCTTTCTGAAGTAGCTTTAGCATCTTCTTCGTCTTATTAGATATGTGCGTACTCCACGGAGGCCGCGATGAGTCAGTTTCGTTTTTCAGGGCAGCAGGTTCAGCTGTCTGCTCCCAGAAGGCTTCAACTTCTGTCTGTATAAAGTTGGTGGTTGCAACTTGATTGTTCACCAACACGCTTTTGGACAGCTCGATCTCTCCAGCCTTGTACTGCTTCTCGACCTAGTCTTTGAAGATATAGCAATCCTCGATCGCATGGCTCACTACTCGGTGGTACGGGCAATACAGAGGATTGTCGGTCATTTTTGCTTCTTGGGGTCTTTTCGACTCCGGCAATTGTAGGCCATTGTTCAAGGCATCTTTAAATATCTTGCGGACCTTGTCCCTTCTGAAAGAGTAAACCTTGTTCTTTTTCACCTCTAGGGAAGGCCCATCTCCTCCCAGCAATGGCTTTCGAGATCGGTTGGCTTTGGATTCGCCCGCCTTTCGCTTTTCTTCATTGTCGGAGGCATTGAATACATTGGTACTGCTGGAACTCCCGCTTCTACGGTTGTCCTCCCGCTTGCTTTTCCAAGTTTTGTCTCTCTGAGAATCCGGCGGGGACTCTTGCTTCGAGCGTTCCAGCATTTGGACTTTCTTGGTTAGCTCCTGAAATGTTTTAAGGCCCGCCGTACACAAGAATGGGACCATCCAATTGCTGAGGTTCCCAATGAGAAGGCTGACGGACTGGTCCTGCTCCAGCGGCGGTTCTCACTTGACTGTGAGATTACGCCATCAGGCGATAAAGTCGGTGTTGCTTTCATTCTTTCCCGGCTTGGTCCTCACAAGGTCGGCAATGGAGATTTTATCACTGACGCTCATGAACCTTTGCCGGAACAGAGACTCCATTTGGGCAAAGGTAATGACGGACCCGTCTGGTATGCTCGCGTACCAGTTGAAAGCAACACCAGTCAGGCTGTTGACAAACTGACGAAGAAGGAGCGCGTCATTGCCCCCTGTATTTCCGCACGATGCTTTGAAATGGGCGACGTGCTGGTTTGCATTCCCCGTTCCATCAAATCTTCCGAACTTAGGAATGACGTAGCCGCTTGGGAACTCAATCAGATCGTACTGCGCGGGATATGGCCGCCCACTACTGCCGATTTCTTTCTGAGCTTCAGCTTCGGCCACCAATGTTTTAACCTTGCTGGTGACCAAATCCATTATCCAATCCTGTGTTAGCGGCATAGTGCTATCTGGGGCCAAGGCGTCCCCAGAAGCGGAATGTGGCCGGCTTTCATTCGGCTCAACCAGTCTTGGTCCCAAAGGAACAGGCATTGGCTGCCTCGGATTGTCATCACCCGGTTGATTAGTAGCGGCTTGTGCCTGATTGGGAGGCACTCGAGCAATTTGATCCGTAAGCTGCATAACCGTAAGCCGTAAGCTTGGCCATCTCTTTATCTTTGCTCCCGAGCTGTTTTCGAAGCTCTTGAAGCAGCTCCTGCTCCGCAGTCCTGGGCGGAAAGTCGGCTCTTCCTCGCTGTCCGAGCTTGACTCTGCATGGACCGAGGGGTCTTTCTGCCTATCATCCTCATCGAGATGGTTTTCTTCATCCAGCGGGGGCGGCTGTTCTTGGGCAGCGGCAACCATATTCAGGCTAGATTGGGCTTGGGATGTGGTGGCCCCATCCTTGCTTTTGCTGCGAAGGTTGTCGCTGGGGCGCCCGCCCTCCATATAGACCGTATGGATGATATATCCGGCCGTCTTTCTATCATTGGCGGCTGATTTCACGGATCGCTGTCTTGACCCCCTTGCTTCGGTAGCTGGTGGTCAATTGAAGGCGGCTGGCCTAACCAGGTTCTTGAATGGTGCTGGCGCTTCTTTTCTGGATTTGCCCCGCTGCTTTCGTGCGGCACAGAGCGTCTGATAGACCCTTGAAGAGACAGTGTCGTACTTTTTCTGTTGGGGCCGGGACACGTCTCTTTATGGCACTGTTCGGACCGCTGTCTTCTTGATTCTGGCGGTCATGGCATTTTTCTGAACCCACTTTAGAGGCTTGAAGGAATTGCTGATTCTTACGTCCGACTCAGCCATCGTCGCGGGGCACCCCTGCACTTGGAACTTCACACGATTCCATTTGGCCGAAGCCTTGGCCCTCTTGTTGGCTCGATACCTGAGCCGCTTCTGCCTTAACTTTTCTGTTCTAAGCACCTGGCAGACTTCGGCTCTTTGGGAAGACGCCGCAGACCGGGCGATGGAGGGCCTTGTAGGTACGCTCGATTGTGCATTTGTTGGAGTCATCGCCTGAGCTCGTCCGCAACATTTGATGTTACCCTTTTTACCGAAGTTCTTGCCCCCCGCTGGAGCACCAGAGAATCGTTCAGATACCATCTTAAGTTTCGGTTGTGGTGCCTTGGAGATCACGACATTCGGCTTCTTACCCCTTGAGACCGGCTTGGCCACCTGTTCCGCCGGGATCTCCGCCAGATGAGCGCTTCCGATAAGGTAGATGATGACGGAGCCAAACTGGCGGGCGGTTCCTCCCACTGTCGACTGAGGCTTGCGGGGAGAACCACACGAGCGTTGATCTTGACCACGTACGGAATCGGGGTCACGTTGGAAGCTGAATTCGTCTGGGGAGACATTGCCGTCGAAGGTTGATTGCTGCATGGAAAAAGAACATCATTTCAGTATAGGCAATCGATATGTATATTGATTGAGTTCGCATGAACGTTTAACCCGAAATATGGGAGGAGAGATTGGTCCCACCGGGCGTGCCAGAATCTGTAGGGTGTTTTTCGTCACCCCATTGAGATGGGAATACGCGCACGCTTGTCAGGCGTACTACAGATTCCCCCTGCCTAGGGTAGGCCGGGGTTTAATTATTTTAGGGATCCGAATCTCCGGCAGCCGCGGACTAAGCTGCCGTTAATTACCCCCCGCCTTTGGGGAGAGGGAACCTCCGATTAACGGGTTAAACTGGTCATGCGAACTCAATGTGCAGTGTACGTGCGTTTTGTTTTGGAGGGGGGTTTAATTATATCGGGAGCCACGCAGAGTTTTTATGGGGGTCCCTCTAGAGGAGGAAGAAGAAGAATAGAGGAGAGAGAATGGCTATGATAGAATGAGATGGTATTTTTACAACCATAACATATTAAGTGAATTATCAAATTAATAAAATTAATCTAAATGAAAAAGTTGATGGAAGGTTTGATAAGACTATTATCATTTCATATTAAATGGTTTTTGCAAGAATCAAAGAGCATCTTTGATGTGTAATGATGATAGTCAATGTTTCAACCATGGTCAACAAGTCAACCTTGGTCAACAAGTAAACAAACCCAACCATGACACAATTTCATTTAATTAATATTATTAATTGATATATCACAAATTCATTAGGGTTTGGAAAAATACGACTGTCAACTGTGCATACACACCCGTTCCGAAACCCTAATGAAAATCCTCTTCCTCCGCCTCAATCAACTGTGCAAACACACCCGCATTCGTGTTCCGAGGAACATGAATACAATGAGATAAAACTAACCCCAAAACATATACTAGGATCTGGCTCAAACCAGAGCCCGCTAGTAATATCCGTCCGGACTCCAAACGTGCACAAGTGCGCGGATGAGAACGAACCCTGCCTCAAAACCATGCGACCTCTACTCTGTTTTGCCCAAAGGAGAATAACCCTTTGTGTGGGACTCTGAAGACTCGACACTATACTGGCAGTGGGTTTAACCACAGACCGCAAGTGGCACTAGCTGTACGTAACGGTCCCCAGGTAGATGCCGATAAGAAGACGGACGAGGTGAAACCCATCTGAACTCCTACTGAGTCTGCATGTGACATTCTCCGTACAGTCCGGTCTGTTCATCTGATACATCGCATGGCGGCCCTAGGGGCGGTAAACGTCAGTCCCCTAATAGCGGTACAAGTCGTGTCGGAGTGTAGCCCAGAACACCCTGAGATAACACTGGAAACCTACCAGTATATCTCGCTTGCCCTGGCCAGGGACTACTTGTGTAATGGCTCTTCTAGACACAGCGCGATGTCAACCCCCAATACCGGGAGAGACGATTCCTGTCTAACCATCACTGCCTCCAAGTGCTTCGGGACTGCACCCAAAAACTACCTGTTTGCACGACTCCTTTGAGCCGTGGTAGGGTAGTAATCAAAGTGCAGTGGGAACACACTCGAGGCGAAGTGACAGTGTCAAGTCAGCGGAATAAGCTGTACTCATGTCACCTGGGAACTGATAACTGACGATAGGTATAATACCAACCAATAGTTCCCGACGAGTCCTGTCCAGTGTACTCGTAACCTAACGAGCACCCGCATACTATCTCAAGTACGACGTACTGACGGCTGTGGGACAGACCGTTTCCCAAGCTGGGATGAGAAGCGTATATGCTAGTCTACTCCGGAGTATCGATGCCCTGTCTCGATAGTCCTACGACTAGGGACCTGCATAAGGATGTGCTTGTGGATTAGCCAGCCCCCACGAGTGTGACTGCCATCACAACGCTTGTAATCAAGCAAAGATCCTAAGGGCTCCACTAATGTGTAAAGGCAATATGCTAAAAGAAACACATGCACACATTAAAGAAGAAACAAACCAAGTAGCATACTACTATATTGAGCAAGATTGTTTATACAAGGTGAATATCCCAAGCTTCCATCAAGTAATATACAAACTAGTATGATACGGTAATGGCCTCTAGGGCATATACACTAACAACTGCCACCCAGGTATTGAGCAATCAGAAGATTAACAAGCAAGCCTGTACATTCTCCTGCGAATCCAATCAGTAACACTCCCGTACAGTCCGGTCTCTTCGTCTGATATATCGCATATCTCGCCTAGGGGTGGTAAACGTCAGACCCTAGTAGCTTGATAAGTCGTGTCGATATGAGGTCTATAACAGTTCGAGAAACTACTGATAACACTTACCAGTAAATCTCAGCAACCCTGGCCAGGGATTTCCAGTTATAGCCAATCGAACACAGCGCAACATCAACTCCCTATACCGGGAGAGACGAAACCCCTCCTATCGCTGATTGCCTCCATGTGATTCAGGACTGTACCCAAAGGCCACCTTTTTGCACGCCATCTTGGACGTGGTATGATGGAAATCAAAGCACAGTGCGAATCACACAAGACTCTATGACGATCTCGGGTCTACAGACTAACCTGTACCAGTGTCACCAGAGAATTGCCATCTGACGTGAGGTATAATACCATCTGGGAGTTCTCGGCGAGTCCGTCCAGTGTACCCAGTCTCCACTGAGCACCCATTTACCTTCTCTGATGTAAAACACCATTGGATATGGGATCATCCATCGCCCATCATATGGGTTAAGAAGCGTATACGCTAGTCTACTCTGGAGTATCGATGCCCTGTCTCGGTACTCCCACGACTAGGAACATTTGAAGGATGTACTTAGCGACTACACTGTCCCCACTAGTATGATCTGCATCATAGTCCTGGTAGTCAAGTACTCATCCTAAGGGCTTTATCAACATGTAACATAGAGACAATCAGGGTACATGTTAAGATAAAGAGCAACCCGATAGCATATTATCATATCGAGCAAGAAAGTCCTCCCTATATATGTCCAAGCATCCACTACAATATACATCGTATGTACAGTAATGGCTTCTAGAGCATACATATAACTAACAATCTCCCACTTGCACTAGGGCCATCTGTTGTGGTATCGCATACCCAACAATCAGTTGTGTTTGAAGTATCTCATACTCGACCATCCCATAAAAGTCTCTACTGGGAAATAAGCCTTTGTGAGTGGATCCGCGCTGTTGTCCTCTGTGTCTACTCTCCTAACCTCGATCTCCCTGGAGATCAACCATCTCCATGATCAGGCGATACTGCCTAAGAATATGTCTTGATCTCTGATGGGATGGGGGTTCCTTGGCAAAAGCCAAAACTCCATTGTCACACAATGGTAGGAACGAAGTTCATCTCATGAACTGTTATCTATATCCAGACTGCCTCTTCGGTAGAATCCTTGGTAGTGATTTATCCTGCTTTTAATCCTCTAGTATGTCACGGTATCTAGCTTGGAACTCTTCTAACATACAGTCCCTCCACTGAGGGTAAAGACAATGCCTGTGACTGACATTCAGTCGTCCTTATCATCCTGGAACCTTTCCAGTGATTCTCCCCAGGATCTATTGATACAATATCACTTCTGTAATGGTCGAGATTTCTAATAAAATGACTTTCATTTTGAATTCCTAGAGTCGAGTAGTTATTTACATTTTTTTTGAGTAAATGAATGTTTTTAATAATTTTTCTGAACATTGAATAGGATTAAAAGAATTTTCTAATTCTACTTATTCTTTTCATAGGCATAAAATGTTTTAATAAAATTTTATAATACCTTAAAATAATCTACATATTTTTATTATCAAGTAAAGCAATTAAGTCGTAATTAAAAATATTTTAAAGATAAACTAGATATTATATAATTATTATAACTAGCTAACAATTTAGAAATGGATATATTATTTTTTTTTAGCCAAAATTATTTTTATAGTAAATATAATAATAAAATATATTATCTAGAAATTTTCCATAATTTTCCCGCATTTTAAACTATTTTTTAACTATTTTTGGAAGCCAAATCCAATTTTAAAATAATAAACAGAAATATTATTTTTTATATAAAAAATAAAATAAAATAAAATAAGCCCCTTTAACCTGGACCGTTGGATCACAAGATCCAACGGCCCAGAACCCGCTGACGGCGCCCACGTGGTGGGGACCACGCGAAAGCGCGTGATCCCCACACGCGCAGGCGCGTGGCGACGCGTGGCGACGCGTGGCGTAGCGGCGGGGGCTGGCGGTGCGATCTGGGCCGTTGGATGCAGATCCAACGGCCACGAAACGTGGCGGCGGGCGCAATCATTAACTGAATGATTCGCAATGATTGGCCGGCGTGATTTTCCGTGGGTTTTAACTACTTTTTTGGATTTTATTGTTACCATTTGAACCCTATAAATAGGCACTTTAAACCTAAATTTCTCACACCACCGAACTCCAAAAATTCTGAAAAAAATACCGGTGCGTTCGTATCGACGACGCGGACGCTGCGGCTACATTCAATCGCCAAGGAAAAATCGGGACGCGGAGCTTTTGCGTAATTTTTGTACCAGCCCACGTCTTCCACCGTCTACGTCCAAACTTTAAACAAAGGTAGGATCCGTCTCTCTCTCCTTTTCCTGTCACCTTCTTCTATCGAAATTCCAACTTCTAATCATCAACCCACATTTAAAAAGTTGTTATAATAATTGTGCATACCTTTTTCTTTGTACCCTCAATATTAATAATATTAACCCCATTTAAAACGATGTTAAATTTCCTTTGTACATAGAAATATATTGCATACCCAAAACACCTTGAATCTAATATGCTTAATGTCATGAATTGTCATTCTACCTCTGACATACCCACACTATAAAAATGATCTCGTAATAGGCTACTTCCACAAGATGCTCTCGTTTAATTTAAATATTATATTTGTTTAAATAGCTATAAGAACTAAAAGATATATGAAATAAATATTTTAGATACAGTATACGTATGTTCTACTTACAAATAGTTCTAAAACCCCTCAACTTTTTAAGAAAGAAAATATTAAATTTAAATAACGATATTTTTTTATAAAAAAAAAGAAAAAGGAATAGTTGGTATCTTTTAAAAGGTAATTCGAAAATAACACCAATCTAGATTAAAGGAACGGTTGTAGGCATCGATCGTTTATCTAAACCAGACTTTGTGCTGTCTAGGCAAGTGTGTCTAAGGCTGGTAGTTTTTAATTAGGCCCAATACTTACGTAGTGGAGTACCTTCCCACTTACCTGGCACTTACCTAGCCACAATTGGCGGTGAAGAGGCGATTTGAGGACCTCATAACTTATCCTTTTGGAATATTAGGAGCAGTCTAGATTTTTAAATAAAAAAAAACACCTTTTAAAAGATTTTCAAATAAACATCACAACCTTGTATCAAAAGGATATTTTCTGTAAAACCTTATTCTTTTCCAAAATAATAAATATCCCAAATATCATGATTTTTCTTAGAAATAATAAACGATATTTAAACCTTACTGTTTTAACTAAGCCTTTTCCGAAGGACACGAAGTACTTTACAAATTCTAGATAATAAAACGAGTGGTTGTGGAAGGCCATATTAAATGAGATCAAATACACTTTCTAAAATCCCTGTTTAAGACAACATGACATACAAAACATGATACGGTTAGGGTTAGAATGCGCGGACCTAGGTATGGAATACTTTATGAAGATCCCTGCAGGCAGGGTGAACAGTCCAAAGTGTGGACGACTATATAAATATGAAGATCCCGATATTCCGGGTGAACAGTCCAAAGTGTGGACGACTATACAAATATGAAGATCCCGATATTTCGGGTGAACAGTCCAAATGTGGGCGACTATACAATATGGAAATTCCATGCCTAGAAGTATACGCACTAACTCTAATCCGTCCGAACCTTTATACTAAACCACGGGGATGGGTAGTTTGATTAGGCAAGGATAATTCGGAGCTCGGATTCCCCTACTACTCGATCATGATCCCGGGAAGTGAAACGGTACATTTCACTTCCCCAGTTGTTGTTCCGTGGCCACAACGGAATAATCTCGAGTATCCGGACCCTTGTTTAACAAACTAATACAAACTATTACCTTCATCTACACATAACCTACAACATATGGAACATACTCATATTCACATATCCAATTTGTACTTAACCTCATACCTTTATACTCATGTACATCATATTCATTATACACACATGTTCGTTTCTATACCTTTACTATCTTATGAGGTAATCCTACCCGAGTATAACTCGCTGACGGACTTTCTCTCTTTTACCCTTTTGGAATGTCCGTTAGATGGGAATGAGTTTTACGAAGAAGATCTAGGCGAGGAACCAACTAACGAAGATTTTGCAGAGATGGCATCGGAGGATTAATTAGTTTTCTTGTTGCCCACTTGTTTAGGGTTTTGTTTCCTTTGATGTAATTAAAACAATTAGTTGCTTTGCTCTTTCTTTGGAATGTAATAAAGTTGGTTAATGGAAATAAATGCTTTTCGCTTTATTGTTTTATTTTTGTACACAACCCTGCATACTATGTTTCATTCTTACGCTTAACGTAACTGTATTGAATAGAACACTTGCAATACAGTTAGATTGCGGACCTTGCCACACCTTCCTTCTCCTTCTTGGGAAGCGGGGCGTGACAGGTTTTTGTGGTGGCCCATGCAGGTCTGTCTTGTGTACTAAAATGAAACTGTTAACCGACTTATTATATTTGTGAATCCTATCCGTTTGTATCAATTTCATAAAGTTTTCCCATTCCTCGTCCTTTCCTTGACATCTCTGTATCCTGACCATGACCGTCCTTCTCAGGCCATGGCACATCTTCCGGATGAGGACAGTACGTCAGTCATCACCTTTGAAGCTACGCTTGGGTTTTCGGACGACGAAGTAATAGGTCCCCAAATAAATATCCCCAAGGACGATATGGAAGAGGACGAAGAGGAAGATCCCATGGAGGAAGACGAAGAGGAAGATCCCGTTGAGGAAGAGGAAGTTGAGGAAGACGAAGAGGAAGATCCCGTTGAGGAAGAGGAAGTTGAGGAAGACGAAGAGGAAGATCCCGTTGAGGAAGAAGAAGTTGAGGAAGAGGAAGAGGAAGATCCCGTTGAGGAAGAGGAGGAGCCCGAAGTGGAGGCTCCCGCTGAGGAAGAAGTCCCAGTAGAAGAAGAAGAACCAAGAGAATACGGGCCACACATGTGGTTCATTGGGAAGACCCTCTATATTCGGGGGCACGCTTATCGATGTGTTCGTCTTACCCCTCCGCAACTCTACCGCCGGGATGTACCAGGCTCTCCTTTCTTTTATAGTTTTGCAAGAAAGATCAACAGGCACCGAGCCAATAACGCGCAGTTTCCGCCTCCAAATTGATGGACGAAGGGCATCTGTTTAGCTCTTAGTTTTTAGTGAGCAAAATAAAATGTGTATAGAAGTAGGATCCTATTTAAATAATTCCTTGTAGTCCCGTTGGCATTTTTTTTAATAAAATCTTGATTTTGACAATTGCACTCTCGTGTCTCTCATTTTTATTATTCCTTACTAGTTTCCCTCTGGCATGAATCGTTACTCCTCCTGCAAGTTACTACTCTATGTCTTTCACCTACGGTTTTAGCCTAACCCCTTCTGATTCAGATACCCATGGCTGGACGACACCATCACCGCAACCGAAGGGGAAACGGAGACATTGAACCCACTGCTCAAAACGCAGCGATGCTACAAATGCTGCAAGGACTACTGGAGCAACAGCAGCAGCAGACAGCTGCTCTGCATCAAGAGCTGCGCGAGAGTAGGCAGCAACAAGCAGAAGTTTTAAAGCAGGCACTGGTCCCAGTTCCTCAAGGAGCGGCGGGGGTGAAACAGTTCAGATCACTCCACCCTAAGGCTTTTTCAGGAAAGGAAACTCCTTTAGAAGCTGAAGAATGGCTCAAGGGAACAATCAACGACCTCAGTGCCGCCCAAATCCCGAAGGACGCGTGGGTGAACATTGCCAAACTATAACTCACTGATAATGCCCGAATATGGTGGGAGGCCGAGGAAAGCAGGTTGAAGGAGCCCGTCGACTGGGAAACATTCAAACGACGGTTCGATACTCAATACTTTCCCGCCGTAGCACACCTAAAAATGGAACGGGAGTTTGTACAGTTCCAACAGGGGAGTATGTGGGATAAATCGGTGGACGAGTACGCTTCGGAGTTCGCGAGATTAAGTCGGTTTGCGCATCACCTGGTGGCAACTCCGGAACTGTATGCCAAAAGATTCCGGCAGGGGTTGGATCTGAAGACGCAGTCATCCATGTCTTCTGCCACCTTAACAACTTATGATGAAATCCTAGAGGCGGCACGAAACTTCGAAGACCTTCAGAGACGCATAAGGAAGGATGATCGATTGACTGGCATTAAGCGACCCGCCCAGCAAGTTCTTAGAGGAGCCTCTTCCAGTTTTCACGTGAGGCAACAACCTAAGAGACCAGCAGGACCAGCTACTTTCAGGAAACCTGCAGTCACATGCAACCATTGCGGAAAGGTCGGACACTTCATGAAGGATTGCCGCTATTTGAACAAGCTCTGTATAATCTGTGGGTCTCCGGAACATGCCATAGGGGATTGTCCACAGAGAAGACGACCATTACTCCCGGACAGCAGACCAGCCAATCTTGGAGCGCCTCAACAGGGAGCCCGGCCACCACCCGCTAATAAACCGAACGGGCAAGGAACAACAGCTAGAGGACCACCTTTACCCCAACAGAAGCGAGTCTTTCAGCAAGCTCAGCGCAACGGACCGAAGCGTCAGGCCTTTACTATGACCGCAGAAGAGGCTGAAGCAACTGGTGAAGTAATTACAGGTATCGCTGTTTTGACTAGCATATTTCCAAGTTCACTCCCATCTTGCATACATATCTTGTTAGGCTCTTCCTAATCTTCTTTCACCTATAACTTAGGTATCCTCCTAGTAGCCTCTTTACCTGCATTCACACTTTTTGACTCTGGTGCGCCGCATTGCTTTATGGCACAAAAGTTTGTGACCACCAACTCCATCCCCGTAACACCTCTCATCACCGAGTGGAACATCAACACGGGAAACGGTGTGATCAAATCCACTTCAGGATACGATCTGTGCCCCGTGGTAGTCTGCGGGCGAGGTTTCTATGCCAACTTTATGGTAATAGATATGCCCAATTTCGACGTGGTCTTGGGTATGGACTGGTTGAGTACTTTCTACGCTACTATCGACTGTCGTCAAAGGAAGGTAGTGTTTGAAATCCCTGACCACCCGCTGTTCATATTCGAGAGTGGAAGTAAGTCCTTAGACCCAGCAACCTACCGAGCTGTACCGAGGAAGGAAGAGACTTTGTACGTCGTACAAAGGGAGGAAAGGATGCCGATGGTCGTACGAGAGTTTGAGGACGTATTTACAGAAGTGTCGGGTTTGCCGCCGGATCGGACGTTTGAGTTCACCATAGACTTGGTACCAGGAACTCAACCCATATTGAAGGCACCGTATCGAATGGGGCCAGCAGAATTGAAGGAGCTTCGAGTGCAAGTGGAGGACCATCTCAATAAGGGGTTCATTCGGCCCAGCTCGTCACCTTAGGGTGCCCCAGTTCTTTTAGTACCTAAGAAGGATGGAACTAAGCGGATGTGCATTGACTATCGGGAATTAAATAAAGTAACAATCAAGAACAAATATCCCTTGCCACGGATAGATGACCTGTTCGATCAGCTGGAGGGAGCCCTAGTGTTCTCCAAGTTGGATTTACGAACAGGCTACCATCAACTCAAGGTGAAAGCGTCTGACATACCCAAGACGGCTTTCAGGACTAGGTATGGACATTATGAATTCCTAGTGATGCCCTTTGGAGTAACCAATGCCCCCGCAGTCTTTATGAACTTGATGAATCAAGTGTTTTACGAGCAATTAGACAAGTTTGTGGTTGTCTTCATCGACGATATTCTAGTGTATTCTAAGAATCAAGAAGAACACACAGAACACTTGCGTGCGGTGCTCGAAACCTTGCGACAACACCAACTTTATGCAAAGCTCAGCAAATGCGAGTTTTGGTTAGAGCAGGTGGCATTCCTGGGACACGTGGTGTCAGGCGAAGGGATTTCAGTGGATCCATCCAAGATTGTCGCGGTACAAGCATGGCCGATACCAAGAACTGTTACCGAGATCAGGAGCTTTTTGGGACTTGCTGGGTATTACCGTCGTTTCATCAAGAACTTCTCCAAAATTGCGGAACCACTGACGACTTTGACTCGGAAAGATGTACCGTATGTATGGTCCGAGTGTTGTGTGGAAGCATTCACTGAGTTGAAGACCCGTTTAACCTCTGCACCCATTCTTACGATTCCCGACAGGACTGGAGGATTCGACGTACATTGCGACGCCTCGGGAAAAGGCTTGGGATGCGTTTTGCACCAACATGGTAGGGTAGTGGCCTATGCGTCCAGACAATTAAAGGTACATGAGCGAAACTACCCAACGCATGATTTAGAACTTGCCGCAGTTGTTTTCGCACTAAAAATTTGGAGGCACTATTTGTTGGGTGAGAGAGTAGATATTTACACCGACCACAAGAGTTTGAAGTATATCTTCACCCAGAAGGAACTCAATATGAGGCAGAGGAGATGGCTGGAATTAATGGCAGATTTCGACGTAAATTTGCAATACCATCCGGGAAAGGTGAATGTAGTCCCGGATGCTTTGAGTCGTCAACCCATGATTTCGAGTCTGACTACTCATTGGAGGAATCGCCAAGATCTTAATGAACTAGAAACCGAGTTATTAATGCCCGGAATATATACATCCTTCATGAATTTGCAAATTCACTCAACATTAGTCGAACGGATCAAGACCTCTCAAATGGAGGACCCGAAGTTGCGAAGGATCAAAGAACAAGTGGACGCCAATCTGCGGACGGATTTCATCATACACGAAGATGGTTCTTTGAGATATGGAAGCAGAGTCTGTGTACCTAAGGGGGAGATGAGGGAGGAATTATTAAAAGAGGGACATAGTTCTCCCTACTCTGTTCATCCGGGAGGAACAAAGATGTACAAGGACCTCAGGCAAAACTAATGGTGGCATGGGATGAAGCGGGAGATAGCCAAGAGTATATCCAAATGTCTCGTTTGCCAACAAGTAAAAGCCGAACACCACAGGACGGCGGGTCTATTACAGCCGTTACCAATACCCGAATGGAAATGGCAAAACATTACTATGGATTTTGTGACCGCACTCCCTCGCAGCTCTAAGGGGAACGACGCTGTATGGGTGATTGTGGACCGACTCACCAAGTCGGCGCATTTCATTCCTTTTCGAGTGGGTCAATCAACCGAAAGCCTTGCAAAAAGGTATATGGAGGAGATTGTCAGATTGCACGGCGTACCGATTTTCATCGTGTCCGACCGGGATACGCGTTTCAGATATAAGTTTTGGCAAAGCCTACAAGAGAGTCTGGGCACGAATCTGAGTTTCAGTACCGCCTACCATCCTCAGACCGATGGCCAATCAGAAAGGGTTATTCAAATTCTCGAAGACATGCTCCGGGCCTGTATGCTGGATTTTAAAGGATCTTGGGAAGATCACCTGCACTTGGTAGAGTTTGCTTACAACAATAGCTACCAGTCTAGTATCGGCATGGCGCCTTTCGCCGCTTTGTATGGACGAAAGTGTAGGTCACCGTTAAGTTGGGACGATATTGGGGATCGAGAACTACTAGGCCCCGAGATGATTGTCGAGAAAGTAGAGGTGATAAGAACCATCAAAGAACAATTACGCATAGCACAAGATCGGCAGAAGCATTGGGCGGATACAAAGAGAAGGCCACTAGAGTTCCAACCAGGAGGACACGTGTTTCTGAAGATTTCTCCTAACCGGGGAGTGATACGTTTTGGGAAATGCGGAAAACTCAGCCCACGGTTTATAGGTCCCTTCGATATTCTCGAACGGGTTGGAGAGGTTGCGTATCGTTTAGCCTTGCCTCCTTCTCTGGAGGGCGTACACAACGTTTTTCATATCTCTCAATTGAGGAGATATGTCAGCGATCCCGGTCACGTTTTAGATCATTCCGAAATCACCGTGGGAACTGACCTAACCTATGAACAACAGCCGGTGGAGATCCTTGATCGGAAGGAAAAGATCTTGAGAGACAAGACGATCAGATTGGTTAGGGTCATGTGGAGGAAGGACTCTCCCGGAGAATCCACGTGGGAAAGAGAAGACGAGATGAGAGAACGACATCCTCACTTATTTGAAGTTTCCTTTATGTAATTTTTCCTTCCCTCCTTCCTTTTGACCTACTTTCTGAATTTCGGGGACGAAATTATTCTAAGGAGGGTAGATTGTAATGGTCGAGATTTCTAATAAAATGACTTTCATTTTGAATTCCTAGAGTCGAGTAGTTATTTACATTTTTTTTGAGTAAATGAATTGTTTTTAATAGTTTTTCTGAACATTGAATAGGATTAAAAGAATTTTCTAATTCTACTTATTCTTTTCATAGACATAAAATGTTTTAATAAAATTTTATAATACCTTAAAATAATCTACATATTTTTATTATCAAGTAAAGCAATTAAGTCGTAATTAAAAATATTTTAAAGATAAACTAGATATTATATAATTATTATAACTAGCTAACAATTTAGAAATGGATATATTATTTGTTTTTAGCCAAAATTATTTTTATAGTAAATATAATAATAAAATATATTATCTAAAAATTTTCCATAATTTTCCCGCATTTTTAACTATTTTTTTACAATTTTTGGAAGCCAAATCCAATTTTAAAATAATAAACAGAAATATTATTTTTTATATAAAAAATAAAATAAAATAAAATAAGCCCCTTTAACCTGGACCGTTGGATCACAAGATCCAACGGCCCAGAACCCGCTGACGGCGCCCACGTGGTGGGGACCACGCGAAAGCGCGTGATCCCCACACGCGCAGGCGCGTGGCGACGCGTGGCGTGGCGGCGGGGGCTGGCGGTGCGATCTGGGCCGTTGGATGCAGATCCAACGGCCACGAAACGTGGCGGCGGGCGCAATCATTAACTGAATGATTCCCAATGATTGGCCGGCGTGATTTTCTGTGGGTTTTAACTACTTTTTTGGATTTTATTGTTACCATTTGAACCCTATAAATAGGCACTTTAAACCTAAATTTCTCACACCACCGAACTCCAAAAATTCTGAAAAAAATACCGGTGCCTTCGTATCGACGACGCGGACGCTGCGGCTACATTCAATCGCCAAGGAAAAATCGGGACGCGGAGCTTTTGCGTAATTTTTGTTCCAGCCCACGTCTTCCACCGTCTACGTCCAAACTCTAAACAAAGGTAGGATCCGCCTCTCTCTCCTTTTCCTGTCACCTTCTTCTATCGAAATTCCAACTTCTAATCATCAACCCACATTTAAAAAGTTGTTATAATAATTGTGCATACCTTTTTCTTTGTACCCTCAATATTAATAATGTTAACCCCATTTAAAACGGTGTTAAATTTCCTTTGTACATAGAAATATATTGCATACCCAAAACACCTTGAATCTAATATGCTTAATGTCATGAATTGTCATTCTACCTCTGACATACCCACACTATAAAAATGATCTCGTAATAGGCTACTTCCACAAGATGCTCTCGTTTAATTTAAATATTATATTTGTTTAAATAGCTATAAGAACTAAAAGATATATGAAATAAATATTTTAGATACAGTATACGTATGTTCTACTTACAAATAGTTCTAAAACCCCTCAACTTTTTAAGAAAGAAAATATTAAATTTAAATAACGATATTTTTTAAAAAAAAAAGAAAAAGGAATAGTTGGTATCTTTTAAAAGGTAATTCGAAAATAACACCAATCTAGAATAAAGGAACGGTTGTAGGCATCGATCGTTTATCTAAACCAGACTTCGTGCTGTCTAGGCAAGTGTGTCTAAGGCTAGTGGTTTTTAATTAGGCCCACTACTTACGTAGTGGAGTACCTTCCCACTTACCTGGCACTTACCTAGCCACAATTGGCGGTGAAGAGGCGATTTGAGGACCTCATAACTTATCCTTTTGGAATATTAGGAGCAGTCTAGATTTTTAAAAAAAAAAAACCCCTTTTAAAAGATTTTCAAATAAACATCACAACCTTGTATCAAAAGGATATTTTCTGTAAAACCTTATTCTTTTCCAAAATAATAAATATCCCAAATATCATGATTTTTCTTAGAAATAATAAACGATATTTAAACCTTACTGTTTTAACTAAGCCTTTTCTGAAGGACACGAAGTACTTTACAAATTCTAGATAATAAAACGAGTGGTTGTGGAAGGCCATATTAAATGAGATCAAATACACTTTCTAAAATCCCAGTTTAAGACAACATGACATACAAAACATGATACGGTTAGGGTTAGAATGCGCGGACCTAGGTATGGAATACTTTATGAAGATCCCTGCAGGTAGGGTGAACAGTCCAAAGTGTGGACGACTATATAAATATGAAGATCCCGATATTCCGGGTGAACAGTCCAAAGTGTGGACGACTATACAAATATGAAGATCCCGATATTTCGGGTGAACAGTCCAAATGTGGGCGACTATACAATATGGAAATTCCATGCCTAGAAGTATACGCACTAACTCTAATCCGTCCGAACCTTTATACTAAACCACGGGGATGGGTAGTTTGATTAGGCAAGGATAATTCGGAGCTCGGATTCCCCTACTACTCGATCATGATCCCGGGAAGTGAAACGGTACATTTCACTTCCCCAGTTGTTGTTCCGTGGCCACAACAGAATAATCTCGAGTATCCGGACCCTTGTTTAACAAACTAATACAAACTATTACCTTCATCTACACATAACCTACAACATATGGAACATACTCATATTCACATATCCAATTTGTACTTAACCTCATACCTTTATACTCATGTACATCATATTCATTATACACACATGTTCGTTTCTATACCTTTACTATCTTATGAGGTAATCCTACCCGAGTATAACTCGCTGACGGACTTTCTCTCTTTTACCCTTTTGGAATGTCCGTTAGATGGGAATGAGTTTTACGAAGAAGATCTAGGCGAGGAACCAACTAACGAAGATTTTGCAGAGATGGCATCGGAGGATTAATTAGTTTTCTTGTTGCCCACTTGTTTAGGGTTTTGTTTCCTTTGATGTAATTAAAACAATTAGTTGCTTTGCTCTTTCTTTGGAATGTAATAAAGTTGGTTAATGGAAATAAATGTTTTTCGCTTTATTGTTTTATTTTTGTACACAACCCTGCATACTATGTTTCATTCTTACGCTTAACGTAACTGTATTGAATAGAACACTTGCAATACAGTTAGGTTGCGGACCTTGCCACGCCTTCCTTCTCCTTCTGGGGAAGCGGGGCGTGACAACTTCATCTAGTGAGAATCTTAACATCCAATTAGATCTATCTCATAGATGTAAAATCTAGGATTTAGGAGGTATCACTTTGATCCTTATATGGAGAATCTAAGTGATAAGAGGAGATTGACCGAGCGTAGCATAGGAAACTCCTTCCCTATCAAGAGTATGTCATACACGTACAATACGAGGATCATCACCATACTCTCTACTACATTTTTGTATATACAAGGTTCATCTACCATTTTGTTGAAGTAAAACTCTTTGACTACCACATCAAAACAGACGTTCCAACTCCGCGATGCCTGCTTTATCCCATAAAGCAACTTGCATACATTTCTGATGCTCCCACTGTCTATGAAGCCCTCTGGCTGTGTACTTATAGACGCTCTCTTCTAAATCATCATTTAGAAAAGCTGTCATGACACTCAACCGCCAGAAATCGTAGTCATGGTATGTAGCAATGGCAAATAGGATCTGGATGGACTTAAGCATATCTTTGAATGTCCCAACTTTTCCATGTACACCTAGTAATCTTCTCAAGATATACTTGCTCCTGATGGGGATTTAACCCTTCAGATAAAGCAACCAAAGTCCATACTTTGTTGGTGTATTTGGATTCCATCTCAAATCGCTTAGCATCCAGCCATTCTTACAGAGTCCCCACTCCTGATGGCTTGCTCGAGACTAGTTAGGTCATCATCTCATGATGCAATCCTTGCTCCCACTGTCACAGAGAAAACCGAAGTATCTCTCAGGTGGGTGAGGAACCCTACTAGATCGGCGAAGAGGCTGAGGTTCGTTGGTTACTATTGAATCCTTCGGTTCTACCAAATCATCTACTGCAGTTTGTATAGCTGGAACTCTTTCCAGTTCTACCTCATGACCACTAATTTCTTCACAATAAATTCCCTTTCACAAAGGTGGCATGCTGAGAAACAAAACATCTTTTGTTCCTCGATTTGGTAGAAGATATTCCCTTGCGAATGCTTGGGATATCCAACAAACTTCCACAGAACTGACTTTGCCTCGATCTTGTCTGGATTATGCCTTTAGACATAGGTCGGACAACCCCAAATCTTAACTACCTTAAGAGATGGGCTCTTCCCATACCATATCACATATGGAGTGGCAAGTATCTGATTTGATTGGAACCCTATTCAATAGGTATGCAGCTTCACAAGTGCATAACCCCCAAACGGAAATAGGTAACTCAGTAGTACTCATCATAGAGCACACCTTATCACATAGGGTGTGATTGCTCCACCCCGATACACCGACGTGCTGTGGTGTATACAGAGGAGTAATGCTGAGAGAGAATCTCATTCTCCTTTAGAACACTCCAGGAATTCCGTGCTCAAGTATTCTCCTCCTTGATCTTATCAAAGGACATAATACTTATACCCGTTTTGGTTCTCTACTTCTAACTCATATTCATTGAATTTCTGAAAAGGTTCAGACTTGTGTTTCAACAGAAACACATGTGCGAATCTTGAGAGACCATCAGTGAATATAATAAAGTACAAAGAACCAGTCCTGGCATTTGTAGACAGGGGACTTACATACATCATCATGTATCAATCCCAAGAGTTCACTAACTCTTTCTCTGTTTCCAATAAACAGAGCTGTGGCCATCTTATCTTTGTGACATGACCGGCAAGTTTCACAAGATTTAAATTCAAACTAATTTAAATATGCATCTAAATGTAACTTCAGCTAGTCGGGTCACCATGATATGACCTAGTCTACAATACCTCAAGAAGGATTCGTTCATTTCTGAACACATTCTCTTGTGTGTGTTCTGTACGTTAAGAACTGTGGTTTGATATAGGAAATGTTCAAAACATTATCCATTAATACAAAATTATATCCTTCTTTAATAAATAAATAGACTAATATGATGTTGTATATCAGGTTCGGTATCTAATAACATTCGTTCAGAATCAACGTATTTGGTAATACAGGGTGATAACTGCCAACAGACTTAGCTGCAACACTTGCACCGTTTCTATCTTATGAAACTTATCACCCGTTCTCAGTTCCCTACCTATCTGTAGCCCATGTAACAGATTACATATGCGGGATCCTATTCCGGTATCTCATACCCAGGATGTAAGGGATACTGAGAAACAGTTCTTTGTAATGAACACACCCGAAGAAGATGCATCAGCATGCACTTTCTTCGTTTAGGCGGCACGGGAATTCTGGTAATCCCCTATTTCGTGCTCTGTCTTATAACAGTTATAAGTTGGAGCGGGACCAACGTTCCATAGCGCAGTCTAACAAGCGGGTTTGGTCAATACATCCGTATTATTATCTTGATTAAGGCGTGACATGGTCGCTACCTGGAGAGAGAGAGAAGAAAAAACTCAGTGTATGCTCTTGCAAGATTAGATTGGTTATTTAATATATCTAATCAGGATGTCTCCCACTGTTTTAGTCAAATCATCCTTCAAACCCTAAAAGGAAAGACTAGCCGGGATTAATTACACTCTACAAGTCCGCCAATCTTTCAGCCAGGCCAGTGCCGGTACTTTGAGGGAGGTTCCCCGTGCTTTCGTACGGACCTAATTAAAGTAAACCTCATTTTCCTACGGGCGTAACCCCGTTGACACCTTTCTAGACACCTACTTGATCGGCTAATTGTAATGTGTAAAACTCTCCCAGGAGTAACTCTTACTCGCAGCGGGTATCGGGATCCAACTATCTCATAGGAGGTATGCAATCTCATTGCAAATTTCAACACTTGAAATTCCCAATAATATTTTACCCCTAACCTCCTATGACCTTGACAAAGGCCAACAAACAATAGGATGCTAGTCAAGTTCAACCCGTCATTTCCTGATTGAATTAAACCCACCCGCACGACCCTTGACAAAGGCCAACAAGGTCGCACGACTACCCTAACTCAATCGCATCATATGCTTATACAGATAAGCAGTAATCAGCTACCGCACACTATGCCTTGACAAAGGCCAACAAACGCAGCATGAATACTAAATACTACTTATCTGAAATGACGGAGGGTTACGACAGGTTTTTAAGAAAACCCTTTGCGTAATGAACTTGATATCATTGTAGAATCGAGTGATTTTAAATGGAGTGTTTTTAAGGCTTTTCTAGTTTTGCTAAAGAGGTCACTCCCGGTGAAGGGATCGTCGGCTCTTTCCTTATCGAATAAGGTGCCGGATATTTCACAAATACCGCAGTGCAAAGCAAGAACTATAGAAGCAATCAAAAGACAAACCGAGTATGTAGCATCTGCTAGTTTCGCTAAAGAGATCACTCCCGGTGAAGGGATCTCGGCTCTTTCCTTATCGAATAAGGTGCTGGATATTCTGTAAGGAATACCGCTATGCAAAGCAAGAACTAGAGCTACCAGTTTTTAAACAAGTTTCTACAACATCTTTAGGTTTCTTTTATTTCATTAATCTCATTAATGAAGTCCCATTTTATTATGCTTCACAAGCATCAGATATGAAACGAAATCAACAATATATAATATATATCACATATATATAATATATATCACATATATATAATATAAACATTCGTCTCAGGAAGTAATATGATCTCATTACAGAACATTGCAGCAGAAGAACACATATGAAATATTGGATATACTAGGACGTTTGTGTTTTAATACGAGCCTGTATAAAACACGGATTCCACGGTCGTGATGAATAGCCAAACCCACATCCCTAGACCCCTACGAGAGCGGCAAGTAACCCTTCCAGTTCTAGAGTTAGGAGACCCGGTCTCAACTCCTCGAGATAGTCTCCCACTGGACCCTAGAACCTGGTTACTTGTGCTCCCCACCTTGGGTCTATCCTAATGCGGAAAAGTAAATAATATACAATGGTGACATCATCCTCAGCCCGGAAGTGCCCCAATAAAAGAATATTACATACAATGAAATTTTACATGAATGAAAATGAAAAACTCTCATCTCACATAAAACCCCCGGTTATTCAAACACGACGATCCAATATAACATATCACAGCAACACATAATATCACATATCATCAACGTAAGTAAATATGCGTATCCTAGTTGTCGTTGATGTATAGCAACGAAACCGGCGATACACCACATATTACACTTACGGTCGCAGAAAAGAAAGTGTAAAACTACAACAGTTGGAATCCGCAACCTCCTTAGACATCGCATGCCTAACCAAATGAATTCCTTAGACATCGCAAGCCTAACAATTATAAACCCCGAATTTTAGTCTCGATCTCGAAAAACTTTTCAATATCTAGTCGGGCAATTCAACAAGATTCCCGACATCCTGATCGAATGCTCGTCGAAAACTTTAGTAAACGGCCGCACCCCTGATGCCGTCGACGAAGTGCACTAAGGCGGAACACCGCTGCCGCGAGCACCCGAACGGATGCTTTTGGCAACGGGGTTCTCCTACAGTCACTTCGTCGAGGCTATGGGGCGTGGCTATCTATTAAGTTTACCCGGCGAGTATCCGCGTACGCTACGTGATTGCGACGGACTTTTGATCGCATCAAAATCCCGTGGCAACCGATCATCTGAGACTAGACTGCTAGATTTATAACATTCAAATTAGTTATCTCATAACTACTTTTGGATTCCAAATATTGTATCACATTCCATATAAATAGACAATATTAAACTTTCCGATCGAATAAACAAACACCCAAGATTTCCCAAATAGCTCAACACATGAGCGGAGTTCAAAAATCCCAGAACATGTCACAGCCCAAATGAACCAGCCGTAGAAGGGTTAAACCAACGCCTCACATGTGGCAACGCTAAACTACCACAAACCCTAGGGTTCAAATGGCAGTTTTGACGGTCACATAATCGAGTTAAGGTTACGTTCTTCTAGAGGGTCCACAGATTCGCTTGCATGATTTTCCGAAAGTTTCAACCTCGTGAAAAAATCCAACACTTGAAAATTTTCCGACAGGGGAAAAAGTGAGTTATTGATATCCGTTCGAACTTTTTAACACGTTCTAAATTACCCGGAAAAACTTAAACGAAGTTAAATTTTCTGATCGAATCAACGAATACAAAAGATCTCCAGAAAACTCAACACTTGAGTAGAATTAAAAATTCCCAGAAGCATGCAGAAATACCTACGGATGTTACTGTGAAAAAGCTAACCCTAATACCCATGTACGGCCGCGGAACCGCCACGCAAGGTAAGGTATTGCCGCGGTTCCACGGAGCTTTAAGGGAATTAGGATGTCGTTTTTCACGGTAATCCTTAGAATTCCCTGCTTAATTTTCTGAGTATTTTTAATACAGAAAAAATCAACATTTTAAAAAATATCCAGTGAGGGGTGTATATCGATGTTTCGGGGTTTGATCGGACTTTAAACTTCGTCTAGACAACGCCTAAAGCTCAAGCTTGGCTCTGATACCACTGTAGGGTTACTAAGCACTAGAACAAGGTTCTACAAGGTATCAACCATGCCAAAATCAAAATTTTCATGTGCCGAACAACCCTAACCAAGATCTTAAACTAGAGATTAGGCGAAACAAAGAACAACTAAACAACTTTACTTCTAAGAGAAAGAGATTACAACCTTTGTAGTCCATTCCTTCGCTTCATAAGCTCCGAGTAGTAGTCCCTTCGCCGTGATCCATGAACTCCCGAACTCTAGAGAGGCTCCACAAGACGAATGATGCATGCTTGCTTGAAGTCTTCCATTTCGAAGATGATCTACCTTGGAGAAACTCAAACCCAAGCTCTTGCTTTTCTAATCAAGTATTAGAAAAGCAAACACCCTAATCTAAGCGGCTAGAATAAATGAGGATGATGAAGTAGGAATTTAGCTCTCATTTGTTTTCGATTTCTCGCTCATTTTCATCACATATGAAAAAGCTAGAAAGCTTTTCATCAAAAAGGAAGAAGAAGAAGAAGAAGAAAATCAATTTGTGATGAATAATGAATCTTGTGTGTGGTTAGAAATGAAACCATGGGTTAAGAATGAATACTTAACCCATGTAGAGAATTAACTATGGTAAAGGGTTGGGTTGGGTTAAAGAAATATCTACACAAAATATCCAAAGTCAAAGTCAAAGCTTCAAGAAGCTTCTTGAAAGCTTCATGCAAGCTTAACCCTAATCCAAACCCTAACCATATTTAAACTCCACAAAACTTGTTGCATTTGTAACCCTAACATGTTACAATATTATATATCACATATACAATAT
The DNA here is from genome assembly GCA_030015575.1 of Agapanthus africanus. NCBI lineage: Eukaryota > Viridiplantae > Streptophyta > Magnoliopsida > Asparagales > Amaryllidaceae > Agapanthus > Agapanthus africanus. Next base: position 240,643,906 of record JASDDO010000031.1, read on the forward strand.
TTATTGTAACAAAATAAAATAATACAATTAACATATATCACATATATATCAATATATTATTCAAGTGAGAAAAAGAATCTTTAAATGATCTTATATTAGTTAATGTAATATAATATATCAAATATATAATTATACATTAAATTATCGAATCAACACTTGATCCGATAATCCGGCTATTTCATAAATAACCGACTAATCTAATCCGTATCAGTTCATCGAATCAACACTTGATCCGATGACCCGGCTAAATCACATATACCCAGCCGATATCACATATCACGAGAATCTAATACGGTATCACATACTCGTATTTTTCTCGGTCCCGCACATATCACATATGTGCTCCTACTGCATTTTTCCTGAGCCAGGAAACCTCTGTGTAGGACTCTAAAGAATCGTTAATACGCCAGCAGTAGGTGATGATCATATCAAACACCCACAAGCTGCAAGCGGTCAGCTAAACGTAACAGCCACCCAGGTATTGAGCGATCAGAAGATTAACAAGAAAGCCTGTACATTCTCCTGCGAATCCAATCAGTAACACTCCCGTACAGTCCGGTCTCTTCGTCTGATATGTCGCATATCTCGCCTAGGGGTGGTAAACGTCAAACCACAGTAGCTTGATAAGTCGTGTCGATATGAGGTCTATAACAGTTTGAGAAACTACTGATAACACTTACCAGTAAATCTCAGCAACCCTGGCCAGGGACTTCCTGTTATAGCCAATCAAACACAGCGCAACATCAACTCCCTATACCGGGAGAGACAAAACCCCTCCTATCGCTCATTGCCTCCATGTGATTCGGGACTGTTCCCAAAAGCCACCTTTTTGCACGCCCTCTTGGACGTGGTATGATGGAAATCAAAGCACAGTGAGAATCACACAAGACTCTATGACGATCTCGGGTCTACAGACTAACCTGTACCAGTGTCACCAGAGAACTGCCATCTGACGTGAGGTATAATACCATCTGGGAGTTCTCGGTGAGTCCGTCCAGTGTACCCAGTCTCCACTGAGCACCCGTATACCTTCTCTGATGTCAAACACCAATGGATATGGGATCATCCATCGCCCATCATATGGGTCAAGAAGTGTATACGCTAGTCTACTCTAGAGTATCGAAGCCCTGTCTCGGTACTCCCACTACTAGGAACATTTGAAGGATGTACTTAGCGACTACACTGTCCCCATTAGTATGATCTACATCATAGTCCTGGTAGTCAAGTACTCATCCTAATGGCTTTATCAACATGTAACATAGAGACAATCAGAGTACATGTTAAGATAAAGAGCAACCAGATAGCATACTATCATATCGAGCAAGAAAGTCCTCCCTATATATGTCCAAGCATCCACTACAATATACATCGTATGTACAGTAATGGCCTCTGGGGCATACATATAACTAACACGATGTCCCCTCAGGCACCGTTAGGTTAGGTAACGAACGGCAGAGCGGGGCAGGGCTAGCGCGGGTGTAAAACATAAGCAATGTCTATATAATATATCACATATACTATATACAGTATTCATCTCATCATATACACTGATCACATCACAGAATATCGCAGCAGAAAAATCACATAAGAAATATTGGATATACTAGGAATTCCATGTTTTAGATTAAGCCGGTATAAAACACGGATTCCACGGTCGCGATGAATAGCCAAACCCACATCCCTAGACCCCTACGAGAGCGGCAAGCAACCCTACCGATTCTAGAGTTAGGAGACCCGGTCTCGACTCCTCGAGATAGTCCCCCACTGGACCCTAGAACCCGGTTACTTGTGCTCCCCGCCTTGGGTCTATCGTAATGCGGAAAAGTAAATAATATACATCAACGGTGACATCTTTCTCAACCCGGAAGTGCCCTAATAAAAGAATATTACATACAATTAATTTTACATGAATGAAAATGAAAAACTCTCATCTCAAATAAAACCCCCGGCTATTCAAAACACGACGATCCAATATAACATATCACAGCAACACATAACATCACATGTCATCAACTTAAATAAATATGCATATCCCAATTATCATTGACGTATAGCACCGAAACCGGCGATACACCACATATTACACTTACGGTCGCAGAAAAGAAAGTGAAAAACTAAAACAGTTGGAATCCGCAACCAGCTTAGACATCATAAACCCGAAATATCTCATATTCCGGATTTCATGCCTAACCAAATGAATTCCTTAGACATCGCATGCCTAACAATTATAAACCCCGCATTTTAGTCTCGATATCGGAAACACTTTTCAATAACAAGTCGGGTAATGCAACAAGATTCCCGACATCCTGATCGAATGCTCGTCGGAAACTTTAGTAGACGGCCGCACCCCCGATACCGTCGACGAAGTGCACTTAGGCGAAACACCGCAGCCGCGAGCACCCGAACGGATGCTTTTAGCGACGGGGTTCTCCTGCAGTCACTTGGTCGGGGCTATGGGGCGTGGCTATCCAATAAGGTTGCCCGGCGAGTATCCGCGTACGCTACGTGATTGCGACGGACTTTTGATCACATCAAAATTCCGTGGCAACCGATCAAATGAGACTAAATTGCTAGATTTATAAAATTCAAATTAGTTTTCTTGTGGATTCCAAGTATTGTATCCTATCACATAATATCCGGACGACGTTAAACTTTTCGATCGATTCATCAAAGTCCCACAATTCCCCGACAGCTCAACACTTGAGCACAGTTCAATAATACCCAGAACATGCCACGGTACCTATGAACCAGCCGTAGAAGGGCAGACCCAAGCCTTACTAATGGCACCGCAGAACTGCCACAAACCCTAAGGTTCAAAGCGGTTCCATGGTCATTATGTCGAGTTAGGGTTTCATTCTTCTAGAGGGTCCACAGAATTACTTGGATGTTTTTCCGAATACGTTAAACTTGGAAAAATGGGTTTTTGACATTCGATCGAACTTTTCAACTTCGTCTAAACAACATGCGAATAACCCGAAACAATGTTAAAACTACGAATACGAAACACTCCGAATTGGTTTTGCATAAAGATAACATCACATGCAAATTTAGCAAAAACAAACAACACCTGAAACACCAAAACCAAGATACATAAACACACCAAAAAATTCAGCCCTAAGATTGCACTGTTCACCCGAGCTGGCCGTATTTTCTATGGATGTGGCCGGCCATTTTCCGGTGAGGGGGGCTAAATTTTCTTGTGTGTTCATGTTGCATCTCATACAGCATTCTGCAGTTGTTTAAAAAAATTTATGAAGACCTTTTAAAATCGACAGAAACTACATTTTCGTGTTTCAAGTTTCGGAGTCGTTTCGGTTTCGTAATTTAACAAACATCATCTAATTTTATAGCATGGCTCTGATACCACTGCAGAGTTGTCTAGCACGGCAGCAAGGTTTCAGGAGGCATCTTTCATGCAATATTAAAATTTTAGCCGTTCTAGCTAACCCTAACATAGAATCGTATGCTTGAAAATATGACGAAATGAAATGCAAACAACTTTGCAACTAAAGTGAACAAGGAATACAACCTTTGTAGACCGGTCCTTCACTTCAAAATCTCCGTGTAGTAGTCCCTTCGCTGCGATCATGAACTCCCGGACTCTAGAGAGGCTCCCATGAAGAAATGAACAAGCTTGCATCGAAGTCTTCGAGGCCGAAGATGATCTACATCGAGGAGACACTAACCTAAGCTACCTCTTCGCTAATTGTAGAATTAGTGAAGCAAACACCCTAAACTAAATGGCTATTATTAAAGGATGATGAAGTAGGAATTTTTCTCACTGTAGAAATAATTTTCTCACTCATTTTCCATCATCTCCATTGAAGCTAGAAAGCTTTTAGGAAGAAGAAGAAGAAAACTCTCATGGAATAAACCAAATGAAGAATGGAAACCTTAGGTGAGTTAACATCATATGTTAACCCTTGTAGAGACTTAACCTTTGCTAGGATAATTGGTTGGGTTAATAAATATCTTTGGTAAAACAAAAGAAGTGGACTAAGTCAATGGCAATCCAAGCTTCTCCAAGCTTCTTGCCATGACAAAAAATGCCACCAATTTTGATTTACTTAAATAAATAAAACCCTAAATTATATCTAGTATGGTGTAAGTCACACACACACACCCATGAAGCATGTATCATCAAACATGACATAAAACAATGTACACTTGCATATATCACATATATACAATGTGCACAAACAAAGTGAGAAAGAAATCTTAAGTGAGCAAATACTAGTTAATGTAAATTAATATATCAAATATATAATTATACATTAGATTCTTAAATCAACATTTGACTTAATAATCCGGCTATATCACATATAACCGACTAACATCAAATGCAACAACTTATCGAAACAACACTTGATTCGATAACCCGGTTATATCACATATAACCGACCGATGTTACATAACGCGAGAATGGAATGCGGTATCACATACGCGCATTAATCTCGGTCCCGCACATATCACATATGTGCTCCTACTCCGTTTCGCTTGAGCCAGGAAACCTCTGTGTAGGACTTTAAAGACTCGTCAATACGCCAGCAGTAGGTGATGATCATATCAAACACCCACAAGCCGCAAGCGGTCTGCTAAACTTAACGGCCACCCGGGTATTGAGCAATCAGAAGATCAACAATCATGCCTGCTCATACTCCTGCGAATCCAATCAGTAACACTACCGTACAGTCCGGTCTCTTCGTCTGATATGTCGCATATCTCGTCTAGGGGTGGTAAACGTCAGACCCCAGTAACTCGATAAGTCGTGCAGATTTGAGGCTCATAACGGGTCGAGAAACTACTGATAATACTTACCAGTATATCTCTGAAGTAGCCCTGGCCAGGGAATTCCTGTTATAGCCAATCGAGCACAAAGCAACATCAACCCCCAATACCGGGAGAGACGAAACCCCTCCTATCGCTCATTGCCTCCATGTGATTCGGGACTGTACCCAAAAGCCACCGTTTTGCACATTCTCTTGAACGTGGTAAGGTGGAAATCAAAGCATAGTGGGAATCTTACAAGACACTATGACGATCTCGGGACTACAGACTAACCTGTACCGGTGTCACCAGAGAACTGCTATCTGACGATAGGTATAATACCATATAGGAGTTTTCGGTGAGTCCGTTCAGTGTACCCAGTCTCCACTGATCACCCGTATATCATCTCTGATATCAAACACCAATGGATATGGGATCATCCATCGCCCATCTACATGGGTCGAGAAGCTACACGCTAGTCTACTCTGGTATATCGATGCCCTGTCTCGATACACCTATGACTAGGAACATTTAAAGGATGTACTTGCCGACTACCCTGTCCCCACTAGTATGATCTGCATCATAATCTTGGTAGTCAAGTACTCATCCTAAGGGCTTTATCAACATGTAACATAGAGACAATCAGTGTACATGTTAAGATAAAGAGCAACCAGATAGCATACTATCATGTTGAGCAAGAAGGTCCTCCCTATGTATGTCCAAGCATCCACTATAATATACATCATAAGTACAATAACGGCCTCTAGGGCATACATATAACTAACAGCCGAGAACTTCCAGATGGTACTATACCTATCGTCAGGTGGAAGTTCTCATGTGACATGAGTACATGTTAGTCTTTAGACCTGAGATCGGCATTTGTCTCGTGTGAGTTCCCACTGTGCTTTGATCACCACCCTACCACGGCTCTACTGAGTCGTGCAAACAGGTTTTGGTTCGGTACAGTCCCGAGCCACATGGAGGCGGTGAGCGATTGTCGGGGATTCGTCTCTCCCGGTATAGGGAGTCGATATCGCACTGTGTTCGATTGGCCAGGACCATAAGACCTTGGCCAAGGCAGTTGGGATTTACAGATAGGCTGATCAGTAGTTTCCCGGATTAGTCCTAAGCCACATCAGCATGAATTACCGGGTCATTAGGGTCTGACGTTTACCACCCACAGACCCGATATGTGATACTCTCAGACGAAAAGACCGGACTGTACGGAGATTGTCACAGATAGGCTCGGTAAGGATCCGGATGAGTTTTCTCATCGGCCTTCCTTTTCGACAGGTACCCGGGTAGCCGTTACGTACAGCTAGTGTCGTTGACGTGCTTGTGGTTATGGATTTATCTAGTAACTCACTGCCGGTGTACTGTCGAGTCTTTAGAGTCCCACATAGAGGTTTACACTGGTTCAGGTGAAATGATGTAGTAGCCGTATTGGATACGTGCAGGGTCTCGATCGATTGATGTACTTTGTACTCGGACTTTCGATCGGACAGTTGGTAATACTAGCCTGCTCGAGTTTGAGCCGGATTATTAAAACATGTATTGATTTAATATTTTACATATATGTATTTCGATATGTATATTCTAGTATTACGTTCTTCGTGTTATTTTATCTCTTTAGGCATTCGTGTTTTTATCCGAATGCAGTTATGTATATACTGCAGACTGTAATCCGTATTTTGTTACAGATTACCTTCTAGAATGTAGACACCGCATCATGGACTTTTCCTTTATTGATAAATGGAAATGAGGTGGAAATTAATGAGAGGGAGGCATGGTGAGTGGCATGGCTTCGATAGTTCACAAATGAATTATTTATTCATTTGTGGTTACTATTGAAGCTTGACTACACTTGTTTATTGAAAGAAATTCATACACAAAACCATGGTGTTGATTTTCTCTCACATGGATGCTTCATTTTTTTTCTTGAGCTCCCATTTTTCTTCATCTCCTCCCTCCTCTTGAGTTTCCTCCACCTTCATCGTCTTCCTCTTCACTACCATTCTCATGAGTTGAGAAACAAGTGAAGAGGAAAGAAAGAGATAGCAAACACTTACATCTTCACACTACATCCTAGACTACTTGGTTTAGCAACCCAAGTTCTCTAGTGTCTCCACTTGACATATTGTGATGAGCTAGTGTCATGGATCATATCCCTCGGGTGGATCATCTACGACAAAGGAGGACCGAAGAGCAAGATCGATCGCGGAGAACCAAAGGGGCCTACAAAGAAGATCAAGCATGTTCAAGGTGGCCACTTGGAGCTAACGATGAAGAAAGAAGACCGAAGGACTTGGTTCGTTTGGTGAGATTTCTTCATCATAGTAGATAGCTCTCTTTATTTAGCTAGTTAGGTTTATGGTAAGACACGGGTTAAAAGTTATTCTAGTGCCATGTTCTAATAGTTAGAAAAAAATTTGTTCCGCATTTGGTCATGGTAGTTGGCCGGGGCACTAGCGTAACCTTTCATAAACGGCTTTTCTAAATGGAAATTTGGAAGAGTGCATCTGTATGGATCAGCCAGAGGGTTTCATTCAGAGTGGGAGCAGCGGGAAAGTGTGCAAGTTGCTTAAGTCCATTTATGGACTAAAGCAGGCATCGCGGAGTTGGAACATCTGTTTTGATGATACAGTCAAAGAATTCGACTTTATCAAAAATCCAGATGAACCATGCATATATAGTAAGATTGTAGGGAGAACTGTAGTATTCCTCATCTTGTACGTGGATGACATTCACTTATTAGGAAATGACATTCCTATGCTACAATCAGTCAAAGGATTCTTGTCACAGAGGTTCTCCATGAAAAACCTGGGCGATGCCTCCTACATGTTGGAGATAGTGCCCTCAGAGTCAATTATTGGATCACAAGCACGTGATTGCAATGATTGAGGAAGGACCTGTCCCGGTAGGACAGTCTTACTCGAGATGATAGTATGCTATCTGGTTTACCTTTATCATCGTGTACTGCTTCAGGTGACCTTACAGGTCGCTATTACACGCTGATAGAGCCCCAAGGATTCTTGCTTGACTGCCAGCAGTATGATGGCGATCATATACGTGAGAGCTGGTGGTCTATAAGCACATCCTTAAAAGGTCCCTAGTCGTGGGAGTTTCGAGACAGGGCATCGATTCTCCAGAGTAGACTAGTGTATACAGTCGAGACCCCGACGAGGGGCGGTGGCCGGTCTCACAAGCCACTGGTGTCAGTTGGTTCACCTAAGATGTATACAGGTGCTCATTGGGTTATGAGTACACCGGACAGGACTCGCCGGGAACATGCTAGTTGGTCTTATACCTGACGTCAGATAGCAGTTCGCTGGTGACATGTGTACAGGTTAGTTCATCGACCTGAGATCGTCATTTGTCTCGTGTGAGTTCCCACTGTGCTTTGATTACTACCCTACCACGGCTCAAAGGAGTCGTGCAAACAGGTTTTAGTTGGGTACAGTCCCGAGCCACATGGAGGCAGTGAGCGGATCTGCAGGGGTTCGTCTCTCCCGGTATTGGGGGTGAGGTCGCGCTGTGTCTAGGAGAGCCATTACACAAAGCCCTCGGCCGAGGCAGGAGATTTACTGGTAGGTATTCCAGTAGTATCTCAGGGTGTTCTGGGCTACACTCCGACACGACTTGTACCGCTTTTGGGGGTCTGACTTTTACCAACCCCCTAGGCCCGCCATGCGATACTCATAGACGAACGGACCGGACTGTACGGATATTGTCACTGACAGGCTCAGTAGGGTGTCAGGATGAGTTCGCTCATCGACGTCCCTTTGGGGCCCACTTGGTAAAATTTGATCGATCGGATATTTTAAACACATTGGTTCACAGTATTTACATTATATCTGCGACCGTGAATGTCACTTGATCGGTAAATCCTGTCTAACTGCTATAGCCCGGTTAGACGGATTTGCGAACGTGACATTCACGTTGATGTTCTATGTATTGCTGTGATGTTGCAGATCGGTCGTGGGGGATAGCCTGGATGCAATGTTAGTACAGTTTTGTTTTATATGTACATTTGATATTGCGGGGCGAGCGTCCGACCTGTGGACTGCCGTCACTGCCTGTTTGTATTATTCTTTTGGGGCACGACCTGGTTGCGGTCGATGTACCCGTTGTATGTATATTTTACTTTCTGTACTAGGATTACCCAGCGGAGGGGTGCACGGATAGCCGGGTTCTAGAGGGCAACGGGCCCGCATCTCATGGCATTGAGACGGAGGAAGCTTCACTCTAGGATTGGCGGGCTATTCGCCGCACTCGTAGGGGGTACAGGTCGACCCAGGAGGGGTGCCCAAGTTACCGGATTCCATGAAGTGCTGGGTGGTCCATTCACGGTGCTGAAGGGGGCTGCCTCGCTTCAGGTTTTGGCGGGTGACTTTCCGCGCCCGTAGGGGTCTAGGATTTCATTGCACAGGCTATCCACACGACCAGGGGAACGTCGGGTTTCAGCAGCGGCTCTGTGAAACCCGGGGCTTCCAGATATCTGTATTGTTCTGTGATGCTGTATATTTCTGTGATGTTGCATTTTATCACGCCTTGAGGGAATATAATATATTGGTATATATATTAGTAGATGTTTTATATGTTTTGCATCCGCGCTAGTCCAGTCCCCGCTCTGTCGTTAGTTAGCTAACCTAACGGGTAATGACGGGACCCAGTGGCGAATGCGGATGGCATATACGTACATCAGTATATTTTCGTTCTTTATGGTGTGATCAATTGATGGGACCGTGTTGATTCAGATCAATGCAAGCTAAATAAACCTTTTCTGATGTTGTTGGAACATTTTTCAAAAAGCTGTTATTGCAAGGACGTTCACTTTTGTTTTGCATCGTGGTATTCATTTGAAATATCCTGCTCCTCAGTCGACGAGGCAAGGGCCCAGATCCCTTCACCGGGAGTGACCCCTTGGACAGAAGTTTGCGTCAGGGCATTAACTTCACTATAGCCGATTGCCTTTTGCTTTGCATCGTGGTATTCATTTGGAATATCCTGCACCTCATTCTACGGGGAAAGAGCCGAGATCCCTTCACCGGGAGTGACCTCTTTAGCAAAGGTTTTCGTCACTATATTTTTATAAAAGGCTATGCAGTTCCTTCAACGATATCAAGTTCATTACGTTAAAGGTTTTTCGCCAAAAACCAGTCGTAGCCCTCCGTCATTTCAGATTAGTATTACTTAGTATTCGTGTTGCGTATGTCGTGCTTAGCCGAGGCGTAGTGTTCGGTAGCTATGTAGTGCTTTTCTGTTGCATGGATATGAGATTGGTTAGGACAGTCGTGCGGTTATTTTGGCTCAGTCAAGGATTCGTGCGGGTGGGTCTAATGCAATCAAGATAATGACGGGTTGAACTTGACTAGGATCCTTTGATATGTTGGCTCAGTCAAGGTCACTTGGGTCCTAGGGGTAAAAATCACATCGGGAGTTTCAAAAGAACTGAAACTTGCCAGATATGCGCATACCTTCTGGAGTGTGATGACGAGAGCGGATTCCGTCATGTTATCATGCAATGATAGTTGGATCCCGATTCCCACTGATGAGTTGGTTTACTCCTCGGGTGATCCCGACTAATTCTTCTTTCAGGTTTGGAGGAGAATTTGACGGTACAGTGGGAGGTTTCCAGATTAGATAAAGTGATAACCATTCTGATCTAGGTTAGAGTGCACGCTGAGTGTTTCTTTTCTCTCTCTCTTTGGCAGCGACCATTGACCCGACCCTAAGACTATGACTCAGTGACCAAGTTGACCGAACCTTCTTTACACTGGCTTTTGGATTGTCAGAGTTGCAAACCTCTTTGCCACTCCTACTTTTACCCTTTTCTCCAGGACACCCCGTATTACTACGAATGTCCACTTCCATTGGACAAAACCATCATATGGTTATATACGAACTCGAAGGAATTCGAGGATGGTTTCCGGTTCTGGAGAAAACGGATAGGACTATTCAGTTGTCTTTTCCTTTTACCTTCTCTCAGGTTGCGAGTACTCCTTGGTTTAGGAGATAGTACACCTATTACGCAAATTGGATAGTCTTCTTCCAAACCTTAGGCTGGTGCCGAACGGTGGGGAATGAAGAAAACCAATTAGCATAACGATGGTGTGCAGAAGGTATTAAGTTCAGACAAAACAAGGGATTAGTAAGAGGGCAAAGTAAAGTGCGACTGCTATTCACGAACAAACCAAGTATTTCTTCAATCCTAAATCACCTTTGTATTTCTCCAGGACACTCCGTATCACTACGAAGATCCACGGTTTATTGGATACTCCATCGTATGGTTATATACGAACTCGAAAGGAACTTGTTCCAGTTCGGGGATGGATCCTGGTTCAGGAGAAATAGGAATAAAGTACATTCGGTTGTCTTTTATCTTCACCTTCTCTCGTTTTACGAGTGCTCCTAGGATTAGGACAGTACACCCATTATGCTTATTGGATAGTCTTCTTCCAAACCATAGGCTGGTGCCGAACGGTAGGGAAGGAAGAAAACCATTTGGCCTAAAAGGGTGTACAGAAGGTAATGACTAAAGACATAGAAAGGGATTTAGACGGATGGCAAAGAATTACGAGGTTATAGTTGTGAATCTGGATAATGGAAGAGGAATTACTAGGAATACCAGGATACCCCATCGAAACATTTCAATGTTTCAGTTTCACTGTGTACTGTTAAAGGAAAACTGATTTCCCAGTTACACACTTGCTCCAGGGTATGTATTTACCAGGCATGATTCTCACATCTGTATGGTTTTACAGATGATGAGTGGGAGTAAGTTATTGGGAATTGGGTGATCATCCTCATTATATCGGGATTCGTTGTAATCGGTGATATTTGAGGAAGTCACCTGGGTCGGTTGCCGGACGGCAAATATTTGGTTTTGAATATCCGTTGTTATGCACCAATTTCAAATTGATATATCTGTACGTCTATTTTTATAAAGTGAGATGTACCTTTTTGAAATTATGTCTATGACATTTACCTATATCAGTGGATGGTTAGGTAAGGAACATTAAACAGCGGTGTAATTCTTCTTAACCATAAGTACAGTTTTCAACCTGCGACACACAGTGAATGAGTTATTAGACTTAAGGGACTTATACAGAGTATTGTATGTTGTCCAGCGTCCATGAGGACAGAGGGGTTGGTTCTCGTACTATATTCGGTTTACTTATGACTTCTCTAGTTTTTAGACAGGTGTTTCGTAGAAACACATGGTCCGAATTTTGAGAAGTTATAGGTATATGAATAAAGTAGAGAACCAGGTATTGCAAGTATCGGGATTCTTCAAGGTGATCGAAGATATAGATACTTGTATATGGTATTCAGTTGATGGTAATGATTAAGAGAACTAGATTCTCTTTCAGGTTACTCATAATTGGAAGCGTTCCTAAGTTGAGTAACGTTGATCGGCCTTTCTCCATTTACTTGACATGCACTGGAGACAGCTGCATGATTTGAATCTGGTTCCAATTAAATCAGTGCCTCTGTTTCTGTATTGGATATAGAATAGTTCATATCTTGACATTGTTAAGGTACGGGGAGTTGTCCGGCTTATGCTTAAAACCAGACTCCGGATAACTCAAGGCACGTTTCTGTAATGGCTGTTTGTGGGTTGACCCAGGCTATGACGAGGGTTGACTTTCTACCATCTGGAAGATCAATAGTGATATTGTTCTTCACTTGCCACAATTTTAAAAGAAATGGATTTTTTCAGAAAACAGTAGTGGGAGTATGGTAGAACTGGAAGTGATTCCAGAACCGCAAACGATTACTGAAGATTTGATAAGAACCTAAAGATTCAATCTGATTTGACATTCCATTAACCACTCCGCAGATAAAGTGGGTAACCTCAGGCACCCGAGAGGTACTTCGGTATGCTCAAGGACGGTAGCAGGGAGGTTCTTGTTTACCCAGACTTGCCATTGCTGTTGTTCCAGACTGTGAGACCCGGCAGGAGGATGAGTATAGCGTCATTCTAAACTGGCTTTAGAAGTGTACGTCCATATGACTCTGCCAGAGGGTTGTCGTAGTCAGTGGGAGCAACGGAAGCACAGTGGGCAAGAGGCTTATGTCTATTTATAGACTAAAGCAGATATAGCGGAGTTAGATCATCTATTTCTGATGTGACAGTCATAGGTTTGACTTCATCAGAATAGGGGATGGATCTGTTAAGAAGGTAGTAGGGTGTGATGTCCTGGTATTTGATGACATACACAGAGTAGGAAGTGATATTCCTATACTACGATCGGTTATTCTTTGGTTGTCACACAATGGTTTCTCCACACAGGACTTGGATATTATATCAGACATTCTGGTTACTAGATCTATGGTTTTAGATCTAGATTTGGGTAGTTTCCTAATCTGGGTACTTAGACAGCATTCTAAGAGTATTTAGAATGGACGACACCTGACACGGTAGTGTACCTGCAGGTGATGGAGTCACCCTCTCTAAAGGTGTCTTCAGACTAAAGGGGAGAGGGATACGCATGATTGACAGATCACTTGCTTAGGCAATTGAGTCAATCATGAGATGTCAAGTACCACACCAGATGTTGTTCTTGTAGTAGGTGCAATAAGTTGATATTGATCCAATCCTGGAGAAACAGTCGGAAGCAGTTTTAGAACATAAGTTGATGTTCTAGGGATATGATAGCAGCTTTCTCTTTCGGGAGACAGTTATCATTCCAGGCTTCCAAGGTGATATGGACGACAAGGAGGTTGTCAGAGTTATAGTTTCTCCTTCTGACGAAGGGCAGTATTTTGGACAGGTGGTCCAAGGCAATACTGAGGGAGGCATGTCGCTGGATACTGATTAAGTTCAGTTATCGATACAGTCTAAGAAGTTTGGATTTGGAGTTCATTTATGAGCTAGGTCCCATTAGATATCCAGACATACTCTAAGACAGGTATTGCTCATTTCGGGAGATGGCTTTCTCTGCGAACTTGAGATATAGAGAGACATAGAAAGAAACATCACAGCGGATCCACTCACTGAGGCTATTCCTCGAACGCAATAATTTCGCAAACGAGCTTTGTGAGACTGACCAGTAGAGGAGTTGGGTGTTCGGTATCACACGTGCTGTGAGTACGCGACATCGCAATAATTAGCCTTGAGTGCAAGTGGGAGATTGTTGGAGATAGTGCCCTCAGAGTCAATTATTGGATCACAGGCACGTGATTGCAATGATTGAGGGAGGACCTGTCCCGGTAGGACAGTCTTACTCGAGATGATAGTATGCTATCTGGTTTACCTTTATCATCGTGTACTGCTTCAGGTGACCTTACAGGTCGCTATTACACGCTGATAGAGCCCCTAGGATTCTTGCTTGACTGCCGGCAGTATGATGGCGATCATATACGTGAGAGCTGGTGGTCTATAAGCACATCCTTAAAAGGTCCCTAGTCGTGGGAGTTTCGAGACAGGGCATCGATTCTCCAGAGTAGACTAGTGTATACAGTCGAGACCTCGACGAGGGGCGGTGGCCGGTCTCACAAGCCACTGGTGTCAGTTGGTTCACCTAAGATGTATACAGGTGCTCATTGGGTTATGAGTACACCGGTCAGGACTCGCCGGGAACATGCTAGTTGGTCTTATACCTGACGTCAGATAGCAGTTCCCTGGTGACATGTGTACAGGTTAGTTCATCGACCTGAGATCGTCATTTGTCTCGTGTGAGTTCCCACTATGCTTTGATTACTACCCTACCACGGCTCAAAGGAGTCGTGCAAACAGGTTTTAGTTGGGTACAGTTCCGAGCCACATGGAGGCACTGAGCGGATCTGCAGGGGTTCGTCTCTCCCGGTATTGGGGGTGAGGTCGCGCTGTGTCTAGGAGAGCCATTACACAAAGCCCTCAGCCGAGGCAGGAGATTTACTGGTAGGTATTCCAGTAGTATCTCAGGGTGTTCTGGGCTACACTCCGACACGACTTGTACCGCTTTTGGGGGTCTGACTTTTACCAACCCCCTAGGCCCGCCATGCGATACTCATAGACGAACGGACCGGACTGTATGGATATTGTCACTGACAGGCTCAGTAGGGTGTCAGGATGAGTTCGCTCATCGACGTCCCTTTTGGTCAATAGCTGGTGGCCCGTCACGTATTGGCTTATACCTCTGACGTGCTAGTGGTTAAATCCACGGCCATAGTATTGACGAGTCTTTAGAGTCCACCACACTTTCAGTTACTCAAGCTTTCGGGCGAAACGCTGTAGAGGCCGTATGGAGATATGGCAGGGTCCGATCAGATACCTGCGGTATTGCACGGATCAGGATCGGACGGTTTGTACTAGAGGCCGTATGGATATATGGCAGGGTTCGATCAGATACGTGCGGTATTGCATGGATCAGGATCGAACGGATATTACTTGCCGGCTTTGGTTTAAGCCGGATCCTAGTTTAGTACAGTGTAGATTTTGTCTCATTGCATTTGTATCCGGTAGGAATACAGATGCGGGTGTGTATGCACAGTATTGGGGTTTTCCTGTAATTTATTACAGGACTGGTTTTCTGGAGTTGCCAGTTTGCATTCCGTTCCGGCCGGTTTTCCTTTGTTCTTTCCCGGCCGGACTTTTCCGATGGAGGGGGTTATTTGCTAGTTTGCAAATAACTTTTTGTGGAAGGGTTTATTGCATTATGAGGCATTATGATTTATAAAGCATCTTTGCTTTTCTTGTTCTCATGATGGTGCAATAAATGTGATAAGAAAGGATTAGAGTTGATTTGGATTAATGATGTGAGCTTTGCTTTTTGGGGTGTAGTCACCCATTCTCTTTTCCTACACTCACCTCCCTTATACATGATGCTTTTCCCTCCACCATTTCCTTGGGGGGCATGGCCGGCCTCATTTTGAGAGAGGAGATGAGAGAGTTTTCATTTTGTGAGGGTATGGAAATTTATCATCAATCTCATTTTAGCTTGCCACCAAAATTCCCAAGTTCATATCTTGTTGATTCCTCCATCAAGGCAACTTCACAAACCCCATGAGGCAAAGTGATTCTACACCACAACCTACAACAAATCTTGGGCACGTCGACTTGCCAGCTTCGTGCCCGAGTTGCCTCGGTATTGAGGTGGGAGCCCGTAAAAGATGCAGACGATGTGGTGCCCTTCCGGCAAGGAGGCGACGACCGGAGTTTCCGCGGGAGATCGGGACGATGACGAGAAGACCGGAGGACTCGGATCACTCGGTATATCTCTCACCCTTTCTCTTGATTGCTAGTTTCGGTTAATGGTTACGATCCGGGTTTATTGTCCACGGTAGCGCCAGTTTAAAAGTTAAGAAAATTTTTGATTCCGCATTTTGGCCTCGGATAGACGGCCGGGGCGCTGCCGTGGCGCAACACTACATTCTGGGGATCCAGATCTATCGTGATAGATCTAAGAGAAGGTTAGGACTTTTGCAGTCCAGGTACATCCACACCATACTAAAAAGATTTAGTATGGATGATTCAAAGCGCGGTAATCTACCGGCTTGTCACGAAATCACCCTCTCCAAAGAGATGTCTCCCAAGACTGATTTGGAAAGGGCTCGCATTGTAACGTTTTGGAAATCGTTATGCGAATTTGTCCGTTTTAGGGTAAGTTTGTCGGTATTTTTCCGTTTTAACCCGACTGTGATCAGACGACCATATAGACTTGCCAGCACCTAGTTTAGCTAAAATAAAGCTAGGGCGCAAGCTTTGGGGGTATATGGGACGTTTTGGTTCAATTTGAATTTTTCCCAATTTTAATGCGGTTTTCACATTTTGGGAAATTTCTCTTTAGCGGTCTTTTCTTCAATTTTTCTTGTGTAAACCTAACCCACATAATATCTAGATTCATTGTGTGGACTAGGATTAATGGTTTAAAGAAAAGAAAATGAAAAGAAAAGAAAGAGGTGCATGCATATGTATTTATGTGTGTGTGAATGAAATTAATTGCATTTAATGTTGGAAATTGCTAGGAAATCCCTCACAAAACCCTCACCTCCTCTCTTGGCCAAGATCCCTTCATTTCGTACTGCCCTTGCTCATTTCCCTTTCATATTTCATCAATCCTAACTCAAAAATCTCTAAAAAATTCCAATTATATCACAAAATATGCACCAAGTCTTGTTTTTGCCTTCTTGGATCACTTGGAGTTAGGGAAAGCTTGAATCTTGTGAGCAAGATTGTTAGGTATAATCCCTACACTGATAAATTATAGTTTTTATGCTGTGTTGTTCGTTGATTATGGTTTAGAATGGTTTTTATATCGATTAGTGCGATATCGGCTTTTTAAGTCTTTTTAGAGCTTTTAATACCTGCTGTGATCTGGAGAATTTAGTGTTTAACCAAACAAAATTA
Organism: Agapanthus africanus; assembly: GCA_030015575.1. Lineage (NCBI taxonomy): Eukaryota > Viridiplantae > Streptophyta > Magnoliopsida > Asparagales > Amaryllidaceae > Agapanthus > Agapanthus africanus. The sequence continues at coordinate 240,661,007 of JASDDO010000031.1, forward strand.
TAGGGATGTACTCGTGAACCTTAGACAACACCTGAGCCACGGGGACCAACTCATCGGCGGGGCCGGCGACCCCTATTGCGCGATCCGGCGACGTCGGCTGGGTAGGAATGGGTTGGGGTTGGTCTTCTGTGGGTAGCTATTTGCTGTTGGTTATGGGTGTTTGGTACTGTTTACTTTTTTAGTAAATTCAGTATACAAAATCTGGGATAGATTACCTATAATCTAGTGTTTTGAGTCCGCGTGATACGTATTGCGACACGAGTCGTGAGCTTGTGCTGCTGCTGTACTCAGTTAGGTTTTGAAGTATCGTTACGCGCGTTAGCCACTAGACGTGCACTCGCGAGTTAGTTCAGTGTTGGTGTGTTATTTAATACGTAGTTTTACGTTATATTGATGGATTCTGAGATGTTCGCATTTTTCTTGTGTTTGTGAAAATATAGCGTCGCAAGCGGGGACTTCGGACGCTGCGAACAAGGGGAAGCAGGTGGTCGGATTTTCATAGCTGAAGACCATTTGTGAGTGGATTTAACATCTACGGGGAAATTGCCCGTATGGCATTATGCTTCGGGGAGAATATGATATGATAGCTGGATGTATTTTCATATTAGTTACTTTCATATGAATGTCATTGCATAGCATTATCTGTTGTACTTGACTCGTACCTTTAGATATGACACATTACTGACGGTTCATGTTGCACGAGCACTAGATTGTATGCTACACCCACATCGTCAGTAATTACCATGACACGCACAAACACCTACATACGTGATATGGTAGTGGATAGGAATGAATGGAGGAGTAACTCTTATTCCATTGTGTATATGAAATATTGTAGGCACATACGTACGCGATATTGCATTGGGCAGGAATAGTTGAGGTAGTGACCCTTATTCCACTTCACGTAGATCTTACTATAGTTACTTGTACATCATGCATACATATTGACATGTACACCATATACTCGATTCCAGTTACTTGTACATCTTACATACATATTGACATGTACACCCACATAGTCTATTACAGCTACATGTACATCATGCACACATACTGACATGTATACCGCATATGCTTGCTATAGTTGTATATACCCTAAGAGGTATTGTCTTTATATGTGATATTGAGTTGTTGATCATTGCGCTTATGAAATGCATCATACCCACTTGCTTACATGTAGATACTTAAACCTTGCTACAATTACATGTACACATTATATAATGCTGCATTTGTTTTCGGAGGATTTGGGAACCGCATGATATGTTTTAAAGCTAGATTCAATTTAAAGAGCGGTTTTTCCTTGATATGCTCATATTGTTGTCTTATGTTGCATATATCGGTTTTCATGGATTTACGCATTGAGATATAGATTTTCATATGATTTATGGATTTGAGAACCGTAGGGGTATTTCAAGAAAACTATGTATTGTTTGAAAACACGGTTTCTCTTGATATGATATTTCAGTGCGTCCACCATGTGATTTCTCGGTTCTGAGATTTGGCTTGTGATGCCCGATTCGAGGAGCGGGAGGCACCGTCTGCGGGTACATGGTAGACCCGGTATGGTACCCCGAGGCGAGTGGTGATTTCGTGGTGTAGACGATAAGCCTAGCGGTGGGACCACTACCTACCGGTGATTGTATTTGGACTCGGCGGTTATCGTGGGGATACCGACCGGAGTGAGATATGTCATATCGTCAGGGCCAGTCATAGTGACAGCGCCTGAGTTATGAGGATTTACGTGTCGATGTCAGACACGGGTTTCATGATGTTTCGAGTGTTGGTGTTAGACACTCAGGTTTTCATGATTTTTACGTATCGTCGGTGGACATACGGGGTTGATATCCTTATTTATATACACTTACAGGTATATGTTTTCAAGATGTTTCGGGTGTCGATGATAGACACTCAGGTTCTATGAGACTTACAGGATGTGAGGGCCGATCTGAGGATGCTGTGCCTAAGGATTTGGGATTTGATGTGTCAGTGAGGGACACTGGTGTTTTTCCATGCTGATGATTTTGCATGAGATTTTATTGTATTATCCCACACACTCAGGATTATTTTTGTTATGCATGGTTTCATGTAGTTGTAGTACCCTGATGATGTACCTTTACATGATTGTTGCATATTCACTTATGATACTTATGCTATCGGAATACATGTGATAGATAGATCGCTGTTCGTGCATACCTGCGATTACAGTATGATGTTATTTACTATTCACGAGTTGGCAACTCACCCCCGTTGTGCCATAGGGTTTTGCAGGACTTTCCCTCAGAGTAGTCGCAGCAGGGTATCTTATCATCACTACTTTTGCGGATACCGCTACGTTAGCCGCTACGTTAGGCAGTGAGGGCTTTGCTCTTAGGTGGGTTTGCGGTTATCTGCTTGTACATTGTGTATCTTTTTGTTGGATCTAGTATTCTCCATCTACCACTGTTGTATATGACTTAGAGACGACTTGTGAGGATTCAGTGTTGTATTATTTTAGTGACTTTGGGTGCCGTGCTCGTGGGAGCCGGTTATGTTGGAAAGTTACTTCTTATTACTGTTTCATTTTATATTCTTCGCTTTGGCGTCGTATTTATATCTTGTGATTGTTGTCTCCGCATTTGGGCGTGATTTTGCTCCCATTTGGGAGGCTTTATATATTATCTGTGTTGTACCCGTTTTCGGGGCTAGTTTTTACAAAGGAGGTGCTGCCGAAATTTTCAAGAAAGAAAACTAAAGTTAGAGATTTTACTTATGATTTCCAAATGTTAAAACTGTGTTTTTCTCCGTTGATCCAGATTTGGGTGGTTTAGATTTCTGGGTTTCGGCTTACTTGAGTTGCGTACGCCTGTAGACGTTACGTAGTTTAAGTGCCGGTTACGGGCCAAATTTTGGGTCGTGACAAAGTTGGTATCAGAGCATTAAGTTTTACCTTTCGCAGTATAGGATGACCTTGGTATGATGGAGTAGGTAGTTTAAGCAGAGTGACGTAGCTTGTGTATGTTCCGCGGCATACTTACGACACGGTACTCCGCCTAAGAGACCTTAGGACTTGTTGATTGATATTCTTCCATGATGATATACATCTTTGTGATTCGATTCCTATTTCCTTATCGAATCTTGTTTCAATTTCCAGCCCATATGGCGCCGAAGACTACGAGGGCACAGAGAGCGGCAGCAAGGGCCGAGGTCTGAGTTGACTCGTCTGAGGCGAGGATTGACCAGGGCGGTATGCCTGTTGTACCAAAGCACATTGCTATGATTGGAGCTGGTATGCAGGATCTGCGCCAGATAGTGGGGACTTTAGTAGAAACCATCAGAGCGCAGGGGCAGGCAGTTGTTCCACCCATTGTAGGGACCATGATGGTACCTACAGTTCTGGTAGTCGCAGTTACAGCTCCGGAGGCTATTGCTGTGTCGCTGACAGATTTTATGAGGCTGAGACCTCCGGTGTTTACTGGAATATATGTTACTGAGGATCCGCAGTCGTTCATCGACCGGATGGCCAGGATTTGTCGCTCACTCCGATGCTCCGACGAGAGATGGGTAGAGTTTGAGAGTTTCCGGCTGGAGGGTCTGGCCCAGAAGTTGTGTGAGTCCTTGGAGAAGGGCAGAGCCACGGGTCTTGCTCCTATGACCTGGGCTGAGTTTATGACGGTGTTTCTCACCCGTTTTCTTCCGCCGAGTGTCAGGGATGCACGAGCGCACAAATTTGAGTCGTTACGTCAGACTCCGGGGATGACGGTGTCTGAGTATGATGTGTTGTTTACTGAGCTATCGTTGTATGCTCCGTACCTGGTGGCGACTGAGGAGATGAGGGTGAAGAGGTTTGTTCGAGGCCTGCTTACCGAGTTGTTCCTAGCCATCAGCATTCAGCATTGCGACACGTATGCTGCAGCTGCCGATGCAGCTCTATTGGTGGAGGAGCGTCTAGCTGAGTAATCGGTTGTTCCGGAACCGAAGAGGACTCGTACGGATGTACCAGCATAGAGACAGAGGTTTGCACGTCGAGGCAAAGTTCCTTTAGACTCGGGGAGTAGCAGAGACGTGGGACGTGGCCAGTTATTCAGTTCTTATTCCCAGGAGGGCCAGCAACCGTTTTATGGATGCTTCGGGTGTGGCAGTCTACATCACCTTGTACGGGATTGTACCGTGGTGCGTCAGAGAGGGCCAGCAGTACCCCAGGTTACCTTACCACCTTCTCCACCTCAGAGAGCGTTGCCTCTTATTCCTGTTGTTGCGCCGCGTCAAACTCCTGCTCAGAGAGGTCATGGTCGCGGTGGTTTTGTGCCGAGAGGACGAGGTGGAAGAGGCAGGGGACAGCCAGTAGCCAGTAGAGGACAGGCTTGGGTTTTTGCCTTGACTCACCAGGACGCTCAGGCGTCCAATGCTGTGGTTTAAGGTACCCTTTCTGTATGTTCTTATGATGCACATGTTCTTTTTTATCCGGGATCTACGCATTCGTATGTTTCTACGCACTTCGTGCCGAGGTTAGGCCGAGAGTCGTGTTTGCTAGATCAGCCAGTTGTCGTGACTACTCCTGTGGGAGAGTCGTTTGTTGCGCGACACGTGTTCAGATCGTGTGCTGTCCGTTTAAGAGACAGAGATATGTCCATCGACTTGATCCTTCTTGAGATGTTGGACTTCGACGTTCTATTGGGCATGGACTAGCTAGCTACTTGCTACGCGTTCGTGGACTTCCGCGAGAAGACAGTTAGGTTTTGTTTTCTCGGCGAGTCAGTGTTTGTTGTGCAGGGGGACCGTGGTGCCGCCCCTCACAGTTTGATTTCTATTCTGTGCGCTAGTCGGCTTTTGAGGAGGGGATGTCGGGGATTCTTGGCTTTCATTCATGATACTGGAGCCACAGTGGAGTTGTTGGACCAGGTTTCTACCGTGCGAGAGTTTCCCAATGAGTTACCTGGGTTGCCGCCAGAGCGCGATATAGAGTTCTGCATTGATCGGATTCCTGGCACGGAGCCTATTTCTATACCGCCTTATCGGATGGCTCCGGCAGAGCTTAGAGAGCTTAAAGATCAATTGCAAGAGTTTCTTGATTTGGGACTTATGCGTCCGAGTGTTTCGCCGTGGGGGCTCCTGTTCTGTTCGTCAAGAAGAAGGACGACAGTTTGAGGTTATGTGTGGATTATCGTCAATTGAACCGAGTTACGGTGCGGAATAGGTATCCTTTACCTCGCATTGACGATTTATTTGATCAGCTCCAGGGTGCAAAACATTTCTTAAATATTGATTTGCGTTTGGGTTATCATCAGTTGCGGGTTCGGAATGATGACATTCCGAAGACTGCTTTTCGTACGCGCTATGGGCACTTTGAGTTTTTGGTGATGTCGTTCGGACTCACCAATGCGCCAGCAGCGTTCATGGATCTGATGAACCGGATTTTCAGGTCGTTCCTCGACCAATTTATTATAGTGTTTATTGATGACATACTAGTCTACTCTAGGAGTCGTGAGGAACATGAGCAGCACTTGAAGATTAATTTGTAGATATTGAGAGAGCACCAGCTGTATGATAAATTCTCAAAGTGCGCATTTTGGCTTGATAGAGTTAACTTCCTGGGTCAAGTGGTGACTGGTGATGGTATTCTTGTGGACCCGAGGAAGATCGAGGCTGTACAGCTTTGGCCCAGACCTGTATCGGTGACTGAGGTCCACAGCTTTTTGGGCTTAGCTGGTTATTATCGCCGTTTTGTGCAGGATTTCTCGAGTATCGCAGCACCGCTGATGGGACTGACCCGAAGGGAGTTCCTTTTCTTTGGACTGATGCGTGCGAGCAGAGTTTTCAGCAGTTGAAGACTCGATTGACGACAGCACCAGTTCTTTCTTTACCTTCTGGATCAGGCGGCTATGTTATTTATTGTGATGCTTCTCGAGTGGGGCTCGGCTATGTTTTGATGCAGCATGATAGAGTGATTGTGTATGCTTCTAGGCAGCTGAAGAAGCACGAGCAGAATTACCCCACTCACGATCTTGAGATGGCCGCGGTGGTCTTTGCGTTGAAGATTTGGAGACACTACTTGTACGGAGAGTCGTGTTAGATCTTCACGGATCACAAGAGCTTGAAGTATATCTTCCAGCAGCGGGATCTGAACCTGAGACAGCGCCGATGGATGGAGCTAGTGAAGGATTATGATTGTGAGATCCTTTATCACCCGGGCAAGGCGAATGTGGTAGCTGAAGCTTTGAGTCGTAAGCCCGGGGGTAGCTTGTCCCAGATGAGCGCGGTTCAGCATCAGTCGTCTGCAGATTGGCAGCTCTTGTGTGATGGTAGAGTGCAGTTCGAGTTTATTTCCATTGGGGGACAGTTTGCCTATGTCCGCGCCCATCCACTACTATTTGATCGTATCCGCGAGGCGCAACCCAATGATTCCCATTTGTCCGAGATTCTTGAGCTTGTTCGACAGGGTACAGTTTCGGAGTTCATGATTGTTGACCACGGTGTGCTACGATGCGGGACTCGCTTGTGTGTACCAGATGCTGATGGGTTGAGACGCGAGATCCTAGAGCAGGCACATCAGTCGGCCTTTAGCGTTCATCCAGGTTCAACCAAGATGTACCGTGATTTGAAAGATTTTTACTGGTGGGAAGGGATGAAACGCGATATTTCGGACTTCGTTTCGAGGTGCCTGACTTTTCAGCAAGTCAAGGTTGAGCATCAGAGACCGGCTAGAGAGTTGCAGCCATTACCCATTCCAGAGTGGAAATGGGACCAGATTTCTATGGACTTCATTGTGGGTCTACCCAGGACCGGTAGGGGGTATGACTCCATTTGGGTGATTGTTAACCGATTGACGAAAGCGGCTCACTTCCTTCCAGTGAAGACCACTTTCGGTTATGCTCAGTACGTCAGTTGTATATAGATGAGATTGTGCATTTGCACGGTGTTCCCACATGCATATTATCCGACAGAGGCACCCAGTTTACTAGCCGTCTCTGGCAGAAGCTTCAGGAAGCTTTGGGTACCCGGTTGAGTTTTAGCACCGCTTTTCATCCGCAGACCGATGGTCAGTCGGAGCGGACTATTCAGACTCTGCAGGATATGCTCCGTGCATTTGTGCTTGATTTTGGTGGCAGTTGGGATCGTCACTTGTCGTTGATTGAGTTCTCCTACAACAACAGCTTTCAGGAGACTATTCAGATGGCACCTTTTGAGGTTTTATATGGTAGGAAGTGTCGATCGCCGGTCTGTTGGACCGATCTTAGTGAAAGTCTGGTTTTAGGACCCCAGCTAGTTCAGGAGACTACGGAGAAGATCCAGCTGATTCTGGACAGGATGAGAGCAGTCCAGTGCAGGCAGAAGTCTTATGCCGACCGTCGTCGTCGCAGACTTAAGTTCGCAGTGGGGGATCATGTATTCCTGAGGATTTCTCCGATGAAGGACGTTATGCGATTTGGGAAGAGGGGGAAGCTCAGTCCCAGATTTGTAGGTCCTTTCGAGAACCTTGAGTGAGTAGGTTTAGTTGCTTATAGTTTGGCGCTCCCGCCCAGTTTTCCGGATGTTCACCCTGTTTTTCAAGTGTCGATGCTTCGTAGATACCTTCATGATCCTTCTCACATGATTCAACACGAGACCGTTCAGCTTGAGCGCGATCTTTCGTTCACCGAGCAGCCGGTAGTTATTTTGGATCGGCGGGTGAAGAAACTTCGGTCAAGGGTTTTGCCGTCTGTAAAGGTTCTATGGCGTAGCCCTACTAGGGAGGAGATCACTTGGAAGGTCGAGAGCGAGATGCGGAAGAAATTAGCTCATCTCTCTGAAGGTATGCTTAGTATGAAATTTTAATTCGGGGACCAAATTTCTATAAGGGGGGAGATTGTAACGTTTTAGAAATCGTTATGCGAATTTGTCCGTTTTAGGGTAAGTTTGTCGGTATTTTTCCGTTTTAACCCGACTGTGATCAGACGACCATATAGACTTGCCAGCATCTAGTTTAGCTAAAATAAAGCTAGTGCGCAAGCTTTGCGGGTATATGGGACGTTTTCGTTTAATTTGAATTTTTCCCAATTTTAATGTTATTTTAATGCGGTATTCACATTTTGAGAAATTTCTCTTTAGCGGTTTTTTCTTCAATTTATCTTGCGTAAACCTAACCCACATAATATCTAGATTCATTGTGTGGACTAGGACTAATGGTTTAAAGAAAAGAAAAAGAAAAGAAAAGAAAGAGGTGCATGCATATGTATTTATGTGTGTCTGAATGCAATTAATTGCATTTAATGTTGGAAATTGCTAGGAAATCCCTCACAAAACCCTCACCTCCTCTCTTGGACGAGATCCCTTCATTTCCTACTGCCCTTGCTCATTTCCCTTTCATATTTCATCAATCCTAACTCAAAAATCTCCAAAAAATTCCAATTATATCACAAAATATGCACCAAGTCTTGTTTTTGCCTTCTTGGATCACTTGGAGCTTGGGAAAGCTTGAATCTTATGAGCAAGATTGTTAGGTATAATCCTTACACTGATAAATTATAGTTTTTATGCTGTGTTGTTCGTTGATTATAGTTTAGAACGCTTATTATATCGATTAGTGCGATATCGGGTTTTTAAGTCTTTTAGAGCTTTTAATACCTGCTGTGATCTGGAGAATTTAGTGTTTGACCAAACAAAATTATAGAGATGTACTAGTGAACCTGAGACACCACCTGAGACACGGGGACCACCTCATCGGCCGGGGCCGGCGACCCCTATTGCGCGATCCGGCGACGCCGACTGGGTAGGAATGGGTTGGGGTTGGTCTTCTGTGGGTAGTTGTCTGTTGTTGGTTAGGGGTGTTTGGTACTGTTTACTTTTTTAGTAAATTCAGTATACAAAATCTAGGATAGATTACCTATAAACTAGAGTTTTGAGTCCGCGTGATACGTATTGCGACACGAGTCGTGAGCTTGTGCTGCTGCTGTACTCAGTTAGGTTTTGAAGTATCGTTATGCGCGTTAGCCACTAGACGTGCACTCGCGAGTCAGTTCAGTGTTGGTGCATTATTTAATACGTAGTTTTACGTTATATTGATTGATTCTGAGATGTTCGCATTTTTCTTGTGTTTGTGAAAATATAGCGTCGCAAGCAGGGACTTCGGACGCTGCGAACAAGGGGAAGCAGGTGGTCGGATTTTCATAGCTGAAGACCATTTGTGAGTAGATTTAACATCTACGGGGAAATCTCCCGTATGGCGTTATGCGTCGGGGGGAATATGATATGATAGTTGCATGTATTTGCATATTAGTTACTTTCATATGAATGTCATTGCATAGCACTATGTAACACCTTAGGATAAGGGTTAGTGAATAATTATAATTAAATAATGGTTTTTAATAAAAAGTTTACCAAATTATGTTTTAAATACTTTTCCTAATCTAATAAATATTTTTTCAAAATTTTCCTAGGCTTGCACACATATGTGCATGTAAACTAGGGTTTTTAAATTAAGTAAATACAATAATTATTAACCATGGTGGGTTAATTGTAGGATTAATTCTTTTGGGGTTTAAGTAAGTTTAATTAATTTGTTAAGAGGTTGCTTTAATTTGAATTTAAGATTTAGTGTTGACTTGTGAGAGAGAGAGAGAGTGCATCATGGCTTTAGGCCATGCTTGCATTAAATGAGGTGAGAGAGAGAGAGGGGTGACTTTTGTATGAATGATTAGGGTGGCTCTCATTTCTTTTTTGGTTTTTCTCTCAAACTCTCACACTCTCACATACACAACACACCAACACACTCACACAACACACTTACCTCTCCCCAGCTCCAGAAGCAGCAGCAGGCACAGCAACAGCAGCAGCAACATGAAGCAATAGCAGCAGCAGCAGAATTCAGCAGTAGTAGCAGTGGGCAGCAGCAGCTCCAGCACCCAGTGCAGCCCCTCCCCTTCACTTCTTCTCCTTCCTGCAGCTCCCTAGGGTCGAGAGTGAGGTATAATTCCTATCTTGCTTTCCTAGTTTGCCTAGTTAGTGTAGTTTTGCATCGGTTAAAGGATTTTTGTGTGTTTTAGTGCGATATGGGGTGTTTAGTGTGAAATTTGTGCTAATGAGGTGTAGATTAGTTCCAGTAGGATGATTGTGCTCTGTTGAGGCCATTGTAACCTAGTCCAACCCCGATTACACTAAAATACCACCAGTTTCATATTTGATGCAAATGTCGTATTTGGACAAAATGTGAGTTTTCTGGAACTACTATTGACCCGGTGAGTGCAGAATGATTTTGGGAAGACTGTAGTGTAGTGGAGTAGAGCTGATACACCAGGTGAAACCCGACCCCCATATTGCTACAGTAGGCCGCCAATTTCCTCATTCTGGCCGCCAATTGCGGCCAGATGGGTAGGGTTTGGGTTGGGGTTTGGTCCAGTAGGTGTCTGCCATAGTGTGTAGTGTTTTGGTATATATATTTTTGGGAGTTTGGTTCTGTAGAAAAATCTGGGACCAAATACCTATTTTGCCGTTTTCTAAACCTTCGCGACACGCGCGATACGTGAGTAGGTTTAGGTTTCTGCGTATCGCGGCGCGTCGGGGTAGTTTCGTGGCGCGTGAGTACACGTTTTAGCGTATCGCGCACACGCGCGATTGGTTTGCGACACAGGTTTCTTGTTGGATTATAATGTCGCGTTTTGTGACTTAAGCTTATGTGTGATATGTGTATGTGATTCTAGGTTCGCAGGCCAGTGAGACGGATGCTGCGAAGAAGGGCAAGCAAGTGGTTGGATACACTTAGCGCGAGACACGGTGAGTAGATTTCACATCTACGGGGATATCGCCCGCATGGCGTTATGCGTCAGGGCTGATAGGACTTATTTACTATATGTTACATGCACCCCATAGACTGTCATCGCATATTGCATTCTCTGCTGTGTTGATATATATATTGCTTAGAACTGATAGAACACCGCACTATTACTAACGGTTTATGTTGCACGGGAACTATTTACATGCTACACACACACCGTTAGTAACTGCCATGCTACACTCACTGTAGAGCTGCCATGATTATATTGCTAGAGTTCGCTTCATATGTGATTTGATATGGTTTTCATGTATATTGGGAGCCGCACGACATCTTTTAAAACCGGAAACGAAACTACTTTAAAAAGCGGTTTTCCCCTTATACCCATACCATGGATTGATATATATTGTACCTCGCATTGGATTTTACTATTGGTATTGGATTTTCATGTGATTTCTGTTTTGAGGACCGTGGAATTATTTAAGGAAAGATATGCTATTTTGAAAAACCAGGTACCTCGTGGTATGATATTTTGGTGTGTCCACCACGCGTTTTCTCGGTGCTGAGACGTGTGCTTGAAACCCGATTCGAGGAGTGGATGTTCCGTTTGCGGGTTCGTGGTGGGCCCGGTATGGTTCCCCTCGGCGAGATGATCGATGGGATTTGCCGATTGAGCCTGGAGGCGGGCGAGTACCTACCGGTGATTGGTTGGACCTGGCAGTTGTCCGGAGGATACTGACCAGAGTCGAGTGATGGATGCGGGATGATCCGTGCTGCCTGGGCCGAGGGCCGATACCGCAGACAGACCCCGTGGAGCCGGTCCGGATTGAAGGCGCCCGATATTCGAGGATTTACATGTCGATGCTGGACACGAGTATTTTATGATGTTTTGGGTGCCGATGTTGGGCACTCGTGATTCCTCCGAGATATACAGGATTTGAGGGCCGATGGGTGTGCCGGCGCCTGAGTATATGTGGGATTTGGGTGCAGTTTGAGGCACCGATCATTGTTTTCCATGTTGACATGGTCCATGTAGATATTATTTATCCCATACTCAGTATTGATTACTATACATCTCATCCTGTGGCATTTACCTGTTAGAGTATATGCATTACTATTGTATCCACTGTTGACATGCATTGATATCATCTGCTGGCATTAGTAGAGCCACGCTATATGTGCATGCTTGCGATCACCTTTATATGTTATCTCTATTCACGAGTTGGCAACTCACCCCCGTTGTGCCACAGTGTTTGCAGGTTGCCCTTGGGAGTAGTCACTGCTGGCTGTTATCGCATCTTTTGGCACAGATACCCTTTTGAGCAGAGTTAGCCTTTGCTGATAGGTGGGTTTGGTACGGTATCTGTTATCTTTCAGTTGTATATTAGTACTCTCCATCTACCTTCTGTATTGACTTAGAGAAAGTTGTGAGGACGATATATATGATTTTATATTCTGGTGTCGAGCTCGCATGTGAGCCGATGTTACTTTATGCAGTCTCATCTTTTATGATATTGTCCTTGTTTTACTGTGTATTCTTCGCTACGGCGTCGTATATCATATTGTGATGCTTTATTCATGTCACTTATTATTTCTGCTACACCTTGCTTTTACCCGACTTTCGGGGCTAATGTTTTTAAAAAGGAAATGTTACCAAAATTATAAAATTCATAACTTTTGAACTTAAGGAAGGATTTCTACTAAATAAATGGATGTTTTTCAGGCATGTACTATTGCTTTTACAAAATGTTTTAAATCACTCTATATTTATTGGTTTTGATTTCTGGGTTCGGCTTACTTAGCCGCGTTGAGCCTGTAGACGTTGCGTGGTTAAGTGCCGGTCACGAGTCGAATTCTCTGGTCGTGACAAAGTTGGTATCAGAGCGTAGGTTTTACCTTCGGAGTGTAGGATGACCCTGGTATGATGGAGTAGGTAGCTGCAGCAGGGTAGCGTAGCGTGCGTATGTTCCGCGGCATACTCACGACACGGTACTCCGCTTACGCGACCTTAGGACTTATTGATTTGATTCCTCCTTATATTCTTGTGATTCGATTTCCGTGTTCTTATCGAATCTAAATTTTCTTTCAGCCATTATGCCGCCTAAGACTACGAGGGCACAGAGAGCGGCCGCGAGGGCCGAGATTCGTGTTGACTCGTCCGAGACGAGGACTGATCCGGGCAGTACGCCGGTTGTACCCGAGCAGGCTATTCCTGCCGTGACAGAGCAGATCGCCTCGTTAGGGGCTGGTATGCAGGAGATGCGCCAGATGATAGGATCTCTAGTTGAGACGTTTCGAGCGCAGCGACCAGAGGTAGCTCCACCAGTTCCAGAGACCGCGATGGTGCCTACCGCACAGCCAGTTGCCCCTGCAGCCACGGAGGTGATTACAGTATCGCTATCTGAGTTCATGAGGCTGAAGCCTCCAGCTTTCACAGGCACTGATACAGCCGAGGACCCACAGTCTTTCATCGACAGGATGGCCAGGATATGCCGTTCCCTCAGATGTGCAGATGCGAGATGGGTTGAGTTCGCGAGCTTTCGCCTGGAAGGTCTTGCGCAGAAATGGTGTGATTCAGTGGAGAAGGGCAGAGCAGCAGGTCTTCCTCCTATGACATGGACGGAGTTCGTGACTATATTTCTAGCCCGTTTCCTTCCCCGGAGTGTTAGAGATGCCCGAGCACGCAGCTTTGAGTCTTTGCGCCAGACGCCAGGGATGACAGTGGCAGAGTATGACGTACTGTTTACAGAGCTAGCAGTCTACGCCCCACATCTAGTGGCCACCGAGGAGCTGCGAGTCCGGAGATTTGTTCGAGGCTTGCTTTCACCAGTGTTCCTCGCGATCAGCGCGCAGCACTACGAGACCTATGCAGCAGTTGTAGACGCAGCCCTAGTGGTCGAGGAGCACCTTGTTGAGACTTCGGTACTTCCAGAGCCGAAGAGAGTTCGTACCAGTATTTCCGTACGGAGGCAGTCATTCAGACGCCGCGACAGGTATCGTTCCGGTACGAGGGGTAGCAGAGATTCGGGACGGGGTCGGATGTTTAGTTCGTATCCCCAGGACGGTCAGCAGTCGCCGCGGGGTTGCTACAGATGTGGCAGCCTACTTCACCTCGTTCGAGATTGTCCAGAGACACACCGGAGGGAGGCGGCAGCACCGCATGTTACCTTACCACCTTCACCACCCCAGAAGGCGTTGCCCGTTGCGCCTACCGTTGCTCCGCGCCAGACTTATGCTCAGAGAGGTCGTGGGCGTGGAGGAGTTTTCAGAGAGGACGAGATGACCGAGGCAGAGGTCAGTCAGTTACAGGTGGTGGACAGGCGAGGGTCTTTGCTTTGACACATCAGGACGCGCAGGCGTCCAATGCAGTGGTTTCAGGTATCCTCCCTGTATGTTCAGTTGATGCACATGTACTGTTCGATCCCGGATCCACACACTCGTACGTATCCACACACTTCGTGCCGAGTTTGGGTAGAGAGTCCGGCTTACTTGATCAGCCGCTTGTGGTGACTACTCCTGTGGGAGAGTCGTTTGTTGCTAGGCACGTGTTCCGATCCTGTATCGTCTGTATTGGCGAGAGAGAGTTGCCTGTCGACTTGATCCTTCTGGAGATGTTGGACTTCGACGTTCTTTTGGGCATGGATTGGTTAGCCACGTGCTATGCTTCTGTGGACTGCCGCGAGAAGACAGTTAGATTCTGCTTTCCCGGTGAGTCGGTTTTTGTTGTGTTGGGGGACCGTAGTGCCGCCCCTCACAGTGTGATTTCTTCTTTCCGCGCTGGACAGCTTATGAGGAAGGGATGTCAGGGATTTCTCGCATATGTTTGCGATGCTAGTGCTACACAGGTTCCATTAGATTAGGTTCCGGTTGTTAGCGAGTTTCCTGATGTGTTCCCTGACGAGCTTCCTGGGTTGCCACCCGAGCGCGACATTTCTTTCTGTATTGATTTGGTTCCTGGTTCGGGGCCTATTTCTATACCGCCCTATCGGATGGCCCCGGCGGAACTTCGAGAGTTGAAGGGTCAGTTACAGGATTTGCTGGACAAGGGACTTATTCGACCCAGTGCTTCTCCTTGGGGTGCTCCAGTCCTGTTCGTCAAGAAGAAGGATGGCAGTTTGCGTCTTTGTATCGACTACCGCCAGCTGAACAGGGTGACAGTGCGGAACAGGTATCCTTTGCCGCGTATCGACGATTTGTTCGACCAGCTTCAGGGGGCAGGGTACTTTTCGAGGATCGATTTGCGATCGGGCTATCATCAGTTGCGGGTTCGACAGGAGGACATTCCCCGGACAGCCTTCCGTACGCGCTACGGCCATTACGAGTTTTTGGTGATGTCGTTCGGACTCACCAATGCGCCAGCAGCCTTCATGGATTTGATGAACCGTATTTTCCGGCCTTATTTGGATCTGTTCATCATAGTCTTCATTGACGATATCTTGGTGTATTCCCGGAGTAGTGAGGAGCACGAGCAGCACCTGCGGATTACATTGCAGACATTGAGGGAGCACCAGCTTTATGCGAAATTCTCCAAGTGTGCTTTTTGGCTAGACAGCGTGGACTTCTTGGGTCACGTGATTTCACGAGACGGTATATGTGTTGACCCGAGGAAGATCGAGGCCGTTCAGCGTTGGCCCAGACCCACATCGGTGACGGAGATTCGCAGCTTTTTGGGATTGGCCGGTTATTACAGGCGTTTCGTGCAGGACTTCTCACGTATTGCTACACCGTTGACCGGGTTGACCCGGAAGGGAGTTCCCTTCGATTGGACGGAGGAGTGCGAGCACAGTTTTCAGCAGTTACGGACACGGCTGACGACGGCACCGGTGTTATCCTTACCTTCCGGATCGGGCGGATTTGTGGTCTTTTGTGATGCTTCTCGAGTGGGATTGGGGTGCGTTCTGATGCAGCATGATAGGGTGATCGCGTATGCCTCGCGACAATTGAAGAAGCACGAGCAGAACTACCCCACTCATGATTTGGAGATGGCAGCAGTGGTCTTCGCACTTAAGATCTGGCGACACTACCTATACGGTGAGTTGTGCCAGATATTTACGGATCACAAGAGTCTGAAATACATATTCCAGCAGCGGGACCTGAACCTTCGACAGCGTCGATGGATGGAGTTAGTGAAGGATTATGACTGCGAGATCTTATATCACCCGGGCAAGGCAAATGTGGTGGCGGATGCTTTGAGCAGGAGGCCCGGGAGTAGTTTATCTTGTTTGAGCGCAGTACAGGAGCAGTCATCCGCAGATTGGCAGATATTATGCGACAGTCGAGTACAGTTCGAGTTCACGTCGATTGGAGGACAGATAGCGCATGTCCGTGCACACCCACAGTTGATCGATCGTATACGTGAGGCGCAGCTCAGTGATGACCGATGTTCAGAGATCATGGCACAGATGGGACAGGACCGATTTTCCGAGTTCGTGATCGATGATCAGGGGATACTACGGTTTGGAGTCAGACTGTGCGTACCTGATGCTGAGGGACTGAGGCGTGAGATTCTTGAGGAGGCACATCGATCGGTATATAGCGTCCATCCCGGTTCCACCAAGATGTATCATGATATGAGAGATGTTTACTGGTGGGACGGAATGAAGAGGGACATTGCAGATTTTGTATCGAGATGCCTGACTTGTCAGCAAGTCAAGGCTGAGCACCAGAGGCCCACGGGAGAGCTACAGCCGTTACCCATTCCGGAGTGGAAATAGGAACAGATTTCGATGGATTTCGTGGTGGGTCTACCCAGGACTAGTCGGGGGTATGACTCCATCTGGGTGATCGTGGATCGTTTGACGAAAGCGGCTCACTTCCTACCGGTGAAGACGACTTTCGGATTTACTCAGTATGCCCAGATCTATATTGACGAGATAGTGCGACTACACGGAGTTCCGACGTGCATTGTGTCCGACAGAGGCACCCAGTTTACCAGTAGGCTATGGCAGAGGCTTCAGGAGGCTTTGGGCACTCGCTTGAGTTTCAGCACGGCATTTCATCCGCAGACCGACGGACAGTCAGAGCGGACCATCCAGACTCTCGAGGACATGCTCAGAGCTTGTGTACTAGATTTCGGAGGTAGCTGGGATCATCATTTGCCCTTAGTAGAGTTCTCCTACAATAACAGCTACCAGGAGACTATTCAGATGGCACCATTTGAGGCTCTTTATGGGAGGAAATGTAGGTCGCCTACTTGTTGGACAGAGCTCAGTGAGAGCAGTATCTTAGGGCCACAGATCGTTGAGGAGACGACCGCGAATATCCAGTTGATTCGCGATAGGATGAGAGCAGCGCAGAGTAGGCAGAGGGCTTATGCAGACCGTCGACGACGCAGACTTGAGTTTTCTGTTGGTGATCATGTTTTCTTGAGGGTCTCCCCAATGAAAGGTGTGATGAGGTTTGGGAAGAAGGGGAAGCTCAGTCCCAGGTATGTGGGCCCCTTCGAGATCCTCGAGCGTGTCGGTGCAGTAGCTTACCGGTTAGCCCTTCCGCCCAGCTTTCCAGACGTGCACCCCGTATTCCATGTTTCGATGCTCCGCAGATATCTACATGATCCTTCGCACGCGATTCAGCATCCGACGATCCAGCTTGAGCGTGATCTTTCCTATGCAGAGCAGCCGGTGATGATCTTGGATCGACAAGTGAAGAAATTGAGATCGAAGGAGATTCCATCAGTTAAGGTACTTCGGCGTGGTCAGAACCGTGAAGAGGTCACTTGGGAGACCGAAAGCGAAATGATGAAGACGTATCCCCATCTTTTTGAAGGTAACCTTAGTTAGATTTTTGAAATTCGGGGACGAATTTCTTTAAGGGGGAGAGATTGTAACACCTTAGGATAAGGGTTAGTGAATAATTATAATTAAATAATGGTTTTTAATAAAAAGTTTACCAAATTGTGTTTTAAATATTTTTCCTAATCTAATAAATATTTTTCCAAAATTTTCCTAGGCTTGCACACATATGTGTATGTAAACTAGGGTTTTTAAATTAAGTAAATACAATAATTATTAACCATGGTGGGTTAATTGTAGGATTAATTCTTTTGGGGTTTAAGTAAGTTTAATTAATTTGTTAAGAGGTTGCTTTAATTTGAATTTAAGATTTAGTGTTGACTTGTGAGAGAGAGAGAGTGCATCATGGCTTTAGGCCATGCTTGCATTAAATGAGGTGAGAGAGAGAGAGGGGTGACTTTTGTATGAATGATTAGGGTGGCTCTCATTTATTTTTTGGTTTTTCT
This sequence comes from Agapanthus africanus, assembly GCA_030015575.1. Taxonomy (NCBI): domain Eukaryota; kingdom Viridiplantae; phylum Streptophyta; class Magnoliopsida; order Asparagales; family Amaryllidaceae; genus Agapanthus; species Agapanthus africanus. The sequence continues at coordinate 240,678,967 of JASDDO010000031.1, forward strand.
CTCAAACTCTCACACTCTCACATACACAACACACCAACACACTCACACAACACACTTACCTCTCCCCAGCTCCAGAAGCAGCAGCAGGCACAGCAACAGCAGCAGCAACATGAAGCAATAGCAGCAGCAGCAGAATTCAGCAGTAGCAGCAGTGGGCAGCAGCAGCTCCAGCACCCAGTGCAGCCCCTCCCCTTCACTTCTTCTCCTTCCTGCAGCTCCCTAGGGTCGAGAGTGAGGTATAATTCCTATCTTGCTTCCCTAGTTTGCCTAGTTAGTGTAGTTTTGCATCGGTTAAAGGATTTTTTTGTGTTTTAGTGCGATATGGGGTGTTTAGTGTGAAATTTGTGCTAATGAGGTGTAGATTAGTTCCAGTAGGATGATTGTGGTCTGTTGAGGCCATTGTAACCTAGTCCAACCCCGATTACACTAAAATACCACCAGTTTCATATTTGATGCAAATGTCGTATTTGGACAAAATGTGAGTTTTCTGGAACTGCTATTGACCCGGTGAGTGCATAATGATTTTGGGAAGACTGTAGTGTAGTGGAGTAGAGCTGATACACCAGGTGAAACCCGACCCCCATATTGCTACAGTAGGCCGCCAATTTCCTCATTCTGGCTGCCAATTGCGGCCAGATGGGTAGGGTTTGGGTTGGGGTTTGGTCCAGTGGGTGTCTGCCATTGTGTGTAGTGTTTTGGTATATATATTTTTGGGAGTTTGGTTCTGTAGAAAAATCTGGGACCAAATACCTATTTTGCCGTTTTCTAAACCTTCGCGACACGCGCGATACGTGAGTAGGTTTGGGTTTCTGCGTATCGCGGCGCGTCGGGGTAGTTTCGTGGCGCGTGAGTAAACGTTTTAGCGTATCGCGCACACGCGCGATTGGTTTGCGACACAGGTTTCTTGTTGGATTATAATGTCGCGTTTTGTGACTTAAGCTTATGTGTGATATGTGTATGTGATTCTAGGTTCGCAGGCCAGTGAGACGGACGCTGCGAAGAAGGGCAAGCAAGTGGTTGGATACACTTAGCGCGAGATACGGTGAGTAGATTTCACATCTACGGGGATATCGCCCGCATGGCGTTATGCGTCAGGGCTGATAGGACTTATTTACTATATGTTACATGCACCCCATAGACTGTCATCGCATATTGCATTCTCTGCTGTGTTGATATATATATTGCTTAGAACTGATAGAACACCGCACTATTACTAACGGTTTATGTTGCACGGGCACTATTTACATGCTACACACACACCGTTAGTAACTGCCATGCTACACTCACTGTAGAGCTGCCATGATTATATTGCTAGAGTTCGCTTCATATGTGATTTGATATGGTTTTCATGTATATTAGGAGCCAGACGACATCTTTTAAAACCGGAAACGAAACTACTTTAAAAAGCGGTTTTCCCCTTATACCCATAGCATGGATTGATGTATATTGTACCTCGCATTGGATTTTACTATTGGTATTGGATTTTCATGTGATTTCTATTTTGAGGACCGTGGAATTATTTAAGGAAAGATATGCTATTTTGAAAAACCCGGTACCTCATGGTATGATATTTTGGTGTGTCCACCACGCGTTTTCTCGGTGCTGAGACGTGTGCTTGAAACCCGATTCGAGGTGTGGATGTTCCGTTTGCGGGTTCGTGGTGGGCCCGGTCTGGTTCCCCTCGGCGAGATGATCGATGGGATTTGCCGATTGAGCCTGGAGGCGGGCGAGTACCTACCGGTGATTGGTTGGACCTGGCAGTTGTCCGGAGGATACTGACCAGAGTCGAGTGATGGATGCGGGATGATCCGTGCGGCCGGGGCCGAGGGCCGATACCGCAGACAGACCCCGTGGAGCCGGTCCGGATTGACGGCGCCCGATATTCGAGGATTTACGTGTCGATGCTGGACACGAGTATTTTATGATGTTTTGGGTGCCGATGTTGGGCACTCGTGATTCCTCCGAGATATACAGGATTTGAGGGCCGATGGGTGTGCCGGTGCCTGAGTATATGTGGGATTTGGTTGCAGTTTGAGGCACCGATCATTGTTTTCCATGTTCACATGGTCCATGTAGATATTATTTATCCCATACTCAGTATTGATTACTATACATCTCATCCTGTGGCATTTACCTGTTAGAGTACATACATTACTATTGTATCCACTGTTGACATGCATTGATATCATCTGCTGGCATTAGTAGAGCCACGCTATATGTGCATGCTTGCGATCACCTTTATATGTTATCTCTATTCACGAGTTGGCAACTCACCCCCGTTGTGCCACAGTGTTTGCAGGTTGCCCTTGGGAGTAGTCACGGCTGGCTGTTATCGCATCTTTTGGCACAGATACCCTTTTGAGCAGAGTTAGCCTTTGCTGATAGGTGGGTTTGGTACGGTATCTGTTATCTTTCAGTTGTATATTGATGTATCTAGTACTCTCCATTTACCTTCTGTATTGACTTAGAGACAGTTGTGAGGACGATATGTATGATTTTATATTCTGGTGTCGAGCTCGCATGTGAGCCGATGTTACTTTATGCAGTCTCATCTTTTATGATATTGTCCTTGTTTTACTGTGTATTCTTCGCTACGGCGTCGTATATCATATTGTGATGCTTTATTCATGTCACTTATTATTTCTGCTACACCTTGCTTTTACCCGACTTTCGGGGCTAATGTTTTTAAAAAGGAAATGTTACCAAAATTATAAAATTCATAACTTTTGAACTTAAGGAAGGATTTCTACTAAATAAATGGATGTTTTTCAGGCATGTACTATTGCTTTTACAAAATGTTTTAAATCACTCTATATTTATTGGTTTTGATTTCTGCGTTCGGCTTACTTAGCCGCGTTGCGCCTGTAGACGTTGCGTGGTTAAGTGCCGGTCACGAGTCGAATTCTCGGGTCGTGACACATTATCTGTTGTACTTGACTCGTACCTTTAGATATAACACATTACTGACGGTTCATGTTGCACGAGCACTAGATTGTATGCTACACCCACATCGTCAGTAATTGCCATGACACGCACAAACACCTACATACGTGATATTGTAGTGGATAGGAATGATTGGAGTAGTAACTCTTATTCCATTGTGCATATGAAATATTGTGGGCACATACGTACGTGATATTGCATTGGGCAGGAATAGTTGAGGTAGTGACCCTTATTCCACTTCACGTAGATCTTACTATAGTTACTTGTACATCATGCATACATATTGACATGTACACCATATACTCGATTCCAGTTACTTGTACATCTTACATACATATTGACATGTACACCCACATAGTCTATTACAGCAACATATACATCATGCACACATACTGACATGTATACCGCATATGCTTGCTATAGTTGTATATACCTTAAGAGGTATTGTCTTTATATGTGATATTGAGTTGTTGATTATTGCGCTTATGAAATGCATCATACCCACTTGTTTACATGTAGATACTTAAATCTTGTTACAATTACATGTACACATTATATGATGGTGCATTTGTTTTCGGAGGATTTGGGAACCGCATGATATGTTTTAAAGCTAGATTCAATTTAAAGAGCGGTTTTCCCTTGATATGCTCATATTGTTGTCTTATGTTGCATATATCGGTTTTCATGGATTTACGCATTGAGGTATGGATTTCATATGATTTATGGATTTGAGAACCGTGGGGGTATTTCAAGAAAACTATGTATTGTTTGAAAACCCGGTTTCTCTTGATATGATATTTCAGTGCGTCCACCATGTGATTTCTCGGTTCTGAGATTTTGCTTGTGATGCCCGATTCGAGGAGCGGGAGGCACCGTCTGCGGGTACATGGTGGACCCGGTATGGTACCCCAGGGCGAGTGGTGATTTCGTGGTGTAGACGATAAGCCTAGCGGTGGGACCACTACCTACCGGTGATTGTATTTGGACACGGCGGTTATCGTGGGGATACCGACCGGAGTGAGGTATGACATATCATCAGGGCCAGTCATAGTGACAGCGCCTGAGTTATGAGGATTTACGTGTCGATGTTAGACACGAGTTTCATGATGTTTTGAGTGTCGGTGTTAGACACTCAGGTTTTCATGATTTTTACGTATCGTCGGTGGACATACGGGGTTGATATCCTTATATATATACACTTACAGGTATATGTTTTCATGATGTTTCAGGTGTCGATGATAGACAATAGGTTCTATGAGACTTACAGGATGTGAGGGCCGATCTGAGGATGCGGTGCCTGAGGATTTGGGATTTGATGTGTCAGTGAGGGACACTGGTGTTTTTCCATGCTGATGATTTTGCATGAGATTTTATTGTATCATCCCACACACTCAGGATTATTGTTGTTATGCATTGTTTCATGTAGTTGTAGTACCCTGATGATGTACCTTTACATGATTGTTGCATATTCACTTATCATACTTATGCTATCGGATTACATGTGATAGATAAATCGATGTTCGTGCATACCTGCGATTACAGTATGATGTTATTTACTATTCTTGAGTTGGAAACTCACCCCGTTGTGCCACAGGGTTTTGCAGGACTTTCCCTCAGAGTAGTCGCAGCAGGGTATCTTATCATCACTACTTTTGCGGATACCACTACGTTAGGCAGTGAGGGCTTTGCTCTTAGGTGGGTTTGCGGTTACCGGCTTCTACATTGTGTATCTTTTTGTTGGATTTAGTATTCTCCATATACCACTGTTGTATATGACTTAGAGACGACTTTTGAGGATTCAGTGTTGTATTATTTTAGTGACTTTGGGTGCCGTGCTCGTGGGAGCCGGTTATGTTGGAAAGTTACTTCTTATTTCTGTTTCCTTTTATATTCTTCGCTTCGGCGTCGTATTTATATCTTGTGATGGTTGTCTCCGCAGTTGGGCATGATTTTGCTCCCATTTGGGATGCTTTATATATTATCTGTGTTGTACCCGTTTTCGAGGCTAGTTTTTACAAAGGAGGTGCTGCCGAAATTTTCAAGAAATAAAACTAAAGTTAGAGATTTTACTTGTGATTTCCAAACGTTAAAACTGTGTTTTTCTCCGTTGATCCAGATTTGGGTGGTTTAGATTTCTGGGTTTTGGCTTACTTGAGTTGCATACGCCTGTAGACATTACGTAGTTTAAGTGCCGGTTACGGGCCAAATTTTGGGTCGTAACACGCATGACATCTATACCCTACGCATCTGCGGTAGGCTCTATAATATATGCGATGTTGTGTACCATACCAGATGTAACTTACGCACTGAGCGTGGTAAGCTGGTATCAGTCAAACCGAGGGGAGAATCACTAGATAGCAGTAAAGAACATTCTCAAGTACCTGAGAAGGACTAAGGAGATGTTCTTAGTGTATGGTGGAAAAGACCTCCAGATCGAGGCCTTTGCTAACTCCAGCTTCCAGAGTGACAAGGATGACTCCAAGTCCATGTCAGGTTATGTCTTTACCCTCAATGGAGGGGCGGTCTGTTGGAAGAGCTCCAAACAGGACACCGTTGCTGACTCGACGATGGATGCGGAGTACAAAGCTGCTTATGACGCCGCGAAGGAAGAAGTCTGGATAAGGAAGTTCCTACAAGAACTTCAGGTGGTTCCGTCCATTGTAGATCCAACACCTCTGTATTGTGACAACAACGGCGCTATAGCCTTAGCGAAGGAACCCAGGTCTCATCAACAGTCCAGAAACATTTTGAGACGTTACCACCTGATCAGGGAGATCGTTGATCGCCGGGTGATCGTTGATCGCCGGGTGATCGAGGTGAGGAGAGTAGATATGGAGAATAAAACTGCAGATCCACTCACGAAGGTCATCCCTCAGACACAGTTCGAGAGGCTAATCGAGATGATAGGTCTGCGATATGCCAATACATGGCCCTAGTGCAAGTGGGAGATTGTCAGTGATATATGCCCCAGAGGCCATTATTGTATCATACTGGTTTGTATATTACTTAATGGAAGCTTGGGATATTCACAGTTTTATTGACAGTCTTGCTCAAAATGGTAGTATGCTACTTGGTTTATTTCTACCTCAATATGTGCATGTCTTTATTTTAGCATATCGCTTATACATATTGGTAGTGCCCTTAGGATCTTCGCTTGATTACCAGCGTTGTGATGGCAGTCACACTAGTAGGGGCTGGGTAGTCTACAAGCACATCCTTATACAGGTCCCTAGTTGTAGGATTATCGAGACGAGGCATCGATACTCCAGAGTAGACTAGTGTATACGTTTCTCATCCCAGCACGGGAGATGTTCTGTCCCACGGCCATTAGTACGTCGTACTGGAGATAGTATGTAGGTGCTCATTAGGTTATGAGTACACTGGACAGGACTCGTCGGGGACTGCTGGTGGGTATTATACCTATCGTCGGGTAGCAGTTCCCAGGTGACATGAGTACAGCTTAGTCCGTCGACTTGACACTGCTACTTCGCCTCGAGTGTGTTCCCACTGTACTTTGATTACTACCCTACCACGGCTTAAAGGAGTCGTGCAAACAGGTAGTAGTTGGGTGCAGTCCCGAAGCACTTGGAGGCAGTGGCGGTTAGATAGGATCCGTCTCTCCCGGTATTAGGGGTTGATATCGCGCTGTGTTTGGAGAGCCATTACACAAAGTCCCTGGCCAGGGCAAGCGAGATTTACTGGTAGGTATTCCATTAGTTTCTCAGGGTGTTTTGGGCTACAATTCGGCACGACTTTGTAGGGTTACCTAGCACAACAGCAAGGTTTCGGGAGGCAACATCCATGCCGTTTTCAAAAATTTAGCGTGCTAAAGAACCCTAACCTAGAATCTTAACTAGAGAATTAGACGAACTAAGAATGTAAACATCTTTACATCTAAGAAATACAACCTTTGTAGACCGGTCCTTCACTTCAAAAGCTCCGTGTAGTAGTCCCTTCGCTCTAAGTAGTGATCTCCCGGACTCTAGTAAGGCTCCACAAGGTGAAATGAACAATCTTTCTTGAAGTCTTCGAGGCCGAAGATGATCTACGTCGAGGAGACACTAACTCAAGCTACCTCTTCACTAATTAGGAATTAGTGAAGCAAACAACCTAAACTAAATGGCTAATCTAGTGTAGGTTGATGAAATAAGAATTTTGCTCACGTTAGAAATATTTTTCTCACTAATTTTCTTCACATCCTAAATACCTAGAGAGCTAAGTCTTGATGAAGAAAAAGATGAACTCAATAATCTTATGGCAACCATGGGTGAGAAATATCTCATATAACTCATGTAGAGACTTAACCATGACTTAAGTTAATGGTTGGGTTAATAAATATCTAATATAAAACAAAACTAGTGGACTAAGTCAATGGTTCTACAAGCTTCCACTAAGCTTAAACCATGTGACTAATTTTCAACTAATTAGTGATTTACTTTAAATAAATAAACCCCACATTATCATAAGCATGGTGTGAGTCTCATACACCCATGTAGACACAATAATATATATCACATATATATTAAGTGTACACATGTGAGAAAAAGAAATACTTAAGTGAGCTAATATTAGTTAATGTATGTTATTATATCAAATATATAATTATACATTAAATTATTAAATCAACACTTGATTTAATAATCCGGCTATATCATATACAACCGATTAATTTTATTTGTATCAACTTATCGAATCAACACTTGATTCGATAAATCGGCTATATCACATATAACCGACCGATATCATATATCGCGAGAATAGAATACGATATCACATACACGTATTAATCTCGGTCCCGCACATATCACATATGTGCTCCTACTTTGTTTCGTATGAGCTAGGAAACCTCTGTGTAGGACTCTAAAGACTCGTCAATACGCCGGCAGTGGGTGATGATCATATCAGTCATCCACAAGCCGTTAGCGGTACTAGCTGGACATAACGGCTACCTAGGTATTGAGCGATCGGAAGATCAACAAGCAAGCTTGTCTAAACTCCCACAAAGCCTGTCAGTAACACTACCGTACAATCCAGTCTCTTCGTCTGATATGTCGCATATCTAGTCTAGGGGTGGTAAACGTCAGACCCCGGTAACTTCATAAGTCATGCCTATATGAGGCTCATAACGGGTCGAGAAACTACTGATGACACTTACCAGTAAATCTCCGTATCGGCCCTAGCCAGGGACTTCCTGTTATGGCCAATCGAGCACAGCGTAACATCAACCCCCAATAACGGAAGAGACGAATCCCCACCTATCGCTCATTGCCTCCATGTGACTCGGGAATCTACCCAAAAACCACCGTTTTGCACGTTCTCTTGAACGAAGTAAAGTGGAAATCAAAGCACAGTGGGAATCACACAAAACTCTATGACGATCTCGGTTTTACAGACTGTCACGACCCGAAATAGCCCGTGACTGGCCCTTGATTCATATGAAGTCTACAGGACCACATCTAATTCAAGTAAGCCAAAAGCCCAGAAATCTAAAACCATTTTAGGTAAGAAGAAACTTATTTTAAAATGAGTCATTTAAAATCATAAGCCGAATTATGCGTTTGTAAAACATCAAGTTTTTTCTGAAAATTTCGGCAGAGTATCCTTTGAAAAAAACTGGCCCCGAACGTGGTACAACATGATAAAAGCAAATATAATGATAAAAGGCATCCCCAAGCGGGAGCTACCTCTTCGTCAATCGACGGTCACAACCACGTAAGCAATATAATATACAACGCCGAAGGGCGAGGTTCAAAACTCAAACGGAAGCTCAAAACATCACTGAAAACCATCATAATACAACGCGCGACTCTAAGGTCGAAATAATATACAACTGGTCTCTAAGTCTAAATAAATATACATGTCTGGTTGAGGGAATTACTAGATACAACTGAATAAAATAATGCAAGGGTGGTCACGATGCGAGTGAACCCACCTACCAATGCAATCACCCAGAAAGGAAGCAGTGTGCCAGAAAAGCCGTAATGAAACCTGTACGGCAAAACCTGCAAGAAACTGTGGCACAACGGGGGTGAGTTTCCAACTCGTGAGTAGAAAACATCACAGAGCAGAAATCGTATGTATGACGCAATCCTAAGTCATACGATCAGTAATATCCTCAAATGATATAGTCTGAAGCATGAAAAGGTGGCAAGGGTAAACATCTAAACATAAGTGTAATCCCAGTGCTCGTGTCAGTGCCTCAGATAGAAATATATCATATGTATGAGATATGAATGTAATGAAATGAAATAAGTGAGATGACTGTTTTCTTTATTTTTTTAATGGGATTTCTGTATGTATATAAAATGAGTATCCTCAATGAAATCAATAGAGAAATCCGTGTCAGCATCGACATAAAACATAAATCCCAAAATCTCAATATCTCAGGTTCCGGCTACCCGGAATAACCTGTATCATCAATCCCAATGCCTCAGTGTCTCAAATCTCAAATCTCAATATCTCAGGCTCCGCAGAACGGATCAGCCTATAACCATCTCATGACTCCGGCCGGTATCCTCCGGATAGCCGACGAGTCCAAATAATATCACCGGTTGGTAGTACTCCCCAGCCAGGCTCATCGAATACAACTCGAACTTCTTGCCCCGGGGTACCTTACCGGGCCCACCATGTACCCGAGACGGTTCATCCAACTCCTCGGATCGGGTCTCGAAATCCAACAGCAATCATGAAAACTCATGGTGGACGACTCATACATCATGGGAAAACCGCAACTTGCATTTTTAAAAGGATAATCGGTTTATAAATTCTTGCAGTTTTCCCCCAAATCCAGAAATCTCAAGAAGGATCCGAAATTATCACTATCGTGATATCAGTAAATAATGAAAACCGGCATAAATCTCCATAATACTGCAGAACAATGAATATATGAATGCATCTGATATCATGAAATAAATTAACTAGCATATGAAAGCTAAAACATGTAGCAACTATCAGTGAGCAAGCTATGTCAATGAAATAGTGTTTTCTAAAGTGTACGTGATGTGGCAATTACCGATGATGATGTGTGTGAGCAGGCAAATAAGTGTATGTGGAACATACGCATCATCGGTAATGGTGCTGGTGTCCTGACAGCATAATCTCGATAACGGCATATGAAAACACAATATAAGAAAGCGATGCAATGCGAACAGTAATAATATGCGGAACTGAATGATAAACACAATGATAACTAATCTACATTTATATAAATATGAGTCATACGGTGGTGCCATTTGAAATAACACGAATCATGGTGTTTTGAAAATAAGGGCTACGGTGTTTTTAAGAAAAGATACATCCTTTGAAATATCCGTAAAATCCCTTGTCCCGTCTTTTAAAATACCCATGATTCGTTGGTTTTTGAAATAGGTATGAGTCGAATCTTATCTATCATATACAAGTACACTATAGGGCCAAACTATATAGACTGGTCAAAAGGTAAGGAAACCGCCTAACATCTGAGTCGATACATATATACATATATATATATATATATATATATATATATAACAGTCGGTGATCCCGCCTCAAAAGTATCCCATACGATACAATATCTATAATATTATATCCTCAAGTCAAGAGTGCGGATCTATCATCAATATAGCTCGTACGGTAAATCCGTCATACGGCATCCCAAATCTGGGTACGGGTCAATGTCACATCAATCACATTATTCATCTTGTATCCACTTTATCAAACATCAAGATCCGGGGTACTGACCTACGTCTAGTACAATACTGATACCATCTATGTATGCATGCGTGTGTATGAAAACACCACGCCAAAAGGACCTGCTAAACATCATGTCGTATCTCAAATACAATCCATGTCACATCACCGATCTCACGGCCTCATGTCCAATCTCATCGACTCATCACAATCACAAATACTATCCTCAGAATCCGTGTATATGTATACGTATATATATATATATATACATAGTCCCATACTGATTGATCTCAAAAACTATCTATTAACCGCAATCAAGAACGGCGTCGCATGTAGCTAGCCGGTGAGTACGGGTCGGTCCACAGGGATGTTGTGAATTTCCTAATCGCTCTTACGAGTTAATTCCAAACGGTGTGAATGGATTAATTAAATCTAAAAACTCAATTAATCTAGGGAAATTGAATTAAAGATCTAACTATCTAACTAGGTCAAGGAATTAAATTTAATCTATGGCAGAGAATGAAAAATTACCTAGGACAAGAATTGAAATTACCTACTTACTTTACAGATGGCTCTCTCCAAACATCAACACAAGACTTGTCAAATCTGAATTTCTGAAATGAAAAGAGGCATCGATGCTCTCCAAAAGAAATCTAAATTTTATTGATAAAAAGAGGCATAGGGAGGCATAGCCTCTACAATGATTTAGAGTTCCTATTTATAGAGGATAGGAAACCCTAGGTTACAATTGATTCGCACGTCTACATTTACCAAAATATCCTTAGGAAGACCTAGTCAAAGTAGACTTCAGGCTTTGGTAAAATTTTATGTCTCTGTCTCTTTAAAAGGAAGTATTGGGCCTTGAAATTTCCTTTGTTGGCTCTTCTGTCTTTGGGCTTCTTTATTATTTGGTTCTTTTATTAAAATAGCTTCTATGTTTCTTCTAGATCTCCAGTGAATAATTGCGGTGGACTTTTAACCGTTCTCTTTGTAATCTTGGACCTTGCATTGCCTTGTACTTTGTGAATTTTATCTTTGATGTAGGCTTGATCAAGAGTCTTCTGTTTGTTGGTCAAAGTCCACTTTTGCATCGTCTTTTCATCGTTTTCACTGTTTTTTGTCCAAGAACCTGTAACCTGTAATATGTAGCAGACATGCGTCAAAAGCACCTGTTTATTTATAAAACGAATAAGAATGGAGAATATAATAATGCAATATTATGATATGAACAAATACCCCCAAACTTATCTTTTGCTCGTCCTCGAGCAAACTTATTTTTACTCTCTACAAAAACCTAACCTCACTTTCGCAGGGAAACGCGATTGCACTGAGCTCGTGCAACAAGCCGTTAAACCTTTAGGTGTCCCTAGTAGGAGGAGTGTTGTCTCCTGAGGGTTTTCAGCGGATACTACCCACAAAATCCTATTAATTAGGCTTTTCGACTTTAATTCTCCAATTAGGTTTTCTAACAAGAAATTCTATTATCGTCGACTCGTAAATTATCCACCCATATTCTTCACACTTCCTCATCATCTATGTTGGGGTAAAAATTTGCACCCCGGTTGACCGAGTCAAAGTCAAGGTCAACCCCCAAGCTAGGTGGGCCCAAGCCCAGGTCAAGCGAGCCCATGCCCAAGTCGAGCCCGCGGCCAGCCTCCCCATGCCAACAACAAAATCATGTAATAAATAATTTTTATGTAATTTTTTATACATGAATGTATGCAAAATGGGCATAAAGCCAATATTTTGTAAGCCCATGGCTTATGTGCAAAAATGAAATGGCACATGAGCCATGGGATAGGCAAAATGCCATTTTGTGAAGCCCAAGGGGCTATATGTAAATATGTAAGCCTATAAAAGGCAACATGATGATGAATAAGAAAAACACTTTTTTAATTCTCTCTCAAAAAAAAACCTAGGGTTTGTATTTCTTTCCCTTTTCTGAAGGTCTCAAACCTTCTTCTTTCTTTTGAATTAAATCAAGAGTTTTACTCTTCCTTTTCAAAAACAAGATAGTTTTTCACCACCAAACCCACGAAGGGGAACTTGGATCTGTCTTTAGATCCCAAAAAGGAGAAATTTTGAGATCTCACATGTCTTGATCTTCAAGATCCAGCTAACAGAGGAGGAAGAAGAAGAACCCCTTCCATTAACCCCAAAAAGACACTTAGGAGTCCAACTCCACTCTGATTTCTCTTCCGAGAATCTTTTTAGGCTAAAAGCCTCTTTTTCTCGCCGGCGCTCAAGCGCAGAGCGCCCACGTGCCGACACGTGGCGCGCTCAGCGCTCAAGCGCAGATCGCCCAAGTGCCGACACGTGGCGCGCTCGCACAATAGTGCCCTGCGCTCGATCGCAGAGCGCCCACGTGTCGACACGTGGCGCGCTCTCACAACAGCGCCCTGCGCTCGAGCGCAAAGCGCCTACATGCCGACACGTGGCTCGCTTGCGCTCCAGCGCAAGCGCTCGAGCGCAAGTCGCCCCAGTGCCGACACGTGGTGCGCTTGCGCTCAAGCGCACAGCGCTCTGGCGCAAGTCGCCCCCGTGCCGACACGTGGCACACTTGCGCTCAAGCGTCCAGCGCTCAAGCGCAAGTCACCCCCGTGCCGACACATGGTGCACTTGCACTCGAGCGTCAGGCGCTGAAGCGCAAAGCGCCCACGTGCCGACACGTGGTGCGCTTGCGCTATAGCGCCCTGCGCTCAAGCGCAAAGCACCCACGTGTCGACACGTGGCGCGCTTGCGCCTAAGCGCACGGCACCTAAGCGCACAGCACCTAAGCGCATAGCGCTCAAGGCGCTGGCCCCACGCATCCTTTGGATGTCTTTTCCCCCTCTTTTTATGTACATACATATACATACATATGTATACATATTTACACATACACGTACTCTACGACACTGTCCTTGTTAGAAAAAAAATTTCTAACGGGGCGCTTCCCCGCACCCCGCAAGGGGGCAGCTAGCCCCCTTGACCCCCAGCCCGCTATCCAGGTAGCGGGACCCCCATAAAAACTCTGCGTGGCTCCCGACATATCCAAAACCCCCTTTCAAAACACATCGCATGCACACTGCACATTGAGTTCGCATGACCAGTTTAACCCGTCAATCGGAGGTTCCCTCGCTCCAAAGGCGAGGGATAATTAACGGCAGTTTAGTCCGCGGTTGCCGGAGATTCGGATCCCCACAATCATTAAACCCCCGGCCTACCCAAGGCAGGGGGAATCTGTAGTACGCCTGACAAGCGCGCGCATATTCCCATCTCAATGGGGTGCCGAAAAACACTCTACAGATTTTGGCACGCCCGGTGGGACCTATCTCTCCTCCCATATTTCGGGTTAAGCATTCATGCGAACTCAGTAAATATACATGCCTATTTTTATACTGAAATAATGCTTTTTCATGCAGGTTTTCAAGCAATCACCTTTCAACAATCTCCAAAGATGAACTCAGCTCCTATCTCCTACACGATGAAGATAGACTCCAGGACGGTCCTTCCGGCCAGTCTCGGGCGACAATGGGAGGAGCCGCTACTACCATTTGGCTCTATTATGTTCATGCCAGTTGGCGCCATCCCAGCTCTTCAAGCCCTGGTGACAGACAAACCGGTCTCGAAAGGCAAGAGGCCAAATGTGGTGGTCTCGAAGGCGCCCGAACTCAAACGCAAATCGGTGTTTGAACGACTCTCTCTGACCCCAGCTGGGGGCAAGGCCATCAACACCAACAAAGCAATAGGGCCTCTCGACCAAGCTCCGGCGGTGCCCCTGACAACTGCTCGATCGGGTGTTTTCTCTAAGCTCCCCGCTAATCGACTCACGGTGGATTCCCAAGAAATGGATGCCCGCCGAGCCCTTAAAATTGAAAAGTTAAGGCAGAAAAGGCTCAGATATAGAGCCAACAAAAGGGCTAGGGCTCCTGCTAGGCTGAACCTCATGAGGTTCGAAGAACAGGGTTACCCCGACGAAGATGGGGAAATGGCTGGGTATGTGGTCCACACTGTCTACTGTTAGTTGTATGTATGCCCTAGAGGCCAGTATTGTACAAATGATGTATATTATATTGGATGCTTGGACATATATAGAGAGGACTTTCTTGCTCGATATGATAGTATGCTATCTGGTTGCTCTTTATCTTAACATGTATACTTGTCTCTTGATACTGTCTTATAGTTACATGTTGGTAAAGCCCTTAAGATGTGTACTTGACTACCTGGACTATGATGCGGATCATACTAGTGGGGACATGGTAGTCCATAAGTACATCCTTCAAGGTCCCTAGTCGTGGGTGTATCGAGACGGGGCATCGATATACCAGTGTAGACTAGCGTATACGCTTCTCGACCCATGAGATGGGTGATGGATGATCCCATATCCATTGGTGTTTGACATCAGAGATGGTATACGGGTGCTCAGTGGAGACTGGGTACACTAGACGGACTCGCCGAGAACTCCCAGATGGTATTATACCTCACGTCAGATGGCAGTTCTCTGGTGACACTTGTGCAGGTTAGTCTGTAGACCCGAGATCGTCATAGAGTCTTGTGTGATTCCCAATGTTCTTTGATTTCCACCTTACCACGTCCATGAGGGCGTGCAAAACTGTGGTTTTTGGGTACAGTCCCGAGTCACATGGAGGCAATGAGCGATAGGAGGGGTTTCGTCTCTCCCGGTATTGGGGGTTGATGTTGCGCTGTGCTCGATTGGCCGTGACAGGGAAGTCCCTGGCCAGGGCTGATTTAGAGATTTACTGGTAAGTGTTACCAGTAGTTTCTCGACCCATTATGAGCCTCACATCGGCACGACTTATCGGTTATTAGGGTCTGACGTTTACCACCCCTAGACTTGATATGCGACATATCAGACGAGGAGACCGGACTGTACGGGAAGTGTTACCAGGAGGCTTTTACAGGAGTTGGAGCGGGCATGCTTGCTGATCTTCTGATCGCTCAATACCCGGTCAGCCGTTACGTCCAGCTAGTACCGCTGACGGCTTGTGGGTGCGTGATGTGATCATCACCTACTGCCGGCGTATTGACGAGTCTTTAGAGTCCTACACAGAGGTTTTACTGGCTCAGGCAAAACGAAATAGGAGCACGTATGTGATATGTGCGAGACCAAGGATAAATGCGTGTATGTGATACCGTATTCTATTCTCGCGACTTTTTGTATCGGTCGGTTATATATGATATGACCGGGTTATCGAATCAAATGTTGATTCGATAAGTCGATACAAAGGATGTTAGCCGGTTATATGAGATATGACCGGATTATTAAGTCAAGTGTTGATTTAATAATTAAGTGTATAATTGTATATTAGATATACTAATTTACACTTTCTAACACTTGTTCACTTAGGGTTTTTTCTCACATGTACACTACTTTAACATATATATGATATATGTTAAAATGTGTTATCATATTGTATCATGGTTGATGATACAACATTCATGTGTGTATGAGACATACACCATTCTATGTATTATAGTGGGTTATGTTTATTTAAGATAATTACAAAATTAGTGGAGTTTTGGAATGAGCATGAAGCTTGTAGAAGCTTACTTTGCTTTGACAAAGTCTACTAGCTTTGTCTTTACCTTAGATTCCTTTTAACCCAACCATAATCAATTAGCTATGGTTATGGATCTACAAGGGTTAGTATATGATACTCACTCACCATGGTTACCCTTCACACTTGATCATTATACTCTTTACTTTCTTTTGTTCATCTTCTTCTTCATTGAACAAGAGAAAAAGAAAACTAGGGTTTGATCCAAAGTGAGATAGATTGTGAGAAACAAAAATCTAAAGAGAATCCACTTCCTATTTCTCCATCCTCTACTAGACTAGTACTTTAGTTTAGGGTGTTTACTTCACTAATTCTCTAGTTAGTGAAGTAGGAGCTTGAGTCGGAATTCCCTCGACGTAGATCATCTTCGGCCTCGGAGATTTCAAGCAAGGTCGCATCCTTCGCGTCGTGAAGCCATGCAAGAGCCCGGGAGAACCTTGATCGCAGCGAAGGGACTTCAACAAGGAAAAAATGAAGTGGAGGACCGATCTACAAAGGTTGTATTTCGTGTTCTAATTAGAGTAAAGTTGTTTACCAGCCTTTCGATTCGCCTAAACTTTAGTATAAGATCTTGCTTAGGGTTTTTAGGCACATAAATTTTTTAAACGGGCATGGTCGATGCCTTGTAGAGCCTTGTTAGTGTGCCTAGTAACCCTACAGTGGTATCAGAGCCTAGCTAAAGCATTAGGCATTGTATTAACGAAGTTAAAACCCCGATCGAACCCATCAACGTCAAAATGAACCCCTCTCTGTACATTTTTTAAAATCTGTGATTTTTCTGAATTAAAAATACCTAAAAAAATCAACGGGTAAATATAAACATTAATATAGAAAACGAGCCCATGAACAGTAAAGCCCACCGCGGAACCGCGGCCAAACCTCTCTTGGGCCGCGGATCCGCGGCAGTACTGTAGCTATGGGCTTTGAATTTTCTGCAGTAATGTTTATTTCTGTGAGTATATCTTTCTGGGTATTTTGTATTCTGACTCAAGTGTTCAGTATTTTGGGGTTTATTTTGAAATCGTCGATTCGATCGGAGAATTTAATTTTTTTTTGTTATTCCGGATAATTTGGAAAGTATTAAAATGTTCGAACGGATATCATTAACTCAATTTTTCCCGGCACGAAAAACATTCAAGTGTTGAATTTTTCTCGGGTTTAAATCTTTCGGAAAAACGTGCATGTGACGCGATGGACCCACTAGAAGACAACAAACCTTAACTCGATTATGTAACCGTCTTGAACTGCCCTTTGAACCTTAGGGTTTGGGGCAGTACGGCGTGCCACATGTGAGGCGTTGGCTTGACCCTTCTACGGCTGGACCGTTGCTACTGTGACGTATTCTGGAATTTTTGAACTCCGCTCAAGTGTTGAGCTATTTAGGAAATCTTGGGTATTTGATTATTCGATCGGAAAGTTTAATACTGTCTATTTATCTGGAATGTGATACAATATGTGGAATTCACAAAGTTAGGCATGAAATGCGAAGTATGTGATATTTCGGATTTACGATGTCTAAAGAGATTTTGGATTCCAAATGTTGTAGTTTTACACTTTCTTTTCAGTGACCGTAAGTGTAATATGTGATATCGCCGGTTTCGTTGCTATATGTCAACGAAAATTGGGATGCGCATATTTACTTACGTTGATGACATGTGATGTTATGTGTTGCTGGATATGTTATATTGGATCATCGCGTTCTGAATAGCCGAGGGTTTTTTGTGAGATGAGAGTTTTATATTTTCATTCATGTAAATTTAAATGTATGTAATATTCTTTTATTGGGGCACTTCCGGGATGAGGTCGTTGTCACCATTTGTATATTATTTACTTTTCCGTACTAGGATAGACCCAAGGAGAAAAGCACAAGTAACCGGGTTCTGGAGTCCAGTGGGAGACCAACTCGAGGAGTCGAGTCCGGGTCTCCTAACTCCAGAATTGGTAGGGTTGCTTGCCGCTCTCGTAGGGGTCTACAGGTGTGGGTTTGGCTATTCATCGCGACCGTGGAATCCGTGTTTTATAGAGGCTCAAAATAAAACACGGACGTCCTAGTATATCCAATGTTTCATATGTTTCTTCTGTTGCGATATCTGTGATATGATCATGTGATGTTCTGTGATAAATACTGTATATAGTATATATGATATATTATATAGGCGTTACTTATGTTTTACACCCGCGCTAGCCCTGCCCTGCTCTGCCGTTAGTTACCTAACCTAACGGTGCACGAGGGGACATCGAGGCGAATGCGGATGGCATAAGTGTACGTCATATTTATCTATGATGTTTAGGTGACTTAAATGATGGGATTTCATTAATGTGATTAATGAAAGAAAAGAAACTTAAAAGATGTTGTAGAATCAAATTTTAATAAAAAAGGGTAGCTACAGTTTTGTTTTGCATAACGGTATATATGATATACCCCGCACCTTATTCGATGAGGAAAGAGCCGAGATCCCTTCACCGGGAGTGACCACTTTAGCAAAACTGGCAGATGCTACAACACTCGGTTTGACTTTTGACTGCTTTTGGAGTTTTGCTTTGCATAGTGATGTATATGATATATCATGCACCTTATTCCATAAGGAAAGAGCCGAGATCCCTTCACCGGGAGTGACCTCTTTAGCAAAACTAATAAAAGCCTCAAAATCACTCCATTTCAAAATTCACATGATTCTACGACGATATCAAGTTCATTACGCAATGGGTTTTCAGAAAAACCTGTCGTAGCCCTCCGTCATTTCAGATAAGAACTGTTTAGTATTCGTGCTACGTTTGTTGGCCTTTGTCAAGGCGTAGTGTGCGGTAGCTAAATGGTGCTTATCTGCTTATGCATATGATGCAGATTGTTTTGGGGTAGGCGTACGACCATGTTGGCCTTTGTTAAGGGTCGTGCGGGTGGGTTTGATTCAATCAAGAAATGATGGGTTGAACTTGACTAACATCCTATGATTTGTTGGCCTTTGTCAAGGTTATAGGGGTTAGGGGCAAAATATTATCGGGAATTTCAAGTGTTGAGATTTGCAATGAGATTGCATACCTTCTATGAGATAGTTGGATCCCGATACCCACTGCGAGTAATTGTTACTCCCGGGAGAGTTTTACACAGGACAATTAGCCGATCAAGTAGGTGTCTAGAAAGGTGTCAATGGGGTTACGCCTCTGGGAAAACGAGGTTAACTTTAATTAGGTCCGTGCGAAAGCACGGGGAACCTCCCTCAAAGTACCGACACTGGCCTGGCTGAAAGATCGGCGAAGTTGTAGGGTGTAATTAATCCCGGCTAGTCTTTCCTTTTAGGGTTTGAAGGAAGATTTGATAAAAACAGTGGGAGCCATCCTGATTAGATAAAATAATAACCAATCTGATCTTGCAAGAGCATACGCTAAAGTGTTTTCTTCTCTCTCTCTCCAGGTAGCGACCATATCATGCCTTAATCAAGATAATAATATGGATGTATTAACCGAACTCACATGTTATACTGTGCCGGGGAACGTTGGTTCCGTTCTTTCTTATAAGAGTTATAGGACTGAACAGGATATAGGGGAATACCAGGATTCCCATGCCACCCGTATGAAGAAAGTACATGTTGATGCATTTTCTTCGCGTGTGTTCGTTACAGAGAACTGTTTCTCCATTTCCTCTACGTCCTGGGTATTAGATACCGGGTCAGGATCCCATATATGTAATCAGTTACATGAGCTTAAGAAAGGTAGAGAACTTGGAGAAGGTGATAATGACATAAGGGTTGGAAATGGTGCAATTGTTGCAACTAAAACCGTCGGGGAATATCACCTTGTATTGCCAACTGGTAATACATTGATTCTGAACGAATGCTATTACATGCCGAACCTGATATACAACATTATATCGGTTTCTTTGTTGAGTAAAGAAGGATATAATTTTGAATTAGAGGATAATGTTATGAACATTTTTCTAAACCAAAAGTTGGTTGGATCAGGCACGATGTGCAATGGCATTTATGTTCTAAATCAATCAACAGTTCTGAGCATAACAAACACACCCAAGTGGAAGAGTTCAGAATTGAACGAATCCTTCTTGTGGCATTGTAGACTGGGTCACATCAATGCGACATGACTAGCTAAGATGCATAAAGATGGGTATTTGAATCCGTTTGAATTTTCATCTTATGACACTTTCCAGTCATGTCTCAAAGGCAAGATGACCAAAACTCCGTTTACGGGACACGGAGAGAGAGTTACAGAACTCTTGGGACTGGTACATAGTGATGTATGCGGCCCCATGTCTACACATGCCAGGAATGGTTCTACGTACTTCATTACATTCACTGACGATCTCTCTAGATTCGGATATGTGTTCCTGATGAAACACAAATCAGAAGCTTTTGAGAAATTTAGAGAATATAAAAAAGAAGTCGAGAACCAAACCGGGAAAAGTATTAAAATCCTACGATCTGATTGAGGAGGTGAATACTTGAGCAATGAATTCCTGGACTTCCTAAAAGAGAATGGGATTCTTTCTCAGCTGACTCCTCCATATACACCACAGCACAACGGTGTATCTGAACGGAGGAACCGCACCCTATTAGATATGGTGCGCTCTATGATGAGCACAGCTGAGTTACCTATTTCCTTCTGGGGGTATGCACTGGAGACAGCAGCATACCTATTGAATCAAGTTCCATCTAAATCTGTACCTACCACACCATATGAGATATGGAGTGGGAAGAGATCATGTCTTAAACGAGTTAAGATATGGGGTTGTCCGGCCTATGTCAAAACGCAAAATCCAGACAAACTCGAGGCACGGTCAGTTCTATGCAAGTTTGTGGGATATCCCAAACATTCACATGGATATCTTTTCTACAATAATGAGGAACAAAAAGTGTTTGTTTCTTGACATGCCACCTTTTTAGAAAAGGAATTTCTTACAAAAGAAATTTGTGGCGACCAGGAAGAACTGGAAGAAATTCCGGCTACACAAACTCAAACTGAAGATTTAGTGGAACCAGAGGATTCGGTAGTACCCGATCAACCCCAGCCACTCCGCCGATCTAGTAGGGTTCCTCACCCACCTGAGAGATACTACGGTTTTCTCATGGATGGTGGGAGCGAGGATTGCATCATGGTTGATGATGACCCAACTAGCTTCGGGCAGGCTATCATGAGTGGGGACTCTGTGAAATGGCTGGATGCAATGCGGTCCGAGATGGAATCCATGTACACCAACAAAGTATGGACTTTGGAAGATGCTCCTGAAGGGGTAAAACCCATTGGGAGTAAGTGGATCTTTGGTATCAGAGCGTTTGATTTCGTCAAAAACGTAGATGAACCTTGTATCTATAAGAAGGTGGCAGAGAGTAAGGTTGTCTTTCTCATATTGTACGTGGACGACATACTCTTGATAGGAAATGACATTCCTATGCTGCAATCGGTGAAGATCTTCTTATCACAAAGATTCTCAATGAAAGATCTTGGTGATGCCTCCTGCATATTGGGAATTATGATCTATAGAGATAGATCTAAACGGATATTGGGATTGTCCCAATTCAGGTACATTGACACCATACTAAAGAGGTTTAGTATGGAAGAGTCCAAACGTGGGTTTTTGCTCTGATATCACTGTAGGGAGTTAATGATATCCGTTCGAACATTTTAATACTTTCCAAATTATCCAAAATAACAAAACAAAATTAAATTCTCCGATCGAATCGACGATTTCAAAATACTCAACACTTGAGTCAGAATACAAAATACCCAGAAAGATATACTCACAAAAATAAACATTACTGCAGAAAATTCAAAGCCCATAGCTACAGTACTGCCGTGGATCCGCGGCCCAAGAGAGGTTGGCCGCGGTTCCGCGGTGGGCTTTACTGTTCATGGGCTCGTTTTCTATATTAATGTTTATATTTACCTGCTGATTTTTTTAGGTATTTTTAATTCAGAAAAATCACAGATTTGAAAAAATGTACAGAGAAGGGTTCATTTTGACGTTGTCGGGTTCGATCGGGGTTTTAACTTTGTTAATACAGAGCTTAGCTAAAGCATTAGGCGTTGTATTAACGAAGTTAAAACCCCGATCGAACCCGACAACGTCAAAATGAACCCCTCTCTGTACATTTTTTTAAAATCTGTGATTTTTCTGAATTAAAAATACCTAAAAAAATCAGCAGGTAAATATAAACAATAATATAGAAAACGAGCCCATGAACAGTAAAGCCCAACGCGGAACCGCGGCCAAACCTCTCTTGGGCCGCGGGTCAGTGGCAGTACTGTAGCTATGGGCTTTGAATTTTCTGCAGTAATGTTTATTTCTGTGAGTATATCTTTCTGGGTATTTTGTATTCTGACTCAAGTGTTGAGTATTTTGGGGTTTATTTTGAAATCGTCGATTCGATCGGAGAATTTAATTTTGTTTTGTTATTCCGGATAATTTGGAAAGTATTAAAATGTTCGAACGGATATCATTAACTCCCTATATCTACATGGTGGGCACGCGCAGCAAGAGCGAGGACGGGGCCACCACATCTCAAATCCAATCTGGTTTGAATGTGGTTGCCGCTTCCCAAGTACAGCCTCCCCCGCTGGGTAATGAAAATCTTCTCGATGAGGATGTTAGGCGGAAAGACCCTTCGGTCCATGAGGAGTCGGGCTTGGAAAGCGAAGATGAGCCAACTTTCCAGCCTAAGAATGCAGAGCAGCAACTTCTCCAAGAGCTCCGAAAACAGCTCAGAAGCAAAGACAAGGAGATGGCCAAGCTCTACTCAAAGATCGACGACTTAACAAATGTCGTCTTACGGCTTACGGCCCAACTTGCCTCTCAGCCGCCCAATCAAGCACAGGGCTCTGCTCATGAACCGGGAAACGTTGTCCCGAGACAGCCGGTGCCTATTCCCCCAAATCCAAAGGTGGGCGGACCGCATGAAAGTCAATCGCATCCTATGTCAGGAAATGTCTTAGCTACTGATGACAGTAGCCCGCTAACTCAAGATCAAATCATGGATTTGGTTGCCAGCAAAGTCAAAACATTGGTGGCCGAAGCCGAAGCGCAAAAAGATATCAGCAGTAGTGGGAGACCATATCCTGCTCAGTATGATCTGGTAGAATTTCCTAGCGGCTATGTCATCCACAAATTCGGAAGATTCGATGGGACGGGAAATGCGAATCAACACATCGCCCACTTCAAAGCCTCATGCGGGAATACTGAGGGCAATGATGCGCTTCTCCTCCGCCAGTTCGTTAATAGCTTGACCGATGTTTCTTTCGACTGGTACGCGAGCATACCGGATGGCTCCGTTACTACTTTCGTCCAAATGGAATCTTTGTTTCGATAAAGATTCATGAGCGTCAGCGATAAGATCACTATTGTCGAGCTCGTAAGGACCAAGCCCAAGAACAACGAAAGCAGCATGGATTTTATAACCCGATGGCGCAATCTTTCCGTCAAATGCGAACCGCCGATAGAGCAAGACTAATCTGTCAGTCTCCTCGTCGGAAATCTTAACAATTGGATGGCCCCGTTTCTATGCACCGCGGGTCTCAAAACATTCCAAGAGCTGACCAGGAAGGTTCAGATGCTGGAGCGCTCAAAGCAGGAGTCCTCCTCTGACTCCCAAAATAACAATAGGTCCTGGAGAAACCGAAAGAACGAAAATCGCAAAGGCGGAAATTCCGACGATACCGAATCTTTCAATGCCTCGGCTAACCGAAATAAGCAAGGGTTGAGCGGGCCTAATGCCAACCAGCTTCGGAAGCCAATGTTCGGAGAGGGAGGAGAATCTCCACTGAAAGAGAAGCTGGATAAGGTCTATTCCTTCAGAAGGGACAAAATCCGTAAAATATTCAAAGACGCCCTGAAGAACGGTCTACAACTGCCGGAGTCAAAAAGACCGTAGGAAGCGAATAGGACCGACGACCCCAAATACTGCCCCAATCATAGAGTGATAGGTCATGCCATTGAGGACTGCTTCGTCTTCAAAGATTGGGTCGAAAAACAATACAAGGCAGGAGAGATAGAACTGTCTAAAGGCGTGTTAACAAACAGTCCAGCTGCGACCGCCAATTTCATACAAACGGAGACCGAAGTTCTTCGTGAAACTGATTCTCTCAGATATCCGCCTCTCTCTGAAAACAATCGACCACCACATCATTAAACTGGGAACAGCCGACCTCTAAGTCGTTAAACTGGGAATGTAAAAAAAATGTGTGTATATAAAAAAAAGTGTAAATAAAAGAAAAATAAAGAAAAGCCGAAATGATGGGGCAACTCGCAATAAAAACCAGCAAGAAAAAATGAAAATGAAAATAAAGCCGAAATGATGGGGCAACCGCGAATGAATAGCCGAAATGATAGGGCAATCGCGACTTTCGCGATAAGAAAAGCTGAAATGATAGAGCAATCGCGGTAAAAAAAAATGGCGAATGATGAGTTGCTCCTGGTACCATATTACAGTGCAGCGATGCAGACGCCGAAAAAAATTCAAATTTCCAAAATTCTCCCTGCCCTACGGTTAGTCCCCAAATTGACTACCGTATACAATCCACGGGCTCAAATAATTCCCATCATACCTATGCCCCACCGCAATCACCAGTTACGCGGCTGGTCTCCGCCTTTGGAATTATGCTCCATTGAGAAGACCCACTCATGTGTCCTCACGATGCATGAGGAGAACAAACCTTCGCGGGATCCTTACGACTCACAAAAGAAAAACACACTTGGGGGTCCTTACGACTCCTAAGGAGAAAATGCACCTACGGGATCTTTACGACTTGTAGGGAGAAATGCTTTTATGGGACCCTCACGGCCCATAAAATTGAAAAGCCTTAGGCGATAGGGATCTAAACCTGTCTCCTAAGCCATCGCTCTCCAATCCACAAGTGGCGAATGATGAGTCGCTCCTGGTACCATATTCCAGTGTAGCGATGCAGACGCCAACCAAATTCCAAATCCCATACCCCAATGGCGAATGATGAGTCGCTCCTGGTACCATATTCCAGTGCAGCGATGCAGACGCCAGCCAAATTCCAAATCCAAATCCCAAAGTGGCGAATGATGAGTGGCTCCTGGTACCATATTCCAGTGCAGCGATGCAGACGCCAACAAAGTCCCAAAATTTTTAATGGCCCTACGGTCTGGATCATACATCCTGCAAAACCGTATACAATCCATGGGCGTAAAACAATCCCAATCTCTCCCAAGTCCTACCGGCGAGACCACATTCAAAGTCCCACCGGCAGGGAAGATTCAAAAAAAAAGGAAAAGAAAAAGAAAAAAAAAGAAGGTATGTCCACAAGCAAAATGGGTACGGATGAAAACCCGAAAGGGCTCCGTGAGTAAAAACAGCAGGACTGCTGGCGAGTTTGTGAAAACCCGAAAGGGCGCAACTCATGAAAAAGAGATGGAATGCACTCATAAAGTCCTCTCGACTTTGTGAGGAGAAAATTCCCGCGTGAGATCCTTACGACTCATAAAGGAGCAACACACTTAGGAGTCCCCACGTCTCCTAAGGAGAAAATACACTTACGGGATCCTTATGACCCGTAGGGAGAAAATGCTTTGTGACACCCTTACGGCTCACAAAATTGAAAAGTCTTAGCTGATAGGGACCTAAAACCTGTCTCCTAAGCCATTGTTTCCTAATAAGCAAACGCAAATGATGATTCTCTCCTGGTACCATATTCCAGTGTAGCGATGCTGATGCCAAACAAAAAAAAAACCAATTCCCAAATCCTCTCATGACAAATGATGATTCGCTCCTGGTACCATATTCTAGTGTAGCGATGCTGATGTCAACCCAAATCAAATCAAACCAACAACCTCTACGGCGGAATCATGCTCCGTCCCAGAATTTACCCTGTGTCGAAATCATGCTTCGCCTCGGGATATCTGCCTTCCCTGTCGGAATTATGCTTCGGCTCGGAATCAACCAACGACCTTCCCTGCCGGAATTATACTCCGCCCCGGAATCAAATCAACCAACAAGCTCTGCGTCGGAATTATGCTTCGTCTCAGAATGCACCCCGTGTCGAAATGATGCTTCGCCTCGGTGTATCTGCCTTCCCTGTCGGAATTATGCTTCGGCTCGGAATCAACTAACGACCTCTTCGTCGGAAGTATGCTCCTCCTCGGAATCAAGTCAACCAGCAAGCTCTGCGTCGGAATCATGCTTAGTCTCAGAATGTGCACCCCGTGTCGAAATCAAGCTTCGCCTCGGTGTGTCTGCCTTCCCTGTCGGAATTATGCTTCGGCTCGGAATCAACCAACGACCTCCTCGTCGGAAGTATGCTCCGCCTCGGAATCAAGTCAACCAGCAAACTTTGCGTCGGAATCACGCTTCGTCTCAGAATGTGCACCCCGTGTCGAAATCAAGCTTCGCCTCAGTGTATCTGCCTTCCCTGTCGGAATTATGCTTCGGCTCGGAATCAACCAACGACCTCCTCGTCGGAAGTATGCTCCACCTCGGAATCAAGTCAACTAGCAAGCTCTGCGTCGGAATCATGCTTCGTCTCAGAATGTGCACCCCGTGTCGAAATAATGCTTCACCTCGGAGTAT
The DNA here is from genome assembly GCA_030015575.1 of Agapanthus africanus. Classification (NCBI taxonomy): domain Eukaryota; kingdom Viridiplantae; phylum Streptophyta; class Magnoliopsida; order Asparagales; family Amaryllidaceae; genus Agapanthus; species Agapanthus africanus. The sequence continues at coordinate 240,705,674 of JASDDO010000031.1, forward strand.
TTGCCTTCCCTGTCAAAATTATGCTTCGCCTCTGTCAGAATTATGCTTCGCCTGGGAATCGACCTCTGCATCGAAATTATGCTTCGGTTAGAATGTCTGTCACTCTTCGGAATGATGCTCCGATCCTTGGAATCATGCTCCACTCTTCGGAATGATGCTCCGATCCTTGGAATCATGCTCCACCCTTCGGAATGATGCTCCGAATTCTGGAATTATGCTCCGCTCTTCGGAATGATGCTCCGAACCCCTGGAATCATGCTCCGCTCTTCGGAATGATGCTCCGGATCCTTAGAATCATGCTCCATCCTTCGGAATGATGCTCTGAATCCTGGAATTATGCTCTGAATCCTGGAATTATGCTCCGCTCTTCGGAATGATGCTCCGAAGCCCTGGAATCATGCTCCTCTCTTCGGAATGATGCTCCGAATCCTGGAATCACTCTCCTCTCTTCGGAATGATGCTCCGACCGGGGAATTATGCTCCGAAAATCGGAATGATGCTCCGATCCCCGAGGATCACGCTCCCCGAGGGATACTCCGCGAATCAGAATGATGCTCCGATTCCCGGGAATCATGCTCCCCGGGATGACGCTCCGCCCCCGGAATAATGTTTCACCTCGAAGTCCAGCTTCAAGATCCATCAATTTCATGCACACAACTCAAATGTACGGTGTGCATTTATTGATGGGGGGCAATTTGTTGGGGTAAAAATTTGCACCCCGGTTGACCGAGTCAAAGTCAAGGTCAACCCCCAAGCTAGGTGGGCCCAAGCCCAGGTCAAGCGAGCCCATGCCCAAGTCGAGCCCGCGGCCAGCCTCCCCATGCCAACAACAAAATCATGTAATAAATAATTTTTACGTAATTTTTTATACATGAATGTATGCAAAATGGGCATAAAGCCAATATTTTGTAAACTCATGGCTTATGTGCAAAAATGAAATGGCACATGAGCCATGGGATAGGCAAAATGCCATTTTGTGAAGCCCAAGGAGCTATATGTAAATATGTAAGTGTTACACCTTAGAATGTGAGTAGTGGCTAATTATATTTAAATAAAGGGTTTTTAATAAAAAGTTTACCAAATTGAGTTTAAAATATTTTTCCCAATTTAATAAATATTTTTCTAGAATTTTCTTAGGCTTGCACACACATGTGCATGTAAACTAGGGTTTTAAAATGAGGCAATACCATGATTAACAACCATGGTGGGTTTAATCATGGGGATTAAGCCCTTTGGGGTTTTAATGGAGTTTAATTAGTTATATGATGCTTGCTTTAATTTGAATTCCCCTTTTAGTGTTGACTTGGTGAGAATGAGAGAGAGAGAATGCATCATGGCAAAAGCCATGCTTACATTTAATGAAGAGAGAGAATGGAGGGGTTGACATTTGGGGTTATGATCCCCTCTCATTCTTGTAAATCTTTTCTCTCAACCTCACTCTAACACTCACACTGTAAATCCCCGTTACCATCCTAATAAAAAGTTTTTCCTATTTTCTAAATCCCAGAGATTTACTTTTCCTCGTATATTTTTGTAGAAGGTGATTTCTTGAATCCCAATATTTATATTTTTCCAAACCCTAAAAGTTAAAACCCAAGATTTAAAACCAATTTGGAAAAACCAAACACAAACCAAAAGTTAAAAAAACAAATAAAACATTTTACAAAACCCCATGTCCAAACTATATTCAATCCCAGCCCACTCACCATTTTCTAAATAAAATCCTTATTAAAATTACCCAGCCCGTTCCTCTCCTAAGCCCACACACTTTTTTAAATAAATCCTTTAATTAATTCCCCGGCCCGTTCTCCCTCAGCCCATAAAATTTTTTTATAAGGAATTATTTTTTCCCCAAGCCCACTTCTTTGGCCGCTTCTGTGCATCTCCCCCAACGGCTCTCCCCCATTTCCGCGCGCGATCCACTTCCTCCGCCGCTCCTCACGCCCACGCCCACGCCCCCGTTCTCGCAACGTTTCACCCACGACTGCAACCCTCGTTCTCTTCCTCACACCCTCACCTCTCTCTTCTCTACCATTATCAAATTTTTCCCACTTCTCTCCATCCTCCAAAAAAAACCTACCGAGCTCCCAACTTCCCTCGAACCCACTGCACCCTCCACCGCCGGCGATCACCCCATCACTTCGCTCGACCCCACGACGACGACAGCCCCTCATTCACCCCCTTCTCCCTCTACGACTCCACCCTCCATCAACCCAACTCACCTGCACACTAACCCTGCACCGAGCTCGGGCACCTTGCACCCTCGGCGCCGGCGAACTCCCCACCACATCGCTGACCACCCTACGACCTCCTCGTCATCAGCATCAACACCCACACACACACCCTACACCTACACAACCGAGTCTCTCCCTCTCTCTCTCCCTCCAACTGCCAAACGTAAATCGATATCCCCACGCTGCGAACTCACTGTTGCTATCCGTCGGAGCACCGTCGTCAACCCCAGCAAGTGCCAGGCCAACCATAGAGCACCACCTCCGCTTCCAGCGAGCACTTGACGGCTGCGGGCAACTCCGACGCAAATTCTGTATCTCGAGCCAAGCTCGCGCAATCCGTTTCACGGCGTACATCACACGTTCGTGAAGCCGCTGCTGCCGTGCGACCCCGAGACATCTCCAGGCAAGTGTTTACTTGCTACATGCTAATATAGTTATGGTACAAAACTAAATCATATAGTTTATAAATTTACCGATTACCGATATATTATGTGACCTATGTGTTCGATGCTAGTCTCCAATGAAAATAATAGTTTAATTTGACGGAAATAGATGTTTTCTGTTGGCACTCATAATGATAAATAACGTGTATGAATCTCACTGGAAAATACGATTGTTAGTGACTAAAATTGATACCCCCAAATATGCCGATGAAACTAGAATTTTCCCGTATCTGAAAATGAATAAAATCACTGTAAATTATGTTCATTCTAGAATGTTGCGTTAGAGGGCTTAAATCGAAGCCGACTCGTCGATCTTTAACCCTATGTAAATTTCTAATGATTTCTGTTCTGTAACTGCGATGATATTTAGATCGGAGTGCGACTCTGGACTGCAGTCCAGAGAGACTCTGACTACTGCGTACTGTCCCAAAATGTGTGTCACTGTGTTTACTGAAGTCATATGTTACAGAACTCTGCAGTAGATTAAAGATAATTCTGTTAGATAAACAAAACAAGTAGTTCCATTCCGTTCCATTGACGTTTGCTATTTTAAACTGTAAATAAAAGCGCAGAACGTATAACTGTCCAGAACAGATTCAGAAATGACACACTGAGGTTAAACAGTGTATAACTTTCAACGTACAGATGCGATTGAGGATAAGTCTGTTGCGTTGAATACTCTATCGAAAACCCTAGATTTTATTCAACTTTAGAGTCGCTAAATTCTGAACCCAACTGGATGGAATTCGTGTCGCGAAACGGACGTTCAGTTCTGAAACTGAATTTCTAGCCGCGAGCACTTAAAATGAAACAGCTGTATCTTGAAAACCGGAATCCCGATTGAACTGAAACTAATTTTGATGAATTACTGACTGAATGTTCTATTTATCTTACTTGCATCATTTTGTTGAATTCTAAACGGATGAATTTATGCAATTTATGTAAGTTAATGACATGCATGTTGATTCATATCATACTTAGCTTATTGATAGCATACATACATATATCATACCCCATTTTCCATATACTTAGTGTTAGTGCATGTTATAGTCAGTGGACATTACATTATCGTGCGTGGTTGATGTTGGTTTAGGAGTGACGAGTATACCAATGGGAAGTGAATATTCGTGACAGTGATTGATACAGTGGGCAGTGATAAAACCGTGCCATTGGTATACTTGTACACGACTGAATCAAGATCACAAATAGTGAAAACCTGGGGATAAAGGGGAAATCGAAGTGGAAAGAGAATCGTATTTAGCGGGACCGTGTTTTAGAGGATGATCATTCGAGCAATGATATATATAATAGGTAGGATCTAGCGATCCGGCTGACAGGGTTATGTCCCGAGCATGTGGGCCGTTGTCTCGGGTATGTACGAGACTCCTGTTAAACATGATCCTCCTTCCACTAAACGATTTCAAACATGACCTAGAGACCGATAGGGACACAGAACATATTCTGCATCATATAGTGACATAGTGATTACTTGCATTGTGCTTACAATAGTACTACCTCATTTACCTATTTCATCTTATTATAATAATATTGTTATTGTGTCGCTCTGACGACCTGAGTATGCATGCTCAGATTCCGTACGAGGACCAGCACAGGAGACGGATCTACCCTTCGAGTTCACGGAGATATAGTTTGGTGTACTTTCTTCATTTACTGCTTTCCATAAAAGTGATCGTGAGATTGAACTTGGTTAGTAATTGCTCTTGTTATCTGTAATTTATGAACAATGGATTTTAATGTAATAAATTAGTGATGTATTTCCTTTACTACCGTGCTTTATTTACTGATTACCATGTAATGCTAGAAGCCGAAGTGTGACTACGGCGGGATGATTCCTTGACCGTTGGAGCATGGCTGGCCTAGCCATCCCTCGTTTTCCGTATTTTGGGAAGCGGGGCATGACACACACACACTTACCACCACAGTAGCAGCAGCAAGCATCCCCAGCAGCAGCAGCAACCATCTCAGCAGCAACAGCAAGCATCACAGCAGCAGCAACAGTGAGCAGCAACAGCATCAGTGAGCAGCAGCAACAGCACAACTTCAACTGCAGCTCCTTCCCTCCACTCCTTCTTCTTCCTCCAGCTCCCTAGGGTCGAGTGTGGGGTATACTTCCTGAACTTACTCCCTAGTTTGCTTATTTAGTGTAGCTTAGCTTCGATTAGTGGTTATTGGTGCGTTTTAGTGCGATATGTGGTGATTTGTGGGATCGATGACCAAGTGAAGTATGTTTTGGTGTTAGTAAGTTGCTGGAGTGTTGTTAGGGCCATATTAACCCAGCTTAACACCCAATTGCACTAAAATACCACCAGATCCCTATTTGATGCAAATTCATCGTTTTTAAGCAAATTTTGACCTTCTGTAATCTGCTATCGACCCGGTGAGTTCAGATTGATTTTGAGAAGACTGCAGCATAGTGGTTAGGTGCTGATCCCCCGGGTAGAACCCGACCCCCATACTTCATGACCAGGCCGCCGGAAAATTCGATCTGGCTGCAAATTGCGGCCAGATGGGGAGGGTTTTGGTTGGGTTTTGGTCCTTTAGGTGTCTGCTGAGACCCTTAGACTCCTGGCATGTGTATTTTTGTGTTATTCTTGCTGTAGGAAAATCTGGAGCTTTATACCAATTTCTCGTATTTTAAACCTTCGCGACACGCGTGATATGCATGTGGTTTGGGATTTCTGCGTATCGCGACGCGTCAGGGTAGTTTCAGGCGTGTAATCACACATTTTTACGTATCACGCACACACGCGCTTGATTTGCGACACGGGTTTCTAGTTTGACCTTAATATCACGTTTTTGTGGATTTGAGCTTATGTGTGATATATTGTGTGATTCTAGGTTCGCAGGCGAGTGAGACGGACGCTGGGAAGAAAGGGAAGCAAGTCGTCGGCTACACTTAGCGCGAGACTTCAGTGAGTAGATTTAACATCTACGGGGATATCGCCCGCATGGCGTTATGCGTCAAGGCTGATAGGACCTTATAGTTATACATTGCATTTTTCCTACATTGACTGTCATGTATACTACTGTTGCATACTGCATTCCCTGCTATATGTATGTAAACATAGAATTGATAGAACACCGCACTATTACTAACGGTTCATGTTGCACGAGCACTAATTTGCATGTTACACACACACCGTTAGTAATTGCCATGACACACTCACTGTAGAATTGCCATGATTACATTGATGTGGTTCATTTCATATATGATTCGTTATGATCTTCATAGAAATTGGGAGCCGCAAGATGTCTTTAAAAACTGAAACTATTTTAAAAAGGCGGTTCTCCCTTGTACCTACATTGTGACTTGATGTACATAGCATATCGCATTTGATTCACTCATTGGTGTTGGATTTCCATGAAATTTCTGGTTTTGAGGACCGTGGAATTATTTAAAGAAAAGATGCACTATTTGAAAACCCGGTCCCTCGTGATATGATATTTTGGTGCGTCCACCACGCGTTTTCTCGGTGCTGAGACATGTGCTTGAAACCCGATTCGAGGAGTTGGCTGATCCGTTTGCGGGTTCGTGGTGGACCCGGTATGGTTCCCCGGGGCGAGAAATGTTTTTCTTGGAGTAGACGATGAGCCTGGCAGGGTGGCGAGTACCTACCGGTGATTGGTTGGACCTGGCGGTTATCCAGAGGATACTGACCAGAGTCGAGAGATATGGATGCGGGATGATCCGTACTGCCGGGGCCGATACCGCAGACGGAGCCCGTAGGCTGATCCGGACTGACGGAGCCCAATATATGAGGATTTGCGTGTCGATGCTTGTCACGCCCCACCCCAATACAGAGAGTATTGTCCGTTCTGGCCAAAGCCGCACGGTTTTGCCCTTCAGAGCGAACCGGACCCGATCAGGGGCCACTTCCCATGAGGTCACCCATCCCAAGACTTCCCTGGCCCGAGCACGCTTAACTACGGATTTCTCAAGCTCCTGTAGTTCCGGTTCACTTAAAAGGCGCCTCTGTATTTATGAGTGGTATCATTCCATTTATAGTTCAGATCTGCCCCCTTTCGGAATGTATTCCGAAGAGTCCCCATTGTTCTACAGTGGGTCCCACGGACTCAAGAGGTGGCCCCTACGGATTCAAGAGGTGGCCCCCGCCCACTTAACACGACACTTGGCGTGGCACTTTGTTCCGCGTAGCACTTTGCTCCGTGAGCAAGAACCGGGTCCCGACATTCTCCCCACCTTTGAACAAGGGTTCGTCCTCGAACCACAGACCTACTATGGAGGGACCAACTCTGATACCATTCTGTCACGCCCCACTACAATACAGAGAGTATTGTCCACTCTGGCCAAAGCCGCACGGTTTTGCTCTTCAGAGCGAACCGGACCCGATCAGGGGCCACATCCCAGGAGGTCACCCATCCCAAGACTTCCCTGGCCCGAGCACGCTTAACTACGGAGTTCTCAAGCTCCTGTAGTTCCGGTTCACTTAAAAGGCGCCTCTGTATTTAAGAGTGGTATCATTCCATTTATAGTATAGATCTGCCCCTTTCGGAATGTATTCCGAAGAGTCCCCATTGTTTTACAGTGGGTCCCACGGACTCAAGAGGTGGCCCCCACGGATTCAAGAGGTGGCCCCCGCCCACTTAACATGACACTTGGCGTGGCACTTTGTTCCGCGTAGCACTTTGCTCCGTGAGCAAGAACCGGGTCACGACAATGCTGGACACGAGTATTTTATGATATTTTGAGTGCCGATGTTGGGCACTCGTGATTTTCAGAGATTTACAGGATTTGAGGGCCGAGGAGAGTGCCGGCGCATGAGTTTATTTGGGATTTAGATGCAGTTTGGGGCACCGATTATTTTTCCATGTTGATATTTCCATGTAGATGTTTATCCCATGCTCAGCATTGATTATCATGTATCTCATCCAGTAGTTATTTTACCTGACAGAGCATTTGCATGATTATTGCACATACTGCTTAACACGCATTGATATCATCTGCAGGCATTTGATAGAGTAGCGCAATACGTGCATGCTCGCGATTACCTTTATATGTTATCTCTATTCACGAGTTGGCAACTCACCCCCGTTGTGCCACAGTATTTGCTGGTTGCCCTTCAAAGTAGTCGCAGCAGGCTGCCTTTTGCATCTTTTGGCTACAGATACCACTACAGTTGGTGTGAGAGCTGTTTTGCATTTTAGGTGGGTTGTGGTATCTGATTACTTTTATTGTACTCCTTTTATATCTAGTATTCTCCATCTACCATTTATGTACTGGACTTAGATACTGTGTGAGGACGATGATGTATATTTTGTATTCTGGTGTCGAGCTCGTAGGAGCCGACTGTTTTTTTATGCAGTTTATATTCCTGTGATGTTTACTTATTGCTTATTCTTTGCTACGGCGTCGTATATTACTCTTGTGATGATGGTTTCCGCCGTTAGGCGTGATTGCTCCCGTTTGGGAATGTTTATTTCATTATATTTCATCTTTACTTATATCCTGTTTTATACCCGATTTTCGGGGTTATTTTTACAAAGGAAATGCTGCCAAAATTATTTAAATGACAACGTAACTTTAAAAGAACTTATTGAATTATTTAAGGTTTTCTAAATGTCTTAATTAAATGTTTTCAACACTCGCTACTTTTAAATGGTTTTGATTTCTGGGTTCGGCTTACTTAGTCGCGTTACGCCTGTAGACGTAGCGTGGTTAAGTGCCGGTCACGAGTCGAAATATTCGGGTCGTGATAGTAAGCCTATAAAAGGAAACATGATGATGAATAAGAAAAACACTTTTTTCATTCTCTCTCAAAAAAAAACCTAGGGTTTGTATTTCTTTCCCTTTTCTGAAGGTCTCAAAACTTCTTCTTTCTTTTGAATTAAATCAAGAGTTTTACTCTTCCTTTTCAAAAACAAGATATTTTTTCACCACTAAACCCACGAAGAGGAACTTGGATCTGTCTTTAGATCCCAAAAAGGAGAGATTTTGAGATCTCACATGTCTTGATCTTCAAGATACAGCTAACAGAGGAGGAGGAAGAAGAACCCCTTCCATTAACCCCAAAAACACACTTAGGAGTCCAACTCCACTCTGATTTCTCTTCCGAGAATCTTTTTAGGCTAAAAGCCTCTTTTCCTCGCCGGCGCTCAAGCGCAGAGCGCCCACGTGCCGACACGTCGCGCGTTTGCGCTCAAGCGCTCAGCACTCAAGCGCAGAGCGCCCACGTGCCGAAATGTGGCGCGCTCGCACAACATCGCCCTGCGCTCGAGCGCAAAGCGCCCACGTGCCGACACGTGGCGCGCTTGCGCTCAAGCGCAAGCGCAAGTCGCCCTAGTGCCGACACGTGGCGCGCTTGCGCTCAAGCGCACAGCGCTCTGGCGCAAGTCGCCCCCGTCCCGACACGTGGCGCACTTGCGCTCAAGCGCCCAGCGCTCAAGCGCAAGTCGCCCCCGTGCCGACACGTGGCGCACTTGCGCTCGAGCGTCAGGCGCTGAAGCGCAAAGCGCCCACGTGCCGACACGTGGTGCGCTTGCGCTACAGCGCCCTGCGCTCAAGCGCAAAGTACCCACGTGTCGACACGTGGCGCGCTTGCGCCTAAGTGCACAGCACCTAAGCGCACAGCGCTCAAGGCCCTGGCCCCACGCATCCTTTGGATGTCTTTTCCCCCTCTTTTTATGTACATACATATATATACATATGTATACATATTTACACACACACGTACTCTACGACACTGTCCCTGTTAGAAAAAAAAATTCTAACGGGGCGCTACCCCGCACCCCGCAAGGGGGCTGCTAGCCCCCTTGACCCCGAGCCCGCTATCCGGGTAGCGGGACCCCCGTAAAAACTCTGCGTGGCTCCCGACATATCCAAAAACCCCTTCCAAAACACATCGCATGCACACTGCACATTGAGTTTGCATGACCAGTTTAACCCATCAATCGGAGGTTCCCTCGCTCCAAAGACGAGGGGTAATTAACGGCAGTTTAGTCCGCGGTTGCCGGAGATTCGGATCCCCACAATCATTAAACCCCAGCCTACCCTAGGCAGGGGGAATCTGTAGTACGCCTGACAAGCGCGCGTGTATTCCCATCTCAATGGGGTGATGAAAAACACCCTACAATCTAACTTAATATTATATATGTTCTGTAGACTTACTTAGCTTTCGGCATCTCTTAAGTTTTCCTTTTAGGGTTCCATCTCCACTTAGGAATTTTTATCAACTCTTACTAAAGATACAAGTTCTATTCTTCACTCATTTCTCTCATCTAAACTCCAATCACATATCCCTACGTGTGTGTATAAATCACCCCTACACTTAGAAATTCAAATCAAGCAATCATACCCTTGTCCGTTGTCCAAAGCACTTTTTAATTGGTGAATTTTTAATTGAATTTTTGCTTACACATCCTTCATGCGACCGTTAATACTTCTTGAGGTACCAACAACCGATTACAAGATGCGTTTGCACTTTAAAGCGTACTTCCTAGTCTTGCAACACCCAAGGCTTTAGCAGTGACTCCCAAACCAGTTGGTCTAAGGCACTAGGTGATGAAGCACCCTCGCTAAATATTTTTCTATTTTTGCAGCCTTAAGTAATCACAAAAACCAGTGTTCATTTTTTTCTCTTTATTCACACTTGAATTTTTTATTTTCATTTTCTTCGTACTAAGGACTTTAGACAAGAGTATTTCAAGGTCTCCTCTACTATTCAAAGTTTCAAGGTGTGTGATTGTGCAAATTGTAGGGTATACATTTTCAGAATCTAGACTTAAGCTAGGAATTTTTCAAACTTATACTCTAATAAAAATATCAATACTTTTCCTTTGCTTCGACTTAGCCCAAGAAGTGAACTCAAAATTTGCCTATTTCTAAATAAACTACAAAGACATATACTCTCTGCCGTTAAACTTTAAGGAAGGTTATTTTTAGGGTTTTTAATTTACTAAGTCTAAGATCTAGTTGTTCCTAGCCAGTTAACATATTTGTCAAACTCAAGTCAAATAAGGCCAAAATTGAATACAATAATTTTTATAATTTTTGAAATTTTTCAATTTTTATGGGTTTTAGAATAAGTATGCAAATGCAAAAATATGTATAAATGAATGCGAAGGGAAGAAGGCTTACCGAGCATACCCCCAAACTTAAACTGGACAGTGTCCTCACTGTCATGCTATACCAAGAGGGTTGAGAATGTCGGCACTCCCCTGTTTATTTATTTGCAAAAAAATTTCGATTTTTTTTATTTTTAATAGAAAAAGAAAACAAAAAATATATATACATATATACAACAAGGTCCCCCCAAACTTAAGCAAGGCCTTACACAAGCCAAATGTTAGCACCAACCATTCAAAAATTCTATCGTGATAATGGTCGAGTTGGTGAAAGAATAGAGTGGAAAGAAAAGAGATGAGAAGCACACGAGACCGTGTGGAGGTAGAAACGGGATACGGTCTCGGTGGGGGAGAAGAATGGCGGAAAAGAGAAAGAAGTGGAGTACGATCTTGAGGGTGTAAATCGAGTGAATAAATTAGCGCAATTTGTGATGACCGATGTGTTAAAAGTGATTGTGCTAATCTATCAACTCGTCGTGAAATGGGGTCAAATCCCTCAAGATTCACAAGAAGACATGGGTACGCCGAACTTGGTATTGGAGATGAAAGCGTAACGGTCTCTTGTAAGGTCGGAACGATAGGAAGGACGAAAGGGAGTGAATTAGGGATAGTCTCATTCTCACCGTAGTAAACTGTCTCGAACTGGAAAGATTCCATCAATGGTTCGAAACGACTGTAAGCAACCGAGTCTGATGGTTCAACTAACTTATTTGGAATTTCAAAGGACTCAAACTCGGGAGGTGAGACATCAACATCGTCCGAAAAAATGAAACACTCGTAAGTGTTATCGGCTGGGAGAACTGTGTCAGATTCAAAGGAAAATTTTTCAAGCTCACAGTCTTCAAGCGAGATCTTGTGCGTGGTCAGAACAATGGAAAGGAGGGAGGGTGATATAACAGTTAAAGGTTCAGGAGGATGAATTGGAAAATCCGACATATCAAACAAAAATGGTTCAACCTCAATATTATCCTTAAGACTCTCCTCAATACTATCCTCATAAGTCTCCTCAATAGTTAACTCATCCATGCCATTATCATCAAAATCAAGACGCATATGAAGTTCGGGAGAAACATCTAATGACTTGGGATGATGAATTGGACATAAAATTTCAATCAAATCTACTGGTTCATCATCCAAAATATTCCCGGCGTCTATATCCTCAATCAAGTGAAAATCAATATTTTCTGACACCTCATCAAAAGCATGGATATTTATCGATTTAGATTCTAGAGTGGAGGTGTAAAGGTCAAACGGATTAGGCGTGGTTTCACTCGAAAGGGGTTCCTCACAATCTGGCAAATCAAGCACTACAAAGTCACACAACTCGTTAGATGTTTTATTTTCAACTGGTAAACTATTTGGGGCAATCGATGGAAAACCGGAGTTGTGGGTTTCAATTAGATAAGGGTAGGTCTGATTTGGGAATGTGTAGAACTCACTCGCTCCTCTCAAATTCTCCCTCTGTCCAACCGCCTCCTCATACATTGAAAAATTTGGAGCTAGTGGAAAACTAGCTACCGGTTCACTAGGTTGTATAAGGGCGGCTACGGACGCATCCACATTCCTAATCATTTTGTTTGTTGCTAAGATATAAGCCTCCAACGACTCTTCCAAACTAGACTTGGGTGGTGAGGGGGTTTCGGTAAAAGATTCGAAATTGTTTGGATATGTGAAACTCCCAAAAGGCTGTGTAGAAACAGTGTCTAGTGACGGTGGGAAAGTCGGGTAGGACTTGTAGGAAGTAGGTGGTTGGACAGGATTAGGATCAACATGTGGATAAAAAGGTGGATGGACTTGTTGATTCCTAGAACTAGATGAGGGGAGAGGGGTGAAAGATCGGCTACGAGATTGAGCGATATGCTCAGCAATTGACATCGGTTTAGGAGTTACAGCAGGACTTGAAAAAGTGGTATCAACATATGAAGGTGGTAAAGATGGACATGGTTGACACAAAGTGGGTTGCAAAGTCGAACTGTTTCTCCTAGACGCTTCTATTTGATCTTTCAACGAAATTTTTGGCATGGAAGGATCTTCCTTAAATCGACCGAAACAATTGACGTACGAAGCAAAGTTAGGTTCGGGATACCAAAGTTCGACAAGAGATTTGTGATGTGGGGTACCCATGATGTCAGAAGGAGAAGAGAAAGAAGGAGGGTGTAAGTGGGGTGCAAGGATTTCTTAGCGACAAAATTTTGCAAGTTTTTATAAAAAAAATTCTTTTTTCCTTTTTCTCTTTATTTAGAACTGTTTGCAAAAATATTTTCGAGAAAAGAGCTAAGACACACTTTCGATCAACCAAAAATGCACAATCAGGCCTAGATCTAGGGTCACCTAGGTCAGCTAGACAGCTTCTAACTGTTCCAAAGGGCTAGAAATAGGACCTCAAACCGCCTCTTCACCGCCAATTGCGGCCAGGTAAGTGCCAGGTAAGTGGGAGGCTCCCCGCTACAAGTAGCGGTCCTAATTAAGTAACCACTTGTCTTAGACACACTTGTCTAGACACCGCAAAGTCAGGTTAGGATAAACGGTCGATGCCTATAACTAGTCCTCTGTCCTATTGAGCTCGAAGTCCTTAGGGTTGAGTCTAGTATTTTTTAATTAAGAATAGTCAATGCAAATGCCTTATGTGATTTTTGGGGTCCTGGGAAAGGTGATGAAATCCCCACCCAATCTGAATTGGTCAAAAGCCCCTTAAAATCCGATTAAAGATATGCAAAACAGTAAATCACTTGCAATCAAATCTTTTTTGTGAATTTCAAAGTTTACAAGTTTTCTAACTAAAATTTTCCTTTTTCCGCTTGCAATCAAATCTTTATTTGGAAATTTTGCAAAAAGATTTTCGATAAAAGATATGCAAAACAAAAAATATTACTTGCAATCAATTTCTATTTTAAGCGAGGCGCAAATATCCTGCACAAGATTTGTTATTTGGAAAGGAAAAGATTTTTACGCGCAAAGAATCCTGCAGGAGATTTTTCAGAGGAGATATCAGAGATTTGCATAGGAGGAGATCAGAAGGCTAACAGTTTTTTATTTCCGCGCTTCTGCCTTTTTTGGGGAACCGATCTGTCGCCTACACCGCGAATTGCCGCCTCCGACCATGGATCCGCCGCGGGTTGGTGGCTTCGGCAGTTTTTTTTTACCAGATCAGCGCAGTTGACTTGTTGACTCGGTCCTCCAAATTTCTTCTGTTGTCTGTTGTGATATTCCTCTGTTTGTTTAGATTTGATATTTGTTGTTTTGATCTCTGGAGATTTCCAGATCCGAACTTGATTGTAGATCATGCAAAATTCAAACAAAGATACCCTTCACAAAATAACAAAATGATAAATTTTTAAATTTTTTTGATTTTTTTGGATTTTTATGATTTTTTTAATTTTAGATTAACCCAAAATTGCAAAAAGAAAATAACACGCCATCCCCGGCAACGACGCCATTTGATTGATCTCAAAAACTATCTATTAACCGCAATCAAGAACGGCGTCCCGGTGAGTACGGGTCGGTCCACAGGGATGTTGTGAATTTTCTAATCGCTCTTACGAGTTAATTCCAAACGGTGTGAATGGATTAATTAAATCTAAAAACTAAATTAATCTAGGGCAATTGAATTAAAGATCTAACTATCTAACTAGGGCAAGGAATTAAATTTAATCTAGGGCAGAGAATGAAAAATTACCTAAGGCAAGAATTGAAATTACCTACTTATTTTACAGATGGCTCTCTCTAAACATCAACACAAGACTTGTCAGATCTGAATTTCTGAAATGAAAGGAGGCATCGATGCTCTCTAAAAGAAATCTAAATTTTATTGATAAAAAGAGGCATAGGGAGGCATAGCCTTTACAATGATTTAGAGTTCCTATTTATAGAGGATAGGAAACCCTAGGTTACAATTGATTCGCACGTCTACATTTACCAAAATATCCTTAGGAAGACCTAGTCAAAGTAGACTTCAAGCTTTGGTAAAATTTTATGTCCATGTCTCTTTAAAAGGAAGTATTGGGCCTTGAAATTTCCTTTGTTGGCTCTTCTGTCTTTGGGCTTCCTTATTATTTGGTTCTTTTATTAAAATAGCTTCTATGTTTCTTCTAGATCTCCAGTGAATAATTGCGGTGTACTTTTAACCGTTCGCTTTGTAATCTTGGACCTTGCATTGCCTTGTACTTTGTGAATTTTATCTTTGATATAGGCTTGATCAAGAGTCTTCTGTTTGTTGGTCAAAGTCCACTTTTGCATCGTCTTTTCATCGTTTTCACTGTTTTTTGTCCAAGAACCTGTAACCTGTAATATATAGCAGACATGCGTCAAAAGCACCTGTTTATTTATAAAACGAATAAGGATGGGGAATATAATAATGCAATATTATGGTGTGAACACATACCCATGTGTATATACATATCCCCATATACGCACCGGTAAAAGAATGAATGTATGCAAGTATGTGTGTGCGTGTGTGGGTGCAACAACTACTCTAGGGTTCCGCAACTAACACTAAACCAATCCAAGAACACCTAGAATCTATCTTTATCATCAATAAACTCATATCAACATATAATGTATATATGTGTGTATACGTATTCGTATACATCACTACGAACAGTGGGGGTGCTATACGCCATCCACCCGACTTCCCCCGTAGATATAATCTACTCACCTTGCTTCTTGTGTGCTGATTGGTAGCAATTCTGCGTGTTCAAGTTTGGTTAATTACCGCAATCAAGACTGTTTCGCTTGTAGCTAGCCGGTTGAGTACGGGTCGTCCGCAGGGAGATGGGAATCTTTTTCTATGTGCTTTAACGAGTTAAGTCCAATTTTCCAGATTTGTTTGTGATTAACTAAGTGTTAAAATGATATGTAAAGAGAGCTTGTTAGGGTTAGGATTAGGTTAGTTTGAGTTAGGAGTCGCTCACCTCTTTCGTTGCCACTCTTAATATCGGTGCTACGGTAATCGGCAACAACGGGGATTAGCACGACTAGGAAGGAACTTGCGAGTATAAGCTAGGCTTTCCAACGCTTAAGTTCTTCCTTTTGGTGCTTGTCCGTCCGTTCTTGGCTCTTAGCCATAACCTCCGGTTAATTCAACCACAACCGGTCTCACTACGGAATCACCGCTATCATGTAGGATAGGGTGCCGAAGGGAGCAGATTGTGGTTCAATTAACGGGAGTCGATTTAAGATGTTGGGCAAGGAAAGAGTGAGAGAGATTTCCTTCTCTCAAACTTCCCTTATCCTATCCTAACAAGTATGGAAACTACTCACACATCATAACGAAAAGAAAAGAAAACAAAAGAGGAAGATAGAAAGAAAGAGATTAGAAGATAACAACTAGCTATTTGCGACCTCACCTTGGCAAGGATCAAGCGTAAGCATCATGGTTGTTTAAGGATAAAGGAAAAGAGAAAAGAAAGAAACAACAAGAAATAACAACAACTAAGTTAACAGATGAAAATTACAAGCAATTAACATAAGAGCTAGACAAGTATAATAATAAAATGAACTTCTTTATTCATCATTCTTCACTCACAAAAGCTCACTACAAGTTTTTCAATGGAGAAGAGATGAGAAGAGGAAGAAGAACAAGTATTCTAAACCCTAGGAAAATATAAGATTAAGCACCCTTGGCTTCACAAGGTTCTGGGCTATTTATAGGCAGGGAAATGGAAATTTAGGGCAAAATTCTGCCTGTACATAGAAAGACCAAAATACCCCTGAAGTCCCACCTTCTGCCGCCACAGTACGGCCGCGGTTCCGCGGCCTAAGCCTGCTATTGCCGCGGAACCGCGGCACTTTAGAGGAATTGGGTCTTCAATTTTTGGTGGCTTTTCCTGGTTTTCTGTGCCCATTAGTCTGGTATATGATTTTTCTCAGAATTGCTTCACGATTTTTCCAGAATTTCTGTTGATCGAAAGGTGATTGGATATGGATCTTTTTGTCATGATTTCCTCGAGCTCCGCGTAGATTTCTTGGATCTTGTGTTGCCATTGAGCCTTGTGCATGAAAATGACATTGATTTGCCATTTTGTCTCTTAAACTGGTGTGTGGCAACAGACGGATAAAGAGCGGAGGCCCGTGTTTTATCTGTGGTTGGCAGGAACCCGGATTTTGCTGTGTTTTTCCATGGATTTCGCCGTTTAGAGCCGAGAACCTGTATCCTGCAATTGACTAGCAAACATGGCTCAAGAGTACCTACCGATAAGCAATATGATAAAAATTGGGCATGATAAAAATGCAAAAATCTGATATGAACAAATACCCCCAAACTTATCATTTGCTCGTCCCGAGCAAAGCCAATTTATTCACAAAAAATCCTAACCTCACTTTCGCAGGGAACGCGATTGCACTGAGCATGTGCAACAAGCCGTTAAACCTCTAGGTGTCCCTAGTAGGAGGAGTGCTGTCTCCTGAGGGTTTTCAGCGGATACTACCCACAAAATCCGGTCAAGTTGGTTTTGTAAAATAACTAAGATTCAAACCCTAAAGTTTTGTTTCAGAAAATAACAATTCTATTATCCTAAGTCTAGACTATCGAACCTTTATTTTTCACACCTCGCTTATTATTTAACAACAGATTTTATATGTCTTTACGTGCGGTGCAAATAGTGATACACAATTTTTTTTTGTTTTTGTTTTTAAAGAAAAGAAAAAGAAAAAGAAAAAGAATGAAAAAGAATATCCACAAATATATACAAAATGGTTTATACATACCCCCCAAACTTATTTGGAACAGTGTCCACTGTTCTTGGCTGGATAACCGAAGTTTGGAGGTAGGTAGAGGAAGATTATGCAGGGTAAACCGGCTCCTGTAAGACCAGGAGCTCCTCTGTTGGTTCGGTGCTAAGGTAAGGTTTTAGTCGGTGTCTGTTCACTTTGAAAAATGAACCGTCCTTTGAATTTTACAAATCCACAGCGCCCTGCGGATATACATTCCGCACAAAATACGGCCCTTTCCAACGAGATCTGAGCTTTCCTAGATGGAAGTGAAGTCTGGTGTCGTAAAGCAGTACCTGTTGGCCAGGTACGAAGGTTTTGCGCAAAAGGTGTTTATCGTGAAACACCTTCGTTCGATTCTTAACGACAACCGCGTTATCGTAAGCCTCATCCCTAAGCTCGCTTAATTCGTTCAACTGCAGGTTCCGATGGCTGCCCGCATCTTCGAGAGACAGATTCAGTTCTTTTATCGCCCAAAATGCGCGATGCTCTATTTCGACAGGAAGGTGGCAAGCTTTTCCGTACACAAGACGATAGGGAGACATGCCAAGATCGGTCTTATAAGCGGTTCGAAATGCCCAAAGGGCATCAGTGAGTTTCAGCGACCAATCTTTTCGGTTTTTGGAAACCGTCTTCTCCAGTATCTGCTTGATTTGCCGATTTGAAACTTCGGCCTGCCCGCAGGTTTGGGGGTGGTAGGGCGTAGAGAGCTTATAATTAATGGAATATTTCCGCATCAAGACCTCGAAAGTCTTATTGCAGAAATGAGTTCCATTGTCGCTAATGATCGCTCGGGGGTGCCCAAAACGGGAGAAAATGTTTTCTTTAAGAAACCTAACGACAACCTTGTTGTCATTTGTCCGGCTGGGCACAGCCTCGACCCACTTAGAGACGTAATCAACAGCAAGAAGGATGTACAAGTTCCCAAAAGAGCTGGGAAACGTCCCCATGAAATCTATCCCCCAAACATCGAAAATCTCCACAACCAAGATTGGTTAGAGCGGCATCTCGTTCCTCCGGGATATCCGGCCCATGTGTTGGCACCGGGAGCAAGTATTGCAATAGTCATTAGCGTCTTTGAAGAGTTGTGGCCAGTAGAAACCACATTGCAAGATCTTCTCAGCTGTCTTTCTGGGGCCAAAATGCCCGCCACATGCTTGATCGTGGCAAAACGACAGCACACTCTTGAATTCATCGTCAGGGACACACCGACAAATAATCTGGTCGGGACAGTACTTGAAAAGATAGGTTTGTCCAAGTAAAAGTGTTTTACTTGGGATAAGAAGCGAAGTCTGTCCTGACTTGACCATTCAGTCGGTAGTAACCCTGTAGCCAAATAGTTCACAATATCTGCGAACCAGGGTTCGCAAGATACTGTCAAGAGCTGTTCATCCGAGAAAACGTCGTTGATCGGAATTGGAAGCGAAGGCGAAGAAGGAAGTCGTGAGAGATGGTCGGCAACTACGTTTTCACATCCTCGTTTGTCCTTAATGACAAGGTCAAACTCTTGAAGCAAGAGGATCCAACATATTAACCGAGATTTTGCATCTTTCTTCGCAAAAAGATGGCGCAGAGCAGAATGGTCTGTGTAGACAATGACTGGAGAGCCGATGAGGTAGGGCCTGAACTTTTCTAAAGCAAATACAACAACCAAGAATTCCTTCTCAGTTGTTGTATAATTGAGTTGGGCGTCGTTCAGGGTTCGGCTTGCATAATAGATTACGTGCGGCATCTTGTTGATGTGTTGTCCAAGGACAGCACCAATGGCAAAGTCGGATGCATCGCACATAATCTCAAATGGGTGCGTCCAGTCAGGTGAAGAAAGAACGGGAGGAGAAGTGAGTGACCTTTTATGTGACTCGAATGCAGTCACACAGCTCGAGTTGAAGTCGAATGGCGTGTCCTTGGCCAGCAAAAGAGTCAAGGGCCTAGCAATCTTGCTAAAGTCCTTGATGAACCGTCTATAGAAACCGGCATGGCCAAGGAAGGCTCGGATGTCTCTGACGCATCTGGGAGGAGGGAGATTGGAAATGACCTCAATCTTTGCTTTGTCAACCTCTATTCCATTTTGCGAGATGATATGTCCTAAGACAATACCTTCGCGCACCATGAAGTGGCACTTCTCCCAATTCAAAGTGAGGTTCTTGTCCTTACACCGGGTAAGGACAGCGTCAAGATGCAGCAAACACTCGTTGAAGGAATCGCCGAAGATGGAGAAATCGTCCATGAAAATCTCCAGAAATTTTTCCACCATGTCTGAGAAGATTCCTATCATACACCGCTGGAAGGTAGCGGGCGCATTGCATAACCCAAAGGGCATGCGACGATATGCAAACGTGCCGAAAGGACAAGTGAATGTGGTCTTGTCCTGGTCTTTTTCGGCGATGGGAATCTGATTATAGCCGGAGTAACCATCAAGAAAGCAGTAGTACTCGTGTCCGGCCAATCGTTCAAGCATTTGGTCAATGAAAGGTAGCGGAAAGTGGTCCTTCCGCGTTGCGGCGTTGAGTTTTCTGTAATCAATGCATACTCGCCACCCAGTTTGGGTGCGAGTAGGGATTAACTCGTTTGCCTCGTTGGTTATGACCGTTATACCTGATTTCTTGGGGACAACGTGAATGGGGCTAACCCACTGGCTATCAGAGATAGGGTAAACGATACCACTATCCAGACATTTTACGATCTCCTTCTTCAGAGCCTCTTTCATGACTGGATTGAGACGTCTTTGTGGATCCCGGGCTGGTTTGGCATTATCCATCAGATGAATGTGATGTTCAACGATCAGGGGACTAATCCCCTTGATGTCCGCCATGGACCAGCCAAAAGCTTGTCTGTTGTTGTGCAAGACCGCAAGAAGGGCTTTCTCTTGCTCTGGAGCTAGAGAAGCCGAAATGATGACAGGGAGGGTCTCGTTTTCACCTAAGTAAGCATACTTAAGGTGAGACGGCAAAGGCTTGAGTTCGAGCGATGGAGGTGAAACGATTGAAGGCAAGATTGGTGCAGAGGTCTCGAACTCAAAGGACTCCAGCAAAGGTTCAAAACGAGTGTAGGCGACCGAGTTGGATGGTTCAGGTAACTCATCCGGAAATTCGAAGGATTCAAACTCGGGTTGTGAGCGGCTAAGATCGTTCGAGAACATGAAACACTCGTAGTCGTTGTCGGGCGCAGAAACAGCAGCAGGTTCGAAGAGGAACGCACTAGTGGCGTCAAGGTTATCGTGTTCGAACAGAAACTCCTCGAATTCACACTCTTCAGGGGTGATCTCCTGGATTGAGCAAACGTCCAGTATATGAGCATTAGGTTCGGCGGGCTGATTCCCCAACCTAAAAATGTTGAGTTCAATCGTCATATTTCCAAAAGAGAGGTTCATCGAACCATTGCGACAATTGATCACAGCATTTGAGGTTGCAAGGAATGGGCGACCGAGTATCACCGGAATTTGATTCTGGGGGTTAGCTACAGGCTGTGTGTCTAATACAATGAAGTCAACGGGGAATATGAAGTCCCCGACTTTGATTAACACATCCTCTAGCTCACCCCTAGGATGGGTGATCGATCGGTCGGCCATTTGGAGAGTGCAGTGCGTGGGTTTCAGCTCTCCTACGCCTAATTGCTCCTATACTGAGTACGGAAGCAGGTTAACACTGGCACCAAGATCTAATAGTGTGCGGTTGATGTTCTTATCCCCAATGGTAATAGAAATCGTAGGACAGCCAGGGTCCTTCCGTTTTTGTGGTAAAGATTGGGTAAGAGCATCACTCACAGCACTAGCCAAGAAAACTTTCTTTGGTACCTGAGATTTCCTCTTTTTCGTGCACAAGTCCTTTAAGATTTTCGCGTAGGACGGGACTTGTTGGACAGCATCTAAAAGAGGAATGTTAATGTTAACCTGCTTAAACAACTCCAGAATCTTCTCCATCTGAGGATTTTGTTTATTAGACCTCAACCGGTTTGGAAATGGAACATTTTTAAAATTGGTTGAGT
Organism: Agapanthus africanus; assembly: GCA_030015575.1. Classification (NCBI taxonomy): domain Eukaryota; kingdom Viridiplantae; phylum Streptophyta; class Magnoliopsida; order Asparagales; family Amaryllidaceae; genus Agapanthus; species Agapanthus africanus. Next base: position 240,727,146 of record JASDDO010000031.1, read on the forward strand.
CTAATGCTGGAGGAGGAGATTGTGGAGTTGGAACGGATCCCAGAACAGGTATTTTCGTGGAGTGAGAAGTGGGTCCATTCAGTGCAGAAGAAGAGGAAGGAGAGCCTTGTGAAGAACGGAGAATAGACTCAGAAGACGAAGAAGCAGGAGAAGAAAAAGAAGAAGAAGAAGCAGCGGCCGGGGTGTCATCGTTGATCCGTGTGCCAATGTAGTTTTGCAGCATCCTTCCCGATCTCAATGTGGTCACGGCACTCACATTATGGTTCTGTTGTTCAAGAGCAACATGTACATTATGTGGGTGACCGGGATTTGGGAGTGGCTGGGACGGGAGCTTCCCCTTCTCTCGCTCGCTTAAGGCCGCATTCAGCTGTGCAATCTGGGCCTCGATGGTCTTGATGCTTTGCCCGTGAGCGTTAGTGTGTTGCACTAAGGACTGAATAGAAGACTGGATGTTTGCCGTGGATTGTGTCGATTGTTTAACGAACGCCTCCAGACTTCGTTCGAGCGAGGAAACCTTATCGTTGTTTGACGGAACAAAGTTGTTTGGTGGAAAAGAATTGTTGGGTGCAAAGTTGTTCGTCTGATTTTGAAAAGGTTGGGGTTGGACAGGCTGCTGAAATTGATGTTGAGTTTGTTGTTGCGCTTGTTGTTGCGGCGGAGGGGGCCTTTGGAAATTGTTGCCTTGGAATTGATTCTGATTCTGATTCCAGGCGAAATTGGGGTGGTTCCTCCAACCGGGATTGTAGGTAGAAGAGTATGGATCATTCCTCGGTCTTTGCTGAAATGCAGCATTAACCTGATCCTGTCCTTGCGATGGTGGATTGTAAGGACACTCTTCGGTTAAGTGAGAAGGATCCGAACAACAAGCGCAAATGGTACGAAGGGGAAGAACAGGGGCAGGAGGAGGAGAAGAAAATTTTCTCTCTATCGCTTCAAGCTTTCTCGTTATTGCAGCCATTTCAGCTTTCATCACAATAGAGACATCAAGTTGGTGAATTCCTACCCTAGACTGACCGGTAGAAGTGGAGGTAGAAGAAGAAGAAGTCGGTCTGGTGCTCTCCCATTGTAGCGTTTGCTCCGCAAGGTCGTCAAAGAATTGCCACGCTTCCTCGTCAGATTTCGATAGGAAGTGGCCCTGACAGATGGTTTCCAACAACTGCTTGGTTGCTGGGTTCAGGCCCTCGTATAAGGTTTGGCAAAGTTGCCATTTCTCTATACCGTGGTGAGGACACTGAACAAGAAGGTCTTTGTACCGGTCAAAGCACTTCCAGAAGGGTTCAGAAGGAAGCTGAGAGAATTGGTTGATTTCATTGCGGATCCTTGCGGTTTTATGATTCGGATAAAATTTCTTTAGAAACGCTTTTACAAACTCGTCCCAACTGGTTATGGAATGGGAAGCGGTGCTATACAGCCATTTTTCAACAAGATCGCATAAAGTGAACGGAATGACCCGTAGCCATATAGCATCGTCCGACAGTTGGGTAGTTTTCATCATGGCACAAACGTTTTGAAATTTATTGATGAAGATATAGGCATCTTCAGATTCAAGCCCATGAAATCGCGGAAGCATGTTGATGAAGTGGGGCTTAATTTCAAAATTATCCCCATTGGCCGGTGGAAGAGAAAGGCGGGTGGGAAGTGCAGAACGGGTGGGATAGAAACGATCCTGGAGCGCAATTCGCTGCGGCGCTACAACAGGCGGAGTTGGTGGGTTATTGGTCTCCGTAGGAGGTGGAGCCAATCCAGGGGTAGTCAAAGAGATGTTCGGATTAAATCCTGACATCGCGGAAGAAGAGGTTGGTGATGGTGAAGATGTATGAACAGAATTCCGGTCAACGTCGGAGTTGGCCGGCAAAGGAAGGGGTGAAAGAGGAGTGGACGGAGTTTCGACGTCTGAGTCGATCGCGTAGTCGGTAGCGACTAACGTAACGTGGACTAGGCGGGCGCTAGTGTCCCGAGTCCAAGCAGACATACACTAAACGAGTTTAGTATAGTCAAAGCGGAGAAGGTGAGGGTAAGAAAACGTCAATGGAGAAATACGATGGGTGGTGGGTGAAAAAATGGATTTGGCGACAAAGGGCAAGTTTTTATAAAAGTTTTTGATTTTTTCCTTTTTTTTTTGAAAGAGCTTTAAAGAAATATGTACGGACTTACGGCTCTAAGCAATCACAAACAAGATATGCACAATCACACCTAGATCTAGGGTCACCTAGGTCTGCCAGACAGCTCCTAACTGTTCCAGAGGGCTAGAAATAGGACCTCAAACCGCCTCTTCTCCGTCAAATGCGGCCAGATAAGTTCCAGGTAAGTGGGAGGTTATCCAACGCTTTCGCGAAGTTCCTTAATTAAATAACCACTTGCCTTCGACACACTTGCCTTGACACCGCAAAAGTCAGATAGGATAAACGGCCGATGCCTGTAACAAGTCCTCTGTCCTATTGAGCGCGAAGTCCTTAGGGCTGAGTCTAGTATTTTTTAATTTAACAATGGTCAATGCATATGCTTTTTGTGATTTCTGGGGTCCTGGGAAGGGTGATGAAATTCCCACCCAATCTGAATTGGTTTCAAGCCCCTTAAGTCCGTATTAATGAATGCAAAGCGGTAACAAATCAACTGCAAACAATTTTTATTTTTTTAGCCCGGCGCAAAGAATCCTGCACAAAAACAGTTTATTGGAAGGGAGAAAAGAGTTTGCGCAAAGAATGCTGCAGAAAACACAGTTTATTGGAGTTCAGAGAAGTGGGGAGGAGGAGAGAGACTTACCCAAAATTTTTGGCACACTGAAAGGACAAAACGGCCGCGGTTCCGCGGCCTAAGCTGGCTTATGCCGCGGTTCCGCGGCAAGATGGAAGAGTTGGGCTTCTGGATTTCTGGGGTGTGCTACCTTGGGTGTCCTCTGCTTTTCTGGATTTCTTGAATCTGGATTTGCTCACTGGATCTGCTCCAGAATCTTACAGTAGACCGTTTGCTTCGTTTTGATCCATCGCGGTGTAGCCGCGAAATATGGGTCTATCTTCCCACGTCTTTGGCACTGAACATGAACTCCGTATTATCCTGCACACTTGCACAAAAACTAATCAAAAAATAACAAGATGATTTTTTTACAAAGTATATTTTTTTGTTTTGTTTTTCGGTTATATTTATATTCACAAGTTAACCCGAAATTACACAAAGAAATAAACTACCGTCTTCCCGGCAACGGCGCCATTTGATTGGTAGCGATTCTGCGTGTTCAAGTTTAGTTAATTACCGCAATCAAGATGGTTTCGCTTGTACCTAGCCGGTTGAGTACGGGTCGTCCGCAGGGAGATGGGAATCTTTTTCTATGTGCTTTAACGAGTTAAGTCCAATTTTCCAGATTTGTTTGTGATTAACTAAGTGTTAAAATGATATGTAAAGAGAGCTTGTTAGGGTTAGGATTAGGTTAGTTTGAGTTAGGAGTCGCTCACCTCTTTCGTTGCCACTCTTAATATCGGTGCTACGGTAATCGGCAACAACGGGGATTAGCACGACTAGGAAGGAACTTGCGAGTATAAGCTAGGCTTTCCAACGCTTAAGTTCTTCCTTTTGGTGCTTGTCCATCCGTTCTTGGATCTTAGCCATAACCTCCGGTTAATTCAACCACAACCGGTCTCACTACGGAATCACCGCTATCATGTAGGATAGGGTGCCGAAGGGAGCGGATTGTGGTTCAATTAACGGGAGTCGATTTAAGATGTTGGGCAAGGAAAGAGTGAGAGAGATTTCCTTCTCTCAAACTTCCCTTATCCTACCCTAACAAGTATGGAAACTACTCACACATCATAACGAAAAGAAAAGAAAACAAAAGAGGAAGATAGAAAGAAAGAGATTAGAAGATAACAACTAGCTATTTGCGACCTCACCTTGGCAAGGATCAAGCGTAAGCATCATGGTTGTTTAAGGATAAAGGAAAAGAGAAAAGAAAGAAACAACAAGAAATAACAACAACTAAGTTAACAAATGACAATTACAAGCAATTAACATAAGAGCAAGACAAGTATAATAATAAAATGAACTTCTTTATTCATCATTCTTCACTCACAAAAGCTCACTACAAGTTTTTCAATGGAAAAGAGATGAGAAGAGGAAGAAGAACAAGTATTCTAAACCCTAGGAAAATACAAGATTAAGCACCCTTGGCTTCACAAGGTTCTGGGCTATTTATAGGCAGGGAAATGGAAATCTAGGGCAAAATTCTGCCTGTACATAAAAAGACCAAAATACCCCTGAAGTCCCACCTTCTGCCGCCACAGTACGGCCGCGGTTCCACGGCCTAAGCCTGCTATTGCCGCGGAACCGCGGCACTTTAGAGGAATTGGGTCTTCAATTTTTGGTGGCTTTTCCTGGTTTTCTGTGCCCATTAGTCTGGTATATGATTTTTCTCAGAATTGCTTCACGATTTTTCCAGAATTTCTGTTGATCGAAAGGTGATTGGATATGGATCTTTTTGTCATGATTTCCTCGAGCTCCGTGTAGATTTCTTGGATCTTGTGTTGCCATCGAGGCTTGTGCATGAAAATGACATTGATTTGCCATTTTGTCTCTTAAACTGGTGTGTGGCAACAGACGGATAAAGAGCGGAGACCCGTGTTTTATCTGTGGTTGGCAGGAACCCTGATTTTGTCGTGTTTTTTCATGGATTTCACCGTTTAGAGCCAAGAACCTGTATCCTGCAATTGACTAGCAAACACGGCTCAAGAGTACCTACCGATAAGCAATATGATAAAAATTGGGCAGTATAGAAATGCAAAAATCTGATATGAACATGTGCCGATGCCGATTTCGCCATCCTCATCTTCAACGTCTCGACATCACGTGGGGTACCTACACATATAACGTATCGTATCGCGTAAAAATCAAATTCGAAGACGAAACGACACACGAAAACCAAAACGATACGCTTAAAAGCCTATAGGTTAGAACCTATGGACTACTCTTTCAAGACCACCAAATAACACTTGATATAGACGTACAAACGTCAAGCGATCAAATACAATACTAAATATCAAAACTTGAATTCATAAACAACACTAAATACAAGGCAGAAACCAAGAAAAAATGCCCCAGATTTTAGTTCAGGTCCAAACTAGGTGCACAAACAATACTGGGATGAAGTATAGGGTGTATATGAGCTATGGAAATAACCTGGACACCCTCACCCACCAAGGGGCTGGCCACTTCCCTATAAAAATGGGCCTCCTCGGTTTTGGGGATGAATTGGGGCCTCGAACTTGCAGGGGGGTCTCCTATGGCCTCAAATTGGTCCCTGGAGTTGTTTGTTTATCTCGTATTGGTCCCGGTTCACTCCAGATTTCCCTGCACCCTCAAAGTCGTCACAAACCCACATGAAAAGTTCCGTAATTCCGTATTTTGGGTTTCAGTTGGGTTGGTCTGGGTTTCTATCAATTGGGAGGGGTTTAAGGTCGTCTCTAAAGCCTAATTACACAATCTCTACTCAATCAAACCCTAACCCTCTCTAGTAATCTCCAAAGTTCACCAAATCTCATGAAATCATAACTAAACAAATAAATGGTTTAAAGTGAATCAAAAACTACACTAAGTGTGAAAGGATTACCTCATTAGAAACTCATGAATCCTCAACAGCGCCAAAATGAAAACTTTCTTGGTCCAAAGGGTAGCTTGAGGGCTCTAGCACAAATTTTATGAAAAGGAGATGGGGTTTTGATGAGGAAAATGAGGTGTTTGTATTGGTTTGATGAAGAGGGAGATGAGTTTCAGCCATGGGCTGAAGAGAATAGGAAGATGAAAGTGAAATAATGAAGGAAGGAAAAGCTATGACCAAGGTTTGACACCCCCCCCAACCTCACTCTCTCTCATGCCCATACCTCTCACTATTCTATTCTTTAATCCATTTCCTTTATTTTCTCATAATAAAACCCCAAACCATGCATGAAATGAGAAAAGCCATGGTAAAAATGTAACAAGTGCTAAAAAAATGACATGTGCCCAAAACATGCTTAAAGTCCGATTAGCGATATTTAATCGCGATTAGCACTAAAATAGTGTCAAATAAATCATAAACTATCATAATTTGCTTAAATCGCATAAAGTACCCTCTTTTTAGCAATTTCCATAATTTTCCAAAATTTTCCCCATTTATCGGTATTTAATAATACCGTCCTATTAAAATATTCAATATTTTATTATTAAAATATAAAATTCACGAAAAATAATATTTTATTTTTCTGAAATGTTACAATCTTCCCCCTTAAAGAAATTCGGTCCCCGAATTTAAAATTAAACCCCTCAATTACTAAAACATTTCAGTAAAAGTCCAAGTCGTCGGGGCTCCGAAATCATCAATGCGTAAAACGCTTCATAGCGCAATGCATGCGCATGAAGAATGAGCAGATAACTCGAAATCAAAACTCCGTCAAGCATCCCGCAATCATAGGAGTCATGGTGAAGACATCAACGTCAAATCCAAAACGAAATCAACATGATATGAATCAAACTCTGCATATAAATATCATCAAAATACCTGAAGAAAAAGCATGCCAAAACCTTTTTATGGTGTTGTGCAATGCGCGTGTCGCGGCACAGTGGCGGACGTCTATTATAAGAAAATAACTATATGTATCTATATATCATTTGTTTAATATGTACGTCCCGCCGTTTTGAAAACAATTTAGAAGGGTTTTCTTGTTTTGAACGTTTCGTGTCATATCAGACACGTAGGTAAATGCTGAGACTATGGCTCTTCTTTGGAAATCCCTTCGATATCTATCAATGCATGCAAAATGTATCCAGGTTGTGTCCTCTGACCAGTCCTGCCCAGCTACCATATCAAATAGCAAATATCATAAAACGTACTGCTCCACAAGAATAAATCCTAAAATGTGCATAAGAATGTCGCGTGAGTCTGGTGCGCACGGAAATCAAATCTATGAATATGCCATACATGTGCACAGAAACAACATATAAGTGCAACGGGTGTGCAAGAAACACCTGTCAGAGGCAACGGTGTGCCTGACAGCCATATCAGGTGCATCTGATATGCACGAAGAATCCCGATCTGGTGCATCTGGTGTGCACCAAAATTGTCTCTCATAACATGCGCCCAACTTGCGTGAAAATCCAAATCAGGTGCATCCATCATGCATGAAATCACGAAATCCAATATCAAGCGCCGAATCATGCGCAAAAATCCAATCAAGTCCACAAGGTGCACAAAACAAATATCGAGTATCACTATCGAAATCGACGGTATACAACACATCTCAAATCCAAATCAGGTATACCATGGTATCAAATCTCATAACCATGTTCATCAGTGTGCACAAAATCTAATCAAAACATTAAAAGTGCATGAAAACTATGCAGTAAGCATAAGTCAATTCATATGCATGCCCTAGGCATGAAGTCAAAATCAATACCTCAAATAACATCAAATCGAAGTCCTGTGCAACTGTAGTGCACAAAATGCGTATCACTGCACTGCAAGCATATGTGAACTATACCGAGTGCAAAAACCAAATCGTGTACGTACCATAAGCACAAAATCAACCTATCTGTATGAAGTCCATGAAATCACAAACATATGCAGCCAAGGCATAAAAACGATATCAAGTGCAATAACTGTGCATAAATCCTAAATACCCAGTAGGTGCAACCATGGTGCACGAAAATAAATATCATGAAACTCAATCATCAAAACTAAATCATGCGAATAGATCGCCCAAGCTACCGAAATCAAGATGACGGATACGTGATAATCGAATCACCAAATCACAAATCCAAAATACCGTCGTCGATATTTCCTTCTTCAAGGTCGAGAAGGTGTCGGTGCATCCAATGCTAGCAGAGCAAGATATCTACTTGCTTCCTGTTCATGGTCTGGCGCCTGCTGCTTTTAGGCTCTTGTCTCTCACTGCGAATTGCTAGCTATATAGTTCTTCGGCTCAACGTCCTAAAATAGAATGACGACGGAAATAGTCCTGCTCTGGCACATCCTCTACAGATCTCTGGCCAACTATCTCGTCGACGCTGCCGAACTCTGGCCTGCTGGGTGTGCTCAATATGACCGCTCCTGAGTCTAAGTCTTCTCGTATGTTATTCCAGAAAGGTACTGTCGAGGTCTCTCCCAAATCTCGTCTCTGCCGAACTGTCCGGAAGTCATCATTCTTTACTATATCTGTTTCTTGTTCCGGAACGGCTGTATACTCATCGCGACTCCTACTGGAAGATATATCCATAAATAACGCCTCTGTACGCATGTCACATCTCTGATGTCGGCGGAGTGGAAAGTCATCTCATCAAGATCTCGTACGAACCTCTTACTCCACTTTTCTCAAATGTCGACTGCTTCGGACTCATCTCTTCGTGGCTGCATGGACTGTGCTCCAACGGCTATACTCGTATCTGGAGTCTCCCAAGCAATGCATCCCATCACATGATATCCGAAAGATGTCGAACCATCCGATCGACTCGTCAAAACCTCATAATCCCCCAAGAGATCAACATCTTGGGTACAGTTTAATAATATCGAGTACATGCCACGGCACCTATGGACCAACCGTAGAAGGGCAAACCCAAGCCTCATAAATGGCACCGCTAAACTGCCGCAAACCCTAAGGTTCAAAGGCGTTCCATGGTCATTACGTCGAGTTAGGGTTTCATTCTTCTAGAGGGTCCATAGAGTTACTTGCATGTTTTCTTCAAACACTTTAAACTTGGAAAATGAGTTACTGACATTCGATCGTCTCTATCGACTCCCAACGTATACGTGTGAAGTCTCCTCAAGCTGGAATCAATCGACCTTATGACCTCGCATCGGGGGTAAGCGAACGAACCACATGTCCTAGTCAATCATCCTTGGGTGACTAGCGACCCTCTATCATATCTCTGTGTATAACTCGTATTGCAATAGCTCCAACGTCTGGAGCGATATCTCGTCTTTAGCAGCAGCAACTGGCTTATTCGTCTGCACGCTAAACAGTGCCTCGATCATCATGAATATGCGATACATCAATGGTCATCATACTCTGGCTGGCCTCTATCAGTGGCTCAATCCTCTGGCGCTGATCTGCACGTCCGAGAAATCTCATAACAGCGATCCATCAAATGCTCGTGGCGCGAAAACACAATAAAACGACGCCTCCCTATGCAATCGTATCCCTGGAATCACGCCCTGGTCAGTCCTCGTCCATAACGAGCTCATGCTGACCGCAACTCTAGCCGTAGCTCTCTCTGCCCGTGTAATCGTGGCAACAAAACCATAACCAAAATCGATGAGGATAGATCATGAAAGAATATAATGTTGTGCAAAGAAATGTACATCCTAAGGCTTCTTAAGTGGAGTATCGTATCGTAAATATGCCGTGGAACATACGTACGGTACGTCACTCTACTCAAGCTACCTACTTCATCAACCAAGGTCAACCTATGCGACGAAAGTTCGGATGTAATACCCCCTCGACTGAGTCTAAGTTCCGTAAGGTCAAGCCTAGATTCCGTATATATACAAACGCCCTTGGCTCCGCATAGTCAAACCTATACTCGAACCAAGGTTAACCTAGCGCTCTGATACCAACTTTGTCACGACCCGAAATAGCCCGTGACTAGCCCTTGAATCATATGAAGTCTACAGGACCACATCTAATTCAAGTAAGCCAAAAGCCCAGAAATCTAAAACCATTTTAGGTAAGAAGAAACTTATTTTGAAATGAGTCGTTTAAAAGCATAAGCCGAATTATGCGTTTGTAAAACATCAAGTCTTTCCTTAAAATTTCGGCAGAGTTTCCTTTCAAAAAAACTGGCCCCGAACGGGGTACAACATGATAAAAGCATATATAATGATAAAAGGCATCCCCAATCGGGAGCTAACTCTTTGTCAATCGACGGTCACAACCACGTAATTAATATAATATACAACGCCGAAGGGCGAGGTTCAAAACTCAAAAGGAAGCTCAAAACATCACTGAAAACCATCATAATACAACGCGTGACTCTAAGGTCGAAATAATATACAACTGGTCTCTAAGTCTGAATAAATATACATGTCTGGTTGATGGAATTACTAGATACAACTGAATAAAATAATACAAGGGTGGTCACGATGCGAGTGAACCCACCTACCAATGCAATCACCCAGAAAGGAAGCAGTGTGCCAGAAAAGCCGCAATGAAACCTGTACGGCAAAACCTGCAAGAAGCTGTGGCACAACGGGGGTGAGTTACCAACTCGTGAGCAGAAAACATCACAGAGCAGAAATCGTATGTATGACGCAATCCTAGGTCATACGATAAGTAATATCCTCAAATGATAAAGTCTGAAGCATGAAAAGGTGGTAAGGGTAAACATCTAAACATAAGTGTAATCCCAGTGCTCGTGTCAGTGCCTCAGGTAGCAATATATCATATGTATGTGATATGAATGTAATGAAATGATATAAATGAGACGACTGTTTTCTTTTTTTTTTAATGGGATTTCTGTATGTATATAAAACGAGTATCCTCAATGAAATCACAGAGAAATCCGTGTCATCATCGACACAAAACATAAATCCCAAAATCTCAATATCTCAGCTTCCGGCTACCCGGACTAACCTGTATCATCAATCCCAAAGCCTCAGTGTCCCAAATCTCAAATATCAATATCTCAGGCTCCGCAGAACGGATCAGCCTATAACCATCTCATGACTCCGACCGGTATCCTCCGGATAGCCGACGAGTCCAAATAATATCACCGGTAGGTTGTGCTCCCCTGCCAGGCTCATCGAATACAACTCGAACTTCTTGCCCCGGGTACCTTACCGGGCTCACCATGTACCCGAGACGGTTCATCCAACTCCTCGGATCGTGTCTCGAAATCCAACATCAATCATGAAAACTCATGGTGGATGACTCATACATCATGGGAAAACCGCAACTTGCATTTTTAAAAGGATAATCAGTTTATAAATTCTTGCGGTTTTCCCCCAAATATAGAAATCTCAAGAAGGATCCGAAATCATCACTATCGTGATATCAGTAAACAATGAAAACCGGCATAAATCTCCATAATACTGCATAACAATGAATATATGAATGCATCTGATATCATGCAATAAATTAGCTAGCATATGAAAGCTAAAACATGTAGCAACTATCAATTAGCAAGCTATGTCAATGAAATAGTGTTTTCTAAAGTGTACATGACATGGCAATTACCGATGATGATGTGTGTGAGCCGGCAAATAAGTGTATGTGGAACATACGCATCATCGGTAATGGTGCTGGTGTCCTGACAGCATAATCTCGATAACGGCATATGAAAACACAATATAAGAAAGCGATGCAATGCGAACAGTAATAATATGCGGGAACTGAATGATAAACACAATGATAACTAATCTACATTTATATAAATATGAGTCATACGGTGGTGCCATTTGAAATAACACGAATCGTGGTGTTTTGAAAATAAGGGCTACGGTGTTTTTAAGAAAAGATACATCCTTTGAAATATCCGTAAAATCCCTTGTCCCGTCTTTTAAAATACCCATGATTCGTTGGATTTTGAAATAGATATGAGTCGAATCTAATCTATCTTATACAAGTACACTACAGGGCCAAACTATACAGACTGATCAAAAGGTAAGGAAACCGCCTAACATCTTAGTCGATACATATATATATATAACAGTCGGTGATCCCGCCTCAAAAGTATCCCATACGATACAATATCTATAATATTATATCCTTAAGTCAAGAGTGCGGATCTATCATCAATATAGCTCGTACGGTAAATCCGTCGTACGGCATCCCAAATCTGGGTACGGGTCAATGTCACATCAATCACATTATTCATCTGGTATCCTCTTTATCAAACATCAAGATCCGGGGTACTGACCTACTTCTAGTACAATACTGATACCATCTATGTATGCATGCGTGTGTATGAAAACACCACGCCAAAAGGACCCGCTAAACATCATATCGTATCTCAAATACAATCCATGTCAAATCACCGATCTCACGGTCTCAAGTCCAATCTCATCGACTCATCACAATCCCAAATACTATCCTTAGAATCCGTGTATATGTATACGTATATATATATACATAGTCCCATACCCATGTGTATATACATATATATACATATCCCCATATACATACAGGTAAAAGAATGAATGTATGCAAGTATGTGTGTGCGTGTGTGAGTGCAACAACTACTCTAGGGTTTCGCAACTAACACTAAACCAATCCAAGAACACGTAGAATATATCTTTATCATCAATAAACTCATATCAACATATAATGTATATATGTGTGTATACGTATTAGTATACATCACTACGAACTGCGGGGGTGCTATACGCCATCCACCCGACTTCCCCCGTAGATATAATCTACTCACCTTGCTTCTTGTGTGCCGATGCCGATGTCGCCATCTTCATCTTCAACGTCTCGACATCACGTGGGGTACCTACACATATAACGTATTGTATCACGTTAAAATCAAATTCGAAGACGAAACGATACACGAAAACCAAAACGATACGCTTAAAAGCCTATAGGTTAGAACCTATGGACTACTCTTTCAAGACCACCAAATAACACTTGATATAGACGTACAAACGTCAAGCGATCAAATACAATACCAAATATCAAAACTTGAATTCATTAACAACACTAAATACAAGGCAGAAACCAAGAAAACATGCCCCAGATTTTAGATCATGTCCAAACTAGGTGGACAAACAATACTGGGATGAAGTATATGTAAGTCCACGTTGCGACCCCCGGTTCTTACGGGGAGGCGGAAACGGTATAAAAATCAAATTTTTAGCGCATGGGGCAACATGGACTAACAAAGTCGGGATCTTTTCTAAACTAAACTAGCAAACATGCAAAGGAGAGTTAACTACTCGGCAAAGTGGTTATACCTAACTTGAACTCCTTCTTCTTGAAACCTAGTAGAGATTGATGGTTCTCTTCTCGTCGCCTTCTTCCGTCGAAGATGGATCCACCTGAGGGTTCAACCTTCGGGCTCTTTCTCGAACTTGGAGAGAACTAGAATCTTCGGCTTGCTAAACCTTTGATCCTAGAGTGAGTAGAGAGTGTCTAAAGGGTGCTTTTCTTTTAAGGAGAGGGATTCTCAACATATGAGAAGGGTTCTCCTTTTGCTAGAGGAAGAAGAAGATGAAGTGAGGAGAGAGAAGCTAAATGATAGAATGAGCTCTTTTCTTTTTGCAACCATAACAAAAAGCAAAAGAATTATCAAATTAATAATAATAATGAAAATGAAAAAGGTTGATGGAAGGTTTAGGAATGACCATTATCATTTCAAACATTAAATGAATTTGCTAGAATCAAAGAGCATCTTTCTTTTGTAATGATGATGGTCAAAACTTCAACCATGGTCAACAAGTCAACAAAAAAACCAACCATGACACAATTTCATTTTATTATATATTATTAATTGATATAACATAAATCCATTAGGGTTTGGAAAAAGACGACTGTCAACTGTGCATACGCACCCGTTCCGAAACCCTAATGAAAGTCCTCTTCCTCCTCCTCAAATAACTGTGCATACACACCTGCATTCTTGTTCCGAGGAACATGAATACTGAGAGATAAAAGCAACCCCAAAATATATACCAGTATCTGACTCAAATTAGAGCCAGCCAGTAATATCCGTCCGGACTCCAAACGTGCACAAGTGCGCGGATGAGAACGAACCCTGTCGCAAAACCATGCGACCTCTACTCTGTTTTTCCCAGAGGCGAATACCCTCTATGTGGGACTCTAAAGACTCGACACTACGCTGGCAGTGGGTTTAACCACAGACCGCAAGCGGCACTAGCTGTGCGTAACGGTCCCCAGGTAGATGCCGACAAGAAGGCTGACGAGGTGAAACCCCATCTGAACTCCTACTGAGTCTGAATGTGACAGTCTCCGTACAGTCCGGTCTGTTCGTCTAATACATCGCATGTCGGGCCTAGGGGGCGGTAAAACGTCAGTCCCAAAATAGCGGTACAAGTCGTGTCGGAGTGAAGCCCAAAACACCCTGAGATAACACTGGAAACCTACCAGTATATCTCGCTTGCCCTGGCCAGGGACTACTCGTGTAATGGCTCCCCTAGACACAGCGCGATGTCAACCCCCAATACCGGGAGAGACGAATCCTGTCTAACCGTCACTGCCTCCAAGTGCTTCGGGACTGTACCCAACTACTACCCGTTTGCACGACTCCTTTGAGCCGTGGTAGGGTAGTAATCAAAGTACAGTGGGAACACACTCGAGGCGAAGTGACAGTGTCAAGTCAGCGGACTAAGCTGTACGCATGTCACTTGGGAACTGATAACTGACGATAGGTATAATACCAACCTGTCAGTTCCCGACGAGTCCTGTCCAGTGTACTCGTAACCCAACGAGCACCCGTATACTATCTCCAGTACGACGTACTGATGGCTGTGGGACAGACCATCTCCCACACTGGGATGAGAAGCGCATACGCTAGTCTACTCCGGAGTATCGATGCCCTGTCTCGATAGTCCTGCGACTAGGGACCTGTATAAGGATGTGCTTATAGATTACCCAGCCCCCACTAGTGTGACTGCCATCACAACGCTGGTAATCAAGAAAAGATCCTAAGGGCTCCACTAATGCGTATAAGTGATATACTGAAATAAACACAAGTACACATTGAAGTAGAAACAAACCAAGTAGCATACTACTATATTGAGCAAGATTTTTTATACAAGGTGAATATCCCAAGCTTCCATTAAGTAATATACAAACTAGTATGATACAGTAATGGCCTCTAGGGCATATACACTAACAATCTCCCACTTTCACTAAGGCCATGTACTGGCGTATCGAAGACCTATCATCTCGATCAGCCGCTCGAACTGAGTCTGGGGTAAGGCCTTGGTGAATGGATCTGCAGTGTTTTCTTCTGAAGCAACCCTCCGAACCTCGATCTCCTTGCGATCCACGATCTCCCTGATCAGGTGATACCGCCTCAAGATGTGCCTGGATCTCTGATGGGACCTGGGTTCCTTCGCTAAAGCTATAGCCCTGTTGTTGTCGCAATACAGAGGTATTGGGTCAACAATGGATGGAACCACATGAAGTTCTTTCAAGAACTTCCTCATCCTGACAGCTTCTTTTACGGCATCAGATGCAGCAATGTATTCCGCTTCCATAGTCGAGTCTGCAACGGTTTCCTGTTTGGAGCTCTTCCAACACACCGCCCCTCCATTGAGGGTAAAGACGAAACCCGGCATGGACTTGGAATCATCCTTGTCACTCTGGAAGCTGGAGTCATCAAAGGCCTCGATCTGGAGGTCCTTTCCGCCATACACCAAGAACATCTCTTTAGTCCTTCTTAGGTACTTGAGAATGTTCTTTACCGCTATCCAGTGTTTCTCCCCAGGGTTTGACTGATACCGGCTTACCACGCTCAGTGCATAAGCTACATCCGGTCTGGTACACAACATCGCATACATTATTGAGCCCACCGCAGAAGCGTAGGGTATAATAGACACGTGATCCCTCTCCAAATCAGTCTTGGGAGACATCTCTTTAGAGAGGGTGATCCCGTGACAAGCCGGTAGGTTACCGCGCTTGGAATCTTCCATACTGAATCTTTTCACTATGGTGTCGATGTACCTGGACTGAGAAAGTCCTAATATCCTCTTGGATCTATCACGATGGATCCGGATCCCCAGGATGTATGAGGCATCACCCAGGTCTTTCATGGAGAACCTGTGCGACAAGAACCCCTTGACAGATTGTAGCATAGGAATGTCATTTCCTATTAAGAGAATGTCGTCCACGTATAAAACGAGGAATACTACAGTTCTCGCTACAAATCTACTATAGATGCATGGTTCATCTGGATTTTTGATAAAGCCAAATTCCTTGACCGTCTCATCAAAACAGATGTTCCAACTCCGCGATGCCTGCTTTAGTCCATAGATGGACTTAAGCAACTTGCACACCTTTCCGCTGCTCCCACTCTGAATGAAACCCTCTGGCTGATCCATATAGACACACTCCTCTAAATTTCCATTCAGAAAAGCGGTCTTTACGTCCATCTGCCAAATCTCATAATCGTGGAAGGCAGCAATGGCAAGAAGGATCCGAATGGATTTCAGCATAGCCACTGGAGAAAAGGTTTCTTCATAGTCCAAGCCAGGTCTTTGACGGAAACCCTTTGCTACAAGTCTAGCTTTATAGGTCTCAACCTGTCCATCTACACCAATCTTCCTTTTGAAGATCCACTTGCATCCTACGGATTTTACCCCGTCTGGAGCAATGTCCAACGTCCATACTTTGTTGGTGTACATGGACTCCATTTCGGTCCGCATTGCATCCAGCCATTTTACCGAGTCAACGCTCTGAACGGCCTGCTGGAAGCTAGTAGGCTCATCATAATCTATGATGCAATCCTCTCGATCCCTGTCTATGAGAAAACCGTAGTATCTCTCGGGCGGATGAGACTGCCTACTACTCCTGCGGAGCGGCATAGGAATGTCCTGTTTATTTGAACCCTCTGGTTCCATTAAGCTTTCAGTAATAGTCTGTGGTTCTGGAATTTCTTCCAGTTCTACTGCGCTCCCACTTGTTTCTTTTTCTATGAACTGGTGTTCTAGAAAGTGGGCATGACGAGAAACAAGAACTTTTTGTTCCTCTTCGTAGTAGAAGAGATATCCCTTGGAATTTTTTGGATATCCCACAAACTTACACGGTACTGAGCGTGCCTCGAGCTTGCGGAGTGTATGGAGGAGTAAGCTGAGAGAGAATTCCGTTCTCTTTTAAATAATTCAGGAACTCGGCACTCAAGTATTCTCCACCTCGATCCGATCTTAGAATCTTGATACTTTTGCCGGTTTGGTTTTCCACTTCATTGTTATATTCCTGGAATTTTTCAAAGGCTTCGGACTTATGTTTCATTAAGAAGACATAACCGTACCTTGAGAAATCATCCGTAAAAGTAATGAAGTAAGAGTAACCGCTTCGCGCATGTGTAGACATTGGACCGCACACGTCGCTGTGTACGAGCCCCAAGAGCTCGCTCGCTCTTACTCCATGTCTAGTGAACGGAGTCTTTGTCATCTTTCCTTTGAGACAGGATTGACAAGTGGCATATAATTGATATTCGAACGGATCCAAATACCATTCTGTATGTAACTTAGTCAACCTTCTCTCATTGATGTGACCCAGTCTACAATGCCATAAGAAAGTCTGATTGATATCCGGAGACTTTCTTTTGTGTGTATTCTGGACATTGAAAATCTGTGGTTGGTTTAACACGTATATACCATTGCTCAATGTACCTGACCCAATCAGAACTTGATTAAGGTGAATGTTTACCACATTACTTACAAACGCAAATTCATAACCTTCTTTAGAAACCAAAGATACAGAAATGATATTACAAGTTGCGTTGGGTACAAAAAAGCAATTACGCAAAACCAAAACATGCCCATCTGTCATTCCCAGGTGATAGTCCCCCACGGCTTTAGCATCCATGCTAGCTCCGTTTGCAACTCTGAGGGTCATGTCACCTTCCTTCAAAAACCTACGGTTTCTCAACGCCTGCAAAGAATTACATATATGAGATCCTGATCCGGTATCCAATACCCAGGAAGTAGAGTTTATAGAAAGACAGTTTTCAATAACATACACACCTGAAGCTGAAGCCACAACCTGCTTCAGTTCCTGTGTCCTGGCCTTCCAAGCCCTGCAATCTTTCTTCCAGTGTCCACACTTATGACAATAGAAGCATTCCTAATTTCCCACAAGCTTCCCCGCAATCATTGTTGCCTTTTCCTTTCCCTTCGTACCCACTTTACTAACACCGCCTCTTGGTTTGGCGGGGGCTTTCTTCCTCTTTCCCTTGGCTTTCGCCTTGGACCTAGAGGAAGAAGATCCTCCTACAAACAAAGCGGGTGTTTCCCTACCTTTCTGTAGGGTGCCCTCTGCGCTCCTCAGCATGTTGAGGAGTTCTGAAAGTTCAACTTCCTTTTCTTGCAAGTTGAAGTTCAGTATAAAATGGGCGTAAGTGGATGGAAGGGACTGGAGAATTAAATCCGTATAGAGTTCACTTTCCAACGTGGTCCCAAGTTCCGCGAGCTCCTCAATGTAGCCAATCATCTCAAGCACGTGGTCCGCTACCGATGATCCGATGGCCAACTTTGCCGAAAACAACTTCTTCGACACTTCGTATCTTGCGATACGAGACTGCTCTCCATACAGTTCTTTTGTATGAAGAAATATGGATTCCAAATCCATATTCTCGTGCCTCCTCTGATGTTCGTTGTCCATAGAGGCAAGCACGAGGCACCTGGCCTTCGCGCAATCAATCTCCCAAGTCTTACGGATTTCCTTATCCGCGACGCTGGAGGTGGGACTTGGGACGGGGGGAGCTTTGGTGGTAAGAAGATACCCCAGCTTGTCGTAAGTGATTGCCATCTTGACATTCCTGAGCCAATCTTTGTAGTTTGGCCCTGTCAATATATTTTTATCTAGAAGTAACTTAAGTCCAGTCATGTCGATTGGTCGCTGCAATTAGGAGAGAGAGAAGAAACACTTTAGCATGATGCTCTTGCAAGTTTAGAATGGTTTTTAGTTTTTCTAAACAGGATGGCTCCCACTGTCTCTCGAATCCCTCCTCAAACCATAAAGGAAGAATTAGTCGGGATCAATCCCACCGCACAATACTTGCTTAACCGTTTAGCCAGGCCAGTGTCGGTACTTCGAGGGAGGTTTTCCAACGCTTACGCGAAGTTCCTTAATTAAATAACCTCTTTTCCCTGGGGGCGTGGCCCCGCTAACACCTTTCTAGGCACCTACTAGGTTTATAGCATTGATCGTTTAGTGAGAAATTTCCCGAGGAGTAGCATATACTCACAGTAGGATCGGGATCCAAATATCATCGGGTGACGAAACTGAAGGAATCCTACCAGAATCACCACACTCCAAATGGTATGCAAATCTAGCAAGTTTCAGTACTTATGAAACTCCCGATGTGGATTTTTGCCCCATGCTCTTATGACCTTGACTTTGGCCAAAATATCATAAGTCACATGTCAAGTTCTACCCGTCACTATCAGGTTAATTTGGATCCACCCGTACCTACCCTTGACTTTGGCCAAAATGACAGTACGACTGTCCCAAACCAACGCATCTATCTATGCTACACATGAACACCCAATAGCTACCAATCAGTATGCCTTGACTTTGGCCAACATACATAGCTTGAATACTATTGCCTATTCATGCGAAACGACGGAGGGCTACGAATGGTTTTGGTAAAACCGTGAACGTAGTGAACTTGATATAGTCGATGGAACGAGATAGCTTTTAGAAGGAGTGGCTCAATCTCCGCATTTAAAAGTTAGTTTTGAAAAGAACCGAGTGGTTTTTCGAAAGTGTTCCAACGACTTTAGCTTGGTTTATTATCTTGCATTAGTTTTTTTAATGCGTGATATTCCTGCATTAGTTCTTTTAATGCGTCCCATCATTTAAATCCTACCATTGCAGAAAACAACCAAAATATGACGTACGCTTATGCCATTCGCATTCGCCACGGGGCCCCGTCATCACCCGTTAGGTTACTTAACTAACGACAGAGCGGGGGCTGGGCTAGCGCGGCTGTAAAACATAAGCAACGCCTAAATAGTTATAAATAGAGCAATGATAGACATTACAGATCACAGATGAATACATTGGATATACTAGGAATCCGCAATCCGTTCGAGCCTGCAACGAAAAGCGGATTACACGGTCGCGGTGAATAGCCAATACCCCACCCAAGACCCCTACGGGTGCGGCAAACTACCCGCCAAGCACTCGGCAGTTTGTGCACCCCTCCATGGGTCTATCCTAGGAGAAAAAATAGTAAAAAGAATTATACAATGACGGCTACAACCCCGACCCGGTTGTGCGGCCAAACAAATAATAATATTACATCAATTTACATTTACAATGAATGAAAGAAAAACAAAAGCTCATCTCACATCAACCCCGGCTATTCACCCGTGACAGTCCAACACATTCATATACACATTCCAATATCAAACACAGATCACAGAGATGTATAAGCCCGACTAATCGACTTATAGCGATTAGCCGACGTTCAATACAATCAAACATCACAGATATAACCAATATAGTCCAAGTGTAGTGAAGTTCGGAAAAATACGGAATTATAGGCCCCCAAAAACAAATTTCTATTCTGGAAAATCTGGGCACATATAATATATCTTAAAAATCCCAAAACCCTACCAGGAGAACACTGCACAAAACCCGATCACGAGAGGACTCCAAACGGCGGCGGTTCCGCGGTAAATGCCTAACTCATGCCGCGGAACCGCGGCGGTTTGAATGAATCAGGGGATCGTTTTTCTTGGGTGTTCACACAAAACCCTGAGCCGAATTTAGGTGTATAACAAAACTTGTTTTGACCAGAAAATTTTTTAACAGAAACTAGGGTTTTGTAAAAGTTTGGTTTTTGGATTTTTCGGTTCCGAACTTCGTTACACTTCACTACCAAGCTAGTTTAAGTTTAGTTAGGCTCTGATACCACTGTAAGTCCACGTTGCGACCCCCGGTTCTTACGGGGAGGCGGAAACGGTATAAAAATCAAATTTTTAGCGCATGGGGCAACATGGACTAACAAAGTCGGGATCTTTTCTAAACTAAACTAGAAAACATGCAAAGGAGAGTTAACTACTCGGCAAAGTGGTTATACCTAACTTGAACTCCTTCTTCTTGAAACCTAGTAGAGGTTGATGGTTCTCTTCTCGTCGCCTTCTTCCGTCGAAGATGGATCCACCTGAGGGTTCAACCTTCGGGCTCTTTCTCGAACTTGGAGAGAACTAGAATCTTCGGCTTGCTAAACCTTTGATCCTAGAGTGAGTAGAGAGTGTCTAAAGGGTGCTTTTCTTTTAAGGAGAGGGATTCTCAACACATGAGAAGGGTTCTCCTTTTGCTAGAGGAAGAATAAGATGAAGTGAGGAGAGAGAAGCTAAATGATAGAATGAGCTCTTTTCTTTTTGCAACCATAACAAAAAGCAAAAGAATTATCAAATTAATAATAATAATGAAAATGAAAAAGGTTGATGGAAGGTTTAGGAATGACCATTATCATTTCAAACATTAAATGAATTTGCTAGAATCAAAGAGCATCTTTCTTTTGTAATGATGATGGTCAAAACTTCAACCATGGTCAACAAGTCAACCATGGTCAACAAGTCAACAAAAAAACCAACCATGACACAATTTCATTTTATTATATATTATTAATTGATATAACATAAATCCATTAGGGTTTGGAAAAAGACGACTGTCAACTGTGCATACGCACCCGTTCCGAAACCCTAATGAAAGTCCTCTTCCTCCTCCTCAAATAACTGTGCATACACACCTGCATTCTTGTTCCGAGGAACATGAATACTGAGAGATAAAAGAAACCCCAAAACATATACCAGTATCTGACTCAAACCAGAGCCAGCCAGTAATATCCGTCCGGACTCCAAACGTGCACAAGTGCGCGGATGAGAACGAACCCTGTCACAAAACCATGCGACCTCTACTCTGTTTTGCCCAGAGGCGAATACCCTCTGTGTGGGACTCTAAAGACTCGACACTACGCTGGCAGTGGGTTTAACCACAGACCGCAAGCGGCACTAGCTGTGCGTAACGGTCCCCAGGTAGATGCCGACAAGAAGGCTGACGAGGTGAAACCCCATCTGAACTCCTACTGAGTCTGAATGTGACAGTCTCCGTACAGTCCGGTCTGTTCGTATAATACATCGCATGTCGGGCCTAGGGGGCGGTAAAACGTCAGTCCCCTAATAGCGGTACAAGTCGTGTCGGAGTGAAGCCCAAAACACCCTGAGATAACACTGGAAACCTACCAGTATATCTCGCTTGCCCTGGCCAGGGACTACTCGTGTAATGGCTCTCCTAGACACAGCGCGATGTCAACCCCCAATACCGGGAGAGACGAATCCTGTCTAACCGTCACTGCCTCCAAGTGCTTCGGGACTGTACCCAACTACTACCCGTTTGCACGACTCCTTTGAGCCGTGGTAGGGTAGTAATCAAAGTACAGTGGGAACACACTCGAGGCGAAGTGACAGTGTCAAGTCAGCGGACTAAGCTGTTCGCATGTCACCTGGGACTGATAACTGACGATAGGTATAATACCAACCTGTCAGTTCCCGACGAGTCCTGTCCAGTGTACTCGTAACCCAACGAGCACCCGTATACTATCTCCAGTACGACGTACTGATGGCTGTGGAACAGACCATCTCCCACACTGGGATGAGAAGCGCATACGCTAGTCTACTCCGGAGTATCGATGCCCTGTCTCGATAGTCCTGCGACTAGGGACCTGTATAAGGATGTGCTTATAGATTACCCAGCCCCAACTAGTGTGACTGCCATCACAACGCTGGTAATCAAGCAAAGATCCTAAGGGCTCCACTAATGTGTATAAGTGATATACTGAAATAAACACAAGTACACATTGAAGTAGAAACAAACCAAGTAGCATACTACTATATTGAGCAAGATTGTTTATACAAGGTGAATATCCCAAGCTTCCATTAAGTAATATACAAACTAGTATGATACAGTAATGGCCTCTAGGGCATATACACTAACAGTATAGGGTGTATATGAGCTATGGAAACAACCTGGACACCCTCACCCACCAAGGGGCCGGCCACTTCCCTATAAAAACCTGCCTCCACGGTTTTGGGGATGAATTGGGGCCTCGAACTTGCAGGGGGGTCTCCTATGGCCTCAAATTGGTCCCTGGAGTTGTTTGTTTATCTCGTATTGGTCCCGGTTCACTCCAGATTTCCCTGCACCCTCAAAGTCGTCACAAACCGACATGAAAAGTTCCGTAATTCCGTATTTTGGGTTTCAGTTGGGTTGGTCTGGGTTTCTATCAATTGGGAGGGGTTTAAGGTCATCTCTAAAGCCTAATTACACAATCTCTACTCAATCAAACCCTAACCCTCTCTAATAATCTCCAAAGTTCACCAAATCTCACGAAATCATAACTAAACACATAAATGGTTTAAAGTGAATCAAAAACTATACTAAGTGTGAAGGGATTACCTCATTAGACACTCATGAATCCTCAACAGCGCCAAAATGAAAACTTTCTTGGTCCAAAGGGTAGCTTGAGGGCTCTATCACAAATTTTGTGAAAAGGAGATGGAGTTTTGATGAGGGAAATAAGGTGTTTGTATTGGTTTGATGAAGAGGGAGATGAGTTTCAGCCATGGGCTGAAGAGAAGAGGAAGATGAAGGTGAAATAATGAAGGAGGGAAAAGCTATGACCATGGTTTGACCCCCCTCACCTCACTCTCTCTCATGCCCATACCTCTCACTATTCTATTCTTTAATCCATTTCCTTTCTTTTCTCATAATAAAACCCTAAACCATGCATGAAATGATAAAAGCCATGGTAAAAATGTAACAAGTGCTAAAAAAATGACATGCGCCCAAAACATGCTTAATGTCCGATTAGCGATATTTAATCGCGATTAGCACTAAAATAGTGTCAAATAAATCATAAACTATCATAATTTGCTTAAATCACATAAAGTACCCTCTTTTTAGCAATTTCCATAATTTTCCAAATTTTTCCCCATTTATCGGTATTTAATAATACCGCCCTATTAAAATATTCAATATTTTATTATTAAAATATAAAATTCCCGAAAAATAATATTTTATTTTTCTGAAATGTTACACAGACTAATCTGTACCAGTGTCACCAGAGAACTGCTATAACGCTAGGTATAATACCATCTAGGAGTTCTCGGCGAGTCCTGTTCACCTAGTCTCCACTGAGCACCCGTATACCATCTTTGATGTCAAACACCAATGGATGTGGGATCATCCATCGCCCATCATATGGGTCAAGAAGCATATACGCTAGTCTACTCTGGAATATCGATGCCCTGTCTCGATACACCCTCGACTAGGAACAATTAAAGGATGTACTTGTGGACTACCCTGACCCCACTAGTATGATCTCCATCATAGTCCTGGTAGTCAAGTATATATCCTAAGGGCTTTATCAACATGTGAGAGCAATACATTATCACAATACAAGTCTACATGTTAAGACAAAAAGCAACCAGATAGCATACTATCATGTCGAGAAAGAAAGTCCTCTCTATATATGTCCAAGCATCCATTATAATATACAATCATATACAATAATGGCCTCTACGGCATACATATAACTAACAATCTCCCACTTGCACTAAGGCCAATTGTTGTAGTATCTCATACCCAGCATCCCGAAGTGTCTCTCAAATTGTATCTGGGGTATGGCCTTGGTGAGTGGATCCGCCGTGTTATTCTTCATGTCAACTCTCCTGACCTCAATCTCCCGGTGATCAACTATCTCCCAGATCAGGTGATACCGCCTCAGAATATGCCTGGATCGCTGATGGGACCTAGGTTCCTTGGCCAAAACCACTGATCCATTGTTATCACAATACAAAGGTATTGGATGCTCGATGGACGGAACCACACCAAGTTCGTCTATGAACTTCTTCATCCAGACAGCCTCTTTGGCAGGATCGTTGGCAGCGATGTATTCAGCCTCCTCGTCGAGCCTGCCACGGATTCTTTCTTGGAACTCTTCCAACAATCCGCCCCTCCATTGGGGGTGAAGACAAATCCCGAGACCGACTTACAGTCGTCCTTATCACTCTGGAAGCTCGAATCGATAAACGACTCCATTTGGAGTTCTCCGTTACCATACACCAAGAACATTCTTTAGTCCTTCTCAAGTACTTAAGAAGGTTCTTCACAGTTGTCCAGTGATTCTATCCTAGATCTTATTGATACCTACTCACTACACTTAGTGAGTATGCTACATCGGGTCTGGTACATAACATCGCGTACATGATAGAGCCTACTGCCGAAGCATAGGGTATCCCTTGCATGGGAGCTCTCTCCAAATCAGTCTTAGGTGACATCTCTTTGGAAAGAGTGATTCCTGAGATCGTGGGTAAATTCCCACGCTTGGAATCCTCCATACTAAACCTCTTTAATATGGTGTCAATGTACCTGAATTAGGACAATCCCAACATCCATTTAGATCTATCTCTGTAGATCTTAATTCCCAAGATGTAGGAGGCATAACCTAGATCTTTCATTGAGAATCTTTGTGATAAGAAGAGCTTGACCGAGTGCAGCATAGGAACATCATTTCCTATCAAGAGTATGTCATCCACGTACAATACGAGGAAGACGACCTTACTCTCTGCTACCTTCTTGTATATACTAGGTTCATCTACATTTTTTATGAAGTCAAACTCTTTGACTACCACATCAAAACAGATGTTCCAACTCTGAGATGCCTGCTTTAACCCGTAGATGGATTTAAGCAGCTTGCACAACTTTCCGCTGCTCCCACTGTCCACGAAGCCCTCTGGCTGAGTCATGTACACGCTCTCTTCTAAATCACCATTTAGAAAGGCGGTCTTAACATCCATCTACCAGATTTCATAGTCATGGTATGCAGCAATGGCAAGTAGGATCCGGATGGACTTAAGCATAGCCACTGGAGAAAAGGTTTCATCATAATCCACACTTAGTCGTTGACGAAAACCTTTTGCAACAAGTCTAGCTTTGAAAGTCTCAACTTTTCCATCTACACCAAGTTTCTTCTTAAAGATACATTTGCTCCCAATGGGTTTTACCCCTTTGGGAGCAACATCCAAAGTCCATACTTTGTTGGTGTACATGGATTCCATCTCAGACCGCATTGCATCCAGCCATTTCACAGAGTCCCCACTCGTGATGGCCTGCTCGAAGCTAGTTGGGTCATCATCTTCCATGATGCAATCCTCGCTCCCACCATCAATGAGAAAACCGTAGTATCTCTCAGGTGGATGAGGAACCCTACTAGATCGGTGGAGAGGCTGGGGTTCGTCGGAGACTACTGAATCCTCTGGTTCCAATAAATCATCAGTTGTAGTTTGTGCTGCTGGAACTTCTTCACGTTAGTTATATGTATGCCCTAGAGGCCATTACTGTACATACGATGTATATTGTAGTGGATGCTTGGACATATATAGGGAGGACTTTCTTGCTCGACATGATAGTATGCTATCTGGTTGCACTTTATCTTAACATGTATACTTATTGTCTCTCTATTACATGTTGATAAAGACATTAGGATGAGTACTTGACTACCAGGATTATGATGCGGATCATACTAATGGGGACAAGAGTAGTCGGCAAGTACATCCTTCAAATGTTCCTAGTCGTGGGAGTATCGAGACGGGGAATCGATATTCCAGAGTAGACAAGCGTATACGCTTCTCGACCCGTATGATGGGCGATGGATGATCCCACATCTATTGGTGTTTGACATCAGAGAAGGTATACGGGTGCTCAGTGGAGACTGGATACACTGAACGGACTCGCCGAGAACTCCTAGATGGTATTATACATATCGTCAGATAGCAGTTCTCTGGTGACACTGGTACTGTAACATTTTAGAAAAATAAAATATTATTTTTAGGAATTTTTATAATTAAATAATAAATATATTGAATATTTTATTAGTGCGGTATAATTAAATACAACTAATTGGGGAAAATTTGGGAAATTATAGAAATTACCGAAATGAGGGTGCTTTATGTGATTTATGCAAATTATGAAATTTTTGAGTAATTATATTCACTTTTAATGCTAATCGCGATTAAATATCGCTAATCGTGCATTTATCTAGTTTTGTGCATGTGGCATGCACCATGTCATATTTCACATTGTTACAATTTTCTACCTTGGTTTCATTTGGGTTTCTATTGTTTTATAAAAGAAAAGAGAAGAGAAAAGATAAGAAAAGAAAAGAAAAAGGAAATGGTTATTTTAAGGAAGTATGGGCAAGAGAGAGAGATGTGAGGGGTCAACCATGGTATGGATCTTGGTCTCACTTCATCATCTTCTTCATTTTCTTCTTCTCTCCCTCTCAAAGCTGCTGCCCTCTCTTCCTCCCCCTCAAATTCCTCACTACACCACCTAAAAACAACCCAAAAGTCCATCTCACTTTCATTAAAAACATGCACAAGACCATTACAAGCACCTTGGACCAACAAAGCAAGGATTTTGGGCACTTGGGGCAACTCAAGAATTTTCTTGAGTTGCCAAATGAGATAATTTCTGCACCTTTAGAATAGTATTTCAATTCCTTAAGCATCCATACATGTGTAGTATCGATATTGTGTAGTTAAGCGAACTTTGAAATTTCCAAGTTAGGGATTAGGGTTGGAATTGATTCCAAAGGTGCAATTGAGGTGTAGTTAGGGACTACGACCCCTGTAGGGGTTGTATAGTGGGCTAAACCTTAGAGTAAACCCCCAATTCCCAAACTTAAAAACCCTGATATCGGGAATTTGTGAGAATTGTGATGTGTTTTGATGATCTGCTATAACCCGGGTGACCTGAAAAATATTTAGCGAAGACTGAGAGATGTGCAGGCAACCTAGAACCTTTACCCAAAACCTGAGACCCCCACTCCAAGTTTTGGCCGCAAATTTACTCATTTTGGTCGCAAATTGCGGCCTGGGTAGAGTGCAAATGATCCGTGTTTGGTCCAGGGCTTTATCTCCAGTAAATTAGACCCTCCATATGTGCAAAATTGGCAAATTTCACTTAGGGTAAAATCTGGGACATTTTCTTAAGTTGCTGCATTGTTTTGCGACTTCGTTTTAATTTAAGATTTGGTATTTGATTTTATGTTCCGTCGTCTGATGTTTGTACGTCAGCGACGGGGGTTGTTTGGTGGTTTTGCAAGCGTAAGCTATAGGTTTTAACCTATGAGCGAAACGTGTGCCGTTTTGGTTTTCCGGCTTAATTTTAATACGCATTTGCGATTGTGTATTGGTTGTAGGTACCCCCATGTGGATTTTAAGATGACGAGGATGAGCGTGGCGTCATCGACTCCAGCAAGCGAGGATCAAGGTGAGTAGATCTATATCTACGGGGGAAGTCGGGTGGATGGCGTATAGCACCCCCGCAAAGTTTTGGTGGAAACCGATTTATAGCATATGATTAAGAAAACCTAGAGTAGCAAACTAGGGTTAGAATTAAAAGATAGCTATAGAAACCATATTAGAAACTAAGGATAGTTAGAAGTGTTTTGATACGACTATTATGTGATGACGGGATTTGAGAATGACATTTGACGATATTTCCATTTAGGGTACTATAGGACTAGATAACCGACGAAATTGTGTCATCCGAACCATACCTATTTCCAAACCGAAGAATCATATGCATCTTTTAAACCGATACCTTGAGAGACGTTACGGATTTTCAAACGATATCTTTTCCTTAAAAACACCGTAACCCCTATTTTCAAAACTACGGTTCGCTTCTTTTAAACACTGATTTTATGGTTCGGGTGTGTATATTAGATTAGATACTTATGCTTATAGTAAAGGTAGAATGTATTTGTAAAATTGACCTTATGTAAGATATAAATGCGATGAAAAGAGAATACAACTTGACATGTGATATGATGATATTTTGGTATATGGATGCGAGTCGATTGAGATGATTGATACCTTGCCGGTCCCCTGATATGAGATTGTTATGGATGTGACTTGGGACAGAGGTATATTGATACATATAGAATGTCATGGATCATGTGTGATGTGTCGTACGAGACGTTAGGTCCGTACCCCTTACTGTCTATAGGTTGATAGGATCCCAAATGTTTTAATGTCGCCGTACGATGATTTTCCGTGCATGATGAGTTTGACTTGATGGTTGATCCATATCCTTGACTAGAGGATGTCGTACGATGGATTGTACCGTATACGATGTTGTGAGGCTGGGTGCTGATTGATAGATTCACTGACTCGGTAATACTAGATACGTATACCTGTCAGCATTTGCATATGATTTACCTTATGCTGCATTCATGTTATTCTCATTGCATTGCATATACCTGTGCTAGTACACTTATACCATTATCGATGATGCGTATGTTACACGTACACAAATTTGCCGGCTCACACACTTCATCATCGATAATTGCCATGTCACTACACAGAAGAATTGATGCATCGTGATATGACTCCCTGCATAGATTTCCTGCTATAGTTGTATATGCACCTTTATAAGATGTTGCATTGACTTTGAAGAATTTAGGAACCGCAGGATATAATTTAAAACTGGATAAATTTTAAAGAGCGGTCCTCCCTTAATAAGTGCATATCACTGTTCCAAGTTGCATGTTGTATGGATATGCTTACATTTCTATCATATGTCGCATACATTATGCTTTATGATTATACGCATTGAGATATGTTGTTTTCATGAGATTTCTGGATTTGAGAACCATGGACATTTTAAAAGAGATTATGTGTTGTTTTAAAAATCCGGTTTCTCTTGATATGATATTTCAGTGCGTCCACCATGCGTTTTCTCGGTTCTGAGATGTGTGCTTGAAACCCGATTCGAGGAGTTGGATGATCCGTTTGCGGGTTCATGGTGGACCCGGTATGGTTCCCCGGGGCGAGAATGTTTTTCGTAGGGTAGACGATGAGCCTAGCAGGGTGGCGAGTACCTACCGGTGATTGGTTGGATCTGGCGGTTATCCGGAGGATACCGACCGGAGTCGAGATATGGATATGGGTCGACCCGTTCTGCCGGAGCCCGCGAGCCCATCCCGCAGACGGAGCCTTAGATATATGAGGATTTACGTGTCGATGCTGGACACGGATTTCATGATGTTTTCGAGTGTCGATGTTGGACACCCAGGTTCCATGATTTTGATGTGTCGCGAGGGACACCCGTTGATTTATATACTCATACTTTCATGCATATGCTTTTATGATATTTACATTGATTATATGGGTGGACGAGATCCACATGCATACATACATCGATTATATTGTTGGATTATATCTGCATACATATAGGTATTGTTTACATTGTTGGCACATATGATGAACCGGTCATCCTAGATATCATAGTATTACCTTCATGATATAGTTGACCTAGGAGTCGCTGTTTATTCGATTTCTACTTATAGATGTTTTTCTATTCACAGATTGGCAACTCACCCCCGTTGTGCCGCAGTTTCTTGCAGGTTTTGCCGTACAGGTTTCATTGCGGCTTTCTGGCACACTGCTCCCTTTCCGGGTGATTGCTTGGTAGGTGGGTTCACTCACATCGTGACCACCATTGTGCATTTATTTTCAGTTGTATCTAGTAAACTCCATCAACCAGACATGTATATTTATTTCAGACTAGAGACCAGTTGTTTTATTCTTTCGACCTTAGAGTCGCGCATTGTTTTATTATGGGTTTTCTTCATGATTTGTGTTTCCTCTTGAGTTTTGATCCTCGCCCTTCGGCGTTGTATATTATATTGCTTGCATGGTTGTGACCGTCGATTGACGAAGAGCTAGCTCCCGCTTGGGGATGCTTTTTATCATTTCGTATACTATTCATGTTGTAGCCCGTTCGGGGCCAGTATTTACAAAGGAAACTCTGCCGAAATTTTTAGAAAAGACTTAATGTTTTTAAAAAAAATCGCATAATTCTGCTTATGCTATTAAACCCACTTTCTTTAAAACGAGTTTTCCTTCATTTATTATTTAAAATGGTTTTAGCTTTCTGGGCTTTTGGCTTACTTGAATTAGATGTGGTCCTATAGACTTCATATGATTCAAGTGCCAGTCACGTACCATTTCAGGTCGTGACAGGTACAGGTTAGTCTGTCGACCCGAGATCATCATAGAGTCTCTACACCTTGGGGTGTCTCTACACCTAATGCCCTAAAACCATCTGGTTTGGGAGTCATTGACCCAAAGCTCGCTAAGTTTCCAATCGCCAGATAAAACAGGCTAAGCAAGTGTTCTCTCCGAGTTAAAAGTCCTAATGGTTCTTTGCAGGAGAATAATCTTGGCGGAGATAAGTTTTCTATTAAAACAATTTTTTTTCACGGAGAAATGAAGGTTTGTATTTATTAAGACGTTTTGCACGATAACTTTGGTGTGTATGAACAAAAACAGGTGAAAAGGTGGAGTGAAGTATAAGACTTTGGTTCTCTGTTGAAATTGATATTTATTCTGACTTGAAACCAAACTGGAGAATAAAACATGAGAAAATATTAACTCCTTTCAAACTCGTGTGATCCTTTATAAGTTTATCCTGGTATGTAATTATGACATGATGACCCTAATCAAATTTCTTAAAACCTAATGGACACTACTGCACAATCACGTAAAGACGTGTATTAGCTTATGTTAAACAAACTGTGAGGAGTGAAAAATAAGGTTTAAAGTTTCTGACTTGGGTAATAGAACTTCTAACTTTGATCTCTAACCTTAATATTAGAGTCAACAGTTTCCCCGCAACGCTAACCTGACTGGATTTTGTGGGTGTAATCCACTGAAAACCCTCAGGAGACAACACTCTTCCTACTAGGGACACCTAGAGGTTTAACGGCTTGTTACACATGCTCAGTGCAATCGCGTTCCCTACGAAAATGAGGCTAGGATTTTTTTTTATTGCTCGGGACGTGCAATAAATAAGTTTGGGGGTATTTGTTCACCACAGAAAACTACATTTTTGATACCGCTCATTCTTTATCTATTTTGTGATATATCGGTACTTTTAACCAGTGTCTGCTCAGTAATTACAGTTTACAGGTATTCGTGATACAACACTAAAAACAAACACAAAATCATGGATATGACGTTTGGGAGCCGACACTGCAAGCAGACCAGAAAACCGACCGATATCCCATGAGCTCTTTTGGAAATAATTCATGTGTACACATTTTTTGTATAAGAATGGTCCAACACACAAGTGTGCACATATCTTGGACCAAAGTGGGGTTGCCATGGAACACACACTTGATGACTTGAGCAAGTAGGGGGGACATGAGCATTTATTGCTAAAAGTTGTGATGTGAGTTAAAGGTTTAGTTTCCCTCCAAAACTCTGAAGACAAACCAGGTTAATTTAGACCAAGCAAACAGCACCAGCGTGACATTGGGATGCACACAAGACCACACAATGAACACAAGCCCCAGAGCTCGGTTTTTGGCTGGCGAGGACCCCCCCAAATCCGGCAAGCTCAGCCCTCCATGTTCCAATGGGCCCCATCTTCTCTCTGTCTCTCCCTTGCTGCCACATAGGTTTATTTTTATTGTTTGTTTATTCATCTTTTGTGCCTATAAATAGCAGACCAGCAGCAAGGGGAGGCTCTCTCATAGAAAAAAATATTCTACATTGTTTATTTCTTAGTTTCTTTTTTTTTGGTTTAGCTTGAGGGTGAGTGTGCTTTATATTGGTTTCTTCTTCTTCTTCCCTCTTGAAGCTCTCTTTGGAGAGCTTCATTAAGGAGGTTGAATAAGCTACCATAAACCTTGTATCTCATTTCAAGTGTTTATAATATAGTTGTTGTTTCTTTTAATTCTTGCTTTCTTTTATTACTTTCTTTTATTTATTACCATGCTTAACTAATTCCTTATTTGGTTGTGGTGTGGTGAGGAAGTGAGATGAAAGGCTTTGCCTCCTCCACCTCTTGATTATGTTTAATGTGCTCAAATTTACGATTCTAACTTAAATATTGTTTATGCTATGATATGGTATCTTGAACCATGGTTACTTGTAACCTCCTCATATACCGTATTCATTCCCTTTCCCCATTTTCAATGTTTAAGTTAAAATCTAATTAGTGTTAAGTTTGCTAAGCTTGGATATCGTATCTTGTGATTAAGGACTTGACAAATCTCTTAATTTCATATACGATATGCCATCATAACTTCTTAGCAAACTCAACACTACTATCATTTGCTCTCGCTAACCACTTTGTGTTTTTGTTGTTGCGGTATGCTTACTAAGCGCGGACATACAAACGGTAAGTGATCAAAACGGAACCGTTTCGTGCGTTGCGGCGAATATAGGACTTTGACGGTTTGTGCTCCACAACCGTGTTGACAAATCGTGCTTCATGCCGGGATCAAGGTAAGGCCGGACAACTCATGACCAAGGAAGTGTAGAGGTAATGTCGCGATTCAAGCTTCCGAGCCAAGCCACAACCATTCTTCTCTTAAACTCTCAAACTTGTTTTCCTTATTTTCTTTATTTCCGTATTCTTTTATATTCTGTGACAAACAACCCAATTCCTTAATTTGTGAACCTTAAACAACAATACTTAATACACGATTCCCTGCGGATCGACCCGTGCTTGCCGGCTCGCTACAACGCGTCGTGCACTTGCGGTTATAAATAGTAAAATGAGAACGATCTCGCGTGCGAATCCCATTTCCATAAAACGGTCACATTTCTAAAAACATACGCGTTTGCGCGCGCGGGTGAGTTCCCAACAGAACACCCGTCCCATCAACGATCCAGACATAATCTGAGGACGGTATCACCTGATCAGGGAGATTGTTGATCTCCAGGGGATCGAGGTCAGGAGAGTTGACGCGCGGGATAACACGGCGGAGCCACTCATAGAGGCCTTTCCCTAGAGAGACTTCTAAAGGACGTTGAGTATGAAATACTACAACAAATGGCCTTAGTGCAAGTGGGAGATTATTAGTTATATGTATGCCCTGGAGGCCATTACTGTACATACGATGTATATTGTAGTGGATGCTTGGACATATATAGGGAGGACTTTCTTGCTCGACATGATAGTATGCTATCTGGTTGCACTTTATCTTAACATGTATACTTATTGTCTCCCTATTACATGTTGATAAAGCCCTTAGGATGAGTACTTGACTACCAGGATTATGATGCAGATCATATTAGTAGGGACAAGAGTAGTCGGTAAGTACATCCTTCAAATGTTCCTAGTCGTGGGAGTATCGAGACAGGGCATCGATATTCCAGAGTACACTATCGTATATGCTTCTCGACCCATATGATGGGCGATGGATGATCCCACATCCATTGGTGTTAGACATCAGAGAAGGTATACGGGTGCTCAGTGGAGACTGGGTACACTGAACGGACTCGCCGAGAACTCCTAGATGGTATTATACCTATCGTCAGATAGCAATTCTCTGGTGACACTGTAAGTCCACGTTGCCCACCCCGGTCCTTGCGGGGAGGCGGAAAACATAATAAAAATCGGATTTTTAATGACTTAGGCAACATGGACCTTGTTTGTGAGGATCTTTACTAAACTAAAGCTAGCTAAATCAAACTAACAACTAGCTAAGTTGTAGAAAGGTTATACCTTGAGCTCGAACTCCTTCTCTCCTTGCTCGTCGGAATGGTAGAAAGGCCTCACCTTGCTTGTCTCCTTCCGTCAAAGAACGATCCACCCGAAAGCCTCGACCTTTAGCTTCAACTCCAAGCTAGGAGTAACTAGAGTGCAAGAAATGCTAAGACTTGAACCCTAGAAGTGAGTAGAGAAGATCAAGTGAAGGTTTTTCTTAAGCTTTTTGTTTCTCAACACATGAGAGGGAGAGAGCTTGAGGGAGAGGATGAGCAAGAGAGAGAAAAGATATGATAGAATGAAATATTAGTGAGCCATTCTCACTAATATGTGTGAGTTATTTTAATTAATTAATTAGCAAGAAAATTGTCATGGTTTAATCAAGAGGTGACCATTATCATTTCATTATTAATGCAAATTGCAAGAATCAAAGAGCATCTTCCAAATGAAATGATCATGGTCAAATTGTCAACTTGGTCAACAAGTCAACAAAGTCAAAGTGTCAACAACAACAACCATGCACAATAATTAAGCTAATTATTAATTAACAATAATACACACAAAAACAATAGGGTTAATAAAATGACAATGGTCATTAACCCTAAACAAGGTCCTCTCCATCAATCTCAAGCAACCGTGCATACGCACCCGTATTCATGATCCGAGGAACACGAACACAATGAGAAAAACCAATCTCAAATCATATACTAGGATCCGGCTTAAACCAAAACCCGCTAGTATAAACTGTCCGGACAGCAAACGTGCACAAGTGCGCGGATGCGAACGAACCCTGTCGCAAAACCATGCGACCTCTACTCGTTTTGCCTAAAGGCGAATAGCTCTCTTTGTGGGACTCTAAAGACTCGACACTACGCTGGCAGTGGGTTTAACCACAGACCGCAAGCGGCACTAGCTGTACGTAACTGTCCCCAGGTAGATGTCGATAAGAAGACTGACGAGGTGAACCCCATCTGCACTCCTACTGAGCCTGTATGTGACAGTCTCTGTACAGTCCGGTCTGTTCGTCTGATACATCGCATGGCGGGCCTACGGGGGCGGTGAACGTCAGTCCCCTAATAGCGGTACAAGTCGTGTCGGAGTGAAGCCCAGAACACCCTGAGAAAACACTGGAAGCCTACCAGTATATCTCGCTTGCCCTGGCCAGGGACTACTCGTGTAATGGCTCTCCTGGACACAGCGCGATGTCAACCCCCAATACCGGGAGAGACGAATCCTGTCTAACCGTCACTGCCTCCAAGTGCTTCGGGACTGCACCCAAAGACTACCTGTTTGCACGACTCCTCTGAGCCGTGGTCGGGTAGTAATCAAAGTGCAGTGGGAACACACTCGAGGCGAAGTGATAGTGTCAAGTCAGCGGACTAAGCTGTACTCATGTCACCTGGGAACTGATAACTGACGATAGGTATATTACCAACCAACAGTTCCCGACGAGTCCTGTCCAGTGTACTCGTAACCTAACGAGCACCCGCATACTATCCCAAGTACGACGTACTAACGGCTGTGGGACAGACCGTCTCCCACACTGGGATGAGAAGCGCATACGCTAGTCTACTCCGGAGTATCGATGCCCTGTCTCGATAGTCCAACGACCAGGGACCTGTATAAGGATGTGCTTATAGATTACCCAGCTCCCACGAGTGCGAGCGCCATCACAACGCTGGTAATCAAGCAAAGATCCTAAGGGCTCTACTAATATGTATACCAGCAATATGCTAAAAGAAACACATGCACATATTGAAGCAGAGACAAAACAAGTAGCATACTACCATTTCGAGCAAGATTGTATATACAACTGTGAATATCCCAAGCTTCCATTAAGTAATATACAAACTAGTATGATACAGTAATGGCCTCTAGGGCATATACACTAACAATCTCCCACTTGCACTAAGGCCATGTACTGGCGTATCGAAGACCTATCATCTCGATCAGCCGCTCGAACTGAGTCTGGGGCAAGGCCTTGGTGAATGGATCTACTGTGTTTCCTCTGATGCAACTCTCCGGACCTCGATCTCCTGGCGATCCACAATCTCCCAGATCAGGTGATACCGCCTTAAGATGTGTCTGGATTTCTGATGGGACCTGGGTTCCTTCGCTAAAGCTATAGCCCCGTTGTTGTCGCAATACAGAGGTATTGGGTCAACAATAGACGGAACCACCTGAAGTTCTTTCAAGAACTTCCTCATCCAGATAGCTTCTTTTGCGGCATCAGATGCAGCGATGTATTCCGCTTCCATAGTCGAGTCAGCAACGGTTTCCTGTTTGGAGCTCTTCCAACACACCGCCCCTCCATTGAGGGTAAAGACAAAACCCGACATGGACTTGGAATCATCCTTGTCACTCTGGAAGCTGGAGTCAGCAAAGGCCTTAATCTGCAGGTCTTTTCCGCCATACACCAAGAACATCTCATTAGTCCTTCTCAGGTACTTGAGAATGTTCTTTACTACTATCCAATGTTTCTCCCCAGGGTTTGACTGATACCTGCTTACCACACTCAGTGCATAAGCCACATCCGGTCTGGTACACAACATCGCATACATTATAGAGCCTACCGCAGAAGCGTAGGGTATAATAGACATGCGATCCCTCTCCAAATCAGTCTTGGGAGACATCTCTTTGGAGAGGGTGATCCCGTGACAAGCCGGTAGATTACCGCGCTTGGAATCTTCCATACTGAATCTCTTCAGTATGGTGTCGATGTACCTGGACTGAGAAAGTCCTAATATCCTCTTGGATCTGTCACGGTAGATCCGGATACCCAGAATGTATGAGGCATCACCCAGGTCTTTCATGGAGAACCTGTGTGACAAGAACCCCTTGACAGATTGTAGCATAGGAATGTCATTTCCTATTAAGAGAATGTCATCCACGTATAAAACGAGGAATACTACAGTTCTCGCTACAAATCTACAATAGATGCATGGTTCATCTGGATTTTTGATAAAGCCAAATTCTTTGACCGTCTCATCAAAGCAGATGTTCCAACTCCGCGATGCCTGCTTGAGTCCATAAATGGACTTGAGCAACTTGCACACCTTTCCGCTGCTCCCACCCTGAATGAAACCCTCCGGCTGGTCCATATAGACACACTCCTCTAAATGACCATTTAGAAAAGCTGTCTTTACGTCCATCTGCCAAATCTCATAATCGTGGAAAGCAGCGATGGCAAGAAGGATCCGAATGGATTTCAGCATAGCTACTGGAGAAAAGGTTTCGTCATAGTCCAAACCAGGTCGCTGACGAAAACCCTGCTTTATAGGTCTCAACCTGTCCATCTACACCAATCTTCCTTTTGAAGATCCACTTGCATCCTACGGGTTTTACCCCGTCTGGAGAAATGTCCAACGTCCATACTTTGTTGGTGTACATGGACTCCATCTCGGTCCGCATTGCATCCAGCCATTTTACCGAGTCGACGCTCTGAATGGCTTGCTGGAAGCTAGTAGGCTCATCACAATCTAGGATGCAGTCCTCTCTATCCCCGTCAATGAGAAAACCGTAGTATCTCTCGGGCGGATGAGACTGCCTACTACTCCTGCGGAGTGGCATAGGAATGTCCTGTTCTTTCGAACCTTCTGGTTCCTCTAAGCTTTCAGTAATGGTTTGTGGTTCTGGAATTTCTTCCAGTTCTACTGCGCTCCCGCTTATCTGATTTTCTAAAAACTCAGTTTCTAAGAAGCGGGCATGACGAGAAACAAGGACTTTTTGCTCCTCTGCGTAATAGAAGAGATACCCCTTGGAGTTCTTTGGGTATCCCACAAACTTGCACTGTACTGAGCGTGCCTCGAGCTTGTCCGCATGCTGCTTTTTTACAAAAGCTGGACATTCCCATGTCTTAAAGGATTTAAGACAGGGTTTCTTCCCACTCCACATCTGATATGGTGTGGTAGGCACTGTTTTAGTAGGAACTTGGTTCAAGAGATGTGCAGCTGTTTCCAGTGCATAACCCCAGAAAAATCGCGGTAACTCAGCCTTACTCATCATGGACCGTACCATATCCAATAGGGTTCGGTTCCGTCTCTCCGATACACCGTTGTGTTGCGGAGTGTATGGAGGAGTAAGCTGAGAGAGAATTCCATTCTCTTTTAAATAATTCAGGAACTCGGCACTTAAGTATTCTCCACCTCGATCCGATCTTAGAATCTTGATACTTTTGCCGGTCTGTTTCTCCACTTCATTCTTATATTCCTGGAACTTTTCAAAGGCCTCGGACTTATGTTTCATTAAGAAGACATAACCGTACCTTGAAAAATCATCCGTAAAAGTAATGAAGTAAGAGTAACCGCTTCGCGCATGTGTAGACATTGGACCGCACACGTCGCTGTGTACGAGTCCCAAGAGCTCGCTCGCTCTTTCTCCGTGTCCAGTGAACGGAGCCTTTGTCATCTTTCCCATGAGACAAGATTCACAAGTGGCATAAGACTGATACTCGAACGGATCCAAGTATCCTTCTTTATGTAACTTAGTCAACCGTGTCTCATTGATGTGACCCAGTCTACAATGCCATAAGAAAGCCTGATTAATATCTGGAGACTTTCTTTTGTGTGTATTCTGGATATTGAAAACCTGTGGTTGGTTTAAAACGTAAATACCGTTGTTTAATGTACCTGACCCAATCAAAACTTGATTAAGGTGAATGTTCACTACATTACTTACAAATGCAAATTCATAACCTTCTTTAGATAATAAAGATACAGATATGATATTACAGGTTGCACTTGGTACATAATAACAACTACGCAAAACCAAAAAGTGTCCATCAGATAATCCCAGGTGATAGTCCCCCACGGCCTCTGCATCCATGCTAGCACCGTTCGCAACTCTGAGGGTCATGTCACCTTCCTTCAAAACTCTACGCTTTCTCAACGCCTGCAAAGAATTACAGATATGAGATCCTGATCCGGTATCCAATACCCAGGATGTAGAGTTTATTGATAGACAGTTTTCAATAACATACACACCTAAAGCTGAAGCTGCAACTCGCTTCAAATCCTGTGTTCTGGCTTTCCAAGCCTTGCAATCTTGTTTCCAGTGACCACTTTTGTGACAATAGAAGCATTCATCCTTCCCCACCATCTTCCCCGCTACTTTTGTTGCTTTACCCTTTCCCTTCGTTTCCACTTTACCGACACCGCCTCTTGGTTTGGCGGGGGCTTTCTTCTTCTTGCCCTTGGCTTTCGCCCTGGACTTAGAAGAGGAAGATCCTCCTACAAACAAAGTGGATGTCTCCCTACCCTTCTGTAGGGTGCCCTCAGCAGTCCTCAACATGTTCAGAAGTTCGGCAAGTTCAACCTCCTTTCCTTGCATGTTGAAGTTAAGAACGAACTGGGCGTAAGTGGAAGGAAGGGACAGGAGAATCAAATCGGTATAGAGTTCATTCTCCAACGTGGTCCCAAGGTCCGCGAGCTCCTCTATGTAGCCGATCATCTTAAGCACGTGGTCCGCTACCGATGATCCGACGGCCAACCTTGCCGAAAAAAGCTTCTTCGACACTTCGTATCTA
This sequence comes from Agapanthus africanus, assembly GCA_030015575.1. Classification (NCBI taxonomy): domain Eukaryota; kingdom Viridiplantae; phylum Streptophyta; class Magnoliopsida; order Asparagales; family Amaryllidaceae; genus Agapanthus; species Agapanthus africanus. Next base: position 240,766,896 of record JASDDO010000031.1, read on the forward strand.
GCGATACGAGACTGCTCTCCATACAGTTCTTTTGTATGGAGAAATATGGACTCTAGGTCCATATTCTCGTGCCTCCTCTGATGTTCGTTGTCCATCGAGGCTAGTACGAGGCATCGGGCCCTCGCGCAATCTATCTCCCATGTCTTACGGATTTCTACATCCGCGACGCTGGAGGTGGGACCTGGGACAGGGGGAGCTTTGGTGGTAAGTATATACCCCAGCTTGTCATAAGTGATAGCCATCTTGACATTCCTGAGCCAATCTTTGTAGTTTGGCCCTGTCAAGATATTTTTATCTAACAGTAACTTAAGTCCGGTCATGTTGAATGGTCGCTGCAATTAGGAGAGAGAAAAGAAACACTTTAGCATGATGCTCTTGCAAGTTTAGAGTGGTTTTTAGTTTGTCTAAACTGGATGGCTCCCACTGTTTCTCGAATCCCTTCTCAAACCGTAAAGAAAAGGATTAGACGGGATCATTCTCATCGTACAATACTTGCTTAACCGTTCAGCCAGGCCAGTGTCGGTACTTCGAGGGAGGTTTTCCAACGCTTTCGCGAAGTTCCTTAATTAAGTAACCTCTTTTCCCTGTGGGCGTAGCCCCGCTAACACCTTTCTAGGCACCTACTAGGTTTATAGCATTGATCGTTAAGTGAGAGTTTTCCCGAGGAGTAGCATATACTCACAGTAGGATCGGGATCCAAATATCATCGCGTGACAAAACCGAAGGAATCCTACCAGAATCATCACACTCCAAATGGTATGCAACGCTAGCAAGTTTCAGTACTTATGAAACTCCCGATGTGGATTTTTGCCCCATGCTCTTATGACCTTGACTAAGGCCAACAAATCATAAGTCACATGTCAAGTTCTACCCGTCGTTATCCAGGTTAATTTGAACCCACCCGTATCCACCCTTGACTATGGCCAACAAGGCAATACGACTGTCTCAAACCAACGCATTCTATCTATGCAACATATGAATACCCACCAGCTACCAAACACTGTGCCTTGACTAAGGCCAACAAACACAGCTTGAATACCGTTGAATATTCATATGAAACGACGGAGGGCTACGGATGGTTTTGGCGAAACCGTGAACGTAGTGAACTTGATATAATCGATGGAACGAGATAGCTTTTAAAAGGAGTGGTTCAAGCTCCACGTTTAAAAGTTTATTTTTGAAAAGAACCGAGTGGTTTTCAAAGTGTTCCAATCGACTTTTACTTGGTTTATTTCTTGCATTAGTTCTTTTAATGCGTCCCATCATTTAACCCTACCATTGCAGAAAACAACCAAAATATGACGTACGCTTATGCCATTCGCATTCGCCACGGGGCCCCGTCATCACCCGTTAGGTTACTTAACTAACGACAGAGCGGGGGCTGGGCTAGCGCGGCTGTAAAACATAAGCAACGCCTAAATAGTTATTATATATAAATATATAGCAATGATAGACATTACAGATCACAGATGAATACATTGGATATACTAGGAATCCGCAATGCGTTCAAGCCTGCAACGCAAAGCGGATTACACGGTCGCGGTGAATAGCCAATACCCCACCCAAGACCCCTACGGGTGCGGCAAACTACCCGCCAAGCACCCGAAGCGAAGCAACCTCCCTCACCACCGTGAGTAGGCCACTCGGCACTTCGAGATACCCGGTAGTTTGTGCACCCCTCCATGGGTCTATCCTAGGAGCAAAAACAGTAAAAGAATTATACAATGACGGCTACAACCCCGACCCGGTTGTGCGGCCATACAAATAATATAATTACATCAATTTACATGTTACAAATGAATGAAAGAAAAAAAAACGCTCATCTCACATCCACCCCGGCCATTCACCCGCGACAATCCAATCCATTCATATCCACAAACCAATAACAATCACAGATCATGTATAACCCCGACTAATCGTCTTATAGCGATTAGCCGACGTTCAATACATGCAAGCATTACAGATATAACCGATGTAGTTAAAGTGTAGTGAAGTTCCGAAAAATATGGATTTATAGGCCCCCAAAAGTAAATTTTAGTTCTGGAAAATCTGGGCATATAATATATATCCTAAAAATCCCAAAATCAACACAGACAGATACTGCACCAAAAACGATGCAGAGAGGGGACAAGACGGCCGCGCTTCCGCGGCAGGAGCTTCCTCTTGCCGCGGATCCGCGCTCCTCTGATCTCCTCTCTGGTTCGTATTTGGTGGTTATTCACATAAAACCCTGAGATAATTTTTGGTATATAACAAATGTCATTTTGACCAGAAAAAAAATGAACAGAAACTTGGGTTTTGCAAAGTTTGGTTTTTGGATTTTCGGTTTCGAAACTTCGTTACACTTCACTACCTAGCTAGTTTGAGTTTAGTTAGTCTCTGATACCACTGTAAGTCCACGTTGCCCACCCCGGTCCTTGCGGGGAGGCGGAAAACATAATAAAAATCGGATTTTTAATGACTTAGGCAACATGGACCTTGTTTGTGAGGATCTTTACTAAACTAAAGCTAGCTAAATCAAACTAACAACTAGCTAAGTTGTAGAAAGGTTATACCTTGAGCTCGAACTCCTTCTCTCCTTGCTCGTCGGAATGGTAGAAAGGCCTCACCTTGCTTGTCTCCTTCCGTCAAAGAACGATCCACCCGAAAGCCTCGACCTTTAGCTTCAACTCCAAGCTAGGAGTAACTAGAGTGCAAGAAATGCTAAGACTTGAACCCTAGAAGTGAGTAGAGAAGATCAAGTGAAGGTTTTTCTCAAGCTTTTTGTTTCTCAACACATGAGAGGGAGAGAGCTTGAGGGAGAGGATGAGCAAGAGAGAGAAAAGATATGATAGAATGAAATATTAGTGAGCCATTCTCACTAATATGTGTGAGTTATTTTAATTAATTAATTAGCAAGAAAATTGTCATGGTTTAATCAAGAGGTGACCATTATCATTTCATTATTAATGCAAATTGCAAGAATCAAAGAGCATCTTCCAAATGAAATGATCATGGTCAAATTGTCAACTTGGTCAACAAGTCAACAAAGTCAAAGTGTCAACAACAACAACCATGCACAATAATTAAGCTAATTATTAATTAACAATAATACACACAAAAACAATAGGGTTAATAAAATGACAATGGTCATTAACCCTAAACAAGGTCCTCTCCATCAATCTCAAGCAACCGTGCATACGCACCCGTATTCGTGATCCGAGGAACACGAACACAATGAGAAAAACCAATCTCAAATCATATACTAGGATCCGGCTTAAACCAAAGCCCACTAGTATAAACTGTCCGGACAGCAAACGTGCACAAGTGCGCGGATGCGAACGAACCCTGTCGCAAAACCATGCGACCTCTACTCGTTTTGCCTAAAGGCGAATAGCTCTCTGTGTGGGACTCTAAAGACTCGACACTACGCTGGCAGTGGGTTTAACCACAGACCGCAAACGGCACTAGCTGTACGTAACGGTCCCCAGGTAGATGTCGATAAGAAGACTGACGAGGTGAACCCCATCTGCACTCCTACTGAGCCTGTATGTGACAGTCTCCGTACAGTCCGGTCTGTTCGTCTGATACATCGCATGGCGGGCCTACGGGGGCGGTGAACGTCAGTCCCCTAATAGCGGTACAAGTCGTGTCGGAGTGAAGCCCAGAACACCCTGAGATAACACTGGAAGCCTACCAGTATATCTCGCTTGCCCTGGCCAGGGACTACTCGTGTAATGGCTCTCCTGGACACAGCGCGATGTCAACCCCCAATACCGGGAGAGACGAATCCTGTCTAACCGTCACTGCCTCCAAGTGCTTCGGGACTGCACCCAAAGACTACCTGTTTGCACGACTCCTCTGAGCCGTGGTAGGGTAGTAATCAAAGTGCAGTGGGAACACACTCGAGGCGAAGTGATAGTGTCAAGTCAGCGGACTAAGCTGTACTCATGTCACCTGGGAACTGATAACTGATGATAGGTATATTACCAACCAACAGTTCTCGACGAGTCCTGTCCAGTGTACTCGTAACCTAACGAGCACCCGCATACTATCCCAAGTACGACGTACTAACGGCTGTGGGACAGACCGTCTCCCACACTGGGATGAGAAGCGCATACGCTAGTCTACTCCGGAGTATCGATGCCCTGTCTCGATAGTCCAACGACCAGGGACCTGTATAAGGATGTGCTTATAGATTACCCAGCTCCCACGAGTGCGAGCGCCATCACAACACTGGTAATCAAGCAAAGATCCTAAGGGCTCTACTAATATGTATACCAGCAATATGCTAAAAGAAACACATGCACATATTAAAGCAGAGACAAACCAAGTAGCATACTACCATTTCGAGCAAGATTTTATATACAACTGTGAATATCCCAAGCTTCCATTAAGTAATATACAAACTAGTATGATACAGTAATGGCCTCTAGGGCATATACACTAACAGACACTGGTACAGGTTAGTCTGTCGACCCGAGATCGTCATAGAGTCTTGTGTGATTCGCACTGTGCTTTGATTTCGACCTTACCATGTTCAAGAGATCATGCAAAACGGTGGTTTTGGGTACAGTCCTGAGTCACATGGAGGCAATGAGAGATAGGAGGGGATTCGTCTCTCCCGGTATTGGGAGTTGATGTTGCGCTATGCTCGATTGTCCATAACAGGAAATCTCTGGCCAGAGTTGCTGAGATTTACTGGTAAGTGTTATCAGTAGTTTCTCAAACCGTTATGGACCTCACATCGGCATGACTTATCAGGCTATTAGGGTCTGACGTTATACCACCCCCAGGCTGTGATATGCGACATATCTGACGAAGAGACCGGACTGTACGGTAGTGTTACTGATTGGATTCACAGGAGTATGAGCATGCTTGCTTGTTGATCTTCTGATCTCTCAATACCCGGATGGCCGTTACGTTTAGCAGACCGCTTGTGTCACGCCCCGGTTCCCAGTATACGACAGAGGACGCGACGAGGCCGCTACGTATTTACTGTGAAGTAAATAAGCTAAGCGTATCTAAGCAATATAAAAGTAAATCACAAGAGACGAGATATAATAAACAGCAACTTTATTTATTCACATTCTTTCTGTACAATGCATGGAAAGTAAATACAACTGATAAAAAAACAATGCCTAAACAATGGCATAACAGCAATGAAAAAGTACTGAATGGAAAGTGTACAATGAACTAGAGCTCGGGGTCTTCACTGAACTGGTCCAAGTCTTCAGCAGAGGGCTCGATCTCAGGAATGTCCAGATCACCTGACGACATTCAAAGAAGAAAAAAAGAGAATGTCGTCAGCGAACAAATCGCTCGGTAAGTCCCAAAGATAAGGGAGAAGTAGGATAGACAGAATAAGAAGGTAACTTTTAATGTTGTATTATATTGTTATAGTGTTGTGTTAACGCTGTTGTTTGTAGCTTGGTACAGAAGATGCCAGTGTATACGAGAGGAGTCCCACTTACACCGGAGACTTTGGTAACCCTTAGTACAAGGCTCCGTCGATAATACCACGGAACAACGACATGGATATAATTACGTCTTAAGTGACCACCTCGTGCCACCTTTAACATATTCCGTACCAGTCTACCCCTTAAATCCCGTGTTATCTTGATTGTATTGTAAACTGTATAGATTGTATGTTTGGATGACTGACCGAAACCATAATATCAGTAAACGGATGTAGCTGGAGAATCATGTATGTAACTGTAGAATCATGGATGTAACTGTATAATCATGTAAATGGAATGTATTTCCATGGTTCGGTTCGGTCAAGTTGATAGATTGAATATATGGAATAATGGATTCATATTGAATTGTAATATTGTAAATTGTAGATTGTAGATTGTAGATTGTACTTGAATCATATTCAAGTCAGATTATAATGAGACTCAAACTGAGTCAGACAATTAGAAAAGTAAATTGAAGTCCTAATTGTTTTGATGTTATCGGTAACCACTGCACATGGGCGGCAGGATTTGTATCTTTTTCAAAGACGATTACCGTATTGATAACACCGTTGTTAAGTTGTCTACCTTAGATAGGCAAGCACCCACTTCTCCGGCTCCCTGAGACTCAAGAGATTGGTCCCGCTTAAACCTATGTTTACTAGGGTCCTTAGGGTAATATATAGAACTTGAGGGGAGTTTATGTAAAAAATACTTTTATATACTTTTCAAAATACACCCCAAGTATTTATTATTCGTCTTTAGAGTTGTAATATATGTAGATTTTATATTGTGATATTTCTAGTGAAAATATCCTATTTTCATAATAATTGGTATTTATTTGTAATATTGACTTGTATGGAATTCATGGTATTTTAGTGTAAAATTGATTCTTGTGATTTTTGAAAAGAGTTGGAATATTAATATTATTTCAAAATAGATATCTTAATGTTATATATATATATAATTATATAAAAATAATTTTAATATATATTTTATATTTCTAAAAATCTCATTTTCTTAAGATGTCGTATTTTAAATCTTTCGAGACCGAATGCTCCTTGCGGAGGTCTGAATCACACACTACTAAGCCCGAGGATGTGCGATAATCCACACCATCCCGAACGGGTTCCCCAAATGGGTTGTAGCGGCACTTTGCAAAGATTTGTATAAATACTAAATCCTTTAGAAAACGGTTTTGTTAAGTAAATGGTATTAAAATGAAATTGTGTCGTTTTCCCGTATTCTATGTTCTCGAGGGTATTGTGCTATGTTGCATATGAGTGTGTGAGGAGGTAGGTCATTACCTCGTGATCTACTTAAAGGTATAGCAAGTTTATGATGGTTTAAATGTCGAAATGAAACTATATGGTATTTTAATGAAAGAAATACGGTAAATGTTACAAATTGAATTAGATTGTCATGAAACTTGTTCAACATATTTAGTAGTGATTAATAGTCAACATGTAATGGTTTAAGCATAATTTTATTAAAGAAAAGTGAGGTTTTATAAAGAAACCGAATCGAAAATCGGATTTGTTCCGATTCCGTTGGGTTTTGTAATTCCATATTTTTAGAAAAGAATAGGGAAGATAGAAATGGGACTTATGGGTTTAGGACTTTAAAAGAGAGGAAGGGGAGATGAGGGGAGTCGACGGTGCGTCGTTTCGTCGCCGGGAGTTCCTACGGTTGTCGCCAGAAAATCCGCCGGAGCTTCGCCTTTCGCTCACTTCGATTGCACACTATGGTTTTTAGAGATTTCTTGAGAGTTGGCTCAGAGTTTTGGGGTGAGGGGGTAGAGTGTAGGGGTGGTATTTATAGGGTTAGGCTAGGGTTATGGTAGATGAAGAGTTAAATAATAAAAATGTAATAAAATATGATAAATTGTAATAAAATGGAGTAAATAGGGCTTTATGACTTCTCTAGAACCGATCTGGGAAAAAGAAGTGTGCAGGGGGGTTCAGAAGCCCAAGAGGCAGGATCTTTATGTTGGGGACCTGGCCGTCCGGCCGAGTCCAGCCGGCGGCGCCGGCCCGAGTCGGCCGGTCCGCCGGCCGAGTCGGAGGTCGGGGAGGTAGGGGGTCGTCTAGTGTAGCCTCTGGTATATTTAGTTTTTCATGTGTAGTGGGAAATTTTGGAGTTATCACGTGTTGACTGTTGGACTTCTAAAATTTTTAAAACAAAATAATATTAATAATAATGTGGGGCATGGGATTTGAACTCTGGTGGCTTAGTTCAGCAGTGCAAGGTATTACTAATGAGCTAGAAGCTCCTTCTTGTAATTATGGAGCTATTTAATTACTTAAAGTAGTCACAGAAAATGTAAATACCCCAAGTATACATTAATTTTAAAGAAAATTTTGTACACTAAAAATGGAGTTGTTACATTCTTTTAACTTGTAATTAAAAAGCAAAATAACTACTTATATCTTATGCTCAGGCAATAAATACCCCTTTATGGATTTTTGAAAAAAATTTGTAAAAACTTATATAGGAAATTTAGGGTTGTTACAGCTTGCATCTTGTGGGTGACTGATATGATCACCACCTCCTGCCGGCGTATTGACGAGTCTTTAGAGTCATACACAGTGGTTTCCTGGCTCAAGCGAAACGAAGTAGGAGCACATATGTGATATGTGCGGGACCGAGATTAATACGAGTATGTGATACCGTATTCTACTCTCGCGATATGTGATATCAGTCGGTTATATATGTTATAACCGGGCTGTCGAATCAAGTGTTGATTCGACAAGTTGATACATTTGATATTAGTCGGTTGTATGTGATATAGCCGGATTATTAAATCAATTGTTGATTTAATAATTTAATGTATAATTATATATTTGATATATTATTTTACATTAACTAATATTAGCTCACTTAAGATTTCTTTTTCTCACTAGTGTACACTCAGTATATATGTGATATATATTAATGTACATCTTTTTTATCATGCTAGATGCCATATGCTACATGGGTGTATGAGACTCACACCATGCTTATAATAATGTGAGGTTTTATTTATTTAAATCAATTCAATATTAGTTAGAAGCTTGGAGAAGCTTGAAGTATCTTTGACTTAGTCCACAAGTTTTGTTTTACTTGTAGATATTTATTAACCTAACCATTATTGCTAGCCAAGGTTTATTCTCTACATGGGTTAGTGTATGACACTAACTCACCCATGGTTGCAATTCTCACCTCATGAGTTTCATTCTCTTCTCTCTTCATCAAGAGCTTAGCTCTCTAGGTTTATGGGAGATGAAGAAAAATAGTGAGAAAATTATTTCTAATATGAGCAAAATTCCTACTTCATCAACCTCTTCTCTACTAGCCATTTAGATTGGGTTGTTTCTTCACTAGTTCATCACTTAGTGAAGAGGTAGCTTGAGTTAGTGTCTCCTCGACATGGATCATCTTCGGCCTCGAAGACTTCAAGCAAGCTTGTTCATTTCACCTTGTGGAGCATCACTAGAGTCCGGAAGATCACTACAGGGAGCGAAGGGACTACTACACGGAGCTATTGAAGTGAAGGACTGGTCTACAAAGGTTGTATTCCTTGTTCACTTAGATGTAAATATGTTTACTTGCTTGTTCGTCTAATTCTCTAGTTTAGATTCTAGCGTTAGGGTTCTTTAGAGAGCCAATTTTTTTTAAATGGCATGGTCGATGCCTCCCAAAACCCAGCGGCCGCCTAGGGAACCCTGCACTTCCAGCTCTACCTTTTTGCCACTAATTTCTTTTACAAGAAATTCCTTTCCTAAAATGGTGGCGTATTGAGAATCAAACACCTTTTGTTCCTCAGCGTGGTAGAAAATATATCCTTGTGAACCCTTTGGATATCCCACAAACTTGCAAAGAACGGATCGTGCCTCGAGTTTGTCCGGATTTTGCCTTTTGACATAGGCCGGACAACCCTATATCTTAACTCGTTTAAAATATGGTCTCTTTCCACTCCATATCTCATATGGCGTTGTAGGCACTGATTTAGATGGAACTTGATTCAATAGGTATGTTGTTGTCTCAAGCGCATAACCCCAAAAGGAAATAGGTAACTCAGCGGTGCTCATCATAGAGCGCACCGTATCTAATAGAGTGCGATTCCTCCGCTCCGATACACCGTTGTGCTGTGGTGTATACGGAGGAGTAAGCTGAGAGAGAATCCCATTCTCTTTTAAATAGTCCAGGAACTCATTGCTCAAGTATTCTCCTCCCCGATCAGATCGAAGGATTTTAATGCTTTTACCCATCTGGTTCTCGACTTCATGCTTATATTCTTTAAATTTCTCAAAAGCTTCAGACTTGTGTTTCAACAGGAACACATGTCCGTATCTTGAGAGATCGTCAGTGAATGTAATGAAGTACGAGGAACCATTCCTGGCATGCGTAGACATGGAACCGCATACATCACTATGTATCAGTCCCAAGAGTTCCGTAACTCTTTCTCCGTGTCCAAAAAACAGAGTTTTGGTCATCTTGCCTTTGAGACATGACTGGAAAGTTTCATATGATGAAAATTCAAACGGATTCAAAATCCATCCTTATGTAACTTAGCTAGTCGTGTCTCATTGATATGACCTAGTCTACAATGCCACAAGAAGGATTCGTTCATTTCTGAACTCTTCCTCTTGTGCGTGTTCTGTACGTTAAGAACTGTGGTTTGATTTAGAACGTATATGACATTACTTAACGAGCCCGATCCAATCAACTTTTGATTCAGGAAGATGTTCATAACATTATCCTGGAATAAAAGATTAAATCCCTCTTTACTTAATAAAGAAACTGATATAATATTGCATACCAGGTTCGGTATGTAATAGCATTCGTTCAGAATCAATGTATTACCATTTGGTAATACAAGGTGATATTCGCCAACTGCTTTGGCTGCTACATTTGCACCATTCCCTACTCTTACAGAATGATCGCCTATTCCCAGTTCTCTACCTTTCCTTAGCCCAAGTAACATATTACATATGTGGGATCCCGATCCGGTATCTAATACCCAGGACGTAGAGTGTACTGAGAAACTGTTCTCGGTAACTAACACACCCGAAGAAGATGCATCAACATGCTCATTCTTCATTTGGATGGCATGGGAATCCTGGCATTCCCCTATTTCCTGCTCGGACTTATAACAATTATAAGTTGGAGCGGAACCAACGTTCCCCTGCTCAGTATAACAAGCGGATTCGGTCAATGCATCCATATTATTATCTTGATTAAGGCCTGACATGGTCGCTACCTGGAGAGGGAGAGGAGAAAACACTTAGCTTATGCTCTTGCAAGATTAGATTGGTTTATTATATTATCTAATCAGGATGGCTCCCACTGTTTTTTATCAAATCTTCCTTCAAACCCTAAAAGGTAAGACTAGCCAGGATTAATTACACCTTACAAGTTCGCCAGTCTTTCAGCCAGGCCAGTGTCGGTATTTTGAGAGAAGTTCCCCGTGCTTTCGCACGGACCTAATTAAAATAAACCTCGTTTTCCCAGGGGAGTAACCCCGTTAAAACCTTTCTAGACACCTACTTGATTGGCTAATTGTGATGTGTAAAACTCTACCAGGAGTAACTCTTACTCGCAGTGGGTATCGGGATCCAACTAATAGAAGGTATGCAATCTCATTGCAAATTTCAACACTTGAAATTCCCGATAACATTTTGCCCCTAGCAATTTATGACCTTAACATATTCAACAAATCATAAGCGCTAGCGAAGTTCAACCTGTCATTTCCTGATTGAATTAAACCCACCCGCACGACCCTTAACATAGTCAACAAAGTCGTACGACTACCCTAATCCAATCGCATCACATGCTTTAGCAGATAAGCACTAATTAGCTACCGCACACTACGCCTTAACATAGTCAACAAACGTAGCACGAATACTAAGTAGTACTTATCTGAAATGTCGGAGGGCTACGACAGGTTTTTAAGAAAACCTTTTGCGTAATGAACTTGATATCGTCGTAGAATCGAGTGATTTTGAAAAGGAGTGTTTTTTAGGCTTTTACTAGTTTCGCTAAAGAGGTCACTCCCGGTGAAGGGATCTCGGCTCTTTCCTCATCGAATGAGGTGCTGGATATTCTACTAGGAATACCTGCTATGCAATGAAAGAACTAAAAAAGCAATTAAAAATAAAACCGAGTGGGTTGTAGCATCTACTAGCTTCTGCTAAAGAGGTCACTCCCGGTGAAGGGATCTCGGCTCTTTCCTCATCAAATGAGGTGCTGGATATTCTACAAGGAATACCGCTATGCAAAGCAAAAACTAGAACTACCCTTTTTGAAAATTTGATTCTACAACATCTTTAGTTTTTTTTTCTTTTTCATTAATCTCATTAATGAAGTCCCATCATTATGCTTCCTAAGCATCACAGAAGAAACGAAAATACAACGTACGCTTATGCCATCCGCATTCGCCATAGTGTCCCGTTATGCACAATTAGGTTACTTAACTAACGGCATAGCGGGGCGGGACTAGTGCGGGTGAAAAACATAAGCAATATTTATAACATATATATAATAATAAAGTATTCGTCTCACGCATATAAAGTGATCGCATCACAGATTATCAGCAGCAGAAGTCCACATATGAAATATTGGATATACTAGGAATTCCGTGTTTTCTTTTAAACTAGTAAAAAACACGGATTCCACGGTCGCGATGAATAGCCAAACCCACATCCCTAGAACCCTACGAGAGCGGCAAGCAACCCTACCACTTCTAGAGTTAGGAGACCCGGTCTCGACTCCTCGAGATGGTCTCCCACTGGACTCTAGAACCCGGTTACTTATGCTCCCCACCTTCGGTCTATCCTAATGCGGAAAAGTAAATAATATACATCAATGGTGACATCATCCTCAACCCGGAAGTATCCCAATAAAAGAATATCACATACAGTTTTTACATGAATGAAAATGAAAAACTCTCATCTCACGCAAAACCCCCCGGCTATTCAAACACGACGATCCAATATAACATATCCCAGCAACACATAACATCGCATGTCATCAACGTAAGTAAATATGCGTATCCCAATTGTTGTTGACATATAGCAACGAAACCAGCGATACACCACATATTACACTTACGGTCACAGAAAAGAAAATGTCAAACTACAACATTTGGAATCGACACAGCCCTCAGACATCATAAACCCGGAATATCTCATATTTCGGATTTCATGCCTAACATTGTAAATCTTACATTTGGGTCCCACTCATGAAAACACCTTTTCAAAAGAAATCGGGTAATTCAATAAGATTCCCGATTCCCTCCGAGACCGAAATGTTAAATTTACAAGCAACTAATCAATTTTCATAAAACTAATTAGTGTAGATTCCAAATATTGTATCACATTCCACAAATAGCTAGACGATGTTAAACATTCCGATCGAATCAATAAACACCCAAAATGTCTCAAAGAGCTCAATACTTGAGCACAGTTTAAAAATACTCAGAACATGCCACAGTGCCTATGGACCAACCGTAGAAGGGCCGACCCATGCCTCACTCATGGCGCCGCGGAACTGCAGCAAACCCTAGGGTTTGGCCGCGGTTTCGTGGTGAAAAAGTCGAGTTTGGGTATCGTTCTTCTAGAGGGGCCATAGAATCACTTGCATGATTTTTGAATAATTTTAACTTGGAAAAAATCCAACTTTTGGAAAATTTTCAGACAGGGGAAAAAATTGGGTTATTGATATTCGTTCGAACTTTTTAACGCCGTCTAAAATACCCGAAATGATGTTAGAATTATGATTACGAAACACTCCGAGTTGCCTTTACAGAAAGATAACATCACATGCAATCTTAGCAAAAACAAGCAACACCTGAAACACTAAGACCCAGAAACCAGAGCACCAAACAAAAACGAGGCCCGTAGCTTACCACAAAACCGGCCATGTCGGTCCCTATGAGGGTTTTTGCCGGTTCAAATCCGGTGAAAAATGCTCGTTTTTCTCTGGTGTTCTTGTTACATCTCATGTAACATTCTGCAGTTGCTTAAAAAAAATTAAAGGAGTTTTAAAAATCGACAGAAACTCGGTTTATGTTTTGTTTGTTTCGGAGTTGTTTCTGTTTCGTAATTCTACAAATATCGTCTAATTCTCTAGCTTGGCTCTGATACGACTGTAGGGTTACCTAGCATGACAGCAAGGTTTCGGGAGGCATCATCCATGCCGTTTTCAAAAATTTAGCGTGCTAAAGAACCCTAACCTAGAATCTTAACTAGAGATTTAAACGAACTAAGAATGTAAACATCTTTACATCTAAGTGAACAAGGAATACAACTTTTGTAGACCAGTCCTTCACTTCAAAAGCTCCGTGTAGTAGTCCCTTCGCTCCAAGTAGTGATCTCCCGGACTCTAGTAAGGCTCCACAAGGTGAAATGAACAATCTTGCTTGAAGTCTTCAATGACGAAGATGATCTACGTCGAGGAGACACTAACTCAAGCTACCTCTTCACTAATTAGGAATTATTGAAGCAAACAACCTAAACTAAATGGCTAATCTAGTGTAGGTTGATGATGTAGGAATTTTGCTCACTTTAGAAATATTTTTCTCACTAATTTTCTTCACCTCCTGAAAACCTAAAGAGCTAACTCTTGATGAAGAAGAAGATGAAGTCAATAATCTTATGGCAACCATGGGTGAGACATATCTCATATAACTCATGTAGAGGCTTAACCATGGCTTAAGTTAATGGTTGAGTTAATAAATATCTAATGTAAAACAAAACTAGTGGACTAAGTCAATGGTTCTACAAGCTTCCACTAAGCTTAAACCATGTGACTAATTTCCAACTAATTAGTGATTTACTTTAAATAAATAAACCCCACATTATCATAAGCATGGTGTGAGTCTCATACACCCATGTAGCATGTAGCAACAAGCATGACACAATAATATATATCACATATATATTAAGTGTACAATGTGAGAAAAAGAAATACTTAAGTTAGCTAATATTAGTTAATGTATGTTATTATATCAAATATATAATTATACATTAAATTATTAAATCACCATTAGATTTAATAATCCGGCTATATCACATACAACCGACCAATATTATTTGTATCAACTTATCGAATCAACACTTGATTCGATAACCCGGCTATATCATATATAACCGACCGATATCATATATCGCGAGAATAGAATACGGTAACACATGCACGTATTAATCTCGGTCCCACACATATCACATATGTGCTCCTACTTCATTTCGCATGAGCTAGAAAACCTATGTGTAGGACTCTAAAGACTCGTCAATACGCCGGCAGTGGGTGATGATCATATCAGTCACCCACAAGCCGTCAGCGGTACTAGCTGGACGTAATGGCTACCCGGGTATTGAGCGATCAAAAGATCAACAAGCAAGCTTGTCTAAACTCCCGCAAAGCCTGTCAGTAACACTACCGTACAGTCCGGTTTCTTCGTCTGATATGTCGGTAACTTGATAAGTCATGCCGATATGAGGCTCATAACGAGTCGAGAAACTACTGATGACACTTATGAGTAAATCTCTGTATCAGCCCTGGACAAGGACTTCCTGTTATGGCCAATCGAGCACAACGCAACATCAACCCCTAATAACGGGAGAGATGAATCGCCTCCTATCGCTCATTGCCTCCATGTGACTCGGGACTGTACCCAAAAACCACCGTTTTGCACGTTCTCTTCAACGTGGTAAGGTGGAAATCAAAGCACAGTGGGAATCACACAAGACTCTATGACGATCTTGGGTCTACAGACTAACCTGTACCAGTGTCACCAGAGAACTGCTATCTGACGCTAGGTATAATACCATATAGGAGTTCTCAGCGAGTCATGTTCAGTGTACCCAGTCTCCACTGAGCACCTGTATACCATCTTTGATGTTAAACACCAATGGATGTGGGATCATCAATCGCCCATCATATGGGTCAAGAAGCGTATATGCTAGTCTACTCTGGAATATCGATACCATGTCTCGATACACCCTCGACTTGGAACAATTAAAGGATGTACTTGTGGACTACCCTGGCCCCACTAGTATGATCTCCATCATAGTCCTGGTAGTCAAGTACACATCCTAAGGGCTTTATCAACATGTGAAAGCAAGACAGTATCACAATACAAGTCTACATGTTAAGATAAAGAGCAACCAGATAGCATACTATCATGTCGAGCAAGAAAGTCCTCTCTATATATGTCTAACCATCCATTATAATATACAATCATGTACAATAATGGCCTCTAGGGCATACATATAACTAACAGACTTATTGCGCTATTAGGGGTCTGACAAATACCGCCCCCTAGGCCCGATATGCGATACTCTTATACGAACAGAACAAACTGTATGGAGATTGTCACATTCAAGCTCAGTAGGAGTTCGGATGGGTTTGCTCATCGGCCTTCTTATCGACAGATACCTGGGTAGCCGTTACGTACAGCTAGTACTGCTTGCGACTTGTGGTTAAACCCACTACCAGCGTACTGTCGAGTCTTTAGAGTCCCACACAGAGAGTTTCCCTGCATCGGGAGAAAGATGTAGACGCCGTATGGTTTTACAGCAGGGCTTCGATCACGTACGTGCACTTGTGCGCGTATGATGTTCAGGCAGATAATACTGGTGGGCTTTGGTTTAAACCAGATCCTAGTATTATATTGATGGATCAGTTCCGTCTCATTGTATTCGTGTTTCTCGAAACACGGATACGGGTATGTATATACGGATGAGAAGGGCATTCTTGTAATTACTAAAAATTGTTTTTAGAAGGAGACACCTCATTAGGGTTTTGACCATTGACTTAATTAAAAAAATTATGAGGTGGAGGAAATTATTTGTTATTTTTATAAATGATAATTGTGCCATGGCTACTTGGTTTGACTATTTGATTTAGATATTTTGTGAGATATTTTGTGGCATTAAATATTTTGGGTGAGATATTTTTCTTGCCATGCTTGTAGTCATATCATGGTAGCCATCTCAATTATCATTATGAAAAACATTTTCTCTTTCCTCAAGCTATCTCCTTCTTCTTCCTCTCAACCCTTAAGTCTCATGAGTTGATAAACCTAGGGTTCAAGAGACAAACTAACTCATCTTCATTCTCTACATCACCTAGGCCATCTAGTTTGGCAATCTAGTTGCCCTAGTTACCTCGGATTTGAGGTTGGAGCTCGGACTATAGACTCTCGGGTGGATCGTCTTTGACTCGAGGAAGCTTCGATCTGTTTCGATACTCGGAGCCTATGATGACGAGGAGGACAACGAGAAGACCCGAAGGACACGATACTATGAGGTATAACATTCATCCGAGTAGTTAAACCTCAAGTAGTATGCTAGCTAGGGTTTAGGATCGATCCTTGGTTCTAGTTAGTTTTTGCGAAGCCCGTAAAAATCATTTTTTGCAATTTTTGCCTCCCGTGAACACGTGGGGTGCACGACATCGACTTACACTACATCCCAAAAAGTCTCTCGGACTGTGTCTGGGGGAGAGCATTTGTGAGTGGATCCGCGATATTGTCTTTCGGGTCTACTCTCTTGACGAAGTCAAGTCAACCTCTACAAGAAAGAAAATCCATCAATTTCATACATACGATACATACATATCGTATGAATTTATTGATGGGGGCACTATTTTGGGGTCAAAATTTACATCACACTGCCGAAATTAAAAATCAAAAAGTCAAAGTCAAAGTCAAAGTCAAAAAGTCAAAGTCAGCGCCCAGACAATTGGACCAAAGTCTAACCAACCCAGGCCTAAGCATAAGCAAGTGGGCCCGCTCCCAAAACCGCCTTAAGCCGAAGCGAAGCCGGCCGGCCATCGATGAAGAAAGAGAAAGAAATTTGTAATAAACAGGTTTTGTATGCAAATAAGTGTAAAAATGTAATATAAATAGGCAAAAAGGAAAAATTATGTAAAGCCCATTGCTCATATGCAAAAAGATGTACACATGTGTTGGGTATAGTGCCCTCAGAGTCAATTATTGGATCACAGGCACGTGATTGCAATGATTGAGAGAGGACCTATGCCAGTAGGACAGTCTTACTCGAGATGATAGTATGCTATCTGGTTTATTTTTATCATCGTGTACTGCTTTAGGTGACCTTACAAGTCACTATTGCACGTTGATAGAGCCCTTAGGATTCTTGCTTGACTGCCAGCAGTATGAGGGCGATCATATACGTGGGAGCTGGGGTCTATAAGCACATCCTTAAAAGGTCCCTAGTCGTGGGAGTTTTCGAGACAGGGCATCGATACTCCAGAGTAGACTAGTGTATACAGTCGAGACCCCGACGAGGGGCGGTGGCCGGTCTCACAAGCCACTGGTGTCAGTTGGTTCACCTAAGATGTATACAGGTGCTCATTGGATTATGAGTACACTGGACAGGACTCGCCGGGAACATGCTAGTTGGTCTTATACCTGACGTCAGATAGCAGTTTCCTGGTGACATGTGTACAGGTTTGTTCATCTACCTGAGATCGTCATTTGTCTCGTGTGAGTTCCCACTGTACTTTGATTACTACCCTACCATGCTCAAAGGAGTCGTGCAAACAGTTTTAGTTGGGTACAGTCCCGAGCCACATGGAGGCAGTGAGCGGATCTTCAGGGGTTCGTCTCTCCCGGCATTGGGGGTGAGGTCGCGCTGTGTCTAGGAGAGCCATTACACGAAGTCCTTGGCCAAGGCAGGAGATTTACTGGTAGGTATTCCAGTAATATCTCAGGGTGTTCTGGGCTACACTCCGACACGACTTGTACCGTTTTTGGGGGCCTGAGTTTTACCAACCCCCTAGGCCCGCCATGCGATGCTCATAGACGAACGGACCGGACTGTACGGATATTGTCACTGATAGGCTCAGTAGGGTGTCAGGATGAGTTCGCTCATCGACGTCCCTTTTGGTCAATAACTGGTGTAAGTCTACGGTAGCGCCCCGGCCGTCAACAGACGCCAAATGCGGAACAAAAACTTTTTAACTGGCGCTATCGTATACTATAACCCGGATCTGCCATTATTGCTAAACTAACAAACTGTAAAAAGGGTAGAAAGGTTATACTGAACGATCCGAGTCCTTCATTCTTTAATCATCATCCCACGCTCTGTTGTGGCTGCTCCGTTCTCGTCGATCTCCGATCTCCTCGTCGAGGTGGCACCACGTCAACGGATCTTTAAACGGGCTCCCGCCTCTGACTCGAGGCAACTCGGTCGTCAAGTTTGCTAAAAGAGACGACCAAGATTGATGTAGAGAATGAGTAGAATACTTTGTCTCACTTCGTCCAAAGACGTGGACGAACGGTTAATGAAGTTGCTACTCGAATCGGGTGATGGAATGAAAGAAGCTATGAAATTTCAATACACCACAAACAATCATCTTTTTAAAACAACAACCTTGAATCCTTCACCATGAGGGGCCAGCCACTTATAGGGAAAGAGGAGGGTGAGTGTAGGAGCAAGGAAGGAGGGTGACCATAAACATGAAGCTTATCATAACCATAAATGAAAACATGACTCACTAATGACACCTAGTGTGAACACATTAATGAAACAATGAGTCACCTAAACTAGTCATCAACTAATAAATGCCAAGATGAGTCACAAGCCACCTCATCATCCTAGAAGCTTCCACACTCATCTCAAGAAAAGATAAATCCGTCTTTAACCGAATGATAAAGACGGGTGATAGAAAACTGGAAACTAGCAACTTCCAAAAGCGATCCTGAAACGAATTTCTGGATAACCCCGTAACAGTATAAACATACCCGCATTTGTATTACGACCGAATACAAATGCAACTAAGACAAAGATATTATATCTAAACAGCATAATACTCGGATCCGGCTTAAACCAAAGCCCACCAGTATTATCTGCCCGAAATATGACACGTGCGTAAACGCACGTGCATTTTCCGAACCCTGCCATAAAACCATACGGCCTCTACAACGTTTCGCTCGAACTTGGGAAACTGTCTGTGGGGGACTCTAATGACTCGTCAGTACCCTGGCAGTGGGTTTAACCACAAGCGGTCAGCGGCACTAGCTGTGCGTAACGGCTGCCCATGGACTGACCTCAAGGGAGGCCGATGAGCGAACTCATCCGGAAACCCTACTGAGCCTAACAGTGACAATGTATATACAGTCCGGTCCGTTCGGCTATGAGTATCGCATATCTGCCTAGGGGCTAATAACGTCAGACCCCCAATAGCAGTATAAGTCGTGTCGGAGTGTAACCTAAAAACACCCTGAAATACTACTGGAGTACCTACCAGTAAATCTCCTGCCACGGCCGTGGGCTTTGTGTAATGGCTCTTCTAGACACAGCACGATCTTACCCCCAATACCGGGAGAGACGAATCCGCTGCCAATCCGCTTACGTGCCTCCATGTGGCTCGGGACTGTACCCAAAAACTGCCTGTTTGCACGACTCCTTTGAGCCGTAGTAGGGTAGAAATCAAAGCACAGTGGGAACTCACACGAGACAAATGACGACCTCAGGTCGATGAACTAACCTGTACACATGTCACCAGGGAACTGCTATCTGACGATATGTATAATACCAACTAGCAGGTTCCCGGCGAGTCCTGTCCGGTGTACTCATAACCCAATGAGCACCTGTATACATCTTAGGTGATCCAACTGACACCAGTGGCTTGTAAGACCGGCCACCGCCCCTCGTCGGGGTCTCGACTGTATACACTAGTCTACTCTGGAGTATCGATGCCCTGTCTCGAAACCCCCACGACTAGGGACCACAATTAAGGATATGCTTATAAACCACCCAACTCTCACGTATATGATCGCCATCATACTGTTGATAGTAAAGCAATATCCTAAGGGCTCTATCAAAGTGTAGCAGTGATCAGTCACCTGAACCTGTACACGACTGATAAAGGCAAACCAGATAGCATACTATCATCCCGAGTAAGACTGTCCTACCGGTATAGGTCCTCCGCAATCATTGCAATCACGTACCTGCGATCCAATAATTGACTCTGAGGGCACTATCTCCAACAATCTCCCACTTGCACTTAAGGCTAATTATTGCGATGTCGACTACTCACAGCCCGTGTGAAACCGAACATCCAACTCCTCTACTAATCAGTTTCACAAAGCCCATTTGTAAAACTATTGTGTTCGAGAAATAGCCTCAGTGAGTGGATCCTCCCTGATGTTTCTTTCTATATCTCTCTTAATCTCAAGTTCGCGGAGAAAGCCATCTCCCGAATCGAGTAATACCTGTCTTAGAATATATCTGGATATCTGATGGGACCTAGTTTATAAATGAACTCCAAATCCAAACTTCTTAGACTGTATCGATCACTGAACCTAATCAGTATCCGGCACCATGCCTCCCACAGTATCCTCTTGGACCACATGTCCATAATACTGTCCCTCGTCAGAGGGAAAACTATAACTCTGACAATCTCTCTGTCATCCATGTCACCTTTGAAGCCTGGAATGATAACCGTCTCCCGAAGGAGGCTGCCGTCATCAAATCCGTAGAACATGTACTTATGTTCTAAAACTGCTTCCTTATGTTTCTCCAGGATTGGATTAATACAAACTTATTGCATCTAGTGCAAAAACAACATTTGGTATGGTACTTGACATCTCATGATTGACTCAATTGCCTAAGCAAGTGATCTGCCAATCATGCACATCCCTCTCCCCTTTAGTCTGTAAGACACTTTTAGAGAGGGTGACTCCATCACCTGCAGGTACACCACCATGCCAGGAGTCATCTATTTCTAAATACTATCAGAATACTGTCAAAGTACCCACATTGGGAAACTACCCAAATCCAGATCTAAAACCATAGATCTAGAAACCAGAATGTCTGATATTATATCCATATCCTCTCTGGAGAAACAACTGTGTGACGACCACAGTACAACCGATCGTAGTATAGGAATTTTACTTCCTACTTTGTGTACGTCATCCAAATACCATGACATCACACCCTACTCCCTTCTTAACAGATCCATCCGCTATTCTGATGAAGTCAAACCTATGTCTGTCACATCAAAATTAGATGATCTATCTCCGCTATAACTGCTCAAGTCTATAAATAGACATAAGCATCTTGCCCACCGTGCTTCCGCTGCTCCCACTGACCACAACAACCCTCTGGCAGAATAATATATACGTGCACTTCTAAAGCTAGCTTAGAACGACGCTATACTTAATCTCCTGCCGGGTCTCATAGTCTGGAACAACGGTAGTGTCAAGACTGGGTAAGCAAGGACCTCCCTGTCACCGTCCTTGAGGCTACCGGAGTACCTCTCGGGTGTCTGGGGTTACCCATCATATCCGCGGAGTGGCTAATGGAATGTCAAACCTGATTGAATATATAGGTCCTATTAAATTTTCCGTAATCGTTCGCAGTTCTGGAATCACTTCCAGTTCTACCATACTCCCACTACTGTTTTCTGAAAAAATCCATTTTACTAAAACTGTGGCGAGTCAAGAACAATATCACTATTGATCTTCCAAATGGTATAAAATCAACCCTCGTCATAGCCAGGGTCAACCCATAAACAGCCATTACAGAAACGTGCCCTGAGTTATCCAGAGTCTGGTTTTAAGCATAAGCTGGACAACTCCCCGTACCTTAACATCGTTAAGGTATGAACCATTCTATATCCAACATAGAAACTTTGGCACTTATTTAATTGGAACCAGATTCAAATTATACAACTGTCTCCAGTGCATATCAACTTAATGGAAAAGAGGCTAATCAGCATTAATCAACTTAGGAATTCATCCAATTATGAGTAACCTGAAAGAGAAACAAGTTTCTCAAAACCATTACTATCATCTGAATACCAAACACAAGAATCTACATCTTCGATCTCTTTGAAGAATCCCGATACTTGTGACACCTGGTTCTCTACTTTATTCTTATACCCACAACTTCTCAAAACATAGACCTTGTATTTCTACGAAACCCTTGTCTAATAACTAGAGAAGTCATAAGTAAACAGAACATAGTACGGGACCTACCCCTTTGTCCTGATGGACACTTGGACAACATACAATACTCTGTATAAGTCCGCTGAGTTGAACAACTCAAAACCTGTGCGTCCTAGGTGGAAAACTGTACCCTGGCGATTTCCTCAAATATCACCAATTACAACGAATTCCGATATAATGAGGATAATCACCTAATTCCCAATAACTTACTCACACTCATCATCTGTAAAACCATACAGATATGAGAATCATACCTGGTAAATACATACCCTGGAGTAAGTATCTAATCGGGAAAACAGTTTTGCTTTAACAATGTACTGAAAACATGAAAATGTTTCGTAGGGGTATCCTGGTATTCATAGCAATGCCTCTTCCATAATCAAATTCATGAATATAACCGTATATTTCTTTGCCATCTCTCAAAATCCCTTTATTTGTCTTTAGTCATTACCTTCTGTACACCATCGTTAGGCTAAATGGTTTTCTTCCTTCCCTACCGTTCGGCACCAGCCTATGGTTTGGAAGAAGACTATCCAGTAAGCATAATAGGTGTACCCTCCTAAACCAAGGAGTACTCACATCTTGAGAGAAGGTGATGATAAAAGACAACTGAATAATACCTTATTCTTTTAAAGGTGAAATAGGAGTGGCGATGAAGTACGCGGTTTGGTCGTGAATGATAGCAGTCGCAATTTACTTTTCCCTCTTTCTAATCCCTTTATTTTGTCTTTACATATTACCTTCTGCACACCCTACTTAGACTAATTGGTTTTCTTCATTCCCTACCTTTCGGCACCTGCCTATGGTTTGGAATAAGACTATCCAATAAGCGTAATAGGTGTACTCTCCTAAACTAAGGAGCCCTCGCAACCTGAGAGAAGGTGATAATAAAAGACAACTGAATAAACGAATTCTATTTCTCCTGAACCTTGATCCATCCTCGAAGAAATCCCTCCGAGTTCGTATATAACCATACGATGGATCTATCCAATGGAAGTGGATGTCCATAGTAATACGGGGTGTTCTGAGAAATGCAAAGGGTAAAAGAAGGAGTGGCAATGACTTATGCAACTCTAACAATCCAAAAGCTAGTATTTTAAGAAGGTTCGGTCAACTTGGTCACTGAGTCATAGTCTATGGTCGATCAAAGGTCGCTGCCAAAGAGAGAGAGAAAAGAAACACTATGCGTGCACTCTAACCTAGATCAGAATGGTTATCACTTTATCTAATCAGGAAACCTCCCACTGTACTATCAAATTCTCCTCCAAACCTAAAGAAGAATCAATTGGGATCACCCGAAGATTAAACCAACTCATCAGTGGGAATCGGGATCCAACTCTCATCACATGATAACGTGACGGAATTCACTCACGTTACTCACACTCCAGAAGGTATGCGCATACTTGGCAAGTTTCAGTTTCTTTAGAAACTCCCGATATGATTTTTGCCCCATGCTCTTATGACCTTGGCGTTGGTCAAAATGTCATAAGTCACATGCCAAGTTCTACCCGTCACTATCTTGTTAATTTGAACCCATCCGCACATGCCCTTGACGTTGGCCAAAATGGCAGAACGACTGTCCCAAACCAACTCATCTATCTATGCAACAAATGAATACCCAGCAGCTACCAAACACTATGCCTTGGCATTGGTCAAAATACATAGCTTGAATACTACTGAATACCCAAAAGAAATGACGGAGGGCTACGGCTGGTTTTTGGCGAAAAACCTTTAACGTAACGAACTTGATATCGCTGAAGGAACCTGATAGCTTTTATAAAAATATAGTGGCGAAAACCTTTTGCTAAAGAGGTCACTCCCGGCGAAGGGATCTCGGCTCTTTCCTCGTGGAATGAAGTACAGGATATTCCACTGAATACCGCGATGCAAAGCAACATGTAATCGACTATAGTGAAGTTATTACCCTGACGCAAACGTCTGCCCAAGGGGTCAGTCCCGGTGAAAGGATATCGGCCCTTGCCCCGTCGAATGAGGTGCAGGATATTCCAACCGAATATCACTATGCAAAACAAAAGGAAACGTCTTTGTAATAACACTTTTAAATTTGTTCCAACAACTGCCAAATAGGTTTGCTTTCCTTTACATTGATCAGAATCAATGCAGTCCCATCAATTAATCACACCAGAAAAGAACGAAAATAAAATGTACGTATATGCCATCCGCATTCGTCACTGGGTCCCGTCATCACCCGTTAGGTTACTTAACTAACGACAGAGCGGGGACTGAACTAGCGCGGGTGTAAAACATATACAACATCTAATAGTATATATACCAATATACAATAATCACTCCAGGCGTGATAATATGCAACATTACAGAAAAGTAATAAGCATTACAGAACAATACAGATAATCTGGGATCCCCAAGTTTCACAGAGCCGCTGCTGAAACCCGACGTTCCCCTGGTCGTGTGGATAGCCTGTGCAATGAAACCTAGACCCCTACGGGTGCGGCAAGTTACCCGCCAAAACCTGAAGCGAGGCAGCCCCCTACAGCAAAGTGAATGGACCACCCTGCACTTCACGGAATCCGGTAGCTTGAGCACCCCTCCTTGTGTCAACCTGTACCCCCTACGAGTACGGCGAATAGACTGCCAATTCCAGAGTGAGGCCCCTCTGCCTCTCTAAGCCATGAGATGCAGACCCGTTGCCCTCCAGAACCCGGCTATCCATGCACTCCGTCGTGGGGTAAAACCTAGTACATAAATGAAAAATATGTACAACGGGTACATCGACCTCAACCCGGTCGTGCCCCAAAAGAATATTATACAACAGGCAGTGACGGCAGTCTACATGTTGGACGCTCACCCTGAAATTTCAAATGTACAATAAATCCAAACCGCACTACCATTGCACACTGCTATCTGTTAGTTATATGTATGCCCTAGAGGCCATTACTGTACATAGGATGTATATTGTAGTGGATGCTGGGACATATATAGGGAGGACTTTCTTGCTCGACATGATAGTATGCTATCTGGTTACTCTTTACCTTAACGTATATACTGATTGTCTCTCTGTTACATGTTGGTAAAGCCCTTAGGATGTGTACTTGAATACCTAGACTGTGATGCGGATCATACTAGTGGGGACATGGTAGTCTATAAGTACATCCTTCAAGGTCCCTAGTCGTGGGTGTATCGAGACGGGGCATCGATATACCAGAGTAGACTAGCGTATACCTTCTCGACCCATACAGATGGGCGATGGATGATCCCATATCCATTAGTGTTTGACATCAGAGATGATATACGGGTGCTCAGTGGAGACTGGGTACACTGGACGGACTCACCGAGAACTCCCAGATGGTATTATATCTTACGTCAGATGGCAGTTCTCTGGTGACACTGGTATAGGTTAGTCTGTAGACCCGAGATCGTCATAGAGTCTTGTGTGATTCCCATTGTTCTTTGATTTCCACCTTACCACGTCCAAGAGGGCGTGCAAAACGGTTGATTTTGGGTACAGTCCCGAATCACATGGAGGCAATGAGCGATAGGAGGGGATTCGTCTCTCCCGGTATACGGAGTTGATGTTGCGCTGTGTTTGAATGGCTATAACCGGAAATCCCTGGCTAGGGTTGCTGAGATTTTCTGGTAAGTGTTACCAGGAGTTTCTCGAACTGTTATAGAGCTCATATCGACATGACTTATCGAGCTATTGGGGTCTGACGTTTACCACCCCAAGGCAAGATATGCGACAGATCAGACGAATAGACCGGACTGTACGGTAAGTGTTACTGGTTGGATTCACAGGAGTGTGAGCGGGCTTGCTCGTCGATCTTCTGATCGCTCAATACCCGGGTGGCCGTTACGTTTAGCAGACCGCTTGCGGCTTGTGGGTGTTTGATATGATCATCACCTGCTGCCGGCGTATTGACGAGTCTTTAGAGTCCTACACAGAGGTTTCCTGGCTCAAACGAAACGAAATAGGAGCGCATATGAGATATGTGCGGGATCGAGAATAATGTGTGTATGTGATACCGTATTCCATTCTCGCGATGAATGTATCGATTGGTTGTATGCGATATAACCTAGTTATCGATTCAAGGATTGATTCGATAAGCCGATACATTGGATATTAGTCGGTTATATGAGATATGACCGGATCGTTAAATCAAGTGTTGATTTAATGATTTAATGCATAATTATATATTTGATATATTACTTTGCATTAACTAATGGTTTAATCAAACATACACACAAACATGCATGTATCATCAAACATGATACAATCAAGCGCACAAAAAAATATATCACATATACAATGTGCACATCAAGTGAGAAAATCCATTTAAAGTGAACCAATACTTGTTAATGCAAAGTAATATATCAAATATTTAATTATGCATTAAATCATTAAATTAACACTTGATTTAACGATCCGGTCATATCTCATATAACCGACTAATATCCAATGTATCGGCTTATCGAATCAATCCTTGAATCGATAACTAGGTTATATCGCATACAACAAATCGATACATTCATCACGAGAATGGAATACGGTATCACATACACGCATTATTCTCGGCCCCGCACATATCTCATATGCGCTCCTATTTCGTTTCGCTTGAGCCAGGAAACCTCTGTGTAGGACTCTAAAGACTCGTTAATACGCCGGCAGCAGGTGATGATCATATCAAACACCCATAAGCCGCAAGCGGTCTGCTAAACGTAACGGCCACCCGGGTATTGAGCGATCAGAAAATCGACGAGCAAGCCCAAATCCAATCTTAAGGTCGGATTTTGCTTTTTAGATATAGGTCGGACAACCCCAAATCTTAAGGAACTTAAGATATGGGCTCTTCCCTTTCCATATCACATATGAAGTGGTTGGATGCTGATATGATTTGAACCTAATTCAATAGGTATGCAGCTTCTCAAGTGCATAACCCCCTAAAAGGAAATAAGTAACTCAGTAATACTCATCATAGAGCGCACCTTATCATATAGGGTGTGATTGCTCCGCCCCGATATACCATCGTGCTATGGTGTATACAGAGGAGTAATGCTGAGAGAGAATTTCATTCTCCTTTAGAATAGTCCAGGATTTCCGTGCTCAAGTATTCTCCTCCTTGTTCACATCAAAGGACATAATACTTATACCCGTATTTTGGTTCTCTACTTCTAATTTATATTCTGTGAATATCTCAAAAGCATCGGACCTATGTTTCAACAGGAACATATGGCTGAATCTTGAGAGACTATCAGAGAATGTAATGAAGTACAAAGAACCGGTCCTGACATGTGTAGACAGGGGAGCTTACATACATCATCATGTATCAATCCCAAGAGTTCACTAACTCTTTCTCTGTTTCCAATAAACAGAGCTATGGTCATCTAATCTTTGTGACATGACTGGCAAGTTTCACAAGATGTAAATTCAAACTCCGCGATGCCTTCTTTATCACATAAAACATCTTGCACATGTTTCCGCTGCTCCCACTGTCTACGAAGCCCTCTGGCTGTGTACTTATAGACGCTCTCTTCCAAAACATCATTTTAGAAGAGTTGTCATGACACCCAACCACCAGATATCGTAGTCATGGTATGTAGGCGTGGCAAGTAGCATCTGGATGGAATTAAGCATAGATCCTTAGAAAAGGTTTCAACATAATCCATACCTGGTCAATGATGCAAACCTTTAACAAGTCTAGCTTTGAAAGTCTCAACTTTTCCATGTACACCAAGTAATCTTCTCAAGATATACTTGCTCCTGATGGGGATTTAACCCTTCAGATAAAGCAACCAAAGTCCATACTTTGTTGGTGTATAAGGATTCCATCTCATATCGCTAAGCATCCAGCCATTTTTACAGAGTCCCACTCCTGATGGCCAGCTCGAAAATAGTTGGGTCATCATCTCATGATGCATTCCTCGCTCGCACTGTCATAGAGAAACCGAAGTATCTCTCAGGTGGGTGAGGAACCCTACTAGATCGGCGGAAAGGCTGAGGTTCGTTGGAAACTATTGAACCCTTTGGTTCTACCAAATCATCTGTTGTAGTTTGTATAGCTGGAACCTTTCCAGTTCTACAAAACTGACCTTGCTTCGAGCTTGTCCGGATTATGCTTTTAGATATAGCCCGGACAACCCCAAATCTTAACCAACTTAAGATATGGGCTCTTCCCTTTCCATATCACATATGAAGCAGTAGGCAACTGATTTGATTGGAACCCTATTCAATAGGTATGCAACTTCATAAGTGCATAACTCCCAAAAGGAAATAGGTAACTCAGTAGTACTCATCATAGAGCACACCTTATCACATAGGGTGTGATTGCTCCGCCCCGATATACCATCGTGCTATGGTGTAAACGGAGGAGTAATGCTGAGAGAGAATCTTATTCTCCTTTAGAATAGTCCATGAATTCCATGCACAAGTATTCTCCTCCCTGATCTTATCATAGGACATAATACTTATACCCGTATTCTGGTTCTCTACTTCTAACTTATATTCTGTGAATATCTCAAAAGGTTTGGACTTGTGTTTCAAAAGGAACATATATCGGAATCTTGAGAGATTATCAGAGAACGTAATGAAGTATAAAGAACCGGTCTTGGCATGTGTAGACAGGGGATCTACATACATCAACATGTATTAATCCCAAAAGTTCACTAACTCTTTCTCTGTTTCCAATAAACAGAGCTATGGTCAACTTATCTTTGTGACATGACAGGCGAGTTTCACAAGATGTAAATTCAAACTAATTTAAATATGCATCTTTATGTAACTCCAGCTAGTCGGGTCGTATTGATATGACCTAGTCTACAATACCTCAAGAAGGATTCGTTCATATCTGAACTCTTCCTCTTGTGTGTGTTCTATATACTAAGAACTGTAGTTTGATTTAGAACATCAATGCTTTTAGATAACGCGCCTGAACCGATCAACTTTTGATATAGGAAATGTTCAAAACATTATCCAACAATACAAAATTATATCCTTCTTTACTAATAAAGAGACTGATATGATTTTGTATATCAGGTTCGGTATCTAATAACATTCGTTCAGAATCAATATATTGGTAATACAGGGTGACAGTGACCGACAGACTTGGCTGCAACTCTTGCCCCGTTTTCTGCCTCATGAAACTTATCACCCGTTCTCAGTTCTTTACCTATCTGTAGCCCATGTAACATATTACATATGTGGGATCCTGATCCGATATCATATACCCTGGACGTAAAGGACACTGAGAAACAGTTCTATGTAACGAACACACCCGAAGAAGATGCATCATATGCACTTTCCTCGTTTGGGTGGCATGGGAAATCTGGTATTCCCCAATTTCCTGCTCTGTCTTATAATAATTATAAGTTGGAGCGGGACCAACGTTCCCCAGCTCAGTATAACAAGTGGGTTCGGTCAATATATCCGTATTATTATCTTGATTAAGGCGTGATATGGTCGCTACCTGGAGAGAGAGAGAAGAAAACACTCTGCGTGTGCTCTTGCAAGAATAGATTGGTTATTATTTTATCTAATCAGGATGGATCCCACTGTTTTTATCATATCTTCCTTCAAACCCTAAAAAGAAAGACTAGCCGGGATTAATTACACGCTACAAGTTCGCCAATCTTTCAGCCAGGCCAGTGTCGGTACTTTGAGTGAGGTTCCCCGTGCTTTCGCACGGACCTAATTACTGTAAACCTCATTTTCCCAGAGGCGTAACCCCGTTGACACCTTTCTAGACACCTACTTGATCGGCTAATTGTAATGTGTAAAACTCTCCGAGGAGTAACAATTACTCGCAGCGGGTATCGGGATCCAACTATCTCATAGAAGGTATGCAATATCATTGCAAAATTCAACACTTGAAATTCCCGATAATATTTTGCCCCTAGTGTGCTATGACCTTGACGCATGCCAAACAACCCATAGTCCGCTAGTCAAGTTCAACCCGTACATTTCTTGATTGAATTAAACCCACCCGCACGACCCTTGACGCATGCCAAACAACGCCGTACGAATACCCTAATCCAATCGCATCATATGCTAGCAGAAAAGCACTAGTTAGCTACCGTACACTACGCCTTGACGCATGCCAAACTACCGCAGCACGAATACTAACTAGTACTTATCTGAAATGACGGAGAGCTACGACAGGTTTTTCTGAAAACCTATTGCGTAATGAACTTGATATCTTTGTAGAATCAAATGATTTTGAAATGGAGTGTTTTTTAGGCTTTTCTAGTTTTTCTAAAGGGGTCACTCTCGGTGAAGGGATCGTCGGCCCTTTCCTCCTCGAATGAGGTGCGGGATATATCATATATATCACTGTGCAAAGCAGAAACTATAGAAGCAATCAAAAACAAACCGAGTTTGTAGCATCTGCCAGTTATTGCTAAAGGAGTCACTCCCGGTGAAGGGATCTCGGTCCTTTCCTTATCGAATAAGGTGCAGGATGTTCTACAAGGAACACCGCGATGCAAAGCAAGAACTGTAGCTACCCTCTTTTTTTTATTTTGAAATTCGATTCCACAACATCTTTAGGTTTCTTTTTCTTTCATTAATCACATTAATCAAGTCCCATCATTTAAGTTACCTAAACATCACAGATAAATACGACGTACACTTATGCCATCCGCATTTGCCTCGATGCCCCCTCGTGCACCGTTAGGTTAGCTAACTAACGACAGAGCGGGGCAGGGCTAGCGCGGGTGTAAAACATAAGTAACGTCTATATAATTTATCATATATACTATATACAGTATCCATCTGAACATATCACATGATCACATCACGGATAACGCAGCAGAAAATATCATATAAAATATTGGATATACTAGGACGTCCGTGTTTTCAATACGAGCCAGTATAAAACACGGATTCCACGGTCGCGATGAATAGCCAAAACCACACCCCTAGACCGCTACGAGGGCGGCAAGCAACCCTACCAATTCTATGGTTAGGAGACCCGGACTCGACACCTCGAGATGGTCCCCCACTGGACCCTAGAACCTGGTTACTTGTGCTCCCCTCCTTGGGTCTATCCTAGTGCGGAAAAGTAAATAATATACAAAAGGTGACATCTTCCGCAACCTGGAAGTGCCCCAATAAAATAATATTACATACAAGTTTTTTTACATGAATGAAAATGAAAAACACTCATCTCACATAAAACCCCTTGCTATTCAAACACGACAATCCAATATAACATATCCAGCAACACATAACATCATATGTCATCAACATAAGTAAACATGCGTATCCCAATTATCGTTGACATATAGTAACGAAACCAGCGATATCACATATTACACTTACGGTCACAGAAAAGAAAGTGTAAAACTACAACAGTTGGAATCCGTAACCTGCATAGACATCGCAAGCCTAATCAAATGAATTCCTTAGACATTGCATGCCTAACAATTATAAACCCCGCATTTTAGTCTCATTATCGAAAACACTTTTCAATGTCAAGTCGGGTAATTCAACAAGATTCCCGACATCATGATCGAATGCTCGTCGCAAACTTTAGTAGGCGGCCGCACCCCCGACGCCGTCGACGAAGTGCACCAAGGCGGAACACCGCTGCCGTGAGCACCCGAACGGATGCTTTCGGCGACGGGGTTCTCCTACAGTCACTTGGTCGGGGCTATGGGGCGTGGCTGTCTATTAAGTTTACCCGGCGAGTATCCGCGTACGCTACGTGATTGCGACGGACTTTTGATCACATCAAAATTCCGTGGCAACCGATCAAGTGAGACTAAAGTGCTATGTTTATAACATTCATTTAGTTATCTCATAACTACTTGTGGATTCCAAGTATTGTATCACATTCCAGATAAATAGAAAATGTTAAACTTTCCAATCGAACAGTGAAACACCCAAGTTTTCCCGAAACAGATCAACACATGAAACAAGTTTAAAAACATCCAGTTCATGCCTCAGTACCGACGGTCCAGCCGTAGAAGGGTCAAGCCAACGCCTCACATGTGGCACGCCGTACTGCCCCAAACCCGAAGGTTCAAAGGGCGGTCCAAAACGGTCACATAATCGAGTTAAGGTTTGTTGTCTTCTAGAGGGACCATCGCGTTACTTGCACTACTTAGAACGTCATTAAACTACGGAAAGATCCAACACTTGGAAATTTCCCGGCAGGGGAAAAAGTGGTTATTTATATCCGGTCGAACTTTTTAACATATTCTAAAATTATCCGGAAAACACATAGACAAGATTAGACAATCCGATCGAATCCACGAACCTCCAAAACACCCCAGAAAACTCAACTCTTGAGTGCAAATTAAAAATTCCCAGAAAACTCAGAACCTGAAGATACAAATTACTGTGCAAAAATGGAAGCGTAATCGCATAATTTGGCCGCGGAACCGCCGCAGAAGCCATGCTTCTGACGTGGTTCCGCCGCGCTTTGGGGTATCGTTTGCTCTTTTTTTGCACCGTAATTCTTAGAATTTCCTGCTGAATTTTTTAAGCATTTTTAATCTGGAAAAAACCCAGTTTTTGAAAAAAGTCCAGAGAGCATTTTGGAGTTAGCGTTTCGGTTCGATCGGGTTTCTAACATCGTCTACGCATCGCCTAAGGCTCTAGCTAGGCTCTGATACCACTGTAGGGTTCCTAGGCACTCTAAGGAGGTCTCACAAGGCATCAACCATGCCAATTTCAGAAAATTCCGGTGCCTACAAACCCTAATACGGATCGTTGACTAGAGATTAGGCGAAACTACCAGCTACTAAACTGTTTTAGCACTAAGTGAACGGAAATACAACCTTTGTAGATCCGGTCCTCCACGTCCTCGGCTCCGTGATGAAGTCCCTCCGCTGTACCCATCGGATCCCGGACTCTCGCGGTGGTTATTAGGGTTTGTAGGCACCAGATTTTTTTTGAAATTGGCATGGTTGATGCCTTGTGAGACCTCATTAGTGTGCCTAGGAACCCTACAGTGGTATCAGAGCCTAGATAGAGCCTTAGGCGATGCGTAGACGGAGTTAGAAGTCCGATCGAACCGAAACCCTAACTCCAAAATGCTCTCTGGACTTTTTTCAAAAACTGGGTTTTTTCCAGATTAAAAATGCTTTAAAAATTCAGCAGGAAATTCTAAGAATTACGGTGCAAAAAAGAGCAAACGATACCCCCAAAGCGCGGCGGAACTGCGGCAGAAACATGGCTTCTGCGGCGGTTCCGCGGCCAAATTATGAGATTACGCTTCCATTTTTGCACAGTAATTTGTCTATTCAGGTGCTGAGTTTTCTGGGAATTTTTAATTTGCACACAAGAGTTGAGTTTTCTGGAGTGTTTTGGAGCTTCGTGGATTCGATCGTATTGTCAAAATTTGTCTATGTGTATTTCCGGGTAATTTTAGAATATGTTAAAAAGTTCGACCGGATATAAATACCCACTTTTTCCGCTGCCGGGAAATTTCCAATTGTTGGATTTTTCCGTGTTTTAAAGACGTTCTAAGTAGTGCAAGTAACGCGATGGACCCTCTAGAAGACAACAAACCTTAACTCGATTATGTGACCGTCTTGAACTGCCCTTTGAACCTTCGGGTTTGGGGCAGTACGGCGTGCCACATATGAGGCGTTGGCTTGACCCTTCTACGGCTGGACCGTTGGTACTAAGGAATGAACTGAATGTTTTTTTTAAACTTATTTCATGTGTTGAGCTGTTTTGGGAAAACTTGGGTGTTCGATTGTTCGATCGGAAAGTTTAACATTTTCTATTTATCTGGAATGTGATACAACATTTGGAATTCACAAGTAGTTATGAGATAACTGAATGAATGTTATAAACATAGCAGTTTAGTCTCACTTGATCGGTTGCCACGGAACTTTGATGTGATCAAAAGTCCGTCGCAATCATGTAGCGTACGCGGATACTCGCCGGATAAACTTATTAGACAGCTACATCCCTTATCCACGACCAAGTGACTGTAGGAGAACCCCGTCGCCGAAAGCATCCGTTCGGGTGCTCGCGGTAGCGGTGTTCCGCCTTGGTGCACTTCGTCGACGGCGTCGGGGGTGCGGCCGCCTACTGAAGTTTGCGACGAGCATTCGATCAAGATGTCGGGAATATTGTTGAATTGCCCGACTTGATATTGAAAAGAGTTTTCGATAATGAGACTAAAATGCGGGGTTTATAATTGTTAGGAATGCGATGTCTATGCAGGTTACGGATTCCAACTGTTGTAGTTTTACACTTTCTTTTCTGTGACCGTAAGTGTAATATGTGATATCGCCGGTTTCGTTGCTATATGTCAACGACAATTGGGATACGCATGTTTACTTACGTTGATGACATGTGATGTTATGTGTTGCTGGATATGTTATATTGGATTGTCGTGTTTGAATAGCCGGGGGTTTTATGTGAGATGAGTGTTTTTCATTTTCATTCATGTAAAAAAACTTGTATGTAATATTCTTTTATTGGGGCACTTCCAGGTTGCGGAAGATGTCACCTTTTGTATATTATTTACTTTTCCGCACTAGGATAGACCCAAGGAGGGGAGCACAAGTAACTAGGTTCTAGGGTCCAGTGGGAGACCATCTCGAGGTGTCGAGTCCGGGTCTCCTAACCCTAGAATTGGTAGGGTTGCTTGCCGCCCTCGTAGCGGTCTAGGTGTATGGGTTTGGCTATTCATCGCGACCGTGGAATCCGTGTTTTATACTGGCTCGTATTGAAAACACGGACGTCCTAGTATATCCAATATTTCATATGATATTTTCTGCTGCGTTATCTGTGATGTGATCATGTGATATGTTCAGATGGATACTGTATATAGTATATATGATATATTATATAGACGTTACTTATGTTTTACACCCGCGCTAGCCCTGCCCCGCTCTGTCGTTAGTTAGCTAACCTAACGGTGCACGAGGGGGCATCGAGGCGAATGCGGATGGCATAAGTGTACGTCATATTTATCTGTGATGTTTAGGTAACTTAAATGATAGGACTTCATTAATGTGATTAATGAAAGAAAAAGAAACCTAAAGATGTTGTGGAATCGAATTTCAAAATAAAAAAAAGAGGGTAGCTACAGTTCTTGCTTTGCATCGCGGTGTTCCTTGTAGAACATCCTGCACCTTATTCGATAAGGAAAGGACCGAGATCCCTTCACCGGGAGTGACTCCTTTAGCAAAAACTGGCAGATGCTACAAACTCGGTTTGTTTTTGATTGCTTCTATAGTTTCAGCTTTGCACAGTGATATATATGATATATCCCGCACCTCATTCGACGAGGAAAGGGCCGACGATCCCTTCACCGAGAGTGACCCCTTTAGCAAAACTAGAAAAGCCTCAATAACACTCCATTTCAAAATCATTTGATTCTACAACGATATCAAGTTCATTACGCAATAGGTTTTCAGAAAAACCTGTCGTAGCCCTCCGTCATTTCAGATAAGTACTAGTTAGTATTCGTGCTGCGGTAGTTTGGCATGCGTCAAGGCGTAGTGTACGGTAGCTAACTAGTGCTTATCTGCTAGCATATGATGCGATTGGATTAGGGTATTCGTACGGCGTTGTTTGGCATGCGTCAAGGGTCGTGCGGGTGGGTTTAATTCAATCAAGAAATGTACGGGTTGAACTTGACTAGCGGACTATGGGTTGTTTGGCATGCGTCAAGGTCATAGCACGCTAGGGGCAAAATATTATCGGGAATTTCAAGTGTTGAAATTTGCAATGAGATTGCATACCTTCTATGAGATAGTTGGATCCCGATACCCACTGCGAGTAAGAGTTACTCCTGGGAGAGTTTTACACATTACAATTAGCCGATCAAGTAGGTGTCTAGAAAGGTGTTAACGAGGTTACGCCTCTGGGAAAACGAGGTTTACATTAATTAGGTTCGTGCGAAAGCACGGGGGACCTCCCTCAAAGTACCGACACTAGCCTGGCTGAAAGATTGGCGAACTTGTAGCGTGTAATTAATCCCGGCTAGTTTTTCCTTTTAGGGTTTGAAGGAAGATTTGATAAAAAGCAGTGGGAGCCATCCTGATTAGATAAAATAATAACCAATCTAATCTTGCATGAGCATACGCTGAGTGTTTTCTTCTCTCTCTCTCCAGGTAGCGACCATATCACGCCTTAATCAAGATAATAATACGGAATATTGACCGAACCCGCTTGTTATGCTGAGCTGGGGGACGTTGGTCCCGCTCCAACTTATAATTGTTATAAGACAGAGCAGGAAATTGGGGAATACCAGATTTCCCATGCCGCCCAAACGAGGAAAGTGCATATGATGCATCATCTTCGGGTGTGTTCGTTACACAGAACTGTTTCTCAATATCCTCTACGTCCTGGGTATTTGATACCAGATCAGGATCCCAGATATGTAATCTGTAACATAGGCCTACAGATAGGTAGAGAACTGAGAATGGGTGATAAGTTTCATGAGGCAGAAAACGGGGCAAGTGTTGCAGCCAAGTCTGTTGGTCACTGTCACCCTGTATTACAAATACATTGATTCTGAACGAATGTTATTAGATACCGAACCTGATATACAAAATCATATCAGTCTCTTTATTAGTAAAGAAATGATAAAATTTTGTATTGTTGGATAATTTTTTGAACATTTCCTATATCAAAAGTTGATCGGTTCAGGCACGTTATCTAAAGCATTGATGTTCTAAATCAAACTACAGTTCTTAGTATACGGAACACACGCAAGAGGAAGAGTTCACATATGAACGAATCCTTCTTGAGGTATTGTAGACTAGGTCATATCAATGCGACCCGACTGGATGAAGTTACATTTAGATGTATATTTAAATCAGTTTGAATTTACATCTTGTGAAACTTGCCAGTCATGTCACAAAGATTAGATGACCGTAGCTCTGTTTATTGGAAGCAGAGAAAGAGTTAGTGAACTCTTGGGATGATACATGTTGATATATAAAGGTCCCCTGTCTACACATACCAAGACCGGTTCTTTATACTTCATTACATTCTCTGATGATCTCTTAAGATTCAGTCATATGTTCCTGTTGAAACACAAGTCCGAACCTTTTGAGATATTCACAGAATATAAGTTAGAAGTAGAGAACCAAAATACGGGTAAAAGTATTATGTCCTTTGATGTGATCAAGGAGGAGAATACTTGAGCACGGAACTCCTGGACTATTTTAAGAAGAATGAGATTCTCTCTCAGTATTACTCCTCTGAATACACCACAGCATAACAGTGTATCAGGGCGGAGCAATAACACCCTATATGATATGGTGTGCTCTATGATGAGTACTACTGAGTTACCTATTTCCTTTGGGAGTTATGCACTTATGAAGTTGCATACCTATTGAATAGGGTTCAAATCAAACCAGTTGCCTACCACTTCATATGAGATATGGAAAGGGAAGAGCCCATATCTTAAGTCAGTTAAGATTTGGGGTTGTCCGGCCTTTGTCTAAAAGTAAAATCCGGACAAGCTCGAGGCAAGGTCTGTTATGTAGAACTGGAAATGTTCCAGCTATACAAACTGCAGCAGATGATTTGATAGAACCAAAGGATTCAGTAGATTCCAACGAACCTCAGCCTCTCCGCCGATCTAGTAGGGTGCCTCACCCACCTGAGAGATACTTTGGTTTCTCTATGACAGTGGGAGCGAGGATTGCATCATGAGATGATGACCCAACTAGTTTCGAGCTGGCCATCTGGAGTGGGACTCTGTAAGAATGGCTGGATGCTTAGCGATCTGAGATGGAATCCTTATACACCAACAAAGTATGGACTTTAGTTGCTATATCTGAAGGGTTAAATCCCCATCAGGAGAAAGTATATCTTGAGAAGATTACTTGGTGTACATGGAAAAGTTGAGACTTTCAAAGCTAGACTTGTTAAAGGTTTGCATCATTGACCAGGTATGGATTATGTTGAAACCTTTTCTAAGGATCTATGCTTAAGTCCATCCAGATGCTACTTGCCACGGCTACATACCATAACTACGATATCTGGTGGTTGGGTGTCATGACAGCTCTTCTAAAATGATGTTTTGGAAGAGAGCGTCTATAAGTACACAGCCAGAGGGCTTCGTAGACAGTGGGAGCAGCGGAAACGTGTGCAAGATGTTTTATGTGATAAAGTAGGCATCGCGGAGTTGGAATGTCTGTTTTGATGTGTTAGTCAAAGAGTTTGACACCATCAAAATGGTAGATGAACCTTGTATATACAAAAAGGTAGTAGGGAGTATGGTGGTGATCCTCGTAGAGTACGTGGATGACATACTCTTGATAGGAAAAGAGTTTCCTATACTACGCTCGGTCAATCTCCGCTTATCACAAGGATTCTCCATATAGGATCAAAGTGATACCTTCTAAATCCTAGGTTTTGGATCTATGAGATAGATCGAAATGGATATTAGAATACTCACTAGTTGTAGTGAGATGGTATCAATTGGTCCTGGGGAGAATCACTGGAAGGGTTCCAGGGTGATAAGGACGACTGAATGTCAGTCACAGGCATTGTCTTTACCCTCAGTTAAGGGACGGTATGTTGGAAGAGTTCCAAGCTAGATACCGTGGCATACTAGACGATAAAGGCTGGATACATCGCTACTTAAGATGCTACCAAGGAGGAAGTCTGGGTGTATATTGGTTCATGAGATGAACTTCGTTCCTCCCATTGTGTGACAGTGGAGTTGTGGTTTATGCCAAGGAACGTCCGTCCCATCAGTGATCCAGACGTATTCTAAGGCAGTATCACCTGATCATGGAGATAGTTGATCTCCAGGGTGATCAAGGTTAGGAGAGCAGACTCAGAGGATAACACGGCGGATCTACTCACGAAGGCCTATTCCCATAGAGAGACTTTTATGGTATGGTTGAATACGAGATACTACAACCACTGCTATAGATGGCCCTAGTGCAAGTGGGAGATTGTTAGTTATATGTATGCCCTAGAGGCCATTACTGTACATAGGATGTATATTGTAGTGGATGCTGGGACATATATAGGGAGGACTTTCTTGCTCGACATGATAGTATGCTATCTGGTTACTCTTTACCTTAACGTGTATACTGATTGTCTCTCTGTTACATGTTGGTAAAGCCCTTAGGATGTGTACTTGACTACCTGGACTGTGATGCGGATCATACTAGTGGGGACATGGTAGTCTATAAGTACATCCTTCAAGGTCCCTAGTCGTGGGTGTATCGAGACGGGGCATCGATATACCAGAGTAGACTAGTGTATACCTTCTCGACCCATACAGATGGGCGATGGATGATCCCATATCCATTGGTGTTTGACATCAGAGATGATATACGGGTGCTCAGTGGAGACTGGGTACACTGGACGGACTCACCGAGAACTCCCAGATGGTATTATACCTTACGTCAGATGGCAGTTCTCTGGTGACACTGGTACAGGTTAGTCTGTAGACCCGAGATCGTCATAGAGTCTTGTGTGATTCCCACTGTGCTTTGATATCCACCTTACCACGTCCAAGAGGGCGTGCAAAACGGTGGTTTTTGGGTACAGTCCCGAATCACATGGAGGCAATGAGCGATAGGAGGGGATTCATCTCTCCCGGTATAGGGAGTTGATGTTGCGCTGTGTTCGATTGGCTATAACCGGAAATCCCTGGCCAAGGTTGCTGAGATTTTCTGGTAAGTGTTACCAGTAGTTTCTCGAACTGTTATAGACCTCATATCGACACGACTTATCGAGCTATTGGGGTCTGACGTTTACCACCCCTAGGCAAGATATGCGACATATCAGACGAACACACCGGACTGTACGGTAAGTGTTACTGGTTGGATTCACAGGAGTGTGAGCGGGCTTGCTTGTCGATCTTCTGATCGCTTAATACCTGGGTGGCCGTTACGTTTAGCAGACCGCTTGCGGCTTGTGGGTGTTTGATATGATCATCACCTGCTGCCGGCGTATTGACGAGTCTTTAGAGTCCTACACAGACGTTTCCTGGCTCAAGCGAAACGAAATAGGAGCGCATATGAGATATGTGCGGGACCGAGAATAATGCGTGTATGTGATACCGTATTCCATTCTCGCGATGAATGTATCGATTGGTTGTATGCGATATAACCTAGTTATCGATTCAAGGATTGATTCGATAAGCCGATACATTGGATATTAGTCGGTTATATGAGATATGACCGGATCTTTAAATCAAGTGTTGATTTAATGATTTAATGCATAATTATATATTTGATATATTACTTTGCATTAACTAGTATTGGTTCACTTTAAATGGATTTTCTCACTTGATGTGCACATTGTATATGTGATATATTTTTTTGTGCACTTGATTGTATCATGTTTGATGATACATGCATGTTTGTGTGTATGTTTAGTTTAAACCTTGGTTAAGTAAATGGTTAGGGTTTTGTTTAATTTATTTATTCATTTATTTATTTATTTCATTTTAGCAAAAAGAGAAATGGTGGCTTGCTTTGTTTTACATTGAAGCTTCATGAAGCTTTGAAATAGTCTACCATTTTTGTTTCATGCCTAACCTAACCATTCACCTAACCTTAGTTTACTCTCTACACATAACCATGGTTGCAATATGATACTTATCATATTATTTTCTATTTTGGAAATACTTATGATATTATCATCATCTTCTTCTTCTTCTTCTTCTTTAAGAAGAAAGCTTGCAACCATTAATGGCATCTTGAGAAAAAGAGCGAGAAATCCAATTCTAAAGTGAACCAACTTCCTATTTCTTCATCCTCTACCACTTGCCATGTAGTATAGGGTGTTTTCTTCACAAGTTTCTTGACTTGGTGAAGTTGGAGCTTGATCTTGTGTTGCCTCGACGTAGATCATCTTCGGCATCGAAGTCGACGACCTAGCCCGCCCATTTCTGCGATGAAACCACCGCGAGAGTCCGGGATCCGATGGGTACAGCGGAGGGACTTCATCACGGAGCCGAGGACATGGAGGACCTGATCTACAAAGGTTGTATTTCCGTTCACTTAGTGCTAAAACAGTTTAGTAGCTTGTAGTTTCGCCTAATCTCTAGTCAACGATCCGTATTATGGTTTGTAGGCACCGGAATTTTTTGAAATTGGCATGGTTGATGCCTTGTGAGACCTCCTTAGAGTGCCTAGGAACCCTACACTATCCACCACGACAAATCCGCAACATCACAGCACAACACAGAACATCAACGCGAATCTCACGTTCGCAAACCCGTCTAAAAGAACTATAGCAATCAGACGCGGTTTACCGCTCGAATGACATTCACGGTCGGAGATATAATGTAAGCACTGTAAACTAACGTGTTTAAATTTTGATCGACTTAATATCACAAAGTGGGCCCCACGTAAATCTACTGTATAGTAACAAAATCTGGGTCCAAAAGATATATACCAAAAACCACAATTTACCCAAGAGAAGCAACTGTACAAATTTGGATCAATGATCCCACAGATTGGTCGCGGATGCGCGGTCAAACCCTAGGTTTGACCGCGATTCCGCGGTGGTCTTGAAGGGTCACGTGACCGAATTTGTACCATGTGCTTAGAAAAGCCTGCTGAATTTTCTGTGATGTGTAAAATTATTTTTAGAACCATTTTAAAATCGACAGAAACTCAGAATTGAAAAGTTGTAGTTTTTGATATTCGGTACGATCGATATTTTAAACGCGTTAGCACAAGTTAGTAAAGCAAAATGGTGAGGCTCTGATACCACTGTAAGTCTACGGTAGCGTCCCGACCGTCAACAGACGCCAAATGCGGAACAAAAACATTTTAACTGGCGCTATCGTATACTATAACCCGGATCTGCCATTATTGATAAACTAACAAACTGTAAAGAGGGTAGAAAGGTTATACCGAATGATCCAAGTCCTTCGTTCTTTAACCATCATCCCACGCTCTGTTGCGGCTGCTCCGTTCTCGTCGATCTCCGATCTCCTCGTCCAGGTGGCACCACGTCAACGGATCTTTAAACGGGCTCCCGCCTCTGACTCGAGGCAACTCGGTTGTCAAGTTTGCTAAAAGAGACGACCAAGATTGATGTGGAGAATGAGTAGAATACTTTGTCTCACTTCGTCCAAAGCCGTGGACGAACGGTTAATGAATTTTCCACTCGAATCGGGTGATGGAATGAAAGAAGCTATGAAATTTCCATACACCACAAACTATCATCTTTTTAAAACAAAAACCATGAATCCTTCACCATGAGGGGCCGGCCATTTATAGGGAAGGAGGAGGGTGAGTGTAGGATCAAGGAAGGAGGGTAACCATAAACATGAAGCTTATCATAACCATAAATGAAAACATGACTCACTAATGACACCTAGTGTGAACACATTAATGAAACAATGAGTCACCTAAACTAGTCATCAACTAATAAATGCCAAGATGAGTCACAAGCCACCTCATCATCCTAGAAGCTTCCACACTCATCTTAAGAAAAGATAAATCCGTCTTTAACCGAATGATAAAGACGGGTGATAGAAAACTGGAAACTGGCAACTTCCAAAAGAGATCCTGAAACGAATTTCTGGATAACCCCGTAACAGTATAAACATACCCGCATTTGTATTACGACCGAATACAAATGCAACTGAGACAAAGATATTATATCTACACGGCATAATACTCGGATCCGGCTTAAACCAAAGCCCACCAGTATTATCTGCCCGAAATATGACACGTATGTAAACGCATGTGCATTTTCCGAACCCTGCCATAAAACCATACGGCCTCTACAACGTTTCACCCGAACTTGGGAAACTGTCTGTGGGGGACTCTAATGACTCGTCAGTACCCTGGCAGTGGGTTTAACCACAAGCCGTCAGCGGCACTAGCTGTGCGTAACGGCTGTCCATGGACTGACCTCAAGGGAGGCCGATGGGCGAACTCATCCGGAAACCATACTGAGCCTAACAGTGACAATGTATATACATTCCGGTCCGTTCGTCTATGAGTATTGCATATCTGCCTAGGGGGCTAGTAATGTCAGACCCCCAATAGCAGTATAAGCCGTGTCGGAGTGTAGCCTAAAAACACCCTGAGATACTACTGGAGTACCTACCAGTAAATCTCCTGCCACGGCCGTGGGCTTTGTGTAATGGCTCTCCTAGACACAGCACGATCTCACCCCCAATACCGGGAGAGACGAATCCCCTGCCGATCCGCTCACGTGCCTCCATGTGGCTCGGGACTGTACCCAAAAACTACCTGTTTGCACGACTCCTTTGATCCGTGGTAGGGTAGAAATCAAAGCGCAGTGGGAATTCACACGAGACAAATGACGACCTCAGGTCGATGAACTAACCTGTACACATGTCACCAGGGAACTGCTATCTGACGATATGTATAATACCAACTAGCAGGTTCCCGGCGAGTCCTGTCCGGTGTACTCATAACCCAATGAGCACCTGTATACATCTTAAGTGATCCAACTGACACCAGTGGCTTGTGAGACCGGTCACCGCCCCTCGTCGGGGTCTCGACTGTATACACTAGTCTACTCCGGAGTATCGATGCCCTGTCTCGAAACTCCCACGACTAGGAACCACAATTAAGGATATGCTTATAAACCACCCAACTCTCACGTATATGATCGCCATCATACTGTTGGTAGTAAAGCAAGATCCTAAGGGCTCTATCAAAGTGTAACAGTGATCAGTCACCTGAACCTGTACACGACTGATAAAGGCAAACCAGATAGCATACTATCATCCTGAGTAAGACTGTCCTACCGGTATAGGTCCCCCGCAATCATTGCAATCACGTACCTGCGATCCAATAATTGACTCTGAGAGCACTATCTCCAACACCTGGTAGCCCGTCACGTATGGCTAATACCTCTGACGTGCTAGT
Organism: Agapanthus africanus; assembly: GCA_030015575.1. Taxonomy (NCBI): domain Eukaryota; kingdom Viridiplantae; phylum Streptophyta; class Magnoliopsida; order Asparagales; family Amaryllidaceae; genus Agapanthus; species Agapanthus africanus. The sequence continues at coordinate 240,811,077 of JASDDO010000031.1, forward strand.
GGTTAAATCCATAGCCAAAGTATTGACGTGTCTTTAGAGCCCCCACAGACCGTTTTCTCAAGTTTCGGGAGAAACGCTGTAGAGGCCGTATGGAGATATGGTAGGGTTCGATCAGATACGTGCGGTATTGCACGGATCATGATCGGACGGATAATACTAGCGGGCTTTGGTTTAAGCTGGATCCTAGTATTGTACACTGTAGATTTTGTCTCTTTGCATTTGTATTCGGTTGGAATACAAATGCGGGTATGTATATACAGTCGCGGGGTTTTCCTGTAATTTATTACGGGATCAGTTTTCTGAAGTTGCCAGTTTGTATTCCGTTTCGTCCAGTTTTCCTTTATTCCTTCTTGGCCGGATTTTTCTGATGGAGGGGTTAATTTGCAGTTGTGCAACTTAGCATTGTGGAGGGGGTTTCTTGTAAATGGAGGATTATGATCAATCTAGCATCTTTGCTTTTCTTCTTTCATGATGGCTAGCATTTATGGTGATTAGTTTTGAAAGGATGGGATTAGAAATAGAAGTGACATTATTATCATCACATTGGTTATGGTCACCATTTTGCTTTTACTACACTCACCTCCCTTCATGCTTTTGGTTTTTTCTCTCCTCATTCTTGATAGGGGCCGGCCACAATTTGAGAGAGGGGAGAGGTTCATTTTGTGAGTGGAAATTCTTCATCTCATTCTTTGCTTACACCAAAAAAAAATTCCCAAGTTCATTTCAAAGTTCATTCCACCTCCATCAAATAGCAACTTCAAACCCCAAGAGACAAAACATCCTACACTTCGCCTACAGTATTCTTGGACACGTCGACTCGCCAACTTCGTGCCCGAGTTGCCTCGGTCCAGAGGTGGGAGCCCGTAAAAGAACCCGGCGATGTGGTGCCCGTTCCGACGAGGAGATGAAGACCGGATATTCCGCGAGGAGATCGGAGTGGAGGCCGTAGACTGAAGGACACGGATCGCTCGGTATAGCTTTCTACCCATCTTCTAGTTTGCTAGGATTAGGTTAATGGCCCGATCCGGGTTTATAGTGCGCGGTAGTGCCGGTTTACAAGTTAAAGAAAAGTTTCATTTCCGCATTTTGGCCACGTTCAGACGGCCGGGGCGCTGCCATGCACTTACACTGGTATCAGAGCCTCGCCATTAACCTAGTCTAGTTTGCTCTAACGTGTTTACAAATTCGATCGAACGGATTTTCCAAAAACCGTGTTTCCATGTCGTACTTTCTGTCGAATTTTTCTGTGCTCTAAAGATTATTTGGTACATTAGAAAATTACGTGCAGGGTTTTTTATGAATTCTGTGAAAATTTGGTAGGCTGATGTTACTGTAGCGCGGCGGATCCGCGACCAAAACCACGTTTTGGCGGCGAATCCGCGGCCGTACTGTAGATTCAGTTCACCAAATTTCTACAGTGGCTCTCTGACATGGAAATAGGGATTTTGGTATGTTCTGTTTGGGCCCAGATTTATTTTGAGTGCTACAGTTGTGCTTGGGGCCCACTCCGGAAAATTTAGTCGATCGAAAATTTTAAACATGTTAATTCACAGTATTTACATTATATCTGCGACCGTGAATGTCATTTGATCGATAAATCCTTTCTAACTGCTATAGCCCTTTTAGACGGATTTGCGAACGTGACATTCACGTTGATATTCTGTGTTGTGCTGTGATGTTGCGGATTTGTCGTGGGGATAGTCTGGTTGCAATGGTAGTACAATTTTGGTATTATGTACATTTGATATTGCAGGGCGAGCGTCCGACATGTGGACTGCCGTTACTGCCTGTTTGTATATTATTCTTTTGGGGCACGACCGGGCTGAGGTCGATGTACCCGTTGTATATATTTTACTTTTTGTACTAGGATTACCTCGCGGAGGGGTGCACGGATAGCCGGGTTCTAGAGGGAAACGGGCCCGCATCTCATGGCGTTGAGACGGAGGGGGCTTCACTCTAGAATTGGCGGGCTATTCGCCGCACTCGTAGGGGGTATAGGTTGACCCAGGAGGGGTGCCCAAGTTACCGGATTCCGTGAAGTGCTGGGTGGTCCATTCACGTTGCTGAAGGGGGCTACCTCGCTTCAGGTTTTGGCGGGTAACTTGTCGCGCCCGTAGTGGTCTAGGATTTCATTGCACAGGCTATCCACACGACCAGGGGAACGTCGGGTTTCAGTAGCGGCTCTATAAAACCCGGGGATCCCAGATATCTGTATTGTTCTGTGATGCTTATTACTTTTCTGTGATGTTGCATTTTATCACGCCTTGAGCAAATATTATATATTGATATATATACTAGTAGATGTTGTATATGTTTTGCATCCGCGCTAGTCCAGTCCCCACTCTGTCGTTAGTTAAGTAACCTAACGGGTGATGACGGGACCCAGGGGCGAATGCGGATGGCATATACGTACATCATTATTTTCGTTCTTTTGTGGTGTGATCAATTGATGGGACTGCGTTGATTCGGATCAATGCAAGCTAAACAAACCTATTCTGATGTTGTTGGAACAATTTTTCAAAGCTGTTATTGCAAAGGCGTTCTCTTTTGTTTTGCACAGTGGTATTTGGTTATGAATATCCAGCACCTCAGTCGACGAGGCAAGGGCCGAGATCCCTTCACCGGGAGTGACCCCTTGGACAGAAGTTTGCGTCAGGGCAATAACTTCACTATAGTCGATTACTTTTGCTTTGCATCGTGGTATTCAGTTGGAATATCCTGTACCTCATTCCACGGGGAAAGAGCCGAGATCCCTTCACCGGGAGTGACCTCTTTTGCAAAGGTTTTCGTCACTATATTTTTATAAAAGCTATCTGGTTCCTTCAACGATATCAAGTTCATTACGTTAAAGGTTTTTCGCCAGAAACCATTCGTAGCCCTCCGTCGTTTCGGACGGGTAGCACGTAGTATTCATGCTATGTTTGTTGACCTTCGTCAAGGCATAGTGTATGGTAGCTGCTTGTTAGATAGATGCGTTGGTTTGGGACAGTCGTATATCCTTGTTGACCTTCGTCAAGGGCTTATACGGGTGGGTTCAAATTAACATGGACAATGACGGGTAGAACTTGACATGTGACTTATGATTTGTTGACCTTCGTCAAGGTCATAAGAGCATGGGGCAAAAATCACATCGGGGGTTTCTAAAGAAACTGAAACTTGCCAGATATGCGCATACCTTCTGGAGTGTGATAACGTGAGCGGATTCCGTCACGTTATCATGCGATGATAGTTGGATCCCGATTCCCACTGATGAGTTAGTTTACTCCTCGGGTGATCCCGACTAATTCTTCTTTCAGGTTTGGGGAAGAATTTGACGTTACAGTGGGCAGTTTCCTGATTAGATAAAGTGATAACCATTCTGATCTAGGTTAGAATGCACGCTGAGTGTTTCTTTTCTCTCTCTCTCTCTCTCTTTGGCAGCGACCATGACCCGACCCTTGACTATGACTCATTGACCAAAATTAAACGAACCTTCTTAAACACTGGCTTTTGGATTGTCAGAGTTTCATACCTCATTGTCACTCCTACTTTTACCCTATTCTCCAGGACACCCCGTATTACTACGAACGTCCACTTCCATTAGACAAAACCATCGTATGGTTATATACGAACTCGAAGGAATTTATTCGAGGATGGTTTCCGGTTCTGGAGAAAACGAATAGGTTTATTCAGTTGTCTTTTCCTTTTACCTTCTCTTAGGTTGCGAATACTCCTTGGTTTAGGAGATAGTACACCTATTACGCAAATTGGATATTCTTCTTCCAAACCTTAGGCTGGTGCCGAACGGTGGGGAATGAAGAAAACCAATTAGCATAACGATGGTGTACAGAAGGTATTAAGTAAAGACATATCAAGGGATTAGTAAGAGGGCAAAGTAAATTGCGACTGCTATTCACGACCAAACCAAGTATTTCTTCGCCAATCCTAAATCACCTTTGTATTTATCCAGGACACTCCGTATCACTACGAAGATCCACAGTTTATTGGATACTCCATCGTATGGTTATATACGAACTCGAAAGGAACTTGTTCCAGTTCGGGGATGGATTCTGGTTCAGGAGAAATATGAATAAGGTTTATTCGGTTGTCTTTTATCTTCACCTTCTCTCGCATTGCGAGTGCTCCTAGGATTAGGACAATACACCCATTATGCTTATTGGATAGTCTTCTTCCAAACCATAGGCTGGTGCCGAACGGTAGGGAAGGAAGAAAACCATTTGGCCTAAAGGGGTGTACAGAAGATAATGACTAAAGACAAATAAAGGGATTTGGAGAGATGGGAAAGAATTATACGGTTACAGTTGTGAATCTGGATAATGGAAGAGGCATTACTAGGAATACCGGGATACCCCATCGAAACATTTCAATATTTCAGTTTCACTGTGCACTGTTAGAAGAAAACTGATTTCCCAATTAGACACTTGCTCCAGGGTATGTATTTACCAGGTTTGATTCTCACATCTGTATGGTTTTACAGATGATGAGTGGGAGTAAGTTATTGGGAATTAGGTGATCATCCTCATTATACCGGGATTCGTTGTAATTGGTGATATTTGAGGAAGTCACCTGGGTTGTTTGCCGGACGGCAAATATTTGGTTTTGAATATCCGTTGTTATGCACCAATTTCAAATTGATATATCTGTACGTCTATTTTTATAGAGCGAGATATAACTTTTTGAAATTATGTCTATGACATTTACCTATATCAGTGGATGGTTAGGTAAGGAGCATTGAACAGCGGTGTAATTCTTCTTAACCATAAGTACAGTTTTCAACCTACGACACACAGTGAATGAGTCACTAGACTCAGGGGACTTATATAGAGTATTGTATATTGTCAAGTGTCCATTAGGACGGAGGGGTTGGTCCTCGTACTATATTCGGTTTACTTATGACTTCTCTAGTTTTTAGACAAGCGTTTCATAGAAACACAGGGTCCAAGTTTTGAGAAGTTATAGGTATAAGAGTAAAGTAGAGAACCAGGTATTGCAAGTATCGGGATTCTTCAAGGTGATCGAAGATGTAGATACTTGTGTATGGTATTCAGTTAATAGTAATGATTAAGAGAACTTGCTTCTCTTTCAGGTTACTCATAATTGGAAGCATTCCTAAGTTGAGTAACGTTGATCGGCCTCCTTCCATTTAGTTGACATGCACTGGAGACAGCTGCATGATTTGAATCTGGTTCCAATTAAATCAGTGCCTCTGTTTCTATATTGGATATAGAACGGTTCATATCTTAACGACGTTAAGATACGGGGAGTTGTCTGGCTTATGCTTAAAACCAGACTCTGGATAACTCAAGGCACGTTTCTGTAGTGGCTGTTTGTGGGTTGACCCGGGCTATGACGAGGGGTAACTTTCTACCATCTGGAAGATCAATAGTGATATTGTTCTTGACTCACCACGGTTTTAATAAAAATGGATTTTTCAGAAAACAGTAGTGGGAGTATGGTAGAACTGGAAGTAATTCCAGAACCGTAAACGATTACTGAAGATTTGATAAGAACCTAAAAATTCAATCTGGTTTAACATTCCATTGGCCACTCCGCAGACATGATGGGTAACCTCAGGCACCCGAGAGGTACTCCAGTAGCCTCAAGGACGGTGACAGGGAGGTTCTTGTTTATCCAGACTTGCCATTGCTGTTGCTCCAAGCTGTGAGACCCGGCAGGAGGATGAGTATAGCGTCGTTCTGAACTAGCTTTAGAAGTGTACGTCTATATGACTCTGCCAGAGGGTTGTCGTAGTCAGTGGGAGCAGCGGAAGCATAGTGGACAAGTGGCTTATGTCTATTTATAGACTAAAGTAGATATAGCGGAGATAAATCATCTATTTCTGATGTGACAATCATAGGTTTGACTTCATCAGAATAGGGGATGGATCTGTTAAGAAGGTAGTAGGGTGTGATGTCCTGGTATTTGGATGACATACACAGAGTAGGAAATGAAATTCCTATACTACGGACGGTTATACTTTGGTTGTCACACAGTAGTTTCTCCACATAGGAATTGGATATTATATCATACATTCTGGTTACTAGATCTATTGTTTTAGATCTAGATTTGGGAAGTGTCCCAATCAGGGTACTTAGACAGCATTCTAAAAGTGTTTTAGAATGGACGACTCCTGACACGGTAGTCTACCTACAGGTGATGGAGTCACCCTCTCTAAAGGTGTCTTACAGACTAAAGGGGAGAGGGATGTGCATGATTGGCAGATCACTTGCTTAGGCAATTGAGTCAATCATGAGATGTTAAGTACCACACCAGATGTTGTTTTTGCAATAGATGCAATAAGTTGATATTAATCCTATCCTGGAGAAACGATCGGTAGCAGTTTTGGAACATAAGTGGATGTTCTAGGGATTTGATAACGGCAGCCTCCTTTAGGAGACGATTATCATTTCAGGCTTCCAAGGTGACCTGGATGACAGAGTGGCTGTCTGAGTTATAGTTTTCCCTCTGACGAGGTGCAGTAGTTTGGACAGGAGGTCCAAGCGGATACTGAGGGAGGCATGGCGCAGGATACTGATTAAGTTCAGTTGACGATACAGTCTAAGAAGTTTGGATTTGGAGTTCATTTATGAGCTAGGTCCCATCAGATATCCAGACATATTCTAAAATAGGTATTACTCATTTCGGGAGATGGCTTTCTCCGCGAACTTGAGATAAAGGGAGACATAGAAAGAAACATCTGAGCGGATCCACTCACCGAGGCTATTCCTCGAACGCATTAGTTTCACAAACAGGTTTTGTGAGATTGATTTTAGAGGAGTTGGGTGTTCGGTATCACACGGGCTGTGAGTATGCGACATCACAATAATTAGCCTTGAGTGCAAGTGGGAGATTGTTGGGTATAGTGCCCTCAGAGTCAATTATTGGATCACAGGCACGTGATTGCAATGATTGAGAGAGGACCTATGCCGGTAGGACAGTCTTACTCGAGATGATAGTATGCTTCTGGTTTATCTTTATCATCGTGTACTGCTTTAGGTGACCTTACAAGTAACTATTGCACGTTGATAGAGCCCTTAGGATTCTTGCTTGACTGCCAGCAGTATGAAGGCGATCATATACGTGGGAGCTGGGGTCTATAAGAACATCCTTAAAAGGTCCCTAGTCGTGGGAGTTTTCGAGACAGGGCATCGATACTCCAGAGTAGACTAGTGTATACAGTCGAGACCCCGACGAGGGGCGGTGGCCGGTCTGATACCATGACGGGTTACACTAGCGCCGTGGCCAACTTCCATGGCCAAATGCAGAACAAAAATTTTATAGCGATACGAAACTTGGCGCTAGAATAAACCTAAACTGGATCGTTACCATAAACCTAGTTAGCATGTTAGGGTTCTATCTACTATGATAGAAAGTATACCTAAAGAATCCAAGTCCTTCGGGTCTTCGATCCTCTCCTTAAGCTCCTCGATGGAAGTATGGATCGTGCTTGAACTTCGGCCACCTTGTGTCAACGATGATCCACCCGAAAGTTCCAACTTGAGATAACTAGAATACTTAGCTTGCTAATCTAAGTAGACTAGAGTGAGTAGAGTGTGATTTAGAGTAGCTTATCTCACTAAACCCTTGATTCTCAACTCATGAGACACTAGGGCTAGAGAGGAAGAAGAAGAGAGCAAGTTTTAGGAGAGAGAATGTATTTGTGATGATGATAATAAAAAATGGAATGACTAACTTATATATGACCATTTGTCATGGAAAATATCTCACAAAAAAATCTATGGTCAAAAATATCTTTCACAAAATATCTATGGTCAACAAGTCAACCCAAGTCAAACGGTCAACCAAGTAGCCATTGTAGGGTGTTTTTCGTCACCCTATTGAGATGGGAATATGTGCGTGCTTTTCAGGCGCATTACAGATTCCCCCTGCCTAGGGTAGGCTGGGGTTTATTGATTGTGGGGATCCGAATCTCCGGCAGCCGCGGACTATGCTGCCGTTAATTACTCATCGCCTTTGGAACGAGGGAACCTCCGATTAACGGGTCAAACAGGTCATGCGAACTCAATGTGCAGTGTACGTCTGTTGTGTTTTGAAAGGGTTTTGGATATATTGGGGGCCTCGCAGAGTTTTTACGGGGGTCCCGCTATCCGGATAGCGGGCTGGGAGTCAAGGGGGCTAGCAGACCCCTTGCGGGGTGTGGGGCAGCGCCCCATTAGAATTTTTTTCTAACAGGGACAGTGTCGTGGAGTATGTGTGTGTGTGTATAAAGGGAAAAGGCATCCAAAGGATGCGTGGGGGCCAGCGCCTCGCATGCATGGCACGCAGGCGCTGGGCGCGAACGCTCTGGGCTCTGGGCGCTAGCGCACTGGGCGCTGGGCGCGAGCGCTCTGAGCGCTGGGCGCACCACGTGCTCGGTACGTGGGCACGAGCGCTCTGGGCGCTGGGCGCGAGCGCTCTGGGTGCCCACCACGTGGGCGATAGCACCCTGGGCGCTGGGCGCACCACATGCTCGGCAAGTGGGCGATAGCGCCCTGGGCGCTGGACGCTGGGCGTCAGACAGAAAGGGGACTTTGGTCCCTACACTGGGAGCCGTGCACCCGATTTGTGGAGTTAAACTCCTAAAAAGTTTAGAAATGATCAAAAGGGCTGCTTTGTTTCTCCCTTTGGCTCTGGATCTTCCCAATATAGGATTTTTGGAGATGGGTCTCCTCCTTCCTCCTTTGTTGGCTGGGTCTTGAAGAACAAGAAGTATGAGATTTTAAAAATCTCTTATTTTTAAGATCTGATGGAAGATCTAAGTTCTCTTTTGTGGGTTTTGTCGTGAAAAACTATTTAGTTTTTTGAAAAGAAAGAGTAAAACTCTTGATTTAATTGAAAAAGGGGAAGAAGTTTTAGAACCTTGATAAAGGAGCAGGAGGCACAAAGAACCCTAGTTTTTTGGGAAATGAAAAGTCTATTAGATATTTTCATCATGTTGCCTCTTATAGTCTTACACATTTATATATAGCCCCTTGGGCTTTACAAAATCGCATTTTGTCTATCACATGGCTCATGTGTTATTTCTTTTTGCATATAAACCATGGCTTACAAAAATTTGGCTTTATGCCCATTTTGTTTACATTCATGCATAAAAAAATTACATAAAAGTTATTTATTACATGACTTTTTATTTTGGCATGGAGGAGGGCCGGCCACTTCATGTTCGGACTCGATCTGGGCATGGGCCCACTTGATTTGGGCTTGGGCCCACTTGGCACTTAGCTTGGAGTTGACCATGACTTTGACTTGTTCAACCGGAGTGCAATTTTCGACTTCAACAAAGTGCGCCCATCAATAAACGCACACCACATATGTGAGTCGTGTGCATGAAATTGATGGATTTTCTTTCACGTGGAGGCGACTTGCCTTGGTTCCCACTTTTTGGGATGCACTGCCCTTTTTACAACATGGATGGTCGACGCTTGACGCGTCGACGCTTGATCCGGAGCGATTTGCGACATGGACGGTCGACGCTTGATCCAGAGCGGTTTGGTTCCCGATTTGTGGGAAGCCTGCACTGTCTTTTTTGCGACATGGACGGTCGACGCTCTAGCCCGGAGTGATTTGGTTCCCAATTTGTGCGAAGTCTGCACTGCCCTTTTTGCGACATGGACGGTCGACACTCTGATCCGGAGCGATTTGGTTCCCGATTTGTGGGAAGCCTGCACTGCCCTTTTTGCGATATGGACGGTCGACGCTTGACGCGTCTTCTAGACGGAGTGTCCTTGGTAGACTTTTTCCTGGCCCGCAGTGATCTGGTTCCTGCTTTGTAGGAAGCCTGAAACTGACAGGACTCGCTGTTTGCTATTTGTTGGTGGTGGAAATTGTAAAGGTGGTGTTGTTAAATAATGCTAATTGCAGAGAGCAGAATATACATGAACTTGTGCAATGGATAATTTTGATGGTAACCCGGTCCACGGACATCACTTGCAAGTTACATGCTGCGGTGTTGGGAGTTATAGGCATTATTGATAGATTCTTGAATTTGGAAAAATTTCAGGCCCTGTTTGGAAATGGAGTTAAGTTTTCTAAACTGTAGTTTGATAAAGTTAGCAAAACAAAACTTCAATATCCTAACTTTGCTTTGTTTGGCAACCATTTTGGAGTTGAGATAATTGCAGTTATCTCAGCTCTAGATGTTGAGATAATTGCAGTTATCTCAACTCCAATCTAATCAAGTTTTGTAAACTCCATTTTTGGAGTTTGGGGCTTGCAAACCACAATTTGTATCGTCTAGCTCCACTTAAAAATAAACTACAGTTATCCCAAACTCCATATCCAAATAGGGCCTCAATGGTGTGATTTTTTAACAGGTCTTTAAATAACCTGCTAAGTATCTTCCCACTTGATTTTATGGTTGTGACTTGTGAGCCCAATACATATGCATTTAAATTTTAAATCATTTCCCTAAGTAAGAAATGATTCACCCATCATCGATAAGTACTTTTCATGAATCTATAGATGTAGTCGTCAAACAAAAATTGTCTACATTCTACCACACGTTTTCCTTTCCATATTAACTTCACCCAATTCTTTGATTCAATTATCAAACACAAAGTTTCTTCTTGACCACATTTATATCTATTTCCAAAATGATACTTAAATTCCAATTACATAGCCACATATCCATATTTACAGCCATAAATTATACTTGAACAATCACCCATCACCATAATGTATAACATTGTGGTATGAGCATTAACTTTGAATTCAGAAAGAATATTCACAAGCCAATGCTACAATAGAAGTTCATAAATATGCTTTCAATTTTTTTAATACTAGCACGTAAGCCTAACTACCGCACACAACACAACCACTCACACAACACACACAAACACACAACACGCACGCATCCAGGGGACCCATAATAAATTTGCCTTGAAATCGTTAAATTATGGTCACTTCCCCTCCTGGCGATCGAACCTTGCACTATTCCGAGTAGAGGAAGTGCCATACCAACAGAGCTATTACCGGTTTTCTTGATTTTGAAAAGCTAAATAAATTAATGCATAACAAAACACAATGTACATGCCTATTTAAGTACTTATCGATACATATACATAATATTTTAATATATCTAAAGCATGATTTTCTAATTCCTTTCAATAGACAAGTGGATAATGGAGAAGTATTAGGAAGAAGCTCTTTAGATATGCTGCTATCATACAATAATATGTCTGTTGTTATTAATGTCATGATTAAATTATATAGAATTTATTGGTCCAAATGACTTTGTTTGTCATAAAAACATGTCTACTTATTTCTTGGATGATTCATCCATGTAATTCCATTGGACGAAATTTCTCTTTTATAGGAAGATAAATTCGCATAATGGTATCACTATAGGATACTCCAATATGATCAAATGGACTCATTGGATTACTTAACAACATAGACATGACATGGATAAATGGATTCCACAAATCATAAAATATGTAAATATGTCCCCTTGTGCATTTTTGTAGTCAGAGGTCTATTGTGGTCAACTGAGCATTGGAAATGAGTCACATATCTATTTTACTTATTTACTTTTCTAATCTCTCATTTATCGTACATAAGTTCTGAAAATCTTGCTTTTCTTAAAACATGTTCCAAGTTCAAAGATGAAGGTAACATATTTCTCTAGAAAGGTTCATGTACTAGTCAAGAAATGGATGAGGTTAACAGTTGCTCCAAAACCATATCAGACAAAAGGCAACACTTTGAGAAGTAAATAATGGGGAAATTATACCCTCAGGAGTGAAGCCTTAAGAGAAATAAATAGTAGGAAAGTTGTTACATTGGGAGGGATTTTTTCTGCTATGCCCCCAATGCACTTTCAACTATTTTATTGATGCACTTACGTAAAAAATATAAACACCTCATCTTATTAGATATTCTTAATTGGTCCTATGTCATTATAAATGGTTCAATACCTTAATCACTAAATGCCGAGGCTTACATAGTTCTTATTATCAGTCCAACATGGCAACGTCGAACTAGGCATCCTATAGAGTTAGCATTGAAGTCCAATGTTGTAAAGAACGGATTCGGAGTTTGTTCGGTTGGCCGGCGAATAAGAATATCCGGTTTATTCGGTGAATATTCGGTTTATTCAAATTATATGGCCACCAATATTTTCATATAAATATTATATATAAAAATTCAAAAAAATATAAAGATATAGAAAACTAATATACTCGTAGCCTAAAAGTAAGGCGTTCGAACTAAATCGGAAGATTGTCGGTTCGACTCTCGGTTGAGAAAGAAGAATAGAAGAGAAAAATGAGGAGAGAGTGTTTGCAAAATAATAAGTGTAGATCACACTTGTTTTTTTAATTAAGTTGTGGATCCCATACTTGATTTTTTTGTTGGGGTTTTATTGTTTTCGGCCTAATGGACCAATTCGGCCGAATATTCGCACATGAATATACGGTTTGTATGGCGAATATTTGGTTTGACCAAATATTGTAGGATTTGTTCCTTTTGTCACCGAATCCAATATCCGTCCGAATATTCTGTTTTCTCAACAATGTTGAAGTCCACAAATGGCAAATTCCTTTCCATTTAAGTGGCACAAACTAATTTCAATTAGTAATGTAAATATGTAATATATTTGATATTTAGAATTAGATAATTTATTTAATTCATAGTTGAGGACTAACTGTCATATCTATCTACTATTATACTGCCAAAGGAGGGGGTGTAGGAGGCACGTGAAAGAACAACGTTCTAATTTATCGTCACCTAAGTAATGATGGCGTGTCATCTTATTATGGCATGTGCGATGCACATAATTTAATTAATAAGACGTAAAATTTAAAGATATTTGTTCTTAAGTTAGATCACTTTAATTTTTTTTTTTAGAAATATCTTAAATATTTAAAATAGCGAAGTTATTAAATTTCTAAAATAAAGAGTCCTACGGAAAACATTTAAAATCTATATTATTTTAACCGATTTTTTAAAAATTTATTCTCAAACTTTTGTCCATCGTTCTAAATATACAAACATGAATCACATGTGCTAAATACTAGTAAGAATAATGTGTCGAGTGTTCAAATGTTGACACCAATACAAAATCTATTTTATTTAATTCTATTGAAATAGAAAATGGAATATAAATAAATTGCATCACCAACAGTAACAAGTAACAAGCTGGTCATGCCAAATCCAAACCTGATGCAGGTTAGCATGAGTTCTGCAGCTGCAGCCTATGCAGTACGGGTTCGGATACGAATACAGGATACGATACGATACGATACGGATTCGCAGATTTGCAAGGTTTAGGTAGGATTCATTCTGTTTGTTTAAATAAATGACTTTTAATCAAAAAAAAAATGTAAATTCTGCATAAGTAAATAATGGTCGCTTATCTATGTAGGAGATGTTAATCCTGGAATTCCTACTATGGTTTCAACAATTTTTGGAGTGGATGGAATCATAAGATTGCTTGCAGGTAATTTCAGTGCGTTTCTTCATAAAGTTCTCACTTTTTAGTAATGTGCAAACTATAATGAATGAATTACCCTATGCATGAGTGTTGGCATAAAAGCTATTGTTTTAAGAAAGAAAACCTTTCCCCAAACATTCACACTGGTTATATTATAATTACTCCTAGATGTGCTAACAGTACAAGCTTATTGCCTACCATTGTTCTAATGACGTGCAAAATAAATAAATCAATTACCCTGGACTTAAGTGTTGGCACAGAAGCAATTGTTCTTACAAGCTGTTGCCTTTCCCGAGCATTCACATAAGCTAGGTTCTAAATATTACAAGAATGTGCTAACAGTAAACGCTTATCGCCAACACATTGGATTTCCATACGGTCATGCGCATTTGTAATTAGAAATCAGTATTGAAAATAAAAACAACATAAAGCGTAGCGCTCTGCTACCAACCAGGAAAGACGCAAATAGCATAACATATAACATAAGTTACCAAATTTATTATTACTTTAATATAAAAATATAAATATAGTTATACTAATGTAAAAAAATAATAAAATAACTCTACAAATTAAGTAATAACTTTGTTTTATAAATCTAAGGAACTACTAAGTGTAAGTGCACAGCGGCGGCCCGGCCGTCAATCCGACGCCGGAATGCGGAAACGAAAACTTTTCTATAAACTAGAACCGGCACCACCGCGCACTAAAAACCCAGATCGGGCCATTAACCTAACTCTTGTAAACTAGAAAATGAGAAGAAGGCTATACCGAGCGATCCGTGTCCTTCGGTCTTCGGCCTCCACTCCGATATCCTCGCGGAACCTCCGGTCTTCATCTCCTCGTCGATATCCTCGCGGAACGGGCACATCGCCGGGTTCTTTTACGGGCTCCCACCTCTGGACCGAGGCAACTCGGGCACGAAGTTGGCGCGCCGACGAGCCCAAGAAATGCTGTAGGCTAGTGTAGAATCACTTTGTCTCAATAGGATGAAGTTGCCTTTGATGATGGAGAAGAGAAAAGGACTTTGGAGTGAACTAGTATTTTTCTAGCAAGAAGAATGAGGGATCAATGATTTTTTCTCTACCAAAAATGAAACCCCCACCCCCTCCTAGTAGTGGCCGGCCCCTATATCATGGAAAGAGGAGAGAGATAGAAAATGCATATATCAATATGTGAAGATAATTATCAAATTATCTCACATCAAAAACTTATCAAATCCTAATCAAAACCCAATCACCATAAATGGAAAGGATAAGATTAAAATGGAATCTAATGATTCAAGAACCATCATGAAGCCACAAATACAAATAACCCCTTCCACAAAGGTAATTTGCACAACTGCAAATAACCCCCTCCATCGGAAAAGTCCGGCCGAGAAGGAACAAAGGAAAACTGGCCGGAACGGAATACAAACTGGCAACTTCAAAAACTGATCCCGAAATAAATTACAGGAAAATCCCGCGACTGCATATACATGCCCGTATTTGTATTCCCGCTGAATACAAATGCAAAGAGACAAAATCTACACTGTACAATACTAGGATCCGGCTTAAACCAAAGCCCGCTAGTATAATCTGTCCGATCATGATCCGTGCAATACCGCACGTATCTGATCGAACCCTGCCATATCTCCATACGGCCTCTGCAGCGTTTCGCCCAAAACTTGAGAAAACGGTCTGTGGGGGACTCTAAAGATTCGTCAATACTTTGGTTGTGGATTTAACCACTAGCACGTCAGAGGTATTAGCCTATACGTAACGGGCTACCAGGTATTGACCAAAAGGGTCGTCGATGAGAGAACTCATCCTGACACCCTACTGAGCCTGTCAGTGACAATATCCGTACAGTCTGGTCCGTTCGTCTATGAGCATCGCATGGCGGGCCTAAGAGGTTGGTAAAAGTCAGATCCCCAAAAGCGGTACAAGTCGTGTCGGAGTGTAGTCCAGAACACCCTGAGATACTACTGGAATGCCTACCAGTAAATCTCCTGCCTCGGCCGAGGGCTTTGTGTAATGGCTCTCCTAGACACAGCGCGACCTCACCCCCAATACCGGGAGAGACGAACCCCTGCAGATCCACTCACTGCCTCCATGTGGCTCGGGACTGTACCCAACTAAAACCTGTTTGCACGTCTCCTTTGAGCGTGGTAGGGTAGTAATCAAAGCACAGTGGGAACTCACACGAGACAAATGACGATCTCAGGTCGATGAACTAACCTGTACACATGTCACCAGGGAACTGCTATCTGACGTCAGGTATAAGACCAACTAGCATGTTCCCGGCGAGTCCTGTCCGGTGTACTCATAACCCAATGAGCACCTGTATACATCTTAGGTGAACCAATTGACACCAGTGGCTTGTGAGACCGGCCACCGCCCCTCGTCGGGGTCTCGACTGTATATACTAGTCTACTCTGGAGTATCGATGCCCTGTCTCGAAACTCCCACGACTAGGGACCTTTTAAGGATGTGCTTATAGACCCCAGCTCCCACGTATATGATCGCCCTCATACTGCTGGCAGTCAAGCAAGAACCCTAGGGGCTCTATCAACGTGCAATAGTGACCTGTAACGTCACCTAAAACAGTACACGATGATAAAGATAAACCAGATAGCATACTATCATCTTGAGTAAGACCGTCCTACCGGTATAGGTCCTCCCTCAATCATTGCAATCACGTGCCTGTGATCCAATAATCGACTCTGAGGGCACTATCTCCAACAATCTCCCACTTGCACTCAAGGTTAATTATTGCGATGTCGCATACTCACAGCCCGTGTGATACCGAACACCCAACTCCTCTACTAGTCAGTCTCACAAAACTCGTTTGCGAAACTATTGCGTTCGAGGAATAGCCTCAGTGAGTGGATCCGCTGTGATGTTTCTTTATATGTCTCTCTTTATCTCAAATTCGCGGAGAAAGTCTTCTCCCGAAATGAGCAATACCTATCTTAGAATATGTCTGGATATATGATGGGACCTAGTTCATAAATGAACTTCAAATCCAAACTTTTTAGACTGTATCGTCAACTGAAACCAATCAGTATCCTGCGCCATGCTTCCCTCAGTATCCGCTTGGAGCATCTGTCCAAACTACTGCCCTCGTCAGAGGGAAAACTATAACTCTGACAGTCACTCTGTCATCCAGGTCACCTTGGAAGCCTGGAATGATAACCGTCTCCCAAAGGAGGCTGCCGTTATCATTTCCCTAGAACATCAACTTATGTTCTAAGACTGCTTCCGAATGTTTCTCCAGGATTGGATCAATATCAACTTATTGCATCTACTGTAAAAACAACATTTGGTGTGGTACTTGACATCTCATGATTGACTCAATTGCCTAAGCAAGTGATCTGCCAATCATGCACATCCCTCTCCCCTCTAGTCTGTAAGACCACTTTAGAGAGGGTGACTCCATTACCCGCAGGTACACCACCGTGCCAGGAATCGTCCATTCTAAAACACTTTCAGAATGCTGTCTAAGTACCCAGATTGGGAAACTACCCAAATCTATATCTAAAACCATAGATCCAGAACCAGAATGTCTGATATAATATCCAAGACCTGTGTGGAGAAACTACCGTGTGACAACCAAAGTATAACCGACCGTAGTATAGGAATTTCACTTCCTACTCTGTGTATGTCATCCAAATACCAGGACTTCACACCCTACTACCTTCTTAACATATCCATCCTCTATTCTGATGAAGTCAAACCTATGACTGTAACATCAGAAATAAATGATCTATCTCCGCTATATCTGCTTTAGTCTATAAATAGACATAAGCCACTTGTCCACCATGCTTCCGCTGCTCCCACTGATTACGACAACCCTCTGACAGAGTCTTATAAACGTACACTTCTGAAGCCAGTTCAAAACGACGCTATACTCATCCTCCTGCCGGGTCTCATAGTCTAGAACAACAGTAGTGTCAAGTCTGGGTAAACAAGAACCTCCCTGTCACCGTCCTTGAGGCTACCGGAGTATCTCTCGGGTGCCTGAGGTTACTCATCATATCTGCGGAGTGGCTAATGCAATGTCAAACCAGATTGAATCTTTAGGTTCTTATTAAATTTTCAGTAATCGTTTGCGGTTCTGGAATCACTTCCAGTTCTACCATACTCCCACTACTGTTTTCTGAAAAAATCCAATTTTTATTAAAACTGTGGCGAGTCAAGAACAATATCACTATTGATCTTCCAGATAGTAGAAAGTCAACCCTCGTCATAGCCTGGGTCAACCCACAAACAGCCATTACAGAAACGTGCCTTGAGTTATCCAGAGTCTGGTTTTAAGCATAAGCCGGATAACTCCCCGTACCTTAACAATGTGAAGATATGAACTGTTCTATATCCAATACAAAAACAGAAGCACTAATTTAATTGAACCAGATTCAAATCATGCAACTGTCTCCAGTGCATGTTAACTAAATGGAAAGAGGCCGATCAGCGTTACTCAAATTAGGAATGCTTCCAATTATAAGTAACCTGAAAGAGAAGCAATCTCTCTTAAAATCATTACTATCAACTGAATACCATACACAAGTATCTACATCTTCGATCACCTTGAAGAATCCCGATACTTGCAATACCTGGTTCTCTACTTTATTCATATACCTACAACTTCTCAAAACTTGGACCTTATGTTTCTACGAAACACTTGTCTAAAATCTAGAGAAGTCATAAGTAAACTGAATATAGTACGAGGACCAACCCCTCTGTCCTAATGGATACTGAACAATATACAATACTCTGTATAAGTCCCTTGAGTCTAATAACTCAATCCCTGTGTGTCGTAGGTTGAAAACTGTACTTATGGTTAAGAAGAATTACACCACTGTTTAATGCTCCTTACCTAACCATCAACTGATATAAGTAAATGTCATGGACATAATTTCAAGAAGGTATATCTCACTCTATAAAAATAGACGTACAGATATATCAATTTAAAATTGGAGCATAACAACGGATATTCAAAACCAAATATTTGCCGTCCGGCAAACAACCCAGGTGATTTACTCAAATATCACCAATTACAACGAATTCGGATATAATGAGGATGATCACCTAATTTCCAATAACTTACTCCCACTCATCATCTATAAAACCATACAGATATGAGAATCATACCTGGTAAATACATACCCTGGAGCAAGGGCTAATTAGGAAATCAGTTTTCTTTTAACAATACACAGTGAAATTGAAACATTGAAATGTTTCGTAGGGGTATCCTGGTATTTCTAGTAATGCCTCTTCCATTATCCAGATTCACAACTATAACCGTATATCTCTTTGCTATCTCTCCAAATCCCTTTATATGTTTTTAGTCATTACCTTCTGTACACCCTCTTAGGCTAATTGGTTTTCTTCCTTCCGTACTGTTCGGCACCAGCCTATGGTTTGGAAGAAGACTATCCAATAAGCATAATGGGTGTACTGTCCTAATCCTAGGAGCACTCGCAATGCGATAAAAGGTAAAGATAAAAGACAACCGAATAAACCTTATTCCTATTTCTCCTGAACCAGAATCCTTCCCCGAACTGGAACAAGTTCCTTTCGAGTTCGTATATAACCATACGATGGAGTATCCAATAAACTTTGGATCTTCGTAGTGATACGAAGTGTCCTGGAGAAATACAAAGGTGATTTAGGATTGGCAAAAAAATACTTGGTTTGGTTGTGAATAGCAGTCGCAATTTACTTTGCCCTCTTACTAATCCCTTGATATGTCTTTTCTTAATACCTTCTGTACACCATCGTTATGCTAATTGGTTTTCTTCATTCCCCACCGTTAGGCACCAGCCTAAGGTTTGGAAGAAGACTATCCAATTTGCATAATAGATGTACTATCTCTTAATCCAAGGAGTACTCGCAACCTGAGAGAAAGAAAAAGGAAAAGACAACTGAATAGTCCTATTCGTTTTCTCTAGAACCGGAAACCATCCTCGAATAAATTCCTTCGAGTTCGTATATAACCATACGATGATTTTGTCCAATGGAAGTGGACGTTCGTAGTAATACGGGGTGTCCTGGAGAAAAGGGTAAAAGTAGGAGTGGCAATGAGGTTTGCAACTCTGACAATCCAAAAGCCAGTGTTTAAGAAGGTTCGGTTAAATTGGTCACTGAGTCATAGTCAAAAGTCAGGTCATGATCGCTGCCAAAGAGAGAGAGAAAATAAACATTCAGCGTGCACTCTAACCTAGATCAGAATGGTTACCAATTTATCTAATCTGGAAACCACCCACTGTAACGTCAAATTCTTCCCCAAACCTGAAAGAAGAATTAGTCGGGATCACCCGAGGAGTAAACCAACTCATCAGTGGGAATCAGGATCCAACTATCATCGCATGATAACGTGACGGAATCCGCTCACGTTATCACACTCCAGAAGGTATGCGCATATCTGGCAAGTTTCAGTTTCTTTAGAAACTCCCGATGTGATTTTTACCCCATGCTCTTATGACCTTGACTTTTGGCCAACAAATCATAAGTCATATGTCAAGTTCTACCCGTCATTCTCCAGGTTAATTTGAACCCACCCGTACAAGCCCTTGACTTTGGCCAACAAGGCTATACGACTGTCCCAAACCAACGCATCTATCTATGCTGCATACGACTACCCAATAGCTACCAATCACTGTGTCTTGACTTTGGCTAACAAACACAGCTTGAATACTTATTGACTATCCACATGAAACGACGGAGGGCTACGAATGGTTTCTGGAGAAAACCTTTAACGTAATGAACTTGATATCGTTGAAGGAACCGGATAGCTTTTTAAAAGTATAGTGGCGAAAACCTTTGCTAAAGAGGTCACTCTCGGTGAAGGGATCTCAGCTCTTTCCCCGTAGAATAAGGTGCAGGATATTCCAACTGAATACCACGATGCAAAGCAAAAGTAAACGACTATAGTGAAGTTGTTGTCCTGACGCAAACTTTTGTCCAAGGGGTCACTCCCAGTGAAGGGATCTCGGCCCTTGCCTTGTCGACTGAGGAGCAGGATATTCCAACTGAATACCACGATGCAAAACAAAAGAGAACATCCTTGCAATAACAGCTTTTTGAAAAATGTTCCAACAACATCAGAATAGGTTTGTTTAGCTTGCATTGATCCGAATCAACGCAGTCCCATCAATTGATCACACCAATAAAGAACGAAAATAATGATGTATGTATATGCCATCCGCATTCGCCACTGGGTCCCGTCATCACCCGTTAGGTTACTTAACTAACGACAGAGTGGGGACTGGACTCGCGCGGATGCAAAACATATACAACATCTACTAGTATATATATCAATATATAATATTTGATCAAGGCGTGATAAAAAGCAACATCACAGAAATGTAATAAGCATCACAGAACAATACAGATATCTGGGATCCCCGGGTTTCATAGAGCCGCTACTAAAACCCGACGTTCCCCTGGTCGTGTGGATAGCCGTGCAATGAAATCCTAGACCCCTACGGGCGCGGAAAGTTACCCGCCAAAACCTGAAGCGAGGCAGCCCCTTTCAGCAACGTGAATGGACCACCCAGCACTTCACGGAATCCGGTAACTTGGGCACCCCTCCTGGGTCAACCTGTACCCCCTACGAGTGCGGCGAATAGCCCGTCAATTCTAGAGTATAGCCCCCTCCGTCTCAAAGCCATGAGATGCAGGCTCGTTTCCCTCTAGAACCCGGCTATCTATGCACCCCTCCGCGGGGTAAACCTAGTACAGAAAGTAAAATATACATACAACGGGTGCATCGACCTCAGCCCGGTCTTGCCCCAAAAGAATAATATACAAACAGGCAGTGGCGGCAGTCCACATGTCGGACGCTCGCCTCGCAATATCAAATGTACATATAAAACGAAACTGTACTACCATTGCATCCAGGCTATTCCCCACGACCAATCCGCAACATCACAGCACAACACAGAACATCAACGTGAATGTCACGATCGCAAATCCATCTAAAAGGGCTATAGCAGTTAGACAGGATTTACCGATCGAGTGACAATCACGGTCGCAGATATAATGTAAATACTGTGCACTAACATGTTTAAAATTTTCGATCGATCAAATTTACCGAAGTGGGCCCCAAGCACTACTGTAGCACTCAAAGAAGATCTGGGCCCAAAAAGAATATTCCAAAACCCTCATTTCCAAGTCTAAAGATCTCTGTAGAAAACTGGTATGGTGATCACCTATTACTGCGGCGGAACGCGGCCAAGACAGGGGTTTGGCCGCGGTTCCGCGGCCTATCTACAGTGTCACAGTACCATTTTTCCCCAGAATTCTTAAAATACCCTGCATGTTATTCTGCAACAACCTGAAGAATTTTTCGAGCCAAAAACAAATCGACAGAAACTCATGCAAATGGAAACGCGGTTTTTGAAAATTCGTTCGATCGAACTTGTAAACACGTTAGAGAAATCTTGACTAGGTTAATGGCGTGGCTTTGATACCAATGTAAGTGCACGGCGGCGCCCCGGCCGTCAATCCGACGCCGGAATGCGGAAATGAAAACTTTTCTATAAACTAGAACCGGCACCTCCGTGCACTAAAAACCCGGATCAGGCCATTAACCTAACTCTAGCAAACTATAAAATGAGGAGAAGGCTATACCGAGCGATCCGTGTCCTTCGGTCTTCGGCCTCCACTCCGATCTCCTCGCGGAACCTCCGGTCTTCATCTCCTCGTCGGAACGGGCACCACATCGCCGGGTTCTTTTACGGGCTCCCACCTCTGGACCGAGGCAACTCGGGCACGAAATTGGCGAGCCGACGTGCCCAAGAAATGCTGTAGGCTACTGCTTTGTCTCAATTGGGTGAAGTTGCCTTTGATGATGGAGAAGAGAAAAGGACTTTGGAGTGAACTAGTATTTTTCTAGCAAGAAGAATGAGGGATCAATGATTTTTCCTCTACCAAAAATGAAACCCCCACCCCCTCCTAGTAGTGGCCGGCCCCTATATCATGGAAAGAGGAGAGAGATAGAAAAGGCATATATCAATATGTGAAGATAATTATCAAATTATCTCACATAAAAAACTTATCAAATCCTAATAAAAACCCCATCACCATAAATGGAAAGGATAAGATTAAAATGGAATCTAATGATTCAAGAACCATCATGAAGCCACAAATACAAATAACCCCTTCCACAAAGGTAATTTGCACAACTGCAAATAACCCCCTCCATCGGAAAAGTCCGGCCGAGAAGGAACAAAGGAAAACTGGCCGGAACGGAATACAAACTGGCAACTTCAGAAAACTGATCCCGTAATAAATTACAGGAAAACCCCGCGACTGCATATACATGACCGTATTTGTATTCCCACTGAATACAAATGCAAAGAGACAAAATCTACACTGTACAATACTAGAATCCGGCTTAAACCAAAGACCGCTAGTATAATCTGTCCGATCATGATCCGTGCAATACCGCACGTATCTGATCGAACCCTGCCATATCTCCATACGGCATCTCCAGCGTTTCGCCCGAAACTTGAGAAAACGGTCTGTGGGGGACTCTAAAGACTCGTCAATAGTTTGGTTGTGGATTTAACCACTAGCACGTCAGAGGTATTAGCCTATACGTAACGGGCTACCAGGTATTGACCAAATGGGACGTCGATGAGCGAACTCATCCTGACACCCTACTGAGCCTGTTAGTGACAATATCCGTACAGTCCGGTCCGTTCGTCTATGAGCATCGCATGGCGGGCTTAAGGGATTGGTAAAAGTCAGACCCCCAAAAGCGGTACAAGTCGTGTCGGAGTGTAGTCCAAAACACCCTGAGATACTACTGGAATGCCTACCAGTAAATCTCCTGCCTCGGCCGAGGGCTTTGTGTAATGGCTCTCCTAGACACAGCGCGACCTCACCCCCAATACCGGGAGAGACGAACCCCTGCAGATCCGCTCACTGCCTCCATATGGCTCAGGACTGTACCCAACTAAAACCTGTTTGCACGTCTCCTTTGAGTGTGGTAGGGTAGTAATCAAAGCACAGTGGGAACTCACACGAGAAAAATGACGATCTCAGGTCGATGAACTAACCTGTACACATGTCACCAGGGAACTGCTATCTGACGTCAGGTATAAGACCAACTAGCATGTTCCCGGTGAGTCCTGTCCGGTGTACTCATAACCCAATGAGCACCTGTATACATCTTAGGTGAACCAAATGACACCAGTGGCTTGTGAGACCGGCCATCGCCCCTCGTCGGGGTCTCGACTGTATACACTAGTCTACTCTGGAGTATCGATGCCCTGTCTCGAAACTCCCACGACTAGGGACCTTTTAAGGATGTGCTTATAGACCCCAGCTCCCACGTATATGATCGCCCTCATACTGCTGGCTGTCAAGCAAGAATCTTAGGGGCTCTATCAACGTGCAATAGTGACCTGTATGATCACCTAAAGCAGTACACGATGATTAAGATAAACCATATAGCATACTATCATCTTTAGTAAGACTGTCCTACCGGTATAGGTCCTCCCTCAATCATTGCAATCACGTGCCTGTGATCCAATAATTGACTCTGAGGGCACTATCTCCAACACTAAGCATCAACATACCAACAATTCTCTAATGTTTAATATATGATTTCACACTTTGATCCATCTTCAATAGCTCACAAGAATGTTATATACCTATCTATGATATATAAATCGACAATCAGCTTACGTATTTAGAAAACAAAACAAAATAAATAAATAACTTAAGTATTCAGAATGTCATATACATATTAATTGTCATGACCCGGAAATGGCACGAGACCGGCACTTGAATCACGTGAAGTCTATAGGACCCCACCGTAACCCAAGTAAACCGAAAACTAGGAATCTAAACATTTTTAAGAAAATGGTGGATGTGAAGTTTTGAAAAAAGGGTATAAATGAAATTAAGTTCCCTTTTTAAAAATATAAATAAGGTTCGTTGAAAATACAAGTGGGAAGTATACTAAGGTTTGGAAACGTTTTCGTCATTTGAAATTTGTGTAGCATCTCTTTTGTAAATTTTGATCAAAACCAGTACATATACAATAATAATATTGGCATCCCCAAATGGGAGCCAGCTCATCGTCAATCGGCGGAAACACAACCACGCAAGATATATACGACGTCCAAGGCAAAGATCCAACACAAGAAAAGAATAAAAGAAATACCAAAACATCATCGAGCACAAGTAAAAAGAATTTATACAAATCTCACTCTATGTCCAAATGAATATACAAGTCTCTGGTTTCTAAGTCTACCAAATATACATAGTCTGGTTGATGGAGCTTTTAACTAGATTGCAATGAATAAAATATAAAATGGTCGTTACGATCCGGACTGTAACCCATTTACCAAGCAAATCTTACAAAAGAAGAACATGCCAGTAAGCCGCTACTGATCCGAGCGGTTGGTCGTGCAAGAAAACTATGGCACAACGGGGGTGAGTTGCCAACTCGTGAGTAGAATACATCATCGGGTAGAAATCGAATGCATAACGATCTACCTAGGTCATACCGTAATAATAATATATACCGTATGGTTTTGAAGGTGAACGTATATATATATATATATATATATATATATAGATAAATATAATATCGTGTCTGTATCAATATGTGGTATCATATTATCCATATTATGTATATATACATATCATCCGAGAAGTGTCCATCGACGACACTCGAAATCATCATAAAACCCTGAGTGTCCAGTATCGACACTTGAAATCATCATAAAACCCGTGTCCAGCATCGACACGTAAATCCTCATATCTCAGGCTCTTTCATCGGATCGGCTCTCATATCTCAGGCACCATCTCATCAGATCGGTCCTCAATCCATTTGTCTCATATCACTCCGGTCGGTGTCCTCCGAATATCCGCCGAGTCCAACATTGTCACCGGTATGTAGTGTTCCCAGCCAGGCTCAACGCTTTTCTATACGATCTTCTTGTCCTTGGGTACCGTACTGATTCATTATGTACCCGCAGACGGTGACTCCTCACTCCTCGAATCGGGTGGTAATCATAGCTCAGAACCGAGAAATCATAGTGGACGTCGAAATATTATATCAAGAGAAAACCGCGTTTTTAAAACATTCACAAGTTTTTAAATAATTTCTGCGGTTTCTCAAATCCAGAAATCTCATGAAAACAGAATCTCATAAGAATATGGCAATAATGGAATAATATGTACAGGCACAGAACAATACTGTAATGCATGGCAAGTGTTCATATAAGCGTGTCGTATAACATTGTAAAGAAAGTACTAATAGAATTTAACATGCTAACAGGTATAGTGTGATGCGGTAGCATAGCGAGTTCTATTTGTGTATGTGGCATGGCAATTACCGATGATGTGTGTGTGAGCATGCGAGTATGTGCATGTGCAACATGTAAATCATCAGTAATGGTACGCGTGTCCTAATACGAGATCAAATAAAACTAAGGTATAAATGCAGTATGTATAGTAAATGACCGAAACGCGAGCGTATGCAGAAATAAGAAATCGAAAAGCGAGTGAATGATCTTATTTTCTGATTGTTTAAGTAACTCAAATGGTCCCCGGCAACGGCGCCATTTGAATGATCATTTCTTTGTGTGTCGGTTTAGAAAATGAATAGAATTCACAATCAAAGAATTATTTGACCGCAATCAATAACGGTGTCGGATGTAGCGCGTTAGCGAGTGCGGATCGTGTAGGGTTCCTAGGCACACCCATGAGGTTCTACAACTTATCAACCATGCCAAAATCAAAATTTTCTATGTGCCGAGAAACCCTAAACAAGATTGTTTACCCCAATCAGAGCAAAACTCTGTTCAAATTCCAAGGCGGGAGATGAAGAAACGCTTCATCTTCCCCCAATTAGAGCAAAGCTTTGCTTTGGAAATTTAAACTTTAATAAATGAAGCAACGCTTCATATTCTTTGCGCTGCGCGCAACGCGCCACATGTCATGCGCAGACACATCAGCGCAGCGCCCAAAGCAGCGCACCCAATCAGAGCAAGGCTCTTTTAAAACAAAAAAGTAAAGGAAGCAACGTTTCAGGTGTAAGTCCATGCTACCCTTCCCCGATTCTTACGGGGTTGCGGAAGTGGTGAAAAACGATTTTCAAATGGGTGGTAACATGGACTACCAATACGGATCTTTGTTAAACGACTATCTGACAACCTAACAAGAGTTTACCTACTCGGTTAGGGGGCTATACCTTTCTTGAACTCCTTCATCTTCGACTCCTCCCGGTGTACGGATCGGCCTCACCTCATCGTCTCCTTGCGCCGAAGATGGATCCACCCGAAAGCTTCTACCTTTGGCTTCTTCTTCGAACTTTGAAGAAACTAGATCACTTGGCTTGCTAGGCCTTGTGAACTAGATTGAGTAGAGGAATGTTTTGGTGTCTTTTTATCTCTAAGGCAATGAGTCTCAACACATGAGAATGGTTTGCCTTGAGGTAGAGAGAGCAAGAGGAAGAGGGAGAGCTTGAGAATGAGAGAGCTCAAGAGAGAGAAAGTAAATGATAGAATGAACCATACTCTTCTCATTCTCACCTCTCATAATATAAAAGCCATCATAACAAAAATAGTAATCAAGTATTGTGTAATGGTTTAAGTCAAAATGGCTATATCATTTCATGCACTCATTTTGCATAATAAACAAGCAAGCAAAAGTCTTTGCCATGGAATAATAGCCATTGTCATGATGATGGTCAACTAGTCCAACCTAGTCAACCGGTCAACAAAGTCAACAAGTCAACAATAACAACCCCTCAACAACCATGTCACTATAATACTTAATTAATAGTAATGTTAATCATATATCTTATTCTCATTAGGGTTAAGCAAAAGTCAATGGTCAACAGTCAACTGTCAATAGTCAACAGTCAACAACCCAAATGAGAATACTCTGCCTCTGTCTCTCTGTCAACTGTGCATACACACCCGCATCCGCGTTCCGAGGAACACGAATACAAACGAGATAAAACCAATCCCAAAACGTATACTAGGATCTGGCTTAAACCAAAGCCCGCTAGTGTTAACTGTCCGGACACTGTACGTGCACAAGTGCATGGATGTGACCGAACCCTGTCGCAAAACCATGCGACCTGTCGCAAAACCATGCGACCTGTCGCAAAAACCATGCGACCTCTACTCTTTTGCCTAAAGGCGAATAGCTTTCTGTGTGGAACTCTAAAGACTCGACACTACGCTGGCAGTGGATTTAACCACAGACCGCAAGCGGCACTAGCTGTGCGTAACGGTCCCCAGGTAGATGCCGACAAGAAGACTGACGAGGTGAAACCCATCCGAACTCCTACTGAGTCTGAATGTGACAATCTCTATACAGTCCGGTCTTTTCGTCTGATACATCGCATGACGGGCCTAGGGGGCGGTAAACGTCAGTCCCCCAATAGCGGTACAAGTCGTGTTGGAGTGAAGCCCAGAACACCCAGAGATAACACTGGAAACCTACCAGTATATCTCGCTTGCCCTGGCCAGGGACTACTCGTGTAATGGCTCTCCTAGACACAGCGCGATGTCAACTCCCAATACCGGGAGAGACGAATCCTGTCTAACCGTCACTGCCTCCAAGTGCTTCGGGACTGCACCCAACTACTACCTGTTTGCACGACTCCTTTAAGCCGTGGTAGGGTAGTAATCTAAGTACAGTGGGAACACACTCGAGGCGAAGTGACAGTGTCAAGTCAGCGGACTAAGCTGTACTCATGTCACCTGGGAACTGATAACTGACGATAGGTATAGTACCAACCAACAGTTCCCGACGAGTCATGTCCAGTGTACTCGTAACCCAATGAGCACCCGCATACTATCTCAAGTACGACGTACTGACGGCTGTGGGACAGACCGTCTCCCACACTGGGATGAGAAGCGCATACGCTAGTCTACTCCGGAGTATCGATGCCCTGTCTCGATAGTCCTGCGACTAGGGACCTGCATAAGGATGTGCTTATAGATTACCCAGCCCCCACTAGTGTGACTGCCATCACAACGCTGGTAATCAAGCAAAGATCCTAAGGGCTCCACTAATGTGTATAGGTGATATACTAAAATAAACACATGTACACATTGAAGTAGAAACAAACCAAGTAGCATACTACTATATTGAGCAAGATTGTTTATACAAGGTGAATATCCCAAGCTTCTATTAAGTAATATACAAACTAGTATAATACAGTAGCTTCCATTAAGTAATATACAAACTAGTATGATACAGTTATAGCCTCTAGGGCATATACACTAACATCAGGTGCGCAAACGCTACGCTGCATGACACGTGTCTGCGCAGTTGCGCAGGCACAGCTGCGCAAGCGCTGCGCTGCGCGACACGTGTCTGCGCAGGTGCGCAAGCGCAGCTTCGCAAGCGCTGCGCTGCACGACACGTGTCTGCGCAGTTGCGCAAGCACAGCTGCGCTGCGCGACACGTGTCACGCGCTGAGACGTTTGCGCAAAACAGAATTGAGATTTTAAAGAAATCTTTTTGGTTCTTGTTAAAACAAGAAGATTTTCTTCTGTAAAACAGAAGCCCTTGGATCAAAGATCCAACGGTGGGGAAAATTCCCCAAATCACTCAGAGAAAAATCTCTTTAACAAATTTATGGGCACTATAAAAAGGACCCCAGGCCTCAATTCAAAGGCATCAACATTCTTGAAAAAATCAAGAGCTTCAGAGAGAACTCTGAGAAAAATTTCAAGAAAAAGGTAAAAACCTTCACAAGAGAGAAGAAATTTCTTCTAATAGATCATTGATCTAAAAACCAGATCAATGATCTTCATATACTAAACAGTGCTTTGCACTTCTTATGAACCACTGGTTCTTTAAAACAGGAAAAAAAACAAAATAAAAAATAGTGCTTTGCACTTTTATGAACCTTTGGTTCTCGAAATAAAAAGAAAAACTTGTTTTTTTTTTATATCTAAATTAGATCAAGGAAACGAATAAGTGCTTTGCACTTCTTTTATGAACCATTGGTTCTTGAATCTAAAAGATTCTTAAATCATAGTGCCTTGCACTTGCAAACTGCGCTGTTGCGCTCTTGGATTGGCGCAAGCCACCAGAGCGCGCCACGTGTCAGCAGCGCAGGCGCAGCGCATTAGCGCAGCGCACTGCGCTTGCGCGACACGTGTCAGCATTACAAGCGCTTGCGCTCTCTGATTGGCGCAAAGCGCCTGATAAATGCAAGGCATTTCCTATAGGGCCAAGCCCAAATCAAAAAGACCAAGCAGTCCTAATTAAATTGATGCTCTGCATCATTTATAAATGGGCAGAGCCCAAACGAAATAATAAAAATGCTACGCATTTTTAAAGGGGCAGAGCCCAAACAAAGTAGATGCCTTGCATCATTCATAAATGAGCAGAGCCCAGAATAAATTGATGTTCTGTATCTTTTATAGGCAGAGCCCAAACAAAAAAAAAATAGAAGCAATGCAATGCATTATTTAAGTGTGGGCAAAGCCCTAGCACAGGTCTAATAGACCAAAAATAAATAAAAGTGTTAAACATTTTCAACTGGACTTAGCCCAATTTTGGCCGTAAGTCCTCAAATTAAATTGACTGAGCACAGCTGCTCTCTTAAATCAATTTATATCCGGTTCGAGGGTACATCTCCGAACTCCTCTGACACATGTCGTTGTAATCATTCAACGTCGTCAAAGAGGTGACGGGTCCCGACGACCACACCCATCAATATGGACTGCGGGGTCCTTAAACTCGTGGACCGAAACGTCCTTAAACTAATAATGGACCCCTACGTCCCTAAACTGGAATATGGACCACCACATCCCTAAACTGGAATATGGACCACCACGTCTCCTTCTTGCGATAGACCACCACGTCCTTAAACTGGAACATAGACCACCACATCCCTAAACTGGAAAATGGACCACCACGTCCCTAAACTGGAGTATGGACCACCACGTCCCTAAACTGGAACAATAGAGCCTCCAAATGCTCTTTTACCGGATCTAAACGATCCCGTTTAAGTCGATCTTAGCCCCAAACACGGCTAACGTATCCTTAAACATTCAAATGGATTATAAAATTCCAAATCAACTATGGTTCGAGGGTACATCTCCGAGCTCCTCTGACACCTATCGTTGTAATCCTTCAACGACATCAGAGAGGTGACGAGTCCTGACGGCCATATATTAAATGGATCACTACGTTAAGTCGATCTTAGTCTCAAATAGGACTAATGTATCCTTAACAAACGTTTAAGTCGATCTTAGCCTAAATACGGCTAACGTATCCTTAAACCAAAACACCAAACCCAAATCTAAGTAAACACGGATTTGGACTAATCCACGTCCTACGGGCGACGGAATTACTCAGTCTCCATATACAATCCATGGGCAACCACAAACAAAACAAACACACACGACACGGAGTGAAATTCTGGAGAAGGAAAAAGTTGTTACCGCGACGCGGTAGCGTAATTAACTGCAGGGGCTTGCGCCTGCAGAGAAGAGCGTCCCCACAATCAAAAACCCCTCAAGCGAGGGGGAATCTGACGAAGTCTGCTACATCGGCCGCATCCGTCTAAACCTCCGATACACGGTGCCATAAATCAACTTGGCATCTTCGGAGAGGTAGACGGATAAAACCAAATAGCATCTGCCCCGAATCTCAGGCAAGACGCCCTAGCGTCGTCGGCCGCCATTCGGAGGGGAACAGATTCTGGCACGCCCGGTGGGACCTTTTCCTCTTTCCACTCCACACTTCGTGTGTCGTGTTCGCGAACGAATCGCGGTTTGCTGTGGTTGCTTGTGGATTCGAGGTACTAAGATTTGGTGTCTTGCTCCGTGCAGAGAACTGAAGATCAATGGCTTCAAACTGCACAGCCTGCAACTGCAACTCTCGCTCCGTCCTCGCTAGAGGGGTGACTTATGGGCCCCAAGTGGCCTCCCTTTTCAACATGCCAGTGGAGTAGGTAACTCAGGCCACCACTGGACTATTCTTCGGGACCATGCTCCCACCGATGAGCTTCAGTGCCCCAATGACAACGCAAGAAGCTCCAAAGAAGCCGGTCTTTGATCGACTTACCACTGCCGCGACCCCTCTCAACGGGTCGCCCAGTTTCAATACCTCAGTTTTCAACAGACTAAGCCAGAACGTCCGCAAACCTGCGATACCCGAAGCTGCCATCCCAAAGCGGATAGCCATCCCGACTCAAACAGACGAAATCATTGGAAAGGTTCCTCCTTCCGAGAAGTCAGTTTTTACAAGGCTGGCCATTCCAGTTACTGCTCCAGGAGAGGTCCTCAAAGCTGCTTCCCCTACTCAGAGCAGGGGGCATGAAGAAGCTTATCCAACAACGGAGGTGACTCCATCCGCAATACATGCTCGACGTCGCCACTGGCGTCGAGTAAGAAAGGCTGGGGGCAACTCCCCCTCTGGATTTACGCCCCCAGCTCCGATGGTGGGGATCGATGCTGCTGTTCCAACCGAGAACAGCTTTGAATTGCTGAATACAGTGCGCAGAAACTCTCCTACTGCGATGTTGAAACGAACTCCTTCACCTGTGGAGAATACTCCAGAGAAGGAGCTAGAGCAATCCCCTCAACGGCTGTCCTCTAAAATTTACAAAGTCTGGCGACAGGTCCAAGAGTCGGTGATTGATGAAAACTATCTCCGCCGACAGAAAAAGATGAAGGTGCGGCAGGAGAAGGATTACTCTGTCAAGCCACAAAAAGCAAAAGCTACTTGGGTGCCCACTACAACGGCCCCCTCAACTCCAATCACTCAAAAAAGGAGGCCACAAAAAACCCATGTGTCTTTGGCAAATCGCAAAGACACCGAACACAAACGCCCCAAGTCTGGGGGCATGGTGGTGCACACCGTTTATATGGCTTCCGGAAAGGAGGAAAGCCGTGCTTCGACGGGTCACCGACCGCTCACCCAATCTGTGAAGAAAGCCCAGGAGCAGCAACAGAAGCTTCAGGAAATGATGACTGTGATGGCTGCACTTACCGAACCGAAAGAAAGTTCGGAAGTATCATCAGAGCAGCGTCACGAACAAGAGACTGATGCTGACTTCTTACGTAGAATCCTCAAAAAGAAGGACACAGAAGCCGCAGAACAAGCGGCTAACATAAAACAAATGGCACTCCTCTTCCAAGACATGGTAGGGATGATGTTACAGCCGGACCCTCCAGCTGAAAACCCTCCAGTCATTGTCGGAAATGACGGAGGGGAAACATCTGATCCTCCTCCGGCTCTTTCAGCAGCCAAGGAAGAAACCATTTCCAAGGCCGCGCTTGATGACTATATAGCTCAGCAAATACGAGCACATCAGGCGAGTGAAGCGGCTGGGCAAACTGTTAGAAACGGATGACCCTATCCAAGCTGGTATGACCAAATCAGTTACCCGCCGGGATACACGATCCCTAAATTCCACGTATATAAAGGGACAGGAAATCCACATCAGCACGTCGCTCAATTCAGGGCCTTGTGCGGCAATACTGGAGGCGATGACAAATTGTTGCTTCGCCAATTCGTTGGGAGCTTAGCAGAAACAGCCTTTGAATGGTATTCGGAGCTACCTAACGACTCTGTCAAAACATTTGCGGAGATGGAGTTACTGTTTACACAAAGATTCGCGAGTGCTAGTGGACGTACCCCGATAACAGCACTGATAAATGCCAGGATAAGGCCAGGCGAAACGTGGGTCCAATACGCAACACGATGGCGGAACCAATGGTCGAAAGGCGAACAACGCATAGAAGAGGCACCTGCGGTAAGCATGTTTGTGGGCACTTTTGATCCGCAAACGACCATCTCACAATTCATGATGTTCTTCAGGCCGACCACCTTCCAGGCATTGATCGACAAATTAGCCCAAATGGACCAGATAGGTCACGGACCGTCTCCTCCAAAACCAGACTCTCGAAATGAGAAAGGAAAAGGAAAAGCGATCATTGTTGCCAATACTCAACAACAGCCGAATAATTCAAAGCAGATTGTTCGCTAAAACAACGTACATCCACGCCCGTCCCTTGAGGAGAGGCTAGGACGTCCTTATTCGTTTCTTCAGAATAAAACGAGAAGACTGATCGAACTGGCAGTACGCAACAGACTCATCAATCTGCCGAATCCAAAACGTCCGTTGCAGCCAGGCGATCTCAATGATCCCGATTACTGCCCTTACCACCAAACGGTAAGTCACCCGATCGAGAATTGTTTCATCTTCAAGGGATGGATCGAGGATCAGTACCTACAAGGCAAGTTTGCGCTGTCTGAAAAGTGGAAAGTAAACCCACCACAGCCGCATACTCCAAAGAAGACGGACATGCCGAGAGCAAATTGTCATGTGATCTCTCACTCATTGGCGGATAATAAAGAGGCTCCTTGCGCCGAGAAACCGAGGGCGGACCCTGAACCAGAAATTCCGCGGCCATCAGACGAGTTGATCGATGCCTTCCTGAATGAGATTCGTCTGAAAGTTAAGCCGATCAAGAGCGTGAGATGGTCATACTGGAAGGAACCAAACGCCGACTACTAGACCAAAGAGTCGAAGCACTTCCATCAAATCAAAAGCCATCCGCTGCGGATAAAAACAAATTCAAGACGGGGAAGAGGTTCGCCAAAGCCCTGTCAGCAGGAATGATGCTACCACCCTCTGAAGAAAATACTCTTGATGAAGTGGAGATGCATCCTAACTTCTGCTTATATCATCAGAAGATCATACATCCTACCGAAGATTGCGACTCCTTTAAGTGTTGGTGGCAAGGATATGTTTCTCAAAAGAAACTCTTCAACAGGACAAAATATGAAGGTCGTAGACATCGGAAAAATCCAATAGATGAGCGCAAAAGAGCCGCCGACGACTGTCACATAACCGACTCCAAGGGATCGCAAATTATCACCTTTG
Source organism: Agapanthus africanus (assembly GCA_030015575.1). NCBI lineage: Eukaryota > Viridiplantae > Streptophyta > Magnoliopsida > Asparagales > Amaryllidaceae > Agapanthus > Agapanthus africanus. Next base: position 240,845,380 of record JASDDO010000031.1, read on the forward strand.
GAAGCGACTCTGACGAAGAAGCTACCCTCGACCCTTCCCTCGGGGAATCTATTTCAAAAATGAAGGAATTGAGGGGGTGCAAGAACGTTCAGCCGTGCAATCGCACGCTATTCGGAAAAAATCTCGGTCCCGCAAACGAAGGATTAAGCAAAAAGGATAAAGAGAAGGGAAAAGCAACCCTCGTAGCCAATACTCGGCAGCAATCGAGTGGCCCTAAACCGGTTGTTTGCCGAAACAACAAGCAACAACCCCTTCAGGAAAAGTTGAAACGTCCTTACTCGTTTCCTCAAAATAAAACAAGAAGACTGTTCGAGCTGGCAGTGTGCGACAGACTCATCGATTTTCCAAGTCCAAAACGTCCATTGCGGACAGGCGATGTTAATAATCCTAATTATTTCCCTTACCACCAAACAGTAGGTCACCTGATCGAGGACTGCTACGTCTTCAAAAACTGGGTTGAAGATTAATACCAACAGGGCGAGTTAGCGCTGTCTGAAAACTGGAAGGTGAGCCCGCCACAACCGCACGCTCCGAGAAAGATGGATACGCCGGGGGCATCATGCTCATTCATGGGGAAAAACTCATAGACCGAAACGTCTTGAAACTAACGACGGACCGAAATGTCCTTAAACTAATAGTAGACCGAAACGTCTTTTAAACTAACGACGGACCGAAACGTCCTTAAACTATTGGTAGACCGAAACGTCTTTAAACTAACGACGGACCGAAACGTCCGTAAAACTAATGATGGACCGCAATGTCCTAAAACTTGCAAACGACTGAAACGTCTTTAAACTACTACCGCAGTATCCTTAGGCGGACGAGATTAAAAAAAAGAATAAAGAATAAAAAAAAATAAAAATAAAAATAAAAATAGGAAAACGGTATGTCCATAAGCAAAATGGGCACGGATGAAAACCCGAAAGGGCTCCGTGAGTAAAAACAGCAGGGCTACCGGCGAGTGTTCGTGAAAAACCGAAAAGGCGCGACCTCGTAAAAAAAAAGAGAGAATAAAAAGAATAAAAAAAAAGAAAAAGACGGTATGTCCATAAGCAAAATGGGCACGGATGAAAACCCGAAAGGGCTTCGTGAGTAAAAACAGCAGGGCTACCGGCGAGTGTTTGTGAAAACCCGAAAGGGCGCAACCTCGTTAAAAGACACTTACAGGGTCCTCTCGACCTTGTAAGGAGAAACCACCCGTGTGAGATCCTTACAACTCACAAGGGAGCAACACACTTAGGGATCCTCACGATTCCTAAGGAGAAATCACACTTGCGAGATCCTCACGACTCGTAAGGAGAACTCTCTTATGGGACCCTCACGGCTCATAAGATTTGAAAGTCTTAAGTTACAGAGACCTGAACCTGTTCTTAAGCAACCCCCACAACCTTCGATATTGCCCTACAATTTGCTCAATACTGACCCTTGTATACAATCCACGAGCGTGAATAAACATTTCCCTAACGAAGTCTCATCCGTGACTAGGGATATGTTCATATGGTGAACAACCCTTGTAAGTCCTCTCGACTTATAAGGAGAAAACCCTTTTGTAAGATCCTTACGACTTACAGGGGAATATACACTTAGGAATCCTCACGATTCCTAAGGAGAAAACACACCTACGAGATCCTCACGACTCGCGGGGAGAAATACCTTTGTGAGACCCTTACGGCTAATGAAGTCAAAAGCCATAGTCGACAGGATCCTAACCCTGTTTGCTAAGCCACCTTTGTTCAATATCGACAGAGGCAAATGATGATTCACTCCTGGCAATATCCCAGTGGTAGCGATGCTGATGCCTAAAACGGTATCAGATTCCAAGTCCTTTTACGGAAAATGATGATTCGCTCCTGGCAATATTCCAGTCGCTGCGATGCTGATGCTAAGATTGGTATCAGATCCCAAATCCCCCACTCGCGATAGAAAAATCTACGAGCCACACATGCATACGAAATAGCCGAAATGATGGGGCAACTTGCATCAAAATCAGCAAGTAAAAATGATTGCATACGAAATAGCCGAAATGATTGGGCACCGTGAAAAATAGCCGAAATGATTGGGCAATCGCGATTTTCGCGATATAAAAAGCTGAAATGATAGAGCATCGCGGAAAGAATAAAAAAATGATGAAGGAATGAAACTTTTTGCCCTACATGTGAGATCACATCGATCCCTGTATACAATCCAGGGGCACAAACAAAGAGGGAACCATACCTTCCCAACAGGCTCCACCAGAAAGCAAAGCCAAATCTCGACGGTTCATAGACAACCCAGAGACAACCTCGACATTTGTCACAATATCGCAGACATAATGTCAACAGACGAAGCAAAAGGAAGATCCCGAGCTTCAGGGTCTCGACGTCAACATCTACAATCTAGAGATCACCAACGGCGTTTCTCCTCACTCCAACCAGATGCAGACGTGACGTCAACAATCAACCTTAGAGTCGCAAAGAAACGGAACCATGGCAAAGTCCCTAGTTCCAAATCTCAATGGCCACATCTGCAGCCTGGAGACCAACAACGGTGTGCCTTCTCATTCCAGTAGGATACAGATGTTACACCATCAAGTGGAGCGATGGCAAAATCCCAGCTTCACCTCAGCGTTCGTCTTGTTACAGCAGACGCAATGTCAACAACGGCGTTCCTTCGCAGTCCAGCAGGATGTAGATGCAACGTCAACCAAAGACCCCATGGTCAGTAAAGCGGAGTGACGGCAAAATCCCAAGCTCCACCTCGACGTTCGTCTCGACACAGCAGACGAGATGTCACTACAGCTTCCTTCCTCCAACAGGATCCGGACACACCAAAGCAGATGAAGCAAAGGCCAAATTCCTAGCTTCAGGGTCTTGACGACAAGTCATATAAAGCCTGAAAGACAACCGGAGATCATCTCGCACCAGCGCGGAGTGGTCACCACCTCGATGATCGTCTCGATACAGCAGATGCAATGTCAACAACAGTGTCCTTCCTCCAACAGGATTTGGACACACCAAAGCAAACGAAGCGAAGGCCACATTCCTAGCTTCAACGTCTTGACGGTGACTCATATAAAACCGGAAAGACAATCGGAGATCATCTCGCACCAGCGCAGAGTGGTCACCACCTCAACGTTCGTCTCGATACAGTAGACGCAATGTCAACCCCAGCGTTCTTCCTCCAACAGGATTTGGACACACCAAAGCAAACGAAGCGAAGGCCACATTCCTAGCTTCAACGTCTTGACGGCGAGTCATATAAAGCCTGAAAGACATCTGGAGATCGTCTCACACCAGTGCGGAATGGTCACCACTTCGACGTTCATCTCGACACGGCAGACGCAACATCATCAAACAAATAGAGCCACGGCAAAATCCTTAGTTCCAAACCTCGACGGTTCACTAGCAACCTAGAGATAAACGCGACGTCCATCTCGATACAGCAGACGAGATGTCACCCCAGCGTTCTTCCTCCAACAGGGTTCAGACGCGACAATCAAACAAGTGGAGTAACGGCAAAATCCCAGCTCCACCGCGACGTTCGTCTCGATACAGCAGACGAGATGTCACCCCAACGTTCGTCTCGACACAGCAGACGCAACATCATCAAACAAATGGAGCCACGGCAAAATCCCTAGTTCCAAACCTCGACGGTTCGTCAGCAACCTAGAGACAACTATGACATTCGTCTCGATACAGCAGACAAGATGTCACTCAAGCGTTCTTCCTCCAGCAGGGTTCAGACGCGACAATCAAACAAACGGAGCCACGGCAAAATCCCTAGTTCCCACCGCGACATTCGTCTCGATACAGCAGACGCGATGCCAGCAAACGAAGCAAAGGCCAAATTCCTAGCTTCAGGGTCTTGACGGAAACTCACATAAAGCCTGAAAGACTATCGGAGATCATCCCACACCAGCGCGGAGTGGTTATGACTCATCGGGGCTCGCCAAAATGAGCCTGACCTCAAGTAAAAAGCGGCATGGCAAATTCCTAACGCTTGCTCTTCCGACGGTCAAACTGCCTAGGAAGATTGCTTGAAGACGTCTTGTCCAGCCCCCGAAGGGATCAGAGACACGGCAGTCGCAGGGCTACTCGAACAGCACGATTGCCTATCGAGGAACATATCAGCTTATGCGACGGTACGACGGCCAAAACCCTAAGTACCACAAACCCTAACGGACTTCTGTCGAAAAGAGCAGAGGTTAACTGTGACGTTAGGATATCTTTGCGAGAAATGCCCGATTCGTCTCGACTTGTGAAGAAACTGATGTCTTTGCAAAAAATTCTCGATGCGGCTCGACTCGTGAGATGAAGCCTTAGGCAGTAGGCATAGAAGGAGCCTATTTCCTAAGCACTGAGACCCTGCAAGTTGGCCCAAAACGGCCTCTTGCACACTATCCACGGGTCTCACTCTCCAAACTCGAAACTCGACAAGGAGGGAAACAACCGCTTACGGGTCCTCTCGACTCGTGAGAGGGAAAAATTCTCTTATAGGATCCTTACGACTTATAAGAGAAAACACACTTAGGAATCCTCACGATTCCTAAGGAGAAAATCCACCTACGAGATCCTCTCGATCCGTAGGGAGAAAAGTCTTTATGAGACCCTCACGGCTCATAAAGTTAGAAAGTCTTAGGCAGCAGATCTGAACCTGCGGCCTAAGCCATCGCTATCTCTTGAAGAAACCAAGATGCTAACTTTATTATCTGTCTACCGTGTTTACCAAGACAGCATGCTGATAATAAGGGAAAGAAGAAAGCAACAGAAAGAGTATCCGATTTACATTTGATCAAGCGTTCGAGGCACATTCAGTCATGCATAAGCAAAAGACTCAGAACAAAAGATAAGACAGGCTAGGAAAAACAAAAATTTCCATTAATATTGCCAGAAGTTCTTACAACCATAAAAGCAATAAACGAAAAAACATTATTACAATGGAATAACCTCGAACCCAGGACATGGATTGAGGAACTCGAATGCGACCCTATCTATGACTTTCCAAGCCTCGCGGACCATCCTAGTGTGCTTTCTTTCGCGAGCACAAGCGTCAGGGTCCCCCATGATGTCTTCCACCCTCCGATAAGCAGCGGGTATGTCAGACTGTTGAAAGACCTCGTGCAAGAGATCGATAAGACTGTCTTGCCGTCTCTTCGAGATAAAGTTCAATAGGTACACCGAGTGCACCTTATCCTCAGCGGCATCCAACGCCCTAAGAGGCACACCGGAACAGAATAGGGGAAGCGCTTCCCAGATGGCTCCCACGATAAGCTTAAGGAGGGAGGAACGTCGGGGAAGCAGTGGACCGTTATATGCATCGAAGCGGCTCATGATTTCAGCACACTCCGCGTTTGTGAACTCTCGATTTTGAGAGCGGCCAAGTCGGCGGATGTCCCCGTAAGAGATGATCTCGTCAAGATTGTACATGTGAGCGTTCATTGTTTCTGTGAAAGAAAATCAACAAAAATTATCAGAAAGACTGATTAAACAAAACGATATAATGCACCGAGGAATAAAATGCCATCTTTAAACTCCAAGATCAATGAAAAACTCCTAAGAGTTCTTTTGTATGATTTGGAAAGAGCAAAGCTCCATTAATGAATTAAGAAAGTCCAAGGAAAATCTTCAGAGAGCAGAGCTCTATTAATGGAACCCTAATAGGGTCCCCTTTAGTTCTCTTTAGATCCCTTTAGATCTGTAAAGCAAAGCTCTGCTAAGTGAAACCCTAAATGGGTTTCTTTTAGATCAGGAATCTATTGAGAGCGAGGCTCTGTCAATGAAAATTAATTTAATTTAATTCAAATTAAAATTTTTACCTAAAAGTTTTAAGAGTTTGACACTTGAAGTTCTTGAAAATAAAGAGCAGGGCTCTGAGTTCTGAAATTAAAGTTTTAGAGATGAAAATCATCTAAGAGACCAAAGGTCCTATTTATAGGCATCAAGTGCCCTTTCAACTTCCAAAAGTTGCCGCAATGGTTGGAATTCTGCCACCGTTGCGCTCACGTTTGGGGCCACGAAAGCGCAACGGTGGAGGGCATTTGTTTACCCCAATCAGAGCAAAGCTCTGTTCAAATTCCAAGGCGGGAGATGAAGCAACGCTTCATCTTCCCCCAATCAGAGCAAAGCTTTGCTTTGGAAATTTAAATTTTAATAAATGAAACAACACTTCAGATTCTTTGCGCGGTGCGCAACGCGCCACGTGTCAGGCACAGACACATCAGCGCAGCGCCCAAAGCAGCGCACCCAATCAGAGCAAGGCTCTTTTAAAACAAAAATTAAAGGAAGCAACGTTTCAGTTGCGCAAACGCTGCGCTGCGTGACACGTGTCTGCGCAGTTGCGCAAGCACAACTGCGCAAGCGCTGCGCTGTGTGACACGTGTCTGCGCAGTTGCGCAAGCACAGCTGCGCCAGCGCTACGCTGCGCGAAACGTGTCTGCGCAGTTGCGCAAGCACAACTGCGCACGCACAGCTGCGCAAGCGCAGCGCTGCACGACACGTATCTGCGCAGTTGCGGAAGCACAGCTGCGCAAGCGCTGCACTGCGCGACACGTGTCACGCGCTGAGACGTTTGCGCAAAACAGAATTGAGATTTTAAAGAAATCTTTTTGGTTCTTGTTAAAACAAGAACATTTTCTTCTGTAAAACAGAAGCCCTTGGATCAAAGATCCAACGGTGGGGAAAATTCCCCAAATCACTCAGAGAAAGATCTCTTTAATAAATTTATGGGCACTATAAAAAGGACCCCAGGCCTCAATTCAAAGGCATCAATATTCTTGAAAAAATCAAGAGCTTCAAACAGAGAGAACTCTGAGAAAAATTTCAAGAAAAAGTTAAAAACCTTCACAAGAGAGAAGAAATTTCTTCTAATAGATCATTGATCTAAAAACCAGATCAATGATCTTCATATAATAAACAGTGCTTTGCACTTCTTATGAACCACTGGTTCTTTAAAACAGGAAAAAAACAAAATAAAAAATAGTGCTTTGCACTTTTATGAAGCTTTGGTTCTCGAAATAAAAAGAAAAACTTGTTTTTCTTTGATCTAAATTAGATCAAGGAAACGAATAAGTGCTTTGCACTTCTTTTATAAACCATTGGTTCTTGAATCTAAAAGATTCTTAAATCATAGTGCCTTGCACTTGCAAACTGCGCTGTTGCGCTCTTGGATTGGCGCAAGCCACCAGAGCGCGCCACGTGTCAGCAGCGCAAGCGCAGCGCATTAGCGCAGCGCACTGCACTTGCGCGACACGTGTGAGCACTACAAGCGCTTGCGCTCTCTGATTGGCGCAAAGCGCCTGATAAATGCAAGTCATTTCCTAAAGGGCCAAGCCCAAATCAAAAAGACCAAGCAAGCCTAATTAAATTGATGCTCTGCATCATTTATAAATGGGCAGAGCCCAAACGAAATAATAAAAATGCTACGCATTTTAAAAGGGGCAGAGCCCAAACAAAGTAGATGCCTTGTATCATTCATAAATGAGCAGAGCCCAGAATAAATTGATGCTCTGCATCTTTTATGGGCAGAGCCCAAACAAAACAAAAATAGAAGCAATGCAATGCATTATTTAAGTGTGGGCAAAGCCCTAGCACAGGTCTAATAGACCAAAAATAAATAAAAGTGTTGAACATTTTCAACTGGACATAGCCCAATTTTGGCCGTAAGTCCTCAAATTAAATTGACTGAGCACAACTGCTCTCTTAAATCAATTTATATCCGGTTCGAGGGTACATCTCCGAACTCCTCTGACATGTCGTTGTAATCATTCAACGTCGTCAGAGAGGTGACGGGTCCCGACGACCACACCCATCAATATGGACTGCGGGGTCCTTAAACTCGTGGACCGAAACGTCCTTAAACTAATAATGGACCCCTACGTCCCTAAACTGGAATATGGACCACCACGTCTCCTTCTTGCGATAGACCACCACGTCCTTAAACTGGAACATAGACCACCACGTCCCTAAACTGGAAAATGGACCACCACGTCCCTAAACTGGAGTATGGACCACCACGTCCTTAAACTGGAACAATAGAGCCTCCAAATGCTCTTTTATCGGATCTAAACGATCCCGTTTAAGTCGATATTAGCCCCAAACACGGCTAACGTATCCTTAAACATTCAAATGGATTATAAAATTCCAAATCAACTCCGGTTCGAGGGTACATCTCCGAGCTCCTCTGACACCTATCGTTGTAATCCTTCAACGACATCAGAGAGGTGACGAGTCCTGACGGCCATATATTAAATGGATCACTACGTTAAGTCGATCTTAGTCTCAAACAGGACTAACGTATCCTTAACAAACGTTTAAGTCAATCTTAGCCTAAATACGGCTAACGTATCCTTAAACCAAAACACCAAACCCAAATCTAAGTAAACACAGATTTGGACTAATCCACGTCCTACGGGCGACGACATTACTCAGTCTCCGTATACAATCCACGGGCAACTCCAAACAAAACAAACACACACGACACGAAGTGAAATTCTGGAGAAGGAGAAAGTTGTTACCGCGACGCAGTAGCGTAATTAACTGCAGGGGCTTGCGCCTACAGGGAAGAGCGTCCCCACAATCAAAAACCCCTCAAGCGAGGGGGAATCTGACGAAGTCTGCTACATCGGCCGCATCCGTTTAAACCTCCGATACACGGTGCCATAAATCAACTTGGCATCTTCGGAGAGGTAGACGGATAAAACCAAATAGCATCTGCCCCAAATCTCAGGCAAGACGCCCTAGCGTCGTCGGCCGCCATTCGGAAGGGAACAAAGATCGATACTAGAGGTAAGACGAAAGAACATGCAAGTTAACAACTTAACTACAAGTGAAAGTGACTACAACCTTTGTAGATCCGGTCCTCCACATCTTCAACTCCATGATGACGTCCCTCCGCTGCGATCATCGGGATCCCGGACTCTAGCGATGGTTTCGTCGGAGAAATGATCGGGCTAGGTCGTCGATTTCGATGCCGAAGATGATCTACGTCGAGGCGACTCAAACTCGAGCTCCATCTTCACTAGGTCATGAAACTTGTGAAGATAACACCCTATACAACATGGCAAGTGGTAGAGGATGAAGAAATAGGATGTGGGTTCACTTTGGATTTGGATTTCTCACTTGGATTCATCACTTGGAATTTTTCTAGCAAGGTTTTCTTCTCTTCATGAAGAAGAAGAAGAAGAAAGAAAAGAATGAATGAATATTATCAGAAAATAGAAAATCAAGTGATGCTTATCATTTAGCAACCATGGGTGAGTGTAACTAATGTAGAGAATAAACTAGGGTTTAGGTAAATGGTTATGTTAAGGATAAAAGAAAATGGTAGACTTTTTCAAAGATGCATGAAGCATCATGAAGCTTCTTGCATAAAACAAAGATAACCACCATTTTATTTTTGCCAAAAGTAAATAAATAAAATAAATAAATAAATAAGGCAATGGAAACCCTAACCATTAACTAAACATGGTGTATAGCATACACACACCCAAGTTTGCATGTATCATCAAACATGATACAATCAAGTGCACAAAAATATATCGCATATAGTACTTGTGCACATCAAGTGAGAAAATCAATCTTAAGTGAACAAATACTAGTTAATGTAAAGTAATATATCAAATATATAATTATACATTAAATCATTAAATCAACACTTGATTTAATAATCCGGTCATATTGCATATAACCGACTAATATCAAGTGTATCAATATATCGAATCAACATTTGATTCGGTAACCCGGCTATATCTTATATAACCGTTCTATGATACGAATTGCAAGAATAGAATTCAGTATCACATACTGGTATTATTCTCGGTCCCGCACATATCTCATATGCGCTCCTATTTCGTTTCGCTTGAGCCAGGAAACCTCTGTGTAGGACTTTAAAGACTCGTCAATACGCCGGCAGCAGGTGATGATCATATCAAACACCCACAAGCCGCAAGCGGTCTGCTAAACGTAACGGCCACCCGGGTATTGAGCGATCAGAAGATCAACGAGCAAGCCCGCTCACACTCCTGTGAATCCAACCAGTAACACTTACCGTACAGTCCGGTCTGTTCGTCTGATATGTCGCATATCTCGCCTAGGGGTGGTAAACGTCAGACCTCAGAAGCTTGATAAGTCATGCCGATGTAAGGTCCATAACAAGCGTGAAACTACTGATAACTCTTACCAGTAAATCACTGCAACCCTGACCAGGGATTTCCAGTTATGGCCAGTCGAGCATAGCGCAACATCAACCCCCAATACCAGGAGAGACGAATCCCCTCCTATCGCTCATTGCCTCCATGTGAATCGGGATTGTACCCAAAAACCACCTGTTTGCATGACTCAGTAGAGCCGTGGTAGGGTGGAAATCAAAGCACAGTGGGAGACACACAAGACTCTATGACGATCTCGGGTCAACAGACTAAGCTGTACCAGTGTCACCAGAGAACTGCCATCTGACGTGAGGTATAATACCATCTGGGAGTTCTCGGCGAGTCCGTTCAGTGTACCCAGTCACCACTGAGCACCCGCATACCATCTCTGATGTCAAATACCAATGGATATGGGATCATCCATCGCCCATCACATGGGTCGAGAAGATATACGCTAGTCTACTCTGGAATATCGATGCCCCGTCTCGATATTCCCACAACTAGGAACATTGAAGGATGTACTCATGGACTACCCAGGCCCCACTAGTATGATCTACATCATAGTCCTGGAAGTCGAGCACACATCCTAAGAGCTTTATCAACATGTAATAGAGACACTGCAAGTATACATGTTAAGATAAAGAGCAACCAGATAGCATACTATCATGTCGAGCAAGAAAGTCATACCTTTATATGTCCCAGCATCCACTACAATATACATCCCATGTACAGTAATGACCTTTAGGGCATACATATAACCAACAATCTCCCACTTGCACTAGGGCCATCTGTAGCAGTGGTTGCAGTATCTAATACTCAACCATCCCATAAAAGTCTCTCTTTGGGAAAAGGCCTTTGTGAGTGGATCCGCCGTGTTGTCCTCTGAGTCTACTCTCCTAACCTCGATCACCCTGGAGAACAACTATCTCCATGATCAGGTGATGCTGACTCAGAATATGTCTGGGTCACTTATGGGACCAGGGTTCCTGGGCCAAAGCCACACTTCCATTGTCATACAATGGTAGGAACCTAGTTCATCTTATGAACCAATATACACCCAAACTGCCTCTTTGGTAGTATCTTTGATAGCGATGTCACCAGCCTTTATCGTCTAGTCTGCCACGGTATATAGCTTGGAACTCTTCCAACATACCGTCCCTCCATTAAGGGTAAAGACATTGCCTGCTGTAACACCTGAGTTTAGGGTTTGTTGTAATTGTGTGTTAATGTGGGGTTTTTGGTAAAAAGTTTACCAAAACGGGATTCTAGTAATTTATCTGGTTTTATAGTTATTTTTGTGGAATTTTATCTCGACCACACACACTTGTGCACGTTAAATAGGATTAAGATTAGGGTTTGCCATATATTTGAGCTTGTGGGTTAGCCATGTTTAAGTTAACCATGGTGGTATAAACCCTTGTTTAGATAATTGGGGTTAATTAAGGAGTTTAAGTTTTGAGGATGGATTAGGGTTTAAGGTTGATTTGTGGTAAGAAGGAGAGAATGTGATGGGTGTCTTGTAGCATTTATTGAGAGTGAGGGAATGATGGCTCTTGGATGTGCCACACTACATTCTTTCAAAACTTTTACTTATCTCTCAAAACTCATCTCACTCACACACACATCAGCCATATCAGCCCCATTTCAACCACAACATCAGCAACAATACCTACCTAAACCCTAGCTCAGCAGTGGCTGCACCAGCAGCAGCATCATCACCTACCTCAGCCTCTAATGCAACAGTAGCTACTGCTACAGCCAAGCAAACATAAAAAAAACAGCAGCCACAGCAATAACACATCATCAGCCATCAAAACCAACACATCAGCCCAACTCCAGCTCAAATCAGCCCCCAAAACAACACCATCAGCCCCTGACCAAACTTCAGCAGTACACTATCAGCTTCAGCCTTTCTATCAAAACATCAGCAGCAGCAGCTGCCATTTCAGCCCCAACTCTCTACATAACCCCTCCCCCACACCATACAACCCATCCCTTAACACTTCCCCACCCCTTGCCACTAGCAACACCTGAAACCAACACAAAATAACACCACACCACACGAGGCAACAGCAACATTCAGCAAACACCAACCTGTTCCAGTTTCAGTAACAGTAAAGGCCAGCTCTCTTCTAGCCTAGTCACAGCACCAGGAGCTGTAGCCGCTGCACCCACTCCTTTCCTCTTCTACTTCTCCTTGTTTGCAAGGTTCCTAGAGGGTATAGTTCCTAAACTCTCTCCAAATTGTTTAGATTTTTGTGATTGTTTAACTAGTTTAGTGTTAAATGGAGTTTTCATGCTAGAATTATGTCGTGATGCTAGATCTAGTTACATTAGAGTGCTTATAGCTTAATGGACCCTTTTTGGTGTTAGTTAGTCTGTTTTAGCCTAGTAGTGTTGATAAATCTAGATGGATAGCCTTAAATTGCTAAAATTATGGTGATCTAGCTTAATTAGTGTTTATTTCATGCTTTAGTGATGATTTTGGGTGAATTAATGGAATTTTGGCTAAAGTAAGAGTAGTGTTGGTTAGAGTAGCCCTTTTAGGTTCTGTTGAGACCAGTTAACCAGAGGATTGCCCCAGATTTCACAAAGACACCTGAATTACCCGACTTGGCGTAATTTAGCAGTTTTATCAACTTTTGGCCTCTGTTGGATCTGCTGTCGACCCGAGACCTTCAGAATAAAATTGTGAAGACTGTAGCATGGTGAGACTAGTAGAAACACACACACAGAGCACGGGGACCCAACTCCCCCTCACGGCCACCGGTTTAATCATTCTGGCCGCAAATTGCGGCCAGAGTAGGGGGTGGGGGTGTGGGGACTTTAGGTGTAGGGTCCTTATGGGTAGGTTAGTCTGTTGGTACCTGCAACTTTTCAAGTTTGGCCCAGAGGAAAAATCTGGAGCTATTTGTGTATTTTCGATGTTTTAAACTCGTGCGACACGCGCGTGATACGCGTGGTTCTGTGGTGCGTTGCGCGACACAGCGTGTCAATCTAGGTTCTGGTGGGTTTGTGCGCGTCGTGTCGTGTGCACACGCGTTTAGTTTCACGCACGCGTATCCTTTTTATCGATATATCGCGTTTTGCAGGATTTTTCCTTATGTGGTGACTTTTGTAAATTATAGGTTCGCCGGCAGGGACTTCAAGCGCTGCAGAGAAAGGAAAGCAGGTGGTAGGACACACCTAGCACGGGATCACGGGTGAGTAGATTTAACATCTACGGGGGACGATCGTTTGGATGGCGCGAGCCGCCCGTTGGATTTATTAAACTTGTAAATAGTAAACTTGATACTACTGGTGACATTAGAATAAGAATACTTGCATGATATTTGCTGCAGTTAGGATCTATAAGATATTCCATATACGCAAACTCATTGTAGGACACATGCACCATTACCAGGCTTTTATATGCAGCACGAGCACTATTCATGTGGACACACACACCCTGGTAATTGCCATATCACGACACTAGATAACTATAAATCTAAAACATGTTAATTGCCTAGAAATGTGATATTGCAATAAGTATTTAAAATGAAATCATAAGAATTGTTATCCTCATGCATATATATCATTATATCATTTGCTCATGCCTAGTATAAATCATACATTATAAATTGATACCATAGGCATTCATAATCATTGACATATGCACACATGATGATTTCATGAGATTTATGATATTTCTGGATTTCGGGGGAAGGCCGCAAGATTTCAAACTTATAATCTTTTTAAATATAAAAATTGCGGTTTTCTAGTAATGTAAAGTGTCGTCCACCATGAGTTTGATGTGGTTTTCGAGACCCGTTTCGAGGAGGTGGATGAACCGTCTCGGGTACATGGTGGGCCTGGTACGGTACCCCGGGGCAAGAAGATCGCAGGAGATGGAGTTGAGCCTGGCAGCGGACGGATTACCTACCGGTGACTTCATTTGGCACGGCGGATATCCAGAGGATACCGACCGTGGCCGCTGGATTGAGATATGGATATTTTACATGGATCAGACGGATGGCTGAGGCCAGAGATACTGGACATGGATATATGAGATTTAGACAGCTTGAGGTGTCGTTGCTGGACACAGATTTATTGATTTCATGGGCATTATACTGATGTTTTAAAAAGAGTTTCAAAAACAGAATAAGGAACAATTCTTATGCCTTCATGATGAGATCTTGAGTTGACTCATATAGCATTCATATATGACAGTATATTCATGTGGCATACATACCTGTTATTACATCCATGTGACATACATACTTGATAGTACACTGATGATGCATATATACTTGCTAGTACATATAGCCATACCTGTTCTAGGGATGCTAGGATACTTGTGTACATGCATACGATAGCCTCGGTAGATGTTATTTATTACTCACGAGCTGGCAACTCACCCCCGTTGTGCTACAGCTTTTCTGCAGGTTCGTTCCGTCAGCACTGTAGCGGCGGATACTTTTGCCTCTTTTGCAATTTTTTCCTGGACTCGAGGCTTTTGCTCATAGGTGGGTTATTATCATTTTGTACCACCTTATATATTCATTGTATCTAGAACACTCCATCTACTGCTACTACTATTTCAGCTGTACCAGTCTTATTTGGATTACTGTATATTTACCTAGAGGCGAGATTGTGAGACTTGGGGATTTATTCTATGATTATATCTGGGTCGAGCTCACTTGAGTCGACATGCTATTTCTTATGCTTCATGCTTATCTATGCACATTGTTATTTTATATTGCGTGGGATTTGTGTCCGCCTTGAGGCGAAGAGCTAGCTCCCGCTTGGGGATGCCATTTTCATGTTATTCATTTATATTCCTGTTGTACTCGTTTGGAGCTTGTTTTACAAAGGAAACTCTGTTGGAATTTTTGGAAAGGGGAAGTTTTTTTAAAATGAATCTTGATGTGGTTTAAATGAAGTTAAAGGTTGCAAATAATTGGTTTTTCCTTCACTCTAAAATTTTAACTGGGTTTTGTATTCTGGGCTTCGACTTACTTAGTTTACGGACGCCTTGAGACGTTTCGTAACTTAAGTGCCGGTCGCGTTCCATACTTTGCGGGTCATGACAAAGTTGGTATCAGAGCGATAGGTTTCACCTTTCCGAGTGTAGGATGACCCTTAGTAGATGGAGTAAGTAACTTAAGCAGGGTAGCGTAGCGTACGTATGTCCGCGGCATACTTGCAATGCGGTACTCCGCCTAGGTGACTTTAGGATATGCTTGCTTGAAATTCCTTCTTCAATTCCGTATATCCTTCGATTCTATTGCACCGTTCTTATTGTCCTGTTTCCTGTACCAGTCACTATGCCGTAGAGGGCTACCAGAGCGCAGAGAGCTGCCGCCCGAGCCGAGATTCGAGCTGGCTCGTCAGAGACGAGGACTGAGCAGGGCGGTATGCCTACACCGCAGGGACAGACCGATCCACCTTCCCCGGGCCGTATGGATAGGCTTGAGACTGGTATGGAGGAGCTGCGACAGATGATGGGGAGTATGCAGGAGCTACGTAGGATGGTAGGATCCCTAGTTGCAGCCGGTCGTGCACCGAGGCCGGAGGACGTACCTACTACAGCCCAGACCACTATGATACCTGCTCCTACTACTACCGCCGTGACCATCCCGGTTTCTCTACAGGAGTTCATGAAGCTGAGACCTCCAGTCTTCACGGGTACCGATGCAGCAGAGGACCCGCAGACGTTCCTTGATAGTTTGGCCAGGATCTGCCATTCGCTGAGATGTTCCGATGATCGCTGGGTAGAGCTTGCGAGTTTCCGACTAGAGGGTCTCGCACAGATATGGTGGGAGTCAGTTCTGAGAGGTCGAGCTGCAGGTCTACCGCCCATGACCTGGACCGAGTTCACAGCAGTTTTTCTCGCCCGTTTCCTCCCGGAGAGCGTTCGCGACGCCAGAGCTCGTAGTTTCGAGGCCTTGATCAAGACACCAGGGATGACGGTGTCTGAGTATGACGTCCAGTTTACACAGTTGTCTCGATATGCTCCGTATCCGGTGGATACCGAAGCAAAGAAGGTGAAGAGGTTCATACAGGGATTGGATGCCCAGCTATTTCTTGGCATTGGTGCCCAGCACTTCGATACCTATTCAGCGGCTATGGATACAGCGTTACGGATGGAGGCACGTATTTCAGCGACTTCGGCCATTCCCGGGCCGAAGAGGATTCGTACCAGCACGCCAGATCAGAGGCAGCATGCCAGATTCGTTCCGAGAGATAGGGCCGGCAGAGGGTTTGGACGCGGTCAGCTGTATGGGTCGTATACACAGGGACAATAGTCGTCGCCAGGGTGCTTTGGGTGCGGGAGTCTGCACCATCGTGTTAGAGATTGTCCAGCGAGGCGACAGGGAGCGACGACCGTTCCGCATGTGACTCTACCTCCATCACCGCCCCCTCCTCAGAGAGCTCTACTTCCTGCCGCAGGCGATGCTCCACGCCAGTTAGGTGCACCCAGAGGCCGTGGACGCGGCACACTGATCCAGAGAGGACGAGGAGGCAGAGGCCGAGGCCGAGGTCAGCCCGCTATCGGAGGAGGTCAGGCCTGAGTCTTTGCGTTGACACCTCAGGATGCGCAGGCATCCAATGTCGTCGTGACAGGTACCCTATCGGTATGTTCTGTTAATGCACACGAGTTGTTTGATCCCGGATCCACGCACTCATATGTTTCCACCCACTTCGTGCCGAGTTTGGGTAGAGAGTCCGGTTTGCTTGATCAGCCACTTGTTGTGACCACTCCTGTGGGAGAGTTTTTTGTTGCTAGGCACGTGTTCCGATCCTGTACCGTTCGTATTGGCGAGCGAGTGGTGCCTGTCGACTTGATCCTTCTTGAGATGTTGGACTTCGACATTCTTTTGGGCATGGATTGGTTAGCCACGTGCTATGCGTCGGTGGACTGCCGCGAGAAGACAGTTAGATTTTGTTTTCCCGGCGAGTCGGCTTTTGTTGTGCAGGGGGACCGTGGTGCCACCCCTCACATTTTGATTTCTTCTCTCGCGCTAATCAGCTATTGAGGAAGGGATGTCGGGGATTTCTAGCCTGTGTATGCGATACTAGAGCTACAGATGTTCTATTGGATCGAGTTCCGATTGCATGCGACTTCCCCGATGTCTTCCCTGATGAGCTGCCAGGATTTCCACCTGAGCGCGATGTCGAGTTCTGTATTGATTTGATTCCCGGCTCGGGGCCTATTTCTATACCGCCTTATCGGATGGCCCCGGCAGAACTTAGAGAGTTAAAGGTTCAGCTGCAAGATTTTTTAGATAAGGGACTTATTCGGCCCAGCGTTTCTCCATGGGGTGCTCCGGTCCTGTTTGTCAAGAAGAAGGACGGAAGCTTGCGCTTATGTATCGACTACCGCCAGCTGAACAAGGTTACCATGCGGAACAGATATCCGTTGCCGCGCATTGATGATTTTTTCGACCAGCTCCAGGGTACGGGGTATTTTTCTAGGATCGACTTGCGATCGGGGTACCACCAGCTGCGAGTCCGACAGGAGGATATACCGAAGACAGCCTTCCGTACACGCTATGGCCACTATGAGTTTCTGGTGATGTCGTTCGGACTCACCAACACCCCCGCAACATTTATGGATTTGATGAACCGTACCTTCAGGACGTATCTTGACTTGTTCACCATCGTGTTCATCGAAGATATTTTGGTATACTCCCGGAGCCGAGAGGAGCACGAGCAGCACTTGCGGATTACATTACAGACTCTGAGGGAGCACCAGCTGTTCGCGAAGTTCTCCAAGTGTGCATTCTGGCTGGACAGCGTCGGATTCTTGGGTCACGTGATTACGAGAGACGGCATATGTGTGGACCCGAAGAAGATTGAGGCTGTTCAGTAGTGGCCCAGACCGACATCGGTTACGGAGATCCGTAGTTTTCTAGGCCTGGCGGGCTATTACAGGCGTTTTGTTCAGGACTTCTCCCGTATAGCTGCACCTTTGACCGGTTTGACCCGGAAGGGAGTTCCTTTCGTTTGGACGGAGGAGTGCGAGCACAGTTTTCAGCAGCTACGGACTTGTTTGACTACGGCGCCGGTATTATCTTTGCCTTCGGGATCAGGAGGATTTGTGGTCTACTGTGACGCTTCGCGAGTGGGGTTAGGATGCGTACTGATGCAGCATGACAGGGTGATCGCGTATGCTTCGCGGAAATTGAAGAAACACGAACAGAACTACCCCACTCATGATTTGGAGATGGCTGCAGTGGTCTTTGCACTGAAGATATGGCGACATTACCTATACGGCGAGTCGTGCCAGATATTCAACGACCACAAGAGCTTAAAATATATATTTCAGCAGTGGGACCTGAACCTCAGACAGCGTCGTTGGATGGAGCTGGTGAAGGACTATGACTGCGAGATCTTGTACCACCCGGGCAAGGCGAATGTGGTGGCGGATGCTTTGAGCAGGAGGCCCGGGGGTAGTCTATCCTGTTTGCGCGCAGTGCAGAGGCAGTCGTCAGCAGATTGGCAGATTTTATGCGACAGCCGAGTTGAGTTCGAGTTCACTCCGACAGGGGGACAGCTTGCGCATGTTCGTGCACGCCCACAGTTGCTTGACCGTATATATGAGGCACAGCGCAGGGATGACCGTTGCTCAGAGATCATGGCACAGATGGGACAGGGCAGATTTTCCGAGTTCGTGATTGATGAGCAGGGGATTTTACGATTTGGATCTAGACTGTGCGTACCAGATACTGAGGGATTGCGGCGCGATATCCTTGAGGAGGCACATCGATCAGTGTATAGTGTCCACCCCGGTTCCACCAAGATGTACCATGATATGAGAAAGACCTACTGGTGGGATGGAATGAAGAGGGACATCACGGAGTTCGTATCGAGATTCCTGACTTGTCAGCAAGTCAAGGCCGAGCACCAGAGGCCCGCAGGAGAGCTACAGCCATTACCTATTCCGGAGTGGAAATGGGAGCAGATTTCGATGGACTTCGTTGTGGGTTTACCAAGGACCAGTCAAGGGTACGACTCTATCTGGGTGATCGTGGATCGATTGACGAAAGCGGCTCACTTCCTGCCAGTGAAGACCACTTTCAGCTTCGCTCAGTATGCCCAGCTTTACATCGACGAGATCGTGCGGTTGCATGGCGTACCGACTTGTATCGTGTCAGATCGAGGCACCCAGTTTACCAGCCGACTTTGGCAGAGACTTCAGGAGGCTTTGGGCACTCGTTTGAGCTTCAGCACAGCATTCCATCTGTAGACCGACGGACAGTCAGAGCGGACCATTCAGACTCTCGAGGACATGCTCAGAGCGTGCGTTTTGGACTTCGGCGGCAACTGGGATCGTCATTTACCTCTAGCGGAGTTCTCCTATAACAACAGCTTCCAGGATACTATTCAGATGGCACCTTTCGAGGCGTTGTATGGGAGGAGATGTAGATCGCCCGTCTATTAGACTGAGCTGAGCGAGAGTAGTATTTTTGGGCCACAGATCGTGCAGGAGACGACCGAGAAAGTACAGCTGATTCGAGACCAGATGAGACCAGCTCAGAGTAGGCAGAAATCGTATGCAGACAGGCGCCGTCGCAGGTTAGAGTTCGCAGTTGGCGACCATGTCATTCTGAGGGTCTCTCCGATGAAGGGCATGATGCGTTTTAGGCGAAAGGGAAAGCTTAGCCCTAGATTCGTAGGTCCCTTCGAGATCCTCGAGCGTGTCGGTGTTGTTGCATATCCTTTGGCTCTTCCACCCAGCTTTTCAGATGTTCATCCCGTCTTCCACGTGTCGATGCTACGTAGATATCTTCATGACCCTTCCCACACGATCCAGCATCAGACAGTTGAGCTTGAGCCCGACCTTTCGTTCACCGTGCAACCAGTGCAGATATTGGATCGGCAGGTGAAGAAACTTCGATCGAAGGTCCTGCCGTCAGTGAAGGTTCTTTAGCGCAGCCCGAATAGTGAGGAGATCACCTGGGAGGCCGAGGGAGAGATGCGGAAGAAATTCCCTCATCTTTTTGAAGGTACGCGTAGCTCCATATTTTTAAAAGTCGGGGACGAATTTTCTTAAGGGGGGAAGACTGTAACACCTGAGTTTAGGGTTTGTTGTAATTGTGTGTTAATGTGGGGTTTTTGGTAAAAACTTTACCAAAACGGGATTCTAGTAATTTATCTGGTTTTATGGTTATTTTTGTGGAATTTTATCTCGACCACACACACTTGTGCACGTTAAATAGGATTAAGATTAGGGTTTGCCATATATTTGAGCTTGTGGGTTAGCCATGTTTAAGTTAACCATGGTGGTCTAAACCCTTGTTTAGATAATTGGGGTTAATTAAGGAGTTTTAGTTTTGAGGATGGATTAGGGTTTAAGGTTGACTTGTGGTAAGAAGGAGAGAATGTGATGGGTGTCTTGTAGCATTTATTGAGAGTGAGGGAATGATGGCTCTTGGATGTGTCACACTACATTCTTTCAAAACTTTTACTTATCTCTCAAAACACATCTCACTCACACACACATCAGCCATATCAGCCCCATTTCAGCCACAACATCAGCAACAATACCTACCTAAACCCTAGCTCAGCAGTGGCTGCACCAGCAGTAGCAGCATCACCTACCTCAGCCTCTAATGCAACAGTAGCTACTGCTACAGCCAAGCAAACATAAAAAAAAAACAGCAGCCACAGCAACAACACATCATCAGCCATCAAAACCAACACATCAGCCCAACTCCAGCTCAAATCATCCCCCAAAACAACACCATCAGCCCCTGACCAAACTTCAGCAGTGCACTATCAGCTTCAGCCTTTCTATCAGAACATCAGCAGCAGCAGCTGCCATTTCAGCCCCAACTCTATACATAACCCCTCCCCCACACCACACAACCCCTTCCTTAACACTTCCCCACCCCTTGCCACTAGCAACACCTGAAACCAACACAAAATAACACCAAACCACACCAGGCAACAGCAACAGCAACATTCAGCAAACACCAACCTGTTCCAGTTTCAGCAACAGTAAAGGCCAGCTCTCTTCTAGCCTAGTCGCAGCACCAGGAGCTGTAGCCGCTGCACCCACTCCTTTCCTCTTCTCCTTCTCCTTGTTTGCAAGGTTCCTAGAGGGTATAGTTCCTAAACTCTCTCCAAATTGTTTAGATTTATGTGATTGTTTAACTAGTTTAGTGTTAAATGGAGTTTTAGTGCTAGAATTATGTCGTGATGCTAGATCTAGTTACATTAGAGTGCTTGTAGCTTAATGGAACCTTTTTGGTGTTAGTTAGTCTGTTTTAGCCTAGTAGTGTTGATAAATCTAGATGGATAGCCTTAAATTGCTAAAATTATGGTGATCTAGCTTAATTAGTGTTTATTTCATGCTTTAGTGATGATTTTGGGTGAATTAATGGAATTTTGGCTAAAGTAAGAGTAGTGTTGGTTAGAGTAGCCCTTTTAGGTTCTGTTGAGACCAGTTAACCAGAGGATTGCCCCAGATTTCACAAAGACATCCGAATTACCCGACTTGGCGTAATTTAGCAGTTTTATCGACTTTTGGCCTCTGTTGGATCTGCTGTCGACCCGAGACCTTCAGAATAAAATTATGAAGATTGTAGCATGGTGAGACTAGTAGAAACACACACACAGAGCACGGGGACCCAACTCCCCCTCACGGCCGCCGGTTTAATCATTCTGGCCGCAAATTGCGGCCAGAGTAGGGGGTGGGGTGTGGGGATTTTGGGTGTAGGGTCCTTATGGGTAGGTTAGTCTGTTGGTACCTGCAACTTTTCAAGTTTGGCCCAGGGACAAAATCTGGAGCTATTTGTGTGTTTTCGATGTTTTAAACTCATGCGACACGCGCGTATACGCGTGGTTCTGTGGCGCGATGCACCGTGTCAATCTAGGTTCTGGTGGGTTTGTGCGCTTTGCGTCGTGTCATGTGCACACTCGTTTAGTTTCATGCATGCGTATCCTTTTTATCGATATATCGCGTTTTGCAGGATTTTTCCTTATGTGGTGACTTTTGTAAATTATAGGTTCGCCGGCAGGGACTTCAAGCGCTGCAGAGAAAGGAATGGATGTGGTAGGACACACCTAGCACGGGATCACGAGTGAGTAGATTTAACATCTACGGGGGACGATCGTTTGGATGGCGCGAGCCGCCCGTTAGATTTATTAAACTTGTAAATAGTAAACTTGATACTACTGGTTACATTTAGAATAAGAATACTTGCATGATATTTGCTGCAGTTAGGATCTATATGATATTCCATATACGCAAACTCATTGTAGGACACATGCACCATTACCAGGTTTTTATATGCAACACGAGCACTATTCATGTGGACACACACACCATGTTAATTGCCATGTCACGACACTAGATAACTATAAATCTAAAACATGTTAATTGCCTAGAAATGTGATATTGCAATAAGTATTTAAAATGAAATCATAAGAATTGCTATCCTCATGCATATGTATCATTATATCATTTGCTCATGCCTAGTATAAATCATACATTATAAATTGATACCATAGGCATTCATAATCATTGACATATGCATACATGATGATTTCATGAGATTTATGATATTTCTGGATTTCGGGGGAAGGCCGCAAGATTTTATACATATAATATTTTTAAATATAAAAATTGCGGTTTTCTAGTGATGTAAAGTGTCGTCCACCATAAGTTTGATATGGTTTTCGAGACCCGTTTCGAGGAGGTGGATGAACCGTCTCGGGTACATGGTGGGCCCGGTACGGTACCCCGGGGCAAGAAGATCGCAAGAGACAGCGTTGAGCCTGGCAAGGGACGGATTACCTGCCGGTGACTTCATTTGGCACGGCGGATATCCAGAGGATACCGACCGTGGCCGCTGGATTGAGATATGGATATTTGACATGGATCAGCCGGATGGCTGAGGCCAGAGATACTGGACATGGATATATGAGATTTAGACAGCTTGAGGTGTCGTTGCTGGACACAGATTTATTGATTTCATGGACATTATACTGATGTTTTAAAAAGAGTTTCAAAAACAGAATAAGGAACAATTCTTATACCTTCATGATAAGATCTTGAGTTGACTCATTTAGCATTCATATATGACAGTATATTCATGCGGCATACATACATGTTATTACATCCATGTGACATACATACTTGATAGTACACTGATGATGCATATATACTTGCTAGTACATATAGCCATACCTGTTTTAGAGATGCTAGGATACTTGTGTACATGCATACGATAGCCTCGGTAGATGTTATTTATTACTCACGAGCTGGCAACTCACCCCCGTTGTGCTACAGCTTTTCTGCAGGTCCGTTCCATCAGCACTGTAGGGGCGGATACTTTTGCCTCTTTTGCACTTTTTGCCTGGACTCGAGGCTTTTGCTCATAGGTGGGTTATTATCATTTTGTACCACCTTATATATTCATTGTATCTAGTGTTAGTGTATATGCCCTAGAGGCCATTACTGTATCATACTAGTTTGTATATTACTTAATGGAAGCTTGGGATATTCACCTTGTATAAACAATCTTGCTCAATATAGTAGTATGCTACTTGGTTTGTTTCTACTTCAATGTGTACATGTGTTTATTTTAGTATATCACCTATACACATTAGTGGAGCCCTTAGGATCTTTGCTTGATTACCAGCGTTGTGATGGCAGTCACACTAGTGGGGGCTGGGTAATCTATAAGCACATCCTTATACAGGTCCCTAATCGCAGGACTATCGAGACAGGGCATCGATACTCCGGAGTAAACTAGCGCATGCGCTTCTCATCCCTGAGTGGGAGATGGTCTGTCCCACAGCCATCAGTACGTCGTACTGGAAATAGTATGCGGGTGCTCGTTGGGTTACGAGTACACTGGACAGGACTCGTCGGGAATTGACTGGTTGGTATTATACCTATCGTCAGTTATCAGTTCCCAGGTGACATGAGTACAGCTTAGTCCGCTGACTTGACAATATCACTTCGCCTCGAGTGTGTTCCCACTGTACTTTGATTACTACCCTACCATGGCTCAAAGGAGTCGTGCAAACAGGTGGTAGTTGGGTGCAGTCCCGAAGCACTTGGAGGCAGTAACGGTTAGACAGGATTCGTCTCTCCCGGTATTGGGGGTTGACATCGCGCTGTGTCTAGGAGAGCCATTACACGAGTAGTCCCTGGCCAGGGCAATCGAGATATACTGGTAGGCTTCCAGTTTTATCTCAGGGTGTTTTGGGCTTCACTCCGACACGACTTGTACCGCTATTAGGGGACTGACGTTTACCGCCCCCTAGGCCCGCCATGCGATGTATCAGACGAACAGACCAGACTGTACGGAGACTGTCACATTCAGGCTCAGTAGGAGTTCAGATGGGTTTCACCTCATCGGTCTTCTTGTCGGCATCTACCTGGGGACCGTTACGCACAGCTAGTGCCGCTTGCGGTCTGTGGTTAAACCCACTGCCAGCGTAGTGTCGAGTCTTTAGAGTCCCACACAGAAAGCTATTCGCCTTTAGGCAAAAGAGTAGAGGTCGCATGGTTTTGCGACAAGTCGCATGGTTTTGCGACAGGGTTCGGTCACATCCGTGCACTTGTGCACGTACAGTGTCCTGACAGTTAACATTAGCGGGCTTTGGTTTAAGCCAGATCCTAGTGTACGTTTTGGGTTTGGTTTTATCCAGTATGTATTCGTGTTCCTCGGAACGCGGATGCGGGTGTGTATGCACAGTTGACGGAGAGACAGAGGCAGAGGATTCTCATTAGGGTTGTTGACCGTTGACTGTTGACTATTGACTTTTTGCTCAACCCTAATGAGAATATGATATGTAATTAACAATAATATTAATTAAGTATTATAGTGACATGATTGTTGAGGGGTTGACTTTGTTGACTTGTTGACTTTGTTGACCGGTTGACTAGGTTGGACTAGTTGACCATCATGATGACAATGGCTATCATTTCATGGCAAAGACTTTTGCTTGCTTGTTCTCTTGTGCAAAATGAGTGCATGAAATGATATGGCTATTGTAGCTTAAACCATCACTAATACTTGATTGCTATTATTGGTTATGATGGTTTTGGATTATGAGAGCCAAGAGAGAAAAGTCTTGCTCATTCTTTCATTTCCTTTCTCTCTCCTGTGTTCTTGAGCTCTCATCTTCTTCCTCTTGCTCTCCCTCTTTTTAGTCTATGGTTCACTTGTCTCATGTGTTGAGAACCAAGAACCATAGAGAAAATCCCAACACACTCTTCTCTACTCACTCTAGTTCACAAGATTTAGCAAACCAAGTGAACTAGTTTCTTCAAAGATCGAAGAAGAAGCCAAAGGTAGAAGCTTTCGAGGTGGATCGATCTTCGGCGCAAGGAGACGACGGGATGAAGCCGATCCGGACAACCATCGAGGCTTGAAGACGAAGGAGTTCAAGAAAGAAAGGTATAACCCCCTAACCGAGTAGTTAACAACTCCTAGTTAGGTTGTTAGTTAGATGTTTAACAAAGATCCGGTTTTGAGTCCATGTTACCACCTCTAGAAAATTGTTTTTCGTCAAATTCCGCATGCCCGAAAGTACCGGGAGAGGTAGCATGGACTTACAGTGGTATCAGAGCCTAGTTAAACTCTATCTAACATGTTAGCATAGTAGCTAGAAATTCGATCGGAGAAAAAGTCCCCAAATAAACCCGAAATTCAAAGTTGCTGTCGATTTTTAACGAACCGGTCAAAGCGCCGCGGAAACGCGGCTGGAGCACGCTCCCGCCGCGGTTCCGCGGCCGAGTTGACTCGGCCGAGGTCTAAATTTGGTGCAGTGTATTTCTGGGGTTGTTTTGGGATTTTTGGAATATGTATTTTCTGCCCAGATTTTCCAGAACGAAAATTTTGTGTTTGGGGCCTAAAAATCCGTATTTTTGATCGAACTTCTAAAGACTTAAGCTGACGGGTTTTATCTGTGATGTGATATTTGTATTGAACGTCTGCTAATCGCTATATGTCGATTAGTGGAGGTTATACAAATCTGTGATCTGTAATGTCATTGGAATGTGTATATGAATTCATTGGATTGTCGCGGGTGAATAGCCGGGGGTTGTGAGACGAGAGTTTTCTTTTCTTTCAATTCATGTAAATTTGTAAATTGATGTAATAATTATTTGTATGGCCGCACAACCGGGTCGGGGTTGTAGCCGTCATTGTATAATTTCTTTTTACTGTTTTTGCTCCTAGGATAGACCCATGGAGGGGGTGCACAAACTACCGGGTATGCCGAAGTGCCGAGTGGCCTACTCACGGGGTTGAGGGAGGTTGCTTAGCTTCGGGTACTTGGCGGGTAGTTTGCCGCACCCGTAGGGGTCTTGGGTGGGGTTTTGGCAATTCACCGCGACCGTGTAATCTGCTTTTCGTTACAGGCTCGTACGAATTGCGGGTTCCTAGTATATCCAATGTCTTCATCTTGTTGGAGATAGTGCCCTCAGAGTCGATTATTGGATCACAGGCACGTGATTGCAATGATTGAGGGAGGACCTATCCCGGTAGGACAGTCTTACTCGAGATGATAGTATGCTATCTGGTTTACCTTTATCATCGTGTACTGCTTTAGGTGACATGACAGGTCGCTATTGCACGTTGATAGAGCCCCTAGGATTCTTGCTTGACTACCGGCAGTATAAGGGCGATCATATACGTGGGAGCTGGTAGTCTATAAGCACATTCTTAAAAGGTCCCTAGTCGTGGGAGTTTCGAGATAGGGCATCGATACTCCAGAGTAGACTAGTGTATACAGTCGAGACCCCGACGAGGGGCGGTGGCCGGTCTCACAAGCCACTGGTGTCAGTTGGTTCACCTAAGATGTATACAGGTGCTCATTGGGTTATGAGTACACCGGACAGGACTCGCCGGGAACATGCTAGTTGGTCTTATACCTGACGTCAGATAGCAGTTCCTAGGTGACATGTGTACAGGTTAGTTCATCGACCTGGGGATCGTCATTTGTCTCGTGTGAGTTCCCACTGTGCTTTGATTACTACCCTACCACGACTCAAAGGAGTCGTGCAAACAGGTTTTAGTTGGGTACAGTCCCAAGCCACATGGAGGCAGTGAGCGGATCTTCAGGGGTTCGTCTCTCCCGGTATTGGGGGTGAGGTCGCGCTGTGTCTAGGAGAGCCATTACACGAAGTCCTTGGCCAAGGCAGGAGATTTACTGGTAGGTATTCCAGTAGTATCTCAGGGTGTTCTGGGCTACACTCCGACACGACTTGTACCGCTTTTGGGGGTCTGACTTTTACCAACACCCTAGGCCTGCCATGCGATGCTCATAGACGAACGGACCGGACTGTACGGATATTGTCACTGACAGGCTCAGTAGGGTGTCAGGATGAGTTCACTCATCGATGTCCCTTTTAGTCAATAGCTGGTGGCCCGTCACGTATTGGCTTATACCTCTGACGTGCTGGTGGTTAAATCCACAGCCATAGTATTGACGAGTCTTTAGAGTCCACCACACTTTCAGTTACTCAAGCTTTCGGGCGAAACGCTGTAGAGGCCGTATGGAGATATGGCAGGGTCCGATCAGATACGTGCGGTATTGCACAGATCAGGATCGGACGGTTAGTACTAGAGGCCATATAGATATATGGCAAGGTTCGATCGGATACGTGCGGTATTGTACGGATCAGGATCGTACGGATATTACTAGCCGGCTTTGGTTTAAGCCGGATCCTAGTATAGTACAGTGTAGATTTTGTCTCATTGCATTTGTATCCGGACGGAATACAGATGCGGGTGTGTATGCACAGTATCGGGGTTTTCCTGTAATTTATTACGGGACCAGTTTTCTGGAGTTGCCAGTTTGCATTCCGTTCCGGCCGGTTTTCCTTTGTTCTTTCCCTGCCGGACTTTTCCGATGGAGGGGGTTATTTGCAAGTTTGCAAATAACAATTGTGGAGGGAGTTTCTTGCAAATGTTTTGATTATGAAAGCATCTTTGTTTTTCATGCATTTATTGTGAAGTGAATGGATTTGATTTGGATTTGAGTTTTGTGATCATTATGTTTTGGATGTGGTCACCACTTGTGCTCCTACCATCACCTCCTTTCATGCTTCATATTCTTTCCTCCACCATTTTCTAAGGGTAGAAGTTTTTTCATGGTTGAGAGAGAAGAAGATGAGAGCTTCATTTTGAGAGTGTAGCATTTTGATCTCTTTTCATGTTAAGAAAAATGCAAGCACCATTTTTCTTATCTTGTTTCCTCCATCATCTTCAAATGGCAACGAACCCAAATGAGACATAGCCTCTACACTACACTTCCTACAGCAAATCTTGGACGCGTCGACTCGCCAGCTTCGGGCCCGAGTTGCCTCGGTATTGAGGTGGGAGCCCGTAAAAGATGCAGGCGATGTGGTGCCCTTCCGGCGAAGAGGCGACAACGAGGAGATGAAGGACGAAGCGTCCGCGGGAGATCGGAGTGCAGACGGAGATCGAAGGATTCGGATCATTCGGTATATCTCTTTCCCTTCTTTTAGTTTGCTAGATCTAGTTTAATGGCACGATCCGGGGTTTAGTGTGCGGTGGTGCCGGTTTGCTATGTCCGCAAAATTAAAGTTTATCACCGTTTCCGTATTCCGGCGTCGGATTGACGACCGGGGCGCCGCCGTGGACTTACACATCTGTGATCTGAAATGTCTATCATTGCAATATATCTATATATGATATTATTTAGGCGTTGCTTATGTTTTACAGCCGCGCTAGCCCAGCCCCCGCTCTGTCGTTAGTTAAGTAACCTAACGGGTAATGACGGGGCCCCGTGGCGAATGCGAATGGCATAAGCGTACGTCATATTTTGGTTGTTTTCTGCAATGGTAGGATTAAATGATGGGACGCATTAAAAGAACTAATGCAAGAATATCACGCATTAAAAGAACTAATGCAAGAAAATAAACCAAGTAAAAGTCGTTGGAACAATTTCGAAAAACCATTCGGTTCTTTTCAAAACCAACTTTTAAAATACGGAGTTTGAGCCACTCCTTTTAAAAGCTATCTCGTTCCATCGATTATATCAAGTTCACTACGTTCACGGTTTCGCCAAAACCATTCGTAGCCCTTCGTCGTTTCACATAAATAGTCAATAGTATTCAAGCTATGTATGTTGGCCAAAATCAAGGCATAGTGATTGGTAGCTATTGGGTATTCATGTGTAGCATAGATAGATGTGTTGGTTTGGGACAGTCGTACAGCCATTTTGGCCAAAGTCAAGGGTAGGTACGGGTGGATCCAAATTAACCTGGATAATGACGGGTAGAACTTGGCATGTGACTTATGATATTTTGGCCAAAGTCAAGGTCATAAGAGCATGGGGCAAAAATCCACATCGGGAGTTTCAAAAGAACTGAAACTTGCTAGTGTTGCATACCATTTGGAGTGTGATGATTCTGGTAGGATTCCTTCAGTTTCGTCACGCGATGATATTTGGATCCCGATCCTACTGTGAGTATATGCTACTCCTCGGGAAATTTCTCACTTAACGATCAATGCTATAAACCTAGTAGGTGTCTAGAAAGGTGTTAGCGGGGCTACGCCCCCAGGGAAAAGAGGTTCTTAAATTAAGGAACTTCACGAAAGCGTTGGAAAACCTCCCTCGAAGTACCGACACCAGCCTGGCCGAACGGTTAAGCAAGTATTGTACGGTGAGATTGATCCTGACTAATTCTTCCTTTTTGTTTTGAGGAGGGATTCGAGAAACAGTGGGAACCATCCTGTTTAGACAAACTAAAAACCACTCTAAACTTGCAAGAGCATCATGCTGAGTGTTTCTTCTTCTCTCTCCTAATTGCAGCGACCAATCGACATGATTGGACTTAAGTTACTTCTAGATAAAAACATACTGACAGGGCCAAACTACAAAGATTGGCTCATGAATGTCAAAATGGCAATCACTTACGACAAGATGGGGTATCTTCTTACCACCAAAGCCCCCCCCCCCCGTCCCAGGTCCCACCTCCAGCGTCGCGGATAAGGAAATCCGTAAGACTTGGGAGATTGATTGCGCGAAGGCCAGGTGCCTCGTGCTTGCCTCTATGGACAACGGACATCAGAGGAGGCACGAGAATATGGACCTTGAGTCCATATTTCTCCATACAAAAGAACTGTATGGAGAGCAGTCTCGTATCGCAAGATACGAAGTGTCGAAGAAGTTATTTTCGGCAAGGTTGGCCGTCGGATCATCGGTAGCGGAACACGTGCTTAAGATGATTGGCTACATACAAGAGCTCGCGGACCTTGGGACCACGTTGGAGAATGAGCTCTATACGGACTTGATTCTCCAATCCATTCCTTCCACTTACGCCCAGTTTATCCTGAACTTCAACTTACAAGAAAAGGAAGTTGAACTTTCAGAACTCCTCAACATGCTGAGGAGTGCAGAGGGCACCCTACAGAAAGGTAGGGAAACATCCACTTTGTTTATAGGAGGATCTTCCTCTTCTAGGTCCAAGGCGAAAGCCAATGGAAAGAAGAAGAAAGCCCCCGCCAAACCAAGGGGCGGTGTTAGTAAAGTGGATACGAAGGGAAAAGCTAAAGCAACAAAGAAAGCGGGGTAGCTTGTGGATAAAGAAGAATGCTTCTATTGTCATAAGAAAGGACACTGGAAGAATGATTGCAGGGCTTGGAAAGCCAGGACACAGGAATTGAAGCAGGTTGCGGCATCAGCTTCAGGTGTGTATGTTATTGAAAACTGTCTTTCAATAAACTCTACTTCCTGGGTATTGGATACCGGATCAGGATCTCATATCTGTAATTCTTTGCAGGCGTTGAGAAACCATAGGGTTTTGAAGGCAGGTGACATGACCCTCAAAGTTGCAAATGGAGCTAGCATGGATGCTAAGGCCGTGGGGGACTATCACCTGGGAATGTCAGATGGACATGTTTTGGTTTTACGTAATTGCTTTTTTATACCCAACGCAACTTGTAATATCATTTCTGTATCTTTGGTTTCTAAAAAAGGTTATGAATTTGCGTTTGTAAGCAATGTTGTAAACATTCACCTTAATCAAGTTCTGATTGGGTCAGGTACATTAAGCAATGGTATATACGTATTAAACCAACCACAGATATTCAATATCCAGAATACACATAAAAGAAAGTCTCCGGAAATAAATCAGACTTTCTTATGGTATTGTAGACTGGGTCACATCAATGAGAGAAGGTTGACGAAGTTACATACAGAAGGATATTTGAATCCGTTCGAATATCAATCGTATGCCACTTGTCAATCCTGTCTCAAAGGAAAGATGACAAAAACTCCGTTCACTGGACACGGAGTAAGAGCGATCGAGCTCTTGGGACTCGTACACAGCGACGTGTGCGGTCCAATGTCTACACATGCGCGAAGCGGTTATTCTTACTTCATTACTTTTACAGATGACTTTTCAAGGTACGGTTATGTCTTCTTAATGAAACATAAGTCCGAAGCCTTTGGAAAATTCCAGGAATATAAGAATGAAGTAGAAAAACAAACTGGCAAAAGTATCAAGATTCTAAGATCGGATCAAGGTGGTGAATACTTGAGTGCCGAGTTCCTGGACTATTTAAAAGAGAACGGAATTCTCTCTCAGCTTACTCCTCCATACACTCCGCAGCATAACGGTGTATCGGAGAGACGGAACCGAACCCTATTGGATATGGTACGGTCCATGATGAGTAACGCTGAGTTACCGCGATCATTCTCGGGGTATGCGCTAAAATCAGCTGCATACCTTTTGAACCAAGTTCCAACTAAGACTGTGCCTACTACACCATATGAGATGTGGTGTGAGAAGAGACCCTATCTTAATCACATTAAGACATGGGGAAGTCCAGCTTTTGTCAAAAAGCAGCATGCGGACAAGCTCGAGGCACGCTCAGTACAGTGCAAGTTTGTGGGATATCCAAAGAACTCCAAGGGATATTTCTTCTACTGCGAAGAGGAACA
Source organism: Agapanthus africanus (assembly GCA_030015575.1). Taxonomy (NCBI): domain Eukaryota; kingdom Viridiplantae; phylum Streptophyta; class Magnoliopsida; order Asparagales; family Amaryllidaceae; genus Agapanthus; species Agapanthus africanus. The sequence continues at coordinate 240,877,427 of JASDDO010000031.1, forward strand.
AAAGGTTTTTGTTTCTCGTCATGCCCACTTTCTAGAACACCAGTTCTTAGAAAAGGAAATTAGTGGGAGCGCGGTAGAACTGGAAGAAATTCCAGAATCACGAGCTATTACTGAAAGCTTAGTGGAACCAGAGGGTTTAAAAGAACAGGACATTCCTACGCCGCTCCGCAGGAGTAGTAGGCAGTCTCATCCGCCCGAGAGATACTACGGTTTTCTCATAGACGGGGATAGAGAGGATTGCATCATAGATTATGATGAGCCTACTAGCTTCCAGCAAGCCGTTCAGAGCGTCGACTCGGTAAAATGGCTGGATGCAATGCGGACCGAAATGGAGTCCATGTACACCAACAAAGTATGGACGTTGGACATTGCTCTAGACGGGGTAAAACCCGTAGGATGCAAGTGGATCTTCAAAAGGAAGATTGGTATAGATGGACAGGTTGAGACCTATAAAGCTAGACTGGTTGCAAAGGGTTTTCGTCAAAGACCTGGTTTGGACTATGACGAGACTTTTTCTCCAGTAGCTATGCTGAAATCCATTCGGATCCTTCTTGCCATTGCTACCTTCTACGATTATGAGATTTGGCAGATGGGCGTAAAGACCGCTTTTCTAAATGGAAATTTGGAGGAGTGCGTCTATATGGACCAGCCAGAGGGTTTCATTCAGAGTGGGAGCAGCGGAAAGGTGTGCAAGTTGCTTAAGTCCATTTACGGACTAAAGCAGGCATCGCGGAGTTGGAACATCTGTTTTGATGAAACGGTCAAGGAATTTGGCTTTATCAAAAATCCAGATGAACCATGCATCTATAGTAGATTTGTAGCGAGAACTCTAGTATTCCTCGTTTTATACGTGGATGACATTCTCTTAATAGGAAATGACATTCCTATGCTACAATCTGTCAAGGGGTTCTTGTCACACAGGTTCTCCATGAAAGACCTGGGTGATGCCTCATACATCCTGGGGATCTGGATCCATCGTGATAGATCTAAGAGGATATTAGGACTTTCACAGTCCAGGTAGATCGACACCATACTGAAAAGATTCAGTATGGAAGATTCCAAGCGCGGTAATCTACCGGCTTGTCACGGGATCACCCTCTCTAAAGAGATGTCTCCCAAGACTGATTTGGAGAGGGATCGCATGTCTATTATACCCTACGCTTCTGCGGTAGGCTCTATAATGTATGCGATGTTGTGTACCAGACCGGATGTAGCTTATGCACTGAGTGTGGTAAGCCGGTATCAATCAAACCCTGGGGAGAAACACTGGATAGCGGTAAAGAACATTCTCAAGTACCTGAGAAGGACTAAGGAGATGTTCTTGGTGCATGGCGGAAAAGACCTCCAGATCGAGGCCTTTGCTGACTCCAGCTTCCAGAGTGACAAGGATGATTCCAAGTCCATGTCGGGTTTTGTCTTTACCCTCAATGAAGGGGCGGTGTGTTGGAAGAGTTCCAAACAGGAAACCGTTGCAGACTCGACGATGGAAGCGGAATACATCGCTGCATCTGATGCCGCAAAAGAAGCTGTCTGGATGTGGAAGTTCTTGAAAGAACTTCAGGTGGTTCCGTCCATTGTTGATCCAATACCTCTGTATTGCGACAACAACGGGGCTATAGCTTTAGCGAAGGAACCCGGGTCCCATCAGAGATCCAGACACATCTTGAGGCGGTATCACCTGATCAGGGAGATCGTGGATCACCAGGAGATCGAGGTCCGGAGGGTTGCTTCAGAAGATAACACTGCAGATCCATTCACCAAGGCCTTGCCCCAGACTCAGTTCGAGCGGCTGATCGAGATGATAGGTCTTCGATACGCCAGTACATGGCCTTAGTGCAAGTGGGAGATTGTTAGTGTATATGCCCTAGGGCCATTACTGTATCATACTAGTTTGTATATTACTTAATGGAAGCTTGGGATATTCACCTTGTATAAACAATCTTGCTCAATATAGTAGTATGCTACTTGGTTTGTTTCTACTTCAATGTGTACATGTGTTTATTTTAGTATATCACCTATACACATTAGTGGAGCCCTTAGGATCTTTGCTTGATTACCAGCGTTGTGATGGCAGTCACACTAGTGGGGGCTGGGTAATCTATAAGCACATCCTTATACAGGTCCCTAGTCGCAGGACTATCGAGACAGGGCATCGATACTCCGGAGTAGACTAGCGCATGCGCTTCTCATCCCAGAGTGGGAGATGGTCTGTCCCACAGCCATCAGTACGTCGTACTGGAGATAGTATGCAGGTGCTCGTTGGGTTACGAGTACACTGGACAGGACTCGTCGGGAACTGACCGGTTGGTATTATACCTATCGTCAGTTATCAGTTCCCAGGTGACATGAGTACAGCTTAGTCCGCTGACTTGACACTGTCACTTCGCCTCGAGTGTGTTCCGACTGTACTTTGATTACTACCCTACCACGGGTCAAAGGAGTCGTGCAAACAGGTGGTAGTTGGGTGCAAAACTCTCCTATGAGTAACAATTACTCGCAGTGGGTATCGGGATCCAACTATCATATAGAAAGTATGCAATCTCATTGCAAATTTCAACACTTGAAACTCCCGATAGTGGTTTTTACCCCTAACACCTATGACCTTAACTATGGTCAACAAATCACAAGAACTAGTCAAGTTATACCCGTCATTTCGTGATTAATTAGACCCACCCACATGACCCTTAACTAAGGTCAACAAAGTCACGCGACTGTCCTAACTAATCACATCATATGCGGTGTAGGAAGACATCACTTAGCTACCGTACACTGTGCCTTGACTATGGTCAACAAACACAGCACGAATACTAAGTACTCTACTTCCTAAAATGACGGAGGGTTGCGGATGGTTTTTAAGAAAACCTTTAACGCTTTGAACTTGATCTCGTTGCGGAATCAAATGGTTTTTAAATGGAATGTTTTTTAGGCTTTTCTAGTTTTGCTAAAGGGGTCACTCCCGGTGAAGGGATCGTCGGCCCTTTCCTCATCGAATAAGGTGCAGGATATATCATATATACCGCTATGCAAAGCGAAAACTATAGAAGCAATCAATACACAAACCGAGGGTTGTAGCATCTTCCAGTTATTGCTAAAGGGGTCACTCCCGGTGAAGGGAACTCGGCCCTTTCCTCATCGAATAAGGTGCAGGATGTTCTACAAGGAACACCGCGATGCAAAATAAGAACTGTAGCTGCCTGTTTTTATTTTTGAAATTCGATTCCACAATATCTTTTAGGTTTATTTTCTTTCATTAATCACATTAATGAAGTCCCATCATTTAAGTCTACCTAAACATCACAGATAAATATAACGTACGCTTATGCCATCCGCATTCGCCTCGATGTCCCGTCTGCACCATTAGGTTAGGTAACTAACGCCAGAGCGAGGCAGGGCTAGCGCGGGTGTAAAACATAAGCAACGTCTATATAATATATCATATATACTATATACAATATCTATCTGAACATATCACATGATCACATCACAGATAACGCAGCAGAAAATATCATATGAAATATTGGATATACTAGGACGTCCGTGTTTTATTTTGAGCCTGAATAAAACACGGATTCAACGGTCGTGATGAATAGCCAATCCCACACCCCTAGACCCCTACGAGAGCGGCAAGCAACCCTACCAATTCTAGAGTTAGGAGACCCGGACTCGATTCCTCGAGATGGTCTCCCACTGGACCCTAGAACCCGGTTACTTGTGCTCCCCTCCTTGGGTCTATCCTAATGCGGAAAAGTAAATAATATACAAATGGTGACATCATCCTCAACCTGGAAGTGCCCCAATAAAAGAATATTACATACAAGTTTTTTACATGAATGAAAATGAAAAAACACTCATCTCGCATAAAAAAAAACCCCGGCTATTCAAACACGACGATCCAATATAACATATCCAGCAACACATAACATCACATGTCATCAACGTAAGTAAATATGCCCATCCCAATTGTCGTTGACATATAGCAACGAAACCAGCGATATCACATATTACACTTATGGTCACAGAAAAAAAGTGTAAAACTACAACAGTTGGAATCCGCAACCTGCTTAGACATCGCATGCCTAACCAAATGAATTCCTTAGACATCGCATGCCTAACAATTATAAACCCCGCATTTTAGTCTCATTATCGAAAACTCTTTTCAATATCAAGTCGGGCAATTCAACAAGAATCCCGACATCCAGAACGAATGCTCGTCGCAAACTTTAGTACACGGCCGCACCCCCGATACCGTCGACGAAGTGCACTAAGGCGGAACACCGCTGCCGCGAGCACCCGAACGGATGCTTTCAGCGACGGGGTTCTCCTACAGTCACTTGGTCGGGGCTATGGGGCGTGGCTGTCTATTAAGTTTACCCGGCGAGTATCCGCGTACACAACGTGATTGCGACGGACTTTTGATCCATCAAAATTCCATGGCAACCGATCAAGTGAGACTAAAGTGCTATGTTTATAACATTCATTCAGTTATCTCATAACTACTTGTGGATTCCAAATATTGTATCACATTCCAGATAAATATAAAATGTTAAACTTTCCGATCGAACAATCAAACACCCAAGTTTTCCCGAAACAGCTCAACACATGAAATAAGTTTAAAAACATTCACTTCATGCCTCAGTACCAACGGTCCAGCCGTAGAAGGGTCAAGCCACCGCCTCACATGTGGCACGCCGTACTTCCCCAAACCCTAAGGTTCAAAGGGCAGTTCAAGACGGTCAAATAATCGAGTTAAGGTTTGTTGTCTTCTAGAGGGACCATCGCGTTACTTGCACTACATAGAACGTTATTAAACTATGGAAAAATCCAACAATTGGAAATTTCCCGGTAGGGGAAAAAGTGAGTATTTATATTCGATCGAACTTTTTAATATATTCTAAATTACCCGGTAAAACACATAGACGAAATTAGACTTCCCGGTCGAAACACCGAGTCCCCAATACAACCCAGAAAACTCAACTCTTGAGTAAAATTTAAAAATTCCCAGAAAACACAGCAATTCCAGAAATAAATTACTGTGCAAACCACGTGGCCTAACTCACCAATATGGCCGCGGAACCGCCGCGCAAGCCAGGGTGGGGCCGCGGTTCCGCGGCACATTGGTTGAGTTGGGGTCACGTGCTGCACAGTAACTCCTACAATTCCCTGGTGAATTTTTTGGATATTTTTAATTCACAAAAAACCACAGTTTCAGAAAATGTACAGAAAGGGGCATCGATTAGGGTTTCGGGGTTCGATCGGGTTTCTAACATCGTCTACACATCGCCTAAAGCTCTAGCTAGGCTCTGATACCACTGTAGGGTTCCTAGGCACACCCATGAGGTTCTACAACTGATCAACCATGCCAAAATCAAAATTTTCTATGTGCCGAGAAACCCTAAACAAGATCGATACTAGAGGTAAAGCGAAAGAACATGCAAGTTAACAACTTAACTAAAAGTGAAAGTGACTACAACCTTTGTAAATCCGGTCCTCTACATATTCAGCTCCATGATGACGTCCCTCCGCTGCGATCATCGGGATCCCGGACTCTAGCGATGGTTTCGTCGGAGAAATGATCGGGCTAGGTCGTTGACTTCGATGCCAAAGATGATCTACGTCGAGGCGACTCAAACTCGAGCTCCATCTTCACTAGGTCATGAAACTTGCGAAGATAACACCCTATACAATATAGCAAGTGGTAGAGGATGAAGAAATAGGAAGTGGGTTCACTTTGGATTTGGATTTCTCACTTGGATTCATCACTTGGAATTTTTCTAGCAAGGTTTTCTTCTCTTCATGAAGAAGAAGAAGAAGAAAGAAAAGAATGAATGAATATTATCAAAAAATAGAAAATCAAGTGATGCTTATCATTTAGCAACCATGGGTGAGTGTAACTAATGTAGAGAATAAACTAGGGTTTAAGTAAATGGTTAGGTTAAGGATAAAACAAAATGGAAGACTTTTTCAAAGATGCATGAAGCATCATGAAGCTTCTTGCATAAAACAAAGATAACCAGCATTTTATTTTTGCCAAAAGTAAATAAATAAAATAAATAAATAAGGCAATGGAAACCCTAACCATTAACTAAACATGGTGTATAGCATACACACACCCAAGTTTGCATGTATCATCAAACATGATACAATCAAGTGCACAAAAATATATCACATATACTACTTGTGCACATCAAGTGAGAAAATCAATCTTAAGTGAACAAATACTAGTTAATGTAAAGTAATATATCAAATATATAATTATACATTAAATCATTAAATCAACACTTGATTTAATGATCCGGTCATATTGCATATAACCGACTAATATCAAGTGTATCAATATATCGAATCAACATTTGATTCGGTAACCTGGCTATATCTTATATAACCGTCCGATGATACGAATCGCGAGAATAGAATTCAGTATCACATACTGGTATTATTCTCGGTCCCGCACATATCTCATATGCGCTCCTATTTCGTTTCTCTTGAGCCAGGAAACCTCTGTGTAGGACTCTAAAGACTCGTCAATACGCCGGCAGCAGGTGATGATCATATCAAACACCCACAAGCCGCAAGCGGTCTGCTAAACGTAACGGCCACCCGGGTATTGAGCGATCAGAAGATCAACGAGCAAGCCCGCTCACACTCCTGTGAATCCAACCAGTAACACTTACCGTACAGTCCGGTCTGTTCGTCTGATATGTCGCATATCTCGCCTAGGGGTGGTAAACGTCAGACCCCAGTAGCTTGATAAGTCATGCCGATGTAAGGTTCATAACAAGCATGAAACTACTGATAACTCTTACCAGTAAATCACTGCAACCCTGGCCAGGGATTTCCAGTTATGGCCAGTCGAGCATAGCGCAACATCAACCCCCAATACCGGGAGAGACGAATCCCCTCCTATCGCTCATTGCCTCCATGTGAATTGGGATTGTACCCAAAAACCACCTGTTTGCATGACTCAGTAGAGCCGTGGTAGGGTGGAAATCAAAGCACAGTGGGAGACACACAAGACTCTATGACGATCTCGGGTCAACAGACTAAGCTGTACCAGTGTCACCAGAGAACTGCCATCTGACGTGAGGTATAATACCATCTGGGAGTTCTCGGCGAGTCCGTTCAGTGTACCCAGTCACCACTGAGCACCTGCATACCATCTCTGATGTCTAACACCAATGGATATGGGATCATCCATCGCCCATCACATGGGTCGAGAAGATATACGCTAGTCTACTCTGGAATATCGATGCCCCGTCTCGATATTCCCATGACTAAGAACATTGAAGGATGTACTCATGGACTACCCAGGCCCCACTAGTATGATCTACATCATAGTCCTGGAAGTCGAGCACACATCCTAAGGGCTTTATCAACATGTATTAGACAGACTGCAAGTATACATGTTAAGATAAAGAGCAACCAGATAGCGTACTATCATGTCGAGCAAGAAAGTCATACCTATATATGTCCCAGCATCCACTACAATATACATCCCATGTACAGTAATGGCCTCTAGGGCATACATATAACTAACAGACCGTCCACAGGGATTGCGCGATTCGTTCGTATTTTGATTTGTTTGAATCGAAAACTTAATAGAAAAGAAAACATGATTCAAGATTTTTATCGATGAGTTTCAAGTATCACTATTCTAATCAAGAATCAAGAAAATGATAAACATCGAGAATCGAGTTTCGATAGAATTCCAATCACTTTAGGTTTCAAGATTTGAAGTAAAGCTCGTAGGGATCGAGTAAATTGTAGATGTGATGAAGATTCAAGAATACGATTTCTTATCTATTAACAAATTGATGCTAAATCGATGTAGAATTCATCGAGGATCAAAGATCTTGCGAAGAATTAGGGTTCCTCATCCTATCCTTTGTCCTTTCGATGAATAACATTCACTAGATAGCTTTTTGAAAGTCGAATGATCAATTGTTGATCTCTAGATCGTGCGAAAGGAATCAAGAATACATTCGCATCGATCTAGATCATCGATCAATCGATTTTCAAGAATTTACAATTGTTTTAAGACTTAAGAAAACGTTTAACAATTCATCAACATCATCATTTTACAATTGTTTCGATTCCTCCACGAGCGGAGTTTTATTCAAGCATCATCACAAAGTAGATATTCAAGAATCGAAATATAAGCATAATGCTCAAATTTAAATGTAAACAAGTTTAAAGAATCTTCACCTTTATTACATCAACAAGTAGTTACAACTCTCGAGATTTACAAGAGCTGGGAACTTCGCTCGTCGAATCTTGCATCGCTCGGTTTCTTGAGTCTTGGATCGCTTCGATCTCGTGCTCCGTTGAAATCCGGTTCTGCTTCTAAAGGATCTTGAAGACTTGCTTGGCTTGCACTCAAAGAATCTTGAAGTTTCTTGATTTTTGATTGGATTAGGGTTAGGGTTTTGACACAAGCCTTGTCACTAGACTTGTGGGTAGAAATTGGGGAAGATGAAGATTGAACTAGAATTTAACCAACAAAGAGTTATTTTCAACAAGTGAGCCTTGGGGTCTATTTATAGGTTTCCCAAACCCTAGGTCTAGGTTTTTGAATTTACAATTCCCTCCAAAAGTTTGTTGTAGGGAGAGGCTTCTAGATGGAGTTAGTTAGGAGCTTAGCTTAGACTTTAAGCTAGGAATGTTTAGTTTAGAAACCCTAAGGCTTGCTGATCTGGCAGAATCTTCTAGAGTCTTCTGGAAAATGTAGTGTCTTGAAGAGCTATAGGAGCTGAGGTAGGAGTTTTGGACTGAAGCAGAGGGGGTGATGTGGCATAGCCGCCGTGTAACTGCGGCGCAAGGCGGCTCCGGCCGTGGTTCCGCGGCCACTTGGCTGCTTTGGAGCTTCATCCTTCTTCTGTGGATTCCTGCTAACATATTGGTATTTTTATGATATAATGAATCCCTGAATTCCTTCTATATTATCTCCAGATTTCAGATCCATGAGTTGGCGTCTTTTAAACAGTCTTCGTTTGTAAATTTGACCGATCTTCTGTAATGTCCTGCACAGACTTCGAAACACAAGTTGCGATATATAGGAATGATGCCATGATATGAAATGCAGTCAATTTTCCTTATAGTGCCGGTTTTAAAGTCTAACACATGCAATCTGATATTTAACGACTGATTTGCTAATAAGTGCGCTATGAATGCCGAATACTTCTAGATGAGTGCAACTGGTAGGGAAATTGCCGGTTAAAAGATGTAGTATTTTCGACTGATCAAATTCCCCCAAACTTATTTTCGATCGTCCCGAGCGAACTTTTTATTAAAAAGAGAAGGAGAAAATAAAGAAAGAGAAAAAACTAACTAGCACGCTTTCGTAGGCAACACGATTGCACTGAGCACGTACAACAAGCCTTTAAACCTCTAGGTGTCCCTAGTAGGAGAGTGTTGTCTCCTACGGGTTTTCAGCGGATTGCACCCACAAAATCCAATAATAAAAGGAAGATCATGAATATTACATTTAAAGAAAAGAATTGTAAAAGAAAGACCTTGAAAATTAGGGTTTCCAACTAAGCTAGCTTTTCGGTTGTCATGAGCCCTATCTTAATAGTCATGAAAAGATGTTAGAAATCACGTCCTCCCTCAATAAAACATCGTCTTATTCTTCATTCCTATCTTTCTTCCAAACATCAATCATATAACCCTGCGTGTGTGTAAAGACATCCCTACACCCGGAGAATTCAATTCAAGCTATCATACTCTTACCCATCAGCCTCAGTACTTTTTAATTAATGAATATTTAGATGAGATTGCTCACACACTTTCATGCGACCGTTAATACTTCTTGAGGTACTAACCGACCGATTACTCCCGTGCTTGCTTACTTGGTGTATTTTCCACGTCTTGCACCACCTAAGGCTTAGCAGTGACTCCCAGACCAGTTGTGTTAGTTGTATGTATGCCCTAGAAGCCAGTATTGTACAGATGATGTATATTATATTGGATGCTTGGACATATATAGAGAGGACTTTCTTGCTCGTCATGATAGTATGCTATCTGGTTGCTCTTTACTTTAACATGTATACTTGTCTCTTTATACTGTCTTATAGTTACATGTTGGTAAAGCCCTTAGGATGTGTACTTGACTACCTGGACTATGATGCGGATCATACTAGTGGGGACATGGTAGTCCATAAGTACATCCTTCAAGGTCCCTAGTCGAGGGTGTATCGAGACGGGGCATCGATATACCAGTGTAAACTAGCGTATATGGTTCTCGACCCATGAGATGGGCGATGGATGATCCCATATCCATTGGCGTTTGACATCAGAGATGGTATACGGGTGCTCAGTGGAGACTGGGTACACTGGACGGACTCGCCGAGAACTCCTAGATGGTATTATACCTCACGTCAGATGGCAGTTCTCTGGTGACACTTGTGCAGGTTAGTCTGTAGACCCGAGATCGTCATAGAGTCTTGTGTGATTCCACTGTGCTTTGATTTCCACCTTACCACGTCCATGAGGGCGTGCAAAACGGTGGTTTTTGGGTACAGTCCCAAGTCGCATGGAGGCAATGAGCGATAGGAGGGGTTTCGTCTCTCCCGGTATTAGGGGTTGATGTTGCGCTGTGCTCGATTGGCCGTAACAGGAAAGTCCCTGGCCAGGGCTGATTAGAGATTTACCGGTAAGTGTTACCAGTAATTTCTCGACCCGTTATGAGCCTCACATCGGCATGACTTATCAGTTATTGGGGTCTGACGTTTACCACCCCTAGACTTGATATGCGACATATCAGACGAGGAGACCGGACTGTACGGGAAGTGTTGCCGGCAGGCTTTCACAGGAGTTGGAGCGGGCTTGCTTGCTGATCTTCTGATCGCTCAATACCCGGGTAGCCATTACGTCCAGCTAGTACCGCTGACGGCTTGTGGGTGCGTGATGTGATCATCACCTACTGCCGGCGTATTGACGAGTCTTTAGAGTCCTACACAGAGGTTTTACTGACTTAGGTGAAACGAAATAGGAGCACGTATGTGATATGTGCGAGACCAAGAATAAATGCGTGTATGTGATACCGTATTCTATTCTCGCGACTTTTTGTATCGGTCGGTCATATATGATATGACCGGGTTATCGAATCAAGTGTTGATTCGATAAGTCGATACGATGATTGTTAGCCGGTTATATGAGATATGACCGGATTATTAAGTCAAGTGTTGATTTAATAATTAAATGTATAATTGTATATTAGATATACTAATTTACATTTGCTAACACTTATTCACTTTAGGGTTTTTCTCACACTTGCACACTTGAATATATATATATGATATATATATTAAAAGTGTTTTATTTTGTATCATGGTTGATGATACACTAAACATGGGTGTACAAGACACACACCATTCTATTTTTAAATGGTGGTTTACATTTATTTAAGGTAATTACAAATTAGTGGAATTTCTTTCATAAGCAAGAAGCTTGTAGAAACTTGTGGTTGCTTTGAAAAAGTCCACTTGTTTTGTTTTACCTTAGATCTTTGTTTAACCTAACCATTTACACTTAGCTATGGTAATGTCTCTACAAAGGTTAGTATATGATACTCTCTCACCATGGTTAGTAAACTCACTTAATCATTATCCTCATTTCTTTTCTTTTGTTCATCATCATCTTCTTCTTCATTTGAGCAAGAGAAAAGCTTGCTAGGGTTTGATCTAAAGTGAGAAACAAAATTCTAAAGAGAACCTACTTCCTATTTCTCCATCCTCTACTAGACCAGCCCTCTAGTATAGGGTGTTTGCTTCACTAATTCTCAAGTTAGTGAAGTAGGAGCTTGAGTCGGAATTCCCTCGACGTAGATCATCTTCGGCATCGGAGACTTCAAGCAAGGTCGCATCATTCGCGTCGTGAATCCATGCAAGAGCCCGGGAGAACCTTGATCGCAGCGATGGGACTTCAACAAGGAGCAAATGAAGTGGAGGACCGATCTACAAAGGTTGTATATCGTGTTCCCTTTAGTGTAAAGTTGTTTACTTGCTCATTAATTCGCCTAAACTCTAGTTAACGATATTGTTTAGTGTTATTCGGCACATAAAAATTTAATTTTGGCATGGTCGATGCCTTGTAGAGCCTCATTAGTGTGCCTAGTAACCCTACAGTGGTATCAGAGACTAGCTAGAGCCTTAGGCGAAGTGTAGACGATGTTAGAAGTCCGATCGAACCCCGAACCCTAAACGGTACCCTTCTCTGTACATTTATTGAATTTTTGGATTTTTCTGAATTAAAAATACTCAAAAAATACAGCAGGGTTTTATAAGAATTACTGTACAAAACGTGGTCCTAAATCCATCAATGAGCCGCGGAACCGCGGCCGTACCCCATGTGGCGCAGCCATACTATTGCTTCGTTGACCAAGCTTTGCACAGTAATGTTTCTATTTGACTCCTGTGTTTTATGGGTAATTTTAATCTTTACTCAAGAGTTGAGTTTTCTGGGTTGTATTGGGGACTCGGTGTTTCGATCGGGAAGTTTAACTTCGTCTGTATGTTTTTCCGGGTATTTTAGAACATGTTAAAAAGTTTGACCGGATATAAATACCCACTTTTTCCCTTGTAGGGAAATTTCCAAGTGTTGGATCTTTCCGTAGTTTAAGAACGTTCGAAGTAGTGCAAGTAACGCGATGGACCCTCTAGAAGACAACAAACCTTAACTCGATTATGTGACCGTCTTAAACTGCCCTTTGAACCTTAGGGTTTGGGGCAGTACGGCGTGCCACATGTGAGGCGTTAGCTTGACCCTTCTGCGGCTGGACCGTTGGTACTGAGGCATGAAGTGAATGTTTTTAAACTTATTTCATGTGTTGAGATGTTTCGGGAAAACTTGGGTGTTTGATTGTTCGATCGAAAAGTTTAACATTTTCTATTTATCTGGAATGTGATACAATATTTGGAATCCACAAGTAGTTATGAGATAACTAATTTGGATGTTATAAACATAGCACTTTAGTCTCACTTGATCGGTTGCCACGGAATTTTGATGTGATCAAAAGTCCGTCGCAATCACGTAGTGTACGCGAATACTCGCCGGATAAACTTAATAGACAGCCACGCCCCATAGCCCCGACCAAGTGACTGTAGGAGAACCCCGTTGCCGACAGCATCCGTTCGGGTGCTCGCGGCAGCGGTGTTCCGCCTTGGTGCACTTCGTCGACGATATCGGGGGTGCGGCCGTCTACTAAAGTTTGCGACGAGCTTTCGATCAAAATGTCGGGAATCTTGTTGAATTGCCCGACTTGATATTGAAAAGAGTTTTCGATAATGAGACTAAAATGCGGGGTTTATAATTGGTTAGGCATGCGATGTCTAAACAGTTTGCGGATTCCAACTGTTGTAGTTTTACACTTTCTTTTCTGCGACCGTAAGTGTAATATGTGATGTCGCCGGTTTCATTGCTATATGTCAACGACAATTGGGATGCGCATATTTACTTACGTTGATGACATGTGATGTTATGTGTTGCTGGATATGTTATATTGGATCGTCGCATTTTGAATAGCCGGGGGTTTTTATGTGAGATGAGAGTTTTTATTTTCATTCGTGTAAAATAAAATGTATGTAATATTCTTTTATTGGGGCACTTCCGGGATGAGGTTGATGTCACCTTTTGTATATTATTTACTTTTCCGCACTAGGATAGACCCAAGGAGGAGAGCACAAGTAACCGGGTTCTGGAGTCCAGAGAGAGACCAACTCGAGGAGTCGAGTCCGGGTCTCCTAACTCCAGAATTGGTAGGGTTGCTTGCCGCTCTCGTAGGGGTCTAGGGGTGTGGGTTTGGCTATTCGTCGCGACCGTGGAATCCGTGTGTTATAGAGGCTCAAAATAAAACACGGACGTCCTAGTATATCCAATGTTTCATATGTTTCTTCTGCTGCGATATCTGTGATGTGATCATTTGATGTTCTGTGATAAATAATGTATATAGTATATATGATATATTATATAGGCGTTACTTATGTTTTACACCCGCGCTAGCCCTGCCCTGCTCTGCCGTTAGTTACCTAACCTAACGGTGCACGAGGGGACATCGAGGCGAATGCGGATGGCATAAGTGTACGTCGTATTTATCTGTGATGTTTAGGTGACTTAAATGATGGGACTTCATTAATGTGATTAATGAAAGAAAAGAAACCTAAAAGATGTTGTAGAATCAAATTTTCAAATAAAAATGGTAGCTACAGTTTTGCTTTGCATAGCGGTATATATGATATACCCTGCACCTTATTCGATGAGGAAAGAGCCGAGATCCCTTCACCGGGAGTGACCTCTTTAGTAAAACTGGCAGATGCTACAACACTCGGTTTGCTTTTGATTGCTTTTGGAGTTTTGCTTTGCATAGTGATGTATATGATATATCCTGCACCTTATTCCATAAGGAAAGAGCCGAGATCCCTTCACCAGGAGTGACCTCTTTAGCAAAACTAATAAAAGCCTCAAAATCACTCCATTTCAAAATTCACATGATTCTACGACGATATCAAGTTCATTACGCAATAGGTTTTCAGAAAAACCTGTCGTAGCCCTCCGTCATTTCAGATAAGAACTGTTTAGTATTCGTGCTGCGTTTGTTGGCTTTTGTCAAGGCGTAGTGTGTGTAGGGTTCCTAGGCACTCTTGTGAAGGTTGATGAGGCATCAAACATGCCCGGATTAAATTTTAGACGTGCCGAACAACCCAAAGCCGGGATCTTTGCTAGATTATTAGGGTTTAACATGCAATAAGATAACTTTTATCTAAGTGTGAGGGATTACAACCTTTGTAGTCCGCTCCTTCACTTCACAAGCTCCGAGTAGAAGTCCCTTTGCCGCGATCCACGATCTCCCGGACTCATGAGAGGCTCCACGACTCGAACGATCCATTCTAGCTTGTCGTAATCCAAATCTCCGATGATCTACCTTGAAGTTGCTTTGACTCAAGCTTTCTCACTCAAAAGAGAAGAACACACTAATCTCAAGGGCTAGATGAGATGAGGATGAGAGAGTAGTAATTTTGCTTTCTTTTTATATCATTTTCTCATATTTTATCATCACTTTAGGATTTTCAAGAAAGCTTCTTCAAGAGAGAAGAAGAAGAAGATCATGGATAATGATAATATGAATTAATCCTTTTGTGATGAATAGAAAATAAAGTATATGATTGATATGTCAACCATGGTCAAGGATGAATGGATGAGAATGTGTAGAGAAACAACTAGAGTTAGGGTTTGGTTAAGTTAAAAATGTGTCATCCAAAATATCTTTACAAATGACAAAAGAAAAATGCTTCTAGAAGGAACTTGAAGCATCTAACCATAATCAAACCCTAACCTCAATTAATCATCCTTAAACATGTTTAACAATTAATCATATCATGTCACAATAATATATATCACATATATATTATATATTTGCAACAAAAGAAAATAATACAATTAACATATATCGCATATATATCAATGTATCATCCACTGAGAAAATGAAATAATAAAGCAAGCCAATATTAGTTAATATAATAATATATCATATATATTATTATATATTAAATCATCGAATCAACACTTGATCCGACGATCCGGCTATATCGAATATTACCGACTAATATATCATGTACCGATTCATCGAATCAACACATGATCCGATGACCCGGTTCATATCTAAATATCGCGAGAATATAATACGGTATCCCATATCGCATTATTCTCGGTCCTGTACATATCACATATGTGCCTCTACTCCGTTTCGCCTGAGCCAAGAAACCTCTGTGTAGGACTCTAAAGAATCGTCAATACGCCGGTAGCAGGTGATGATCATATCAAACACCCACAAGCTGCAAGCGGTCAGCTAAACGTAACAGCCACCCAGGTATTGAGCGATCAGAAGATCAACAAGCTAGCCTGTGCGTTCTCCTGTGAATCCGATCAGTAACACTCCCGTACAGTCCGGTCTGTTCGTCTGATATGTCGCATATCAAGTCTAGGGGTGGTATACGTCAGACCCCAGTAACCGATAAGTCGTGTCGATGTATGGCTCATAACGGGTCGAGAAACTACTAGTAACACTTACCAGTAAATCTCTATATCAGCCCTGGCCAGGGACTTCCAGTTATAGCCAATCGAACACAGCACAACATCAACTCCCTATACCGGGAGAGACGAATCCCCTCCTATCGCTCATTGCCTCCATGTGATTCGGGACTGTACCCAAAAGCCACCGTTTTGCACGCCCTCTTGGACGTGGTAAGGTGGAAATCAAAGCACAGTGGGAATCACACAAGACTCCATGACGATCTCGGGTCTACAGACTACCCTGTACCAGTGTCACCAGAGAACTGCCATCTGACGTGTGGTATATCACCATCTGGGAGTTCTCGGCGAGTCCGTCCAGTGTACCCAGTCTCCACTGAGCACCCGTACACCATCTCTGATGTCAAACACCGATGGATATGGGATCATCCATCGCCCATCATATGGGTCAAGATGCGTATACGCTAGTCTACTCTGGTGTATCGATGCCCTGTCTCGATATACCCTCGACTAGGAACAGTTATAGGATGTACTCATCGACTACCGCGGCCCCACTAGTATGATCTCATCATAGTCCCAGTAGTCGAGTACAGATCCTAAGGGCTTTATCAACATGTGAGAGTAAAACAGTAAACCAATACAAGTCAACATGTTAAGATAAAGTGAAACCAAATAGCATACTATCATGACGAGCAAGAAAGTCATCTCTATATATAACCAAGCATCCATTATAATATACATCATATGTACAACAATGGCCTCTAGGGCTTATACATAACTAACAATCTCCCACTTGCACTAAGGCCAGCTGCTGTAGTATCGCATACCTAGCATCCCGAATAATCTCTCAAACTGTATCTGGGGAATAGCCTTCGTGAATGGATCCGCAGTGTTGTCCTTCGTATCTACTCTCCTGACCTCGATCTCCCGGCGATCAACTATCTCCCTGATCAGGTGATACCGCCTCAGAATATGTCTGGACTTCTGATGGGACCTGGGTTCCTTGGCCAAAGCCACAGCTCCATTGTTATCGCAATACAGAGGTATTGGATGCTCAATGGATGGAACCACACCAAGTTCACTAATGAACTTCTTGATCCAGACAGCCTCTTTGGCAGCATCGTTGGCAGCGATGTATTCAGCCTCCATCGTTGAGTCTGCAACGGTATCCTGTTTGGAACTCTTCCAACATACCGCCCCTCCATTGAGGGTAAAGACAAAACCCGAATGCGACTTAGAGTCATCCTTATCACTTTGGAAGCTGGAATCGGTAAAGGACTCCACCTGGAGTTCTCCGTTACCATACACCAAGAACATCTCCTTAGTCCTTCGTAAGTACTTGAGTATGTTCTTCACTGTTGTCCAATGACTCTCTCCTGGATCTGCTTGATACCGACTCACTACACTTAGGGAGTATGCTACATCGGGTCTGGTACATAGCATCGCATACATGATAGAGCCTACTGCCGAAGCATAGGGTATCCCTTGCATGCGAGCTCTCTCCAAATCAGTCTTGGGAGACATCTCTTTGAAGAGAGTGAGTCCAGAGATCGTGGGTTGGTTCCCACGCTTGGATTCTTCCATATTAAACCTCTTTAGTATGGTGTCAATGTACCTGGATTGGGACAATCCCAGTATCCGTTTAGATCTATCTCTATAGATCATGATTCCCAATATGCAGGAGGCATCACCTAGATCTTTCATTGAGAATCTCTGTGATAAGAAGAGCTTGACTGATTGCAGCATAGGAATATCATTTCCTATCAAGAGTATGTCATCTACGTACAATACGAGAAAGACTACCTTACCCTCTGCCACCTTCTTATAGATACAAGGTTCATCTATATTTTTGATGAAGTCAAACTCTTTGACTACAATATCAAAACAGACGTTCCAACTCCGCGATGCTTGCTTTAACCCATAAATGGATTTAAGCAGCTTGCACACCTTTCCGCTGCTCCCACTATCTACGAAGCCCTCCGGCTGAGTCATGTACACGCACTCTTCTAAATCACCGTTTAGAAAGGCGGTCTTAACATCCATTTGCCAGATTTCGTAGTCATGGTATGCAGCAATGGCAAGTAAGATCCGGATGGACTTAAGCATAGCCACTGGAGAAAAGGTTTCGTCATAGTCCACACCTGGTCTTTGACGAAAACCTTTTGCTACAAGTCTAGCTTTGAAAGTCTCAACTTTTCCATCTACACCAAATTTCTTTTTAAAGATCCACTTGCTCCCAATGGGTTTTACCCCTTCAGGAGCATTTTCCAAAGTCCATACTTTGTTGGTGTATATGGATTCCATCTCAGATCGCATTGCATCCAGCCATTTCACAGAGTCACCACTCGTGATGGCCTGCTCGAAACTAGTCGGTTCATCATCATCCATGATGCAATCCTCGCTTCCACCATCAATGAGAAAACCGTAGTATCTCTCAGGTGGACGAGAAACCCTACTAGATCGGCGGAGAGGCTGGGGTTCGTCGGGTACTACTGAATCCTCTGGTTCTACTAAATCTTCAGTTGCAGTTTGTGTTGCTGGAACTTCTTCCAGTTCTACCTCAGAGCCACTAATCTCTTTTGCAAGAAATTCCTTTTATAAAAAGGTGGCATGTTGAGCAACAAACACTTTTTGCTCCTCACTGTGATAGAAAAAATATCCATAAGAATTCTTCGGATATCCTACAAACTTGCAAAGAACTGATCGTGCCTCGAGTTTGTCCGGATTTTGCCTTTTGACATAAGCCGGACAACCCCATATCTTAACTCGTTTAAGATACGGTCTCTTCCCACTCCATATCTCATATGGTGTGGTAGGTACAGATTTAGTTGGAACTTGATTCAATAGGTATGCCGCTGTCTCAAGCGCATACCCCCAGAAGGAAATAGGTAACTCAGCTGTACTCATCATAGAGCGCACCATATCTAATAGGGTGCGATTCCTCCGCTCCGATACACCGTTGTGCTGTGGTGTATAAGGAGGAGTAAGCTGAGAGAGAATCCCATTCTCTTTTAGATAATCTAGGAACTCGCCGCTTAAGTATTCACCTCCTCGATCAGATCGAAGAATCTTAATACTTTTGCCCGTTTGGTTCTCTACTTCGTGCTTATATTCTCTGAATTTCTCAAAAGCTTCAGACTTGTGTTTCATCAGAAACACATGTCCGTATCTAGAGAGATCGTCAGTGAATGTAATGAAGTAGGAAGAACCGTTCCTGGCATGCGTAGACATGGGACCGCATACATCACTATGTATCAGTCCTAAGAGTTCAGTAACTCTTTCTCCGTGTCCACTAAACGAAGCTTTGGTCATTTTTCCTTTGAGACATGAATGGCAAGTATCATAAGATGATAATTTGAACGGATTCAAATAACCATCTCTATGTAACTTAGCCAGTCGTGTCGCATTGATATGACCAAGTCTACAATGCCACAAGTAGGATTCGTTCATATCTGAACCTTTCCTCTTATGTGTGTTTTGTATATTGAGGACTGTATTCTGATTTAGAATGAATATGCCATTATGTAACGAGCCTGATGCAATCAACTTTTGATCTAGGAATATGTTCATAACATTATCCTGTACTACAAAATTATATCCCTCTTTACTCAATAAAGAAACTGATATAATGTTGCACATCATGTTCGGTATATAATAACACTCATTTAGAATCAGTGTATTACGACTTGGCAATACAAGGTGATATTCGCCAACTGCTTTGGCTGCAACATTTGCACCGTTCCCTACTAGAACGAAATGATCATCTTTTCCCAGTTCTCTACCTTTACGTAGCCCATGCAACTGTTTGCATATGTGGGATCCTGATCCGGTATCTAATACCCAGGACGTAGGGTGAACTGAGAAACAGTTCTCAATAACAAACACACCCGAAGAAGATGCATCAACATGCATGTTCTTTTGGGCGGCGTGAGAATCCAGATATTCTCCTATTTCCTGTTCAGTCTTATAACTCTTATAAGAAAGAATGGGTCTAACGTTCCCTTGCTCAGTACAATAATCAGGTTCAGTCAATACATCCATATTATTATCTTGATTATGGCATGACATGGTCGCTACCTAGAGAGAGAGAGAAGAAAACACTTTAGCGTATGCTCTTGCAAGATTAGATTGGTTATTATCTTATCTAATCAGGATGTCTCCCACTGTTTTTATCAAATCTACCTTAAAACCCTAAAAGGCAAGATTAGCCGGGATTAATTACACCCTACAATTTCGTCAATCTTTCAGCCAGATTAGTGTCGGTACTTTGAGGGAGGTTCCCCGTGCTTTCGCACGGACCTAATTAAAGTAAACCTCATTTTCCCAGAGGCGTAACCTCGTTAACACTTTTCTAGACACCTACTTGATCGGCTAGTTGTCTTGTGTAAAACTCTCCCAGGAGTAACTCTTACTCGCAGTGGGTATCAGGATCCAACTATCTCATAGGAGGTATGCAATCTCATTGCAAATTTCAACACTTGAAATTCCCGATAATATTTTGCCCCAAACGATCTATGACCTTGACAAGGTCAACAAACCATAGACCGCAAGTCAAGTTCAACCCGTCATTTCTTGATTGAATCAAACCCACCCGCACGACCCTTGACAAGGTCAACAAGGCCGCACGACTACCCTAACCCAATCTGCATCATATGCATAAGCAGATAAATACTGGTTAGCTACCGCACACTGCGCCTTGA
This sequence comes from Agapanthus africanus, assembly GCA_030015575.1. Taxonomy (NCBI): domain Eukaryota; kingdom Viridiplantae; phylum Streptophyta; class Magnoliopsida; order Asparagales; family Amaryllidaceae; genus Agapanthus; species Agapanthus africanus. The sequence goes on from JASDDO010000031.1 coordinate 240,898,147, forward strand.
CAAGGTCAACAAACGCAGCACGAATACTAAACAGGACTTATCTGAAAAGACAAAGGGGTACGACAGGTTTTTCTGAAAACCTATTGCGTAATGAACTTGATATCGTCGTAGAATCATGTATTTTTGAAAAGGAGTGTTTTTGAGGCTTTTCTTAGTTTCGCTAAAGGGGTCACTCCCGGTGAAGGGATCGTCGGCCCTTTCCTCATCGAATAAGGTGCAGGATATATCATATATACCGCTGTGCAAAGCAAAACACTAAAAGCAATCAAAAGACAAACCGCATTTTGTAGCATCTGCCAGTTTCGCTAAAGGAGTCACTCCCGGTGAAGGGATCTCGGTCCTTTCCTCATCGAATAAGGTGCAGGACATATCATATATGTCACTGTGCAAAGCAAAACTGTAGCTACCCCTTTTATAAAGTTTTGATTCTACAACATCTTTAGGTTTCTTTTCTTTTATTAATCTCATTAATAAAAATCCCATCAGCTTATGCTTCCTAAGCATCACAGAAGAAACGAAAGCAGTAATATTTATATATCAGCATATATATATAGTATAAGCATTCGTCTCAGGCAGTAATATGATCTCATCACAGAACATTGCAGTAGAAGAACATATATGAAATATTGGATATACTAGGACGTCCGTGTTTTTAATACGAGCCTGTATAAAACACGGATTCCACGGTCGCGACGAATAGCCAAACCCACATCCCAAGACCCCTACGAGAGCGGCAAGTAACACTGCCAATTCTAGGGTTAGGAGACCCGGTCTCGACTCCTCGAGATGGCCTCCCACTGGACCCCAGAACCCGGTTACTTGTGCTCCCCACCTTGGGTCTACCTAATGCGGAAAAGTAAATAATATACACTGGTGACAGCTACCGCAACCTGGAAGTGCCCCAAATAAAAGAATATTACATTACAAATGAATTTTACATGAATGAAAATAAAAACCCTCATCTCACATAAAACCCCCGGCTATTCAGAACGCGACGATCCAATATAACATATCACAGCAACACATAATATCTCATATCATCAACGTAAGTAAATATGCGCATCCCAATTGTCGTTGACATATAGCAACGAAACCGGCGATATCACATATTACACTTACGGTCACAGAAAAGAAAGTGTAAAACTACAATATTTGGAATCCACAATCACTTTAGACATCCTAAATCCGAAATATCACATACTTCGTATTTCATGCCTAACCCTATGAATTCCACATATTGTATCACATTCCAGATAGATAAACAGTATTAAACTTTTCGAACAGATAATCAAACACCCAAAATTTTCTAGACTGCTCAACACTTGAGCGGGGTTCAAATAATCCCAGAATATGTCACAGTACCGGTGATCCAGCCGTAGAAGGGTCAAGCCAACGCCTCACATGTGGCACGCCGTACTGCCCCAAACCCGAAGGTTCAAAAGGCAGTTCAAGACGGTCACATAATCGAGTTAAGGTTTGTTGTCTTCTAGAGGGTCCACCGTTTAACTTGTACAATTTTCCGAAAGATTTAGACCCGAATAAATTTCAACACTTGAAAATTTGCCGTACCGGGAAACAGTAAGTTAATGATATCCGTTCAAATAGTTTAACAGTTTCTAAATATCCGGAAAGAAATACGAATTTAAAATTTCCGATCGAGTCTACTATTACAAAACAAACCCCAGAATTTTAAACACCTGAAACAGATTAAAAATACCCAGAATAGTCAGCAAGTACCTACGGTCTATACCATGAAGCCACGTGTCCCAATCTTGCAATTCAGCCGCGGAACCGCCGCGAGTACCATGTTCCTGCCGCGGTTCCGCGCTCAGTTGGTGGAATTGTGGGCACGTGTTTCATGGTAATTCTTAGAATTCCCTGCTGATTTTTTTACATATTTTTAATTCAGAAAAATCCCAAAATTTAAAAAATTTCCAGAGAGGGGTCAAGTTTCGTCGTTTCGGGTTCGATCGGAGTTTTAACTTCGTAAACACATCGCCTAATGCTCTAGCTAGTCTCTGATACCACTGTAGGGTTCCTAGGCACTCTTGTGAAGGTTCATGAGGCATCAAACATGCCCGGATTAAATTTTAGACGTGCCGAACAACCCAAAGCCGGGATCTTTGCTAGATTATTAGGGTTTAACATGCAATAAGATAACTTTTATCTAAGTGTGAGGGATTACAACCTTTGTAGTCCGCTCCTTCACTTCACAAGCTCCGAGTAGAAGTCCCTTTGCCGCGATCCACGATCTCCCGGACTCATGAGAGGCTCCACGACTCGAACGATCCATTCTAGCTTGTCGTAATCCAAATCTCCGATGATCTACCTTGAAGTTGCTTTGACTCAAGCTTTCTCACTCAAAAGAGAAGAACACACTAATCTCAAGGGCTAGATGAGATGAGGATGAGAGAGTAGTAATTTTGCATTCCTTTTATATCATTTTCTCATATTTTATCATCACTTTAGGATTTTCAAGAAAGCTTCTTCAAGAGAGAAGAAGAAGAAGATCATGGATAATGATAATATGAATTAATCCTTTTGTGATGAATAGAAAATAAAGTATATGATTTATATGTCAACCATGGTCAAGGATGAATGGATGAGAATGTGTAGAGAAACAACTAGAGTTAGGGTTTGGTTAAGTTAAAAATGTGTCATCCAAAATATCTTTACAAATGACAAAAGAAAAATGCTTCTAGAAGGAACTTGAAGCATCTAACCCTAATCAAACCCTAACCTCAATTAATCATCCTTAAACATGTTTAACAATTAATCATATCATGTCACAATAATATATATCACATATATATTATATATTTGCAACAAAAGAAAATAATACAATTAACATATATCGCATATATATCAATGTATCATCCACTGAGAAAATGAAATAATAAAGAAAGCCAATATTAGTTAATATAATAATATATCATATATATTATTATATATTAAATCATCGAATCAACACTTGATCCGACGATCCGGCTATATCGAATATTACCGACTAATATATCATGTACCGATTCATCGAATCAACACTTGATCCGATGACCCGGTTCATATCTAAATATCGCGAGAATATAATACGGTATCCCATATCGCATTATTCTCGGTCCTGCACATATCACATATGTGCCTCTACTCCGTTTCGCCTGAGCCAAGAAACCTCTGTGTAGGACTCTAAAGAATCGTCAATACGCCGGTAGCAGGTGATGATCATATCAAACACCCACAAGCTGCAAGCGGTCAGCGAAACGTAACAGCCACCCAAGTATTGAGCGATCAGAAGATCAACAAGCTAGCCTGTGCGTTCTCCTGTGAATCCGATCAGTAACACTCCCGTACAGTCCGGTCTGTTCGTCTGATATGTCGCATATCAAGTGTAGGGGTGGTATACGTCAGACCCCAGTAACTGATAAGTCGTGTCGATGTATGGCTCATAACGGGTCGAGAAACTACTAGTAACACTTACCAGTAAATCTCTATATCAGCCCTGGCCAGGGACTTCCAGTTATAGCCAATCGAACACAGCACAACATCAACTCCCTATACCGGGAGAGACGAATCCCCTCCTATCGCTCATTGCCTCCATGTGATTCGGGATTGTACCCAAAAGCCACCGTTTTGCACGCCCTCTTGGACGTGGTAAGGTGGAAATCAAAGCACAGTGGGAATCACACAAGACTCCATGACGATCTCGGGTCTACAGACTACCTTGTACCAGTGTCACCAGAGAACTGCCATCTGACGTGTGGTATATTACCATCTGGGAGTTCTCGGCGAGTCCGTCCAGTGTACTCAGTCTCCACTGAGCACCCGTACACCATCTCTGATGTCAAACACCGATGGATATGGGATCATCCATTGCCCATCATATGGGTCAAGATGCGTATACGCTAGTCTACTCTGGTGTATCGATGCCCTGTCTCGATATACCCTCGACTAGGAACAGTTATAGGATGTACTCATCGACTACCGCGGCCCCACTAGTATGATCTCATCATAGTCCCAGTAGTCGAGTACAGATCCTAAGGGCTTTATCAACATGTGAGAGTAAAACAGTAAACCAATACAAGTCAACATGTTAAGATAAAGTGAAACCAAATAGCATACTATCATGACGAGCAAGAAAGTCATCTCTATATATAACCAAGCATCCATTATAATACACATCATATGTACAACAATGGCCTCTAGGGCATATACATAACTAACAGTGTGCGGTAGCTATATGGTGATTAACTGCTTATGCATATGATGCAGATTGTTTTGGGGTAGTCGTACGACCTTGTTGGCCTTTGTCAAGGGTCGTGTGGGTGAGTTTGATTCAATCAAGAAATGATGGGTTGAACTTGACTAACATCCTATGATTTGTTGGCCTTTGTCAAGGTCATAGGAGTTAGGGGAAAAATATTATCGGGAATTTCAAGTGTTGAGATTTGCAATGAGATTGCATACCTTCTATGAAATAGTTGGATCCCGATACCCACTGCGATTAATTGTTACTCCCGGGAGAGTTTTACACAGGACAATTAGCCGATCAAGCAGGTGTCTAGAAACGTGTCAACGGGGTTACGCCTCTGGGAAAACGAGGTTTACTTTAATTAGGTCCGTGCGAAAGCACGGGGAACCTCCCTCAAAGTACCGACACTGGCCTGGCTGAAAGATCGGCGAAGTTGTAGGGTGTAATTAATCCCGGCTAGTCTTTTCTTTTAGGGTTTGAAGGAAGATTTGATAAAAACAGTGGGAGCCATCCTGATTAGATAAGATAATAACCAATCTGATCTTGCAAGAGCATACGCTAAAGTGTTTTTCTTCTCTCTCTCTCCAGGTAGCGACCATATCATGCCTTAATCAAGATAATAATATGGATGTATTGACCGAACCCGCATGTTATACTGTGCTGGGGAACGTTGGTTCCGTTCTTTCTTATAAGAGTTATAAGACTGATCAGGATATAGGGGAATACCAGGATTCTCATGCCACCCGTACGAAGAAAGTACATGTTGATGCATTTTTTTCGGGTGTGTTCGTTACAGAGAACTGTTTCTCCATTTCCTCTACGTCCTGGGTATTAGATACCGGGTCAGGATCCCATATATGCAATCAGTTACATGGGCTTAGGAAAGGTAGAGAACTTGGAGAAGGTGATAAAGACATAAGGGTTGGAAATGGTGCAATTGTTGCAGCTAAAACCGTCGGGGAATATCACCTTGTATTGCCAACTGGTAATACATTGATTCTGAACGAATGCTATTTCATGCCGAACCTGATATGCAACATTATATCGGTTTCTTTGTTGAGTAAAGAGGGATATAATTTTGTATTACAGGATAATGTTATGAACATTTTCCTAAACCAAAAGTTGGTTGGATCAGGCACGATGTGCAATGGCATTTATGTTCTAAATCAATCAACAGTTCTGAGTATAACAAACACAAACAAGAGGAAGAGTTCAGAAATGAACGAATCCTTCTTGTGGCATTGTAGACTGGGTCACATCAATGCGACACGACTAGCTAAGTTGCATAAAGATGGATATTTGAATCCGTTTGAATTTTCATCTTATGACACTTGCCAATCATGTCTCAAAGGCAAGATGACCAAAACTCCGTTTATGGGACACGGAGAGAGAGTTACGGAACTCTTGGGACTGGTACACAGTGATGTATGCGGCCCCATGTCTACACATGCCAGGAATGGTTCTGCGTACTTCATTACATTCACTGACGATCTCTCTAGATTCGGATATGTGTTCCTGATGAAACACAAATCAGAAGCATTTGAGAAATTTAGAGAATATAAACAAGTCTAGAACCAAACCGGGAAAAGTATTAAAATCCTTCGATCTGATCGAGGAGGTGAATACTTGAGCAATGAATTCCTGGACTTCCTAAAAGAGAATGGGATTCTCTCTCAGGTGACTCCTCCATATACACCACAGCACAACGGTGTATCTGAACGGAGGAGCCGCACCCTATTAGATATGGTGCGCTCTATGATGAGCATAGCTGAGTTACCTATTTCCTTCTGGGGGTATGCGCTGGAGACAGCGGCATACCTATTGAATCAAGTTCCATCTAAATCTGTACCTACCACACCATATGAGATATGGAGTGGGAAGAGACCATGTCTTAAACGTGTTAAGATATGGGGTTGTCCGGCCTATGTTAAAACGCAAAATCCGGACAAACTCGAGGCACGGTCAGTTCTATGCAAGTTTGTGGAATATCCCAAACATTCACATGGATATCTTTTCTACCATACTGAGGAACAAAAAGTGTTTGTTTCTCGACATGCCACCTTTTTAGAAAAGGAATTTCTTACAAAGGAAATTAGTGGCGACCAGGTAGAACTGGAAGAATTTCCGGCTACACAAACCCAAACTGAAGATTTAGTGGAACCAGAGGATTCGGTAGTTCCCAACGAACCTCAGCCTCTCCGCCGATCTAGTAGGGTTCCTCACCCACCTGAGAGATACTACGGTTTTCTCATAGATGGTGGGAGCGAGGATTGCATCATGGTTGATGATGACCCAACTAGCTTCAAGCAGGCCATCACGAGTGGGGACTCAATGAAATGGCTGGATGCAATGCGGTCCGAGATGGAATCCATGTACACCAACAAAGTGTGGACTTTGGAAGTTGCTCCTGAAGGGGTAAAACCCATTGGGAGCAAGTGGATCTTCAAGAAAAAACTTGGTGTAGATGGGAAAGTGGAGACTTTCAAAGCTAGACTTGTTGCAAAGGGTTTTCGTCAAGGACCAGGTGTGGACTATGACGAAACCTTTTCTCCAGTGGCTATGCTTAAATCCATCCGGATCATGCTTGCCATCGCTGCATATCATGACTACGAAATCTGGCAAATGGATGTTAAGACCGCCTTTCTAAACGGTGATTTAGAAGAGTGCGTGTACATGACTCAGCCAGAGGGTTTCGTAGATAGTGGGAGCAGCAAGAAAGTGTGCAAGCTGCTTAAATCCATTTATGGATTGAAGAAAGCATTGCGGAGTTGGAACATCTGCTTTGACGTCGTTATCAAAGAGTTTGATTTCGTCAAAAACGTAGATGAACCTTGTATCTACAAGAAGGTCGCAGAGAGTAAGGTTGTCTTTCTCGTATTGTACGTGGACGAAATACTCTTGATAGGAAATGATATTCCTATGCTGCAATCGGTGAAGCTCTTCTTATCACAAAGATTCTCAATGAAAGATCTTGGTGATGCCTCCTGCATATTGGGAATTATGATCTATAGAGATAGATCTAAAAGGATACTGGGATTGTCCCAATCCAGGTACATTGACACCATACTAAAGAGGTTTAGTATGGAAGAGTCCAAACGTGGGTTTTTACCCACGATCTCAGGGCTCACTGTCTCCAAAGAGATGTCTCCCAAGACTGATTTGGAGAGAGCTCGCATGCAAGGGATACCCTATGCTTCGGCAGTAGGCTCTATCATGTACGCGATGCTATGTACCAGACCCGATATAGCATACTCACTAAGTGTAGTGAGTAAGTATCAAGCTGATCCTGGAGAGAGTCACTGGACAGCTGTGAAGAGCATTCTCAAGTACTTACGAAGGACTAAAGAGATGCTCTTGGTGTATGGTAACGGAGAAATCCAAGTGGAGTCCTTTACCGATTCGAGCTTCCAGAGTGATAAGGACGACTCTAAGTCGCAGTCGGTATTTGTCTTTACCCTTTACGGAGGGGCGGTTAGCTGGAAGAGTTCCAAGCAGGAAACCGTGGCAGACTCGACGATGGAGGCTGAATACATCGCTGCCAACGATGCTACCAAAGAGGCTGTCTGGATCAAGAAGTTCATTACTGAACTTGGAGTTGTTCCATCCATTGAGCATCCAATACATTTGTATTGCGATAACAATGGAGCGGTGGCTTTGGCCAAGGAACCCAGGTCCCATCAGCGATCCAGGCATATTCTCAGGCGGTATCACCTGATCCGGGAGATAGTTGATCGCCGGGATTCGAGGTCAGGTGGGTTGACACGAAGAATAATAAAGCGGATCCACTCACGAAGGCCATTCCCCAGATACAGTTTGAGAGACTCTTCGGGATGCTCGGTATGCGATACTACAGCAGCTGGCCCTAGTGCAAGTGGGAGATTGTTAGTTGTATGTATGCTCTAGAGGCCAGTATTGTACAGATGATGTATATTATATTGGATGCTTGGACATATATAGAGAGGACTTTTTTGCTCGTCATGATAGTATGCTATCTGGTTGCTCTTTACTTTTACATATATACTTGTCTCTTTATACTGTCTTATAGTTACATGTTGGTAAAGCCCTTAGGATGTGTACTTGACTACCTGGACTATGATCCGGATCATACTAGTGGGGACATGGTAGTCCATAAGTACATCCTTCAAGGTCCCTAGTCGAGGGTGTATCGAGACGGGGCATCGATATACCAGTGTAGACTAGCGTATATGGTTCTCGACCCATGAGATGGGCGATGGATGATCCCATATCCATTGGTGTTTGACATCAGAGATGGTATACGGGTGCTCAGTGGAGACTGGGTACACTGGACGGACTCGCCGAGAACTCCCAGATGGTATTATACCTCACGTCAGATGGCAGTTCTCTGGTGACACTTGTGCAGGTTAGTCTGTAGACCCGAGATCGTCATAGAGTTTTGTGTGATTCCCACTGTGCTTTGATTTCCACCTTACCACGTCCATGAGGGCGTGCAAAATGGTGGTTTTTGGGTACAGTCCCGAGTCGCAAGGAGGCAATGAGCGATAGGAGGGGTTTCGTATCTCCCGGTATTGGGGGTTGATGTTGCGCTGTGCTCGATTGGCCGTAACAGGAAAGTCCCTGGCCAGGGCTGATTAGAGATTTACTGGTAAGTGTTACCAGTAGTTTCTCGACCCGTTATGAGCCTCACATCGGCACGACTTATCGGTTATTTGGGTCTGACGTTTACCACCCCTAGACTTGATATGCGACATATCAGACGAGAAGACCGGACTGTACGGGAAGTGTTGCCGTCGGGCTTTCACAGGAGTTGGAGCAGGCTTGCTTGCTGATCTTCTGATCGCTCAATACCCGGGTAGCCGTTACGTCCAGCTAGTACCGCTGACGGCTTATGGGTGCTTGATGTGATCATCACCTACTGCCGGCATATTGACGAGTCTTTAGAGTCCTACACAGAGGTTTTACTGGCTTAGGTGAAACGAAATAGGAGCATGTATGTGATATGTGCGAGACCGAGAATAAATGCGTGTATGTGATACCGTATTCTATTCTCGCGACTTTTTGTATCGGTCGGTCATATATGATATGTCCGGGTTATCGAATCAAGTGTTGATTCGATAAGTCGATACGATGATTGTTAGCCGGTTATATGAGATATGACCGGATTATTAAGTCAAGTGTTGATTTAATAATTAAATGTATAATTGTATATTAGATATACTAATTTACATTTTCTAACACTTATTCACTTTATGGTTTTTCTCGCATTTGCACACTTGAATATATATATATGATATATATATTAAAAGTGTTTTGTTTTGTATCATGGTTGATGATACACTAAACATGGGTGTACAAGACACACACCATTCTATTTTTAAATGGTGGTTTACATTTATTTAATGTAATTACAAATTAGTGGAATTTCTTTCATAAGCAAGAAGCTTGTAGAAGCTTGTGGTTGCTTTGAAAAAGTCTACTTGTTTTGTTTTACCTTAGATCTTTGTTTAACCTAACCATTTACACTTAGCTATGGTAAAGTCTCTACAAGGGTTAGTATATGATACTCTCTCACCATGGTTAGTAAACTCACTTAATCATTATCCTCATTTCTTTTCTTTTGTTCATCATCATCTTCTTCTTCATTTGAGCAAGAGAAAAGCTTGCTAGGGTTTGATCTAAAGTGAGAAAGAAAGTGAGAAACAAAATTCTAAAAAGAACCCACTTCCTATTTCTCCATTCTCTACTAGACTAGCCCTCTAGTATAGGGTGTTTGCTTCACTAATTCTCAAGTTAGTGAAGTAGGAGCTTGAGTCGGAATTCCCTCGACGTAGATCATCTTCGGCCTCGGAGACTTCAAGCAAGGTCGCATCCTTCGCATCGTGAAGCCATGCAAGAGCCCGGGAGAACCTTGATCGCAGCGATGGGACTTCAACAAGGAGCAAATGAAGTGGAGGACCGATCTACAAAGGTTGTATATCGTGTTCCCTTTAGTGTAAAGTTGTTTACTTGCTCATTAATTCGCCTAAACTCTAGTTAATGAACTTGCTTAGTGTTATTCGGCACATAAAAATTTAATTTTGGCATGGTCGATGCCTTGTAGAGCATCATTAGTGTGCCTAGTAACCCTACAAGTTGGCATTAGGGCACTAGGTGAAGAGGCACCCTCGCTATATTTTTTTATTGCTGCCTTGGCGATAAAAAAACCAGTGTTCATTTTTCTCACCACTTTATATTTTATTCATTTTTTTATTTCCTTCATACTTTTGGCTTTAAAACAAGAGCATTTCAAGGTATCCTCTACTATCCCAGGCTTTAAGACGTGTGTGAGTGCGAATAGCAGGGTATCAACGTTCAAAATGTTTGGCTTCCAGAATAGAAACTATTTTTCAGACTTATTTTTATCCTCAGATTAGTGACGTCCTTCATCTTACTAACCCTTAGGACAACGGCTCATAACTACTTATTACTAGTTCGTATAAGAAAACTTCTAATTTTCTTGGTTTTCTTAAATTTTTCTAATCTCATGGATGGATGTAATTTTTCACTATCTAAACTTTCTTTATCTTATTTATGTACAAAAAATGTTAAATATTAAAATATTTTTATATTTTGAAAATTTTAAATTTTTATAGGTTTTTAAAGAAATGTTTTGTGCTTATGCAAATGATATCAAAATGATACAAAAATAAGCACAAACCTCCCCCAAACTTGTTTTCAACAGTGTCCTCACAGTTGCCAACAGCTATATCTACAAAACCTGTAAGTCTGGGATGAATTATTAGTGGAGGCAAAATATATAAGTGAAGAACTTCCCCCAAACTTACTCATTTCACTCACCTCCATTCAAAAAGATGATGCAGTGATATGCAGGATATGAAGGTGAGACGGAGGAATTTTAATCCAAATAAAATGGCTCTTGTAAGAACAGGAGCTCCTCCGTGGGGTCAGTGGAAAAATACGGCTTTAGTCTATGTCCATTCACTTTGAAAAATGTGCCATTTTTAACATTTTCTACTTCTACTGCCCCGTGCGGGTATACAGACCGCACAACAAAAGGTCCCTTCCACCGAGATCGGAGCTTACCCGAGTGAAGGTGTAGTCGTGAATCATAAAGAAGGACTTTTTGACCGGGTGAAAATGTTTTCCTCAAAATATTTTTATCGTGAAAAACCTTGGTCCTATTCTTTACGATTACAGCGTTATCATAAGCTTCATCGTGGAGTTTGCTTAGCTCATTTATTTGCAGCTTCCGAAAGTTGCAGGCTTGGTTTAGGTCAAAATTTATTTCCTTAATAGCCCACAATGCTTTATGCTCAATCTCGACGGGTAAGTGACATGCCTTCCCAAACACAATCCTATATGGAGACATCCCTAGGTCGGTTTTAAATGCAGTTCGGAATGCCCAAAGAGCATCCGTCAGTTAGGTCGACCAGTCTTTTCTATTCTTAGCAACAGTCTTCTCCAGGATTAGTTTGATCTGTCTGTTTGAGATCTCAGCCTGCCCTCTTGTTTGGGGATGATAGGGAGTAGAAAGTCGGTGGTTGATTGCGTATTTCCGCATCAGAGTCTCAAAAGACCTGTTGCAGAAATGTGTCCCATTATCGCTAATGATAGCGCGTGGGTGTCCAAATCGCGAAAAGATATTCTCTTTCAAGAACTTAATGACAACTTTCCTGTCATTAGTGCGACATGGAATGGCTTCAACCCACTTTGAGACATAATCAACCGCCAGCAGTATGTACAAATTCCCAAAGGAGTTGGGAAAGGGACCCATAAAATCAATGCCACAAACATCGAAAATTTCAACAACCAAGATGGGTTGCTGAGGCATTTCATTTCTCCGGGAGATTCTACCCGTGTACTGACATTGTGTACAGGTTTTACAATAGTCAAATGCGTCCTTGAATAATGTCGGCCAATAAAATCCACATTGCAAAACCTTTTCCGCCGTCTTTTTAGGACCGAAGTGACCCCCGCAGGCCTGATCATGACAAAAAGAAAGAACACTCTTGAACTCTTCTTTCAGGACACACCGGCGAATGATCTGATCAGGACAATACTTAAACAAATATGGATTATCCCAGTAAAAGTGTTTTACTTGGGATAGAAAACGGTATTTGTCCTGTTTTGACCAATCACTGGGTATAAGTCCCGTGACAAGATAGTTCATAATATCCCTGAACCATGGTTCATTGGATACGTTCAAGAGTTGTTCGTCAGGAAACGAATCATTGATCGGCAGGGTCACAGGGGAAGAAGAGATGCGTGAAAGATGGTCGGCTACTACGTTTTCACATCCTTTCTTATCTTTGATAACAAGATCAAATTCTTGTAACAGAAGGATCCAACGTATTAGTCGACCTTTTGCATCTTTCTTCGCCAGAAGATGTTTTAAGGCGGAATGGTCAGTGTACACAACTATAGGTGAGCCAATTAAGTAAGGCCTGAATTTTTCTAATGCAAATACAACCGCCAAAAGTTCATTTTCGGTGGTCGTATAATTGATTTGTGCATCATTCAGGGTCTTACTTGCATAGTATATCACGTGTGGCATCTTTTCGATGTGCTGTCCTAAGACTGCACCTACTGCAAAATCGGATGCGTCACACATCAGCTCAAAGGGGTAGTCCCAATTTGGAGACGATAGAACAGGGGATGAAGTGAGGGAGTGTTTGAGTGAGTCGAAAGCTGTCTCACAGTCCGAGTCAAAGTGGACGGTCGTATCCTTGGCCAGGAGAAGAGTTAAAGGTCTGGCAATTTTGCTAAAATCCTTAATGAATCTCCTATAAAAGCCCGCATGGCCAAAGAATGATCGAATATCTTTGACGCTTTTGGGTTGAGGGAGGTTTTGAATGACATCTATCTTAGCTCTGTCAACCTCAATGCCTTTCTATGAAATAACATGTCCAAGTACAATTCCTTCTTGGACCATAAAATGGCATTTTTCCCAGTTCAAAGTTAAGTTCTTCTCTTTGCAACGAGTAAGAACAGCGTCCAGATTCGATAGGCAATCAGAAAAAGAGTCTCCAAAAATCGAGAAATCGTCCATAAAGATCTTTAGAAAATTCTCTACCATATCAGAGAATATCCCCATCATACACCGCTGAAAAGTAGCGGGAGCATTGCATAGCCCAAAGGGCATGCGACTGTAAGCAAAGGTACCAAAAGGACAAGTAAAAGTGGTTTTATCTTGATCCTTTTTGGCTATGGGGACCTGATTATAGCCTGAGTATCCGTCCATAAAACAATAATACTCTCGTCCTGCTAAGCGTTCCAGCATTTGATCAATGAATGGTAGAGGAAAGTGGTCTTTCCTCGTGGCAGCATTGAGTTTTCTATAATCAATACATACACGCCACCCAGTTTGGGCGCGTGTCTGAATCAACTCATTGGCCTCATTGGTTATAACAGTGATGCCGGATTTCTCAGGGAAGACATGTATAGGACTCACCCATTGGCTATCGGAGATTGGGTATATAATACCACTATCTAGGCATTTGACGATCTCTTTCATCACCGCTTCCTTCATGACGGGATTTAACCGTCTCTGTGGTTCTCGGGTTGGTCTGGCATCATCCATCACATGTATATGTTGTTCAACTATCAAGGGACTAATCCCTTTGATGTCCTCCATAGTCCAACCAAATGCCTCTTTGTTAGATCTCAATACCGATAAAAGTGCATTCTCTTGCTCTGATGCTAGAGAAGCGGATATGATAACCGGTAACGACTCCTTCTCACCTAAATAAGCATATTTAATATGAGAAGGTAAAATTTTGAGATCTAATTCGGGCGGAGAAATGATAGAAGGTGGGATCATCGAGTGATTTTTGGATTTACAAAGAAGCTCAGAGCCTGTGAAAGATACAGACTCGGGTGGAGAAAAGTCAGGAGTGCAGGACTCAAGTGTAGGAAAATTGTACTCACTAAGATCATGTGTAAGATCAAACAGAGATGTGGTAATGTCGTCGAGATCAGTAAAGCAAAGTTCCTCAACTCCGCAACTATCGGGAGCGATCTCGTGGACAGAGCACACATCAAGAATATGAGCAGAGGGTTCTGATGGCTGACTTCCAACTTTGTATATGTTTAGTTCAATGGTCATATTTCCAAATGATAAGTTCATTGAACCATTTCTAAAGTTTATAACAGCGTTGGAAGTGGCAAGGAAAGGACGACCCAGAATCACCGGAATTTGGCCCCGGGGGTTTGCTACAGGCTGTGTATCGAGTACAATGAAGTCTACATGGAAAACAAATTCCCCGACCTTTATCAACACATCCTCTAGTTCACCCCTTGGTTTGGTGATTGAACGGTCTGTCATTTGGAGAGTGCAGTGAGCAGGTTTCAGCTCTCCAATCCCTAGTTGCTCATATACAGAATATGGAAGTAGGTTAACACTTGCGCCAAGGTCTAACAGAGCACGATTTATGTTTTTACCCCTAATAGAAATCGATATTGTAGGACTTCCTAGGTCCTTACGTTTCTTTGGTAGCTGGGGGATAAAAGAAGTGCTAATATTATTAGACATGAAGACCTTCTTTGGCACTTGAGTCTTCCTCTTCCTAGTGCACAAGTCCTTAAGAATTTTCGCATAAGCGGGGACTTGTTGAATCGCATCTAGGAGAGGGATGTTGATGTTAACCTGTTTGAACATTACCATAATTTTCTCCATATGTGGACTCGTTTTGTTACCCCTTAACCGATTCGGGTAAGGAGCATTCGCAATAAGCGCCGGGTCCATCGTAGGAGAAGGAAGAGGAGGTAGACGTGATCCCAAAAGAGGAGTGGGGACCGTCTGTGGAGAACTAGAAGGGCTATACTGAGGTGTCGAGCCTAGTAGGAAATGGAGAATAGGCTCGCGAGAAGGCGGTGCGGTAGAAGAACAAGAATCAGAAGTAGAAGTGTGTGTGTGAGGAAAGGTCTCAGCCGGGGTGTTAATGATAGGATTTTCAATATCATCAATTCCTTCCCCGACATGATTGTTCAGCACTCTTCCCGATCTCAACGTTGTGACGGCATTTACATTGTAATGCCCAGGATTTGGTAGGGGTTGAGAAGGAAGTTTTCCTTTTTCTCTCGCACTCATTTCGGCTTTAAGTCGTGCGATTTCAGCTTCCATCGATCTGATACTCTCAGCTTGGGACGCTGAGTTTTTCTTTATCTCACTGACGGAAGTTATAACCTCAGCCGAAACCTCTATGAAATTTGATAAAAGTGATTTCATGGTTTGAGTGAATTGTGAGAGTTCGTCAGAACCGGTCAACTGCATAGGATTAAACTGTGCAGGAGTGTTGACCTGGTTGTGGAAATTTTGTGACTGGTAGGGGTGCTGAGTGAGTTGAAGTGGTTGTTGTTGTGGTGGAAGAGCCCTTTGGAAATTATTTTGGCTTGGAACCGTGTTTTGAGATTGTTGTTGCCTCCAAGCAAAATTCGGGTGATTCCTCCAACCCTGATTGTACGTGGAAGAATAAGGATCGTTTCTAGGTCTTTGAAATGCGGCATTAGTATGCTCGTGACCTTGAAACGCAGAGTTTAATGGACATTCTTCCGTTAAATGAGACGGATCAGAACAGCAGCCACATACAGTTTTGGGGAGCGACATTGGGTTTAGGGAGGTTGCAGAAAATTTGTGTTCCATAGCGTCGAGCTTCTTTTGCATTGCTGCCATCTCTGCTCGAACACCTATGGACACAACAATTTGGTGCACGCCACCCCTATTCAATGGTTGGGTTCCACTCTCCCACTGTAGTGATTTTTCAGCGAACTCTTCTAAAAAATTCCATGCTTCCCCATCATCCTTGGTCATAAAAATACCTTGACACATGTTTTCAAGGTTCTGTTTAGTGTTTGGGTTAATGCCCTCATAAATGATTCGGCAAAGATCCCATCTCGGGATGCCGTGATGAGGACATTGCACCAATAGATCCTTGAAACGTTCAAAGCATTTAGAGAATGGTTCAGTAGGGAGCTGGGTAAATTGATTAAGTTCGCTACGGATTCGAGTTGTCTTTTGCATTGGGTAAAATTTCTTAAGGAATGCCGCGACGAATTCTTCCCAATTCGTAATAGAGTGTGCGGTAGTGTTATATAGCCACTTCTCGGCTATATCGCACAAAGTAAATGGAAGAAGTCGTAGACGCATAGCATCTACTGAAAGTTGTGACGTACCCATCATTGCGCATACGTTTTCAAATTTGGTAACGAAAACGTAAGCGTCCTCAGTCTCGAGTCCGTGGAATTTGGGTAAAAGGTTGATGTATTGGGGTTTAATTTCAAAATTATCCCCGTTGGCTGGTGGAATGGATAAGCAGGTCGAAAAAGGACCTCGCAATGGATAGCACCTCTCTTGGAGAGAGATGCGGGGTGGATTCTGCGCACCAACGGACAGTAGCAGATTAGTGTTAAAGAAATTCGATGGAGGTGGATCCATCGATGTGGGTGTGGTAGTGGGTAAAGAAGAAGTAAATGGAGAAATACCGACTTCGGAGTCGATAAAGGGTACGCGGACTAAACGGGCACTAGAATCCCGTGTCCAGCCTATCTTGTACTAAAAAGGGTTGGTACAAGTGGCAGCGTTGACTTATAATTAGGGGTAATGAATGAATGAACGCGGTGTTTGTTTTGAAAATTGGACGGATTTTTGAAAATATGATGCAACACAACAAATGCAACACACAAAACCCTAATTCTAGGGGTCGCCTAGGTCAGATCTCTAGACCGCTCCTAACTGCCAGAAGACAAGACGCAGGATAAATCCTCCACTGCCTCTTTGTCTCTCCTGTGGCCAGGTAAGTGCCGGGTAAGTGGGAGGTTCTCCACTACGTAAGTAGTGGGCCTAATTAAGTAACCACTAGCCTTCGACACACTTGCCTTAGACACCACAAGAGAAACGCGGATAAGCAATGAATTACCCACGGCCTTCTTCTGTCCTAAGTGAGCGCGACGGTCCTTAGAGTCATCTCTAGATCTTTTTTAGTTAATTGGAGTAAATGCGGATGCAAATTTTGCGATTTTCGGGGCTTAGGAAGGGAATGAACTCCCCACCTAATCTGGATTTGGCCGTGCCCCTTAATATCCGTATTAGAATGCAAACAACCAAGAAACAAAAAACATGCACAATTTTTAATTTGCTTTTTGCGGCGCTGCGATTTTTTCAAAGAAGCCTGCAGAAATTTGTTATTTGGAGCAGACAGAGGAGAAGATAAGAAAGTTAGAGACTTACAGAGAAAATTTTATGCAGCGAAGCCTTTACCAAGGCGCGGAACCGCGGCAATTGGTAGGTTAGGACCGCGGAATCGCGGTCGTAGGTAATGATCACTGCACCAAAATTCAGCAGCAAGCTACTGTATACTCCCTTAGCTCTCTGGAAATCTCCAAAAAATATTTCAATTGCACAGCAAGCTCCAGATCTCCTTGCAACAAACCACAACAAATCGTTTAGATTTTGCGCGAATTTTGATCTCAAAATTGTAATGGAATAAATCTTTCAATTCAAATTTCAATATAGAACGAATTAGCGCGCGATCCCCGGCAGCGGCACCATTTGATTGATCTAATTTTCCGATTGTGTAAGTAACTCAAATGGTCCCCGGCAACGGCGCCATTTGAATGATCATTTCTTTGTGTGTCGGTTTAGAAAATGAATAGAATTCACAATCAAAGAATTATTTGACCGCAATCAATAACGGTGTCGGATGTAGTGCGTTAGCGAGTGCGGATCGTCCACAGAGATTGCGCGATTCGTTCGTATTTTGATTTGTTTGAATCGAAAACTTAATAGAAAAGAAAAGAAAACATGATTCAAGATTTTTATCGATGAGTTTCAAGTATCACTATTCTAATCAAGAATCAAGAAAATGATAAACATCGAGAATCGAGTTTCGATAGAATTCCAATCACTATAGGTTTCAAGATTTGAAGTAAAGCTCGTAGGAATCGAGTAAATTGTAGATGTGATGAAGATTCAAGAATACGATTTCTTATCTATTAACAAATTGATGCTAAATCGATGTAGAATTCATCGAGGATCAAGGATCTTGCGAAGAATTAGGGTTCCTCATCCTATCCTTTGTCCTTTCGATGAATAACATTCACTAGATAGCTTCTTGAAAGTCGAATGATCAATTGTTGATCTCTAGATCGTGCGAAAGGAATCAAGAATACATTCGCATCGATCTAGATCATCGATCAATCGATTTTCAAGAATTTACAATTGTTTTAAGACTTAAGAAAACGTTTAACAATTCATCAACATCATCATTTTACAATTGTTTCGATTCCTCCACGAGCGGAGTTTTATTCAAGCATCATCACAAAGTACATATTCAAGAATCGAAATATAAGCATAATGCTCGAATTTAAATGTAAACAAGTTTAAAGAATCTTCATCTTTATTACATCAACAAGTAGTTAAAACTCTCGAGATTTACAAGAGGTAGGAACTTCGCTCGTCGAATCTTGCATCGCTCGGTTTCTTGAGTCTTGGATCGCTTCGATCTCGTGCTCCATTGAAATCCGGTTCCGCTTCTAAAGGATCTTGAAGACTTGCTTGGCTTGCACTCAATGAATCGTGAAGTTTCTTGATTTTTGATTGGATTAGGGTTAGGGTTTTGACACAAGCCTTGTCACTAGACTTGTGGGTGGAAATTGGGGAAGATGAAGATTGAACTAGAATTTAACCAACAAAGAGTTATTTTCAACAAGTGAGCCTTGGGGTCTATTTATAGGTTTCCCAAACCCTAGGTCTAGGTTTTTGAATTTACAATTCCCTCCAAAAGTTTGTTGTAGGGAGAGGCTTCTAGATGGAGTTAGCTAGGAGCTTAGCTTAGACTTTAAGCTAGGAATGTTTAGTTTAGAAACCCTAAGGCTTGCTGATCTGGCAGAATCTTCTAGAGTCTTCTGGAAAATGTAGTGTCTTGAAGAGCTATAGGAGCTGAGGTAGGAGTTTTAGACTGAAGCAGAGGGGGTGATGTGGCATAGCCGCCGCGGAACCGCGGCGCAAGGCGGCTCCGGCCGCGGTTCCGCAGCCACTTGGCTGCTTTGGAGCTTCATCCTTCTTCTGTGGATTCCTGCTAATATATTGGTATTTTTATGATATAATGAATCCCTGAATTCCTTCTATATTATCTCCAGATTTCAGATCCATGAGTTGGCGTCTTTTTAACAGTTTTCGTTTGTAAATTTGACCGATCTTCTGTAATGTCCTGCTTAGACTTCGAAACACAAGTTGCGATATATAGGAATGATGCCATGCTATGAAATGCAGTCAATTTCCCTTATAGTGCCGGTTTTAAAGTCTAACACATGCAATCTGATATTTAACGACTGATTTGCTAATATGTGCGCTATGAATGCCGAATACTTCTAGATGAGTGCAACTGGTAGGGAATTTGCCGGTTAAAAGATGCAGTATTTTCGACTGATCAGCGAGCGTAAACGGAATAAAGAAGTCGTAACGTGAACAAGTATAAAAATATGCAACATGTATGAGACATACAGTTATAGTTTTAAAATAGTACGAAACGTCGTTTTAGAAAATAGAGGGCTATGATGTTTTTTTGAAGAAAATACCATTTGAAAAGTCGTAGCGTTTCCTTTGAAGTTATCATTTAAAAGTATGTAACGATTCGTTAGTTTTGAAATTAGGTATGGCTTTAAACATCTCATAATATCTACTTTGTAATTTTAAACAAAATTCTTGAGTCGAAATAAATATCGACGATCCATCCTCATCATATCACGTACGGAGTATCTATCGTAGAATATCATCAAATCAATAGTACAGATTTATAGCCGCGTACATCATCTCATATTGTATCATCTCATGTCATCTCGTATCATATCACATTGCCTCATATCATCATATCGATTCATATCATCATATCGAATCATATCCTTATATATATGTGTGTATATTATCACTTCTACTAAGTATAGGATTATACGCATATAGTATTCTAGAATTTTTTTTTGATGGTTGTAGGGGTTTTATACGCCATCCATCCAACTTTCCCCGTAGATATACATCTACTCACATAATATCCTCACTCTAGTCGAAGTCGACGGACGCTTTGCTCTTCTTCGTCGTCTCGGAAGTCCACGCGATTATACCTACAATCGAATCGTAACCAAAATCGCATAAAAAGCCGAATCGAATTTGAAATCACAAGCGAAGCGCACATAATTAGAACCTATGGCTAACACGTGTTAAAACAACAAAATAACCCCCGACGTCGACGTATGAACGTTGAACGACCAGGTCACAACACAAATATTAAAACCCAAGTTTTCAAATATCGCCAAAATCAAGTAAAACAACTTCAGATTTTTCTCCACGTGATCTGGGACTTTTTAGTGTATAGAGTAGTCTTAGTTATTTAGTGAGTGAGCTACAGAACAAACCTCGAACCCTAATTCGAAAATTGACCCGAAATTTGCGGTCAAAACAAATAAAACTGTGGTTTGGCTTTGGAGTTGTGGGCTCGGGCTTCTACGGCGGTCTTCTACTGGTTCATACATCTCCATGTATTCTCTATTAAATTTTTCGAGTTCCCTAATTGTCCCAGATTCCATTTGATCATCAAAAGTTCAACAAAACTGGCATTGGAAAATTCAAAACTCATCTAGACCGGGGATACTCTCACTACTAGGCTAGTAATCACTCTCTAAACGCTCTACTACTCTACTACTACAAGTTCTTCTCAAGTTAAGAAAACATACATTTTAGGCTCAAAAACTAACACTAACTAGTTTGTGAAGTTAAGAAATCTAAAGACTTATCTAAAAGAGAGTTTTACCTCAAGAAAGTAACTCAAGAAATTTCTAGGATGGCAAACGATCTTCAAAACGAAAACTTGATCCCACCATAATGCTTAGGATAAGGTTATGGACATTTTTAGCGAAGGTTTTAGAGTGTTTTGAATTGATTTGGGTGGTGGATTGTGGTGGTAGAGATGGTGGAGTAGATGGAGGAAGTGAAGGAGAAAGAAGGAATGAGCCATGAGGAGAAATGAGGTGAGGAAAAATGATGGGATATGATGGTGGGCTCCCTCTCTCTCTTGTGCCCATACTTATATGTTTCCTTGTCCCCCTTCATTTATCTTTTCTTATCTTATCTTTTCTTAAAAAAAAGAAACCATATAGCACAATGAGAATGAAAGAATGCAAAGTAAGCCAATTCACATACATTTATTAACATGTCATGCACACAAGTATGGTCAACAAAATAAAACATGGTTTAGTGTAGTAATTAGTAAAACACTAATTAATTTTAACCATAAACGTATATGGAAATAATTATATGCTAATTTAAGAAAAGTTCGATTAAATAAATGCTTTCATAATTAATAATTCATTTTAAATCCCAATTATTTTCCAAAAATATAGGTATATAATTATACCAATCTATGAAAACTCAAATCCATACTCATATAATATACATAAAATTTATTATTTTATTATTTAAATTCTAAAATAATATTTTTTGTTTTCTGAAATGTTACAGTCTTTCCCCCTTAAATAAATTCAGTTCCCGAATTTAAATTTAAACCCCCAAGTCTTGAAACATTTCAGTAAATCGAATCAAATCAACGGGGCTCCGAAATCACAGATAAGCATAGAAATATCATAGCACAACACGTGCGCATGAAAACAAGTGCAAAACTCCATAATCAAAACTCCGACAAGTGTCATGCAAATCATAAAAGCTATGAAGAAGTATGCCATTTGAGAAATCTACCGTTTAAATCAAACACAATATAGTCATGGCTACAATACGTATATAGCACGCATCCTTGCAAAATCATTTAAATAACTGAAAAATGTGTGAAAAATCCTTTTCAAATCGTTGTGTGATGCGTATATTACGGCACAAGTAGCGGACGTTCATTTATGAAGATATATATATATATATATATATATATATATATATATATAGATATATATATATACGTTTTGTTTAAGATATTCATCCCGTCTTTTTAAAAATGATTTAGAAGGATTTTCTTTTTGTAAAATCTTGTGTCGCTCACTGACACGTTGGGAAATAGTGAGACTATAGCTCTGTTTTTTGAAAACCTCTTCAATAAATATCGATGCATGCAAAAACACTCAGGTACTGTCCTCAGACTAGTCCTGCTCTGGTACTATATAACATAGTGTATCATAAAATGCGATGCACAAAAAAGGAATCAATCCCAATAGGTGCACATGAAAATAAATCCACGTGCGTCTGGTGCGCACTGAAATTGAAATCAAAACCAAGTGCAACGATTGTGCACGAAAACGAAATTCGAGTGTACGAGTGTGCACGAAAGTGCCTGTCAAGTGCAATAGGTGTGCACATAAGTATTTGTCAAGTGCATCAGGTGTGCACGACAGCAACATTAAGTGCATTTAGAGTGCATGAAAATCTCAATCAAGTGTATCAAATGTGCACAAAACCAGATCAAGTGCGCCGAGTGTGCGCGAAAATCTAAATCAAGTGCATCAGGTCTGCATAAAAGTATCTAGTGCATTAGGGTGCACGAAAATCAATATCAAGTGCAACTAGGTGCAAAAAACATAAATCTAATGCGACCGGCGTGCACAAAAATCAATATCGATGCATCAAAAGCGCATGTAAACAACATTGAGTGCACAAGTCAAAATCAGGTGCATACAACGTGCACGAAATCAAAATCAAGTGTATCGGGATGCACGAAATCATAAATATGTGCAACGGCGTGCACAAAACAATATCGAGTGCAATGGATATGCGCAAAAACATAAATAATGTGTAATGGATGTATAAAACATAAATCAAGTGCAACTGTTGTGCACAAGGAAAAAATATCCGTCAAGTGCAGCTACGGTGCACGAAAATATCAATCATGAAACCCAATCATTAAAACAAAAGAATCAAAAAGACGAAAGCGTGATAGTCGGATTACCAAAACACAAGTAAAAAACAAATGACATTGAGGTACACCTCCTTCAATGTCGAAAGGTGCTGGTGCATCCGGAGCTGGCAGAGCAAGAATATCCACTTGCCTTTTGCCCACGATCAGGCGTCATGTCTCTAAGTCCTTGTTTTCTCTGTGGACCACCGATTCCATGATTTTCGGCTCGACGGCCTGGAAAGGAGTAGCGACGGATACAGTCTCGCTATGACGCCTCTCTGAATACCTCCTGACCAAGTAACCTGGCCACTTGTAATGTAAAACGTCGATGACGACGGCCTCTGGCCCTCTGAATACGTTCTATACAACCGATCCTGGGTCCAAATCTCAATTGCTGGAGTATCATGGAAAGAACCCGTTTTGGCTTCTGCCGATCTCATTTTTTTCGAACTGCCCGGAAGTCGGCACTCTTTAATTAATCCATTTTCGTTCCAGGACAGCTGCAATCTCATCACGACTTTCCTCTGGAAATGTGGCAGTATCCATGAATGGTTACACTAGCACCCCGGCCAACTTCCGTGGCCAAATGCGGAACAATTTTTTTATAGCGATACGAAACTCGGCGCTAGAATAAACCTAAACAGGATCTTTACCATAAACCTAGTTAGCATGTTAGGGTTTTATCTACTATGATAGAAAGTATACCTAAAGAATCCAAGTCCTTCGGGTCTTCGATTTTGTCCTTAAGCTCCTCGATGGAAGTATGGATCGTGCTTGAACTTCGGCCTCCTTGTGTCAACGATGATCCACCCGAAAGTTCCAACCTTGAGCTAAACCTTCAACTTGAGGTAACTAGAATACTTAGCTTGCTAATCTAAGTAGACTAGAGTGAGTAGATTGTGATTTAGAGTAGCTTATCTCACTAAACTCTTGATTCTCAACTCATGAGACACTAGGGTTAGAGAGGAAAAAGAAGAGAGCAAGCTTTAGGAGAGAGAATGTACTTGTGATAATGATAATAAAAAATGGAATGGCTAACTTCTATATGACCATTTGTCATGGAAAATATCTCACAAAAAAATCTATGGTCAAAAATATCTTCACAAAATATCTATGGTCAAGTCAACCCAAGTCAAATGGTCAACCAAGTAGCCATGCTATAAAAGATTATCATTTATCAAAAATAACAAATAATTTTCCTTTTCTCATATTTGTTTTGACCAAGTCAATGATCAAAACCCTAATGAGATGACTCCTTCTATACCCCCTCTCATCCGTATATACATATCCGCATCCGTGTTCCGAGTAACACGAATACAATACGACGAAGCTAATCCAATAATCAAATATTAGGATCCGGCTTAAACTAAAGCCCACTAGTATTGTCCGCTCGAACACCACATGCGCACAAGTACACGTATGTGATCGAACCCTGTCGTAAAACCATACGACCTCTACTCGTTTCGCCCAAAGCTGGGAAACCCTCTGTGTGGGACTCTAAAGTCTCGACAGTACTCTGGCAGTGGGTTTAACCACAAGCACGTCAGCGGCACTAGCTGTACGTAACGGCTACCCAGGTACCTATCGAAAAGGAAGGCCGACGAGCAAACTCGTCCGAACTCCTACTGAGCCTATCCGTGATAATATCCGTACAGTCCGGTCTCTTCGTCAAAGAGTATCGCATACCGGGTCTAGGGTTGGTGAACGACAGACCCTAATAACCTGATAAGTCGTGCTGATGTGGCTCAGGACCATCTCGGGAAACTACTGATCAACCTATCAGTAAATCCCATCTGCCTTGGCCAAGGTCTTATGGTCCTGACCAATCGATCACTGTGCGATATCAACTCCCAATACCAGGAGAGACGAATCCCCAACAATCGCTCACTCCCTCCATGCGGCTCGGGACTGTACCCAACCAAAACCTGTTTGCACGACTCAGTAGAGCCGTGGTAGGGTAGTGATCAAAGCTCAGTGGGAACTCACACGAGACAAATGCTGATCTCAGGTCCAAAGACTAACCTGTACACATGTCACCTGAGAACTTCCATCTGACAATAGGTATAGTACCATCTGGAAGTTCTCGGCGAGTCCGTCCAGTGTACTCACACCCAGTGAGCACCTGTATACAATCTTAGGTGCATCAGGCCATTGGCTGCGGGACCAACCATCCCCGACGGGGCTAGAAACGTATACACTAGTCTACTCTGGAGTATCAATGCCCAGTCTCGATACTCACGCGACTAGGGACAATTTAAGTGTTAGTGTATATGCCCTAGAGGCCATTACTGTATCATACTAGCTTGTATATTACTTAATGGAAGCTTGGGATATTCACAGTTGTATAGACAATCTTGCTCAAAATGGTAGTATGCTACTTGGTTTGTTTATACTTCAATATGTGCATGTGTTTCTTTTAGCATATCGCTTATACATATTAGTAGAGCTCTTAGGATCTTTGCTTGATTACCAGCGTTGTGATGGCAGTCACACTCGTGGGGGCTGGATAATCTATAAGCACATCCTTATACAGGTCCTTAGTCGTAGGACTATCGAGACAGGGCATCGATACTCAGGAGTAGACTAGCGTATGCGCTTCTCATCCCAGTGTGGGAGACGGTCTGTCCCACAGCCGTCAGTACGTCGTACTTGAGATAGTATGCGGGTGCTCATTAGGTTACGAGTACACTGGACAGGACTCGTCGGGAACTGTTGGTTGGTACTATACCTATCGTCAGTTATCAGTTCCCAGGTGACATGAGTACAGCTTAGTCCGCTGACTTGACACTGTTACTTCGCCTCGAGTGTGTTCCCACTGTACTTTGATTACTACCCTACCACGGCTCAAAGGAGTCGTGCAAACAGGTAGTAGTTGGGTGCAGTCCCGAAGCACTTGGAGGCAGTGACGGTTAGACATGATTCGTCTCTCCCGGTATTGGGGGTTGACATCACGCTGTGTCTAGGAGAGCCATTACACGATTAGTCCCTGGCCTGGGCAAGCGAGATATACTGGTAGGTTTCCAGTGCTATCTCAGGGTGTTCTGGGCTACACTCCGACACGACTTGTACCGCTATTAGGGGACTGACGTTTACCGCCTCCTAGGCCCGCCATGCGATGTATCAGACGAACAGACCGGACTGTACAGAGATTGTCACATTCAAGCTCAGTAGGAGTTCAGATGGGTTTCACCTCGTCAGTCTTCTTATCGGCATCTACCTGGGGACTGTTACGCACAGCTAGTGCCGCTTGCGGTCTGTGGTTAAACCCACTGCCATCGTAGTGTCGAGTCTTTAGAGTCCCACACAGAAATCTATTCGCCTTTAGGCAAAAGAGTAGAGGTCGCTTGGTTTTGATACAGGTTGCATGGTTTTGCGACAGGGTTCGGTCACATCCGTGCACTTGTGCACGTTTGGTGTCCGTACAGTTAACACTGGCGGGCTTTGGTTTATGCCAGATCCTAGTGTACTTTTTGGGATTGGTTTTATCTTGTTTGTATTCGTGTTCCTCGGAACGCGGATGCGGGTGTGTATGCACAGTTGACAGAGAGACAGAGGCGGAGGATTCTCATTGGGGTTGTTGACTGTTGACTGTTGACTGTTGACTTTTTGCTAAACCCTAATGAGAATAAGAAATATAATTAACAATAATATTAATTAAGTATTATAGTGACATGGTTGTTGAGGGGTTGACTTTGTTGACTGGTTGACTTTGTTGACCGGTTGACTAGGTTGGACTAGTTGACCATCATCATGACAATGGCTATCATTTCATGGCAAAGACTTTTGCTTGCTTGTTTGTTTTTGCAAAATGAGTGCATGAAATGATATAGCCATTTTGACTTGAACCATCACACAATACTTGATTACTATTTTGTTATGATGGTTTTGGATTATGAAAGCTTGGATGGCAAAAGAGTTACTAATTCTCTCATTTTTCATTTCTCTCTCTTACTTGAGCTCTCCCTCTCGCTCTTCCTCTTGCTCTCTCTCTAGCTCAAGGCAACACCCTCTCATGAGTTGAGAAACATTGCCTTAGAGATAAAAGAAAACCCATATCACTTCTCTACTCATCCTAGTTCACAAGGTTTGGCAAACCAAGTGTTCTAGTTTCTTCAAGTTAGAAGAAGAAGCCAAAGGTAGAAGTTTTCAGGTGGATCTATCTTCGGCGCAAGGAGACGACGAGGTGAGGCCGATCCGTACACCGGAAAGAGTTCAAGACGAAGGAGTTCAAGAAAGGTAAAGCCCCCTAACCGAGTAGGCAAAACTCTAGTTAGGTTGTTAGATAGTTGTTTAACAAAGATCCGTATTTTGAGTCGATGTTACCACCTCTTGAAAAATCATTTTTCATCATTTCCGCAAACCCGTAAGTACCGGGAGAGGTAACGTGGACTTACAGTGGTATCAGAGCCTAGTTAAACACTATCTAACATGTTAACAAAGTAACTAGAAATTCGATCGGAGAAAATATCACGAAACATACCCAAAAGCATACTTTCTGTCGAATTTTTCCTCTGTTCAAAAATTAATAGATCTTGGCTTAAAATTCGACTCAGGGTTTTTACATCTCACTGTAGAAAAATGGTCCAGAGAGCCCATCAACGCACCGCGGAACCGCGGCAGGGGCTTGCTCCCGCCGCGGATCCGCGGCCGAGTTGACTCGGCCGTGGACGATTTTCCTTGCAGTGTGGTTCTGGGGGTGTTTTGGGATTTTTGGAATATGATTTTTCTGCCCAGATTTTCCAGAAAGCAAAATTTGTTTTTGGGGCTTGAAATCCGTATTTTGATCGAACTTCTAAAGACTTAAGCTGACGGGTATATATCTATGATGTGTTTTATGTATTGAACGTCCGCTAATCGCTATACGTCGATTAGCGGGGGTTATACATATCTGTGATCTGTAATGATTGATGGTATGTGTATATGAATTCATTGGATTGTCGCGGATGAATAGCCGGGGGGTTGTGAGATGAGAGTTTTCTTTTTCTTTCAATTCATGTAATATGTAAATTGATGTAATATTATTTTTGGCCGCACAACCGGGTCGAGGTTGAAGCCGTCATTGTATAATTTATTTTTACTGTTTTTGCTCCTAGGATAGACCCAAGGTGGGGTGCACAAACTACCGGGTATCTCGAAGTGCCGAGTGGCCTACTCACGTCGTTGAGGGAGGTTGCTCCACTTCGGATATTTGGCGGGTAGTTTGCCGCACCCGTAGGGGTCTACGGTGGGGTTTTGGCTATTCATCGCGACCGTGTAATCCACCTTTCGTTACAGGCTCGTACGAATTGCGGATTCCTAGTATATCCAATGTGTTCATCTGTGATTTGGAATGGCTATCATTGCATGTGACGAATGAGTATATCTATATATGATATCTATTTAGGCGTTGCTTATGTTTTGCATCCGTGCTAGTCCAGCCCCCGCTCTGTCGTTAGTTAAGTAACCTAACGGGTAATGACGGGGCCCCGTGGCGAATGCGGATGGCATAAGCGTACGTCATATTTTCGTTGTTTTCTGCAATGGTAGGATTAATTGATGGGACATATTGGAACAAATGCAAGAAAAATAAACCAAGTAAAAGTCGTTGGAACACTTTCAAAACCACTCGGTTTCTTTTCAAAAATAACTTTTAAAGCGCGGAGCTTAAGCCACTCCATTTAAAAGCTATCAAGGTTCCTTCGATTATATCAAGTTCACTACGTTCAAGGTTTCGCCAAAACCATTCGTAGCCCTCCGTCGTTTCATATGAATATTCAACAGTATTCAAGCTGTGTTTGTTAGCCTTAGTCAAGGCACAATGTTTGGTAGCTGGTGGATATTCATATGTTGCATAGATAGATGCGTTGGTTTGGGACAGTCGTATTACTTTGTTGGCCATAGTCAAGGGTATATACGGGTGGGTTCAAATCAACCTGGACAACGACGGGTAGAACTTGACATGTATGATTTGTTGGCCTTAGTCAAGGTCATAAGAGCATGGGGAAAAAATCCACATCGGGAGTTTCAGAAGAACTGAAACTTGCTAGAGCTGCATACCATTTAGAGTGTGATGATTCTGGTAGGATTCCTTCAGTTTTGTCACGCGATGATATTTGGATCCCGATCCTACTGTGAGTATATGCTACTCCTCGGAAAATTTCTCACTCAACGATCAATGCTATAAACCAAGTAGGTGTCTAGAAAGGTGTTAGCGGGGATACGCCCCCAGGGAAAAGAGGTTATTTAATTAAGGAACTTCGCGAAAGCGTTGGAAAACCTCCCTCGAAGTACCGACACCAGCCTGGCTGAACGGTTAAGCAAGTATTGTACCGTAAGATTGATCCTGACTAATTCTTCCTTTTTGGTTTGAGGAGGGATTCGAGAGACAGTGGGAGCCATCCTGTTTAGATAAATTAAAAACCAATCTAAACTTGCAAGAGCATCATGCTGAGTGTTTTCTTCTCTCTCTCTTAATTGCAGCGACCCGGTGACCAGACATAGGTTACATCTAGATAATAAAATGACTGAATCTGACTGTTATGATTGGCAAAGGTCTGTCCAGATGTCCATTACCCATGACAAGCTGGGACACCTCTTAACTAATCAAACCCTTGCCGTCTCAGGACCAGTTTCCCCTGTCACAGACATTGACATCCGCATGACATCGGAAAAAGACTGTGCGAAAGCCAAGTGCCTCGTGTTAGCCTCAGTTGATGGTGCAAACCAGAGGAAGCACGAGAAGATGGACTCAGTTTCTATCTTCCTCCATAACAAAGATTTATATGGAGAGCAGTCTCGTATCGCAAGATATGAGACCTCGAACGAATTGCTTCAAGCGAGGTTGGCTGTCGGGTCATCTGTAAGGGGCAACGTCCTTACAGAGACCAGCTATTTTGAGCTCATGGACCTGGAGACCACGTTGGAGAATGGGTCAAGTACTGACTTAATTCTACAGTCCCTGCCCTCTGCTTATACCCTGAAGGAAACCAGGGAAGAAGAAGGAAAGGGAAGGGCAAAAGTTTCGGGACTGGATGTAGTAAAAGAGGGAGGTTCCTATTGTTACGGGAATGAACATTGGCAGAAGGATTGCAGGGCTAGCAAAGCCAGTAGCCAGAATTCGAAGCATGTTGTGGCTTCGGCTTCGGGTGTGTTTGTGATAGAGAACTGTATGTCAGTTAACCCTACTTCCTGGGTATTGGATACCGGATCAGGATCTCACATCTGTAATTCATTACAGGCTCTGAGAAACCGTAGGGTTATCAGGAAAGGTGATATGACTCTCATGGTTGCTAACGGAATGAGCATGGATGCTGAATCCGTAGGGGAATATCATCTTGGACTGACAACTGGGCAGATATTGATTTTGCGTAACTGTTTGTATGTACCAGGTGCGACTTGTAATATCATATCTGTATCCTTACTTTCTAAGGAAGGATATGAATTTACTTTTGTAAGCGATGTAGTACACATCCACCTAAATCAAGTTCTGATTGGGTCAGGTACATTAAATAACGGTATATACGTATTAAATCAAGCTCAGATATTCAGTGTCCAGAACACACTTAAAAGAAAGTCTCCGGAAACAAATCAGGCTTTCTTATGGCATTGTAGACTGGGTCACATTAATGAGACACGATTAACTAAGTTACATAAAGAGGGATACTTGAATCCATTCGAGTATCAGTCTTATGCCACTTGTGAATCTTGTCTCATGGGAAAGATGACAAAGACTCCGTTCACTGGACACGGAGTAAGAGCGAGCGAGCTCTTAGGACTCATACACAGTGATGTGTGTGGTCCAATGTCTACACATGCGCGAAGTGGTTATTCATACTTCATTACTTTCACAGATGATTTCTCTAGGTATGGACATGTCTCCTTAATGAAGCACAAATCCGAGGCCTTTGAGAAATTTCGGGAATACAAGAATGAAGTTGAAAAACAAACAGGCAAAAGTATAAAGACACTGAGATCTGATCGAGGTGGTGAATACTTGAGTGCCGAGTTTCTGGACTACTTAAAAGAGAATGGAATTCTCTCTCAGCGTACTCCTCCATACACACCACAACACAACGGTGTATCTGAAAGGTGGAATCGAACTCTATTGGATATGGTTCGTTCCATGATGAGTAAGGCTGAGTTACCGCGATCTTTTTGGAGTTATGCACTAGAAACAGCTGCATATATCTTGAACCAAGTTCCTACTAAGACAGTGCCTACCACACCATACCAGATGTGGAGTGGGAAGAAACCCTGTCTTAAACCCTTTAAG
Source organism: Agapanthus africanus (assembly GCA_030015575.1). Taxonomy (NCBI): domain Eukaryota; kingdom Viridiplantae; phylum Streptophyta; class Magnoliopsida; order Asparagales; family Amaryllidaceae; genus Agapanthus; species Agapanthus africanus. The sequence goes on from JASDDO010000031.1 coordinate 240,929,504, forward strand.
ACATGGGGATGTCCAGCTTTTGTCAAAAAGCAGCATGCGGACAAGCTCGAGGCACGCTCAGTACAGTGCAAGTTTGTGGGATACCCAAAGAACTCCAAGAGGTATCTTTTCTATTACGCAGAGGAACAAAAAGTCTTTGTTTCTCGTCATGCCCGCTTCTTGGAAACTGGATTTTTAGAAAATCAGATAAGTGGGAGCGCAATAGAACTGGAAGAAATTCTAGAACCACAAGCTATTGCTGAAACCTTAGTAGAACCAGAAGGTTCAGGAGTACCGGACATTCCTGCGCCGCTCCGCAGAAGTAGTAGGCAGTCTCATCCGCCCGAGAGATACTTCGGTTTTCTCATAGACGGGGATAGAGAGGATTGCACAGTTGATTATGATGAGCCTACTAGCTTCCAGCAAGCCATTCAGAGCGGTGACTCGGTAAAATGGCTGGATGCAATGCGGACCGAGATGGAGTCCATGTACACCAACAAAGTTTGGACTTTGGACTTTGCTCCAGAAGGGGTAAAACCCATAGGGTGCAAATGGATCTTCAGAAAGAAGATTGGTGTAGATGGGCAGGTTGAAACCTATAAAGCTAGGCTTGTTGCAAAGGGTTTTCGTCAAAGACCTGGTTTGGACTATGACGAGACCTTTTCTCCGGTAGCTATGCTTAAATCCATTTGGATCCTTCTTTCCATTGCTGCCTTCCACGATTATGAAATCTGGCAGATGGACGTAAAGACGGCTTTCCTAAATGGAAATTTGGAAGAGTGCATCTATATGGATCAGCCAGAGGGATTCATTCAGAGTTGGAGCAGCGGTAGAGTGTGTAAGTTGCTCAAGTCCATCTATGGACTCAAGCAGGCATCGCGGAGTTGGAACATCTGCTTTGATGATACTGTCAAAGAATTCGACTTTGTCAAAAACCCAGATGAACCATGCATTTACAGTAAGATTGTAGGGAGAAGTGTGGTATTCCTCATCTTGTACGTCGATGACATTCTCCTAATAGGAAATGATATTCCTATGCTACAGTCAGTCAAAGGATTCTTGTCACAGAGGTTCTCCATGAAGGACCTGGGCGATGCCAACTACATTCTGGGGATCCAGATCTATCGTGATAGATCTAAAAGGATGTTGGGACTTTCACAGTCAAGGTACATCGACACCATACTGAAACGATTTAGTATGGAAGATTCCAAGCGCGGTAATCTACCGGCTTGTCACTGAATCACCCTCTCCAAAGAGATGTCTCCCAAGACTGATTTGGAAAGGGCTCGCATGTCATCAATACCCTACGCATCTGCGGTAGGCTCTATTATGTATGCGGTGTTGTGTACCAGACCAGATGTAGCATACACATTAAGCGTTGTAAGCCGGTATCAGTCGGACCCAGGAGAGAAACACTGGATAGCAGTAAAGAACATTCTCAAGTACCTGAGAAGGACTAAGGAGATGTTCTTGATGTATGGCGGAAAAGACCTCCAGATCGAGGCCTTTGCTGACTCCAGCTTCCAGAGTGACAAGGATGACTCCAAGTCCATGTCGGGTTATGTCTTTACCCTCAATGGAGGGGCGGTTTGCTGGAAGAGCTCCAAGCAGGAAACCGTTGCTGACTCAACTATGGAAGCGGAGTACATAGCTGCTTGCGATGCCGCAAAGGAAGCTGTCTGGATGAAGAAGTTCTTCACGGAGCTTCAGGTGGTTCCTACCAGTATTGATCCAATACCGCTGTATTGTGACAACAACGGCGCTATATCTTTAGCGAAGGAACCCAGGTCCCATCAGAAGTCCAGGCACATTTTGAGGCGGTACCACCTGATCAGGGAGATCGTAGATCGCCGGGAGATCGAGGTGAAGAGAGTAAATATAGAAGATAACACTGCTGATCCACTCACAAAGGCCTTACCCCAGACTCAGTTCGAGCGGCTGATCGAGATGATAAGTTTTCCATACGCCAGTACATGGCCTTAGTGCAAGTGGGAGATTGTTAGTGTATATGCCCTAGAGGCCATTACTGTATCATAGTAGCTTGTATATTACTTAACGGAAGCTTGGGATATTCACAGTTGTATAGACAATCTTGCTCAAAATGGTAGTATGCTACTTGGTTTGTTTCTACTTCAATATGTGCATGTGTTTCTTTTAGCATATCGCTTATACATATTAGTAGAGCCCTTAGGATCTTTGCTTGATTACCAGCGTTGTGATGGCAGTCACACTCGTGGGGGCTGGGTAATCTATAAGCACATCCTTATACAGGTCCCTAGTCGTAGGACTATCGAGACAGGGCATCGATACTCCGGAGTATACTAGCGTATGCGCTTCTCATCCCAGTGTGGGAGACGGTCTGTCCCACAGCCGTCAGTACGTCGTACTTGAGATAGTATGCGGGTGCTCGTTAGGTTACGAGTACACTGGACAGGACTCGTCGGGAACTGTTGGTTGATACTATACCTATCGTCAGTTATCAGTTCCCAGGTGACATGAGTACATCTTAGTCCGCTGACTTGACACTGTCACTTCGCCTCGAGTTTGTTTCCACTGTACTTTGATTACTACCCTACCACGGCTCAAAGGAGTCGTGCAAACAGGTAGTAGTTGGGTGCAGTCCCGAAGCACTTGGAGGCAGTGACGGTTAGACATGATTCGTATCTCCCGGTATTGAGGGTTGACATCGCGTTGTGTCTAGGAGAGCCATTACACGAGTAGTCCCTGGCCAGGGCAAGCGAGATATACTGGTAGGTTTCCAGTGCTATCTCAGGGTGTTCTGGGATACACTCCGACACGACTTGTACCGCTATTAGGGGACTGACGTTTACCGCCCCCTAGGCCCGCTATGCGATGTATCAGACGAACAGACCGGACTGTACAGAGATTGTCATATTCAGGCTTAGTAGGAGTTCAGATGGGTTTCACCTCGTCAGTCTTCTTGTCGGCATCTACCTGGGGACCGTTACGCACAGCTAGTGCCGCTTGCGGTCTGTGGTTAAACCCACTGCCGGCGTAGTGTCGAGTCTTTAGAGTCCCACACAGAAAGCTATTCGCCTTTAGGCAAAAGAGTAGAGGTCGCATGGTTTTGCGACAGGTCGCATGGTTTTGCGACAGGTCGCATGGTTTTGCGACAGGGTTCGGTCACATCCGTGCACTTGTGCACGTTTGGTGTCCGGACAGTTAACACTAGCGGGCTTTGGTTTAAGCCAGATCCTAGTGTACTTTTTGGGATTGGTTTTATCTCGTTTGTATTCGTGTTCCTCGGAACGTGGATGCGGGTGTGTATGCACAGTTGACAGAGGCAGAGGATTCTCATTGGGGTTGTTGACTGTTGACTGTTGACTATTGACTTTTTGTAAACCCTAATGAGAATAAGAAATATAATTAACAATAATATTAATTAAGAATTATAGTGACATGGTTGTTGAGGGGTTGACTTTGTTGACTTGTTGACTTTGTTGACCGGTTGACTAGGTTGGACTAGTTGACCATCATCATGACTATGGCTATCATTTCATGGCAAAGACTTTTGCTTGCTTGTTTGATTTTGCAAAATGAGTGCATGAAATGATATAGCCATTTTGACTTGAACCATCACACAATACTTGATTACTATTTTGTTATGATGGTTTTGGATTATGAGAGCTTGGATGGCAAAAGAGTTACTAATTCTCTCATTTTTCATTTCTCTCTCTTGCTTGAGCTCTCCCTCTTGCTCTTCCTCTTGCTCTCTCTCTAGCTCAAGGCAACACCCTCTCATGAGTTGAGAAACATTGCCTTAGAGATAAAAGAAAACCCATATCACTTCTCTACTCATCCTAGTTCACAAGGTTTGGCAAACCAAGTATTCTAGTTTCTTCAAGTTAGAAGAAGAAGCCAAAGGTAGAAGCTTTCAGGTGGATCTATCTTCGGCGCAAGGAGACGACGAGGTGAGGCCGATCCGTATACCGGAAAGAGATGAAGAAGAAGGAGTTCAAGAAAGGTATAGCCCCCTAACCGAGTAGGCAAAACTCTAGTTGGGTTGTTAGATAGTTGTTTAACAAAGATCCATATTTTGAGTCCATGTTACCACCTCTTGAAAAATCGTTTTTCATCATTTCCGCAAACCCGTAAGTACCGGGAGAGGTAACATGGACTTACAATTAAGGATGTGCTTATGGACTACCCTTCTCCCACAAATATGATCGCCATCACAACGCAGTTAGTCAAGCAAGATCCTACGGGCTTTATGTAACCGCAATATGTAATAACGAGTATCATGTTAAGATAAAGACAAATCATAATAGTATACTACCGTATCGAGTCTTTATCAATATGTGCAAGCTAGATATAACAACAATAGAAATAAATACACATATCCTGACAAAGACAAATCAAATAATATACTATAAAACTGAGCAAGATTTTCATGTACATAGATATCCCTAGCATCCATATGTATACATATACAATACTGGCCTCTAGGGAATATATATCCAACAATCTCCCACTTGCACTAAAGGCCAGTAATTGGCGTACCGAATACCCAACGTCTGCACTAAGACCAGCTGCTGGCGTAACGCATACCCAACATCTCAAACAGTCGCTCGAACTGTGCTTGAGGGAGGGCCTTTGTAAATGGATCCGCCGTGTTCTCTTTTGTATCCACTCTCCGGACCTCGATCTCCTGGCGATCTATGATCTCCCTGATCAGGTGATACCGCCTTAAGATGTGCCTGGATTTCTGATGGGACCGTGGTTCCTTCGCTAAAGCTATAGCCCCATTGTTATCACAATACACAGGTATCGGATTAACAATGGACGGAACTACATGAAGATCAGCTATGAACTTCTTCATCCAGACCGCTTCTTTTGTGGCATCGCTTGCAGCAATGTATTCAGCCTCCATCGTCGAGTCTGCAATGGTATCTTGTTTAGAGCTCTTCCAACACACCGCCCCTCCGTTGAGAGTAAATACAAAACCAGAGACAGACTTGTTGTCATCCTTGTCACTCTGGAAGCTTGAATCGGTAAAGGACTCGACCTTTAGGTCTCCATTACCGTAAACCAAGAACATCTCCTTTGTCCTTCTCAGGTATTTGAGAATGTTCTTTACTGCTGTCCAGTGGTCCTCAGCTGGGTCGACTGATACCGGCTCACCACGCTTAGCGCATAAGCAACATCTGGCCTTGTACATAGCATCGCATACATTATATATCCTACCGTCGAAGCGTTGGGTATAGTGCTCATGCGAACCCTCTCCTCGTCAGTCTTGGGAGACATCTCTTTGGAGAGGATGATTCCGTGCAATGCGGGTATGTTACCGCGCTTGGAATCTTCCATACTAAATCTCTTTAGTATGGTCTCTATGTACCTGGACTGTGAAAGTCCCAGTAATCTCTTGGATCTATCTCTGTAGATCTTAATTCCCATAATGTACGAGACATCACCCAGGTCCTTCATGGAGAACCTTTGTGATAAGAATAGCTTGACCGATTGTAGCATAGGAATGTCATTTTCTATCAAAAGAATGTCGTCCACGTACAAGACTAGGAACACGAAAGTTCGTCCTACAATCTTCTTATAAATACAAGGCTCATCCTCGTTCTTGATGAAATCAAATTCCTTGACTGTTTCATCAAAACAGATGTTCCAGCTCCGCGATGCCTGCTTTAATCCTTAAATGGATTTAAGCAACTTGCACACCTTCCCTCTGCTCCCACTGTCTAGGAAACCTTTCGGCTGATCCATATAAACGCGATCTTCTAAACTTCCGTTTAGAAAAGCCGTTTTTACGTCCATCTGCCAGATCTCATGGTCATGGAAGACAGCAATGGCAAGTAGGATCCGAATGGATTTGAGTATAGCCACTGGAGAAAAGGTTTCGTCATAGTCCACACCTGGTCTTTGACGAAAACCTTTTGCAACGAGTCTAGCCTTATAGGTTTCTACCTGCCCATCTACACCTAGTTTCCTTTTGTAGATCCATTTGCATCCAACGGGTTTACCCCAGGTGGAGCAATATCTGTTAGTTATATGTATGCCCTAGAGGCCATTACTGTACATACGATGTATATTGTAGTGGATGCTAGGACATATATAGGGAGGACTTTCTTGCTCGACATGATAGTATGCTATCTGGTTGTACTTTATCTTAACATGTACTCTGATTGTCTCTATATTACATGTTGATAAAGCCCTTAGGATATGTACTCGACTACTGGGATTATGATGAGATCATACTAGGGGGGCCACGGTAGTCGACGAGTACATCCTATAATTGTTCCTAGTCGAGGGTGTATCGAGACAGGGCATCGATACACCAGAGTAGACTAGCGTATACGCATCTTGACCCATATGATGGGCGATGGATGTCCCATATCCATCGGTGTTTGACATCAAGGATGGTGTACGGGTGCTCAGTGGAGACTGGGTACACTAGACGGACTCGCTGAGAACTCCCAGATGGTATTATACCATACGTCAGATGGCAGTTCTCCGGTGACACTGGTACAGAGTAGTCTGTTGACCCGAGATCGTCATAGAGTCTTGTGTGATTCCCACTGTGCTTTGATTTCCATCATACCACGTCTAAGAGGGCGTGCAAAAAGGTGGCTTTTGGGTACAGTCCCGAATCACATGGAGGCAATGAGCGATAGGAGGGGATTCGTCTCTCCCGGTATAGGGAGTTGATGTTGTGCTGTGTTCGATTGGCTATAACCGGAAATCCCTGGCCAGGGTTGCTGAGATTTACTGGTAAGTGTTATCAGTAGTTTCTCGAACTGTTATAGACCTCATATCGACACGACTTATCAAGCTACTGGGGTTTGACGTTTACCACCCCTAGGCGAGATATGCAACATATCAGACGACGAGACCGGACTGTACGGGAGTGTTACTGTTTGGATTCACAGGAGAATGTACAGGCTTGCTTGTTGATCTTCTGAGCGCTCAATACCTGGGTAGCTGTTACGTTTAGCTGACCGCTTGCAGCTTGTGAGTGTTTGATATGATCATTACCTACTGCCGGCGTATTGACGATTCTTTAGAGTCCTACACAGAGGTTTCTTGACTCAGGCAAAATGGAGTAGGAGCACATATGTGATATGTGCGGGACCGAGGATAATGCGGTATGTGATATCGTATTATATTCTCGCGATATTTGATATCAGCCGGATCATCGGATCAAGTGTTGATTCGATGAATCGGTACGGATAAATATTAGTCGGTTATATGCGATATAGCCGGATTGTCGAATAAAGTGTTGATTCGATAATTTAATGTATAATAGTATATATGATATATTAAATTGCATTAAATAATATTAGCTCACTAAAAGATTCTTTTTCTCACTCGGGTAATACATTGATATATATGCGATATATGTTAATTGTATTATTTTCTTTTGTTACGATAGATATTATATATGTGATATATAATATTGTAACATGATATGATAACTAATGCAACTTGTTTAGTGGAGTTTAAACATGATTAGGGTTTGGATTAGGGTTAAACTTTCTAGATGTTTCTAGAAGGTTTTCTTTTTGTTTTGGAAAAGATATTTGTAAGTGACTCATGCTTTAACCCAACCCAAACCCTAACCCTAGTTAATTCTCTACAAAGGTTTACTTGACCTTGGTTACATTATTCATCATATCATTTCATTTCCTATTCATCACAAAAGGATTCTAATATTGTTCATCTTCTTCCTCCTTAATTCTTTCATGAAAAAGCTTACTAGTTTTTCAAAAGGTGATGAATAAATGTGAGAAAAAGATAAATAAAGAGAGCAAAAATCCTACTTCATCATCCTCATCTTCCCTTGCCATTTAGATGAGGGTGTTCACATCATTTCATGAGTGTTAGCTTGTGTTAACAGAACTTCAAGGTAGATCATCTTAGTATCGAAGATCGGAAGCAAAGGTTGCATCTTTCTCTTCGTGGAACCTCTCGAGAGTCTGGATCCCGATGATCGCAGCGAAGGGACCACAACACGGAGCATATGAAGTGAAGGACCGGATCAACAAAGGTTGTAATCCCTCTCACTTAGTGTTAAAGTTGTTAACATGATAGTTTTCGCCTAATCTCTAGTTTAAAGTTCCGTATTCGGGTTGTTCGGCACGGCTAAATTTTTAATCGGGCATGGTTGATGCCTCGTAGACCTTTGTACGCGTGCCTAGCAACCCTACAGTGGTATCAGAGCCAAGCTAGAGCTTTAGGCGAAGTCTAGACGAAGTTTGAAGTCCGATCGAACCCGAAACCCCGACTCCAAAATGCTCTCTGGAAATTTTCTGAAATCTGGTCTTTTTCAAAATTAAAAATATGCAGAAAATTCAGCAGGACTTTCTAAAAATTACTGTGAAACACGATCACCCAATTCCTCCAAAGTGCGGCGGAACCACGGCAGAAGCATGGCTTCTGCGGCGGTTCCGCGGCGGTATGATGACGTCACCCACTCAAGTTTGCACAGTAACTTCTTTTATTCAGTTCTGAGTTCTCTAGAAATTTTTAATATTTATTATACAGTTGAGTTTTCTGGGGTTGTTTTGGGGATTCGATGATTCGATCGGATTATCAGATTTTGTCTATTTGTGTTTTCCGGATAAATTTTAGAAACTGTTAAAAAGTTCGAACGGATATCAATAACTCACTTTTTCCCCTGTCGGAAAACTTTTCAAAAGTTGGATTTTTTCTCGTGTTTAAGAATGTTCTAAGTCATGCAAGTAACTCGGTGGACCCTCTAGAAGACAACAAACCTTAACTCGATTATGTGACCGTCTTGAACTGCCCTTTGAACCTTAGGTTTTGGGGCAGTACGGCGTGCCACATGTGAGGCGTTGGCTTGACCCTTCTACGGCTGGACCATTGGTACTGTGGCATGTGATGGATGTTTTTAAACTGATTTCAAGTGTTGAGATATATTGGGGAAATCTTGGGTGTTTGATTATTCGATCGGAAAGTTTAACTTTGTCTATTTATCTGGAATGTGATACAATATTTGGAATCCACAGGTAGTTATGAGATAACTAATTTGAATATTATAAACATAGCAGTTTAGTCTCGGATGATCGGTTGCCGCGGAATTTTGATGTGATCAAAAGTCCGTCGCAATCACGTAGTGTACGCGGATACTCGCCGGGTAAACTTAATAGACAGCTACGCCCCATAGCCCCGACCAAGTGACTGTAGGAGAACCCCGTCGCCGAAAGCATCCGTTCGGGTGCTCCCGGTAGCGGTGTTCCGCCTTGGTGCACTTCGTCGACGGTATCGGGGGTGCGGCCGTCTACTAAAGTTTGCGACGAGCATTCGATCAGGACGTCGGGAATCTTGTTGAATTGCCCAACTTGATATTGAAAAGAGTTTTCGATAATGAGACTAAAATGCGGGATTTATAATTGTTAGGCATGCGATGTCTAAGGAATTCATTTGGTTAGGCATGCGATGTCTAAGGAGATTGCGGATTCCAACTGTTGTAGTTTTACACTTTCTTTTCTGTGACCGTAAGCGTAGTATGTGGTGTATCGCCGGCTTCGTTGCTATACATCAACGACAATCGGGATACGCATACTTGCTTACGTTGATGATATGTGATATTATGTGTTGCTGTGATATGTTATATTGGATCGTCGCGTTTGAAAAGCCGGGGGTTTTATGTGAGATGAGAGTTTTTTCTTTTTCATTCATGTAAAATTCATTTGTATGTAATATTCTTTTATTAGGGCACTTCCAGGTAGCGGAAGATGTCACCGTTGTATATTATTTACTTTTTCGCATTAGGTAGACCCAAGGCGGGGAGCACAAGTAACCGGGTTCTAGGGTCCAGTGGGAGACCATCTCGAGGAGTCGAGACCGGGTCTCCTAACCCTAGAATTGGCAGTGTTACTTGCCGCTCTCGTAGGGGTCTAGGGATGTGGGTTTGGCTATTCATCGCGACCGTGGAATCCGTGTTTTATACAGGCTCGTATTGAAAACACGGACGTCCTAGTATATCCAATATTTCATATATGTTCTTCTGCTGCAATGTTCTGTGATGAGATCATATTACTGCCTGTGACGAATGTTTATATTATATATATGAGATATATGTTATATTGCAGATTTCGTTTCAAAAGAGATGCTTGCGAAGCATAATAAAATGGGACTTCATTAATGAGATTAATGAAACTAAAAGAAACCTAAGATGTTGTAGAAACTTGTTTAAAAACTGGTAGCTCTAGTTCTTGCTTTGCATAGCGGTGTTCCTTGTAGAACTTCCAGCACCTTCTTCGATAAGGAAAGGATCGAGATCCCTTCACCGGGAGTGACTCCTTTAGCAATAACTGGAAAATGCTACAACCCTCGGTTTGTATTTTGATTGCTTCTATAGTTTCTGCTTTGCACAGCGGTATATGTGATATACCCTGCACCTTATTCGATGAGGAAAGGGCTGACGATCCCTTCACCGGGAGTGACCCCTTTAGCAAAACTAGAAAAGGCTCAAAAACACTCCATTTAAAATCACTCGATTCTACGACGATATCAAGTTCATTACGCAATAGGTTTTCTTAAAAACCTGTCGTAGCCCTCCGTCATTTTAGATAAGTCCTACCTAGTATTCATGCTACGTTTGTTGACCTCCGTCAAGGCGTAGTGTGCGGTAGCTGACTAGTATTTATCTACTTATGCATATGATGCAGATTGGATTAGGGTAGTCGTGCGGCCTTGTTGACCTCCGTCAAGGGTCGTGCGGGAGGGTTTAATTCAATCAGGAAATGACGGGTTGAACTTGACTAGTAGCCTATGCTTTGTTGACCTCCGTCAAGGTCATAGGACGCTAGGGGTAAAATATTATTGGGAATTTCAAGTGTTGAATTTTGCAATGAGATTGCATACCTTCTATGAGATAGTTGGATCCCGATACCCGCTGCGAGTAAGAGTTACTCCTGGGAGAGTTTTACACATTACAATTAGCCGATCAAGTAGGTGTCTAGAAAGGTGTTAACGGGGTTACGCCTCTGGGAAAACGAGGTTTACTTAATTAGGTTCGTGTGAAAGCACGGGGGACCTCCCACAAAGTACCGACACTGGCCTGGCTGAAAGATTGGCGAACTTGTAGTGTGTAATTAATCCCGGCTAGTCTTTCCTTTTAGGGTTTGAAGGAAGATTTGACTAAAACAGTGGGAGACATCCTGATTAGATATATTATATAACCAATCTAATCTTGCAAGAGCATACGCTGAGTGTTTTCTTCTCTCTCTCTCCAGGTAGCGACCATATCACGCCTTAATCAAGATAATAAAACGGATTATTGACCAAACCCGCTTGTTATAGTGAGCTGGGGAACGTTGGTCCCGCTCCAACTTATAATTGTTATAAGACAGAGCAGGAAATAGGGGATTACCAGAATTCTCATGCCGCCCAAACGAAGAAAGTGCATGCTGATGCATCATCTTCGGGTGTGTTCATTACAGAGAACTGTTTCTCAGTATCCTTTACGTCCTAGGTATGTGATACCGGATCAGGATCCCGTTTATGTAATCTGTTACATGGGCTACAGATAGGTAAAGAACTGAGAACGGGTGATAAGTTTCATGAGACAGAAAACGGTGCAAGTGTTGCAGCCAAGTCTGTTGGTCACTATCACCCTGTATTACCAGAATACATTGATCCTGAACAAATGTTATTAGATACCGAACCTGATATACAAAATCATATCAGTCTCTTTATTAATAAAGAAAGGATATAATTTTGTATTGTTGGATAATGTTTTGAACATTTCCTATATCAAGAGTTGATCGGTTCAGGCACGTTATCTAAAAACATTGACGTTCTAAATCAAACTACAGTTCTTAATATACAGAACACACACAAGAGGAAGAGTTCAGAAATGAATGAATCCTTCTTGAGGCATTGTAGACTAGGTCATATCAATGCGACCCGACTGGCTGAAGTTACATTTAGATGCATATTTAAATTAGTTTGAATTTACATCTTGTGAAACTTGCCGGTCATGTCACAAAGATAAGATGACCACAGCTCTATTTGTTGGAAACAGAGAAAGAGTTAGTGAACTCTTGGGAATGATACATGATGATGTATGAAACTCCCCTGTCTACACATGCCAAGACCGGTTCTTGATACTTCATTATATTCTCTGATAATCTCTCAAGATTCAGACATATGTTCCTGCTGAAACACAAGTCCGAACCTTTTGAGATATTCACAGAATATAAGTTAGAAGTAGAGAACCAAAATACGGGTATAATTATTATGTCCTTTGATGAGATCAAGGAGGAGAATACTTGAGCACGGAATTCCTGGACTATTCTAAAGGAGAATGAGATTCTCTCTCAGCCTTACTCCTCCGTATACACCACAGCACGTCGGTGTATCGGGGCGGAGCATTAGCACCCTATTTGATATGGTGTGCTCTATGATGAGTACTACTGAGTTTCCTATTTCCTTTAGGGAGTTATGCACTTGTGAAGTTGCATGCCTATTGAATAGGGTTCAAATCAAATCAGTTGCCTACCACTTCATATATGATATGGAAAGGGAAGAACCCATATCTTAAGTTTGTTAAGATTTGGGGTTGTCCGGCCAATGTCTAAAAGCAAAATCCGGACAAACTCGAGGCAAGGTCTGTTATGTAGAACTGGAATGGTTCCAGCTATACAAACTACAGCTGATAATTTGGTAGAACCAAAGGATTCAATAGTTACCAATGAACCTCAGCCTCTCCGCCGATCTAGTAGGGTTCCTCACCCACCTGAGAGATACTTCGGTTTCTCTATGACAGTGGGAGCGAGGATTGCATCATGAGATGATGACCCAACTAGTTTCGAGCTGGCCATCAGGAGTGAGACTCTGTAAGAATGGCTGGATGCTTATCGATCTGAGATGGAATCCTTATACACCAACAAAGTATGGACTTTGGTTGCCTTATCTGAAGGGTTAAATCCCCATCAGGAGCAAGTATATCTTGAGAAGATTACTTGGTGTACATGGAAAAGTTGAGACTTTCAAAGCTAGACTTGTTAAAGGTTTGCATCATAGACCAGGTATGGATTATGTTGAAACCTTTTCTAAGGATCTATGCTTAAGTCCATCCAGATCCTACTTGCCACGGCTACATACCATGACTACGATATCTGGTGGTTGGGTGTCATGACTGCTTTTCTAAGTGATGTTTTAGAAGAGAGCGTCTATAAGTACACAGCCAGAGGGCTTCGTAGACAGTGGGAGCAGCGGAAACGTGTGCAAGATGTTTTATGTGATAAAACAGGCATCGCGGAGTTGGAACATCTGTTTTGATATGGTAGTCAAAGAGTTTGACTTCATCAAAATGGTAGATGAACCTTGTATATACAAAAAGGGTAGTAAGGAGTATGGTGGTGATCCTCGTAGAGTACGTGGATGGCATACTCTTGATAGGGAAGGAGTTTCCTATGCTACGCTCGGTCAATCTCCGCTTATCACAAGGATTCTCCATATAGGATCAAAGTGATACCTACTAAATCCTAGGTTTTGGATCTATGAGATAGATCTAATTGGATGTTAGGATACTCACTAGATGTAGTGAGATGGTATCAATCGATCCTGGGGAGAATCACTGGAAAGGTTTCAGGGTGATAAGGACGACTGAATGTCAGTCGCAGGCATTGTCTATACCCTCCGTGGAGGGACGGTATGTTGGAAGAGTTCCAAGCTAGATACCGTGACATACTAGACGATTAAAGGCAAGATACATCGTTACCAAGGATGCTACCAAAGAGGCAGTCTGGATATATATAAGTTCATAAGATGAACTTCGTTCCTACCATTGTGTGACAATGGAGTTGTGGCTTCAGCCATGGAACTACCGTCCCATCAGAAATCCAGATATAATTCTTAGGCAGTATCACCTGATCATGGAGATGGTTGATCTCCAGGGAGATTAAGGTAAGGAGAGTAGACACAGAGGACAACAGCGCGAATCCACTCACAAAGGCCTTTTTCCCAGTAGAGACTTTTATGGGATTGTTGAGTATGAGATACTTCAACCGCAGCTAATTGTTGGGTATGCGATACCATAACAGATAGCCCTAGTGCAAGTGGGAGATTGTTAGTTATATGTATGCCCTAGAGGCCATTACTGTACATACGATGTATATTGTAGTGGATGCTAGGACATATATAGGGAGGACTTTCTTGCTCGACATGATAGTATGCTATCTGGTTGTACTTTATCTTAACATGTACTCTGATTGTCTATATATTACATGTTGATAAAGCCCTTAGGATATGTACTCGACTACTGGGACTATGATGAGATCATACTAGTGGGGCCACGGTAGTCGACGAGTACATCCTATAATTGTTCCTAGTCGAGGGTGTATCGAGACAGGGCATCGATACACCAGAGTAGACTAGCGTATACGCATCTTGACCCATATGATGGGCGATGGATGATCCCATATCCATCGGTGTTTGACATCAAGGATGGTGTACGGGTGCTCAATGGAGACTGGGTACACTGGACGGACTCGCCGAGAACTCCCAGATGGTATTATACCATACGTCAGATGGCAGTTCTCCGGTGACACTGGTACAGAGTAGTCTGTTGACCCGAGATCGTCATAGAGTCTTGTGTGATTCCCACTGTGCTTTGATTTCCATCATACCACGTCCAAGAGGGCGTGCAAAAAGGTGGCTTTTGGGTACAGTCCCGAATTACATGGAGGCAATGAGCGATAGGAGGGGATTCATCTCTCCCGGTATAGGGAGTTGATGTTGTGCTGTGTTCGATTGGCTATAACCGGAAATCCCTGGCCAGGATTGCTGAGATTTACTGGTAAGTGTTATCAGTAGTTTCTCGAACTGTTATAGACCTCATATCGACACGACTTATCAAGCTACTGGGGTCTGACGTTTACCACCCCTAGGCGAGATATGCAACATATCAGACGACGAGACCGGACTGTACGGGAGTGTTACTGTTTGGATTCACAGGAGAATGTACAGGCTTGCTTGTTGATCTTCTGAGCGCTCAATACCTGGGTAGCTGTTACGTTTAGCTGACCGCTTGCAGCTTGTGAGTGTTTGATATGATCATCACCTACTGCCGGCGTATTGACGATTCTTTAGAGTCCTACACAGAGGTTTCTTGACTCAGGCAAAACGGAGTAGGAGCACATATGTGATATGTGCGGGACCGAGGATAATGCGGTATGTGATATCGTATTATATTCTCACGATATTTGATATCAGCCGGGTCATCGGATCAAGTGTTGATTCGATGAATCGGTACGGATAAATATTAGTCGGTTATATGCGATATAGCCGGATTGTCGAATCAAGTGTTGATTCGATAATTTAATATATAATAATATATATGATATATTAAATTACATTAACTAATATTAGCTCACTAAAAGATTCTTTTTCTCACTCGGGTAATACATTGATATATATGCGATATATGTTAATTGTATTATTTTCTTTTGTTACGATAAATATTATATATGTGATATATAATATTGTAACATGATATGATAACTAATGCAACTTGTTTAGTGGAGTTTAAACATGATTAGGGTTTGGATTAGGGTTAAACTTTCTAGATGTTTCTAGAAGGTTTTCTTTTTGTTTTGGAAAAGATATTTGTAAGTGACTCATGCTTTAACCCAACCCAAACCCTAACCCTAGTTAATTCTCTACAAAGGTTTACTTGACCTTGGTTACATTATTCATCATATCATTTCATTTCCTATTCATCACAAAAGGATTCTAATATTGTTCATCTTCTTCCTCCTTCATTCTTTCATGAAAAAGCTTACTAGTTTTTCAAAAGGTGATGAATAAATGTGAGAAAAAGATAAATAAAGAGAGCAAAAATCCTACTTCATCATCCTCATCTTCCCTTGCCATTTAGATAAGGGTGTTCACATCATTTCATGAGTGTTAGCTTGTGTTAACGGAACTTCAAGGTAGATCATCTTAGTATCGAAGATCGGAAGCAAAGGTTGCATCTTTCTCTTCGTGGAACCTCTCGAGAGTCCGGATCCCGATGATCACAGCGAAGGGACCACAACACGGAGCATATGAAGTGAAGGACCGGATCTACAAAGCTTGTAATCCCTCTCACTTAGTGTTAAAGTTGTTAACATGATAGTTTTCGCCTAATCTCTAGTTTAAAGTTCCGTATTCGGGTTGTTCGGCACGGCTAAATTTTTAATCGGGCATGGTTGATGCCTCGTAGACCCTTGTACGCGTGCCTAGCAACCCTACAATATACAATGTCCACACTTTATTGGTGTACATAGACTCCATTTCAGATCGCATAGCATCCAGCCACTTATCAGAGTCCTTACTGATAATGGCATGCCCGTAACTAGTAGGATCATCTTCTTCCACGATGCAATCCTCTCGATTCCCGTCTATGAGAAAACCGTAGTATCTCTCGGACGGATGAGAAATCCTACCAGATCTGCGGAGTGGCCGGACTATTGAATCTAGCGGTTCTACCAAATCTTCAGTTCTAGTTTGTCCTTCTGGAATTTCTTCCAATTCTACCGTGCCACCACTTATTTCTTTCTCAAGAAACAACCTTTCAAGAAAGGTGGCATGTCCAGAAACAAAAACCTTTTGTTCATTGACATGGTAGAATAGTATCCATTCGAATTCCTAGGATATCCTACAAACTTACATAAAACTGACTGTGCCTCAAGTTTGTCCGGATTCTGGTTTTTCACATAGGCTGGACAACCCCATATCTTAACCCTTTTAAGACATGGTCTTTTATTACTCCATATTTCATACGGAGTCTTAGGCACAGATTTAGACGGAACCTGATTCAACAGATACGCTGTTGTTTCAAGCGCAAGCCCCCAGAATGAAAGAGGCAATTCTGCATTACTCATCATGGAGCGAACCATATCCAATAGGGTACGGTTTCTCCGCTCCGCTACACCGTTGTGCTGTGGTGTATACGGAGGAGTAAGCTGAGAGAGAATACCATTCTCTTTCAGAAAGTCCTTGAATTCCGTACTTAAGTACTCCCCCCTCTATCAGATCGGAGGATCTTAATACTTTTGCCAATCTGGTTCTCTGCTTCCTTTCTGAATTCTTTGAATTTCTCAAAAGCTTCAGATTTGTGTTTCATAAGATGCACATATTCGAATTTAGAGAGATCGTCAGTGAATGTGATGAAGTAGGAGAACCCACCCCTTGCATGTATAGACATCGGACCACATACATCACTGTGTATGAGTCCCAAGAGCTCTGCTGCTCTTTTTCCGTGTCCGGTGAACGGAGATTTGGTCATCTTTCCTTTGAGACAAGACTGACAAATTTCATAAGATGAAAATTCGAATGTATTCAAGAGTCCATCTTTATGTAACTTACTTAGTCTTTTCTCTCCGATATGACCAAGTTTACAATGCCACAAGTAGGATTCGTTCGTATCTGAACTCTTTCTCTTGCGTGTGTTTTGTACATTGAGAACCGTGTTCTGATTTTGAACATAGATGCCATTACACAGTGTACCTTCTGCAACCAATACCTTATCAAGGTAGATGTTCATGATATTTCTATCAAGAACAAAGTTATATCCATCTTTATTAAGTAAAGAAACTGATATGATGTTGCAAACCATGGAAGATACATAGTAGCAATTGTTCAAAATCATAGTATTGCCATTTGGCAATACTAGGTGATATTCACCAACGGCTGCAGCATTAACTTGTGCTCCGTTCCCTACTCTGAGGGACATATCACCAGGTCCAACCATCCTACTTTTTCTCAGTCCCTGCAATAAATTACAGATATGAGATCCTGATCTGGTATATAGTACCCAGGAGGTAGGACTGACCGAAAAGCAGTTCTCAACTACAAGAACACCTGAAGGAGATGCAATAGTATGCTTCTTCTTCGATGAGGTCATCAAGGAATTCATGCTTTCCTCTTTCCCTTGCTCATACTCATGACTGCTGTCATAGTTTAGAGCCGAACCGACGTTCCCTAGCCCCGAATAAGAATTCGGATCGGTCAAGTGATACATTTTATTATCTTGATTAGGGCGTGAAATGGTTGCTACCTGGAGAGAGAGAAAAGAAACATTTAGCGTGCGCTTTTGCAAGATTAGATTGGTTATTATTTTATCTAACCAGGATGGCTCCCACTGTTTCCTCAAATTCTTCTACAAAGCTTAAAAGAAGAACTAGTCAGGATTAATCGCACGTCACAATACTTGCTTAATCTTTCAGCCAGGCTAGTGTTGGTACTTCGAGGAAGGTTTTCCAACGCTTTCGCGAAGTTCCTTAATTATATAACCTCTTTTCCCTGGAGGCGTAGCCCCGCTAACACTGTTCTAAACACCTACTTGGTTTATAGCATTGATTGTTTAGTGAAATAATATCTCGAGAGTAATCCTACTCATCAGTGGGATCAGGATCCAACTATTATTGTGTGATGACCTAGATGGAATCCACTCTAGTCACCATACTCCAGAAGGTATGCTAAATCTGCAAGTTTCATGTATGTTTGAAACTCCCGATGTGGTTTTTGCCCCTAACGACATATGGTCTTGATAGAGACCAACGTACCATAAGTCGCAAGTTAAGTTCAACCCGTCATTATCCTGGATTAACTTAGACCCGCCCGCATAAGCCCTTGATAGAGACCAAAGTGGCTATGCGACTGTCCTAATCAACCACATCTTAAAATGCAACAAATAAGTAACACTTAGCTACCGTTCACTATGCCTTGATAGAGACCAACGTACATAGCACGAATACTAACTGCTTTTTATCTGAAATGATGGAGGGCTACGGCTGGGTTTTTGGCAAAATACCTGTTAACGTAATGAACTTGATATCGTTGAAGGAACCTGAGTAGTTTTGAAAAGGAGTGGTTTAAGCACCGCCTTTTGAAAATTTCTGGTTTTGAAAAAACCGAGTAATTTATAGTATAGACTTTAGCTCAAGAGGTCACTCCCCGTGAAGGGATCTCGGCTCTTGCCTCGTGGAATGAGGTGCTGGATATTCATGACCGAATACCACTATGCAAAGCGAAAGAATATAACTACAGTTTTTCGAAATTTGTTGCAACAATATTTTTAGGTTTCTTTTCTTGCATTAATCAAAATTAATGTGGTCCCATCAGTTTAATCATATCACAACAGAAAAGAACGAAAATACAATGTACATATATGTCATCCGCATTCGCCATAGGGCCCGTCATCACCTGTTAGGTTACTTAACTAACGACAGAGTGGGGGCTGGACTAGCACGGGTGCAAAACATATACAACATCTACTAGTATATATATAAATATATATAACATTCGTCCCAGGCATGATAATAAGCAATATCACAGAATCTCAGCCAACAATACAGAAAAGTGGATAATCTTGGAGCCCCGGGTTTTGTTTGAGCCGCAAATAAAACCTGACGTTCCCGGTTGTGTGGATAGCCTGTGCAATGAAAACCTGGACCCCTACGAATGCGGCAAGTTACCCGCCAATCCCAAAAGTGAGGCAGCCCCCTTCAACAAGGTGAATGGACCACCCAGCACTTCACAGAATCCGGTAACTTGGGCGCCCCTCCGTGGGTCATCCTATACCCCCTACGAGTGCGACGAATAGCCCGCTAATTCTAGAATGAAGCCCCCTCCATCTCAACGCCATGAGATGCGGGCTTATTGCCTTCTAGAACCTGGCTATTCGTGCACTCCACCGTGGGGTAATCCTAGTACAGAAAAAGAAAATAATATGTACAAATGGTGACATCGACCTCAACCCGGTCGTGCCCCAATCAAATAATATACAACACGGTAAAGACGGCAGTCCACATGTCGGACGCTCGCCCCTCAATAACAAATGTACAAATGAATCTTAAACTGTATCACTAACATTGCACTACATGCTATCCACCACGACTATCCAACCACAATCACAGCACAAGCACAAAATATCAACGCGAATGTCACGTTCGCAAACCCGTCTAAAAGAACATATAGCAATCAGACGAGTTTACCGATCAAATGACATTCACGGTCGCAGATAAAAGTGAATGTACTGTAAACTATTAAACAATATCAAATATAACGATTTCGAAACACTCCAAATTGCCCCGTACAGAAAACAACAGAGAATCAAACTTGGGCAAAAAACAAACAACACCAGATAACCAAACTCCTTGAGATAAGAACCCAAAAAAAACTGGACCCATTTCTCTACTAATGAACCGAGGAGGCCGGATTTTAAGGGGTTGTGGCCGACCATTTTTTGGTAGAAATGCATCGTTTTTGTTCTGGGTACATCTCACAGTATAAGGATCACTCTGCACTTGTTTAAAAAAATTTTTGAAGCCTTTAAAAAATCGACAAAAACTGTAGTTTGATTTCGATGTTATGGACTTGTTTCGGTTTCGTTATTTTAACATTGTTTAAACTTGCTAGTCCAGGGTTTATGGGCTGGTTCTGATACCATGACGGGTTACACTAGCGTCCTGGCCAACTTCCGTGGTCAAATGCAGAACAAAAATTTTATAGCGATACGAAACTTGGCGCTAGAATAAACCTAAACTGGATCTTTACCATAAACCTAGTTAGCATGTTAGGGTTCTATCTACTATGATAGAAAGTATACCTAAAGAATCCAAGTCCTTCGGGTCTTCGATACTCTCCTTAAGCTCCTCGAGGGAAGTATGGATCATGCTTGAACTTCGGCCTCCTTGTGTCAACGATGATCCACCCGAAAGTTCCAACCTTGAGCTAAACCTCCAACTTGAGGTAACTAGAATACTTAGCTTGCTAATCTAAGTAGACTAGAGTGAGTAGAGTGTGATTTAGAGTAGCTTATCTCACTAAACCCTTGATTCTCAAAACTCATGAGACACTAGAGCTAGAGAGGAAGAAGAAGAGAGCAAGTTTTAGGAGAGAGAATGTATTTGTGATAATGATAATAAAAAATGGAATGACTAACTTATATATGACCATTTGTCATGGAAAATATCTCACAAAAAATCTATGGTCAAAAATATCTTTCACAAAATATCTATGGTCAACAAGTCAACCCAAGTCAAATGGTCAACCAAGTAGCCATTGTAGGGTATTTTTCGTCACCCTATTGAGATGGGAATACGTGCGCGCTTTTCAGGCGCATTACAGATTCCCCCTGCCTAGGGTAGGCTGGGGTTTATTGATTGTGGGGATCCGAATCTCCGGCATCCGCGGACTATGCTGCCGTTAATTACCCTTCGCCTTTGGAGCGAGGGAACCTCTGATTAACGGGTCAAACAGGTCATGTGAACTCAATGTGCAGTGTACGTGTGATGTGTTTTGAAAGGGGTTTTGGATATATTGGGGGCCTCGCAGAGTTTTTACGGGGGTCCCGCTACCCGGATAGCGGGCTGGGGGTTAAGGGGGCTAGCAGCCCCCTTGCGGGGTGTAGAGCAGCGCCTCGTTAGAATTTTTTTCTAACAGGGACAATGTCGTGCAGTGTGTGGGGGGGAAAGGCATCCAAAGGATGCGTGGGGGCCAGCGCCTCTCATGCATGGCACGCAGGCGCTGGGCGCGAGCGCTCTGGGCTCTGGGCGCTGGGCGCACCACGTGCTCGGCACGTGGGCACGACCGCTCTGGGCGCTGGGCGCACCACGTGCTCGGCACGTGGGCGATAGCACCCTGGGCGCTGGGCGCACCACGTGCTCGGCACGTGGGCGATAGCGCGCTGGACGCTGGGCGTTAGACAGAAAGGGGACTTTGGTCCCTACACTGGGAGCCGTGCTCCCGATTTGTGGAGTTAAACTCCTAAAAAGTTTAGAAATGATCAAAGGGGCTGCTTTGTTTCTCCCTTTGGCTCTGGATCTTCCCAAAATAGGATTTTTGGAGATGGGCCTCCTCCTTCCTCCTCTGTTGGCTGGGTCTTGAAGAACAAGAAGTATAAGATTTTAAAAATCTCTTATTTTTAAGATCTGATGGAAGATCTAGGTTCCCTTTTGTGGGTTTTGTCGTGAAAAACTATTTCGTTTTTTGAAAAGGAAGAGTAAAACTCTTGATTTAATTGAAAAAGGGGAAGAAGTTTTAGGACCATGATGAAGGAGCAGGAGGCACAAAGAACCCTAGTTTTTTGGGGAATGAAAAGTATATTAGATATTTTCATCATGTTGCCTCTTATAGCCTAACACATTTACATATAGCCCTTGGGCTTTACAAAATGACATTTTGTCTATCACATAGCTCATGTGTTATTTTTTTCTGCACATAAGCCATGGCTTACAAAAATTTGGCTTTATGCCTATTTTGTTTACATTCATGCATAAAAAATTACATAAAAATTATTTATTATATGACTTTTTATTTTGGCATGGAGGAGGGCCGGCCGCTTCATGTTCGGACTCGGCCTGGGCATGGGCCCACTTGATTTGGGCTTGGGCCCACTTGGCACTTGGCTTGGGGTTGACCATGACTTTGACTTGGTCAACCGGAGTGCAATTTTCGACTTCAACAAAGTGCGTCCATCAATAAATGCACACCACATATGTGAGTCGTGTGGATGAAATTGATGGATTTTCTTTCATGTGGAGGCGACTTACCTTGGTTCCCACTTTTTGGGATGCACTGCCCTTTTTACGACATGGACGGTCGACGCTTGACGCGTCGACGCTTGATCCGGAGCGATTTGCGACATGGACGGTCGACGCTTGATCCGGAGCGGTTTGGTTCCCGATTTGTGGGAAGCCTGCACTGCCTTTTTTGCGACATGGACGGTCGACGCTCTGGCCCGGAGTGATTTGGTTCCCGATTTGTGCGAAGCCTGCACTGCCCTTTTTGCGACATGGACGGTCGACGCTCTGATCCGGAGCGATTTGGTTCCCGATTTGTGGGAAGCCTACACTGCCCTTTTTGCGACATGGATGGTCGACGCTTGACGCGTCTCCGAGACGGAGTGTCCGTGGTAGACTTTTCCCTGGCCCGGAGTGATCTGGTTCCTGCTTTGTTGGAAGCCTGCACTGCCCTTTTTACGACATGGACGGTCGACGCTTGATCCGGAGCGATTTGGTTCCCGATTTGTGGGAAGCCTGCACTGCCCTTTTTGCGACATGGACGGTCGACGCTCTGGCCCGGAGCGATTTGGTTCCCGATTTGTGGGAAGCCTGCACTGCCCTTTTTGCGACATGGACGGTCGACGCTCTGGCCCGGAGCGATTTGGTTCCCGATTTGTGGGAAGCCTGCACTGCCCTTTTTGCGACATGGACGGTCGACGCTTGACGCGTCTCGAGTGTCCGTGGTAGACTTTTCCCTGGCCCGGAGTGATCTGGTTCCTGCTTTGTAGAAAGCCTGCACTGCCCTTTTTGCGACATGGACGGTCGACGCTCTGATCCGGAGCGATTTGGTTCCCGATTTGTGGGAAGCCTGCACCGTCCTTTTTGCGACATGGACGGTCGACGCTCTGGCCCGGAGCGATTTGGTTCATGATTTTGCGACATGAACGGTCGACGCTTTGATCCCGAGCGATTTGGTTCCCGATTTGTGGGAAGTCTGCACTGCCCTTTTTGCGACATGGACGGTCGACGCTTGACGCGTCTCCGAGACGGAGTGTCAGTGGTAGACTTTTCCCTTGCCCGGAGTGATCTGGTTCCTTCTTTATAGGAAGCCTGCACTGCCCTTTTTGCGCCTTGGACGGTCGACGCTTGATCCGGAGCGATTTGGTTTCCGATTTGTGGGAAGCCTGCACTGCCCTTTATGCGACATGGACGGTCAACGCTCTGATCCGGAGCGATTTGGTTCCCGATTTGTGGTCTTAGATAGCCATGAAAAAGGTAGGCGATGTTCTTAAAGGCCAATGATGTGACAGAGCATTCGATGGACGGTGATGGCCTTGGTTGGGAAGATCGATTTAGGGATGAGAAAGGGGAAGAGGAGAAAGTACATTGATGCCCTAAATGATCAATTTGGGTTTTTTGAATACTTTTGTTTATGGGTTTAAGAGATTCAGGCTACATGTTAAAAGAAAAACCCGTTAAAAGCCCCAAGCTCCGTAGCCTAAATAGCTTAAACTATATATCTTAAGTTATGTAGCGTAGGCTATTTATAAAAATAATGTAAGGTACGGTGTATTTGCACTATGTGCAATGCTATATAGTGAAATAGTCTTTGCTACGCTATAAAGCGTGCTATTTATGCTATGAAGTGTTCTTTTCTACTATGCTATATAGATCATGTAAAAAGACATACATTATATGTTATGTCCAATGTTGAAAATAGCGATAGTGTATAGCGTAGTGCTCTGCCTTTGCATAGCAAAAGGTGCACATAGCGTAAGCTATATTGTTTGTTAATATTTTAATTTAAAAATATAAATTTAGTTATACTAAATATAAAAAATCGCAAAAACTGTATAAAAACAATTTTTTAAAAATCTAAAAAATTAGAAAAATAAGAATAATTGTACTGAATACTCACCAAATAATCGTAGACGATGGAAAACTAGAATTCGATGGGATCCAATTGCCTTAGATGACTCAAAAAATGGCTGCAATCACAAGGGAGATGGCCGGCAACAAGCGGGGATGGTTGGAAACCGGCGGGGGTGACTGGTGCTGGGTGCGGCGAAGGGCTAAGATGGTAGGCGAGGGGTGGGGCTGAGGCAGATCACGAGATCGGGGGAGAGAAGAGGCGTTGGGGGAGAAAAGAGGCGCTAGGAAGAGAAACAGGTATTGCTGTTATCCCCAGGTTTTGGAAATAGGGGTTTTATTATTGGCTTTTTTGGATCCGGGTCAGTTTTTTAGTGAACTATCCATTAAAACCCTTTTGCAATATAGCTTAAATAGCTTAAGCTTCATAACATGCTATGTAGCTTACGCTATTTTGTAAATGCGCTATGTTGGCGTGCTACGTAGCAAAATGGCCACGCTATGCCACGTAGAACGTTATTTTTGCCACGTAGCGTGCTATTTTCAATATTGGTTATGTCATATAGGACCGCTTAATGGTTTGTCAATTAGTTGCATGTAAGATTATGCCAGATTTATCTACTTAGGAAAGTATTATCCTTTAATTTATTCTTTCTCTTTGATGCATTTTTTGGTTACGGTTTTACTCTTTTTATTATTTGGTTAAAGTCTGCTTTGTTTAGGTCAATTATTAGGGTTGAAAAAGTGTTGAAGATCAGGATTCTTGGGTCGTAGATCTTGTGCATGCCTCATTTACATTCAAGATGCCCATGGCATTTGAAATGATTGGGATGTTTTCTCAACAGTTTCCTGTTTATTCGAAATCTAAAGCTGAAGTTTGCTATTATATCTTTAGATGTTGCCTTTGGTATTTGCCTACTTGGATAGTCGATGGTGTGTTTAGTGTGGAGCTTATAGCACCCAGAAGCTGAAACAATAATATCCTCGGTAATATCTTTTGGTTGGACCATGGTATCTGGTATATTTACATCTTAGGCTAGGCTCTTATTCATAGGTTTTTATACATGAGCAATGACTTGTGGTATTCATTATGTTCATAGTTATTAATATCTTACGATTTACTATTTGTATCGTACAATTCAATACGATATGGAGGGATTTTGATGCATATTGGAGGGTTGTATCAAATTATGAGCATCTCCTATGATTTACGATTCGAATCGAATGATACGATATGATACAAAAAGTACGATCTGCAATACATAAATGGGTTAGGTCTGCACTTTATCGGGTCGGGTTTTAAAGGCTAATAGCCTAGAATATATAAAGATCCACGAGATTTCTCTTCATTTTCTTTCCTAAACCCCAATTTCATCTTCTACACCCCTTTAAGAGATTGCCCCCTTCAACGCCTCTCTATTGTGGGGATCTCCTTTGATGCCTCACCTCGTCTTGCCATGAGAACTTCTCCACGAGATCTGTTGCCTTTGACATCTTCTCTACAAAAAATCTTCGACGAGATATGTTGCCCTCCATGGGAGCTCACCAATTTCTTCTTGTTGCCCTTGGCTTTTTTACGAAAACTTTATTGAGATGCAAATACAATCACTCTATGTTTACAAAAAATTACATGTATTCATCTCAAAATCTATTTGGGCATCATCCTTGGTTTGTTATGATTTATTGTTGAATAGTTGAATGCTCTTGAGTCGTTTTTTATAATTGTTCACGTGACTTTTGTTGATTTATGTATCTTATGTTTACATATGTATTTATTATGTCAGTTGTGGGAATGATGCTTTACTAAACATTATATCTCTTCTTCCGTATTGTTTTATATTGCTAATTTAATCATACTTTTATGAAATATATATTTGTATGCTTAATTGCTTTGTTCTAGTATAAGCGAACAACGTATTCTTACGATATACAATACAATAGGATATACAATAGGATAATATATATAAGAAAACGATATATGATACATATCATGATTTGATTACTTTGATCATGTTAAACTAGATTGCTCAACTGGGAGTCTATATGTTGATTACAACTGATATTTTTTCTTAATAAAATATCTTTGCTTCATTTATCATTTTCTTGGATACATCTTAATCTACGATTGAACACTTCTCCTTTCCAGTTTGCTAACTTAATTCAGTTAATTGAGGTGAATTAATGGTCAAGATTGCAATTGTTAATTTGCTCTTGAACATTTCTTGATCGGTCTTATTTATATATACATTCAAGAGGCGCATGCTATTTTTGAAGCCTAATCAAACATTTAGTATTATATGATTATATCTATAGATGAGCCTCTGCAGTGTTTCAAATGCGTCTGCTTAAGCTGTAAAGTGGTATGTCTAAGCATATTTAAGGTATTGACTGCTATGGTTGATCATGGTTAAGCAAACTATTCTCACCCTACTAGTGTGATAATTTATACCTCCTAATTTAAAGAGTGAATATTTAATAAAACACATGTTACATTATTGAAGCTCATCTTGTTATTATGTCATAATAATAAGGTTTAAATCCAGAAAACTACAAAATAGTTTTCCTGTTTTGTAACAAACTACCAAATGATCTCAAAATTACGAATAACTACTAAATTTAACAGTGACATATTAGCATCGTTAATTCCACGTCCGCGCCACATCAACATATTTGCCACATCATTAAAACTTTAAATTTTTCCAGAACTACCCTTCTCCGTCAACAGCTAACCCTTTCTTAGACCCTACCCTACCACCAGTGCCCCCACTTCGTGTCGGAGGCTCTCCTCTGACGCCACTACCGGCGCTTCCTCCTCCATGGTTGTCTCAAACATTTCTCCACACCACCTTCCCAGAGCCGACACTTCCATCGTTGTTGCTGCCGCTGCCCTAGCCACCCTTGCCATCGTTGCCTAGCCACCTCCCTGTCAATTCCCTCGCTATCTCATCGTTGTTTTCTTTCATAAGCCAACCCAAACACTAACCCTAATTCTAACCCTAGCCATCTCCGCCCCCATTCTCACAACCGCTGCCTAAGCCACCTCGCCGATGATGCCCTAGCTATCTCTGACATCGCTTCCCTAGCCAACTTGCCCAACGCCACTGCCTTAGCCGCCTTTCCACCTCATCATCTTCCTCCATAAGCCAACCCAAACTCTAACCTTAATTCTAACCCTAGCCACTCCGCATCCTCTCTCGTTGATGCTGTAACTGCCCCTCCCATCCTTCTCCTCCACTGCCACCGCCGACCACCTCCACCGCCACTCCACCACCAATCACCACCGTCGTGTGGATTTTTTTAACATTATTAATAATTTTTAATTCAATAATTAATATTTATGTAATTAAATTAATTAAAAGTGTAGGCTTGCCATTTTACAAACACAGTTAACGTTGACCACTGTTGACCATTTATTTTGGTAGTTATTCGTAGTTTTGAGATTGTTTGGTAGTTTGCTGCAAAACAAAGAAACTATTTTGTGGTAATCTGGCTCTGAGCTGAATAATAAACTACAATTAATGCTACTAAAATAGTTCAATTGGACTGTTCGATCTTAAATTAAACCCATCTCTAACGGGACTATCCTTCCGTACTAGTGCATTGACAGCTTACCCATTCCTAGCAATAATCTAAACCATCTACCTCCACCAAGTTTTCGGTCCCGGAATCAATATAAGACCTTATATTTTGGATCGGAGTCTATAATCAGATGTTTGATCGTATTGATTTTTTTTTAAAAATTAGTAAAAATCTGAAAAAATGGTAAAAGTATTTATAAGCATTTTAAAGAACCTTTTGTTATTTATTGAAAATAATTGAGAGAAGAATAATCTTATTGGCTTAAGAGAAAAGTAGTGGTCCATACAATTATATATAAAGAGTTATAGATCACCTCTCCGAATAAATATATAACAACTAATCAAAGTGATAACTAAATATAATAATTAAAATATATTTCCATAACAATATTCATAACACTCCCCGTAAGCTGGAGCGTAGATGTCAATCATGCCAAGTTTGGACAGAAGACGAGCGAAAATCGGTCGAGGAAGAACTTTGGTAAGAATATCTGCCAATTGAGTTGCAGAGGAAACATGTTGGAGTGCAACCACCTGATCTGTCACTTTGTCATGACTGAAGTGACAATCTATCTCGATATTTTTGGTCCGCTCATGAAAAACTGGATTCTCAGCAATGTGAGTTGCGGCCTTGTTATCACAGAAGAGTAGTCGGAAGAGAAGAAAGAACTCCAAGATCCGTCAAAAGGAAAATAAGCCAAACCAACTCAGCAACTGAATGCATCATAGATCAATATTCAGCCTCTGCAGAAGAACGAGCCGCTATATTTTGCTTCTTGCTCCTCCACGTAACCAAGTTTTCTCCTAAGAAGACACAATAGCCATTTGTGGAACGAAGATCATCAACGGATCTCGCAAAGTCAGCATCCGCAAAGGCTGTGAGTGACAACATAAATGATGGTTTATAAAGAGGATCCTATCCTGGAGAACCTTTGATGTATCTGAGAATACGCTCAACCGTCTTAAGGTGAGAGGTCAAAAGATTCGCATATACCGACTCACTGTGCTAACGGCAAAGTCAATGTCTGGTCAAGTGACAGTGAGGTAAATAAGCTTCCCAACTAGACGTCGATATTGTCTTGGGTCAGGTAGTGGATGTTGGTAGACTCTCGTGCTCGTGCCGCAAATTAGCGGCCAATGCGGAATACAAAACGAAAATTTTCTAATCAAGAGTACGAACTCTACGACTTAGAATTGGATCCAAACACTAAACTAGAAAACACTAGAAGGAGTTTAATCG
Source organism: Agapanthus africanus (assembly GCA_030015575.1). Classification (NCBI taxonomy): domain Eukaryota; kingdom Viridiplantae; phylum Streptophyta; class Magnoliopsida; order Asparagales; family Amaryllidaceae; genus Agapanthus; species Agapanthus africanus. Next base: position 240,958,660 of record JASDDO010000031.1, read on the forward strand.
TCCGGTTAGTAATTACAACCTTTATAGTCGTGTGCTTAGTCTTCTATGCTACTTCTTTAGCTCCTAGGTCGTCGGGAATGAGCTTGGGAGTCGGTCTTTCTCGTCGAAGATGATCTACCTAAAAGAACCCAAACCTAGGCTCTAGCTTCACACAAAATACAAAGTGAAGCAACTAGTGATCAAAACTTGCTAAGAATTGATCTCTAGGATGTAGTAGTAGCTAATCTCTAATTGTTCTCTCATTTTCTTTATCTTTTTCAATAAACAAAACTCAAGAGAGAGGAAGAAGAGGCTAAGGGTGTTGATGAATAACAAGCATGGCTCAAATGAAAACATCATTCTTCTCTTTTCTTTTTCTTCTTTTATTTAATGTGATGAATGAGTGGCCTTGTGACTCACCATGGTGAGTCAAGCCTACACCATTCTCACATGTTAAAGAAAAGATGAGAAATAAAGATAGCCACCTCACATGTATACACACACAAATACACTAATACAAGTATATGCTACAAATACATACATCCGTATTCGTGTCTTGATACGAATACGGTATTCGTGTCTTGATACGAATACCGTATTCGTGTCACGAATACCGTATTCGTATGAAGACCGTATTCTGTCAAAATATGAATACCGAAAAGAGATACTAAAAGGAGATATATAATACTAGCTCACATTTTATCCAAATGTGATAATCTGGCTATCTATCAAACAGACGAGTATTAACAAAACATCCGATTAAAAGTACGTGTAAAAACACGTGTTTTAATCGAACCTAAGTACATATCAAAATACGTACACTACATCGTTTTGCCTGAGCTAGGAAACCCTCTGTGTGGGACTCGACAATACGCTGGCAGTAGGTTTAACCACAAGCACGTCAGCGGGACTAGCTGTATGTAACGGCTACTTAGGTATTGAACGAAAGGAAGGTCGACAAGAAAACTCTTCCGTATCTCTACTGAGCCTGAAAGTGAGTCTCCGTATAATCCGGTCTGTTCGTCTAAGAGTATTGCATATCGGGTCTAGAGTGTTGGATAAAGTTAGACCCATAATAACGCGATAAGTCGTGTCGGTGTGAAGCCCATCACCCACTGAGAAACTACTGATCCAAATCAGTAAATCTCGTCCATCTTGGCCAAGGATTTCTGGTGATGGCCACCCGTGCACTACGCAACATCTACCCCCAATATCGGGAGAGACGAATCCCTGACGATTCGCTCACTGCCTCCATATGGCTCGGGATTGTATCCAACTAAAACCTATTTGCATGACTTATTAGAGCTGTGGTAGGGTAGTAATCAAAGCACAGTGAGAACTCACACGAGACAAATGACGATCTCAAGTCGACAGACTATGTTGTACTCATGTCACTAGAGAACTACTATTTGACAATATGTATAATATCATCTAGCATGTTCCCGGCGAGTCCGTCCAGTGTAACTCATAGCCCAATAAGCACCTGTATACAATCTTTGGTGACTAACTAACACCAATGGCTGTGAGACCGGCCATCGTCCTAAGTCGGGGTCAAGAAACGTATACATTAGTCTACTCTGGAATATCGATGCCCGGTCTCGATATTCCTACGACTATGGACATTTAAGAATTTGCTTATAGACTACTCAGTTCTCACAAGTGTGATCGCCACAATAAACCTGGTAGTCAAGAATGAATCCTATGGGCTCTATCAACATGTAATAGTGATCCGTAATACCACATAATACATGTACATGATGATAGAGATGAACCAGATATTATACTATCATCTCGAGTAAAACTGTTCTACCTGTATAGGTCCTCCTTAAATCATCATAATCTCCTGCCTGCGATTACAATAATTGCTTTGAGGGTACTATAGCCAACAATCTCCCATTTGCACTTAAGGCTAATTATTGCGATGTCGCATACTCACAGCCCGTGTGCTACCGAACACCTAACTTCTTTATTAATCAGTTTCGTAAATCATGTTTGCGAGACATTCGTGTTCGAGAAATAGCCTCAGTGAGTGGATCTGCTCTAATGTTTCTCTCTTTTATCTCTCCATATCTCAACTTTGCGGAGAACGACCATCTCTCGAAATGAGCAATACCTGTCTTAGAACTTGTCTGGACATTTGATGGGACCAAGTTCATAAATGAACTCCAAATCCAACAAATTTCTTATACTGTATCATCCACTAAATTTAATCAGTATCCTGCACCATTCCTACCTCAGTATTCGCTTGGATCACTGTCCAACATACTGTCCCTCAGAAGAGAGTAAACATTAACTCTGACAGTCACTCTTTCATCCAGGTCATCTTGAAAGCCTGAAATGATAACCGCTTCCATAAGGAGGTTGTCGTTATCATATACCAAGAACATTCTCTCATGTTCATAACCGCTTTCCAATGTTTTTCTAGGATTGGATTAATATCTGTTTATTACGGTTAGTGCAAAAGCAATATCTGATGTGGTACTTGACATCTCATGATTAACTCAATTGCATAAGCAAGTGATATATCAATCATTTAAATCCTTCTCCTCATCAGTCCAGAAGACATCTCTTTAGAGAGGGTGACTCCATCACCCACGGGTACACCACCACGCCAGGAGTCCGTTTTAAAACACTTTAGAATAGTGTCAAAATATCCGAATTAGGAAACTTCCAAGATATATCAATCATGCAAATCCTTTTCCTCATCAGTCCAGAAGACATCTCTTTAGAGAGGGTGACTCCATCACCCGTGGGTACACCACCACGCCAGGAGTCCATTTTAAAACATTTTAGAATAGTGTCAAAATATCCGAATTAGGACACTTCCCAAATCTAGTTCTAAAACCATATATTTAGTCATCAGAATATCTGATATTTTATCCAGTTTCTATGTGAAAAAATTGATCCAACCTATCCATATTATTATCTTTATTAAGGCATGATATGGTCGCTACCTGGAGAGAGAGAGAAAAAAACACTTTAGCGTATGCTCTTGCAAGATCAGATTGGTTATTATTTTATCTAATCAGGATGGCTCCCACTGTTTTTATCAAATCTTCCTTCAAACCCTAAAAGGAAAGACTAGTCGGGATTAATTACACCCTACAATTTCGCCAATCTTTCAGCCAGGCCAGTGTCGGTACTTTGAGGGAGGTTCCCCGTGCTTTCGCACGGACCTAATTAAAGTAAACATCGTTTTCCCAGAGGCGTAACCTCGTTGACACCTTTCTAGACACCTACTTGATCGGCTAATTGTCCTGTGTAAAACTCTTCCAGGAGTAACAATTACTCGTAGTGGGTATCGGGATCCAACTATCTCATAGAAGGTATGCAATCTCATTGCAAATTTCAACGCTTGAAATTCCCGATAATATTTTTCCCCTAACCCCTATGACCTTGACAAAGGCCAACAAATCATAGGATGCTAGTCAAGTTCAACCCGTCATTTCTTGATTGAATCAAACCCACCCGCACGACCCTTGACAAAGGCCAACAAGGTCGTACGACTACCCTAAAACAATATGCATCATATGCATAAGCAGATAAGCACCATTCAGCTACCGCACACTACGCCTTAACAAAGGCCAACAAACGCAGCACGAATACTAAATAGTTCTTATCTGAAATGACGGAGGGCTACGACAGGTTTTTCTGAAAACCTATTGCGTAATGAACTTGATATCGTTGTAGAATCGAGTGAATTTTGAAAAGGAGTGTTTTTTAGGCTTTCACTAGTTTTGCTAAAGAGGTCACTCCCGGTGAAGGGATCTCGACTCTTTCCTCATCGAATAAGGTGCAGAATATATCATATATATCGCTATGCAAAGCAAAAACTCCAAAAGCAATCAAAAGACAAACCGAGTATTGTAGCATCTGCCAGTTTTGCTAAAGAGGTCACTCCCGGTGAAGGGATCTCGGCTCTTTCCTCATCGAATAAGGTGCAGGATATATCATATATATCGCTATGCCAAGCAAAAACTGTAGCTACCCTTTTTGAAAAATTTGATTCTACAACATCTTTTAGGTTTCTTTTATTTCATTAATCATATTAATGAAGTCTCATCATTTAAGTCACCTAAACATCACAGATAAATACGAAGTACACTTATGCTACCCGCATTCGTCTCAATGTCCCCTCGTGCACCGTTAGGTTAGGTAACTAACGGCAGAGCGGGGCAGGGCTAGCACGAGTGTAAAATATAAGTAACGTCTATATAATATATCATATATACTATATACAGTATCTATCACAACATATCAAATGATCACATCACAGATATCGCAGCAGAAGAATCATATGAAATAATGGATATACTAGGAGGTCCGTGTTTTATTTTGAACCTCTATAAAACACGGATTCCACGGTCACGATGAATAGCCAAACCCACACCCCTAGTGAAAGGTTCCTAGGCACTCTAGTATGGTTTCACAAGACATCGAACATGCCAAATTAAAATTTTAGTGCCGAGAAACCCTAGACTACGGATCTTTAACTAGATGTTTAGGCGAAACTAGAAAGCTAGTTAACAGTTAACTACTAAGATCCGGATATACAACCTTTGTAGATCCGGATTTCCGCCTCCTTAGCTCCACGTGGTGATGTCCTCGCTGTCCATCATGAATCCTTGACTCGATCAACGGCTTCATCGGGAAAGCAAGCGGAATGGCTCGTCGGCTTTGTGTCAAAGACGATCTACGTCGAGGTTGCACAAACTCAAGCTCCGACTTCACGAACTTATGAAACTTGTGAAGTAAACACCCAAAACAACTTGGCAAGAGGTAGAGGGTGAAGAAATAGGAGGTGGGTACACTTTAGATTTGGATTTATCTCACTAGATCTCAAGTTGCCATTTTTGTAGCAAGCTTGAAGAAGAAGAAGAAGATGAGCTCAAGAAAGAATTATGATAAGTCTCTTATTTTAAAAATAAAACTAATATGAATACTTATCATATCTTGACCATGGTCAAGTGTAGAGATAAAACCAAGGTTAGTTAGTGTGGTTAGGGTTAAGGATGAGATAAGGATGGTGGACTTGGTCAAAGCTTCATGAAGCTTCAACATAGCTCCAAAATTAGCCACCATTCTTAACTTAATCCTTTTAAATAAATAAACAAATAAATAAATGATAAACCAAAACCCTAATCATCACTTAACCATGGTTTAACCCTTTACACTTAACCACAACTACATGCATCATCAAACATGATACATAAAAGTGCACAAAAGTATATCACATATACAATGTGCATCAAGTGAGAAAAATCCGTTTAAAGTGAACCAATACTAGTTAATGCAAAGTAATATATCAAATATATAATTATACATTAAATCATTAAATCAACACTTGATTCAATGATCCGGTTATATCGCATACAACCGACTAGTATACAATGCATCGATTTATCGAATCAATGATTCGATAACTAGGTCATATCGAATATAACCAATCGAAACATTTATCGCGAGAATGCAATGCGGTATCACATACACGCATCATTCTCGGTCCTGCACATATCTCATATGCGCTCCTATTTCGTTTCGCTTGAGCCAGGAAACCTCTGTGTAGGACTCTAAAGACTCGTCAATACGCCGGTAGCAGATGATGATCATATCAAGCACCCACAAGCCGCAAGCGGTCTGCTAAACGTAACGGCCACCCGGGTATTGAGCGATCAGAAGATCGACGAGCTAGCCCGCTCACACTCCTGCGAATCCGACCAGTAACACTTACCATACAGTCAAGTCTCTTCGTCTGATACGTCGCATATCAAGTCTAGGGGTGGTATACGTCAGACCCCAATAACCCGATAAGTCATGCCGATGTGAGGCTCGTAACGGGTCGAGAAACTACTGGTAACACTTACCAGCAAATCTCTGATCAGCCCTGGCCAGGGACTTCCCTGTTACGGCCAATCGAGCACTGCGCAACATCAACCCCCAATACCGGGAGAGACGAAACCCCTCCTATCGCTCATTGCCTCCATGTGACTCGGGACTGTACCCAAAGACCACCGTTTTGCACGCCCTCATGGACGTGGTAAGGTGGAGATCAAAGCACAGTGGGAATCACACAAGACTCTATGACGATCTCGGGTCTACAGACTAACCTGTACAAGTGTCACCTGAGAACTGCCATCTGACGTGAGGTATAATACCATCTGGGAGTTCTCGGCGAGTCCGTCCAGTGTACCCAGTCTCCACTGAGCACCCGTATACCATCTCTGATGTCAAACACCAATGGATATGGGATCATCCATCGCCCATCACATGGATCGAGAAGCGTATACGCTAGTCTACTCTGGTATATCGATGCCCCGTCTCGATTACACCCACGACTAGGGACCTTGAAGGATGTACTTATGGACTACCATGTCCCCACTAGTATGATCTGCATCATAGTCCAGGTAGTCAAGTACAAATCCTAAGGGCTTTACCAACATGTAACTATAAGACAGTATCAAGAGACTAGTGTACATGTTAAGATAAATGGCAACCAGATAGCATACTATCATGTTGAGCAAGAAAGTCATCTCTATATATGTCCAAGCATCCAATATAATATACAACATCTGTACAATACTGGCCTCTAGGGCATACATACAACTAACAATCTCCCACTTGCACTAGGGCCAGCTGCTGTAGTATCTCATACCGAGCATCCCGAAGAGTCTCTCAAACTGTATCTGGGGAATGGCCTTCGTGAGTGGATCCGCCGTGTTGTTCTTCGTGTCAACTCTCCTGACCTCGATCTCCCGGCGATCAACTATCTCCCGGATCAGGTGATACCGCCTCAGAATATGCCTGGACCGCTGATGGGACCTGGGTTCCTTGGCCAAAGCCACCGCTCCATTGTTATCACAATACAAAGGTATTGGATGCTCAATGGATGGAACCACTCCAAGTTCAGTGATGAACTTCTTGATCCAGACAGCTTCTTTAGCAGCATCGTTGGCAGCGATGTATTCAGCCTCCATCGTCGAGTCTGCCACGGTTTCCTGCTTGGAACTCTTCCAGCTAACCGCCCCTCCGTAAAGGGTAAAGACAAAACCCGACTGCGACTTAGAGTCGTCCTTATCACTCTGGAAGCTCGAATCGGTAAAGGACTCCACTTGGAGTTCTCCGTTACCATACACCAAGAACATATCTCTAGTCCTTCGCAAGTACTTGAGAATGCTCTTCACAGCTGTCCAGTGACTCTCTCCAGGATCAGCTTGATACCTACTCACTACACTTAGTGAGTATGCTACATCGGGTCTGGTACATAGCATCGCATACATGATAGAGCCTACTGCCGAAGCATAGGGTATCCCTTGCATGCGAGCTCTCTCCAAATCAGTCTTGGGAGACATCTCTTTGGAGAGAGTGACTCCAGAGATCGTGGGCATATTCCCACGCTTGGACTCTTCCATACTAAACCTCTTTAGTATGGTGTCAATGTACCTGGATTGGGACAATCCCAAAATCCGTTTGGATCTATCTCTATAGATCCTAATTCCCAATATGCAGGAGGCATCACCAAGATCTTTCATTGAGAATCTTTGTGATAAGAAGAGCTTGACCGATTGCAGCATAGGAATGTCATTTCCTATCAAGAGTATGTCGTCGACGTACAATACGAGGAAGACAACCTTACTCTCTGCCACCTTCTTGTAGATACAAGGTTCATCTGGATTTTTGACGAAATCAAACTCTTTGATAACGACGTCAAAGCAGATGTTCCAACTCCGCGATGCTTGCTTTAATCCATAAATGGATTTAAGCAGCTTGCACACCTTCCCGCTGCTCCCACTGTCTACGAAGCCCTCTGGCTGAGTCATGTACACGCACTCTTCTAAATCACCATTTAGAAAGGCGGTCTTAACATCCATTTGCCAGATTTCGTAGTCATGAAAGGCAGCAATGGAAAGCATGATTCGGATGGATTTAAGCATAGCCACTGGAGAAAAGGTCTCGTCATAGTCCACACCTGGTCTTTGACGAAAACCCTTTGCTACAAGTCTAGCTTTGAAAGTCTCCACTTTCCCATCTACACCAAGTTTCTTCTTAAAGATCCATTTGCTCCCAATGGGTTTTACCCCTTCAGGAGCAACTTCCAAAGTCCATACTTTGTTGGTGTACATGGAATCCATCTCGGACCGCATAGCATCCAGCCATTTCACTGAGTCCCCACTAGTGATGGCCTGCTCGAAGCTAGTTGGGTCATCATCCTCCATGATGCAATCCTCACTACCACCATCAATGAGAAAACCATAGTATCTCTCAGGTGGGCGAGGAACCCTACTAGATCGGCGGAGAGGCTGGGGTTCATCGGGAACTACGGAATCCTGTGGTTCAACCAAATCTTCTGTTGTAGTCTGTATTGCTGGAACCTCTTCCAGTTCTACCTCAATGCCACTTATCTGTTTCATAAGAAAACCTTTTTCTAAGAAAGTGGCATGTCGAGAAACAAACACCTTTTGTTCCTCGGGGTGGTAGAAGATATACCCTTGTGAATTGTTGGGATATCCTACAAACTTACATAGGACAGATCTTGCCTTGAGTTTGTCCGGATTTTGTCTTTTGACATAGGCTGGACAACCCCATATCTTAATATAATTAAGATGTGGTCTCTTCCCTTTCCATATCTCATATGGAGTGGTAGGCACTGATTTGGTAGGAACTCTATTCAATAGGTCCATGGCTGTCTCAAGCGCATGTCCCCAGAAGGAAATAGGTAACTCAGCTGTACTCATCATAGAGCGCACCATATCTAATAGGGTGCGGTTCCTCCGTTCAGATACACCGTTGTGCTGTGGTGTATAAGGAGGAGTCAGCTGAGAGAGAATCCCATTCTCTTTTAGGAAGTCCAGGAATTCATTGCTCAAGTATTCACCTCCTCGATCAGATCGTAGGATTTTAATACTTTTTCCGGTTTGGTTCTCAACTTCTTGTTTATATTCTCTAAATTTCTCAAAAGCTTCTGATTTGTGTTTCATCAGGAACACATATCCGAATCTAGAGAGATCGTCAGTGAATGTAATGAAGTACGAAGAACCATCCCTGGCATGTGTAGACATGGGACCGCATACATCACTATGTATCAGTCCTAAGAGTTCGGTAACTCTTTCTCCGTGTCCCGTAAACGGAGTCTTGGTCATCTTGCCTTTGAGACATGACTGGCAAGTGTCATAGGATGAAAATTCAAACGGATTTAAATATCCATCTCTATGCAACTTAGCTAGTCGTGTCGCATTGATGTGACCCAGTCTACAATGCCATAAGAAGGATTCGTTGAGTTCAGAACTCTTCCTCTTGTGTGTGCTTGTTATGCTCAGAACTGTTGATTGGTTTAGAACATAAATGCCATTGCACAACGTGCCTGATCCAACCAACTTTTGGTTATGGAAAATGTTCATAACATTGTCCTGTAATACAAAATTATATCCCTCTTTACTCAATAAAGAGACCGATATAATGTTGCATATCAGGTTCGGCATGTAATAGCATTCGTTCAGAACCAATGTATTACCAGTTGGTAATACAAGGTGATATTCCCCGACAGTCTTAGCTGCAACAATTGCACCATTTCCGACTCTAATATCTTTATCACCTTCTCCAAGTTCTCTACCTTTCCTAAGACCATGTAACTGATTACATATATGGGATCCCGACCCGGTATCCAATACCCAGGACGTAGAGCAAATGGAGAAACAGTTCTCAGTAACGAACACACCCGAAGAAAATGCATCAACATGTACTTTCTTCATTCGGGCGGCATGGGAATCCTGGTATTCCCCTATATCCTGTTCATTCCTATAACTCTTATAGGAAAGAACGGAACCAACGTTCCCCAGCACAGTATAACATGCGGGTTCGGTCAATACATCCATATTATTATCTTGATTAAGGCATGAACTGGTCGCTACCTGGAGAGAGAGAGAAGAAAACACTTAGCGTATGCTCGTGCAAGATCAGATTGGTTATTATCTTATCTAATCAGGATGGCTCCCACTGCTTTTTATCAAATCTTCCTTCAAACCCTAAAAGGAAAGACTAGCCGGGATTAATTACACACTACAAGTTCGCCAATCTTTCAGCCAGGCCAGTGTCGGTACTTTGAGGGAGGTCCCCCGTGCTTTCGCACGAACCTAATTAATGTAAACCTCGTTTTCCCAGAGGCGTAACCTCGTTAACACCTTTCTAGACACCTACTTGATCAGCTAATTGCAATGTGTAAAACTCTCCCAGGAGTAACTCTTACTCGCAGCGGGTATCGGGATCCAACTATCTCATAGAAGGTATGCAATCTCATTGCAAATTTCAACACTTGAAATTCCCGATAATATTTTGCCCCTAGCTCGCTATGACCTTGACGCATGCCAAACAACCCATAGTCTGCTAGTCAAGTTCAACCCGTCATTTCCTGATTGAATTAAACCCACCCGCACGACCCTTGACGCATGCCAAACAACGCCGTACGAATACCCTAATCCAATCGCATCATATGCTGGCAGATAAGCACTAGTTAGCTACCGTACACTACGCCTTGACGCATGCCAAACAACCGCAGCACGAATACTAACTAATACTTATCTGAAATGACGGAGGGCTACGCAGGTTTTCATAAAACCATAAGCGTAATGAACTTGATATCGTTGTAGAATCAAATGAAGTTTTGAAATGGAGTGATTTTGAGGCTTTTCTAGTTTTGCTAAAGGAGTCACTCCCGGTGAAGGGATCTCGGTCCTTTCCTCGTCGAATGAGGTGCGGGATATATCATATATATCGCTGTGCAAAGCAAAAACGCAAAAGCAGTCAAAATCAAACCGAGTGTGTAGCATCTGCCAGTTATTGCTAAAGGAGTCACTCCCGGTGAAGGGATCTCGGTCCTTTCCTCGTCGAATGAGGTGCGGGATATATCATATATATCGCTGTGCAAAGCAAAAAACTGTAGCTACCTGTTTTATTTAAAATCTGATTCTACAACATCTTAGGTTTCTTATCTTTCATTAATCACATTAATGAAGTCCCATCATTTAAACACCTAAACATCACAGATAGATATGACGTACACTTATGCCATCCGCATTCGCCTCGATGTCCCCTCGTGCACCGTTAGGTTAGGTAACTAACGACAGAGCAGGGCAGGGCTAGCGCGGGTGTAAAACATAAGTAACGTCTATATAATATATCATATATATCATATATATACTATATCCATCACAGAGTCACAACTCAGATATCGCAGCAGAATTAACATATGAAATATTGGATATACTAGGACGTCCGTGTTTTCAATACGAGCCAGTATAAAACACGGATTCCACGGTCGTGATGAATAGCCAATCCCACACCCCTAGACCCCTACGAGAGCGGCAAGCAACCCTGCCAATTCTAGGGTTAGGAGACCCGGACTCGACTCCTCGAGTTGGTCTCCCACTGGACCCCAGAACCCGGTTACTTGTGCTCCCCTCCTTGGGTCTATCCTAATGCGGAAAAGTAAATAATATACAAAGGGTGACATCTTCCGCTACCTGGAAGTGCCCCAAATAAAAGAATATTACATACAAGTTTTTACATGAATGAAAATGGAAAAACACTCATCTCACATAAAAACCCCCGGCTATTCGATTACGACGATCCAATATAACATATCCAGCAACACATAACATCACATGTCATCAACGTAAGTAAGTATGCATACCCCAATTGTCCTTGACGTATAGCAACGAAACCGGCGATATGTACATACTACACTTACGGTCACAGAAAAGAAAGTGTAAAACTACAACAATTGGAATCCTCAACTACTTTAGACATCACATGCCTAACAGTTACAAACCCCGCATTTTAGTCTCATTATCGAAAACTCTTTTCAATATCATATGGGACTAAATTGCTAGATTTATAACATTCATTTAGTTATCACATAACTACTTGTGAATTCCAATTATTGTATCCAATTCCGGATAAATAGAATATATCAAACTTTCCGATCGAACATTCGAGCACCCAAGTTTTCCCGACACCGATCAACACATGAAATAGGTTCAAAGACATTCACTTCATACCTCAGTACCAACGGTCCAGCCGTAGAAGGGTCAAGCCAACGCCTCACATGTGGCACGCCGTACTGCCCCAAACCCGAAGGTTCAAAGGGCAGTTCAAGACGGTCACATAATCGAGTTAAGGTTTGTTGTCTTCTAGAGGGACCATCGCGTTACTTGCACTACTGAGAACGTCCTTAAACCATACAATAATCCAACACTTGGATTTTCCGGCAGGGGAAAACCTGGGTATTTATATCCGGTCGAACTCTTTAACATATTCTACAGTTATCTGGAAAAACACTAAGACAAAAATTTGATAACCCGATTGAATAAACGAATCCCTAAAGCAACCCCAAAATACTCTTCTGTGAAGTCATAATAAAATATCCCAGAAAACACAACATTGAATTATAAGAGTTACTGTGAAAAAAACATCACACCAAGGAACAGTAAGGCCGCGGAAGCGCCGCACATGCCTAGCATGTGCCGCCCTTCCGCGGTGGAAAAGATGAATTAGCCCCCCGTGTTTCACAGTAATTCTAATAACACCCTGCTTGATTTTCTACATATTTTTAATTGACAAAAATCCGAAATTCTAGAAAAAGTCCAGAGAGCATTTTACGGTTTTGGATTTCGGTTCGATCGGGTTTCAAACGTCGTCGGGACTTCGCCTAAGGCTCTAGCTAGGCTCTGATACCAGTGAAAGGTTCCTAGGCACTCTAGTATGGTTTCACAAGACATCGAACATGCCAAATTAAAATTTTAGTGCCGAGAAACCCTAGACTACGGATCTTTAACTAGATGTTTAGGCGAAACTAGAAAGCTAGTTAACAGTTAACTACTAAGATCCGGATATACAACCTTTGTAGATCCGGATTTCCGCCTCCTTAGCTCCACGTGGTGATGTCCTCACTGTCCATCATGAATCCTTGACTCGATCAACGGCTTCATCGGGAAAGCAAGCGGAATGGCTCGTCGGCTTTGTGTCAAAGACGATCTACGTCGAGGTTGCACAAACTCAAGCTCCGACTTCACGAACTTATGAAACTTGTGAAGTAAACACCCAAAACAACTTGGCAAGAGGTAGAGGGTGAAGAAATAGGAGGTGGGTACACTTTAGATTTGGATTTATCTCACTAGATCTCAAGTTGCCATTTTTGTAGCAAGCTTGAAGAAGAAGAAGAAGATGAGCTCAAGAAAGAATTATGATAAGTCTCTTATTTTAAAAATAAAACTAATATGAATACTTATCATATCTTGACCATGGTCAAGTGTAGAGATAAAACCAAGGTTAGTTAGTGTGGTTAGGGTTAAGGATGAGATAAGGATGGTGGACTTGGTCAAAGCTTCATGAAGCTTCAACATAGCTCCAAAATTAGCCACCATTCTTAACTTAATCCTTTTAAATAAATAAACAAATAAATAAATGATAAACCAAAACCCTAATCATCACTTAACCATGGTTTAACCCTTTACACTTAACCACAACTACATGCATCATCAAACATGATACATAAAAGTGCACAAAAGTATATCACATATACAATGTGCATCAAGTGAGAAAAATCCGTTTAAAGTGAACCAATACTAGTTAATGCAAAGTAATATATCAAATATATAATTATACATTAAATCATTAAATCAACACTTGATTCAATGATCCGGTTATATCGCATACAACCGACTAGTATACAATGCATCGATTTATCGAATCAATGATTCGATAACTAGGTCATATCGAATATAACCAATCGAAACATTTATCGCGAGAATGCAATGCGGTATCACATACACGCATCATTCTCGGTCCTGCACATATCTCATATGCGCTCCTATTTCGTTTCGCTTGAGCCAGGAAACCTCTGTGTAGGACTCTAAAGACTCGTCAATACGCCGGTAGCAGATGATGATCATATCAAGCACCCACAAGCCGCAAGCGGTCTGCTAAACGTAACGGCCACCCGGGTATTGAGCGATCAGAAGATCGACGAGCTAGCCCGCTCACACTCCTGCGAATCCGACCAGTAACACTTACCATACAGTCAAGTCTCTTCGTCTGATACGTCGCATATCAAGTCTAGGGGTGGTATACGTCAGACCCCAATAACCCGATAAGTCGTGCCGATGTGAGGCTCGTAACGGGTCGAGAAACTACTGGTAACACTTACCAGCAAATCTCTGATCAGCCCTGGCCAGGGACTTCCCTGTTACGGCCAATCGAGCACTGCGCAACATCAACCCCCAATACCGGGAGAGACGAAACCCCTCCTATCGCTCATTGCCTCCATGTGACTCGGGACTGTACCCAAAGACCACCGTTTTGCACGCCCTCATGGACGTGGTAAGGTGGAGATCAAAGCACAGTGGGAATCACACAAGACTCTATGACGATCTCGGGTCTACAGACTAACCTGTACAAGTGTCACCTGAGAACTGCCATCTGACGTGAGGTATAATACCATCTGGGAGTTCTCGGCGAGTCCGTCCAGTATACCCAGTCTCCACTGAGCACCTGTATACCATCTCTGATGTCAAACACCAATGGATATGGGATCATCCATCGCCCATCACATGGATCGAGAAGCGTATACGCTAGTCTACTCTGGTATATCGATGCCCCGTCTCGATTACACCCACGACTAGGGACCTTGAAGGATGTACTTATGGACTACCATGTCCCCACTAGTATGATCTGCATCATAGTCCAGGTAGTCAAGTACAAATCCTAAGGGCTTTACCAACATGTAACTATAAGACAGTATCAAGAGACTAGTGTACATGTTAAGATAAATGGCAACCAGATAGCATACTATCATGTTGAGCAAGAAAGTCATCTCTATATATGTCCAAGCATCCAATATAATATACAACATCTGTACAATACTGGCCTCTAGGGCATACATACAACTAACACCTAGACCCCCTACGAGAGTGGCAAGCAACCCTTCCAATTCTAGAGTTAGGAGACCCGGACTCGACTCCTCGAGTTGGTCTCCCGCTGTACCCTAGAACCCGGTTACTTGTGCTCCCCTCCTTGGGTCTACCTAATGCGGAAAAGTAAATAATATACAAATGGTGACATCAACCTCATCCCGGAAGTGCCCCAATAAAAGAATATTACATACAATGAATTTTACATGAATGATAATAAAAACCCTCATCTCAAATAAAACCCCCGGCTATTCAGAACACGACGATCCAATATAACATATCCAGCAACACATAACATCACATGTCATCAACGTAAGTAAATATGCGCATTCCAATTGTCGTTGACATAAAGCAACGAAACCAGCGATATCACATATTACACTTACGGTCGCAGAAAAGAAAGTGTAAAACTACAACATTTGGAATCCACACTTACTTTAGACATCTTAAATCTGAAATATCACATACTTCGCATTTCATGCCTAACTATATGAATTCCACATATTGTATCACATTCCAGATAAATAGACAGTATTAAACTTTCCGATCGAATAATCAAATACCCAAGATTTCTAAATAGCTCAACACTTGAGCGGAGTTCAAAAATTCCAGAATACGTCACAGTACCAATGGTCTAGCCGTAGAAGGGTCAAGCCAACGCCTCACATGCGGCACGCCGTACTGCCCCAAACCCTAAGGTTTAGAGGCGGTTCAGACGGTCACATAATCGAGTTAAGGTTTGTGTTCTTCTAGAGGGTCCATCGCGTTACATGCACGTTTTTCCGAAAGATTTAAACTCAAGAAAAATTCAACACTTGAAAGTTTTTCGTGTCGGGAAAAAGTGAGTTAATGATATCCGTTCGAACATTTTAATACTTTCTAAATTATCCAGAAAACAGAACGAAATTAAATTTTCCGATCGAATCAACGAATTAAAAATAATCCTCAGAACACTCAACACTTGAGTCAGATTAAAAATACCCAGAAATATGCAGGAACAGCTAAGGATAATACTATGCAAACACGTGTCAATAATGCCAAAGTACGGCCGTGGAACCGCCGCGGGAAGCAGGTTCCTGCCGCGGTTCCGCGGCGACTTCATGGTATCTTGGGTTCGTGTTTCATGGTAATTCTTAGAATTCCCTGCTGATTTTTTAAGTAGTTTTAATGCAGAAAAAATCATATTTTTAAAAATTGTCCAGAGAGGGGTTCAAAGTTGGTGTTTCGGGGTTCGATCGGACTTTTGACTTCGTATACACGTAGCCTAATGCTCTAGTTAGGCTCTAATACCACTGTAGGGTTACTAGGCACTCTAACAAGGTTCTACAAGGCATCAACCATGCCCGATTAAAATTTTAGCTGTGTCGAACAACCCTAAACAAGATCTTTGCTAGATTATTAGGGTTTCACATGCAAGTAAACATCTTTACTATCTAAGTGAAGAAGAAAATACAACCTTTGTAGATCGGTCCTTCACTTCAAAAGCTCCTTGATGTAGAACCTTCGCTGCGACCATGGTTCTCCCGGACTCTTGCATGGCTTCACGAGGCGAAAGACGCGTCCTTGCTTGAATTCTTCGAGGCCGAAGACGATCTACGTCGAGGGAATACGAACTCAAGCTTCTTCTTCACTAACTAGAGAATTAGTGAAGCAAACACCCTAAACTAAAGTGCTAGTCAAGTAGAGGATGGAGAAATAGGAAGTGGGTTCACTTTAGAATTTATTTTCTCACAATGTTTCTCACTTTAGATCAAACCCTAGAGAGCATTTTAGCTCAAGGAAGAAGATGAACAAAATAAAGAGAGAAGGATAATGATCAAGTCAAGAGAGCTAACCATGGGTGAGTGAGTATCATATACTAACTCATATAGAGACACAACCATGGTTAAGTGTGATGGTTAGGTTAACAAATATTGTCACGTCCCGCTTCCCAGAGTACGCTAAGATGGGCACGTAACACAGCCAACCATGCTACCTGTGGATAGGAAAAATCCTTCCACAGTCACATTACGGCTGTAGAGATATCAAGAACAAGAGGGTAAACTAACTATCTAGTACATGTCCATAAGCCAGAGTAAAAGAGTCAAGAAATAACAATATGCGGAAGCCAAAAGATACAACAAATGGAACACCTGGAAGTGAAACTACATAGCGACAGGAACTTCACCGCTCGTCTAACAGCGGCAATACTCCTGATCAGTCTGCAACAAGGTAGAAGAATCTGGGCCATGCAAAACCCAGACGTCAGCGCGTCATGTCATCAAGCAATAAAATATAAACAGGGTAACAGGCAATGCAA
Organism: Agapanthus africanus; assembly: GCA_030015575.1. Lineage (NCBI taxonomy): Eukaryota > Viridiplantae > Streptophyta > Magnoliopsida > Asparagales > Amaryllidaceae > Agapanthus > Agapanthus africanus. The sequence goes on from JASDDO010000031.1 coordinate 240,975,898, forward strand.
ATATAAACATGAATGAAAAGCAGGTGTAACAGTAATATAAATCAGGGCAGTGAAGGGTAGTGTGCAGTGAGTAGACTAAACTGTTCTATTGGGTTTTCTACTCTAAAGTCTTTGAAATCAATTTGATGAATCATCGATATAACTCAATAGTATCCTGTGCATTCCCGGGACCACGGTCTACAGACTCTCGGGCTGAAACCGAGACGTGCCGCTAGGCAGTAAAAGGTAGCAGGTACAGACGAGTGATGTCAGCATCATCAATCCGGGGCTGGCCTAGCCCGTAAGACTGATCAGGACAGGTATCGAACTGTTGAGTTACAAGTCAGGTTCCACCATTGATTTCCCCATACCCCCAAGATATGTATGTCAAGTCAGGTATTCAGTAATCAAGAACTAATGCCAACACAGGATCAGGTAAGAGCAGGTTTGTCTGGATAGACAAAAGGAACGGTCCGTAAGGACTACATGTCAGGTTTATTGGCATTAGACACAAGATCAAATAACAGGTAATACCATGGTACATCAGGTCAAGCCAGGTAATGTATACAGGTGTCATGTCATGTCAAGAGTGTACGGTACCATGTCATATCAAATAGGAAGTGCAACAGGTCATGTCGGGAAGCACAAATAATATGTGGGTGCTCACAAATCAACTAATATAAACATGGTTATAAATAAACAAGCATGGAATCATCAGAACAATAAACTGGAACATGATATGCAAATAGGTACAGATTGAACTACTAGGATGCACGGTTATCAGTTTGGGTTTAAGGGATAGTTTTAACATTTCTTAACTACAGTTTAACAATATGGATGATAAAAAATTTTAATATGCATTAAATTGTTAGTGTTTATGCCCTAGAAGGCCATTACTGTATCATACTAGTTTGTATATTACTTAATGGAAGCTTGGGATATTCATATGTATATAACAGTCTTGCTAAACATAGTAGTATGCTACTTGGTTTTTCTATCTTAATATGTGAGTGTACGTATTGATAGAGCTCTTAGGATATTGCTTGACTACCAGCGTTGTGATGGCAGTCACACTAGTGGGGGCTGGGTAGTCTACAAGCACATCCTTATTCAGGTCCCTAGTCGTTGGATTATTGAGACAGAGCATCGATACTCCGGAGTAGACTAGTGTGTACGCTTCTCATCCCAGTTGGGGAGATGGTCTGTCCCACAGCCGTCAGTACGTCGTACTGGAGATAGTATACAGGTGCTCGTTAGGTTACGGGTACACCGGACAGGACTCACAGGGAACTGTTGGTTGGTTTTATACCAGTCGTCAGTGAACAGTTCCCAGGTGACATGAGTACAGCGTAGTCCGCAGACTTGACACTGCTACTTCGCCTCGAGTGTGTCCCACTGTTCTTAGATTGCTACCCTACCACGGCTCAAAGGAGTCGTGCAAACAGGTAGCAGTTGGGTGCAGTCCCGAGCACTTGGAGGCAGTGGCGGTTAGACAGGATTCGTCCCTCCCGGTATTGGGAGTAGATATCGCGCTGTGTCAGAGAGCCATTACGCAAAGTCCCTGGCCAGTGCAAGCGAGATTTGCTGGTAGGTTCCAGTAGTTTCTCAGGGTGTAATGGGCTTCCCTCCGACACGACTTATACCGCTATTAGGGGACTGACGCTTGCCGCCCCCTAGGCAGGATATGCGATAGTCTTGGACGAACGGACCGGACTGTATGGAGATTGTCACATCAGACTCAGTAGGAGTTCGGATGGGTTTCTTCATCGGCCTTCTTATCGACAACTACCTGGGGACCGTTACGTACAGCTAGTGCCGCTTGCGGTCTGTGGTTAAACCCACTGCCAGCGTAGTAGTCGAGTCTCTAGAGTCCCACACAGAGAGTTTTCTATTCCAGGCGAAACGATATAGAGGTCGTATGGTTTTACGACAAGGGTTCGGACGCGTACGTGCGTTTACGCACGTACGACTTTCGGACAATTTTTACCAGTCGGCTTTGGTTTAAGCCAGTTACTGGTATCCGGTTATTGGATTTTTACAGTTTAAAGTTTTTCCGTATTTTTGCGGAAAGGAGGGGCGTTCTCATAATTATGCGAGAAGCTTCTAGAAGGTGGTGACTAAGGAGGTTAAGGTGGCATATGAAATGATTGTGATTAGTGAGTCACCTTGATGATTCATAGAAGTCTTTTGTCATTATAATGAATCATCACTAGATATTATCAAGCATGGTTGCTAAATTCATTTCTTATTCTTTTCTTGTTAAAAGAAATGCTTGATATATATCTTCTTGACTCACTATTCTCATTTCATTATTATCTTCATCTTCTCTCTCCTCAAGCTCTCCCTCTTCAAAGACTAATCCTCCCCTCTCATGAGTTGAGTACAAGGGTTAGTAAGACTAAACAATCCATAACCATCACTCTATCTCAATCTATCTTCTTTGATTAGCAATCCAAGAAGGTTAGTTGCCTCAAGTTTAGAGGCTAAGCTTGGAGTTTTGCTCTCGGGTGGATCGTCTACTACTTCGAGAAGGCCGAGGAGAACAAGGAGTTCGTAAAGACGAAGGAGTTGGTTCATTAGGTATAATCCCTAAACACAGTAGTTTAGAAACACTTTGTGTTTGGTTATTTATAGTTTAGCTTCGATTCAAGCGGTTAGTCGATGTTCGTTCACTAAACAAGTTCGTTTTTGAAAATTCCGCCTCCCCACAAGTATTGGGGTGTAGTACATCGACTTACAGTGGTATCAGAGCCATGCTAAACAATAAATAACTTAATTGCAAATTTGTACGAATTTCGAATGGAAAAACGAAGCCGGAAAACCCTAAAAACATCAAGTTTCTGTCGATTTTAAAATGAAGTCTAAAAATTTTTCACGGTTGCTCAGAAAGCTTGAAAAGGGTCCAGGAGAACACCCATGAAATTTGAGCCCATGAATCGGCTAAAGCGCCGCGGAAGCGCGGCGGATCCCACCGATCCGCCGCGGTTCCGCGGCCGAGTTGCCGAGTCATGGACTCATTTTTCATGTGTGGGTCCCCTCTGGTGTTTGGTGTTTTCTGGAATATTTAATATATGCTCAGGTTTCATTTTTACAGAGCTGTTTTTGGAGCAATATTAATGGTGTTTAATCGATCGAAATTGTACAGTATTTGCATATTGGATTATATCTGTGTTTGTATAATGTGTTCGTAAACCTCCCCTAACTGCTAGTATGTCGGTTGGCAGGGGGTTGCACATTTCTGAAATGGTTATATCTGTTTGTGCATATAAACTGTATTGGACTGTTGTGGTGTATAGCCGGGGTTTTGAAATGGGTTATTATTTAATTCATTTGTTGTAAATGTAATTTGTTGTAATATTATTTTGCGGGGCACATCCAGGTTGCGGTTGTAGCCACCGTTGTATTATTTCATTTTACTGTTTTTGCTCCTAGGACAGATCTAAGGTGGGGTACACAAACTGCCGGGCGGGTAGTTTGCCGTACCCGTAGGGATCTTGGGTGGGGTAACGGCTATTCATCACAACTGTGTAATCTGTCTTTTCTTGCAGGCTCAAAAGAAATACAGATTGCTTGCAAATCCAATAAAGTTTATCTGTGTTCTGGAATGAATATCATTGCGTCAGACGAATGTAAAATATCTATATATAATGTAGCTATTTAGACGTCACTTATGTTTTGCACCCGCGCTAGCCCAGCCCCCGCTCTGTCGTTAGTTAAGTAACCTAACGGGTAATGACGGGGCCCCGTGGCGAATGCGGATGGCATAAGAGGACGTCATATTTTCGTTGTTTTCTGCAATGATAGGTTAATGATGGGACGCATTATCTATAATGCAAAGAGAATAAACCAAGTTTAAATCGTTGGAACAATTTAAAAAGAAACCACTCGGTTATTTTTAAATGCGGAGATTTAACCACTCCTTTTAAAAGCTATCAGGTTCCTTCGGTTATATCAAGTTCACTACGTTCACGGTTTCGCCAAAACCAGTCGTAGCCCTCCGTCATTTCTTATGAATGGTCAGTAGTATTCAAGCTATGTTTGTTTGGCCCTTAGTCAAGACATAGTGATTGGTAGCTGCTGGGGTATTCATTTGTTGCATAGATAGATGAGTTGGTTTGGGACAGTCGTATTACTTTGTTTGGCCCTTAGTCAAGAGTATACGGATGGGTTCAAATCAACAGGATAATGATGGGCAGAACTTGACATGTGACTTATGATTTGTTGGCCCTTAGTCAAGATCATAAGAGCATGGGGCAAAAATCAATATCGGGAATTTCTAAAGAAACTGAAATTTGCAGAGAGATGCATACCATTTTGAGTTTGATGAATGTTGGTAGCATTCCTACAGCATTATCAGACGATGATATTTGGATCCCGATCCTACTGTGAGTATATGCTACTTATCAGGATATTCGTCATTTAACGATCAATGCTATAAACCTAGTAGGTGTCCAGAAAAGTGTCAGCGGGGTTACGCCCCCAGAGAAAAGAGGTTATTTAATTAAGGAACTTCGCGAAAGCGTTGGAAAACCTCCCTCGAAGTATCGACACCAGCCTGGCTGAACGGTTAAGCAAGTATTGTACGGTGAGAATAGTCCTGGCTAATTCTTCTTTTATGGTTTGAGGAAGGATTCGAGAAACAGTGGGAGCCATCCAGTTTAGATAAACTAAAAACCACTCTAAACTTGCAAGAGTATCATGCTAAAGAGTTTTCTTCTCTCTCTCCTAATTGCAGCGACCCTGAAAATGACTGGACTTAAGTTACTTTTAGAGAAAAATATACTGACAGGGCCAAACTATAAAGATTGGCTGCGGAATGTCAAAATGGCTTTGACCTATGACAAACTGGGGTACGTCCTCACCGCTACGGCACCTGCTGTCCCTGGTCCCAAATCCAGCAATGCGGATAAGGAAATCCGCAAAACCTGGGATTTAGATTGCGCGAAAGCCAAGTGCATCATGCTTGCCTCGATGAACAATGAACATCAGAGGAGGCACGAGGATATGGACCTTGATGGCAAATTTCTCCATACAAAGGAACTTTATGGAGAGCAATCTCGTATAGCAAGATACGAGAGCTCAAAGAACTTGTTTCGAGCAAGGTTGGCTGTCGGGTCATCGGTAGGAGAACATGTCCTAAAGATGATCGGCTATATAGAAGAGCTCGCAGACCTTGGGACGACTTTGGACAATGAGCTCTATACAGACCTTATTCTCCAGTCCCTTCCTCACACCTACGCCCAGTTTATCCTGAACTTCAACCTTCAAAGAAAAGAAGTTGAACTTCCGGAACTCCTGAACATGTTAAGGAGTGCAGAGGGCACCTTGAAGAATTCAAGGGAAACACCCGCTATGTTTGTTGGCGGTACATCTTCTTCCGGGTCCAAGGCTAGGGCCAAAGGAAGGAAGAAGAAAGCCGCACCCAGACCTAGAGGAGGTGTTAGTAAGGTGGGAGGGAAGGGAAAGAAAAAGATTGCAGTACCGATAGTTGGCCAGGATGAGTGCTTCCATTGTCACAAGAAAGGGCACTGGAAGAAGGATTGCAAGGCGTGGAACGCCAAGAACCAGGAACCGAAGCAAGCTGTGGCTTCGACTTCAGGTGTGTTTGTAATTGAGAATTGTCTGTCGATCAACTCTACTTCCTGGGTATTGGATACCGGATCAGGATCTCATATTTGCAATTCATTGCAGGCACTGAGAAACCGTAGAGTGCTGAAGGAAGGTGATATGACCCTAAAGGTTGCTAACGGAGCTAGCGTGGGAGCTGCGTCCGTCGGGGATTATCACCTAGGATTGACGAGTGGACACATTTTGGTTTTACATAACTGTTATTTTGTACCAAGCTTAACGTGTAATATCATATCAGTTTCCTTGTTATCAAATAAAGGTTATGATTTCACGTTTGTAAGAGATGTTGTCAACATCCACCTTAATCATGGTTTGATTGGGTCAGGTACACTAAATAACGGAATATATGTTTTAAACCAACTCCAAATTTTCAATGTCCAGAACACACTAAAAAGAAAGTCTCCAGATTTAAATAAAGCTTTCTTATGGCATTGTAGACTGGGTCACATCAATGAGAGAAGGTTGACTAAGTTGCATAGAGAAGGATATTTGGACTCGTTCGAATATCAATCTTATGACACTTGTCAATCTTGTCTCAAAGGAAAGATGACAAAGACTCCATTCACTGGACAAGGAGTAAGAGCGAGCGAGCTCTTAGGACTCATACACAGCGATGTATGTGGTCCAATGTCTACACATGCGAGAGGTGGTTATTCCTACTTCATTACTTTTACAGATGATTTCTCTAGGTATGGATATGTTTTCTTAATGAAGCATAAATCCGAGGCCTTTGAGAAATTCCTGGAATACAAGAGTGAAGCGGAAAACCAAACAGGCAAAAGTATTAAGACACTGAGATCTGATCGAGGTGGAGAATACTTAAGTGCCCAGTTCCTAGGTTACCTAAAAGAGAAAGGAATTCTCTCTCAGCTTACTCCTCCATACACTCCACAGCACAACGGTGTATCGGAGAGACGGAATCGAACCCTATTGGATATGGTACGATCCATGATGAGTAATGCTGAGTTACCGCGATCTTTCTGGGGTTATGCGCTAGAATCAGCGGCATATCTTTTAAACCAGGTTCCAACCAAGACTGTGCCTACCACACCATATCAGATGTGGAGTGGGAAGAAACCCTGTCTAAAACATTTTAGGACATGGGGGTGTCCAGCTTTTGTAAAAAAGCAGCATTCGGACAAGCTCGAGGCACGCTCAGTACAGTGTAAACTTGTGGGATATCCAAAGAACTCCAAGGGATATTATTTCTATTACGCAGAGGAACAAAAGGTTTTTGTTTCTCGTCATGCCCACTTCTTAGAAACTGAATTTTTAGAAAATCAGAAGAGTGGGAGCGCAGTAGAACTGGAAGAAATTCCAGAACCACAAGCTGTTACTGAAAGTTTGGTAGAACCAGAGGTTCAAGAAGAACAGAACATTCCCGCACCCCTCCGCAGGAGTAGTAGGCCGTCTCATCCGCCTGAGAGATACTACGGTTTTCTCATTGATGGGGATAGAGAGGATTGCATCATAGATGATGATGAACGTACTGACTTCCAGCAGGCCATCCAGAGCGGCGACTCGGTACGATGGCTAGATGCAATGCGGACCGAAATGGAGTCCATGTACACCAACAAAGTATGGACTTTGGACTTTGCTCCAGATGGGGTAAAACCCATAGGATGCAAATGGATCTTCAAGAAAAAGATTGGTGTAGATGGACAGGTGGAAACCTATAAGGCTAGACTTGTTGCAAAGGGTTTTCGTCAAAGACCTGGTTTGGACTATGACGAAACTTTTTCTCCAGTGGCTATGCTCAAATCCATTCGGGTCCTTCTTGCTATTGCTGCCTTCCATGATTATGAAATCTGGCAGATGGACGTAAAGACGGCTTTTCTGAATGGAAATTTAGAAGAGAGCGTCTATATGGATCAGCCAGAGGGTTTCAATCAGAGTGGGAGCAGCGGGAAAGTATGCAAGCTGCTTAAGTCCATTTATGGACTAAAGCAGGCATCACGGAGTTGGAACATCTGTTTTGATGAGACAGTCAAAGAATATGACTTTATCAAAAATCCAGATGAACCGTGCATATATAGTAAAGTTGTAGCCAGAAGTGTCGTATTCCTCGTCTTGTACGTGGATGACATTCTATTGATAGGAAATGAAATTCCTATGCTACAATCTGTCAAAGGATTCTTGTCACACAGGTTCTCCATGAAAGACCTGGGTGATGCCTCTTACATTCTGGGGATCCGGATCTATCGTGATAGATCCAAGAGGATGTTGGGACTTTCGTAGTCCAGGTATATCGACACTGTACTGAAAAGATTCAGTATGGAAGATTCTAAGCGCGGTAATCTACCGGCTTGTCACGGAATCACCCTCTCCAAAGAGATGTCTCCCAAGACTGATTTGGAAAGGGAACGCATGTCTATTATACCCTACGCTTCTGCGGTAGGCTCTATAATGTATGCGATGTTGTGTACCAGACCAGATGTAGCTTACGCACTGAGCGTGGTGAGCCGGTATCAGTCAGACCCAGGGGAGAAACACTGGATAGCAGTAAAGAACATTCTCAAGTACCTGAGGAGGACTAAGGAGATGTTCTTGGTTTACGGCGGAAAAGACCTCAGGTTGGAGGCCTTTGCTGATTCCGGCTTCCAGAGTGATAAGGACGATTCCAAGTCCATGTCGGGTTATGTCTTTACCCTCAATGGAGGGGCGGTGTGCTGGAAGAGCTCCAAGCAGGACACCGTTGCTGACTCGACGATGGAAGCGGAGTATATAGCTGCTTGCGATGCCGCAAAAGAAGCAGTCTGGATGAAGAAGTTCCTAACAGAACTTCAGGTGGTTCCTACCATAGTTGATCCAATACCTCTGTATTGCGACAACAACGGAGCTATAGCTTTAGCGAAGGAACCAAGGTCCCATCAGAAGTCCAGACACATCTTGAGGCGGTATCACCTGATCAGGGAGATCATTGATCGTCAGGAGATCGAGGTTCAGAGAGTTGCTTCAGAAGAGAATATTGCTGATCCATTCACGAAGGCCCTACCTCAGACGCAGTTCGAGAGGCTACTCGAGATCATTGGTCTTCGATATGCCGGTACATGGCCCTAGTGCAAGTGGGAGATTGTTAGTGTTTATGCCCTAGAAGGCCATTACTGTATCATACTAGTTTGTATATTACTTAATGGAAGCTTGGGATATTCACATGTATATAACAGTCTTGCTAAACATGGTAGTATGCTACTTGGTTTTTCTATCTTAATATGTGAGTGTACGTATTGATAGAGCTCTTAGGATCTTGCTTGACTACCAGCGTTGTGATGGCAGTCACACTAGTGGGGGCTGGGTAGTCTACAAGCACATCCTTATTCAGGTCCCTAGTCGTTGGATTATCGAGACAGAGCATCGATACTCCGGAGTAGACTAGTGTGTACGCTTCTCATCCCAGTTGGGGAGATGGTCTGTCCCACAGCCGTCAGTACGTCGTACTGGAGATAGTATACAGGTGCTCGTTAGGTTACGGGTACACCGGACAGGACTCACAGGGAACTGTTGGTTGGTTTTATACCAGTCGTCAGTGAACAGTTCCCAGGTGACATGAGTACAGCGTAGTCCGCAGACTTGACACTGCTACTTCGCCTCGAGTGTGTCCCACTGTTCTTAGATTGCTACCCTACCACGGCTCAAAGGAGTCGTGCAAACAGGTAGCAGTTGGGTGCAGTCCCGAGCACTTGGAGGCAGTGGCGGTTAGACAGGATTCGTCCCTCCCGGTATTGGGAGTAGATATCGCGCTGTGTCAGAGAGCCATTAAGCAAAGTCCCTGGCCAGGGCAAGCGAGATTTGCTGGTAGGTTCCAGTAGTTTCTCAGGGTGTAATGGGCTTCCCTCCGACACGACTTATACCGCTATTAGGGGACTGACGCTTGCCGCCCCCTACGCAGGATATGCGATAGTCTTGGACGAACGGACCGGACTGTATGGAGATTGTCACATCAGACTCAGTAGGAGTTCGGATGGGTTTCCTCATCGGCCTTCTTATCGACAACTACCTGGGGACCGTTACGTACAGCTAGTGCCGCTTGCGGTCTGTGGTTAAACCCACTGCCAGCATAGTAGTCGAGTCTCTAGAGTCCCACACAGAGAGTTTCCTATTCCAGGCGAAACGATATAGAGGTCGTATGGTTTTACGACAAGGGTTCGGACGCGTACGTGCGTTTACGCACGTACGACTTTCGGACAGTTTTTACCAGTCGGCTTTGGTTTAAGCCAGTTACTGGTATCCGGTTATTGGATTTTTACAGTCTAAAGTTTTTCCGTATTTTTGCGGAAAGGAGGGGCGTTCTCGTAATTATGCGAGAAGCTTCTAGAAGGTGGTGACTAAGGAGGTTAAGGTGGCATATGAAATGATTGTGATTAGTGAGTCACCTTGATGATTCATAGAAGTCTTTTGTCATTATAATGAATCATCACTAGATATTATCAAGCATGGTTGCTAAATTCATTTCTTATTCTTTTCTTGTTAAAAGAAATGCTTGATATATATCTTCTTGACTCACTATTCTCATTTCATTATTATCTTCATCTTCTCTCTCCTCAAGCTCTCCCTCTTCAAAGACTAATCCTCCCCTCTCATGAGTTGAGTACAAGGGTTAGTAAGACTAAACAATCCATAACCATCACTCTATCTCAATCTATCTTCTTTGATTAGCAATCCAAGAAGGTTAGTTGCCTCAAGTTTAGAGGCTAAGCTTGGATTTTTGCTCTTGGGTGGATCGTCTACTACTTCGAGAAGGCCGAGGAGAACAAGGAGTTCATAAAGACGAAGGAGTTGGTTCATTAGGTATAATCCCTATACACAGTAGTTTAGAAACACTTTGTGTTTGGTTATTTATAGTTTAGCTTCGATTCAAGCGGTTAGTCGATGTTCGTTCACTAAACAAGTTCGTTTTTGAAAATTCCGCCTCCCCACAAGTATTGGGGTGTAGTACATCGACTTACATAAATAATCTAAAGATGCAGTGGACGATAAATCAGGTTAGACGTACGCGAACGGTCGTCCGACAGGTATAAAGTATAAAGAGGGGTATGTGGGTCATGCCAGTAATTGTTACAAGATTTAAATATGAATGCGCATACTACGCATAACAGAACTAAAAGCAAACTGGTATGTTTCGAGCCATGAGTATAAAATGATATAATGGAACGTCGACATGTTAAAGAAAATGGGATTCTGGTATTAAATGGATCTACAGATCCACCGTGCACTCTAATAGGCACAAATTAATTTAAATAGCATATGTATTAGTTTAAATAGCATGTACCAAGATTAACTTTCCTGGACGGATCAAGAAACGGGTGCACGGAACGGATCCCAGCAACGCACGAGGGGGGCCACACGGGTCAGGTACGCTCATTTGGTCGTCGGGATGTCGACGTCGTCACGGCTCCGGCGACCTCATGGACGACGGTCACGAAAACAACACGACGGAAGCAAGATCCAAGCTTGATGGCTATACACGAGTTTGGGTTAAGGGAAGTTCGACTGTCTAATAGTTATTGCTTAGTTTGAGTATCCAACCATCAATATCATCACAAGATTACAATTCCAAGGAGCCCCTTGCACTTTCACAACATGACTCACAGAAACAATCTCATCCTGAAGAAGCCCCACACAGAAAAGACCTTGCTGAGCATCAAGATCGAGCCTCTAGGCTCCAGCTGATCCCTACCCAAAAACAAGAGGATGCCGACATAAAATCGAGCCCCACCGACCACAAGACGATGGCGATGAGGTACGGTTGCCGAGGATGTCTCCAGCTCAGTAGGAAGTGTTGATGTTGCATTCGGAGAAAGTGGGTGTAAGGGTTTACGGGGAAGTCGTCGGGTGAAGGGACAGATAGGCGTGGAGGTGGTCGAGGGGAGAGATCGACAAGAGTGGTCGGCGGTGAGGTCGACGAGGTGGAGGCAGGGATCACCGGCGAGGAGGGTGTGCGCAGGTTCAGGGAAGGAGGTCGTCGAGGAGTGTAGGGAAGGTAAGGATGAGGTCGGGGAGAGGGAGATGGGATCAGACGAGGGTGGTGACGAGAACGGTGGCGACGGCGGGGTTGCCGGCGACGAGGGTGACGGCGAGGAGAGGTTGGAGAAGATGGGGTTTCTGTGGGTTCTTGATGATGGGTTTGTCGGGCTGCAGATGTGGGTGATGGTGGCTTCGGGGTTGGAGAGGGGTGAGGAAGACGAGTGGAGGCCGACAAGGAAGTGGGGTCGCCGGCAGTGGAGGCGATGGATTGGAGGTTCTGTGGGTTGAGGTCTCGGTGTGCAAGGAGAAGCTCTGGTCGTTTGGGGGGTGAAGAGATGGCGGTGGTGGTGTCAGGAGGTTGAGAGAGAGAGGTGGGGAAAGTGCAGAGATGACGACGAAGTGGGTTCGTCGGAAATGGAGGATGCAGGAGAAAGGAGAGATGGGTTCTGGTTCGCCGTTGGGGTGAGGACGAGGGGGAGAGAAGAACTGAAGGAGGCGAGAGAGGAGAGGGAGACGAGCGAGGTTGAAGACGAGGGTGCGGTGGCGGCGACTGCGAAGCGCGGCGACGGTAGGATTTTCTCGTGGCCGCTGGGTTAACAAAGGAGAAGATGACGAGGACGAAGAAGGGAGGTGACCGTAGTGGGAGGCGGTGACCAGAATCGAGGAAGGAACAGTAATCGAGAGAAGAGAGAGAGAGGGTGCGAGAGGAGAGAGAAAGAGAAGGGAAAGAGAGAGAGAGTGCGCTCGGAGAGAGAGAAAGAGAAGGAGAGGGAAAGAGAGGGAGAGAGAGAGAAGAAGAAAAAGAAGAGAGAGGGAGGAAAGAGAGTGCTCGCGGGGGGCCCAGAGGTTAGAGAGAGAGATTGTGATTGGTGGAAGGAGATTTTTAGAGGAAAGATTTGGGGGAGAGAGAGACGAGAGAGAGAATGGTGGGGCCAGTGCAACTATTTAGAGAATTTGATTGGCTGGGAAAAAATTCGATAAAGCAATGTATAAAAGATTTTAAACCTCAAGATTTACTCAGTTACGAATTCATTAACAGAAAATCTTCAAGAAATAAATCAATCAAAAATAATTAACTTGAATTTAAGAGGACTACAAAAATATACCAGAAACACGCCCGGGTCGGGTCCAAAATTTTGAATTTGAAATAAGAAAATTACTAGCCAGCTTCAAAATTTAAAATGAAAGATTTTACGACAGAAATGTATAACCCCAAGAGAGGACGTACGTACGTGCGCGTAGTCGTCCAAGCACGTCCGTTTCATTGAACGGGACGAGAACACGATGCAAGGACGCTACCACAGGGTTAGGGGTATCATGCAGGCCATGAAATGCAATTTTAATTTATTTTACATGATTTAAACTGTTATATGCAAAAGATGTGTTACAAGACAAATACCAGTACATACTAAATTATGAAATGCACTAGTCCATGCAACAAGTCAAGGTAACCTATAAATGAGGGTTACACCGGTTCAAGCAAGCGGGTCGGATTGAATGCCCAGTAATATGTAGAAATACCATTCGCACCCAAACACGCCAAATCAAGAAAAACCACGGATAAGTAAATACGGAACTGGAATTGGTATAAGTGAACTCGGGTGTTACATTATACCCAACTACAAAAGAATTTCGTCCTCGAAATTCCAAGAAAAAGATAGGATAAACAAGCAAGAGATTTCAAGAATAGATGTGGAAGGTTCTACCGGATTTCATCTTCTCGTTCCCAATTTGGTTCTCCATGCAAGCGATTACCCCAAGAAACAAGCACAAGAGAGATAACTTTGTTCATAAGAATCTTCTCTCTTCGATCCACAATTGTCAGCGGTCGCTCCTCAAAGGTTAAATCTTCTCGTACAGTCATCTCCGAAAGATCCACTACATGTATTTCCTCTCGAGCATATCTACGGGGTTGAGATACAAGAAACTCGTCATGAACATTCTCCAAATATTTCGGTGATGCCAAACGATATGCCACTTCTCCAGTATGCTCAAAAACCTCGAATGGTCCAACGAATCAAGAACTAAACCTTCCGAAACGTATCACCCCTCTAGTCGGTGACACCTTCAAGAATACCACATTACCAACGGCGAACTTTATAGGTCTTCTCAACTTATCTGCCAACTCGTGTCGGTCCCGTGCTGCACTAATATGATTCCAGAATCTATTAACCTTCTCAACAGTCTGCACAACCAAATCTGGCCCCACTAAACTTCGTCCACCAACATCGTCCCAACAAACAACGGAACGACACTTGCGACCATAAAAGCTTCGAATGGAGCCTTCTGCATCGACGCCTGGAACTGTTGCTGTAAGAACATTCCACCCAAATTAGATGATCCTCATATGAACCCTGAAGTCCAACTTGCAAGCTCTCGGCATACTTTCAAGAGTTTGAATCGTTCTCCCAGCCTAAACATCTGTTTGAGGATGGTAAGCCGTACTATTCTCAATCGAGTCCTCAAACTTCCCCGTAAGCTCCTCCCAAACGTGTGATAAGGAACGAGCGTCATGGTCGGGCATGATGCTCACCGGTACTCTATGCAATCTTACAATCTTCTATTTGGGCCGCCCTGCTAACGCTTCCATTGATTAACCAACAATCATCAACCACCCAACTGCACTATTGCCCTTTAGACTCCGCGGTAAAGCCTTCACTAATCCATGGTTATGCGTTCCCACTTCTACTGAGGAATCGGAAGTGGTTGCAATAAACCGGTAATCCTTCGATGCTCAACCTTAATTTGCTGACATACCAAGTACTTTGCCACAAACAGGCAATCTCCTGTTTCATGCCTTCCTACCAAAACGCTGTCGTATATCTCGGTACATCTTCGTGCCTCCTGGATGTACGGAATGCGTGTAACTGTGCGCCTCCTTCATAACTTCTTCGCGAATACCTCCATTGGCACACACAAACAACTATCACAACGAACCATCTTCATGAATCACTAAGCCCGTTCGAGGCCCAACTTCAACCTGTTCTCGAAACTTCTGCAATCTTGGGTCCTGCAATTGCACTGCTTCAATACCCTCGATCAACGATGACTGTACTTGCAGTTGCATCATCTATCCCAAAGAACGCGGTAGCACGATCTCCAACTCGAATCTCCGAAAGCCTTCAATATGTTCCCTTGGTGTAGTCAACATCGGAATTTCTGGCAACCGACTAAGCGCTTCTGGCACAACATCAATTTTCTCGGATGGTATTCAAGATCAAGATCGTAGTAAGCCATCAGCTTCAACCATCTTCGTTGTCTCACAATTAGCTCCAAGTCATGAGTTGAGTAATTCTTCTCATGGGTCTTCAACTGTCTCAACGCGTAAGCTACAACCTTCTCATGCCGTATCAAAACACATCCCAAACCTTTCCCAGATGCGTCGTTGTGAAACACCAATCCTCCGAAATCGTCTGGTACTGTCAAAACAAAAGCAGTCATCAACCCTGCTCCAACGCCTCAAAGACTGATGCACACTTATTCGTCCACACAAATGGTACTTTCTTGTGCGTAAGCTTGGTCAGAGGCTCAGCCAAACGAGCAAAATTTCTTCACGAACCTTCTATAGTGTCCTGCAAGTCCAAGAAACTTCTGATCTTTGCAACGTTCTTTGGAATCGGCCGGTCTTGAACTGCTGCAATCTTCCCTGGGTAAACGGCGATTCCATTTCCAGCTACGATATGTCCCAAAACTTTACTTCTTCAAGCCAAACTCGCACTTGCTCATCTTTGCATATAATCTTTCTTGCTTCCAAGTCTGCAGTGCGATCTTCAAGTGTTCTGTATGCTCTTCAATGCTCCTCGAGTAGACCAGAATAACTTCCACGACCATTACTAAAACTGGTCCAAGAATGGTGAGAATATTCAATTCATCAAGTCCATAAATGTTGCCGGTGTATTCGTTACTCCGAAGGGCATCACTAATACTCGTAATGTCCATACTGAGTTCGGAACGCAGTCTTGCAAATCACTTCTGATTTAACTCGGACCTGATGATATCCGAACCGCAAATCCAGCTTCGAGAATACCCTCACGCCACTAAACTACTCAAACACTTTGCCAATGCGAGGGATCAGGTACTTGTTCATAATAGTCACCCGGTTTAATTCTCGATAATCAACGTACTTCTTCCCTGTGTCATCTTTCTTCTTTACTAGAAGAACTGTAGCTTTCCCAGTTAAGTTGCTGCGGCGAAACCAACCCTTCTCAAGTAATTCAGCAACCTGCTTCCTGACTTCTTCCAACTCTACTGGTGCCATCGGGTAATACGCCTTTGAGATTGGCGCTGCACCAGGAACAAGTTTAATCGCAAACTCCATGTCTCGTCTCGGCGGTAAACCTGATATGTCTTCACACTTCCATGAAACTCTCCAATATAGCCGGCGCTTCTTCCTTATCCACTGCCATTGACGAAAGAACCTTGTTTGTCGGCATAGCCCTAACTCGACTGGCCCGACAGAACTGCTTCCTCCAGCAAAACAACTTCCGAATGTCCGGGAAACCGGAGAATCACCTTCCCTTCCATACAATCAATATGAGCGTGAAAAGTGCCGCGAAATCCCATTCCCAAGACAACAACAACAAGGAAATGCACCAGGATTGAATAATCCTAACGCGGGGAAAAACAAGAACGAGTAAGATACCAAGATGACTTCATCCGAACTCAAGATACTGAAGAGGGTTAACCACGGTAAACATGATTCAAGCCGGCGATAAAACAATAACTGGTAAGCAATGAAACCGAGAGAAGCAGGGTAATATAACGATCATGGAATACGGAAGTGAATCAAGACCAGGACTCCAAGTTACTTAAATAGAGAACCGCATTGTAACCATGCTGCAGTTCATGGGCACAATTACATAACTCCACCCAAGTCGCCCAAGTCCTAGAGATAACAAGGAATCAGGTTTTCGAGTCGATATCCAAAGGAAGTTTGCACATCGTAAAAGATATAATCAGGAAGAACTTGATTCAAAAACGGTAAAACGGCAAGGTGGCAGGACATGTTTCCTAAACACGGGTATTCTGATTCGTGTATTGGGTACAATACCCAATTACAAAAGAATCAACCCGACTAACCTATATCTCTGATACCAAAAGAACCATGTCACGCCCCGCTTCCCAGAGTACGCTAATATGGGCACGTGACACAGCCAACCATGCTACCTGTGGATAGGAAAAATCCTTCCACAGTCACATTACGGCTGTAGAGATATCAAGAACAAGAGGGTAAACTAACTATCTAGTACATGTCCATAAGCCAGAGTAAAAGAGTCAAGAAATAACAATATGCGGAAGCCAAAAGATACAATAAATGGAATACCTGGAAGTGAAACTACATACCGACAGGAATTTCACCGCTCGTCTAACAGCGGCAATACTCCTGATCAGTCTGCAACAAGGTAGAAGAATCTGGGCCATGCAAAACCCAGACGTCAGCGCGTCATGTCATCAAGCAATAAAATATAAACAGCGTAACAGGCAATGCAAATATAAACATGAATGAAAAGCAGGTGTAACAGTAATATAAATCAGGGTAGTGAAGGGTAGTGTGCAGTGAGTAGACTAAACTGTTCTTTTGGGTTTTCTACTCTAAAGTCTTTGAAATCAATTTGATGAATCATCGATGTAACTCAATAGTATCCGGTGCATGCCCGGGACCACGGTCTACAGACTCTCGGGCTGAAACCGAGACGTGCCGCTAGGCAGTAAAAGGTAGCAGGTACAGACGAGTGATGTCAGCATCATCACTCCGGGGCTGGCCTAGCCCGTAAGACTGATCAGAACAGGTATCGAACTGTTGAGTTACAAGTCAGGTTCCACCATTGATTTCCCCATACCCCCAAGTTATGTATGTCAAGTCAGGTATTCAGTAATCAAGAACTAATGCCAACACAGGATCAGGTAAGAGCAGGTTTGTCTGGATAGACAACAGGAACGGACCGTAAGGACTACATGTCAGGTTTGTTGGCATTAGACACAAGATCAAATAACTGGTAATACCATGGTACATCAGGTCAAGCCAGGTAATGTATACAGGTGTCATGTCATGTCAAGAGTGTACGGTACCATGTCATATCAAATAGGAAGTGCAACATGTCATGTCAGGAAGCACAAATAATATGTGAGTGCTCACAAATCAACTAATATAAACATGGTTATAAATAAACAAGCATGGAATCATCAGAACAATAAACTGGAACATGATATGCAAATAGGTACAGATTGAACTACTAGGATGCACGGTTATCAGTTTGGGTTTAAGGGATAGTTTTAACATTTCTTAACTATAGTTTAACAATCTGGATGATAAAAAAAAGGTTAATATGCATTAAATAATCTAAAGATGCAGTGGACGATAAATCAGGTTAGACGTACGCGAACGGTCGTCCGACAGGTATAAAGTATAAAGAGGGGTATGTGGGTCATGCCAGTAATTGTTACAAGATTTAAATATGAATGCGCATACTACGCATAACAGAACTAAAAGCAAACTGGTATGTTTCGAGCCATGATTATAAAATGATATAATGGAACGTCGACATGTTAAAGAAAATGGGATTCTAGTATTAAATGGATCTACAGATCCACCGTGCACTCTAATAGGCACAAATTAATTTAAATAGCATGTGTATTAGTTTAAATAGCATGTAGCAAGATTAACTTGCCTGGACGGATCAAGAAACGGGTGCACAGAACGGATCCCAGCAACGCACGATGGGGGTCACACGGGTCAGGTACGCTTATTTGGTCGTCGGGATGTCGACGTCGTCACGGCTCCGGTGACCTCATGGACGACGGTCACGAAAACAACACGACGGAGCAAGATCCAAGCTTGATGGCTATACACGAGTTTGAGTTAAGGGAAGTTCGACTGTCTAATAGTTATTGCTTAGTTTGAGTATCCAACCATCAATATCATCACAAGATTCCAATTCCAAGGAGCCCCTTGCACTTTCACAACATGACTCACAGAAACAATCTCATCCTGAAGAAGCCCCACACAGAAAAGACCTTGCTGAGCATCAAGATCAAGCCTCTAGGCTCCAGCTGATCCCTATCCAAAAACAAGAGGATGCCGACATAAAATCGAGCCCCACCGACCACAAGACGATGGCGACGAGGTACAGTTGCCAAGGAGGTCTCCGGCGCGGCCGGAAGTGTTGATGTTGCATTCGGAGAAAGTGGGTGTAAGGGTTTACGGGGAAGTCGTCGGGTGAAGGGACGGATAGGTGTGGAGGTGGTCGAGGGGAGAGATCGATAAGAGTGGTCGGCGGTGAGGTCGACGAGTTAGTTATATGTATGCCCTAGAGGCAATTACTGTACATAGGATGTATATTGTAGTGGATGCTTGGACATATATAGGGAGGACTTTCTTGCTCGACATGATAGTATGCTATCTGGTTGATCTTTACCTTAACGTATACACTGATTGTCTCTCTGTTACATGTTGGTAAAGCCCTTAGGATGTGTGCTTGACTACCTGGACTATGATGCGGATCATACTAGTGGGGACATGGTAGTCCATAAGTACATCCTTCAAGGTCCCTAGTCGTGGGTGTATCGAGACGGGGCATCGATATACCAGAGTAGACTAGCATATACCTTCTCGACCCATACAGATGGGCGATGGATGATCCCATATCCATTGGTGTTTGACATCAGAGATGATATACGGGTGCTCAGTGGAGACTGGATACACTGGACGGACTCACCGAGAACTCCCAGATGGTATTATACCTTACGTCAGATGGCAGTTCTCTGGTGACACTGGTACAGAGTAGTCTGTTGACCCGAGATCGTCATAGAGTCTTGTGTGGTCCCCACTGTGCTTTGATTTCCACCTTACCACGTCCAAGAGGGCGTGCAAAACGGTGGTTTTTGGGTACAGTCCCGAATCACATGGAGGCAATGAGCGATAGGAGGGGATTCGTCTCTCCCGGTATAGGGAGTTGATGTTGCGCTGTGTTCGATTGGCTATAACCGGAAATCCCTGGCCAGGGTTGCTGAGATATACTGGTAAGTGTTACCAGTAGTTTCTCGAACTGTTATAGACCTCATATCGACACGACTTATCAAGCTATTGGGGTCTGACGTTTACCACCCCTAGGCGAGATATGCGACATATCAGACGACGAGACCGGACTGTACGGTAGTGTTACTGGTTGGATTCACTGGAGTGTGAGTGGGCTTGCTCGTCGATCTTCTGATCGCTCAATACCCGGGTGGCCGTTACGTTTAGCAGACCGCTTGCGGCTTGTGGGTGTTTGATATGATCATCACCTGCTGCCGGCGTATTGACGAGTCTTTAGAGTCCTACACAGAGGTTTCCTGGCTCAAGCGAAACGAAATAGGAGCGCATATGAGATATGTGCGGGACCGAGAATAATACGTGTATGTGATACCGTATTCCATTCTCGCGATGAATGTGTCGAATGGTTGTATGCGATATAACCTAGTTATCGAATCAAGGATTGATTCGATAAACCGATACATTGGATATTAGTCGGTCATATGCGATATGACCGGATCGTTAAATCAAGTGTTGATTTAATGATTTAATGCATAATTATATATTTGATATATTACTCTGCATTAACTAGTATTGGTTCACTTTAAATGGTATTTCTCACTTGAATTGTGCAAGTTGTATATGTGATATACTTTTGTGCACATGTTTGTATCATGTTTGATGATACATGCTTATTTGGTTAAGTGTATAGAATTAAACCATGGTTAACTTGATGATTAGGGTTTTGCTTTTTCATTTAATTATTTGTTTATTCATTTTGGATATTAATAAAAGCATAAAAAGAAAAGCAAAATGGTTTCTTTATTTTATTTTCTTTCATGAAGCTTATTGAAGCTTCATGAAGCTTTGACCAAGTGACCATATTGTCTTGTTCTTTTAACCCTAACCATTCTTATAACCTTAGTTAGTTCTCTACACTTGACCATGGTTTATTATATGATAAGTATTATTTTCTTTTAACTTATCATATCATCTTCTTCTTCTTCATCTTCTTCTTCCATGAAGAAAGCTTGCCTCATCAATGGCAAGTGAAGAAATCAAGTGAGAAATCCAATTCTAAAGTCTACCCACTTCCTATTTCTACATCCTCTACCTCTTGCCAAGTAGTAGAGTGTGTTTTCTTCACAAGTTTCTTGACTTGGTGATGTTGGAGCTTGATCTAGTGATACCTCGACGTAGATCATCTTCGGCATCGTAGTCGACGACCTAGCCCGGTCTTTTCTCCGATGAAACCACCGTGAGAGCCATGGTTCGATTTGGACAGCGGAGAGGACTTCATCACGGAGCTATAGAGGTAGAGAAACGGATCTACAAAGGTTGTATTTTCGTTCTTGTAGTTAAGTGTTAACTAGTTTCATTTTATCGCCTAAATATCTAGCCAACGATCCGTAGACTAGGGTTTCTCGGCACCATAATTTTTGAAATTGGCATGGTTGATGCCTTGTGAGACCTCTTGAAAGACCTCTTGAGGGTTTCTCGGTTTGTCTTTTGATTGCTTTTAAGAGTTTTTGCTTTGCACAGTGATATATATGATATATCCCGCACCTCATTCGACGAGAAAAGGACCGACGATCCCTTCACCGGGAGTGACTCCTTTAGCAAAACTAGAAAAGCCTCAAAAACACTCCATTTCAAAATTCATTCGATCCTACAACGATATCAAGTTCATTACACAATAGGTTTTCAGAAAAACCTGTCGTAGCCCTCCGTCATTTCAGATAAGTACTAGTTAGTATTCGTGCTGCGGTAGTTTGGCATTCGTCAAGGCGTAGTGTACGGTAGCTAACTAGTATTTATCTGCTTATGCATATGATGCAGATTGGATTAGGGTATTCGTACGGCGTTGTTTGGCATTCGTCAAGGGTCGTGCGGGTGGGTTTAATTCAATCAGGAAATGTACGGGTTGAACTTGACTAGTGGACTATGGGTTGTTTGGCATTCGTCAAGGTCATAGAACACTAGGGGTAAAATATTATCGGGAATTTCAAGTGTTGAAATTTGCAATGAGATTGCATACCTTCTATGAGATAGTTGGATCCCGATACCCGCTGCGAGTAAGAGTTACTCCTGGGAGAGTTTTGCACATTACAATTAGCCGATCAAGTAGGTGTCTAGAAAGGTGTTAACGAGGTTACGCCTCTGGGAAAACGAGGTTTACATTAATTAGGTTCGTGCGAAAGCACGGGGGACCTCCCTCAAAGTACCGACACTGGCCTGGCTGAAAGATTGGCGAACTTGTAGTGTGTAATTAATCCCGGCTAGTCTTTCCTTTTAGGGTTTGAAGGAAGATTTGATAAAAACAGTGGGAGCCATCCTGATTAGATAAAATAAAAACCAATCTATTCTTGCAAGAGCGCACGCTGAGTGTTTTCTTCTCTCTCTCTCCTGGTAGCGACCATATCACGCCTTAATCAAGATAATAATACGGATTATTGACCGAACCCGCTTATTATACTGAGATGGGGAACGTTGGTCCCGCTCCAACTTATAATTGTTATAAGACAGAGCAGGAAATTGGGGATTACCAGAATTCCCGTGCCGCCCAAACGAAGAGAGTGCATGCTGATGCATCATCTTCGGGTGTGTTCATTATACAGAACTGTTTCTCAGTATCCTCCGCATCCTTGGTATATGATACCGGATCAGGATCCAAGATATGTAATCTGTTACATAGGGCTACAAAAGAGTAGAAAAACTGAGAACGGGTGATAAGTTTCATGAGACAGAAAACGGGGCAAGTGTTGCAGCCAAGTCTGTTGGTCACTGTCACCCTGTATTACCAATACATTGATTCTGAACAAATGCTATTAGATACCGAACCTGATATACAAAATCATATCAGTCTCTTTAGTGGTAAAGAAATGATAAAATTCTGTATTGTTGGATAATGTTTTGAACATTTCCTATATCAAAAGTTGATCGGTTCAGGCACGTTATCTAAAAGCATTGATGTTCTAAATCAAACTACAGTTCCTAGTATACAGAACACACACAAGAGGAAGAGTTCAGAAATGAACGGATCCTTCTTGAGGCATTGTAGACTAGGTCATATCAATGCGACCCGACTGGCTGAAGTTACATTTAGATGCATATTTAAATCAGTTTGAATTTACATCTTGTGAAAACTTGCCAGTCATGTCACAGAGATAAGATGACCACAGCTCTGTTTATTGGAAACAGAGAAAGAGTTAGTGAACTCTTGGGATGATACATGTTGATGTATGTAGGTCCCCTGTCTACACATACCAAGACAGGTTCTTTGTACTTCATTAAATTCTCTGATGATCTTTCGAGATTCAGACCTATGTTCCTGTTGAAACACAAGTCTGAACCTTTTGAGATATTCACAAAATATAAGTTAGAAGTAGAGAACCAAAATACGGGTATAAGTATTATGTCCTTTGATGTGATCAAGGAGGAGAATACTTGAGCACGGAAATCCTGGTCTATTCTAAAGGAGAATGAGATTATCTCTCGGCATTACTCCTCTGAAAACAACACAGCACAACGTTGTATCGGGGCGGAGCAATCACACCCTATATGATAAGGTGTGCTCTATGATGAGTACTACTGAGTTACCTATTTCCTTTTTGGGTGTTATGCACTTGAGAAGTTGCATACCTATTGAATAGGGTTTCAATCAAATCAGTAGCCTACCACTTCATATGTGATATGGAAAGGGAAGAGCTCATCTCTTAAGTCAGTTAAGATTTGGGGTTGTCCGGCCTATGTCTAAAAGCAAAATCCGGACAAGCTCGAGGCAAATACTGTTATGTAGAACTGGAATCGTTCCAGCTGTACAAACTACAGATGATGATTTGATAGAACCAAAGGATTCAATAGTAACCAAGGAACCTCAGCCTCTCCGCCGATCTAGCAGGGTTCCTCACCCACCTGAGAGATACTTCAGTTTCTCTATGACAGTGGGAGAGAGGATTGCGTCATGAGATGATGACCCAACTAGTTTCGAGCTGGCCATCAAGAGTGGGACTCTGTAAGAATGGCTGGATGCTTAGCGATCTGAGATGGAATCCTTATACACCAACAAAGTATGGACTTTAGTTGATATATCTGAAGGGTTAAATCCCCATCAGGAGCAAGTATATCTTGAGAAGATTACTTGGTGTACATGGAAAAGTTGAGACTTTCAAAGCTAAACTTATTAAAGGTTTGCATCATTGACCAGGTGTGGATCATGATGAAAACTTTTCTAAGGATCTATGCTTAAGTCCATCCAGATCCTACTTGCCACGGCTACATACCATGACTACGATATCTGATGGTTGGGTGCCATGACTCCTTTTCTAAATAATGATTTAGAAGAGAAGGTCTATAAGAACACAGCCAGAGGGCTTCGTAGAAAGTGGGAGCAGCGGAAACGTGAACAAGATGCTTTATAGGATAAAGCAGACATCGCGGAGTTGGAACGTCTGTTTTGATGTAGTAGTCAAAGAGTTTGACATCGTCAAAATGGTAGATGAACCTTGTATAAACAAAAAGGTAGTAGGGAGTATGGTGGTGATCCTCGTAGAGTACGTGGATGACATACTCTTGATAAGAAAGGAGTTTCCTATGCTACGCTCGGTCAATCTCCGCTTATCACAATGATTCTCCATATAGGATCAAACTGATACCTCCTATATCCTGGTTTTTGGATCTATGAGATAGATCTAATTGGATGTTAGGACACTCACTAGTAGTAGTGAGATGGTATCAATCGATCCTGGGGAGAATCACTGGAAGTGTTCCAGAGTGATAAAGACGACTGAATGTCAGTCGCAGGCATTGTCTTTACCCTTAGTAAAGGGACGGTATGTTGGAAGAGTTCCAAGCTAGATACCGTGACATACTAGACGATAAAGGTTGGATACATCGCTACTTAAGATGCTACCAAAGAGGATGTTTGGGTGTATATTAGTTCATGAGATGAACTACGTTCCTACCATTGTGAGACAATGGAGTTGTGGCTTATGCCAAGGAACGCCGGTCCCATCAGTGATCCAGACTTATTCTAAGGCAGTATCACCTGATCATGGAGATGGTTGATCTCCAGGGTGATCGAGGCAAGGAGAGCAGACTTAGAGGATAACGCAGCGGATCCACTCACGAAGGCCTATTCCTAGAGAGAGACTTTTATGGGATGGTTGAGTATGAGATACTGCAACCACTGCTACAGATGGCCCTAGTGCAAGTGGGAGATTGTTAGTTATATGTATGCCCTAGAGGCAATTACTGTACATAGGATGTATATTGTAGTGGATGCTTGGACATATATAGGGAGGACTTTCTTGCTCGACATGATAGTATGCTATCTGGTT
This sequence comes from Agapanthus africanus, assembly GCA_030015575.1. Lineage (NCBI taxonomy): Eukaryota > Viridiplantae > Streptophyta > Magnoliopsida > Asparagales > Amaryllidaceae > Agapanthus > Agapanthus africanus. Next base: position 241,000,819 of record JASDDO010000031.1, read on the forward strand.
GATCTTTACCTTAACGTATACACTGATTGTCTCTCTGTTACATGTTGGTAAAGCCCTTAGGATGTGTTCTTGACTACCTGGACTATGATGCGGATCATACTAGTGGGGACATGGTAGTCCATAAGTACATCCTTCAAGGTCCCTAGTCGTGGGTGTATCGAGACGGGGCATCGATATACCAGAGTAGACTAGCATATACCTTCTCGACCCATACAGATGGGCGATGGATGATCCCATATCCATTGGTGTTTGACATCAGAGATGATATACGGGTGCTCAGTGAAGACTGGATACACTGTACGGACTCGCCGAGAACTCCCAGATGGTATTATACCTTACGTCAGATGGCAGTTCTTTGGTGACACTGGTACAGAGTAGTCTGTTGACCCGAGATCGTCATAGAGTCTTGTGTGGTCCCCACTGTGCTTTGATTTCCACCTTACCACGTCCAAGAGGGCGTGCAAAACGGTGGTTTTTGGGTACAGTCCCGAATCACATGGAGGCAATGAGCGATAGGAGGGGATTCGTCTCTCCCGGTATAGGGAGTTGATGTTGCGCTGTGTTCGATTGGCTATAACCGGAAATCCCTGGCCAGGGTTGCTGAGATATACTGGTAAGTGTTACCAGTAGTTTCTCGAACTGTTATAGACCTCATATCGACACGACTTATCGAGCTATTGGGGTCTGACGTTTACCACCCCTAGGCGAGATATGCGACATATCAGACAACGAGACCGGACTGTACGGTAGTGTTACTGGTTGGATTCACTGGAGTGTGAGCGGGCTTGCTCGTCGATCTTCTGATCGCTCAATACCCGGGTGGCCGTTACGTTTAGCAGACCGCTTGCGGCTTGTGGGTGTTTGATATGATCATCACCTGCTGCCGGCGTATTGACGAGTCTTTAGAGTCCTACACAGAGGTTTCCTGGCTCAAGCGAAACGAAATAGGAGCGCATATGAGATATGTGCGGGACCGAGAATAATACGTGTATGTGATACCGTATTCCATTCTCGCGATGAATGTGTCGAATGGTTGTATGCGATATAACCTAGTTATCGAATCAAGGATTGATTCGATAAACCGATACATTGGATATTAGTCGGTCATATGCGATATGACCGGATCGTTAAATCAAGTGTTGATTTAATGATTTAATGCATAATTATATATTTGATATATTACTCTGCATTAACTAGTATTGGTTCACTTTAAATGGTATTTCTCACTTGAATTGTGCAAGTTGTATATGTGATATACTTTTGTGCACATGTTTGTATCATGTTTGATGATACATGCTTATTTGGTTAAGTGTATAGAATTAAACCATGGTTAACTTGATGATTAGGGTTTTGCTTTTTCATTTAATTATTTGTTTATTCATTTTGGATATTAATAAAAGCATAAAAAGAAAAGCAAAATGGTTTCTTTATTTTATTTTCTTTCATGAAGCTTATTGAAGCTTCATGAAGCTTTGACCAAGTGACCATTTTGTCTTGTTCTTTTAACCCTAACCATTCTTATAACCTTAGTTAGTTCTCTACACTTGACCATGGTTTATTATATGATAAGTATTATTTTCTTTTAACTTATCATATCATCTTCTTCTTCTTCATCTTCTTCTTCCATGAAGAAAGCTTGCCTCATCAATGGCAAGTGAAGAAATCAAGTGAGAAATCCAATTCTAAAGTCTACCCACTTCCTATTTCTACATCCTCTACCTCTTGCCAAGTAGTAGAGTGTGTTTTCTTCACAAGTTTCTTGACTTGGTGAAGTTGGAGCTTGATCTAGTGATACCTCGACGTAGATCATCTTCGGCATCGTAGTCGACGACCTAGCCCGGTCTTTTCTCCGATGAAACCACCGTGAGAGCCATGGTTCGATTTGGACAGCGGAGAGGACTTCATCACGGAGCTATGGAGGTGGAGAAACGGATCTACAAAAGTTGTATTTCCGTTCTTATAGTTAAGTGTTAACTAGTTTCATTTTATCGCCTAAATATCTAGCCAACGATCCGTAGACTAGGGTTTCTCGGCACCGTAATTTTTAAAATTGGCATGGTTGATGCCTTGTGAGACCTCTTGAGAGTGCCTAGGAACCCTGCAGTCGACGAGGTGGAGGCAGGGATCACCGGCGAGGAGGGTGTGCGCAGGTTCAGGGAAGGAGGTCGTCGAGGAGTGTAGGGAAGGTAAGGTTGAGGTCGGGGAGAGGGAGATGGGATCAGACGAGGGTGGTAACGAGAACGGTGGCGAAGGCGGGGTTGCCGGCGACGAGGGTGACGGCGAGGAGAGGTTGGAGAAGATGGGTTTTCTGTGGGTTCTTGGTGATGGGTTTTTCGGGCTGCAGATGTGGGTGATGGTGGCGTCGGGGTTGGAGAGGGGTGAGGAAGACGAGTGGAGGCCGACGAGGAAGTGGGGTCGCCGGCAGTGGAGGCGATGGATTGGAGGTTCTGTGGGTTGAGGTCTCGGTGTGCAAGGGGAAGCTCTGGTCGTTTGGGGGGTGAAGAGATGGCGGTGGTGGTGTCAGGAGGTTGAGAGAAAGAGAGGTGGGGAAAGTGCAGAGATGACGACGAAGTGGGTTCGTCGGCAGTGGAAGATGCAGGCGAAAGGAGAGATGGGTTCTGTTTCGCCGTTGGGGTAAGGACGAGGGGGAGAGAAGAACTGAAGGAGGCGAGAAAGGAGAGGGAGACGAGCGAGGTTGAAGACGAGGCTGCGGTGGCGGCGACTGCGAAGCGCGGCGACGGCGAGGGTAGGATTTTCTCGTGGCCGCTGGGTTAACAAAGGAGAAGATGACGAGGACGAAGAAGGGAGGTGACCGTAGTGGGAGGCGGTGACCAGAATCGAGGAAGGAACAGTAATCGCGAGAAGAGAGAGAGGGTGCGATAGGAGAGAGAAAGAGAAGGGAGAGAGAGAGAGTGCGCTCGGGGAGAGAGAATGAGAAGGAGAGGGAGAGAGATAGAAGAAGAAAAAGAAGAGAGAGGGAGGAAAGTGAGTGCTCGCGGGGGGGCCAGGGGTTAGAGAGAGAGATTGTGATTGGTGGAAGGAGATTTTTAGAGGAAAGATTTGGGGGGGAGAGAGACGAGAGAGAGAATGGTGGGGCCAGTGCAACTATTTAGAGAATTTGATTGGCTGGGGAAAAATTCGATAAAGCAATGTATAAAAGATTTTAAACCTCAAGATTTACTCAGTTACGAATTCACTAACAGAAAATCTTCAAGAAATAAATCAAATAAAAATAATTAACTTGAATTTAAGCGGACTACAAAAATATACCAGAAACACGCCCGGGTCGGGTCCAAAATTTTGAATTTGAAATAAGAAAATTACTAGCCAGCTTCAAAATTTAAAATGAAAGATTTTACGAAAGAAATGTATACCCCCCAGAGCGGACGTACGTACGTGCGCGTAGTCGTCCAAGCATGTCCGTTTCATTGAACGGGACGAGAACACGATACAAGGACGCTACCACAGGGTTAGGGGTATCATGCAGTCCATGAAATGCAATTTTAATTTATTTTACATGATTTAAACTGTTATATGCAAAAGATGTGTTACAAGACAAATACCAGTACATACTAAATTATGAAATGCACTAGTCCATGCAACAAGTCAAGGTAACCTATAAATGAGGGTTACACAGGTTCAAGCAAGCGGGTCGGGTCGAATGCCCAGTAATATGTAGAAATACCATTCGCACCCAAACACGCCAAATCAAGAAAAACCACGGATAAGTAAATATGGAACTGGAATTGGTATAAGTGAACTCGGGTGTTACAAATATCCAAAGTAAAAACAAACTTAGTGGACTTAGTCAATGCATCCACAAGCTTCCACAAGCTTCATGCATTTTTCTAATCTTTCACTAATTTTGTAATTACTTTAAATATTAAACCCAACATAACAAATAGCATGGTGTAAGTCTCATACACCCATGAATGTTGTATCAACAACCATGATACAAAAAGAAAACACATTTTAATATATATCACATATATATTAAAGTTATGCACATGTGAGAAAAATCCTTAAGTGAACAAATGTTAGTTAATTTAAATTAGTATATCATATATACAATTATACACTAAATTATTAAATCAATACTTGACTTAATAATCCGGTCATATCTCATATAACCGACTAATATCCAATGTATCGACTTATCGAATCAACACTTGATTCGATAACCCGGCTATATCACATATAACCGACCGATACAAAAAGTCATGAGAATAGAATACGGTATCACATACACGCATTATTCTCGGTCCCGCACATATCATATACGTGTTCCTATTTCGTTTTGCCTGAGCCAGTAAAAGCTCTATGTAGGACTCTAAAGACTCGTCAACACCCCGGCAGTAGGTGATGATCACATCAAGCACCCACAAGCCGTCAGCGGTACTAGTTGGACGTAACGGCTACACGGGCATTGAGCGATCAGAAGATCAGCAAGCAAGCCCGCTCCAACTCCTGTAAAAGCCTAACGGTAACACTTGCCGTACAGCCCGGTCTCCTCGTCTGATATGTCGCATATCAAGTCTAGGGGTGGTAAACGTCAGACCCCAATAACCGATAAGTCGTGCCGATGTGAGGCTCATAGCGAGTCGAGAAACTACTGGTAACACTTACCAGTAAATCTCTAAATCAGCCCTGGCCAGGGACTTCCCTGTTATGGCCAATCGAGCACAGCGCAACATCAACCCCCAATACCGGGAGAGACGAAACCCCTCCTATCGCTCATTGCCTCCATGTGACTCGGGACTGTACCCAAAAACCACCGTTTTGCACGCCCTCTTGGACGTGGTAAGGTGGAAATCAAAGCACAGTAGGAATAACACAAGACTCTATGACGATCTCGGGTCTACAGACTGACCTGCACAAGTGTCACAAGAGAATTGTCATCTGACGTGAGGTATAATACCATCTGGGAGTTCTCAGCGAGTCCGTCCAGTGTACCCAGTCTTCACTGAGCACCCGTATACCATCTTTGATGTCAAACACCAATGGATATGGGATCATCTGTCGCTCATCTCATGGGTCGAGAAGCGTATACACTAGTCTACTCTGGTATATCGATGCCCTATCTCAATACACCTACGACTAGGAACATTAAAGGATGTACTTATGGACTACCATGGCCCCACTAGTATGATCTGCATCATAGTCCTGGTAGTCAAGTACACATCCTAAGGGCTTTACCAACACGTAACTATAAGACAGTATCAAGAGACAAATATACATGTTAAGATAAAGAGCAACCAGATAGCATACTATCATATCGAGCAAGAAAGTCCTCTCTATATATGTCCAAGCATCCAATATAATATACATCATTTGTACAATACTGGCCTCTAGGGCATACATACAACTAACAATACATTGATAGTAAAAGTGTGATAACATATAAAAAGTAAAACTGTAATATAACATATATGTAATTTTAACTTATACAGATGGGGATTCAAACCTAGGTCTATTAACTAATCTAAAGGCATTGAGTGCTCTAACCAAGAATCCATGTTAGGGAATCGTAATGTTTAAAAAGAAAATTTATATATAGAAAGCCCCTCTGTCCATAAAAAAACCTTTAGTCATAGGGTATATAATTTTTTTAGGGTTAAAATTCAATGCGGCTGGTCCTTAGCTGGATCCCCCTTTATATGCAATATGAAGGGAGAAATATATCAAGGTGAGATATGTAGCTTATTCAAGCGTCTCTTAAAAATAATATAGAGGCCATCATAAACTGTTCATTGTAATCTCCATGGATATGTAGCTTATTCAAGTGTCTCCTAATAATATAGAGCCACCCCATACTGTACATTGTAATCTACATGGACTAAATCATCATTTGCAAAGAACATATAGAGTTTGATTAGAGCGTTTGTCCCTCTCCCTCCATCCCCTACTCTTTCTCTCTCTTACACACACATTGATCAAGTAGTTTTTGTCTAAATGAATAGGTTTCAATGAAAGAATAGTTGGGACCACTTAATTAATTGGTTAGAGATAATTAAATCATAGCTCTTTTCATGTATGTATTAAAGCATTAAAGTCACACTGAATTATGCCAATCATTCGTGGTTGCTCCATTCTAAGGTAACTTTGATGAGTTATTAACCAACCAAGAACAATCCATGCCATTCATTTGACTACATGCTCTAAAATGTCGATGGTAATTGCTAATGTGAGTTTGATCTCTCTTCATTTTTCTTAAGAAACATGTGCATCCTCTTAATTACCCTTTTCCAAGACTACCGTGACACCTCTTATTGTTCCTGCCTCTCATTGTCTTGTTTGACCAGTGTGTATTTCTCAACATTGACGTATACCCTTTGAATTGATTAATTTAACCAAGGTTAAAAATCTCGGTATCGGTATCATCAGTATTAGCCAATAACCTTTGGGACTGGAATCAACCATCTTAGCCATCCCGGTCTCGGATCGGAATATCGGATTTTACAACTTTTGCCAAAAAAGTTGTTTGACAAAAACAATTTTCATACATTAGTAAATTTTTTAAATATAACTGGAAATAAATTGTGACAAATTCCTAAAAAATGAGTGATGTCTAGAGCAGTTTTAATACTTAGTGAAAATAAGTAAGAGCAGATTTAATACTTCGTGAAAATAAGTATGAACTTTTTGTTATATATTTTCAGTAATTAATGATGTCAAATAGGCCAGAATAAAAAATGGGTGTTGCCTTGAGTAGTTTTAATACTAAATGAAAATAAGTATGAACTTCTTGACATATAGCTTCAGTAATCAATGATGTCAAAAAGACCGGAATAACCTTGAAGGCTAGAACCCATTAACACATTAATAACACCACTGGCCTATTAATAAACTCACATACTCATTAATAAACTAAATATTAAACCCACTAATCAAATGATGAACCTAATAATAATTTCTAATCAGGCAATATCGGCGCTGGAACTCGAATCATTTTTGGATCAGAATCGGTCATCTTGGATTGGAATAGGCTAAGATTTCAAAATATGGTATGAACTATGAAATACAAATGCAACCACTTGATCATCCGATTTAGAGATAATCAAATCATGACCTCACTTAAGATATGTTTTAGGATGTAGATTCCATGACGAACATGGATCATTTTTATGGTTGCCTAACATGTCTCTTTTAAGCCAACACCTCACATTGATTTTCTAAGGTGCCACCTTTGATACACTTCTCACATTCGTTTGTGTCTGTGATCTACAATAACAATAATGTCAAGAATCACTTTTCCCAAAAGCTTCGGCTATTCGTTTTGGGATAAGAAAGTATATCAAAATAACAGAACATTAACACTCTCCATCATGTGGGTCTTAGCGTAAGTTAAGGCCTTTAACGGAGTGGAAACACTAGCTTGTAAGTTTGTAAAGGCTGAATAAATTGGTGGTAATAAATATTTGTTTAACTTGACAATGATGGATTGAACCGGTATTCTAAATGGAGACCGACATCACTAAAATGTCAGTTTTGGGAAGAAAATGACAGCCATGCAAAACAATTTCGGGTAACGATATTTGGTGAATGTCGGTAGACATTCCGTGATTTCGGCCAAAATATCATGATATCAACATTTAGGCCGATATTTACCATTACAATGAATTTTTTTAGAGTGATCGTCTTTTTTGGGTTTTGGGCCTTGTAAATAATTCAGTCCATCCCATTTGGACCAACTTACTTGGTAGAAATATCATTTTATTTCCTCTCCAGCCGTCGTTTCAAGTATGATTTGAACCTACAACTGTTCGCTTAATAGATAACCGCTCTACTACTGAGATATTGAGAAAAATATATATTTAATAAAACTAAATATATGAATCAGTCAAAAAAAATTCAAAAAAAAAACAAGATATATATATATATATATATATATATATATATATATATATATATATATATATATATATATATATATATATATATGACGTTTACATTACAAAAATTTAGAACCCGATATTTGATAATACCATTTGACATTTCACGATATCTAATATCCGCCATCTAATTTTTTTAAACTCATTTAGAACATTGGATTGAACACGGGACTTCTTGAAATCTGATACCATGTTACGAATTAGTTTACTCGATAGCTTAAGCTATTAGGTTGTGGGTGAAACAATGTTATATAACAAATACATTGCTTGTTTTTGTTGTAGCTTGCAAAGGGCATGCAAGTTGATTGGAGGAAGGTTGCAAAAACCCATATGGAAACAGGTTAGCTGAAAAAAAGAAGTTTATTCTATGCTTTCAAATTGTGTGATTTGGAATCTTACGGGTCTTTTAATTTAAAATTTATTAATAATTAATCTTCCTTGATGTGTTGCTAAATAGTTAGTTCAGGCACTCCCTTAATAAATATTAAATACAAACTAAGGTCTTCATTCATGATCTTTTATATAATCTTAAATACATTAGACCATTTGAAAATTGTTGAAGTAATTAGACTATAATTTTTTTAGGTTTTATTTTTCCCTTGTTGTTTAGGCTGAGATCTATATAATTTCTTGTTGGATTCAAGGAAAAGTAAGAAAAGAATGAATGATTATTTATTTCTCTAGTTTTGTCGACAGCGCTCTGTTCTCTGCTACTTTTAGTGTTGAAGAAGGATAAAAAAACACATATGTTTTAGACCATTTTTTCGTTTCTTTTTCTTATTTTTTTATTATCAGGTGTTTTGTTTGCAGAACATTAATTTTCTTTACCTTAAAGAATTTTCTATATTTTTTGGAAAACATTTTATAATTGGGTTTTTTACCCAAATACTTAGCTAATTACTAAACCCTCACAAACTTGATATTTTCTTCATACCCCAAAACCTTTAGGTCGCACTAAAAGCCTCCCGACTATCATGAAAAACATCCTTTTGGAATATTCTTCCAACTCCGTTAAAACATAACGGTATTGACTATTTTAAGATTATTTTGTAATTATTTTTCTTAAATTTAGTTTATTTCATAGTTTAAATGATTCTAATTAATAAAAATCTTCTTCTTCCTCATTTCTTCTATGTTTCTCTCTTCTATTTCTCTTCTATTTCTTCTAGATTTGGTTAAACGTGCCAAGGAGGTCACAGGAGTTAGAGAGGCCGCCAGAGAGGGAGAGGGAGAGGTAGGCGGAGGAGCAGACTGGCGTTGGAGCCGCCGGCGGACTAGACGAGGAGAACGCCAGAGTAGGAGATGGAGGTGGTATAGAGGTTAGGGTTTTGAAGGGAGGAAAGGAAGGAGAGGGCGGTGTTCTAAAAAGCATTCTTAGCGGCCGTCTAAACAGAAGCGGTGCTAGGCCGCTCTGTTCAGCCCTAGGAGGTTTAATTAAGCGGTTTAAGGGTTTAAGCCGCCTAACCCGCTTAAGCGGGCGTCTAAGCAGTTCCAGCTTACTTAATTGGATAAAATTTAGTCATTTTTGAAGTATCATGGATCAGATTTGTTCTTTTTTCACTATATCTGACGTAAACCTAAACTTAATGAAATAAAAGTTGGTGAATTTTGTCTCCTTTTTTGAATAATTTTTGAACTATATAGCTCAAAATCTATTTTTGGCCGACTTTTACTGTTAAAATATCAATATGTTACTGGTTATTATGCTGAAATATCAATATATTTTTGTTTCAACTGCTGAAATTTGAATATGCTGATGTTTTCTATGCTGAAGTGTACTGAAATTTCAATATGTATATATAACAAATATAATTTTAACTAGAATTAAAAAAAAACGTCTAGGCGGTACCCCCACGCTCAACTCCGCCTAGCGCTTTGTACAACCTTGGGAGAGGATGACGATGTTGAGGGAGGACCAGATTGGGATGGAGTTGGAGGGGGTTAGGCTTAAGCTCAAGGGGATCATGGCTGCCAAGGAGAGGGTGATGGATAGGAGTTGGAGAAAGAGTAAAAATCTTTTCTTTTTGGGGAATTTGAGATTCTGGGGTTCTTGATTTTATTAAAGTTTGGGGATTTGGGGAAGAAGAGAGGTGGGGGGGGGGGGGGGGGGTTGGCAGAAATGGCCGAAGAGAATGGTGGGCGGAGAGGATGGAGGCGAGGGCGGCGGCGCTGGAGGGATGAACGAAGTAGGAGTTATGGTTAGAGAATGAGAAGAAAGGAGGATGAAGGAGAGGGTTATTTTTAGATTAAGGTTTAAGCTAATTAAGTATATGACGATTAATCATTCAGTTAAGAATTACAAACTAACAAACTAAATTTGATGGATGAAATCCATTGCAGGAGGTCTTTTAGTGCAACGTAAAGGTTTTGAGAGGGTATGGAGTAAATATCATTAGTAATTAGCAAAGTATTTGGGGGACTTGAGCAAAAATCCCTTTATAATTTTCCCATCAACCCAATTTTGGAACCACTCCTTTAGAATAAATAATATTGGAACATTGATTTTCAATGAAAAAAATGATATTCCCTTTTATTTTCTTGCAAACAAGCAGACCATTTAATTCTTGCGTAAATTAAGAAAGTAATCTTTAATTCCACTCTTGGGACCTATTTACTGTTGGCATATCTTAATTATTGTATTTTAATCTTTTTTTGGTTTGTCTTGTTGATGTAATGATGCTCATAAATTCGTAAACAATATAGGTATTTTCGGATTGTTCGGAACTGCACATTTTTGCTTTTATTGTAAATCGTAACCTCGTTTAATTAGCCTAGAAAGTTTGTTAATAATGCTGGGAATTTGATTTTTTTTTTTTTGTTTTGGTACTTTCTCTTACCAAGTTCTTGAACTTTAATCCTTTTTCTTGTAGCAAATCTGTCATTTGACTCCTTTAAACTCTTTCATAGTCAAGGGGATTTTGGAGGGTCCTTCCATGGTTTCTTGATTAATTATAGCATGTGACCAATAATGAAGCTCGTTTCTTGACAGCTATGAATCATAGACACGGACAGGAATACGGGACACGACAAATTTGTAAAAAGGTCGACACGGGGACACAACTATATTATTATTTTAATATATTAAATTATATATATTAGACAATCTATGGGAATATTCATTAGCATTTCATTTGTTCATTTATGTGTTTTTTTGCATGAAATATTTATCATTAGCAAAAATTTGCCCCATCATTGTCTTCTTCTGTAATGAATTCATGTGTGTTTTGCATTGCTGAAATCCGGCTTTTCTCTCATCGGCTAAAGAGGAAGATGCTAAAGCTAGATGTACATTTTACTTTCATCATTTTGAGTCATAGTGGAGAGTAGCGTCACATTCATGCACGTTTTGTAATGCAACAACAAAGCGTACATTTGCTCAGATGCAGGTCTATGTAGGACCCTACCTGTCGACCAATTGATCCTTCAGGCAAGGGTGACGTAGACGGATATTTTTGTCTGTATAGCATTTTCTTTCTACGAACTGTGTAAATAAGTTATTTCCTGTCATAACTTGTGATCTTCATTTTTTATATTAAAAATTTGCCTTGGTTGCTATATGACCTACTTATTTTCTAATATTTGGACTATTTACTATTTATAAATGCTCAATTCTTCTCCACCAGGCTGACCCCCGTTTTGTTTGGAACCGATGCTTGCTGGAGGAGCTAATTGAGGCAAAGGTTGGTTAGTCCTGAAATGATTATGATTTATGTATACTTTGATCAATTATGTCATCGGAATCTTATTGGTCTTCTTTTGTTACAGCTTGATGCTTTTGTACTTCCTCTGATCCAGGGAAATATCCTCAATCAATCAATAAATTTTCAAAAATGATATTAATCTTCCACATCCTTTTACTTTTGTATCCAGTATCCACATCCATGTCCCTTAATATCTGCCTTTGAATTTGCAGGGATACATCCCCATGCTGTTCTCTTCAAATAATTTGAATTATTTTTGGGGTCAGCAGATATTTTCTCGCATGTTTGAAGCCAGTGACTAATTGTATAACTTAATTCAGGAAGAGAATTACAGCGTTTTCATTAACAAATGCCTAAGCTTTCAGACACTGCAGTTCTGCATTAAAAATTCTCCTGCCAAACTGACATTAATCTCTCGCAGGTGTAATCTACGTTTAGGTATAATCCTTCTTATATGTTCCAGTGATTTTTGGGATGCCTACGATAAATAAACATTGAACCGTGTATCTGATAAGTGTTTCAACTGCTTTAATGTGAGATAATTTTAGGAACAAGAATGTGGAGACGAGGAGCTAATCTTGAAGGTGCCACAGCAAATTTCATTGAAACTGAACAGTTATTGGAGTTTGAAAATCATAGATCCTCAATTTTGCAGGTAATATTATCATAAATTGGTATTCTAATGATCTTAATTGATATCACCAGAAAAAGCCAGAAAAAGTATCATAGAAAGAGCTTTACGGACACTATATTGCTTTTATACCTGTATGAACTAATTCAACTCATTATTTTCCCCATCACAGCCTTCCCAACAAAATGGGGTCGGCTATGAGGCAAAACTCCATCGTGGATTTAACAAAGTACTACAATTGGCTGTTGACCTAGCGTCAAGAATCTCTCAGGAAGTGCAAATTCCAAGGTGAAAAATATGAAAATGAATGGGACCTGTCATGACCATGGGCAAATGATTGGCATCCTCCAAACTCTCCCCGGAGGGTGTTAGTCCCAAGTAATTTAGAATTCATGAATTTCAAAATCAAATGACAATCATTTTGACTCATATCCTCTTCATTTTAAAATACTAGTCATTTGATTTCAAAATCCATATAGAATTTAAAATCCATAATACTAAAGTAAGCGAGTGAGGTCACTCAATGATGACATATAAAAAATCAACGGTGGCTTCCGACGGTCGATTACCGACGGATGTCATCGGGGCGATTGTAAATGGTCGATTGCTGACGGTAGCCATCAGGGCAGTTGCCGATGGTAGATGACGACGATGGTCATTGGGCGGTTGCCAACGGTCGATTGTCGACGGCGTTCATCAGACGGTTGTCGGACGGTCGATTACTAACGACAAGCGTTGAGATGATTTCCAACGGGCAATTGTTGATGGCGGTCACTAAGGCGGATGTCTGCGGTTGATTCTCGACCACGGTCATCAAGGCGGTTGTCGGGGGTCGATTGCCTACGGTGGTCATCAGGGTGGTTGCTGACGGTCGATTGCCGACGACGGTAATCGAGCGATTACCACAGTCATCAGGCAATTGCGGTCATCGAGTGAGTTTGAGAATCAAACTTTTACTCATGTTTCTATTATAATTTTGGATGAATTTGAAAAATCCAATATCAACATTTTAATTAGAACCCTCGACTAACGCTATTTTTAAAATGCTAGTTACAAATGACATGTAACTAATGCTATATTTCAAAATCCATCAAACTCTAGGCATTTGATTTTCATGACTTGGGACTAATACCCCACTAAAGAACAAAGAAAAATATGGAAGTAGGGAAAAGACGATAGTTTTTTATATATATTTTACTTGGAGGCATTTCGAGAATTGAAGATAATGTCTTTACTATAGGGTAATATCTTCAACTCAAAGGAATAGGAAAAGCTAAGAGCAAAACAAATTACCAAAACACTTCCACAGAGAAACTGACAAGATTGGGAACTATAAATATTATGACACTTGATGATTGCCACAGCGATATCATTGCTTGGTCGGAGCCTAGTGATATGGATTGGTCTTGGATAGAGAACATAAATCAATAAAATAGGTCATGTCTAAGTTGGTTAAGGTCGTTTTTTTAAAACAAATGAAATAATAGTTATATGAGGAATTGAAGAAAAATTTGCTCAATTTTCTCGCCTAAGGTGTGCTGTTTAAAATTTTGAATTATTGCCGGTACTTCTTTCCCCCTTTTCATTACGATTTTGATGACATTCCATTGAGCCAAGAAGTGAAGTGTAAGTTATCGCATTTATCACACTAAAAACTATTTCCAAAAGATGTTAGGCACCATTTTGTGCTAATAGTTGTTAATTGAAAAAAATAATGATAAGTCATTCCCTTTATACTTGTTGACTTTGTATAGGCGTAAACTTTTATTTTCCTGATTTTCTAATAGGTTTACAACGCAAAATCTTACATGTGTGGACATTAGCCTCTTTAATTCTGTAAATTTCTTGTCTAAAATTTTAGGTTCGAGGTTCCATTCCTCTTCTGTGGGAGCAGATTGTCGACCTAAGTTACAAACCACGACTGAAGATAATAAGCCATGAAGAAACAGTAAGAATGCTAGTTAGAAGACGAAAAATAAGTTTGGTCATTTATGAAATAATTTGTTGCCAATGAACTATGGAATGCTTGTAGCCCAAGATTGTTGAACGTCATTTCCATGATCTTTTGCAAAGAACGAGGAGACAGTTGCAATTGACCTAACTGATAAAGTAAGTTTCTTATTTATATATGTTCATTTGATGCTGAAGCAGTTCAAATAATTGCCACTCAACCTTCCTTGCACCCAATTCTAGGTTGCCTTATCTTTCCAAGTTATATATACTAGTGTTTTGCATGTGCGATTGCACGCATTTAATAAATTAGATTTTTTAGAGACCAAATCAGTTAATTCGGATAATGGGAACAGTTTCTTTAAAGAGATAGGGTCTAGTTGGAACAATTTTATTAAGAGAAATAAAAAAGAAAATAAATTGCATCCACTAAATTTGGTAGTTGCAGTTATGAAATTTGATTTGATTTTTTTAGAGACCAAATCAATTAATTTAGATAATGGGAACGGTTTCTTTTAAGTATGGAGGAAAAGTATCCTTGTACCTATCTACAAGAATAATGGTGACATTCAAAGTTGCTCAAACTACCGTGGAATAAAACTAATGTGTCACACCATGAAACTTTGGGAGAGGGTGATTGAACACAGGCAAAGGAAGGATATTAAGATAACAGAGAACCAATTTGGGTTCATGCCTGGACGATCGACGACAGAGGCGATTCATTTGCTTCGTCAACTTGTCGAGTGCTTTCGAGAGAGGAGAAGAGATTTGCATATGATATTTATTGATTTAGAAAAAGCGTACGACAAGGTACCTAGAGAGGTATTATGGGGGACAATGATGAAAAAGGGGGTCCCCGTCAAGTATATTGACATAATCAAGGATATGTACGACGGAGTAGTGGCAAATGTCAGAACTTGCGGTGGCTTAACAAGTGATTTTTCGATTACTATTGGTTTACATCAAGGGTCTGCATTAAGTCCTTTCCTGTTTACCATCGTGATGGATGAGCTTACTAGAACTATCCAAGATGAAGTCCCTTGGTGTATGCTATTCGCTGATGATATTGTTCTAGTAAATGAGACGAAAGCAGGGGTTAATGCCAAATTGGAATTATGGAGACAAACATTGGAATCTCGGGGATTCAGATTGAGCAGGTCCAAGACAGCATATATGCACTGCAAATTTAGTAGCCAGAGAAATCAAAACCATATTGGTATAACATTGGAAGGGCAAGAGATATCACCGAGCGACCAGTTTAGATATCTAGGTTCCATCATCCAAAGGAATGGGGAGATCGATAGCGATGTTAATCAAAGGATCCAAGCTGGTTGGTTGAAATGGAGGAGTGCAACAGGGATTTTGTGTGATCGTAACTTTCCGTTAAAATTGAAAGGGAAGTTTTATCGGAGCGCTATTCGGCCTGCCTTATTATATGGTACAGAATGCTGGGCTCCTAAGAAGCATCATACACAGAAGATGCACGTAGCGGAGATGCGCATGCTTCGTTGGATGTGCGGTAACACTAGAAAAGACAAGGTGCGAAATAAGGATATTCGTGCAAAAGTTGGTGTAGCACCCGTGGAGGAGAAGATGCGGGAAAACCGGCTTAGATGGTTTGGTCATGTGCGACGCAGACCTATGGAAGCACCGGTTCGACGAATAGATACTCTCGATATTGGTAATGGCAAAAGGGCAAAAGGGAGACCGAAGAAAACATGGATGGAGGTGATACGAAACGATATGGTTGCCAAAGGACTCAATGAAAGTATATTGTTCGATAGAAGTGAGTGGAGACAGAGGATTCATGTGTTGGACCCGGCGTGATTCTCATGTTGGTTCATGTAGCCTACCCCTTATGCTTGGGATAAAAGGCTCAGTTGTTGTAATGGGAACGGTTTCTTTAAAGATAAGAGTTCTATTAAGAGAAATAAAAAGAAAATAAACTACATCCACTAAATTTGGTAATTGCGATTATGAAATTTGATTTGATTTTTAGAAATTCTTAGTTGATTTCTATTGCAAATAAGAATGACACATCACCAAATTGATTTCAAAATCAGAGACCCCCTTTTGTGCATGGGCCACTAACAAAATCTGGCATGCCCTGCTTCCTAAACTACTGGAACGGAGACGTGGCTAGGTCCGCAACGCATCTATAGTAAGAAGCACACCTTCTCGATATAGACATGCTAAGTGCCTGGCAAGATAATAACATCACAAGAACAATACAAATAATTTTTGAAGGAAAATCCAACATCACTTGTTACATCTAGGTGTTTAACAACCCAAAGGTTACATCAAAGAAAAGCCTTGAACAAGGCTTTTAAGAGAAGAAATAATAACGATTCAAACTCACGTAAGTCTCCTAAAAAAGTGGTAGGGCGAGAAGTGTGCGTGTGTAAAGCAATAATGTGACATAAGGCATGAATAAGTGTACATGTAGGAAAGATGAGCAATTCTAGATGATATTTCATAGCATATCACTTCATATCATATCAAATGTTCATTTTCTAGCTTAGCAAGGGTATTACACATGATTTCAGAGAGTATTCCATTAGTCACACTGAACAAAAAACATGAGGGTTAGCATTCCGTTTACGGTCCGGAACCACAACTATGTCTATAAGAGTTAGGATTTTGTTACTCCTACGGAACCACAACAAGGTGACTCCTAAAATCTTGTTCGCAACCTTTACTAAGCTACCACAGCTAGCTCTCTCTCTCTTTCTCTCTCTCTCTCTCTCTCTCTCGATATATATATATATATATATATATATATATATATATATATATATATAGTTCAACTAGGATTCTATCGAAAAGATTTGGAAACAAATCCTTCCCACTTTTTCACCATTAGATTAATTTTGGGATTTGTGCATTCAATTATGTTATGTTTGGTAATGAATGAAAGCTTTTTATTCATAATTGTTAGCATATATCCCAAAATTAATCTAATAGTGAAAATGTGTGAATGATTTATTTTGAAATCCTTCCGATATGATCCTACTCTCTCTCTCTCTCTCTCTTTCTATATATATATATATATATATATATATATATATATATATAAGCAATAATGTGACATGAGGCATGAATAGGTGTACATGTAGGAAAGATGAGCAATTCTAGATGATATCTCATAGCATAACACAACATATCATATCAAACGTTCAATTTCAAGCTTAGTAGGGCATTGCACATGATTTCAGAGAGTATTCCATTAGTCCCATGGAACAACAAATATGAGGGTTAACATTCCGTTTACAGTCCGGAACCACAACTATATCTATGAGGGTTAGCATTCCGTTACTACCACGGAATCACAACAAGGTGACTCCTGAAATCTTGTTTGCTACCTTTAGTTAGCTAATCACGTATATAACCGGCAATCGTATCCAAGAGTTACCACGATACATGGTACTATGAAGTATGTTATATCAACATGATAATCAAAAACCAAGCATGTACCATAATTATTCTTGCCGGATATCCGTTAATGTAAGATCGCATGATAACAAGCAAGGCAACTCATAACATGATCAGCATATCATGCAAACATGAGTTTCAAGTACAGATAAGTCACAGAAGGCATCACTTTTGGGGGATGATGTCAAAATATGAAATATAGTATTTTCTGTGTAGATATCGACACACTTAAATTTGTCCAGGTCAGGTGTATACAGCTCAGTGTACGTCAAGTTAAAGTCAGCTGCGCGGTGTAATTCAAAAACCGTTTCAGAAAACAGTACCGAAACGGTAATGCATTTTTGGGTGGGTTCAGTTGATTTCCTGAGTAAGTTGTCTGCACGGAAATCATAGGGATTTCTGTCTAGATGAGAATACGCGAAGGGTTTACCCGGTTTGGGTTCCTGAAGTGCCAGTTATGAATTTTGTAGTGTCGCTGCGCTGTATTTCCAGCAATACGGTTGTTACGTTTATGTTGCGGGGAAGCCAAGTTAAGGTTAGTATCATGTGTCGGTGTCTAGAGAGAAAAGATCGGTCTTTTCCTGTAGGTATGAATACAGTCGGGTTTGACATAAATCCGGTCTCGTAAGTGCATGTAAAGGGGGTACTGTTGCTGTCCTAGAGTAATCGGAAAGCATAAGGTATTTTAATGTCATCATTTCGTGTGTTAAAAATGTAGGAAAATTCCCATGATTTTTCTAAAGGTACAAAATATGGTTTACGACTGGAATCAGAAGACAGATCTGAAAAATCCATGTACTTTTTTTTGATAATAAATATCCTTTCACTTTGGAACTCTGTGTATATTTGTTTCTCTTTGAATTGATGCATGAGTGAGCATGTATCTCTTTGTTTGAGACATTCAGGTGTTGTGCTAGGTCAGGATCGAACCTTAATGATACATTTATTTTTATTAAAAATCCTTCTTTTTGAAAAGTCTCAATTTTCCTCTCAAGTCCAACGCAAATCCCAACCATTTGGATTTTGTGCTTTTTGACCTGGTCTTTTCAACCGTATGAGATGTTGGTTTTTGATATTCAAAAACTATTGCATCTCTTTAAAATCCCCCTTAGCCTCACTCTCATTTTTTTTAATCTTCCATCTCACCTTCTCTCCACTAAAATTCTGATGAACTCTAGAGCTTCCAGCCACCACTTGAAGGAGGAGAGCTCGAGTTAGGTAGAAAGTCCCCTAGAGAAACATCGACAAATCGGTTGTTAGACCGGTTTGTATCACGTGTAAACTATGTAAAATGTTCCCTAACATGATAAAAGGAACTCTATAGGATAGCCATTTATTAAAATAACGCGAGGTAATTAGAGGAAGTTCATTTTTTTTTTCTGGACAGCCGTGATTAAAACCTATATAATTTTTGCTGTAGAACTCCTTACCGAGTATTTTTTTTTTATCAAAATGCATCTATACAAGAAGACCTACGTTTCTCGTATAGGAAGTTTTTCCATAAAACAACCCCAGATTTATGTTTTCGGTGTTTTAAGTTGCTGGAAGACCTGACCAGCCTCCGTATTTGAATTTTAATTTTTTTACCAGAAAAGGTTTTCTAAATCACCAAATTGATTTCAAATCCAGAGACCCCCTTTTGAGCATTTGGAAACTGATGTACAGTGTTATGATTTTGTTTCTCCATTTTTTTTTTATTTTCAATGTTTCTCATATCATATGCGAAGAAAAAATGATTGTGTATTGGTTCATGGGTATCATCTATATGTTTGTTACTTTATTATCAGCAATTTTAATTAGTACCGGTATCGAAAATATACTCTGCTGTTTACTTTGTGTGATATATTGGTGTTAATTATATGTATGCCCTAGATGTCATTACTGTACATGAGATGTATATTGTAGTGGATGCTGGGATATATATAGGTAGGAGTTTCTTGCTCGACATGATAGTACGCTATCTGGTTGTTCTTTATCTTAACATGTATACTTTCTGTCTCTCTGTTACATGTTGATAAAGCCCTTAGAATTTATACTCGACTTCCTGGACTATGATATAGATCATACTAGTGGGGCCTGGGTAGTCCATGAGTACATCCTTCAAAGTTCCTAGTCGTGGGAATATCGAGACGGGGCATCGATATTCCAGAGTAGACTAGCGTATATCTTCTTGACCCATGTGATGGGCGATGGATGATCCCATATCTATTGGTGTTTGACATCAGAGATGGTATGCGGGTGCTCAGTGGTGACTGGGTACACTGAACGGACTCGCCGAGAACTCCCAGATGATATTATACCTCACGTCAGATGGCAGTTCTCTGATAACACTGGTACAGCTTAATCTGTTGACCCGAGATCGTCATAGAGTCTTGTGTGTCTCCCACTGTGCTTTGATTTCCACCCTACCACGGCTCTACTGAGTCGTGCAAACAGGTGGTTTTTGGGTACAGTCCCGATTCACATGGAGGCAATGAGCGATAGGAGGGGATTCGTCTCTCCCGGTATTGGGGGTTGATGTTGCGCTATGCTCGACTGGCCATGACTGGAAATCCCTGGCCAGGGTTGCACTGATTTACTGGTAAGTGTTATCAGTAGTTTCATGCTTGTTATGGACCTTATATCGGCATGACTTATCGAGCTACTGGGGTCTGACGTTTACCACCCCTAGGCGAGATATGCGACATATCAGACGAACAGACCGGACTGTGCGGTAAGTGTTACTGGTTGGATTCACAGGAGTGTGAGCAGGCTTGCTCGTTGATCTTCTGATCGCTCAATACCCGGGTGGCCGTTACGTTTAGCAGACCACTTGCGGCTTGTGGGTGTTTGATATGATCATCACCTACTGCCGGCGTATTGACGAGTCTTTAGAGTCCTACACAGGGGTTTCCTGGCTCAAGCGAAACGAAATAGGAGCACATATGAGATATGTGCGGGACCGAGAATAATACCAGTATGTGATACCGTATTCTATTCTCGCGATTTGTATCATTGGACGGTTA
Organism: Agapanthus africanus; assembly: GCA_030015575.1. Classification (NCBI taxonomy): domain Eukaryota; kingdom Viridiplantae; phylum Streptophyta; class Magnoliopsida; order Asparagales; family Amaryllidaceae; genus Agapanthus; species Agapanthus africanus. The sequence continues at coordinate 241,021,430 of JASDDO010000031.1, forward strand.
TATGAGATATAGCCGGGTTACCGAATCAAGTGTTGATTCGATACATTGATACACTAGATATTAGTCGGTTATATGCAATATGACCGGATCGTTAAATCAAGTGTTGATTTAATGATTTAATGTATAATTATATATTTGATATATTACTTTATATTAACTAGTATTGGTTCACTTAAGATTGATTTTCTCACTAGATAGTGCACATTGTTTATATGTGATATATGCAAGTGTACATGTTTGTATCATGCTTGATGATACATACAAGTTGTGTGTATGAGACTTGTATCAAGATTAGGTTTAAGATTAGGGTTATTGTTTTATCAAGAGATTTAACAAAAGAATTAAACTTGGTCAAAGTTATCAAGCTTGAAGAAGCTTGGAGAAACTTTGACAAAGTCCACTCTTTTGTCATTTCTCTTGATATTCTTTAACCTAACCCTTAACCTAATACCTTGGTCAATTCTCTACATGAGTTAAGCATGAGGGCTTAACTCAACCATGGTGCCATAATTAAAAGGATAAGTTTCATTTGGATTTATTATTCTTTATTCTTTCTTCTTCTTCTTCTTCGTCAAGCTCCATCAAAAGCTTGCTAGCTCCAATGGTGTCATGAGAAAAAGTGTGAGAAAAACAATTCTAAAATGAGCCCACTTCCTATTTCATCATCCTCTACTACTTGCCATGTAGTATAGGGTGCTCTCTTCACAAAGTTTTTGACCAAGTGAAGGAATAGCTTGAGTTTGAGTCTCCCCGACGTAGATCATCTTCGGTCTCGAAGTCAACGACCTAGCCCGCTCATTTCTCCGATGAAACCATCGCTAGGGTCCGGAATCCCGATGATCGCAGCGAAGGGACGTCAACACGGAGCTTTAGAAGTGAAGGACCGGATCTACAAATGTTGTAATTCCTTTCACTTAGAAGTAAAGTAGTTTACTAGCTTTTAGTTTCGCCTTACCTCTAGTAAACGATCTTGCATAGAGTTGTTAGGCACATAAAAATTTGATTTTGGCATGGTTGATGCCTTGTAGAACCTCATAAGTGTGCCTAGTAACCCTTCAGTGGTATCAGAGTCTAGCTAGAGCTTTAGGCGAAGTGTAGACGAAGTTAGAAACCCGATCGAACCCCGAAACCCTAATCAAAACCCTTCTCTGTACATTTTTTAAAACTGTGGATTTTTCCAAATTAAAAATGCTCAGAAAATAGAGCAGGGAAATATAAGGTTAACTGTACAAAACGAAGCCCTAACTCTACTGTAGCGCCGCGGAACCGCGGCCTTACCCTGCTTTTGGCGGCGCTTCCGCGGCCATATGTAAAGGTTATGGATTCTTTTTCATACAGTTATGCCCGTATCTGTTTCCTGTTTCTTCTGGGAATTTTTAATCTATACTCAACAGTTGAGTTTTCTAGGTTGTTTTGGGGACTCGATGTTTTGATCGGATTATTTAACTTTGTTTATTTTGTTTTTCTGGGTATTTTAGAATGTATTAAAATGTTCGACCGGATATCAATATCTCACATTTTCCCCTGTCGGAAAATTTCCAAGTGTTGGATTTTTCCGTAATTTAAGAACGTTCTAAGTAGTGCAAGTAACGCGATGGACCCTCTAAAAGACAACAAACCTTAACTCGATTATGTGACCATCTTGAACTGCCTTTTGAACCTTAGGGTTTGGGGCAGTACGGCGTGCCACATGTGAGGCGTTGGTTTGACCCTTCTACGGTTGGACCGTTGGTACTGTGGCATGAAGTGAATGTTTTTTAAACTTATTTCAAGTGTTGAGCTTTTCAGGAAAACTTGGGTGTTTGATTGTTCGATCGGAAAGTTTAACATTGTATATTTATCTAGAATGTGATACAATATTTGGAATCCACAAGAAGTTATGAGATAACTAATTTGAATGTTATAAATCTAGCTGTTTAGTCTCACTTGATCGGTTGCCACGGGATTTTGATGTGATCAAAAGTCCGTCGCAATCACGCTGCGTACGCGGATACTCGCCGGGTAAACTTAATAGATAGCCACGCCCCATAGCCCCGACTAAGTGACTGTAGGAGAACCCCGTCGCCGAAAGCATCCGTTCGGGTGCTCGCGGCAGCGGTGTTCCGCCTTGGTGCACTTCGTCGACGGTATCGGGGGTGCGGCCGTCTACTAAAGTTTGCGACGAGCATTCTTTCAGGATGTCGGGAATCTTGTTGAATTGCCCGACTTGATATTGAAAAGAGTTTTCGATAATGAGACTAAAATGCGGGGTTTGTAATTGTTAGGCATGCGATGTCTAAGGAGGTTGCGGATTCCAACTGTTGTAGTTTTACACTTTCTTTTCTGCGACCGTAAGTGTAATATGTGTTATCGCCGGTTTCGTTGCTATATGTCAACGACAATTGGGATATACATATTTACTTACGTTGATGACATGTGATGTTATGTGTTGCTGGATATGTTATATTAGATCGTCGTGTTTGAATAGCCGGTTTTTTTTATGTGAGATGAGTGTTTTTCATTTTTCATTCATGTAAAAAACTTGTATGTAATATTCTTTTATTGGGGCACTTCCGGGTTGAGGATGATGTCACCATTGTATATTATTTACTTTTCCGCATTAGGATAGACCCAAGGAGGGGAGCACAAGTAACCGGGTTCTAGGGTCCAGTGGGAGACCATCTCGAGGAGTCGAGTCCGGGTCTCCTAACTCTAGAATTGGTAGGGTTACTTGCCACTCTCGTAGGGGTCTAGGGGTGTAGGATTGGCTATTCATCACGACCGTGGAATCCGTGTTTTATACAGGCTCAAAATAAAACACGGACGTCCTAGTATATCCAATATTTCATATGATATTTTCTGCTGCGTTATCTGTGATGTGATCATGTGATATGTTCAGATTGATACTGTATATAGTATATATGATATATTATATAGACGTTGCTTATGTTTTACACCCGCGCTAGCCCTGCCCCGCTCTGCCGTTAGTTACCTAACCTAACGGTGCAGACGGGACATCGAGGCGAATGCGGATGGCATAAGTGTACGTTGTATTTATCAGTGATGTTTAGGTGGACTTAAATGATGGGACATTCATTAATGTGGTTAATGAAAGAAAATAAACCTAAAAGATGTTGTGGAATCGAATTTCAAAAATTAGGTAGCTCTAGTTGCTGCTTTACATAGCGGTGTTCCTTGTAGAACATCCAGCACCTTATCCGATAAGGAAAGAGCCGACGATCCCTTCACCGGGAGTGACCTCTTTAGCAATAATTAGCAGATGCTACAACCTTCGGTTTGTCTTTTAACTGCTTTTCTAGTTATTGCTTTGCATGGTGGTATTGTGAATATCCTGCACCTCATTCGATGAGGAAAGAGCCGAGATCCCTTCACCGGGAGTGACCTCTTTAGCCAAACTAGCAAAAGCCTAAAAAACACTCCATTTGAAAAACCATTTGATTCCTCAACGAGATCAAGTTCAAAGCGTTAAAGGTTTTCTTAAAAACCATCTGCAACCCTCCGTCATTTTAGGAAGTAGAGTACTTAGTATTCGTGCTGGGTTTGTTGACCATAGTCAAGGCACAGTGTACGGTAGCTAAGTGATATCTTCCTACACCGCATATGATGCGATTAGTTAGGACAGTCGCGTGACTTTGTTGACCTTAGTTAAGGGTCATGTGGGTGGGTCTAATTAATCACAAAATGACGGGTATAACTTGACTAGTTCTTATGATTTGTTGACCATAGTTAAGGTCATAAGTGCTAGGGGTAAAAACCTTTATCGGGAGTTTCAAGTGTTGAAATTTGCAATGAGATTGCATACCTTCTATATGATAGTTGGATCCCGATACCCACCGCGAGTAATTGTTACTCCTCGGAGAGTTTTGAACTTTACAATTAGCTGATCAAGTAGGTGTCTAGAAAGGTGTCAACGGGGTTACGCCCCTGGGAAAACGAGGTTTACTTTAATTAGGTCCGTGCGAAAGCACGGGGAACCTCCCTCAAAGTACCGGCACTGGCCTGGCTGAAAAATTGGCGAACTTGTAGAGTGTAATTAATCCCGGCTAGTCTTTCCTTTTAGGGTTTGAAGGAAGATTTGATAAAAACAGTGGGAGCCATCCTGATTAGATAAAATAAATAACCAATCTAATCTTGCAAGAGCGCACGCAGAGTGTTTTCTTCTCTCTCTCTCCAGGTAGCGACCATGTCATGCCTTAATCAAGATAATAATATGGATGTATTGACCGAACCCGCTTGTTATACTGAGCTGGGGAATGTTGGTCCCGCTCCAACTTATAATTGTTATAAGACAGAGCAGGAAATAGGGGAATACCAGGATTTCCATGCCGCCCAAACGAAGAAAGTGCATGACGATGCATCTTCTTCGGGTGTGTTCATTACAAAGAACTGTTTCTCTGTATCCTCTACGTCCTGGGTATTAGATACCGGATCAGGATCCCGCAAATGTAATCTGTTACATGGGCTACAGATAGGTAGAGAACTGAGAATGGGTGAAAAGTTTCATGAGACAGAAAACGGTGCAAGTGTTGCAGCCAAGTCTGTTGGTCACTATCACCCTGTATTACCAAAATACACTGATTCTGAACGAATGTTATTAGATACCGATCCTAATATACAACATCATATCAATCTCTTTATTTACTAAAGAAGGATATAATTTTGTATTGATGGATAATGTTTTGCATATATCCTATATCAAGAGTTGATCGGTTCAGGCACATTATCTAAAAGCATATACATTCTAAATCAGATACATTCTAAATCAGACCACAGTTCTTAACGTACAGAACACACACAAGAGGAAGAGTTCAGAATTGAACGATTCCTTCTTGAGGTATTGTAGACTAGGTCATATCAATGTGACCCGACTAGCTAAAGTTACATTTAGATGCATATTTAAATCAGTTTGAATTTACATCTTATGAAACTTGCCAGTCATGTCACAAAGATTAGATGACCATAGCTCCGTTTACTCGAAACAGAGAAAGAGTTAGTGAACTCTTGGGACTGATACATAGTGATGTATGAAGTTCCCCAGTCTACATATGCCTAGACTGGTTATTTGTACTTCCTTACATTCACTGATGATCTCTCAAGATTCGGACACATGTTCCTGTTGAAACACATGTCTGAAGCTTTTGAGAAATTCAATGAATACAAGTTAGTGTAAGTCCACGTTGCCCACCCCGGTGCTTACGGGGAGGCGGAAAACATAATAAAAATCGGATTTTATCAACTATAGGCAACATGGACTATGCTTTAAGGATCTTTACTAAACAAAAACTTGCTAAAGCTAACTTGAAAGTAGCTAATGTAAGTCCATGCTACCTCTCCCGGTACTTTCGGGAATGCGGAATTTGGTAAAAAACGATTTTTACGGAGGTGGTAACATGGACCTAAAACCCGGATCTTGGTTAAACATCTATCTAACAACCTAACTATGAGTTTCTAGCTACTCGGTTAGGGGGTTATACCTTGCTTGTCTTAAACTCCTTCGTCTTCAAGCTCCGATGGTGGTCCGATAGCTTCTTCTCGTCGTCTCCGTACGCCGAAGATAGATCCACCTGAAAGCTCCAACCTTTAGCTCCTTCTTCGTTCTTTGAAGAAACTAGTTCACTTGGTTTGCTAAACCTAGTGAACTAGAATGAGTAGAGAATAGTTTGTGTGGGATTTTATCTATGGTTCTTGATTCTCAACTCATGAGACAAGAGAACCATAGATTAAAGAGAGGGAGCAAGAGCAAGAGGGTGAGAGCAAATGGAGAGCTCAAGAACAAGAGAGAGAATGAGCAAGAAAGAATGAGGCTCTCTTTTTTCTTTTACCCTCTCATAATCCAAAGTAATGATAACTCATCATATCAAAAAAGTCTTATGTGATGGTTGAAGCAACCATAACCATATCATATCATGCACTCATTTTACACAAATGAGCAAGCAAGTAAAAGTCTTTGCCATGAAATGATGGCTATGGTTATTATGATGGTCAACTAGTCAAGCCTAGTCAACCAGTCAACAAAGTCAACAAAAGTCAACAAGTCAACAAAGTCAACAAAAGTCAACAACCATGTCACCATAATACTTAATTAATATAATAGTTAATCACATATCATATTCTCATTAGGGTTGAGCAAAAAGTCAAATAGTCAACGGTCAACTGTCAACAACCCTAATGAGAATCCGCTGCCTCTGCCTCCCTGTCAACTGTGCATACACACCCGCATCCGCGTTCCGAGGAACACGAATGCAAACTGGATAAATCCAATCCCATAAGGTACACTAGGATCTGGCTTAAACCAAAGCCCGCTAGTGTAAACTGTCCGGACACTGTACGTGCACAAGTGCACGGATGTGACCGAACCCTGTCGCAAAACTATGCAACCTGTCGCAATACCATGCGGCCTCTACTCTTTTGCCTAAAGGCGAAAAGCTTTCTGTGTGGGACTCTAAAGACTCGACACTACGCTGGCAGTGGGTTTAACCACAGACCGCAAGCGGCACTAGCTGTGCGTAACGGTCCCCAGGTAATGCCGACAAGAAGACCGACGAGGCGAAACCCATCTGAACTCCTACTGAGCCTGAGTGTGACATTCTCTGTACAGTCCGGTCTGTTCGTATGATACATCGCATGGCGGGCCTAGGGGGCGGTAAACGTCAGTCCCCCAATAGCGGTACAAGTCGTGCCGGAGCGAAGCCCAAAACACCCTGAGATAACACTGGAAGCCTACCAGTATATCTCGTTTGCCCTGGCCAGGGACTACTCGTGTAATGGCTCTCCTAGACACAGCGCGATGTCAACCCCCAATACCGGGAGAGACGAATCCTGTCTAACCGTCACTACCTCCAAGTGCTTCGGGACTGCACCCAACCACTACCTGTTTGCACGACTCCTTTGAGCCGTGGTAGGGTAGTGATCAAAGTACAGTGGGAACACACTCGAGGCGAAGTGACAGTGTCAAGTCAGCGGACTAAGCTGTACTCATGTCACCTGGGAACTGATAACTGACGATATGCATAATACCAACTAGTCAGTTCCCGACGAGTCCTGTCCAGTGTACCCGTAACCTAACGAGCACCCGCATACTATCTCAAGTACGACGTACTGACGGCTGTGGGACAGACCGTCTCCCACACTGGGATGAGAAGCGCATGCGCTGGTCTACTCCGGAGTATCGATGCCCTGTCTCGATAGTCCTGCGACCAGGGACCTGCATAAGGATGTGCTTATAGATTACCCAGCCCCACTAGTGTGACGGCCATCACATCGCTGGTAATCAAGCAAAGATCCTAAGGGCTCCACTAATGTGTATAGGCGATATACAAAAATAAACACATGTACACATTGAAGTAGAAATAAACCAAGTAGCATACTACTATTTTGAGCAAGATTGTATATACAAGGTGAATATCCCAAGCTTCTATTAAGTAATATACAAACTAGTATGATACAGTAATGGCCTCTAGAGTATATACACTAACAATCTCCCACTTGCACTAAGGCCATGTACTGGCGTATCGAAGACCTATCATCTCGATCAGCCGCTCGAACTGAGTCTGGGGCAAGGCCTTGGTGAATGGATCTGCAGTGTTGTCTTCTGAAGCGACTCTCCGAACCTCGATCTCCTGGCGATCCACGATCTCCCTGATCAGGTGATACCGCCTCAAGATGTGCCTGGATCTCTGATGGGACCTGGGTTCCTTCGCTAAAGCTATAGCCCCGTTGTTGTCGCAATACAGAGGTATTGGATCAACAATGGACGGAACCACCTGAAGTTCTTTCAAGAACTTCCTCATCCAGACAGCTTCTTTTGCGGCATCAGATGCAGCGATGTATTCCGCTTCCATCGTCGAGTCTGCAACGGTTTCTTGTTTGGAACTCTTCCAACACACCGCCCCTCCATTGAGGGTAAAGACAAAACCCGACATGGACTTGGAATCATCCTTGTCACTCTGGAAGCTGGAGTCAGCAAAGGCCTCGATCTGGAGGTCTTTTCCGCCATACACCAAGAACATCTCCTTAGTCCTTCTCAGGTACTTGAGAATGTTCTTTACCGCTATCCAGTGTTTCTCCCCAGGGTTTGACTGATACCGGCTTACCACACTCAGTGCATAAGCTACATCCGGTCTGGTACACAACATCGCATACATTATAGAGCCTACCGCAGAAGCGTAGGGTATAATAGACATGCGATCCCTCTCCAAATCAGTCTTGGGAGACATCTCTTTAGAGAGGGTGATCCTGTGACAAGCCGGTAGGTTACCGTTGGAGCAATGTCCAACGTCCATACCTTGTTGGTGTACATGGACTCCATTTCGGTCCGCATTGCATCCAGCCATTTCACTGAGTCAACGCTCTGAACGGCCTGCTGGAAACTAGTAGGCTCATCATAATCTATGATGCAATCCTCTCTATCCCCGTCTATGAGAAAACCGTAGTATCTCTCGGGCGGATGAGTCTGCCTACTACTCCTGCGGAGCGGCGTAGGAATGTCCTGTTCTTCCGAACCCTCTGGTTCCACTAAACTTTCAGTAATAGTCCGTGGTTCTGGAATTTCTTCCAGTTCTACTGCGCTCCCACTTATTTCCTTTTCTATGAACTGGTGTTCTAGAAAGTGGGCATGACGAGAAACAAGAACTTTTTGTTCCTCTTCGCAGTAGAAGAAATATCCCTTGGAATTCTTTGGATATCCCATAAACTTGCACAGTACTGAGCGTGCCTCGAGCTTGTCCGCATGCTGCTTTTTGACAAAAGCTGGACTTCCCCATGTCTTAATGTGATTAAGATGGGGTCTCTTCCCACACCACATCTCAAATGGCGTAGTAGGCACAGTCTTAGTGGGAACTCGGTTCAAAAGGTATGCGGCTGATTCTAGCGCATATCCCCAGAATGATCGCGGCAACTCAGCGTTACTCATCATGGACCGCACCATATCCAATAGGGTGCGGTTCCGTCTCTCCGATACCCCGTTATGTTGCGGGGTGTATGGAGGAGTAAGCTGAGAGAGAATTCCGTTCTCTTTTAAATAGTCCAGGAACTCGGCACTTAAGTATTCTCCACCTCGATCCGATCTTAGAATCTTAATACTTTTGCCGGTCTGTTTCTCTACTTCATTCTTATACTCCTGGAATTTTCCAAAGGCTTCGGACTTATGTTTCATTAAGAAGACATAACCGTACCTTGAGAAGTCATCCGTAAAAGTAATGAAGTAGGAATGTCCGCTTCGGGCATGTGTAGACATTGGACCGCACGCGTCACTGTGTACGAGTCCCAAGAGCTCGCTCGCTCTTACTCCATGTCCAGTAAACAGAGTCTTTGTCATCTTTCCTTTGAGTCAGGATTGACAAGTGGCATACGACTGATATTCGAACGCATTCAAATACCCTTCTGTATGTAACTTCGTCAACCTTCTCTCATTGATGTGACCCAATCTACAATGCCATAAGAAAGTCTGATTTATTTCTGGAGACTTTCTTTTGTGTGTATTCTGGACATTAAAAATCTGCGGTTGGTTTAACACGTATATACCATTACTCAATGTATCTGACCCAATCAAAACTTGATTAAGGTGAATGTTTACAACATTACTTACAAACGCAAATTCATAACCTTCTTTAGAAACTAAAGATACAGAAATGATATTACAAGTTGCGTTGGGTACAAAAAAGCAATTACGCAAAACCAAAACATGTCCATCTGACATTCCCAGGTGATAGTCCCCCACGGCTTTAGCATCCATGCTAGCTCCGTTCGCAACTCTGAGGGTCATGTCACCTGCCTTCAAAACCCTACGGTTTCTTAACGCCTGCAAAGAATTACAGATATGAGATCCTGATCCGGTATCCAATACCCAGGAAGTAGAGTTTATTGAAAGACAGTTTTCAATAACATACACACTTGAAGCTGAAGCTGCAACCTGCTTCAATTCCTGTGTTCTGGCCTTCCAGGCCCTGCAATCATTCTTCCAGTGTCCTTTCTTATGACAATAGAAGCATTCTTCCTTATCCACAAGCTTTCCCGCCAACTTTGTTGCTTTTGCTTTTCCCTTCGTATCCACTTTACTAACACCGCCCCTTGGTTTGGCGGGGGCTTTCTTCTTCTTTCCCTTGGCTTTCGCCTTGGACCTAGAAGAAGATGATCCTCCTACAAACAAAGTGGATGTTTCCCTACCTTTCTGTAGGGTGCCCTCTGCGCTCCTCAGCATGTTGAGGAGCTCTGAAAGTTCAACCTCTTTTTCTTGTAAGTTGAAGTTCAGTATAAACTGGGCGTAAGTGGAAGGAAGGGACTGGAGAACTATATCCGTATATAGCTCACTCTCCAATGTGATCCCTAGGTCCGCGAGCTCCTCAATGTAGCCGATCATCTTTAGCACGTGCTCGGCTACTGATGATCCGACGGCCATTCTTGTCGAAAATAACTTTTTCGACGCTTCGTATCTTGCGATACGAGATTGCTCTCCATACAGTTCTTTTGTATGAAGCAATATGGATTCCAAGTCCATATTCTCGTGCCTCCTCTGATGTTCGTTGTCCATCGAGGCAAGCACGAGGCACTTGGCCTTCGCGCTATTAATCTCCCAAGTCTTGCGGATTTCCTTATCCGCGACGCTGGAAGTTGGACCAGGGACAGGGGGAGCTTTGGTGGTAAGAAGATACCCCAGCTTGTCGTAAGTGATTGCTATCTTGACATTCCTGAGCCAATCTTTGTAGTTTGGCCCTGTCAGTTTGTTTTTATCTAGGAGTAACTTAAGTCCAGTCATGTTGATTGGTCGCTGCAATTAGGAGAGAGAAGAAGAAACACTCAGCATGATGCTCTTGCAAGTTTAGAGTGGTTTTTAGTTTGTCTAAACAGGATGGCTCCCACTGTTTCTCGAATCCCTCCTCAAACCATAAAGGAAGAATTAGCCGGGATCAATCCCACCGCACAATACTTGCTTAACCGTTCAGCCAGGCCGGTGTCGGTACTTCGAGGGAGGTTTTCCAACGCTTTCGCAAAGTTCCTTAATTATAGAACCTCTTTTCCCTGGGGGCGTAGCCCCGCTAACACCTTTCTAGGCACCTACTAGGTTTATAGCATTGATCGATTAGTGAGAAATTTCCCGAGGAGTAGCATATACTCACAGTAGGATCGGGATCCAAATATCATCGCGTGACGAAACTGAAGGAATCCTACCAGAATCATCACACTCCAAATGGTATGCAAATCTAGCAAGTTTCAGTACTTATGAAACTCCCGATGTGGATTTTTGCCCCATGCTCTTATGACCTTGACTTTGGCCAAAATATCATAAGTCACATGTCAAGTTCTACCTGTCATTATCCAGGTTAATTTGGATCCATCCGTACCTACCCTTGACTTTGGCCAAAATGGCAGTACGACTGTCCCAAACCAACGCATCTATCTATGCTACACATGAACACCCAATAGCTACCAATCACTGTGCCTTGACTTTGGCCAACATACACAGCTTGAATACTAATGACTATTCATGTGAAACGACGGAGGGCTACGAATGGTTTTGGCAAAACCGTGAACGTAGTGAACTTGATTTGGTCGATGGAACGAGATAGCTTTTAAAAGGAGTGGCTCAAGCTCCGTATTTAAAAGTTGGTTTTGAAAAGAACCGAGTGGTTTTTCGAAAGTGTTCCAACGACTTTAACTTGGTTTATTATCTTGCATTAGTTCTTTTAATACGTGATATTCTTGCATTAGGTCTTTTAATGCGTCCCATCATTTAATCCTACCATTGCAGAAAACAACCAAAATATGACGTACGCTTATGCCATTCGCATTCGCCACTGGGCCCCGTCATTACCCGTTAGGTTACTTAACTAACGACAGAGCGGGGGCTGGGCTAGCGCGTCTGTAAAACATAAGCAACGCCTAAATAATATCATATATAGATATACTGCAATGATAAACATTTCAGATCACAGATGAATACATTGGATATACTAGGAATCTGTAATTCGTACGAGCCTGTAACGAAAGACAAATTACACGGTCGCGGTGAATAGCCAATACCCCACCCAAGACCCCTACGGGTGCGGCAAACTACCCGCCAAGTACCCGAAGCGTAGCAACCTCCCTCAACTCCATGAGTAGGCCACTCGACACTTCGGCATACCCGGTAGTTTGTGCACCCCTCCATGGGTCTATCCTAGGAGCAAAAACAGTAAAAAGAAATTATACAATGACGGCTACAACCCCGACCCGGTTGTGCGGCCATACAAATAATTATTACATCAATTTACAAATTTACATGAATTGAAAGAAAAGAAAACTCTCGTCTCACAACCCCCGGCTATTCACCCGCGACAATCCAACATATTCATATACACATTACAGATCACAGATTTGTATAACCCCCACTAATCGACATATAGCGATTAGTAGACGTTCAATACAAATATCACATTACAGAAAAACCCGTTAGCTTAAGTCTTTTAGAAGTTCGATCAAAAATACGGATTTTCGGGACCCCAAAATAAAATTTTCGTTCTGGAAAATCTGGGTTGAAAATACATGTACCAAAATTCCCAAAATACCCCCATATGCACACTGTAGCAAAGAAACACCAGAGAGGCGCCAAGGAGGCCGCGGAACCGCGGCAATAGCAAGCTATTTCCGCGTTTCCGCGGTCGTTTAGGGGAATCACTTGGTGATTTTTCTACAGTAGCAATAAAAAACCCTGAGCCGATTTTAGGTGCTAAAATAATCAACTTTTGAACAGTAAATAAATCGACAGAAACTCGAATTTTTGGGGTTCGTTTTCGGGACATTTTCTTTGATCGATCTTCTAGATACTTGCTAACATGTTAGATAGAGTTTAACTAGGCTCTGATACCACTGTAAGTCCATGCTACCTCTCCCGGTACTTTCGGGAATGCGGAATTTGGTAAAAAACGATTTTTACGGAGGTGGTAACATGGACCTAAAACCCGGATCTTGGTTAAACATCTATCTAACAACCTAACTATGAGTTTCTAGCTACTCGGTTAGGGGGTTATACCTTGCTTGTCTTGAACTCCTTCGTCTTCAAGCTCCGATGGTGGTCCGATGGCTTCTTCTCGTCGTCTCCGTACGCCGAAGATAGATCCACCTGAAAGCTCCAACCTTTAGCTCCTTCTTCTTTCTTTGAAGAAACTAGTTCACTTGGTTTGCTAAACCTAGTGAACTAGAATGAGTAGAGAATAGTTTGTGTGGGATTTTATCTATGGTTCTTGATTCTCAACTCATGAGACAAGAGAACCATAGATTAAAGAGAGGGAGCAAGAGCAAGAGGGTGAGAGCAAATGGAGAGCTCAAGAACAAGAGAGAGAATGAGCAAGAAAGAATGAGGCTCTCTTTTTTCTTTTACCCTCTCATAATCCAAAGTAATGATAACTCATCATATCAAAAAAGTCTTATGTGATGGTTGAAGCAACCATAACCATATCATATCATGCACTCATTTTACACAAATGAGCAAGCAAGTAAAAGTCTTTGCCATGAAATGATGGCTATGGTTATCATGATGGTCAACTAGTCAAGCCTAGTCAACCGGTCAACAAAGTCAACAAAAGTCAACAAGTCAACAAAGTCAACAAAAGTCAACAACCATGCCACCATAATACTTAATTAATATAATAGTTAATCACATATCATATTCTCATTAGGGTTGAGCAAAAAGTCAAATAGTCAACGGTCAACTGTCAACAACCCTAATGAGAATCCGCTGCCTCTGCCTCCCTGTCAACTGTGCATACAAACCCGCATCCGCGTTCCGAGAAACACGAATGCAAACTGGATAAATCCAATCCCATAAGGTACACTAGGATCTGGCTTAAACCAAAGCCCGCTAGTGTAAACTGTCCGGACACTGTACGTGCACAAGTGCACGGATGTGACCGAACCCTGTCGCAAAACTATGCAACCTGTCGCAATACCATGCGGCCTCTACTCTTTTGCCTAAAGGCGAAAAGCTTTCTGTGTGGGACTCTAAAGACTCGACACTACGCTGGCAGTGGGTTTAACCACAGACCACAAGCGGCACTAGCTGTGCGTAACGGTCCCCAGGTAATGCCGACAAGAAGACCGACGAGGCGAAACCCATCTGAACTCCTACTGAGCCTGAGTGTGACATTCTCCGTACAGTCCGGTCTGTTCGTCTGATACATCGCATGGCGGGCCTAAGGGGCGGTAAACGTCAGTCCCCTAATAGCGGTACAAGTCGTGCCGGAGCGAAGCCCAAAACACCCTGAGATAACACTGGAAGCCTACCAGTATATCTCGTTTGCCCTGGCCAGGGACTACTCGTGTAATGGCTCTCCTAGACACAGCACGATGTCAACCCCCAATACCGGGAGAGACGAATCCTGTCTAACCGTCACTGCCTCCAAGTGCTTCGGGACTGCACCCAACCACTACCTGTTTGCACGTCTCCTTTGAGCCGTGGTAGGGTAGTGATCAAAGTACAGTGGGAACACACTCGAGGCGAAGTGACAGTATCAAGTCAGCGGACTAAGCTGTACTCATGTCACCTGGGAACTGATAACTGACGATAGGCATAATACCAACTAGTCAGTTCCCGATGAGTCCTGTCCAGTGTACCCGTAACCTAACGAGCACCCGCATACTATCTCAAGTACGACGTACTGACGGCTGTGGGACAGACCGTCTCCCACACTGGGATGAGAAGCGCATGCGCTGGTCTACTCCGGAGTAACGATGCCCTGTCTCGATAGTCCTGCGACCAGGGACCTGCCTAAGGATGTGCTTATAGATTACCCAGCCCCACTTGTGTGACGGCCATCACATCGCTGGTAATCAAGCAAAGATCCTAAGGGCTCCACTAATGTGTATAGGCGATATACAAAAATAAACACATGTACACATTGAAGTAGAAACAAACCAAGTAGCATACTACTATTTTGAGCAAGATTGTATATACAAGGTGAATATCCCAAGCTTCCATTAAGTAATATACAAACTAGTATGATACAGTAATGGTCTCTAGGGCATATACACTAACAGCTAAGTGGTAGAAAGGTTATACCTTTGGTCTTTAGTCCTTCTCTCCTTGCTCCTAGAAGTAGTGGAAGGAGGTCACCTTGTCGTCTTCTCTCGTCAAAGAAAGATCCACCCGAAAGCCTCAACCTTTGGCTTCAACTCCAAGCTAGGAGTAACTAGGGTGCAAGAAGTGCTAATACTTGAACCCTAGATGAGAGTAGAGAAGATCAAGAGAGGGTTTTTCTCAAGCTCAAGTGTTTCTCAACACATGAGAGGGAGAGAGCTTGAGGGAGAGGAAGAACAAGAGAGAGAAATGAAATGAGATAATGAGAATAATTGAACCATTCTCACAAGTATATGTGTATTATTTTAATTAAATAATTAGCTAGATAATTGTCATGGTTAATCATGATATGACCATTATCATTTCAATTTGTGAGGATCAAAAAGCATCTTCCAAAAGAAATGATGATGGTCAAAGTGTCAACCTAGGTCAACAAGTCAATAAGGTCAAATGGTCAACATCCATAACCATGCACAATTATTTAAACTAATTATCAATTAACTATAACACACACATAAACATTAGGGTTAGTAAAATGACAATAGCCATTAACCCTAATCAAAGTCCTCTCCCTCTATCTCAAACAACTGTGCATACGCACCCGCATTCGTGATCCGAGGAACACGAACACAATGAGAAAAACCAATCTCAAATCATATACTAGGATCCGGCTTAAACCAAAGCCCGCTAGTATAAACTGTTCGGACAGCAAACGTGCACAAGTGCGCGAATGTGAACGAACCCTGTCGCAAAACCATGCGACCTCTACTCATTTTGCCTAAAGGCGAATAACTCTCTCTGTGGGACTCTAAAGACTCGACACTACGCTGGCAGTGGGTTTAACCACAGACCGCAAGCGGCACTAGCTGTACGTAACGGTCCCCAGGTAGATGTCGATAAGAAGACTGACGAGGTGAACCCCATCTGAACTCCTACTGAGCCTGAATGAGACAATCTCCGTACAGTCCGGTATGTTCGTCTGATACATCGCATGGCGGGCCTAGGGGGGCGGTGAACGTCAGTCCCCTAATAGCGGTACAAGTCGTGCCGGAGTGAAGCCCAGAACACCCTGAGATAACACTGGAAACCTACCAGTATATCTCGCTTGCCCTGGCCAGGGACTACTCGTGTAATGGCTCTCCTGGACACAGCGCGATGTCAACCCCCAATACCGGGAGAGACGAATCCTGTCTAACCGTCACTGCCTCCAAGTGCTTCGGGACTGCACCCAAAAACTACCTGTTTGCACGACTCCTTTGAGCCGTGGTAGGGTAGTAATCAAAGTGCAGTGGGAACACACTCGAGGCGAAGTGACAGTGTCAAGTCAGCGGACTAAGCTGTACTCATGTCACCTGGGAACTGATAACTGACGATAGGTATAATACCAACCAACAGTCCCCTACGAGTCCTGTCCAGTGTACTCGTAACCTAACGAGCACCCGTATACTATCTCAAGTACGACGTACCGACGGCTGTGGGACAGACCGTCTCCCACACTGGGATGAGAAGCGCATACGCTAGTCTACTCCGGAGTATCGATGCCCTGTCTCGATAGTCCAACGACTAGGGACCTGTATAAGGATGTGCTTATAGATCACCCAGCTCCCACGAGTGCGAGCGCCATCACAACGCTGGTAATCAAGCAAAGATCCTAAGGGCTCTACTAATATGTATATCAGCAATATGCTAAAAGAAACACATGCACATATTAAAGCAGAGACAAACCAAGTAGCATACTACCATTTCGAGCAAGATTGTATATACAACTGTGAATATCCCAAGCTTCCATCAAGTAATATACAAACTAGTATGATACAGTAATGGCCTCTAGGGCATATACACTAACAATCTCCCACTTGCACTAAGGCCATGTACTGGCGTATCGAAGACCTATCATCTCGATCAGCCGCTCGAACTGAGTCTGGGGCAAGGCCTTTGGTGAATGGATCTGCTGTGTTATCCTCTGATGCAACTCTCCGGACCTCGATCTCCTGGCGATCCACGATCTCCCTGATCAGGTGATACCGCCTCAAGATGTGTCTGGATTTCTGATGGGATCTTGGTTCCTTCGCTAAAGCTATAGCCCTGTTGTTGTCGCAATACAGAGGTATTGGGTCAACAATGGACAGAACCACCTGAAGTTCTCTCAAGAACTTCCTCATCCAGACAGCTTCTTTTGCGGCATCAGATGCAGCGATGTATTCCGCTTCCATCGTCGAGTCTGCAACGGTTTCCTGTTTGGAGCTCTTCCAACACACCGCCCCTCCATTGAGGGTGAAGACAAAACCCGACATGGACTTGGAATCATCCTTGTCACTCTGGAAGCTGGAGTCAGCAAAGGCCTCAATCTGCAGGTCTTTTCCGCCATACACCAAGAACATCTCCTTAGTCCTTCTCAGGTACTTGAGAATGTTCTTTACTGCTATCCAATGTTTCTCCCCTGGGTTTGACTGATACCTGCTTACCACACTCAGTGCATAAGCCACATCCGGTCTGGTACACAACATCGCATACATTATAGAGCCTACCGCAGAAGCGTAGGGTATAATAGACATGCGATCCCTCTCCAAATCATTCTTGGGAGACATCTCTTTGGAGAGGGTGATCCCGTGACAAGCCGGTAGATTACCGCGCTTGGAATCTTCCATGGTGAATCTCTTCAGTATGGTGTCGATGTACCTGGACTGTGAAAGTCTCAATATCCTCTTGGATCTGTCACGGTAGATCCGGATACCCAGAATGTAAGAGGCATCACCCAGGTCTTTCATGGAGAACCTCTGTGACAAGAACCCCTTGAGAGATTGTAGCATAGGAATGTCATTTCCTATTAAGAGAATTTCATCCACGTATAAAATGAGGAATACTACAGTTCTCACTACAAATCTACAATAGATGCATGGTTCATATGGATTTTTGATAAAGCCAAATTCCTTGACCGTCTCATCAAAACAGATGTTCCAACTCCGCGATGCCTGCTTTAGTCCATAAATGGAATTAAGCAACTTGCACACCTTTCCGCTGCTCCCACTCTGAATGAAACCCTCTGGCTGATCCATATAGACACACTCTTCTAAATGACCATTTAGAAAAGCTGTCTTTACGTCCATCTGCCAAATCTCATAATCGTGGAAAGCAGCAATGGCAAGAAGGATCCGAATGGATTTCAGCATAGCTACTGGACAAAAGGTTTCGTCATAGTCCAAACCAGGTCGCTGACGAAAGCCCTTTGCTACCAGTCTAGCTTTATAGGTCTCAACCTGTCCATCTACACCAATCTTCCTTTTGAAGATCCACTTGCATCCTACGGGTTTTACCCCGTCTGGAGCAATGTCCAACGTCCATACTTTGTTGGTGTACATGGACTCCATCTCGGTCCGCATTGCATCCAGCCATTTTACCGAGTCGACGCTCTGAATGGCTTGCTGGAAGCTAGTAGGCTCATCACAATCTATGATGCAATCCTCTCTATCCCCGTCAATGAGAAAACCGTAGTATCTCTCGGGAGGATGAGACTGCCTACTACTCCTGCGGAGTGGCGTGGGAATGTCCTGATCTTTCGAACCCTCTGGTTCAACCAAGCTTTCAGTAATAGCTCGTGGTTCTGGAATTTCTTCCAGTTCTATTGTGCTCCCACTTAATTCTTTTTCTATGAACTGGTGTTCTAGAAAGTGGGCATGGCGAGAAACAAGGACTTTTTGTTCCTCTTCGCAATAGAAGTAATATCCCTTGGAGTTCTTTGGATATCCCACAAACTTGCACTGTACTGAGCATGCCTCGAGCTTGTCCGCATGCTGCTTTTTTACAAAAGCTGGACATCCCCATGTCTTAATATGATTAAGATAGGGTTTCTTCCCACACCACATCTGATATGGTGTAGTAGGCACAGTCTTAGTTGGAACCCGGTTCAAAAGGTATGCAGCTGATTCTAGCGCATATCCCCAAAACGATCGCGGCAACTCAGCGTTACTCATCATGGACCGTACCATATCTAATAGGGTTCGGATCCGTCTCTCCGATACACCGTTATGTTGCGGAGTGTATGGAGGAGTAAGCTGAGAGAGAATTCCATTCTCTTTTAAGTAACCCAGGAACTCGGCACTCAAGTATTCACCACCTCGATCAGATCTCAGTGTCTTTATACTTTTGCCTGTTTGTTTTTCTACTTCATTCTTATATTCCTGGAACTTATCAAAAGTTTCGGATTTATGCTTCATTAAGAAGACATGTCCGAACCTTGAGAAATCATCCGTAAAAGTAATGAAGTAAGAATAACCGCTTCGTGCATGTGTAGACATTGGACCGCACACGTCACTGTGTACGAGTCCCAAGAGCTCGCTCGCTCTTTCTCCGTGTCCAGTGAACGGAGTCTTTGTCATCTTTCCCTTGAGACAGGATTGACAAGTTGCATACGATTGATATTCGAACGAATCCAAATATCCTTCTGTGTGTAACTTAGTCAACCTTCTCTCATTGATGTGACCCAGTCTACAATGCCATAAGAAAGTTTTATTGATTTCTGGAGACTTTCTTTTGTGTGTATTCTGGACATTGAAAATCTGTGGTTGGTTTAATACGTATATACCGTTGTTCAATGTACCTGACCCAATCAAAGCTTGATTAAGGTGAATGTTCACTACATTACTTACAAATGCAAATTCATAACCTTCTTTAGATAATAAAGATACAGAAATGATATTACAGGTTGCATTTGGTACATAATAACAACTACGTAAAACCAAAAAATGTCCATCCGACAATCCCAGGTGATAGTCCCCCACGGCCTCAGCATCCATGCTAGCACCGTTCGCAACTCTGAGGGTCATGTCACCTGCCTTCAAAACTCTACGCTTTCTCAACGCCTGCAAAGAATTACAGATATGAGATCCTGATCCGGTATCCAATACCCAGGAAGTAGAGTTTATCGATAGACAGTTTTCAATAACATACACACCTGAAGCTGAAGCTGCAACTCGCTTCAAATCCTGTGTTCTGGCTCTCCAAGCCTTGCAATCCTGTTTCCAGTGACCACTTTTGTGACAATAGAAGCATTCTTCCTTCCCCACTAGCTTCCCCGCTATCTTTGTTGCTTTACCTTTTTCCTTTGTATCCACTTTACCGACACCTCCTCTTGGTTTGGCGGGGGCTTTCTTCTTCTTACCCTTGGCTTTCGCCTTGGATCTAGAAGAGGAAGATCCTCCTACAAACAAAGCTCCCTACCTTTCTGTAGGGTGCCCTCAGCACTCCTCAACATGTTCAGAAGTTCGGAAAGTTCTACCTCCTTTCCTTGCATGTTGAAATTAAGAATAAACTGGGCGTAAGTGGAAGGAAGGGACTGGAGAATCAAATCAGTATAGAGTTCATTCTCCAACGTGGTCCCAAGGTCCGCGAGCTCCTCAATGTAGCCAATCATCTTAAGCGCGTGTTCCGCTACCGATGATCCGATGGCCAACCTTGCCGAAAATAGCTTCTTCGACACTTCGTATCTTATGATATGAGACTGCTCCCCATACAGTTCTTTTGTATGAAGAAATATGGACTCAAGGTCCATATTCTCGTGCCTCCTCTGATGTTCATTGTCCATCGAGGCTAATACGAGGCATTTGGCCTTCACGCAATCTATCTCCCATGTCTTACGGATTTCCTTATCCACGACGGTGGAGGTGGGACCTGGGACAGGGGGAGCTTTTGTGGTAAGGACATACCCCAACTTGTCATAAGTGATCGCCATCTTGACATTCCTGAGCCAATCTTTGTAGTTTGGCCCCGTCAATATGTTTTTATCTAATAATAACTTAAGTCCGGTCATCTTGAATGGTCGCTGCAATTAGGAGAGAGAAAAGAAACACTTTAGCATGATGCTCTTGCAAGTTTAGAGTGGTTTTTAATTTGTCTAAACTGGATGGCTCCCACTGTCTCTCGAATCCATTCTCAAACCGTAAAGAAAGGATTAGTCAGGATCACTCTCACCATACAATACTTGCTTAACCGTTCAGCCAGGCCAGTGTCGGTACTTCGAGGGAGGTTTTCCAACGCTTTTGCGAAGTTCCTTAATTAAGTAACCTCTTTTCCCTGTGGGCGTAGCCCCGCTAACACCTTTCTAGACACCTACTAGGTTTATAGCATTGATCGTTAAGTGAGAGTATTCCCGAGGAGTAGTATATACTCACAGTAGGATCGGGATCCAAATATCATCGCGTGATAAAACCGAAGGAATCCTACCAGAATTATCACACTCCAAATGGTATGCAAAGCTAGCAAGTTTCAGTACTTATGAAACTCCCGATGTGGATTTTTGCCCCATGCTCTTATGACCTTGACTTTGGCCAAAATATCATAAGTCACATGTCAAGTTCTACCCGTCATTCTCCTGGTTAATTTGGACCCACCCGTACCTACCCTTGACTTTGGCCAAAATGGCAGCACGACTGTCCCAAACCAACGCATCTATCTATGCTGCACATGAATACCCAATAGCTACCAATCAATATGCCTTGACTTTGGCCAAAATACATAGCTTGAATACTTTTTGACCATTCATGTGGAATGACGGAGGGCTACGGATGGTTTTGGCGAAACCGTGAACGTAGTGAACTTGATCTAATCGATGGAACGAGATAGCTTTTAAAAGGAGTGGTTCAAGCTCCGCGTTTAAAAGTTTGGTTTTGAAAAGAACCGAGTGGTTTTCAACGTGTTCCAATCGACTTTTACTTGGTTTATTTTCTTGCATTAGTTCTTTTAATGCATCTCATCATTTAATCCTACCATTGCAGAAAACAACCAAAATATGACGTACGCTTATGCCATTCGCATTCGCCACGGGGCCCCGTCATCACCCGTTAGGTTACTTAACTGAAGACAGAGCGAGGGCTGGGCTAGAGCGGCTGTAAAACATAAGCAACGCCTAAATAGTTATCATATATAAATATATAGCAATGATAGACATTACAGATCACGGATGAATACATTGGATATACTAGGAATCCGTAATCCGTTCGAGCCTGCAACGAAAAGCGGATTACACGGTCGCGGTGAATAGCCAAATCCCCCACCCAAGACCCCTACGGGTGCGGCAAACTACCCGCCAAGTACCCGAAGCGAAGCAACCTCCCTCACCACCGTGAGTAGGCCACTCGGCACTTCGAGCTACCCGGTAGTTTGTGCACCCCCTCCATGGGTCTATCCTAAGAGCATAAACAGTAAAAAGAATTATACAATGATGGAAACAACCCCGACCCGGTTGTGCGGCCAAACAAATAATAATATTACATCAATTTACATATTACAAATGAATGAAAGAAAAGCAACACTCATCTCACATCCATCCCGGCTATTCACCCGCGACAATCCAACCCATTCATATACACATACCAATATCAATCACAGAGATGTATAACCCCGACTAATCGACATATAGCGATTAGCCGACGTTCAATACATGCAAACATCACAGATATAACCTTCATAGTCAAAGTGTATTGAAGTTCGAAAAAAATACGGAATTATAGGCCCCCAAAAAATAAATTTCTATTCTGGAAAATCTGGGCACATATAATATATCTCAAAAATCCTAAAACCAATCCAGAGATACACTGCACCAAAATCGAGGCAGAGAGGAGACAAGACGGCCGCGGTTGCGCGGCAATAGCTTGCTATTGCCGCTGAACCGCGGTTCTTTGGTCAGATCTCTAGCTCGTTTTTGGTGGTTATCTTTAAAAACCCCTGAGACGATTTTAGCTGTATAACAAATTTTGTTTTGACCAGAAATTTTTTTAACAGAAACTAGGGTTTTGAAAGTTTGGTTTTTCGATTTTTTTCGTTTCGAACTTCGACACACTTTACTACCTAGCAAGTTTATGTTTAGTTAGGCTCTGATACCACTGTAAGTCCACATTGCCCACCCCGGTGCTTACGGGGAGGCGGAAAACATAATAAAAATCGGATTTTTATCAACTATAGGAAACATGGACTATGCTTTAAGGATCTTTACTAAACAAAAACTTGCTAAAGCTAACTTGAAAGTAGCTAAGTGGTAGAAAGGTTATACCTTTGGTCTTTAGTCCTTCTCTCCTTGCTCCTAGAAGTAGTGGAAGGAGGTCACCTTGTCGTCTTCTCTCGTCAAAGAAAGATCCACCCGAAAGCCTCAACCTTTGGCTTCAACTCCAAGCTAGGAGTAACTAGGGTGCAAGAAGTGCTAATACTTGAACCCTAGATGAGAGTAGAGAAGATCAAGAGAGGGTTTTTCTCAAGCTCAAGTGTTTCTCAACACATGAGAGGGAGAGAGCTTGAGGGAGAGGAAGAACAAGAGAGAGAAATGAAATGAGATAATGAGAATAATTGAACCATTCTCACAAGTATATGTGTATTATTTTAATTAAATAATTAGCTAGATAATTGTCATGGTTAATCATGATATGACCATTATCATTTCAATTTGTGAGGATCAAAAGGCATCTTCCAAAAGAAATGATGATGGTCAAAGTGTCAACCTAGGTCAACAAGTCAATAAGGTCAAATGGTCAACATCCATAACCATGCACAATTATTTAAACTAATTATCAATTAACTATAACACACACATAAACATTAGGGTTAGTAAAATGACAATAGCCATTAACCCTAATCAAAGTCCTCTCCCTCTATCTCAAACAACTGTGCATACGCACCCGCATTCATGATCCGAGGAACACGAACACAATGAGAAAAACCAATCTCAAATCATATACTAGGATCCGGCTTAAACCAAAGCCCGCTAGTATAAACTGTTCGGACAGCAAACGTGTACAAGTGCGCGAATGTGAACGAACCCTGTCGCAAAACCATGCGACCTCTACTCATTTTGCCTAAAGGCGAATAACTCTCTCTGTGGGACTCTAAAGACTCGACACTACGCTGGCAGTGGGTTTAACCACAGACCGCAAGCGGCACTAGCTGTACGTAACGGTCCCCAGGTAGATGTCGATAAGAAGACTGACGAGGTGAACCCCATCTGAACTCCTTCTGAGCCTGTATGTGACAATCTCCGTACAGTCCGGTCTGTTCGTCTGATACATTGCATGGCAGGCCTAGGGGGGCGGTGAACGTCAGTCCCCTAATAGCGGTACAAGTCGTGCCGGAGTGAAGCCCAGAACACCCTGAGATAACACTGGAAACCTACCAGTATATCTCGCTTGCCCTGGCCAGGGACTACTCGTGTAATTGCTCTCCTGGACACAGCGCGATGTCAACCCCCAATACCGGGAGAGACGAATCCTGTCTAACCGTCACTTCCTCCAAGTGCTTCGGGACTGCACCCAAAAACTACCTGTTTGCACGACTCCTTTGAGCCGTGGTAGGGTAGTAATCAAAGTGCAGTGGGAACACACTTGAGGCGAAGTGACAGTGTCAAGTCAGCAGACTAAGCTGTACTCATGTCACCTGGGAACTAATAACTGACGATAGGTATAATACCAACCAACAGTCCCCTACGAGTCCTGTCCAGTGTACTCGTAACCTAACGAGCACCCGTATACTATCTCAAGTACGACGTACTGACGGCTGTGGGACAGACCGTCTCCCACACTGGGATGAGAAGCGCATACGCTAGTCTACTCCGGAGTATCGATGCCCTGTCTCGATAGTCCAACGACTAGGGACCTGTATAAGGATGTGCTTATAGATCACCCAGCTCCCACGAGTGCGAGCGCCATCACAACGCTGGTAATCAAGCAAAGATCCTAAGGGCTCTACTAATATGTATATCAGCAATATGCTAAAAGAAACACATGCACATATTAAAGCAGAGACAAACCAAGTAGCATACTACCATTTCGAGCAAGATTGTATATACAACTGTGAATATCCCAAGCTTCCATCAAGTAATATACAAACTAGTATGATACAGTAATGGCCTCTAGGGCATATACACTAACAGTTAGAAGTAGAGAACCAAATACAGGTAAAAGTATTATGTCCTTTGATGTGATCAAGGAGAAGAATACTTGAGCACGGAATTCCTGGACTTTTTTAAAAGAGAATAAGATTCTCTCTCAGCATTACTCCTCCGTATACACCTTAGTACGTCAGTGTATCGGGGCGGAGCAATCACACCCTATGTGATATGGTGTGCTCTATGATAAGTACTACTGAGTTTCCTATTTCCTTTTAGGGGTTTTGCACTTGAGAAGATGCATACCTATTGAATTGGGTTCGAATCAAATCAGTGCCTACCACTCCATATAAGAAATGGTGTGGGAAGAACCCATCTCTTAAGCAAGTTAAGATTTGGGGTTGTCCGGCCTATGTCAAAAGCAAAATCCGGACAAGATCGAGGCAATGTCAGTTCTGTAGAACTGGAAGGAGTTCCAGCTATACAAACTACAGTTGATGATTTGATAGAACCAAAGGATTCAATAGTCCCCAACGAACCTCAGCCTCTCCGCCGATCTAGTAGGGTTCCTCATCCGCCTGAGAGATACTTTGGTTTCTCGATAACAGTTGTAGGGTGTTTTTCGTCACCCCGTTGAGATGGGAATACGCACACGCTTGTCAGGCATACTACAGATTCCCCCTGCCTAAGGTAGGCCGGGGTTTAATGATTGTGGGGATCCGAATCTCCGGCAGCCGCGGACTAAGCTGTCGTTAATTACCCCTCGCCTTTGGGGCGAGGGAACCTCCGATTAACGGGTTAAACTGGTCATGCGAACTCAATGTGCAGTGTACGTGTGTTGTGTTTTGCAAGGGGGGTTTGGATATATCGGGAGCCACGCAGAGTTTTTACAGGGGTCCCGCTACCCGGATAGCGGGCTGGGGGTCAAGGGGGCTAGCAGCCCCCTTGCGGGGTGGCGCCCCGTTAGAAATTTTTTTCTAACAGAGACAGTGTCGTGGAGCACGTGTGTGTGCAAATATGTATACATATGTATATGTATATGTATGTACATAAAAAGAGGGGGGAAAGGCATCCAAGGGATGCGTGGGGGCAGCACCTTAGGCGCTGTGCGCCTAGGTGCTGTGCGCTCAGGCGCTAGAGTGCCATGTGTCGGCAGGTGGGATCTCTGCGCTTGAGCGCAAGCGCGCCACGTGTCGGTACGTGGGCGCTTTGCGCTACAGCGCCTGACACTCGAGCGCAAGTGCGCCACGTGTCGGCACGGGAGCGACTTGCGCTTGAGCGCTGGGCGCTAAAGCGCAAGCGCGCCACATGTCGGCACGGGAGCGACTTGCGCTTGAGCGCTGGGCGCTAGAGCGCAAGCGCGCCACGTGTCGGCACGGGGGCGACTTGCGCTCGAGCGCAAGCGCGCCATGTGTCGGCACGGGGTCGACTTGCGCTCGAGCGCTTGCGCTCGAGCGCTTGCGCTGGAGCGCCAGCGCGCCACGTGTCGGCACCGGAGCGACTTGCGCTCGAGCGCTTGCGCTGGAGCGCAAGCACGCCACGTGTCGGCACCGGGATGACTTGCGCTCGAGCGTTTGCGCTTGAGCGCAAGCGCGCCACGTGTCGGTACGTGGGCGCTTTGCGCTTGAGCGCAGGGCGCTGTAGGGCAAGCGCGCCACGTGTCGGCACGCGGGCTCTCTGGGCTTGAGCGCCGGCGAGAAAAAGGAGGCTTTTAGCCTAAAAAACAGAAGCTATGCTTCAGAAAGGAAATATTTGATGTTATATATATATATGGAGTTAAAACTCCTAGGATGTTTTGAAGCTGATGAAGGGGGTTCTTCTTCCTCCTCCTGTTGTTTGGCCGGATCTTGAAGATCAAGAAGTAGGAGATTTTAAAAATCACTCCTTTTTGAGATCTGATGGGGGATCTGAGTTCCCCTTTGTGGGTTTTGTGGTGGAAAACTACTTAGTTTTTGGAAAAGAAAGGGTAAAACTCTTGATTTAATTCAAAAGAAATGAGAAGGTTTAGAACCTTGGAGAAGGAGCAGGAGGCACAAAAAACCCTAGTTTTTGGGGAATGAAAATGTGTATCTTTTTATTCATCATCATGTTTCCTTTTATAGGCTTACATATTTACATATAGCCCCTTGGGCTTTACAAAAATGGCATTTTGCCCATCCCATGGCTCATGTGCCATTTCATTTTTGCACATAAGCCATGGGCTTACAAAATATTGGCTTTATGCCTATTTTGTTTACTTTCATGCATAAAAAATTACATAAAAATTATTTATGACATGATTTCGTTGTTGGCATGGGGAGGCTGGCCGCGGGATCGACTTGAGCATGGGCCCGCTTGACCTGGGCTTGGGCCCACCTAGCTTGGGGGTTGACCTTGACTTTGACTCGGTCAACCGGGGTGTAAATTTTTACCCCAACAAATTGCCCCCCCATCAATAAATGCACACCGCACATGTGGGTCGTGTGCATGAAATTGATGGATCTTCTTTCACGTGGAGGCGACTTGCTTTGGTTCCCACATTTTTGGGATGCACTGCCCTTTTTACGACGTGGACGGTCGACGCTTGACGCGTCTCCGAGACAGAGTGTCCGTGGTAGACGTTTCCCTTGCCCGGAGCGATCCAGTTCCTGCTTTGTAGGAAGCCTGCACTGTCCTTTTTGCGACATGGACGGTCGACGCTCTGATCCGAAGCGATTTGGTAGACGTGTCCCCGACACAGAGTGTCGCTGGCCGACGTTTCCCCGAGACGGAGTGTCGTTGTTGGACGTTTCCCTGATGCGGAGTGTCTGTGTTGGACGTTTCGCCGATGCAGAGTGTCGTTTGCTGACGTGTCCCCGGCATGGAGCGTCTACTTGACGTTCCCCCGACACGGAGTGTCGCTGGTCGACTTTTCCCCGGCACGGAGTGTCGCTGATCGACTTTTCCCCGGCACGGAGTGTTGGGTTGACTTTTCCCCGGTACGGAGTGTCGCTGATGGACTTTTCCCCAGCGCGGAGTGTCGCTGGTCGACTTTTCCCCGGCACGGAGTGTCGCTGATCAACTTTTCCCCGGCGCGGAGTGTCGGGTTGACTTTTCCCCGGCACGGAGTGTCGCTGATGGTCTTTCCCCCAGCGCGGAGTGTCGCTGATGGACTTTTCCCCGGCGCGGAGTGTCGCTGGTCGACTTTTCCCCGGCGCGGAGTGTCGCTGGTCGACTTTTCCCCGGCGCGGAGTGTCGGGTTGACTTTTCCCCGTCACGGAGTGTCGCTGATCGAATTTTCCCCGGCGCGGAGTGTCGCGGGTTGACTTTTCCCCGGCACGGAGTGTCGCTGATCGACTTTTCCCCGGCGCGGAGTGTCGGGTTGTCTTTTCCCCGGCACGGAGTGTCGCTGATCGACTTTTCCCCGGCGCGGAGAGTCGCGGGTTGACTTTTCCCCGGCACGGAGTGTCGCTGATCGACTTTTCCCCGGCGCGGAGTGTCGGGTTGACTTTTCCCCGGCACGGAGTGTCGCTGATCGACTTTTCCCCGGCGCGGAGTGTCGCGGGTTGACTTTTCCCCTGCACGGAGTGTCGCTGATCGACTTTTCCCCGGCGCGGAGTGTTGGGTTGATTTGATTCCGAGGCGGAGCATAATTCCTGTAGGGAAGGTAGATATCCCGAGACGAAGCATGATTTCGACACGGGGTAAATTCTGAGACGGAGCATGATTCTGCCATAGAGGTTGTTGGTTTGATTTGATTTGGGTTGACATCAGTATCGCTACACTGGAATATAGTACCAGGAGCGAATCATCATCTGTCTTGGGAGGATTTGGGAATTGTTTTTTTTGTTTAGCATCTGCATTGTTGCACTGGAATAATGCCAGGAGCAACTCAGCATTTGCCCCGGGAGGATTTGGATTTGGTTTTTTGTTTGGCATCTTCATTGCTGCACTGGAATAATGCCAGGAGCAACTCATCATTTGCCCCGGGAGGATTTGGATTTGATTTGTTTGGCATCTGCATTGCTGCACTGGAATAATGCCAGGAGCAACTCATCATGTGCCTCGAGAGGATTTGGGAATTGGTGGCTTAGGAGACAGGTTTAGATCCCTGTCACCTAAGGCTTTTCCATTTTGAAGCATTTTCTCCCTACGGGTCGTAAGGATCCCGTAGGTGTATTTTCTCCTTAGGAGTCGTGGGGACTCCTAAGTGTGTTGCTCCTTTGTGAGTCGTAGGGATCTCACGCGGGAATTTTCTCCTCACAAAGTCTAGAGGACTTTGCGAGTGCATTTCATTTCTTCTTTTTTTTACGAGTTTGCGCCCTTTCGGGTTTTCACAAACTCGCCGGCAGTCCTGCTGTTTTTACTCACGGAGCCCTTTCGGGTTTTCATCCGTGTCCATTTTGCTTGTGGACATACCATTTTTTTTATATATATATTTTTATTATTTTTTTTATATTTTTGGAGAGATTGGGATTGTTTTACGCCCGTGGATTGTATACTGTTTTGCAGGATGTATGATCCAGAACGTAGGGCCGGAAAAATTTCGGGACTTTGTCGGCGTCTGCATCGCTGCACTGGAATATAGTACCAGGAGCGACTCATCATTCGCCATCGGGGTATGGGATTTGGAATTTGGTTGGCGTCTGCATTGCTGCACTGGAATATGGTACCAGGAGCGACTCATCATTCGCCACTTGGGGGTTGGGAATCGATGGCTTAGGAGATAGGTTTAGATCCCTATCACCTAAGACTTTCCAATTTTATGGGCCGTGAGGGTCCCATAAAGGCATTTTCTCCTTGCGAGTCATAAGGATCCCGCAGGTGTATTTTCTCCTTAGGAGTCGTGAGGACTCCTAAGTGTGTTTTTCCTTTGTGACTCGTAAGGATCCCATAAAGGTTTGTTCTCCTCATGCATCATGAGGACACATGAGTGGGTCTTCTCAATGGAGCATAATTCCAAAGGCGGAGACCAGCCGCGTAACTGATGATTGAAGTGGGGCATGGGTATGACGAGAATTATTTGAGCCCGTGGATTGTATACGGCAGTCAATTTGGGGACTGGCCGTAGGGTTGGGAGAATTTTGAAAATTGGATTTTGGTTGGCGTCTGCATCGCTGCACCGGAATATGGTACCAGGAGCGACTCATCATTCACCGCTGGGATTTGGAATTTGGTTGGCGTCTGCATCGCTGCACTGGAATGTGGTACCAGGAACGACTCATCATTTGCCACTTGGTAATTTGGATTTGGAATTTGGTTGGCGTCTGTATCGCTGCACTGGAATATGGTACCAGGAGCGACTCATCATTCGCCACTTGGGGTTTGTGGAGCGATGGCTTAGGAGACAGGTTTAGATCCCTGTCACCTAAGACTTTTCACTTTTATGGGCCGTGAGGGTCCCATAAAAGCATTTTCTCCCTGCGAGTCGTAAGGACCCCGCAGGTGTATTTTCTCCTTAGGAGTCGTGAGGACTCCTAAGTGTGTTTTTCCTTTGTGACTCGTAAGGATCCCACAAAGGTTTGTTCTCCTCATGTATCGTGAGGACACATGAGTGGATTTCCCTCGTTCCCAGTTTAATGACTTAGAGGTCGACTGTTTCCAGTTTAACGACTTAGAGGTCATCTGTTTCCAGTTTAACGACGTGGTGGTCATCTGTTTCCAGTTTAACGACTTGGAGGTCTTCTGTTTCCAGTTTAACGACTTGGAGGTCATCTGTTTCCAGTTTAACGACGTAGAGGTCATCTGTTTCCAGTTTAACGACTTGGAGGTCATCTGTTTCCAGTTTAATGACTTGGAGGTCATCTGTTTCCAGTTTAGAGACTTAGAGGTCTATTGTTTCCAGTTTAACGACTTGGAGGTCATCTGTTTCCAGTTTAAAGACTTAGGGGTCTATTGATGGCGAGCTTGGAATTTTGGGGTAGGGGCCGGCATTGGTGTTGCTGACACTGAAGCAGAGGTGCCAGGAGCAATTCATCATTTGCCTACTCTTGTTGGCGGAGCGATGGCTTAGGAGACGTGTTTAGGTCCCTATCGCCTAAGGCTTTTCAATTTTATGGGCCGTGAGGGTCCCAAAAAAGCATTTTCTCCCTGCGAGTCGTAAGGATCTCGCAGGTGTATTTTCTCTTTAGGAGTCGTGGGGACTCCTAAGTGTGTTTTTCCTTTATGAGTCGTAAGGATCCCACAAAGGTTTGTTCTCCTCATGTATCGTGAGGACACATGAGTGGGTCTTCTCAATGGAGCATAACTCCAAAGGCGGAGACCAGCCGAGTAACTGGTGATTACGGTGGGGCATGGGTATGATGAGAATTATTTGAGCCCGTGGATTGTATACGGCAGTCAATTTGGGGACTGGCCGTAGGGCCGGAAGACTTTTGAAAAAATGGATTTTTGTTGGCGTCTGCATCGCTGCACTGGAATATGGTACCAGGAGCAACTCATCATTCGCCAGTTTTTTTTTGTTGTTTTTTTTGTTTTACCGCGATTGCTCTATCATTTCAGCTTTTCTTATCGCGAAGGTCGCGATTGCCCTATCATTTCGGCTATTTATTCGCGGTTGCCCCATCATTTTGGCTTTATTTTCATGTTTATCTTTACTCGCTGATTTTTTTTGCGAGTTGCCCCATCATTTCGGCTTTTCTTTATTTTTCTTTTATTTACACATTTTTTGTTTATTTACATTTTTTTTACATTCCCAGTTTAACGACCTAGAGGTCGATTGTTCCCAGTTTAACGACGTGGTGGTCAGCTGTTCCCAGTTTAACGATATGTTGGTCCTATGGTGTTCCCAGTTTAACGACGTGGTGGTCCTCTTTACTTATCCTAGCCCCTTGAACTTTGATCTTGGCGGAGCTGTGTTAATGATCGTAGCTCTGTGGCTTGCCGATACATCCGAGGACTGTGAGGTTTTTCCAAGCTTGTATTGGTTCTCTACCCAATCTTTGAAAATATAGCAGTCTTTGATGGTATGACCCACCATTCTATGATATGGGCAGTATATGGGATTGCCGGTCATGTTCATTTCCTGTGGCCTCTTTGGAACAGGCAGTTGCAGACCGCTGTTCAGGGCGTCCATGAATATTTTGCGGACTTCATCCCTCCTGAAGGAGTATACCTTCTTCTTTCTCTCCATTGGAGTAGGTGCCTTTACTGATGCTGGTCCTCGAAGCACATGTCTGGAAGGATTAGGTTCCCGAAAGGCTTCGGTCTCCACTTGCATGAAATCGGCGATCGTAGCTTGACTGTTTGCTAACACACCTTTAGACAGTTCTATCTCTCCCATCTTGTATTGCCTTTCGACCCAATCTTTGAAGACGAAGCAGTCCTCAATGGCATGACCTATCACCCTGTGATATGGGCAATATTTTGGGTCGTCGGTCATATTCTCTTCTTGCGGTCTCTTTGATTCTGGCAGTTGTAGACCGTTTCTTAGGGCGTCCCTGAATATCTTGTGGACCTTTTCCCTCTTGAAGGAATAGATCTTTTCCAGCTTCTCTTTCAGAGGCAATTCCCCCCCGGCGTATGTATCGGAGGGACTGGAGGCTGATTGCGGCCGTTTTTCGTGAAGGCGCTCCGCTTTTAGGTTGAAAGGGATATCAGTTGGCTGCCCCGGGGTATCAATCCCTGGCTCATGAGCCAAAATTTGATTCTGCTGTAATTGCAATCGGGCGACTTGGGTCGCGAGATCTGCCACGACGTTTGCCAGCTCGTCGACTTTGGAATAGACCTCGGCCATCTTCTCATCCCTGTCCTGAAATTGCCTTTGAAGCCATTGGAATAATGCTTGTTCTGTAGTTCCGGCTATGACAACCGGGTAATCTTTATTGCCTGAGCTCAATTCCGTAGGAACCACGGGCTCCTCTGGCTTATCGGCCTGTGCGGGCTCTTCATCATTTAGATCGAGCCGATGCTGGGTAGCGTCAACCATATCATCACCATGGCTGTGAAGAAGAGGAGGGTTCATTTCTTCATGTCCGGCCATGTAGACAGTGTGGATAACACATTCAGCCATTCTTTCATCACTGGCAGCTGGTTTCGCGGAGCGGTCCGGGCTTTGGAAATTCATAAATTTTAACATGGCCAGAGCCCTAGCCCTTTTGTTGGCTCTATATCTGAGCCGCTTCTGCCTCAGCTTCTCTGCCTTAAGCGCTTGGCAGGCTTCTGCTCTTCGGGAAGCCGCCATAGGCCGAGTGATGGGGATGCTTGAGAAGACATCTGCCCACGTGTCCGTCGAAGGTATCGCCTGGGCTTGCCCACGACGTCTGGCAACTTCTTTTGTTCCGATGGCTTTGCCCCCAGTTGGGGCCATGGAAAGCCGTCCATACACCGATTTGCGTTTGGGTTGGGATGCCTTCGAGACTACCACATTTGGCCTCTTGCCTTTCGAGGCCGGTTTGTCGGTCACCGGAGCTTGAGGAGCTGGGATGGCGTTAGCTGACACGAACATAATAGAGCCAAATGGTAGCGGCTCCTCCTCCCATTGTCGCCCGAGACTGGCCGGAAGGACCGTTCTGGAGTCCATCTTCATCGTGTATGAGATGGGAGCTGAGTTCATCTTCGGAGACATTGTTGGAGAGTGATTGCTTGAAAACCTGCATGAAAAAGCATTATTTTAGTTTAAATATAGATATGTATATTGATTGAGTCCGCATGAACGTTTAACCCGAAATATGGGAAGAGAGATTGGTCCCACCGGGTGTGCCAGAATCTGTAGGGTGTTTTTCGTCACCCCGTTGAGATGGGAATACGCTCGCTCTTGTCATGTGTACTACAGATTCCCCCTGCCTAGGGTAGGCCGGGGTTTAATGATTGTGGGGATCCGAATCTCCGGCAGCCGCGGACTAAGCTGCCGTTAATTACCCCTCGCCTTTGGGGCGAGGGAACCTCCGATTAACGGGTTAAACTGGTCATGCGAACTCAATGTGCAATGTACGTGTGTTGTGTTTTGAAAGGGGGGTTTGGATATATCGGGAGCCACGCAGAGTTTTTACGGGGGTCCCGCTACCCGGATAGCGGACTGGGGGTCAAGGGGGCTAGCAGCCCCCTTGCGGGGTGCGGGGCGGCTCCCCGTTAGAAATTTTTTTCTAACAGGGACAGTGTCGTGGAGCACGTGTGTGTGAAAATATGTATACATATGTATATGTATATGTATGTACATAAAAAGAGGGGGAAAAGGCATCCAAGGGATGCGTGGGGCCAGCGCCTTGAGCGCTGTGCGCTTAGGTGCTGTACGCTCATGCGCAAGCGCGCCACGTGTCGGTACATAGGCACTTTGCGCTACAGCGTCTGACGCTCGAGCGCAAGTGCGCCACGTGTCGGCACGGGAGCGACTTGCGCTTGAGCGCTAGAGCGCAAGCGCGCCATGTGTCGGCACGGGGGCAACTTGCGCTCGAGCGCAAGCGCGCCACGTGTCGGCACGGGGGCGACTTACGCTCGAGCGCTTGTGCTTGAGCGCCAGCGCGCCACATGTCGGCACCGGGGCGACTTGCGCTCGAGCGTTTGCGCTTGAGCGCAAGCGTGCCACGTGTCGGCACGCGGGCGCTCTGCGCATGAGCGCCGGGGAGAAAAGGAGGCTTTTAGCCTAAGAAACAGAAGCTATGCTTCAGAAAGGAAATATTTGTTGTTATATATATATATATATATATATATATATATATATGTGTGTGTGTGTGTGTGTGTGTGTGGAGTTAAAACTCCTAGGATGTTTTGAAGCTGATGAAGGGGGTTCTTCTTCTTCCTCCTGCTGTTTGGCCGGATCTTGAAGATCAAGAAGTAGGAGATTTTAAAAATCACTCCTTTTTGAGATCTGATGGGGGATCTGAGTTCCCCTTTGTGGGTTTTGTGGTGGAAAACTGCTTAGTTTTTGGAAAAGAAAGGGTAAAACTCTTGATTTAATTCAAAAGAAATGAGAAGGTTTAGAACCTTGGAGAAGGAGCAGGAGGCACAAAAAACCCTAGTTTTTGGGGAATGAAAATGTGTATCTTTTTATTCATCATCATGTTGCCTTTTATAGGCTTACATATTTACATATAGCCCTCTGGGCTTTACAAAAATGGCATTTTGCCCATCCCATGGCTCATGTGCCATTTCATTTTTGCACATAAGCCATGGGCTTACAAAATATTGGCTTTGTGCCCATTTTGTTTACATTCATGCATAAAAAATTGCATAAAAATTATTTATGACATGATTTCGTTGTTGGCATGGGGAGGCTGGCCGCGGGCTTGACTTGGGTATGGGGCCGCTTGACCTGGGCTTGGGCCCACCTAGCTTGGGGGTTGACCTTGACTTTGACTCGGTCAACCGGGGTGTAAATTTTTACCCCAACAACAGTGGGAGTGAGGATTGCATCATGAGATGATGACCCAACTAGTTTCGAGCAGGCCATCAAGAGTAAGGACTCTGTAAGAATGGCTGGATGCTTAGCGATCTGAGATGGAATCCATATACACCAACAAAGTATGGACTTTGGTTGCAAGATCTGAAGGGTTAAATCCCCATCAGGAGAAAGTATATCTTGAGAAGATTACTTGGTATAGATGGAAAAGTTGAGACTTTCAAAGCTAGACTTGTTAAAGGTTTTCGTCATCGACCAGGCGTGGATAATGATGAAACCTTTTCCATTGGCTATGCTTAAGTCCATCCAGATCCTACTTGCTATTGCTACATACCATGACTACGATATCTGGTGGTTGGGTGTCGTGACTATTTTTCTAAATACTGATTTAGAAGAGAACGTCTATAAGTACACAGCAGAGGGCTTCGTAAACAGTGGGAGCAGCGGAAACGTGTGCAAGTTGCTTTACTGATTAAAGCAGGCATCGCGGAGTTGGAACATCTGTTTTGATGTTGTAGTCAAAGAGTTTGACTTCATCAAAGTGGTAGATGAACCTTGTATATACAAAAATGTAGTAGAGAGTAGGGTGGTGATCCTCGTAGAGTACGTGGATAACATACTCTTGATAGGAAAAGAGTTTCCTATGCTACGCACGGTCAATCTCCACTTATCACATGGATTCTCCATAGAGGATCAAAGTGATACCTCCTAAATCCTGGGTTTTGGATCTATGAGATAGATCTATATGGATGTTAGGATTCTCACTAGGTGTAGTAAGATGATATCAATGGATCCTGGGGAGAATCACTGGAAAGGTTCCAGGGTGATAAGGAGGACTGAATGTCAGTCGCAGGCATTGTCTTTACCCTCAGTGGAGGGACAATATGTTGGAAGAGTTCCAAGCTAGATACCGTGGCAAACTAGACGATAAAGGCTGGTGACATCGCTATCAATGATACTACCAAAGAGGCAGTTTGGGTGTATACTAGTTCATGAGATGAACTAGGTTCCTACCATTGTGTGACAATGGAAGTGTGGCTTTGGCCCATGAACCCCGGTCCCATCAGTGACCCAGACATATTCTGAGGCAGCATCACCTGATCATGGAGATAGTTGATCTCCAGGGTCATCGAGGTTTGGAGAATAGACTCAGAGGACAACACGGCGGATCCACTCACAAAGGCCTTTTCCCAAAGAGAGACTTTTATGGGATGGTTGAGTATAAGATACTACAACCACTGCAAGATGGCCCTAGTGCAAGTGGGAGATTGTTAGTCATATGTATGCCCTAGAGGCCATTACTGTACATGAGATGTATATTGTAGTGGATGCTGGGACATATATAG
This sequence comes from Agapanthus africanus, assembly GCA_030015575.1. Lineage (NCBI taxonomy): Eukaryota > Viridiplantae > Streptophyta > Magnoliopsida > Asparagales > Amaryllidaceae > Agapanthus > Agapanthus africanus. The sequence goes on from JASDDO010000031.1 coordinate 241,057,984, forward strand.
GTAGGACTTTCTTGCTCGACATGATAGTACGCTATCTGGTTGCTCTTTATCTTAACATGTATACTTTCTGTCTCTCTGTTACATGTTGATAAAGTCCTTAGGATTTGTACTCGACTTCCTGGACTATGATGTAGATCATACTAGTGGGGCCTGGGTAGTCCATGAGTACATCCTTCAAAGTTCCTAGTCGTGGGAATATCGAGACGGGGTATCGATATTCCAGAGTAGACTAGCGTATATCTTCTCGACCCATGTGATGGGCGATGGATGATCCCATATCCATTGGTGTTTGACATCAGAGATGGTATGCGGGTGCTCAGTGGTGACTGGGTACACTGAACGGACTCACCGAGAACTCCCAGATGGTATTATACCTCACGTCAGATGGCAGTTCTCTGGTGACACTGGTACAGCTTAGTCCGTTGACCCGAGATCGTCACAGAGTCTTGTGTGTCTCCCACTGTGCTTTGATTTCCACCCTACCATGGCTCTACTGAGTCATGCAAACAGGTGGTTTTTGGGTACAGTCCCGATTCACATGGAGGCAATGAGCGATAGGAGGGGATTCGTCTCTCCCGGTATTGGGGGTTGATGTTGCGCTATGCTCGACTGGCCATAACTGGAAATCCCTGGCCAGGGTTGCACTGATTTACTAGTAAGTGTTATCAGTAGTTTCATGCTTGTTATGGACCTTACATCGGCATGACTTATCAAGCTACCGGGGTCTGACGTTTACCACCCCTAGGCGAGATATGCGACATATCAGACGAACAGACCGGACTGTGCGGTAAGTGTTACTGTTTGGATTCACAGGAGTGTGAGCAGGCTTGCTCGTTGATCTTCTGATCGTTCAATACCCGGGTGGCCGTTACGTTTAGCAGACCGCTTGCGGCTTGTGGGTGTTTGATATGATCATCACCTACTGCCGGCGTATTGACGAGTCTTTAGAGTCCTACACAGGGGTTTCCTGGCTCAAGCGAAACGAAATAGGAGCACATATGAGATATGTGCGGGACCGAGAATAATACCAGTATGTGATACTGTATTCTATTCTCGCGATTTGTATCATTGGACGGTTATATGAGATATAGCCGGGTTACCGAATCAAGTGTTGATTCGATACATTGATACACTAGATATTAGTCGGTTATATGCAATATGGCCGGATCGTTAAATCAAGTGTTGATTTAATGATTTAATGTATAATTATATATTTGATATATTACTTTATATTAACTAGTATTGGTTCACTTAAGATTGATTTTCTCACTAGATAGTGCACATTGTTTATATGTGATATATGCAAGTGTGCATGTTTGTATCATGCTTGATGATACATACAAGTTGTGTGTATGAGACTTGTATCAAGATTAGGTTTAAGATTAGGGTTATTGTTTTATCAAGAGATTTAACAAAAGAATTAAACTTGGTCAGAGTTATCAAGCTTGAAGAAACTTGGAGAAACTTTGACAAAGTCCATTCTTTTGTCATTTCTCTTGATATTCTTTAACCTAACCCTTAATCTAATACCTTGGTCAATTCTCTACATGAGTTAAGCATGAGGGCTTAACTCAACCATGGTGCCATAATTAAAAGGATAAGTTTCATTTGAATTTATTATTCTTTATTCTTTCTTCTTCTTCTTCTTCTTTATCAAGCTCCATCAAAAGCTTGCTAGCTCTAATGGTGCCATGAGAAAAAGTGTGAGAAAAACAATTCTAAAGTGAGCCCACTTCCTATTTCTTCATCCTCTACTACTTGCCATGTAGTATAGGGTGTTCTCTTCACAAAGTTTTTGACCAAGTGAAGGAATAGCTTGAGTTTGAGTCTCCCCGACGTAGATCATCTTCGGCCTCGAAGTCAACGACCTAGCCCGCTCATTTCTCCGTTGAAACCATCGCTAGGGTCCGGAATCCCGATGATCACAGCGAAGGGACGTCAACACGGAGCTTTAGAAGTGAAGGACCGGATCTACAAAGGTTGTAATTCCTTTCACTTAGTAGTAAAGTAGTTTACTAGCTTTTAGTTTCGCCTTACCTCTAATAAACGATCTTGCATAGAGTTGTTAGGCACATAAAAATTTGATTTTGGTATGGTTGATGCCTTGTAGAACCTCATAAGTGTTCCTAGTAACCCTTCAATTGGTAATAATGTTGATATAATATATAGGAAAATGGTATTTGCAATCCGTTATCCACTGATAAGTGGATTATCAAGTGCATGAACTGCAAATCAGCCACTGTCTAGAAGTTACAGACTTCTAATGGAGCGTAATCAAATTTTATTCATTGTCACAAAGTTCATTGAGGATATAACCTTACTTTCTTTTTCTATTAATGTCATAGAAGAAGATATCACAGAATTGATATTTGAGAGGTAAAAGAGGCTTCTTACAACACATCTTCCTAATCTGAAAATTGGCATTCGACCACATTTGTCATCGAATAGCAAGTTTTGAGAAATGCTTTCTGGTATTAGAAATCCTTAAAAGAGGCCTCCGTCCCATTCTTCTCCAACCCATTTAGTTTTCAGTTTGTGAAAGAAGAAGACTGACATGATTGCTGTAACATAAAACCTTCGTTGTTATAGAAATTTGCATGGAATATTAGTTTGTGTTGACTGTTCTGAAATCCTCGGACTCAGTATATATTTATGTGCAGTACAATAAAGTACCGCCTGCCTACCCAAAACTTCACACAGAGAGTCCAGGTTTCAAAAGGCCATGGGTTTCAAGCCTCTTCAGTGGTCAACACACACACACACACATTCTACCTTTACAACCTAGACTTTTCGCTGGAGGTCTTCCCACGTGGCCCAAGGCCCAAGTGAGGGAGAGATTTAACTGTGTATTGTTAAGCAGCTTGATATACAATGTTTCCTGTTACCCAACAGCTTGGCTTTTGGATAGTGTGGTTCTTGACACTGTCATTTATGGATTACCCACAATGTCAGCGATTCTTCTATTGCGAAACTCTTTTTTCCCGAGTATTGCGTGCGAATTTGCACAATAAATTATGTGGTATAATAGCAGGTTAATAACCAATCTTTCCTTCCAATCTTAAATGGTCCTTTTTGGTTAATAATTCTCATTTTTATATTATCTCTATTACATCACCACAGCATGGTGATGAAGGTCAGCTAAGTCATGCATTCGCAGCTGAGGCGGAAAAACTTTCATACGTAAGGTAACATCATCATTTGTTTCTAAAAATCTAAATGTATGCGTGATTTATCAATTCACAGTAGAATCCCTAGAAACTGCCCTTTTTTAACTTGAACTACAAGCTCCTTTGTAATGACCAAACATTGTCATTAAGTTATCGATTCCATTTTAATGGATTTCCTCAATTTTTGTAATCTACCAATATTAGATATGGAGTGTGTTTACCGCCGTAAACGAGACCGAGGCACGAGGAGCGCGTCCAGCCTGAATACAGGGGCAGATGTATATGAAACATATCCATCCACATTTTCAAAGATACCAAGTTGATTTATGGAACCGTATATCGGAAGTTTGGATGGATACGACCGTTGTAGCAGACTTATCAGATTCCCCCTCAATGATGAGGGGTTTTTGATTGTTGAAACGCTTTTTCCGACAGGCACAAGCCTTTTCAGTTAATTACGTTATCGTAAAGCGATTATAACTTTCACCTTCATAAATATCACTTCGTGTCGTATTATATATATTGTTTATTTTGGGTTGCCCTTGGATTATATACGGGGACTAATATGCCGTTGCCCGTAAGGCACGGATTGGTCCAAATCTTTACATATCAGATTTGGGTTGAACCTCAGAGTATATATCTAAAAGATCGTTAGCCATATATAGGACTAAGATCAACTTAAATAATATGATGTATAAGATCGTTAGTCGTATATGAGACTAAGATCAATTTGATTAAGAACCGTTAATCTTGTTTTAGATTAAGATCAATTTAAACATTTTATTAAGGACCGTTAGTCATATATTGTACTAAGATCAACTTAAATATAGTGAGCATATGAGCTCTATTGATTTAAAATCAAAGAAGTTTAATTTCAGAGAACTTAGCCAATTTTAGGCAAAATGTGGGATTTTATGTTACCCAGTAGTGCTAAGAATTCAAATATATGCCGCTCACGTGTACATCACGTAAGGCTTTAAGTCGGTGGCGTTCATGTGAATGACACATGAGGCGAGGAGTCTTCAGCCTCTGAGCGCTCACGTGTGCATCACGTGAGACGTCCACTCTTAGACGCTCACATGTATGGTACGCAAGGCACTGCTTGTTTGCTTCTTTTTGAACGCTCACGTGTATATCACGTAAGATGCTCACTTACATGCACTCATGAGTACGGCACGTGAGACGCCGAGTCTTTTCTTATTTTTTCGTTTGAGCGCTCACGTGGATGGCATGTGAGACGCTGGTGCCTGCCTCTCTTGAGCGCTCACGCGTATGGCACGTGAGACGCTCACTTTCATACTCTCACGTGTATGGCACGTGGGATGCTGAGTCTTCAGTATTTTTTTAGCGCTCACGCGGATATCACGTGAGGCGCTTTTACCTTAGAGATTTAATCTCTATTTTATTTTTGAAACTTAAGTTCCAAAGTAGTTTAAGCTTCTGTTAATTGTAATTTGGCCATTAACGATCACCAAGATCAATATGTGACGATCTGAGATCAAGGGAAGGCAAGTTCTATAAGAATTTGAAGATCTTGTTCAGGTAAGATCCAAGTTCTTGACATGTTTTAAAGGAACTAAGTTCCTGGAGATAGAAAACTCCATCTTTCTTTTTTCTCTCCTTATATTTTGATGGTGGACAGAGCACTAAAATTCTACCGTGGATCTTAAGTTTTAAATCAAGACCCCTCTATGAGAATTAAATTCACTTTTGTGGAGGACTCTTCTTACAGATCTTAGATGCAGAGAAAGAACCAAGTTCTTATGATGGGTTGAACCCTATTTTATAGATATGATAGGTACAAGGAGATATATTTCTCTATTGTTTTTACCCAGGATTTAAAAGGATGAAGATCTCTAGGGAGAATTCAATTCTCGGTTTTTTGCAGAAGCTTATGGGTAAAATTCTCTCTTTTGCAGAAGCTTATGAGCAGTATTCTCTTTTTGAGATTTATTCCCATGGGTCCTTTATATAAGACATGAGAAAAATCAATTGGTTTGAGAGAATCTCTCAGTTAAGAGATCTCGACTTGATTTCATAATCAAGTGGTGATTAAAGTGGTGATTTTTAATCACCGCTGGATTTTTAGCTCCAAGGGTCCTCTGTTTAACAGAGTATATCTTTCCTGTTTTTTTTAACAAGATCGAAAGAATATTTTCTATATAGAATTTAATTCTATCCTCTGATTTGGACGGTGATTTTTTAGTCACCATTGGATCTTTTAATCCAAGGGCCCTCTGTTTAACAGAACAGATCTTTCTTGTTTTAAAAAGATTAAGGAAATATTTTCTCAAATAGAATTTAATTTTATTAGAAGTGGCGTCCACGTGCATGTCACGCGAGGCGCTGCCCTATATGTGGCCGATAGTGCTCACATCCCTTGCACGTGAGATGCTGCCATGTTATATGGCCTACAGCATTCACGTGCTTTGCACTCGGACGCTGATATACATATTATTATTATTTTTTAAGAAGGAACAAATGCCCCCACCGCTGCTTTTACATGCCTTGCATGTGGGTGCAACGGTGTCCAGCCCCTAAGCCCTCCGATCATCTTCGGGATATGGGGGATCTGAACCGACTCCACATCACTTTAAATAGGGCATTAAGCCCTAGGGCTGCGCCACCATTATCGTCTTCTTCTTTTGAGAATTTAATTCTCCTGCTATTGAAGCTTAGTTCTTCATCCTTTAAAATCTTTTGAGCAGACCCGGTCTTGCCGAAATTTTCGGTAAACATCGATATTAGCAGAGCTCAGGTCTCATGTTTGATTTTGGAAACTTATCCATTAATAGAGCTTTCAATTTGAACATTCCCTTTGGGAATTTTGGAGTTTCACTTTTTTGTAGATTCTTAAATTCGACGCTCGAGTTTAACTCCATTTTATTTCTTTAATGCCGATTTGGGCATTTCCCCATTGGGGATTTTTTTGGAGTTCAACTCCATTTTATCACTGATCTTAGATTTGATGCTTATTTTTAAGACTCCCAATGAGGAATTTTGGAGTTCAACTCATCATTATCACCATCTTCTTTTTATTTCAACAGAGCTTGGCTCTAATAAAAAAATATTAATCTCTTTTTTGGGTCTTTTTGGGGTTCAACTCCAGTACTTATTTGAGAAGAATCTTTTTAGATCCTTTCATTGGACCCATGCTCCAATTTTTAATGACCCGTTATGTTGGCTTAGCGAGGTCTATTAGCTTTATAGCCATTGACTCCACAGTTTGAACTTGCATCTCTTTGCTGACGCTTTTTTTTATCTTCTTTCAAGTACAATGGTTAGTCGTCTGTATTCTATCAGGGAGATTGTTTCCCATGCTAACATCCGCTTTTACGAGCCTACCTACACTGATACCCAATGTGAGGCCATACTCCATCGCTTCGAGGATCATTGTGGGCAGTTGCTCTCTTACCGGCCTTCCCTTTTATAGATGATTTTCATTGCGATTCGGAGCGCTACACCCGGGTTTGTCAGGGCGATACCGCTTCATGCACTAGATCAGGCCGAAGATAAAGTGCACTCGGTCTATTTAATGTGTTTGATTTCCAAGAACCGAAAGGGCCGTTCAATAGATATCCTGCACCGGATCTATCAGCAAAAGACAATTATATCCTCATATGCGATGGCAGAAAATATCAGTGGTGATCCTAATGCTTGTATTCGTGAATGGAAGCATAAGCAGATGGAGGATGCTGCCTGGGATGCCCTGCAAGACCTTTTTGAATTTTAGAATCCATGTACTAATGCTAGTCTTTTGCCCCTCCTCTAGACTTTGGGCGATATTATTCTTTCGTTTTGCTGTAGTCGCTTTGTTTTGGTATTCTTTCTTCAACTTTTGGATGTATAAATGAAGAAATATCTTTTGAACTTTTCCCATTGAATTTTCTGTGAATTGATTTTCCTTTCTTTCTGTTTGCATTGAAATGGCTTAGCTTAGTCTATTTACTTGTTCTGGAGCATTCAGTTTACCCTTCCCTTAGGCTTATAGATAAACTCATCCGAACGTTAAACATACCTAACCCATTTTATTATAGCAGTCCGTTAGGCTTTGGTACTGAGTCAATTCCGTCGTACTATCGTGTTGGCGGATATCTTCTCGACGTGCATTCGCTTAGGTTGCGGCTCAAGTAGCCGTCTGTCATGTCTGTGATCCCTTCTGAGGCTGGACATGACGTTTTCAAGTAATCTTCTTAGGTTGGAGTATCTACATTACCACCAGAAGATCAACATTAGGCAGCACCATGGCGCTTTACTTTGAGGTTAGGCTCTATTTGGAGTCCCAAAGGAGTCATGACCGTGTCCTTCTGAGGTGAGATGACATCCAGTGGTATTTTAGGCTTTGTGTATATTTTCATCAAGACCCGAAACTAGGAATAAACAATCACTTCGCTTCATTTCGACCCTTGGGTCCTTGACGCCGCAATCGTACTTCACTGGAGTGAGTTGGACGTCTATGTAGTGTCTGTGCTATGCCATCAAGACCCAGTTATCCATTTGACGGAGCGTGGGGATTCACATCGTTCCATTTTATTCATGGACTGCTTACAGAAGTCGAGACTCGAACTACTTGCAGGGCAGAAAAATTTATTTTATCAATTTGCTTTTTATTTTTATTTTTATTCTCCGCGACACTCTATCATTTCAGCTTTTCTTATCGCGAAAGTTGCGATCGCCCAATCATTTCGGCTATTTATTCGCGGTGCCCAATCATTTCGGCTTTTTTACACCAGTTTTGGCATCAGTATCGCTACAACTGGAATATTGACAGGAGCGACTCATTTTCCGTTGCCCATTTAGACAAGGGTAGCTTAGAAGACATGTTTAGATCCCTATAAACTAAGGCTTTTTGACTTTATAAGCCGTAAGGGTCTCATAAATGTATTTCTATCTACGAGTCAAGAAGATCTCGTAGGTGTATTTTCTCCTTAGAAATTGAGTGGATTCCTAAATGGTATTTTCTTTTGTAAGTCGTAAGGATCTTACAAGAGTATTCCTCCTTGCAGGTCAAGAGGAGTTACAAGTGTTGTTCACCGTATTGGGAATATCGCTCAGCTCCGGTGGAACTTGGTTGAAACATATTTTGTTTACGTCCGTGGATTGTATACAAGAGTCAATATTGAACTACTTGTAGGGCATAAATTTTGTGGAGGGTATGATGTCTTAGGAACTGGTTCAGATTCCTGTAACCTAAAGTTTTTGAATTCTATCAGCCGTGAGGGTCTCATAGAGGGTATATTCTCTTTACGAGTCGAGAGGATCTCGAAAGTGTATCTTTTCCTTAGGAATCATATGGATTCCTAAAAGTGTTTCTCCTTTGTGAGTCGTAAGGATCCCACGCAGGTATTTTCTTCTCACAAAATCGAGAGGACTCTGCAAGTGTATATATTATCATTTTTAAAGGGTTTGCGCCTTTTCGGGTTTTCACAAACTCGCCGGCAGTCCTGCTGTTTTTACTCACGACGCCTTTTTGGGTTTTCATCCGTGCTCATTTTTCTTGCGGACATACCTTTTTTCTCTTTTCTTTTTTTGATATGGAAGTCTCTCGGACGTAGCCTCGTTGCGGGTACCCTAACATCGTTTGCCGGTGGGACCTGAAAGAGATATGGATCGTTTATCTCCGTGGATTGTCTACGTTGATCACTATGGAGATCAGCCGTATGGCATAAAATCTTTTGGGGAACTACATCATTGGTGGAGTTTCATAACCAGTGGGACTTCAGGTGCAGCTTCACAGGTGGGACTCGAGTCTGCAACCTCCGCCGGTGTGATTTCGGGTGCAACATGGATCTCGAGGAGTATATTAGTTTAAGGAAGTCGCGGTCCAATACTAGTTTAGGGACATTACAGTCCAATATTAGTTTATGGACATTGCGGTCCAATATTAACATACCAGGGGTGCATATCATTGGGTAGGGCTTTTAGAGTTTCGACTCAGGAAGATAGCGAGTGGACACAAGCATTACCTATCATTGACCTATATTGCGACTCTTCAAGCGTAGTATTTCTTAAGGAATCGACCGTTTATTGGCTGAAAGGGCCTTTCTCCATACATATCCATGAGCAGATAAGCTCCACCTTGGTAGACCTTGTTTATGACGTACAAGCCTTCATAGTTTAGCCTTCATAGTTTAGCTCGAACTTCTTTCGTTTTGCACGATTGGGGATCATCAGTCTTTTGATAACTAGCACGAGTTCGTCTTGGTGGAATGTTCTCGGCCTGATTAGTCTTTCATATGATTGTGTCATTCTTGCCCTGTGAGCCTCCAGATTTGCTGTGCTACAAGGCGGGTTTCGTCGAGAGCATCGAGCACCTCGATCCGAAGATGAACATTTTCTTCATCCGTCAGCTCGTATTGAACTGCCATTTGCAATGAGGGGAGTTCTATTTCCAGCGAGAGCACTGCTTTAGTGCCAAACACCAGTGCATACGGTGTTGTGTTCGTAGCCGTCTTGAACGTCGTTCGGTACGCCCAAAGAGCTTCATATAGCATTTTGTGTCCGTCTTTCTCATTTTTGGACACTGTCTTCTTTATAAGCTTAGTTAAGATCCTGTTGAATGCTTCAGCTAGACCGTTGGCTCGAGAATTATAGACCGAAGAGTATCTCCAATCTATCTTGTGTTGCTGTGCGAAGCAGCTTATCTTGTGGGTTTTGTAGGCTGGTCCATTATCCGAGATTATCCTTTGCGGAGTTCCGAACCAGTAGATGACATGAGTTTTGAAGAAATGGAGGATATTCTCCGTCTTCACCTCCTTTAGCGTATTGCTTCTGGCTACTTAGAGATGTACTCGGTTGCTAATGTAAACTGATGTCCTCTGGACGACGCTGGCTCAATAGGGCCCACGATGTCCGTTCCCCACATTTCGAACGACCAACTAGCTACCGTTGGATGCAACGAATTTGGGTGTTGATGTATGAAGTCCCCGTGTATTTGGCACGAGTGACACTGCTTCGCATATTTGAGGCAGTCTTGGATCATTGTGGGCCAGTAGTAGTCCATTCTTTTTATCTTTAGCTCATCTTTGGTCCTGATCAGTCGAAAATAATGTATTTTTAACACGTCAATTTCCCTATCTTTTGCATTCATCTAGAGGTGTTCGGTTTGCATATTTCACATATTAGCAAAACAATAGTAAAATACCGAATTACCTGTGTTGTACTCTAAAACCGGCATTTTTAGGGAAATTGACTGTTTATCATGGCATCACATCATTCTTGTAGCGCAACACTTGTTTCGAAGTCTGTGCAGGAAATTTCAGAAACCGAGCCAAATTATCAAAAGTGCTGATCAAAATTACAACAAGTCTAAGTCTGGTGATCTGGCAGTAAAATTCCAGAAATTTATTCAAGGCCAATGGGCGCTTCCCGCCGCGGATCCGCGGCATGATGACATCAGCAGAGAAGCAGATTTTCCCCATGTGCTTATTTCTAACGGCAAAACTTCCAGAACTCTCCAGAAACTCCACGTGGCTTCATCTAGAAGGCTCGGCCTAACAACCTAGTTCTAGAAGCCTCCCTCCAACTAATTTCTTCTAGAAGTCTCCTTATAACAACCTTCTTCTAGAAAGCTCTCTTCAACAACCTTCTTCTAGAAGCCTCATTATAACAATCTTCTTCTAGAAGCCTCCTTGTAACAACCTCATCCTAGAATATTCCCTCCAACAAACTTCTTCTAGAAGAGTCTTTCTAACAACCTCATTTTGGAGGGAAAATTCAAATGAGGTGGTTCATTTTGGAGGGAAAATTCAAATGAGGCGGTTCATTTTGGAGGGAAAATTCAAATTCAAATAAGGTAGTTCATTTTGGAGGGAAAAGTTGTTTATTTTGGAGGGAAATTTGAAATTTGAATTCTAGATCTAGGGTTATGAAAGCTTATAAAAGGGAGCCTAGATCTAAGGTTAAGGGTTGTTCATTAGTTCATTAATCTCTCATCTCCTCCATTTCTAACACAAGTTGAGTGACACAACTTGTGCCTCAAAACCCTAACCCAAAATCCAAAGCCAAATTCAAGATCCCGAGTACCATTCAAGCGAGAAGCCTTCAACCTTTTAGGAGCGGAGTCGATCTTCAATCGAGCAAGTGATCCAAGCCGATCCGCGACTCAAGGAGACGAGCGAAGCTAAATCGACGATCGAGTTCTTCCTCTTGTAGTTCTTGAGCGATTTGTAACGGAATTGTTGACAAATAAAAGGTGAAATTCTTTAATCTTGCTTTCTTTAAATTCTTGCATCATGATTCGATCTCAATTTATGATTGTGGTTCTTGTTGTGATGTTAGAGTAAAACTCCGCTCGTAAAAGAGTCGAGACGATCAATAGAATGATGATGTAACAAATCTTAAAACGATTCTTAAGTCCTACGAGTTTTGTAAACCCTAGCAAATTGAAGAATTGACGACCTAGTTTCGTTGCGATGCTTTCTTGATTGTGTTCGCTCGAAATTAGGGATCCACGATCAATTCTTGAATTTACTAGAGGCTAGAATGTGAATGATATCGACGAAGGAACAAGGGATATAAGATGAAACCCTAGTTTCACAAGAAATCCCTAATTCTCGTCGATCATCATCGATCTAATATCAATTCATCGATGGATAAGAATACGTAATCGCTAGATTTCATCACATCTATATATCCGATCGATTCCTACGAGCCTCACTTCGATTCTTGATATTTGATTTGGAAATCATCACAAATTCTCAATTCTTGATTTTATCGTTTCTTGATTTAGACTAGATTTTTCTAATTCTTGAACTTCAAATCTTTAAATCATGAATTGTTGTTTGTTTTATTTTCTTTAAAGTTTCGACTTATCTAAATCGAAACACGAACGATTACACTTTCCCTGTGGACGATCCGCACTTACTAACGCGCTACATTCGACACCGTTATTGATTGCGGTCAAAGTATTTTTGGTTGTGATTTCTATACATTTTTCTACTATACACACCGGAATTCAAACAATCAAATGGCGCCGTTGCCGGGGATAGTGCGCTAATTGTTCATATTTTGAAATTTGAGTTGAAAAGTTTATTCCATATATATTTTTAGATCAAAATTCGCGCAAACCCTAACCGATTCGTTGTGATTTGTTGCGAGGAAATTTGGAATCTTTGGAGCTGGAGAAAAAGTTTTCAGAGCATTCCAGAGAGCTGTGTAAGTGAACAGGAGCTTGTTGTGAAATTTTTGTGCAGTGAAGAGGATAAACCGCGGCGGAACCGCGGCATTAGGCGACTCCCGCGGCGGAACCGCGGTGCTACAGTAGAATCACTTTTCCAAAAATTTTGGTAACTCTCTATCTTTCTTATCTCCTTCCTAAATCTTCTCCAATTAACAATTTTCTGCAGGTTTCTTTGCAAATAAATCGCAGCGCCGCAAAAGGCAAAATAAATTGTGCGTGTTTTTGATTTTTGGTTGTTTGCATATTAATACGGAAATTAAGGGGTAAAGACCAAATCCAGATTAGGTGGAGAGTTCATTACCCTTCCTAAGCCCCGAAAATCACAAACTTGCATCCGCATTACCCTCATTAACTAAAAAATATCTAGAGATGACTCTAAGGACCGTCGCGCTCACTTAGGACAAGAGAAGGCCGTGGGTAATTCATTGCTTATCCGCGTTTCTTTTGTGGTGTCTAAGGCAAGTGTGTCGAAGGCTAGTGGTTACTTAATTAGGCCCACTACTTACGTAGTGGAGAACCTCCCACTTACCTGGCACTTACCTGGCCACAGGAGAGACAAAGAGGCAGTGGAGGATTTATCTTGCGACTTGTCTTTTGGCAGTTAGGAGCGGTCTAGAGCTTTGACCTAGGTGACCACTAGATTTTAGGGTTTTGGTTGTTGCATTTGTTGTGATCGCATCATTTTTTCAAAAATCCGTATCATTTTTTCAAAACAAACACCAATCGCATTCATTCATTCCCCTAATTATAATTCACGCTGCCACTTGTACTAACCCTTTTTAGTGCAAGATAGGCTGGACACGGGATTCTAGTGCCCGTTAGTCCGCGTTTCCCCGATTGACCTAAAAGTCGGTATTTCTACATTTACCTCTTCTTTACCCACCACCACACCCACATCGATGGATCCATCTCCATCGAACTTCTTTACCACTACTCTGCCACCGTCCGTTGGTGCGCAGAATCCACCCCACATCTCTCTCCAAGAGAGGTGCTATCCTACACGAGGTCCCCTTTCCATCTGTCTTTCCATTCCACCAGCCAACGGGGAAAATTTTGAAATTAAACCCCAATACATCAACCTTCTACCAAAATTTCACGGTCTCGAGTCTGAAGACGCATATGCCTTTATCACCAAATTTGAAAATGTATGCGCAATGATGGGTACTTCACAGCTTTCTGTGGATGCTATGCGTCTTCGTCTTCTCCCATTCACCTTGTGCGATATAGCCGAAAAGTGGCTGAATAACACTACCGCACATTCCATCTCAAACTGGGGAGAATTCGTCAAAGCATTCCTTAAGAAATTCTACCCACATCATAAAACAGCTCGAGTCCGTAGCGAAATAAATCAATTCACCCAGCTTCCAAATGAACCATTTTCAAAATGTCTTGAACGCTTCAAGGATCTGTTAGTCCAATGTCCACATCACGGAATCCCTAGATGGGAACTGTGTAGAATCATTTATGAGGGCATTAATCCTAACACAAGACAGACCCTTGAATCCATGTGTCAAGGCAACTTCATGACCAAAGATGATGGGGAAGCCTGGAAATTTTTATAAGATTTCGCTGAAAAATCGTTACAGCGGGAGGGTGTGAGTCAGTCGTCTAGGGATGGCAATGATATTTCCATAGGAGTTAGAGCTGAAATTTCAGCTATACACAAGAAACTTGAGACTATGGAAAACAAATTTTTAGCTGCCGCCCTAAATCAAATGTCACTCTCCAAAACTGTATGTGCATGCTGTTCTGATCCTTCTCATTTGACGGAAGAATGTCCACGAAATTCTCCGTTTCAAGGTCATGATCATACCAATGCCGCATTTCAAAGACCTAGAAACGATCCATTTTCTTCCACATATAATCAGGGTTGGAGGAATCACCCTAACTTTGCTTGGAACCAATCACAATCTCAAAACAATGTTCCAACCCAAAACAATTTCCAAAGGGTCCCTCCACCACAACAGCAACCACTTCCATTGAGTCAGCACCCCTACCAATCACAAAACTTCCAAAATCCGGCCAACACTTTTGCACCAAATGAAAACTCTTTGCAATTGACCGGTACTGATAATACCTCTGCACGAGCACAAACCTTGGATTCTTTCATGAAACAATCCATCCAAGGGACGACAAGTTTGCAATCTTCCGTCGAGAATGTGATGAAGATCATTGTCTCTCAAAATGAGAATATCAAATTGATAGAAGCACAAATTGCACAACTAAAAGCCGAAATGAGTGTAAGAGAGAAAGGGAAACTTCCAGCTCAACCTTTACCCAATCCTGGCTATTCACATCATGTGAATGCAATCACGTTGAGATCTGGAAGAGTGCTTGACAATCACGTTGGGGAAGAGATTGATGACACTGAAAAATCTATCAATGATACCCCGGCTGAGACCTTTCCTTCCACTTCTACTTCTAATTCTGACCCCAGTTCTTCTACCCCACCACCTTCTTGCGAGCCTATTCTTCGTTTCCCACAAGGCCCGCCACCTCAGCCTATCTCTTCTAGTTCTCTACAGACGATCCCCACCTCTATTCTGGGATCGGGTCCACACACACTTCCTTCTCCTATGATGGACCCAGCGCTTATTGCTAAAGCACCTTATCCTAATCGGTTAAGGGCTAACAAATCGAGTCCACATATGGAGAAGATTATGGACATGTTTAAGCAAGTTAACATCAACATCCCTCTCCTAGATGCTATCCAATAAGTTCCGTCCTATGCGAAAACTCTTAAGAACTTGTGCACTAGGAAGAGGAAGACTCAAGTGCCCAAGAAGATATTCATGGCAAAGACAGTAGACACAGCTTTCCCCCAACAAGTACCGAGGAAACGTAAGGACCCTGGCTGTCCTACTATTTCCATTTCTATTGGGGAAAAACACATCAATCGTGCTCTACTAGACCTTGGCGCTAGTGTTAACTTGCTTCCATACTCGGTTTACGAGCAGTTAGGAATCGGAGTGTTAAAGCCCTCGAGCATAACTCTCCAGATGGCTGACCGATCAAGCACTAAACCTAGGGGTGAACTGGAGGATGTGTTAATAAAAATCGGGGAATTTGTATTCCCTGTGGATTTTATTGTAATTGATACACAGCCTGTAGCAAACCCACGAAATCAAATTCCGGTGATTTTAGGTTGCCCCTTTTTGGCCACTTCCAACGCTATCATCAACTGTCGTAACGGTTCTATGACCCTATCCTTCGAGAATATGTCAATTGAGCTGAACATTTACAAGTTGGGAAGTGTACCCTCCGAACCTACTGCTCAGGTCTGTTCTGTCGACTTAATGGATGTCGACAGCAGCGAATTTGATGATCCTCATGATACTGATCTTGACTCTTTTCATACGGTGTTGTTTGACCCAACTATGTATCATACACATACGGACTCTTCCACCGAGATGCCCGGGTCAACAACTAACACTGATTATGAACTGCTTTTAGAGTCTGAATATCACCCCGCACTTTGTGACGACATTATTCTCCGGGGTATTGATGGAACTTTTGAGGAAATCTTCGCTGATGAACTCGCATTTTTAAATGACACGGGTGTTGAGATGAATCATGTCCCAATAAATGAAATTGAACCTCCACCCCTTCTTTTGAACTGTAAAAAGAATGCGAGTAATCCATCACATTCACTGCATCATCTCTCCAAAATGAGACGCACACACATTCTATTCAACCACTTACCCTTTCCCCACTTCTTCTTCCACCAACCAGAGCACTGCATTGATAAAATTTTTGAATCACTACTACAAATAAGGGTTGCCCCTACGGATTTATCGGTAGGAGCAACACCCTGCCCCTACGGAGATGTACGTAGGTGCAAAGGCCGCAGGTGCAAAGGCCGCAGGTGCAAGTTGAAGCCATGAACTTACCCCTGCGGGCAAAATCTTGCCCCTACGGAGTTATGTGTAGGTCCTGTTTCACCTACGGAGTAGGCCGTAGGGTAAAAAAAGTTATATTATT
This sequence comes from Agapanthus africanus, assembly GCA_030015575.1. Classification (NCBI taxonomy): domain Eukaryota; kingdom Viridiplantae; phylum Streptophyta; class Magnoliopsida; order Asparagales; family Amaryllidaceae; genus Agapanthus; species Agapanthus africanus. The sequence goes on from JASDDO010000031.1 coordinate 241,074,313, forward strand.
TATGGTTTTTTTAAATATATTAACTGTACCTACGGAGATAGCCGTAGGGCCACGTACTATCCCCTACGGATACCTACGTAGGTACTTATCCGTAGGGGCAAAATATCAGAAATCCTGATATTGTGTCCCTACGGATAACTCCGTAGGGGCGTTTGTGTGCCCCTACGGATATATCCGTAGGGGCAATCCCAACCCCTTAATACTGAGACCAGGGGGGAAATATCAGTTAATGCTGATATTTTGCCCCTACGGTTTAAGCCGTAGGGGCAACATGTGTACCTACGGATTAATCCGTAGGTACATATTATCTTTTTTTTAAAAGGGCTGCCTGATTTTTTCTCGCCCTGTGCACAATAATATATATCAATCAAATATAAAATTAATCATCACGGAACATATATCGCAGTATTCATAATCACATCTCACGCATATAATATACAAAAGAAACCCAAAAACTGAATATGATATAAATATAAACCAATATCAATATCAATATTGTTTCAAAATGTAGTACAATATGTATCATATAAATAAATACATGTTTCAAAAAATAAGAATCAAAAAGCTACCCTAGCTCGGTCCAGCTCCACCTCTGATAAACGATAGAATCTGGCGCGCCTGCTCCTCGGTCAATAAACCATGCAATTCGGCGCGTGCGGGAGTCTGAGCGGCCTGTGGAGCTGGCGATGTGGTCTGCGCAGCCGCCATCGAGGTAGTAGCTTGCGGAGCCGCGGCTGCGGGAGTCTGAGTGGGCGGTGGAGCTATAGGAGCTGTCTGCGGAACTGCAGCCGATGTAGCGGCTTGCGGAGCCGCAGCCGAAGGAGATGCCTCGGCCCGATGTACCCTGTCGCGTCTGGACCTAACGTGTGGAGACGCTGCTATTCTTTGTGGAGCCGCTGCTATTTATGAATCCAGCTGGAAGCCTCTGCATGAGTTAGTAGTCATGGAGATTGGTTATAAAAGAAATAGAAAGAAGAAAATAGAAATTGTAGATAGTACAATAGCACACTCATTTAAAAAATTGCACTTTGATCTTTATGTCTACCTTTTTTTTAATTACCAATTTATCTCGATTTTATTCGCAAAATATCCTTTTCTGTGCGGCGGCTGGCTGGCTCAATTTCATACAACATAATAACTGCGCCGGGCTTGAAGTTGCACATTGCCCTCAACTTTAATCGCCACTAATTTATGGTTTCGCAACTTTGTAGTAATCCCGAAACATGATTTATTTTCTGCAAATGCTAGAAAATTTCACTCCTCAAATTTTGCATCTTTACTCTATTTTTCACAACGGTTAATTTGTTATGTTTCACCACTTGGGTATTTAAGGAAACATCTTCTATTTTCTACCATTTTACTGAAATTGCATGTTTTTATTGAAAATAATACAATTGCATAACCTTAAGAATAACAACCATCCCTTTTTTAATGAATTTGGATGGGTAATTATCCCAAAATTTTTTAAAACAAAAGAAAAACAGTGACTTATATACAAAATGGGTAAATGTCGTGATCAATAAATTACTTACCATTTGCTGAGACATGTATTTTTGCAGCATTCATACATCCTTTTCCTCTTCTTCGATGTCGTATTCTCATTACCTTCATCTAATCCATCTGAATCTGCAATTAAATTTAATTAAACCAAATAAAATCAAAAATTAAAATCAAACAGCAACAACAAAATCAATGAAATTTATAGCCTACCAGAGTCTTCAAGAATCTCCACATATGAATCCTGGGCCTTCTTCTTTTTCTTCAAAGATCTTTTAGAAGCAGAGAATTTTGTTTTCTGGCAAGTGCTTTGAAGCTAAACACCATATTGCCTTTGTATTTGAAAACCAAAAAATGCCCAGTTTGCAGATTATTGGCTACTGTAAATTCATGCCACCCATCTCCACTCATGGAAGCGACTTTGTTCTCGATGTGAAGATCAACATGCCATATTTTGCCATTGTGGCTTACTAGGTTAGCCTTTTCTCTTCTCTTGACCATCTTACTAATCTGCTTGGTAAATTTATTCGGAACCGGCTGCGAATCATTAAAAGACATGCATAAGAAAGGAAGCTAAAATACAGATATATAGCATACCGATACATCGAAACTTCAAAGTTGCGATGACAATCCAGAGATATTTATTTCTACACTCGTAGTGCACATGCGAATGCGTCAGGCATCATGGACAAATGTTTGAGAACATGGAAAGTATTATTAGTGTAAAGTAATTAAAGCTTTTAAACACCTTGGGTAGATATTTTCTTAGTTGATGCAATCATATCATGAGGACTAAATTTAAGCTATTATATATATGCATATGTATTTTTCTAATCTAATATATTACACACACACACACACACGTGCGTTCAACCCATTTATATAATAATTCTTACTGCTTGTAGTATTTATTCTCCCATTTTGATAATATTTCTTTAAAGGGATCATGGATGATGATGATGAGCAATGCTATGGACTCCATTTCTTCAGGGTCCTGCTACCTAATTTCTCTACCAAATTGGTGTTCTCTCTCTATGTGTGTGTGTGTGTGTGTGTAATATATTAGATTAGAAAAATACATATGTATATGTATAATAGCTTAAATTTAGTCCTCATGATATGATTGCATCAACTAAGAAAATATCTACCCAAGGTGTTTAAAAGCTTTAATTACTTTATACTAATAATACTTTCCATGTTCTCAAATATTTGTCCATGATGCCTGACGCATTCGCACGTGCACCACGTGTGTAGAAATAAATATCTCTGGATTATCATCGCAACTTTGAAGTTTCGATGTATCGGTATGCTATATATCTGTATTTTAGCTTTCTTTCTTATGCATGTCATTTAATGATTCGCAACCGGTTCCGAATAAATTTACCAAGCAGATTAGCAAGATTGTTAAGAGAAGAGAAAATGCTAACCTAGTGAGCCACAATGGCAAAATATGGTATGTTGATCTTCACATCGAGTACAAAGTTGCTTCCATGAGTGGAGATGGGTGGCATGAATTTTAAGTAGCCAATAATCTGCAAACTGGGCATTTTTTGGTTTTCAAATACAAAGGCAATATGGTGTTTAGGTTCAAAGCTTTTGATCAAAGCACTTGACAGAAAACAAAATTCTCTGCTTCTAAAAGATCTTTGAAGAAAAAGAAGAAGGCCCAGGATTCATATGTGGAGATTCTTGAAGACTCTGGTAGGCTATAAATTTCATTGATTTTGTTGTTGCTGTTTGATTTTAATTTTTGATTTTATCTGGTTTAATTAAATTTAATTGCAGTTTCAGATGGATTAGCCGAAGATAATGAGAATACGACATCGAAGAAGAGGAAAAGGATGTATGGATGCTGCAAAAATACATGTCTCGGTAAATGGTAAGTAATTTATTGATCACGACATTTACCCATTTTGTATATAGGTCGCTGTTTTTCTTTTGTTTTAAAAAAATTTGGGATAATTACCCGTCCAAATTCATTAAAAATGGGTGGTTGTTTTTCTTAAAGTTATGCAATTGTATTATTTTCAATAAAAACATGCAATTTCAGTCAAATGGTAGAAAATAGAAGATGTTTCCTCAAATACCCAAGTGGTGAAACATAACAAATTAACCGTTGTGAAAAATAGAGTAACGATGCAAAATTTGAGTGAAATTTCCTAGCATTTGCAGAAAATAAATCATGTTTCGGGATTACTATAAAGTTGCGAAACCATAAATTAGTGGTGATTAAAGTTGAGGGCAATGTACAACTTCAAGCCCGACGCAGTTATTATGTTGTATGAAATTTAGCCAGCCAGCCGCCGGACAGAAAAGGATATTTTGCGAATAAAATCGAGACACACTGGTAATTAAAAAAAAGTTGACATAAAGATCAAAGTGCAAATTTTGAAATGAGTGTGCTATTCTACTATCTACAATTTTTGAAAAGTGGACCCTCTTTTCTTCATTAATTCACTCCCTGTGTATGTGTTTTTTTTTTGAATTAAAGGTCATTGATTTTAGAAAGACCTGATGATATATATGTTGAATATATGTAGGGTGATATGCATGATCACAAGAGCTTGGTGGAGGCAATAAAAAAAGTTGATGTGGTGATCTCTATGCTGGGCTACAAATATCATGAGCATTTGGTTGATCATAAGTGCATGCTGCGTGAATAAGTATTGTGTTAATTCCAAACTAAATACAAATATAACAAACTTATCAATTATATAGTATTCAATTTGATTTCAAACAAATACCAAATAAGAATTTATTGTACAGGTCCACGACTTACAATCATTCCCGCATGCGAGCACATATAAAAATCATAGTTTCTAGGGTGTAATTTACAGAATCAGTTGAAACTCTTGAAAGTCATAGAAGAACCTGACCTGCACAAATCTGATGTATACTTTCCATTGGACACTAAGAAGTCTCTAAAAGGAAAAGCCAATGTGAAAGCCATCATTAGTTCATGTCAGAAGATTGATGCTGAAACAGAGAACAAGGAATGTCATTTTTTTCTTCTTCTGCCACATTACTGTCTTCTCCTTCTTCTTCTGCCACATTACTGTCTTCTCCTTCTTATTATGTGCGCGTGCAAATTCAATGAAACCAGAAACTCCAGTGACAAACTTAGGTTGCATACGTTGTTGCCAATTCACATACATCCAGTCCTTAACCCTGACGTACTCATGGGCCATGTTAGACTGTATCATATAAATTGTAGGTTATGATGACTATATTGAGAAATCTAAGAACAGGATGGTTACTGACAAAGGAGAAAATCCGTGTATATGCTTTGTGTGTGCGTTTGTCGTTGAAAAGAATAAATTATCGATAATTAAAGTTAGATTTGAGGATACCCATGTATGAGTTGTATTCTATATATGTGTGTTTCAATTTATGATTTCGTTTAAGTGTAGGGTTGTTTTTACTTAAATGCATACATACGCACATATCACATAAACACATGCATACATATCACATGTCACATATGTTCTCCGCCGAAAGACGCGACCGGGACATTAGGACGTCTGGGCCTGAACTTCGGGGCAGATGCTATTTGGTTCTATCCGTCCACCTCTCCGAAGATGCCAAGTTGATTTATGGCACCGTATATCGAAGGTTTAAACGGATCTTCCCTGCAGGCGCAAGCCCCTGCAGTTAATTACGCTACCGCATAGCGGTAACAACTTTCTCCTCTCCAGATGGTCACTTCGTGTCGTGGGTGTTTGTTTTGTTTTTGGTTGCCCGTGGATTGTATACGGAGACTAATTTATGTTGTCGCCCGTATGGCGTGGATTAGTCCAAATCCGTATTATCTTAGATTTGGGTTTGGGTTGGGTTTAAGGATCGTTAATCTCATTTGAGACTAAGATCAACTTAAACGTTTGTTAAGGATACGTTAGTCTAATTTTAGACTAAGATCAACTTTGTATAGTTCTATGTCACGACGAACATCGAACGTATGTTAACCGATAGAAATTAACTGTTGTCGTGTGACACTTATGCTATTTTCATATACCGGCTAAGTGGACTTCCTGAAGAAATTATCTATATGGGGATTGTGCTGGCTGCTGGCAAGGGATCAAAGAAGGGGCTCATTTAAAAGATGACCCGCAGCTAATGGCGCGATTCTTCTAGCTTTACCTTCTCTATCTTTTGGTTTCTTTTGTTTTTTTTCTTCGTTTTCCTTTTTGGTTATTTATGCACTTAAGTATAGATCCTTCTTCCTCTCTATCTTATTTCATTTAAATATTTTAATGAACTATTTAAAGGAAGCCCATTTTGAGAATAAATTATGGTTGAGAGAGGTAAACCACTGGTTTTAAAAATTTCGGAAAGTTTTGTTATTGGAGCAAAAAAAATTCCTTTTATAATTTGTATTTTTTTTGAAATAGAGAAAGAGGACATCTCATACCTATGAGTTCTAATAACATGTACATTAACTCTTCCTTTTGTACATGTCCAAAGTTCGAGTGGAGATGTAGCTCTAACATGAAACCATTTGATTCGTGTCTCGATAATTATGTCCTCCACAACCTTTGGTATGGTCGGCTTCCAAGTTAATGCGACAAGCACTTAAAGAAGTATCACCATCTACTATATATCAAAAAATATAGCAAACTAGGACTAGAACTCATTTAACATTATCAACTAGTGAGATTTCAATATCGAAAACTCCCTAAAGAGGAAAATTACTAAAAGGAAAAGACTCTTTGAACAAAACGCATCCACTAGTAATAAAAGAGATTGTATCATGCTTTAGTACCAACACACAAGCACCTATATCTTGCTATGATCATAACAACATCATGATGATTTGTCAATTGCCTTGCTCATATTATGAAATTATGAACACCAAAACTTTAATCAAATCTCCATCTCAATAATTAAGCCGACAAAAGGAAAAATAATAACCAAAAAGAGGAGAGAGTCTTAATTTGCATGCCCAAAGTTTCATGATAGACAGAGACCAGGAGAAAAGGAGAGAGAGGAGAGAAAATATCACAAGCAATGAAAAAGTTGGGAAGGTGTTGAACATCATCTTTGTAACTTGTAATATGTGGCCATTTTTCATCGATATCTAAGCTTTTCTTTATCAATGTAGAATCATTGAGTTTAGAAGAAGATTCAAAATTAATATACTTTAAGAAGTTTTACCACCGGATATTCGTCTAACGTCCAGTCTTTGGTGTCACACCAAATTCTTGAATCAATATGATCCTGAGACTCGATCAAGATTCTCTAGACTAAAAAATTCCAAGGAATTGCTATTTGAATTACGTTAATTTGGAACACGTTTGTATGATTGAAGCTAAGAAACAAATATATTTCCATATTATATCATGCATTGTTTTATCAAAAATAATTTTATCACATACCTAGCTATGTGCTGAAGTAGGCTATATATCTCTACAGAGAGAGAAATTTATAACCAACATGCCACGAATATTGAGATTGTAAATATATATATATATATATATATATATATATATATATATATATATATATATATATAAGTAGACATTTGAATCTAGACAAATAGAAAACAAAACTTTATTGCTCCCTTGTCTCTTATCAAAATCATTAGAAATGTTCATTTTTAGGGGGCTCAAAATTTCCTTCACAAGCTTTAAAAGAAACCTAGAAAAATTCTCACCCCCTGCCCCAACCCCAACCCTAACCCTAGCCCCAACCCCAACCGCAACCCCCTGCCGAACCCCAACCCCAACCGCAACCCCAACCCTAGCCCCAACCCCAACCCCAACCCCAACCGCAACCCTAACGCTAACCCCAACGAATGCCTCATCGGTACCCAAACCATGAACCCTAGCCCTAAAATAATCAAAAATTTGTTTAATTTAAGATTTCCTAACCTGTGCAGTGGAGGCGTCGACGATTGATCGGAGGCGACGACGAAATCGGAGATGAGGAAGAACCAGACGGTGGCGACGACGAGTCGGCCTACGCTGGCGACGACGAGAACGGCGACGAAACACAGGCGATCGGCGGGAACGAGGGTTTGGGGAGTTTGGGTTCGCGGGCGATGGAAAAATAATTTTTAGGTAATGAGCGTAGGGATCGATCCGTGCCTTTTTAATTAAATCTCTATTTAGATGCCCCTACGGATAAGTCCGTAGGTACTTGGTTTGCGGCTCCGTAGGGGCAAACAACAATTTACGATTTAATATTTTTTAAATTAATATGTAAGGACCGTAGGGGCAACCTTTTAACCCTACGGACTAATCCGTAGGGCCAAACTAAATCTACCCCTATGGATTTCGTTATCCGTAGGGGCAACCCCCTATTTTAGTAGTGAATGGTTGGTGTTAACTTTCGGTCTTTGCAAAGCTTGGCATCGACCAATGATTTTTGACCCCCTCATGTGATTTTCAAAAGATTAACATTGCATAACTTAAGTTTAGGGGGGGCATTTTTTCTGGCTCTTGAAAAGAAAATTTTTACAAAATGATGAGCCAAGAATAAGTTGGGGGGGAGGTTCTTCACTTAAATATTTTGCCCCCATTAATAAATTTCCTCCCAGGCTTACAGGTTTGTTTTGTAGATTTAGCAGATGGCAAAAGTGAGGACACTGTTGAAAACAAGTTTGGGGGAGGTTTGTGCTTATTTTCGCATCATTTGCATCATACTTTGCATAAGCACAAAACATTTTCAAAACCTATAAAAATTTAAAAATTGTCAGAAAAAAAAATAATAAAAATATTTTTGTACATAAATAAGATAATAAAAGATTAGATAGTGAAAAATTACATCCAAAAGATTGGAAAAATTTAAGAAAACCAAGAAAATTAGAAGTTTTCTTATACGAACTAGTAATAAGTAGTTATGAGCTGTTGTCCCAAGAGTTAGTAAGATGAAGGAAGCCACTAATTTGAGGATAAAAATAAGTCTGAAAAATAGTTTCTATTCTGGAAGCGAAACATTTTGAACGTTGATACCCTACTATTCGCACTTACACACGTCTTGAAACTCGGGATAGTAGAGGATACCTTGAAATGCTCTTGTCTAAAAGCCGATGTATGAAGGAAATAAAAAAATGAATAAAATATAAAATGGTGAGAAAAATGAACATTGGTTTTGTTATCGCCAAGGCAGCAATAAAAAAATATAGCGAGGGTGCCTCTTCACCTAGTGCCCTAAGGCCAACTGGTCTGGGAGTCACTGCTAAGCCTTAGGTGGTGCAAGACGAGGAAAATACACCAAATAAGCAAGCACATGAGTAATCGGTCGGTTAATACCTCAAGAAGTATTAACGGTCGCATGAAAGTGTGTAAGCAAATTCATCTAAATATTCATTAATTAAAAAAAAGGTACTGAGGTGGATGGACAAGAGTATGATAGCTTGAATTGAATTCTCCGGGTGTAGGGATGTCCTTTACACACACGTAGGGTTATATGATCGATGTTTGGAAGAAAGATAGGAATGAAGAATAAAGACGATGTTTTATTGAGGGATGATGTGATTTCTGACATCTTTTCATGACTATTAAGATAGGGCTCAGGACAACCGAAAAGCTAGCTTAGTTGGAAACCCTAACTTTCAAGGCTTTTCTTTTACAATTCTTGTCTTTAAATGTAATATTCATGATCTTTCTTTTATTATTGGATTTTGTGGGTGCAATCCGCTGAAAACCCTCAGGAGACAACACTCCTCCTACTAGGGACACCTAGAGGTTTAAAGGCTTGTTGCACGTGCTCAGTGCAATCGTGTTGCCTACGAAAGTGTGCTAGTTAGTTTTTCTCTTTCTTTATTTTCTCCTTCTCTTTTTAATAAAATAGTTCGCTCGAGACGACCGAAAATAAGTTTGGGAGAATTTGATCAGTCGAAAATAATGTATTTTTAACACGTCAATTTCCCTATCTTTTGCATTCATCTAGAGGTGTTCGGTTTGCATATTTCACATATTAGCAAAATAATAGTAAAATACCGAATTACCTGTGTTGTACTCTAAAACCGGCATTTTTAGGGAAATTGACTGTTTATCATGGCAACACATCATTCTTGTAGCGCAACACTTGTTTCGAAGTCTGTGCAGGAAATTCCAGAAACAGAGCCAAATTGTCAAAAGTGCTGATCAAAATTACACCAAGTCTAAGTCTGGTGATCTGGCAGTAAAATTCCAGAAATTTATTCAAGGCCAATGGGCGCTTCCCGCCGCGGATCCGCGGCATGATGACGTCAGCAGAGAAGCAGATTTTCCCCATGTGCTTATTTCTAACGGCAAAGCTTCCAGAACTCTCCAGAAACTCCACATGGCTTCATCTAGAAGGCTCGGCCTAACAACCTAGTTCTAGAAGCCTCCCTCCAACTAACTTCTTCTAGAAGTCTCCTTATAACAACCTTCTTCTAGAAAGCTCTCTCCAACAACCTTCTTCTAGAAGCCTCCTTGTAACAACCTCATTCTAGAATATTCCCTCCAACAAACTTCTTCTAGAAGATTCTTTCTAACAACCTCATTTTGGAGGGAAAATTCAAATGAGGTGGTTCATTTTGGAGGGAAAATTCAAATGAGGTAGTTCATTTTGGAGGGAAAATTCAAATTCAAATGAGGTAGTTCATTTTGGAGGGAAAAGTTGTTCATTTTGAAGGGAAAAGTTGTTCATTTTGGAGGGAAATTTGAAATTTGAATTCTAGATCTAGGGTTATGAAAACTTATAAAAGGGAGCCTAGATCTAAGGTTAAGGGTTGTTCATTAGTTCATTAATCTCTCATCTCCCCCATTTCTAGCACAAGTTGAGTGACATGACTTGTGCCTCAAAACCCTAACCCAAAATCCAAAGCCAAATTCAAGATCCCGAGTACCATTCAAGCGAGAAGCCTTCAACCTTTTAGGAGCGGAGCCGATCTTCAATCGAGCAAGTGATTCAAGCCGATCCGCGACTCAAGGAGATGAGCGAAGCCAAATCGACGATCGAGTTCTTCCTCTTGTAGTTCTTGAGCGATTTGTAATGGAATTGTTGACAAATAAAATATGAAATTCTTTAATCTTGCTTTCTTTAAATTCTTGCATCATGATTCGATCTCAATTTGTGATTGTGGTTCTTGTTATGATGTTTGAGTAAAACTCCGCTCGTAAAGGAGTCGAGACGATCAATAGAATGATGATGTAAGAAATCTTAAAACGATTCTTAAGTCCTACGAGTTTTGTAAACCCTAGCAAATTGAAGAATTGACGACCTAGTTTCGTTGCGATGCTTTCTTGATTGTGATCGCTCGAAATTAGGGATCCACGATCGATTCTTGAATTTACTAGAGGCTAGAATGTGAATGATATCGACGAAGGAACAAGGGATATAAGATGAAACCCTAGTTTCACAAGAAATCCCTAATTCTCGTCGATCATCATCGATCTAGTATCAATTCATCGATGGATAAGAATACGTAATCCCTAGATTTCATCACATCTATAGATCCGATCGATTCCTACGAGCCTCACTTCGATTCTTGATATTTGATTTGGAAATCATCATAAATTCTTAATTCTTGATTTTATCGTTTCTTGATTTAGACTAGATTTTTCTAATTCTTGAACTTCAAATCTTTAAATCATGAATTGTTGTTTGTTTTCTTTTCTTTAAAGTTTCGACTCATCTAAATCGAAACACGAACGATTACACTTTCTCTGTGGACGATCCGCACTTACTAACGCGCTACATTCGACACCGTTATTGATTGCGGTCAAAATATTTTTGGTTGTGATTTCTATAGATTTTTTCAACCACACAATCCGAAATCATTTCAATCAGGTCCCGCTTGATGGAGCCGTAAAGTCCATCGGTACTTGGACGACTTTGTTTGCTTTCTTCGACCTTAAGCATCTTAACCATACGAAGTCGAAGGATCTCTTGTATAAAGTATCGTTGACGAAAGAGAACGACGGAGCTCTTTTCATGAGCTGATGTCTAGATGACGCATCTTCAGGTGCTCGTTAGGACTCAAATTAGTCTATGAAGACTCCCCTACAGTTCTTAGCTCCTTCATTTTCTTCGGTCACTTCTTTTTCTTCGGGTAGTTCCATCAGAGTCTCCGAAGGTATATTTGCTGGTTCCAGGATTCTGCGGCTTTGGACAGCGATCCTCACGTCGTCGAGGTCTTCGTTAGCCAATTCCTTAGCCAACTTGGCTAACATATTCGCTTTGCTATTTTCTGCTTGCGGCACGTTTTCCATGGTATATGAAGGGATTTGGGTCAGCAGCTGCAACACTCTTGCGCCATATCTTACTAGTTCTGGCTTGCACGTTTTGTAGTCGCCATTCACCCGACTGACAATCAGCTGATAATCTTCGTATATTAGGAGGTCCTTGATTCCCATATTGGTAGCGATATCAAGACCGTCTATCAAAGTTTCGTATTCAGCTTCATTATTGGTTCTTGGTTTTGTCCAGGAGAGAGCATAACGCAGTATTCCTCCTTGAGGGGTTACGAAAATAAGGCCCACTCCAGCTTTGATTATGGGGATGTTCTTTCGTTGTTTCATGAAAGACGCTCCATCAAAATAGAGCCCCATTAGGACTTACTTTCTTCTTCCTCTTCGACTGGGTCGAACGCGTGTTCATCTGGCAATTTGCAGTTTAAGGGAGAATCGGCTAGTATCGGATATTTCGTGAGAAAGTCGGCGATGACTTGTCCTTTCAACGCTTTGAGGGCGCGATATGTTATCGAAAACTCCATCTACATGAGGACCCATTTGGCTAGTCTTCCCGTTTGTCTGGCCTTCGACATCAAATACTTGAGGCGATCCACCTTTGATATAAGATGAACTTCATATGCCAAGGCGTAGTGTATAAGCTTCGTTATCACGAAGATCAGCGCCAGACAGTGCTTTTCGATGGAGGAGTAATTGCTTTCTGCCCCCAGAAGGACTCGACTTAGGTAATAGAGAGCTTTCTTTTCCATGGTCGTTCTTCTATGCCCACAGCGCATCTAGAGTGTATGGTTACTAGGCACACTCAAGAGGTTCCACAAGGCATCAACCATGCCAAATTTAAATTTTCCGGTGCCGAGAAACCCTAAACTAGATCGATTACTAGAGGTAAGGCGAAAAAGAGAAGCAAGCAAACTACTTTGCTAACAAGTGAATGGAAATACAACCTTTGTAGATCCGGTCCTCCACTTCTTTAGCTCCGTGATGACGTCCCTTCGCTGCGATCACCGGGATCCCGGACTCTTGCGATGGTTTCGTCGGAGAAATGAGCGGGCTAGGTCGTTGACTTCGATGCCGAAGATGATCTACGTCGAGGCAACTCTAACTCAAGCTCCATCTTCACTTGGTCATGAAACTTGTGAAGATAACACACTCTACTACATGGCAAGTGGTAGAGGATGAAGAAATAGGAAGTGGGTTCACTTTGAATTTAGATTTCTCACTTAGATTCATCACTTGGAATTTTCAAGAAAGCTTTCTTCTTTTCTTCATGAAGAAGAAGAAGAAGAAAGAAAGAAAAAGAATAATGAAAATGAATAATCCATAATAGAAAATCAAGTGATGCTTATCATTTAGCAACCATGGGTGAGTGTAACTCATGTAGAGAATAAACTAAGGTTTAGTTAAATGGTTAGGTTAAGCATAAAACAAAATGGTTGAAGCTTCATGAATCTTCAAGAATAAAACAAAGAAAGCCACCACCATTTTGTTTCTTGCCAAAAAAATAAAGAAATAAAGAAAATAAATAAATAAGGCAAATGAAATCCTAACCATTAACTAAACATGGTGTATAGCATACACACACCCAAGTTTGCATGTATCATCAAACATGATACAATCAAGTGCACAAAAATATATCACATATACTACTTGTGCACATCAAGTGAGAAAATCAATCTTAAGTGAACAAATACTAGTTAATGTAAAGTAATATATCAAATATATAATTATACATTAAATCATTAAATCAACACTTGATTTAATGATCCGGTCATACTGCATATAACCAACTAATATCAATAGTAACAACTTATCGAATCAACACTTGATCCGATAACCCGGCTATATCGCATACAACCGATTAATGTCACAAATCGCGAGAATAGAATACAGTATCACACACTGGTATTATTCTCGGTCCCGCACATATCTCATATGCGCTCCTATTTCGTTTCGCTTGAGCCAGGAAACCCCTGTGTAGGACTCTAAAGACTCGTCAATACACCGGCAGTAGGTGATGATCATATCAAACACCCACAAGCCGCAAGCGGTCTGCTAAACGTAACGGCCACCCGGGCATTGAGCGATCAGAAGATCAACGAGCAAGCCCTCTCACACTCCTGTGAATCCAACCAGTAACACTACCGTATAGTCCGGTCTGTTCGTCTGATATGTCACATATCTCGTCTAGGGGTGGTAAACGTTAGACCCCAATAACTCGATAAGTCGTGTTGATATGAGGCTCATAACGGGTCGAGAAACTACTGGTAAGACTTACCAGTAAATCCCTAAAGCAGCCTTGGCCAAGGACTTCCTGTTATAGCCAATCGAGCACAGCGCAACATCAACTCCCTATACCGGGAGAGACGAAACCCCTCCTATCGCTCATTGCCTCCATGTGATTCGGGATTGTACCCAAAACCCACCGTTTTGCACGCCCTCTTGGACGTGGTAAGGTGGAAATCAAAGTACAGTGGGAATCACACAAGACTCTATGACGATCTCGGGTCTACAGACTAACCTGCACCAGTGTCACCAGAGAATTGCCATCTGACGTAAGGTATAATACCAGCTGGGAGTTCTCGGCGAGTCCGTCCAGTGTACCCAGTCTCCACTGAGCACCCGTATATCATCTCTGATGTCAAACACCAAAGGATATGGGATCATCCATCGCCCATCTGTATGGGTCGAGAAGGTATACGCTAGTCTACTCTGGTATATCGATGCCCCGTCTCGATACACCCACAACTAGGGACTTTGAAGGATGTACTTATGGACTACCATGTCCCCACTAGTATGATCCGCATCATAGTCCAGGTAGTCAAGTACACATCCTAAGGGCTTTACCAACATGTAACAGAGAGACAATCAGTGTACACGTTAAAGTAAAGAGTAACCAGATAGCATACTATCACATCGAGCAAGAAATTCATCCCTATATATGTCCAAGCATCCACTATAATATACATCCTATGTATAGTAATGGCCTCTAGGGCATACATATAACTAACAATCTCCCACTTGCACTAGGGCCATCTGATAGCAGTGGTTGTAGTATCTCATACTCAACCATCCCATAAAAGTCTCTCTCTGGGAAAAGGCCTTTGTGAGTTGATCCGCCGTGTTGTCCTCTGTGTTAGCTCTCCTAACCTCGATCCCCTGGAGATCAACCATCTCCACGATTAGGTGACACTGCCTTAGAATATGCCTGGATCACTGATGGGACGGGCGTTCCTTGGCCTAATCCACAACTCCATTGTCACACAATGGGAGGAACGAAGTTCATCTCATGAACTTATATACACCCAGACTGGCTCTTTGGTAGCATCTTTGGTAGCGATGTATCCAGCCTTTATTGTCTAGTACGCCACGGTATCTAGCTTGGAACTCTTCCAACATACCGTCCCTTTACTGAGGGTAAAGACAATGCCTGCGACTGACATTCAGTCGTCCTTATCACCCTGGAACCTTTCCAGTGATTCTCCCCAGGATCAATTGATATCATCTCACTACAACTAGTGAGTATCCTAACATCCAATTAGATCTATCTCATAGATCCAAAACCCAGGATTTAGGAGGTATCACTTTGATCCTTTATGGAGAATCCTTGTGATAAGCGGAGATTGACCGAGCGTAGCATAGGAAACTTCTTCCCTATCATGAGTATGTCATCCACGTACTCTACGAGGATCACCACCATACTCCCTACTTTCTTTTTGTATATACAAGGTTCATCTACCTTTTTGATGAAGTCAAACTCTTTGACTACCACATCAAAACAGATGTTCCAACTCCGCGATGCCTGCTTTATCACATAAAACATCTTGCACACGTTTCCGCTGCTCTCACTGTCTACGAAGCCCTCTGACTGTGTACTTACAGACTCTCTCTTCTAAAACATCATTTAGAAAAGCAGTCATGACACCCAACCACCAGATATTGTAGTCATGGTATGTAGCCGTGGCAAGTAGGATCTGGATGAACTTAAGCATAGGTACTTAGAAAAGGTTTCATCACAATCCATAGCTGGTCAATGATGCAAACCTTTAACAAGTCTAGCTTTGAAAGTCTTAACTTTTCCATGTACACCAAGTAATCTTCTCAAGATATACTTGCTCCTGATGGGGATTTAACCCTTCAGATAAAGCAACTAAAGTCCATACTTTGTTGGTGTAAAAGGATTCCATCTCAGATCGATTAACATCCAGCCATTCTTACAGAGTCCCACTCCTGATGGCCAGCTCGAAACTAGTTAGGTCATCATCCCATGATGCAATCCTCGCTCCCACTATCATAGAGAAACCGGAGTATCTCTCAGGTGGGTGAGGAAACCTACTAAATCGGTGGAGAGGCTGAGGTTCGTTGGTGGATATTGAATCCTTTGGTTCTACCAAATCATCAGCTGCAGTTTGTATAGCTGGAACTGTTTCCAGTTCTACCTTATGACCAATAATTTCTTCACAAGAAATTCCCTTTCACAAAGGTGGCATGTTGAGTAATAAAACATCTTTTGTTCCTCGGTTAGGTAGAAGATATTCCCTTGCGTATGCTTGGGATATCCAACAAACTTCCACAGAACTGACTTTGCCTCGAGCTTGTCCGGATTATGCTTTTAGAAATAGGCTGGACAACCCCAAATCTTAACAAACTTAAGATATGGGCTCTTCTCTTTCCATATCTCATATGAAATGGTAGGCATCTGATTTGATCGGAATCCTATTCAATAGGTATGCAGCTTCTCAAGTGCATAACTCCCAAAAGGAAATAGGAAACTCAGTAGTACTCATCATAGAGCACACCATATCACATAGGGTGTTATTGCTCCGCCCCGATATACCATCGTGCTATGGCGTATACGGAGGAGTAATGCTGAGAGAGAATCTCATTCTCCTTTAGAATAATCCAGGAATTCCGTGCTCAAGTATTCTTCTCCTTGATCACATCAAAGGACATAATACTTATACCCATATTTTGGTTCTCTACTTCTAACTTATATTCTGTGAATATCTCAAAAATTTCGGACTTGTGTTTTAACAGGAACATATGTCTGAATCTCGAGAGATCATCAGAGAATTTAATGAAGTACAAAGAACCGGTCTTGGCATTTGTAGACAGGAGACCTTCATACATCAATATGTATCATCCCAAGAGTTCACTAACTCTTTCTCTGTTTCCAATAAACAGAGCTATGGTCATCTTATCTCTGTGACATGACTGGCTAGTTTCATAAGATGTAAATTCAAACTAATTTAAATATGCATCTTAATGTAACTTCAGCTAGTCGGGTCGCATTGATATGACCTAGTCTACAATGCCTCAAGAAGGATTCGTTCATTTCTGAACTCTTCCTCTTGTGTGTGTTCTGTATACTAAGAACTGTAGTTTGATTTAGAACATTAATGCTTTTAGATAACGTGCCTGAACCGATCAACTCTTGATATAGGAAATGTTCAAAACATTATCCAACAATACAAAATTATATCCTTTCTTTACTAATAAAGAGACTGATATGATTTTGTATATCAGGTTCGGTATCTAATAACATTTTTTCAGAATCAATGTATTCTGGTAATACAGGGTGACAGTGACCAACAGACTTGGTTGCAACACTTGCACCGTTTTCTGTCTCATGAAACTTATCACCCGTTCTCAGTTCTCTACCTTTCTGTAGCCCTATGTAACAGATTACATATCTGGAATCCTGATTCGGTATCAAATACCCAGGACGTAGAGGATATTTGAGAAACAGTTCTCTGTAATGAACACACCCGAAGATGATGCATCGGTATGCACTTTCTTCGTTTGGGCGGCACGGAAATTCTGGTAATCCCCAATTTCCTTCTCTGTCTTATAACAATTATAAGTTGGAGCGGGACTAACGTTCCCCAGCACAGTAAAACAAGCGGGTTCGGTCAATATATCTGTTTTATTATCTTGATTAAGGCGTGACATGGTCGCTACCTGGAGAGAGAGAGAAGAAAACACTCTGCGTGCGCTCTTGCAAGATCAGATTGGTTATTATTTTATCTAATCAGGATGGCTCCCACTGTTTTTATCAAATCTTCCTTCAAACCCTAAAAGGAAAGACTAGCCGGGATTAATTACACGCTACAAGTTCGCTAATCTTTCAGCCAGGCCAGTGTCGGTACTTTGAGGGAGGTTCCCCGTGCTTTCGCACGGACCTAATTAAAGTAAACCTCGTTTTCCCAGAGGCGTAATCCCGTTGACACCTTTCTAGACACCTACTTGATCGGCTAATTGTAATGTGTAAAACTCTCCCAGGAGTAACAATTACTCGCAGTGGGTATCGGGATCCAACTATCTCATAGAAGGTATGCAATCTCATTGCAAATTTCAACACTTGAAATTCCCGATAATTTTTCCCCTAACCTCCTATGACCTTGACAAATGCCAACAAACCATAGGATGCTAGTCAAGTTCAACCCGTCATTTCCTGATTGAATTAAACTCACCCGCACGACCCTTGACAAAGGTCAACAAGGTCGTACGACTACCCTAACCCAATCTGCATCATATGCATAAGCAGATAAGCACCAGTCAGCTACCGCACACTACGCCTTGACAAAGGCCAACAAACGCAGCACGAATACTAACTACTACTTATCTGAAATGACGGAGGGCTACGACAGGTTTTTCTGAAAAGCTATTGCGTAATGAACTTGATATCGTTGTAGAATCAAATAATTTTAAAATGGAGTGTTTTTGAGGCTTTTCTAGTTTTGCTAAATGGGTCACTCCCGGTGAAGGGATCGTCGGCCCTTTCCTCATCGAATAAGGTGCAGGATATATCATATATACCGCTGTGCAAAGCAAGAACTATAGGAGCAATCAAAAGACAAACCGAGGGTTGTAGCATCTGCCAGTTATTGCTAAAGGGGTCACTCCTGGTGAAGGGATCTCGGCCCTTTCCTTATCGAATAAGGTGCAGGATGTTCTACAAGGAACACCGCGATGCAAAGCAAGAACTGTAGCTACATGTTTTTGAAAATTCGATTCCACAACATCTTTTAGGTTTCTTTTCTTTCATTAATCATATTAATGAAGTCCCATCATTTAAATCACCTAAACATCACTGATAAATACGACGTACACTTATGCCATCCGCATTCGCCTCGATGTCCCCTCGTGCACCGTTAGGTTAGGTAACTAACGGCAGAGTGGGGTAGGGCTAGCGCGTGTGTAAAACATAAGTAACGTCTATATAATATATCGTATATACTATATACAGTATCTATCATAATATATCAAATGATCACATCACAGATATTGCAGCAGAAGAAACATATGAAACATTGGATATACTAGGACGTCCGTGTTTTCAATACGAGCCTGTATAAAACACGGATTCCATGGTGGTGATGAATAGCCAAACCCACACCCGTAGACCCCTACAAGAGCGGCAAGCAACCCTACCAATTCTAGAGTTAGGAGACCCAGACTCGACTCCTCGAGTTGGTCTCCCTCTGGACTCTAGAACCCGGTTACTTGTGCTCTCCTCCTTGGGTCTATCCTGGTGCGGAAAAGTAAATAATATACAAATGGTGACATCAACCTCAACCCGGAAGTTCCCCAATAAAAGAATATTACATACAATAAATTTTACATGAATGAAAATAAAAACTCTCATCTCACATAAAAACCCCCGGCTATTCAAAACGCGACGATCCAATATAAAATATCCAGCAACACATAACATCACATGTCATCAACGTAAGTAAATGTGCGCGTCGTTGACATATAGCAACGAAACCGGCGATATCACATATTACACTTACGGTCACAGAAAAGAAAGTGTAAAACTACAACAGTTGGAATCCGCAACCTCCTTAGACATCGCATGCCTAACAATTATAAACCCCGCATTTTAGTCTCTATATCGAAAACACTTTTCAATATCCAGTCGGGCAATTCAACAAGATTCCCGATAAACTGATCGAATGCTCGTCGCAAACTTTAGTAGACGGCCGCACCCCCGGATGCCGTCGACGAAGTGCACTAAGGCGCAACACCGTTGCCGCGAGCACCCGAACGGATGCTTTTGGCGACGGGGTTCTCCTACAGTCACTTGGTCGGGGCTATGGGGCATGGCTGTCTATTAAGTTTACCCGGCGAGTATCCGCGTACGCTACGTGATTGCGACGGACTTTTGATCGCATCAAAATTCCGTGGCAACCGATCATTCGAGACTAAACTGCTATGTTTATAACATCCAAATCAGTTATCTCATAACTACTTGTGGATTCCAAATATTGTATCACATTCCAAATAAATAGAAAATGTTAAACTTTCCGATCGAACAATCAAACACCCAAGTTTTCCCGAAACAGCTCAACACATGAAATAAGTTTAAAAACATCCAGTTCATGCCTCAGTACCAACGGTCCAGCCGTAGAAGGGTCAAGCCAACGCTTCACATGTGGCACGCCATACTGCCCCAAACCCGAAGGTTCAAAGGGCAGTTCAAGACGGTCACATAATCGAGTTAAGGTTTGTTGTCTTCTAGAGGGTCCATCGCGTTACTTGCACTACTTAGAACTTTATTAAACTACGGAAAAATCCAACAATTGGAAATTTCCCGGCAGGGGAAAAATTGGGTATGTTTATCCGGTCGAACTTTTTAACATATTCTAAATTATCCGGAAAAACACAGACAAAGTTAAAGATTCCGATCGAATCGTCGAACTCCCAATACAACCCAGAAAACTCAACACTTGAGTATACATTAAAAAATTCCAGAAGATTCAGTAAACTAATAAGGAAGTTACTGTGCAAAAATAAAGTATCAATGTGACTGTACGGCCGCGGAACCGCCGCATGAGCATGCTCTTGCCGCGGTTCCGCTGTTCAATGAGCGAGTTAAGCGCACATGCTGCACAGTAATCCTTAGAAAAGCCTGATGATTTTTCTGAGTATTTTTAATTCACAAAAATCCACAGTTTTGAAAAATGTACAGAGAAGGGTTTTGGATTAGGGTTTCGGGTTCGATCGGACTTCTAACTTCGTCTACACTTCGCCTAAAGCTCTAGCTAGGCTCTGATACCACTGTAGGGTTACTAGGCACACTTAAGAGGTTCCACAAGGCATCAACCATGCCAAATTTAAATTTTCCGGTGCCGAGAAACCCTAAACTAGATCGATTACTAGAGGTAAGGCAAAAAAGAGAAGCAAGAAAACTACTTTGCTAACAAGTGAATGGAAATACAACCTTTGTAGATCCTGTCCTCCACTTCTTTAGCTCCGTGATGACGTCCCTTCGCTGCGATCACCGGGATCCCGGACTCTTGCGATTGTTTCGTCGGAGAAATGAGCAAGGTAGGTCGTTGACTTCGATGCCGAAGATGATCTACGTCGAGGCAACTCTAACTCAAGCTCCATCTTCACTTGGTCATGAAACTTGTGAAGATAACACACTCTACTATATGGCAAGTGATAGAGGATGAAGAAATAGGAAATGGGTTCACTTTGGATTTGGATTTCTCACTTAGATTCATCACTTGGAATTTTCAAGAAAGCTTTCTTCTTTTCTTCATGAAGAAGAAGAAGAAGAAAGAAAGAAAAAGAATAATGAAAATGAATAATCCATAATAGAAAATCAAGTGATGCTTATCATTTAGCAACCATGGGTGAGTGTAACTCATGTAGAGAATAAACTAAGGTTTAGTTAAATGGTTAGGTTAAGCATAAAACAAAATGGTTGATGCTTCATGAATCTTTAAGAATAAAACAAAGAAAGCCACCACCATTTTGTTTCTTGCCAAAAAAAATAAAGAAATAAAGAAAATAAATAAATAAGGCAAATGAAATCCTAACCATTAACTAAACATGGTGTATAGCATACACACACCCAAGTTTGCAAGTATCATAAAACATGATACAATCAAGTGCACAAAAATATATCACATATACTACTTGTGCACATCAAGTGAGAAAATCAATCTTAAGTGAACAAATACTAGTTAATGTAAAGTAATATATCAAATATATAATTATACATTAAATCATTAAATCAACACTTGATTTAATGATCCGGTCATACTGCATATAACCAACTAATATCAATAGTAACAACTTATCGAATCAACACTTGATCCGATAACCCGGCTATATCGCATACAACCGATTAATGTCACAAATCGCGAGAATAGAATACAGTATCACACACTGGTATTATTCTCGGTCCCGCACATATCTCATATGCGCTCCTATTTCGTTTCGCTTGAGCCAGGAAACCCCTGTGTAGGACTCTAAAGACTCGTCAATACGCCGGCAGTAGGTGATGATCATATCAAACACCCACAATCCGCAAGCGGTCTGCTAAACGTAACGGCCACCCGGGCATTGAGCGATCAGAAGATCAATGAGCAAGCCCGCTCACACTCCTGTGAATCCAACCAGTAACACTACCGTACAGTCCGGTCTGTTCGTCTGATATGTTGCATATCTCGTCTAGGGGTGGTAAACGTCAGACCCCAATAACTCGATAAGTCGTGTTGATATGAGGCTCATAACGTGTCGAGAAACTACTGGTAACACTTACCAGTAAATCCCTAAAGCAGCCTTGGCCAAGGACTTCCTGTTATAGCCAATCGAGCATAGCGCAACATCAACTCCCTATACCGGGAGAGACGAAACCACTCCTATCGCTCATTGCCTCCATGTGATTCGGGACAGTACCCAAAAACCACCATTTTGCACGCCCTCTTGGACGTGGTAAGGTGGAAATCAAAGCATAGTGGGAATCACACAAGACTCTATGACGATCTCGGGTCTACAGACTAACCTGCACCAGTGTCACCAGAGAACTGCTATCTGACGTAAGGTATAATACCAGCTGGGAGTTCTCGGCGAGTCCGTCCGGTGTACCCAGTCTCCACTGAGCACCCGTATATCATCTCTGATGTCAAACACCAATGGATATGGGATCATCCATCGCCCATCTGTATGGGTCGAGAAGGTATACGCTGGTCTACTCTGGTATATCGATTCCCCGTCTCGATACACCCACGACTAGGGACTTTGAAGGATGTACTTATGGACTACCATGTCCCCACTAGTATGATCCGCATCATAGTCCAGGTAGTCAAGTACACATCCTAAAGGCTTTACCAACATGTAACAGAGAGACAATCAGTGTACACGTTAAAGTAAAGAGTAACCAGATAGCATACTATCATATCGAGCAAGAAAGTCATCCCTATATATGTCCAAGCATCCACTACAATATACATCCTATGTATAGTAATGGCCTCTAGGGCATACATATAACTAACATAGAGAACCTTCAAGGGCTGTTGTATATTAGGATAATGGGCTTTCCCTTAACCGGGGAGGCCAATACCGGCGGATTTTGCAGGTATTATTTGATCAAATGCAATACTTTTTGGCATTTCTGATCCCATACGAAAGGGGTTCCTTTCTTCATCAGATGACTGTATGGACGACATTTTTCGGAGAGGTTGGTAAGAACCGTTGGATATATGTAAGTTTTCCTTGGAGAGATCATAGTTGTTTTAGAGTCTTTGGTAGGGGCATAACCATAATTGCCTTAATCCTTCAGGGATCAATTTCGATACCTCGGTGGTCGATGATGAAACCCAGGAATTTTCCTGACGGGACTCCAAACTCATACTTTTATGGGTTCATCTTCAGATTATTTTCGGAGATGCTCGAACACGATCCTTAGATGTTCCCAGTGCTCATGAGATTTGCTTTTGACTACGTGGTCGTCGATGTACCATTCAACGATCTCATGAATGGGGTCATCGAATATCTTCGTCATGGCTCTTTGGTAGGTTGCTCCCGCATTTTTCAAACCGAAGGGCATCACTTTGTAGCAAAATACGCCCAACGGTGTCCGGAAGGCAGTATGCTTTTAGTCTTCAGGATCCATCTTTATCTGGTTGTATCCTGAAGATCCATTTATAAAAGAGAAAACTTCACGGGTGGAAGTTTTGCCGATCACAAGCTCGGTAACGGGCACTGGGAAGTCATCCTTCGGGCACGCCTTATTGAGGTCCCGAAAGTCCACACAGCTGCGAGCAGTCCCATTCTTCTTCATCACCGGAAAGATGTTGGAAATCCAGTCAGGATATTGGAGTTTTTGGATGAAGTCGGAGTCGATTAACTTCTTGACTTCGGTGTTGATACTCATCTCGAGTTCAAGCCACATCCTTCCTGGCGCTTGCTTGACCGGCTTTATCTCCGACGATATAGCCATTTTATGTACCACTATGTTTGGATCCAAACCCGGCATCTCGGAGTAATTCCAAGCGAAACAATCTTTGTACTTCATGAGCACATCTTTCAAAGTGGCTACTTGTTTTTCAGATAGCAGCTTACTGATGAGCGTCGGTCTAGGATAATCCTTTGTTCCCAAGTCAATTTTCCTTAGGCTGTCCGCCGTGGTATGTATTCCATCTTCCAGCTCTTTTGGTGCCGGTGGAAATTCCGAATTCTCTTGGCCATCGTCTTCATTTGTGAAGATTCGAAAAGCCCAGGTATTTCATCATCTCCCTCTTCATTAAAGGGTCTTATCATATGGAAAACGTGGGTGAGCTTCTGCTTCTTGGGCCGGCCACACTCCAATTTGGTAGAGTAGTTTCGCGTTGGCCCATACCTTTGCGGGGGTTCCACTCTCCAGCTGTCATTTAGCGCGAACTTGCCTTTCCCGTATTGCTCTTCCGTCCAATCTTTGAAAACGAAGCAATTTTCGATTGGATGGACGATGACCCGATGGTAAGGACAATAGTCTGGATGATCGAAAGCATTTGCTTGATGGGGCCGTTTAGACTTGGGCGGTGTTAACATATGGTGCTTCATGATGAGAGCGAATATCTTCTTCGTCTTGTCACGTGGAAAAGAGTAACCCTGTCCCATCCTCTGTATAAGGGATGGGCTTGTGCGGCATTTTTCACGTTGACGTATTGTCCCGAGATCGCCTTGTCTTGGTTGGGGATTGGACGTAGACGTCGTCCTAGCCTCGTTATCGTCGTTTCGAACCTTCTATCTTATAAAGGAAGGCAGAGTTAGCTGTTGCGAAGCCGGGCTATCATAACTCCTTACTCTATCATATTGCTCGGTTGGAGGCAAACACATGACTTTTTCATATAGGGCCATTATACCTTCTTCGAGCTCATCAACCTCTTGAAGCGCTTCTTTCATTAGCGTTTCAATCTACTCTTCCAATGGTTGGGTTGAAGCGCTTTGCTGGGTATCTCCTTCTTGCTCGTTCGTGTCATCTACCAACCGAGTCTCTTCGCTTTAGCTTACGGCATAACAACTATAAGTTCACTCTCGCTTCTTGGGTTGTATATATCCCAAGCCAGTGGTATCCATCTTTGCATTCGGCTTGCTTTGGCGAGTCCCTGTCACATTGATTGTTATGTTTATGCTATGCGTTCTTTATGTTCTATTTACCGCAATCAAGTCGATTTCGCTTGTAGCTAGCCGGTTGAGTACGGGTCGATCCACGGAGAGATGAGAGTCTTTTTCTTAATGTTTTAACGAGTTAAGTCCAATTTGTCCTAGTTTGTTCGATACTAACTATGTGTATTGATATGTATGTTAATGGAAGTTTTTTAGGGTTAGGATTAAGCTAGTTTAAGTTGGGAGTTCGCTCACTTCATTCTTTTGCCCCGCTTGATATTGATGTTACGGTAATCGACAATAACGGGGATTAACACGACTAGGAAGGATATTTGCGCGTATAAGCTAGGCTTTCCAACGCTTAGTTCCTTCCTTTTGGTCCTTGTTCGTCCGTTCTTTGCTCATAGCCATAATCTCCGGTTAATCCAACCACAACCGGTCTCACTAGGGTGTCACCACTATCATAGAGAATATGGTGCCGTAGGGAGTGGATTGTGGATGCCTTGGCGGGAGTTCAATTCAAACTGTTGGGCAAAATAAAGAGTGGGAGATTTCCTTCTCTCAAACTTTCCTTATCCTACCCTAACAAGTGAGAAAACTACTCACTCATTATAAAAGAAAAGAATATAAAAACAAGCAGAGAAAATAGAAAAAAATGAGGTAGAAGATTGTAACTAGCTACTTGGGACTTCACCTAGGCAAGGATCACACTTGAGCATCATGGTTGCAAAGATAAAAGAAAAGAGAAGAAGAAAAAGAACAAATAAAACCAACAACTACTTAACAAAGAAAAGAACAAGCAATTGATAATATCTAGTTAACAACTGAACAAGATATGCATGAAAAAAACTCTCCACTTCATTTATCATCAGCTCAAATTCTCTCATTACAATTTTAATGGAGGAAAGGTGAAGAAGTTTACACTTAAATTCTAACTAAAACCAGTGAAAAATATACATCCTTTTCTTGGCTTTGATCTGGAGTATTTATAGGCAGTGAAGTGCAACCCTAGGGTCTTTATCTGAACCCATGTACAATGACCAAAATACCTATAAAAACTCGTCTCAGTTGGCCATGTCCTGGCCGAGGTTCCGCCGCCTATACCCTCTAAATTTCGCACATCCACGGTCAAATGTTGGAATTGGAGCTTCACTTTTCTTGTGCTCTCTTGTGTTGCTTTGTTCTTCTGTTTAGTACACTTATATCTGCAGGATCATTCCAAATTACTCCCAGATTTTCAACAGTCCCAAAGATGAAAGTGAGTGGACTTTTGCCTTGATTTTCCTCGAGCTACGCGTTGCCTTCTCTCGTGCTATGTGCTTGTCCGAAACACGAATGACCCTCATTCGATTTTGTCTCCTGAACTAGTGGGCGGCACCTGACACATAGTGAGCGGAACCCGTATTTTTATCCGTTTGTGGCAGTTCTTAATTTGTCGTGACTGTTCGTGATTTGCATTGTCTTGGACTGAGAACCTGTAACATGCAATTATATAGCAAACACGGATCAAAAATACCTACCTATATGTAATGCGATCAAGAATGAGTGGTATAAAAGTGCAAAATTCTGATATGAACAAATACCCCAAACTTATCTTTTGCTCGTCCCGAGCAAAACCATTTTATTTTCAAAAAGTCCTAAGCTCACTTTTGTAGGCGTTTTGGTTGCACTTAGCGTGTGCAACAAGCCGTTAAACCCCTAGGTTGCCCTACATGAGGAGTTTTGTCTCCTGAGGGTTTTCAACGGATTACACCCACAAAATCCCATCAAGCTAGTTTTGCGAAATCACGGTCGATTCTAATCTTAGGGTTTAGTATCCAAGCTAGAAATTCTATTATCTTAAGTTAGAAACAACAGCCCCTTATTTTTCACACATCACTTCTTGTTTAACTTAAGATCTTATACGTCTATACGTGCGTGTGGAAATAGCGTCATTCTGTTTTCAAAATTTCGATTAGAGTCGTTTATGTCACAAAGTATGGACCGGATAAAATTTCAAAAGGATCAGGCGAGTTTGTATAGAGTTAAGCTTTTCTCAAGTTTCATTCTCCGGCTTGGTTTCAAATTCAGAATTTCTATCATCTTAAAACAGAAAACTAGGTCTTATTCTTTACTCCACCTTTCACTTGTTTTCGTTCATACACACCTTCGTAAACATGCAGTAGTCTTTATCATCAGATAAAACCTTCATATCTCAGTTAAAAATATTTTTATAAAAACTCGTGTTTAGCCAAGATTATTCTCACACAAAGAGCCGTTGGGAATTTTAACTCGGAGAGAACACTTACTTGACTTTGTTTTAAATTGGACTTTCTAGGTTTCTTAACGAGCTTTAGGCCAATGCATCCAAACCAGTTGGTTTTAGGGCATTAGGTGTAAAAACATCCTAGCAGACTTAATTGCTTAAGTTACCTAGGTCCTAAAACAAAAGACTCATTTTGGTGTAACAATCATGACAATTTAATGCGAACAGAGATATAGCCAGCTGTTCAATTTATTTTAAGATAAAAGACTTGTTTGTGTGGATAAGGAGTGCAATCACTCCAATCCAATCAAATTTCAGATGGGTTATTTTTCAGACTTAGTTTCTATTAAAGCATCAATACTATCCTTTCATATCCACTTCGCTTTATGAACTATTCTAGATATTACTTATCTAAAAAAACGGTTTGATCCTGAATGAGTTCATCAATTTTTAAAAGTTTTCCAGACATATCAGACTTGTCATCTAATTTTCAAAACTCACGACACGTGTAGTGTGATGCAGAGACGTATAATAGCTACTGTTAAACTTAAAGAAGGGTCATCTTTCAGATTTTCAATCTCAAAAAATAGGATTTAGTTATTCCTATCTTATCAAAATATACCGTCGGCATTTTGAATCTAAGCTTTCCCACTAGCTAACTTGACGACAAAAGTTTTTATGTTTTGGAATTTTTTTGATTTTTATGAGTTTTTCAAATATGTATGCAAATGCAGAATATCCAAATGAATGCAAAAGATAGAGATGCTTATCGAGCACACCCCCATACTTAAATCAGACAGCATCCTCTCTGTCATTCTATACAAATTAAAATCAAAGTTGTGGAGGTAACAAAAAACATGTCGGAATTTTTCCTTTTTTTCTTCCTTTTTCTGTGTTTTTTTATTGTTTTTTAATTTTTACAAGGGAATTTCACAAGACAACAAATTTCCCACCGCAAAAAACAAATATTCACAAGAAAAGGTTAACTATTTATAAAAAGATCTGTATATGCATACCCTCAAACTTTATTTGAAACATTGTTTCCACTGTTTATGGCTGGATAACCGAAGTTTGGTGGTAAACGGAGGAAGATCAGGTAATGTAAACCGGCTCCATCAACATCAGGAGCTCTTCCGATGGTTCTGCGGTAAGGAACTGTTTTACTCTGTACCCGTTCATCTTGAATTGTGAACCGTCCTTCGGATTCTCCAAATCCACCGCACCGTGCGGGTACACACACCGCACCAAGAAAGGTCCCGTCCAATGAGATCGTAACTTACCTGGATGAAAATGCAGTCGGGTATCGTAAAGAAGGATTTGTTGTTTTGGCATGAACGTTTTGCGCACAAGGTGTTTATCATGAAACACCTTCGTCCTATTTTTTACGATAACCGCGTTATCAAACGCTTCATCCCGAAGCTCGTTCAACTCGTTTATCTATAGCTTCCGAAAGCTATCAGCTTGAGAAAAATCGTCATTAAGTTCCTTGATTGCCCAAATACCTCTGTGCTCGATCTCGACTGGGAGATGACAAGCCGATACGGAGACATGCCAAGATCGGTCTTATATGTGGTTCGAAATGTCCAAAGGGCATCAGTCAAATTTTGAAGACCAATGTTTACGGTTTGTAGAAACCGTTTTCTCCAGAATCTGCTTGATTTTCCAATTGGAGACCTCGGCTTGCCCACACGTTTGGGGATAGTAGGGCGTGGAGAGCTTGTGGTTGATTCCATACTTCCGCATTACAGTCTCGAAAGACCGATTGCTGAAGTGCGATCCGTTATCACTGATAATAGCTCGAAGGTGTCCAAACCAAGAGAAGATGTTTTCTTTGAGAAACTTAACGACAACCTTGTTGTCGTTAGCCCGTCTTGGGAAGGCCTCAACCCATTTTGAAACATAATCAACCACAGGAAGAATGTACAAGTTCCCACATGAGTTAGGGAACGGGCCCATGAAGTCAATTCCCCAGCCGTCGAAAATCTCAACAACCAAGATTGGTTGGAGTGGAATTTGACTTCTTCCCGAAATTCGACTAATGTGTCGGCATTTAGAGCAGGTCTTGCAGTATTCATTTGAATCCTTGAACAGCATCGGCCAGTATTAGCCGCATTGTAAGATCTTTTCCGCTGTCTTTTTGGAGCCAAAATGACCGCCACATGCTTGATCGTGGCAGAAAGATAGATCACTTTGAAATTCAGTGTTGGGCACGCATCGGCGAATGATCTGATCAGGACAATACTTGAACAGGTAGGGTTCTTCCTAGTAAAAGTGTTTTTACCTGGGAAAGAAAACGATGTTTGTCCTGACTTGACCATTCGTTTGGTACAAGTCCAGTAGCAAAGTAATTTACAATATCCGCGAACCAAGGTTCGCATGATATTGTCAAGAGTTCATCGGGAAACGAATCATTGATTGGCACGACAGGCGATGGAGCAGAAGTGAGTCGAGAAAGATGGTCGGCGACAACGTTTTCACATCCACTTTAGTCCTTAATGACAAGATCGAATTCTTGGAGCAAGAGAATCCAACGTATTACCCGAGACTTGGCATCCTTTTTAACAAAAAGATGCCTAAGAGTTGAATGGTCCGTGTAACAGACGATTGGGGGAGTCGATAAGGTATGGCCTGAATTTCTCTAAAGCAAATACAACGGCTAAGAACTCATCAGTCGTCGTATAGTTCAATTGGGCGTCATTCAGGGTATGACTCGCGTAATAAATTACGTGCGGCTTCTTATCGATATGCTGTCCTAAAACAATACCGATGGCGAAGTCGGAAGCATCACACATGATTTCGAATAGGTGGTTCTAGTTGGGGGATGACAAGACAGGAGCAGTAGTGAATAACTGTTTCAGTTAGTTGAAGGCGACAAAACATTCCGAGTTGAAATGGAATGTCGAGTCCTTGGCTAGTAAAAGAGTCAAGGGTCTAGCAACCTTGCTAAAGTCCTTGATGAACCGTCTATAAAAACCGGCATGGCCAAGGAAGGAACGGATGTCTTTGACGCAGTTGGGAGCATAAAGATTTGAAATGGCGTTTGCCTTATCGACTTCAATGCCACTTTGTGAAATAATGTCCTAAGACAATACCTTCTCGAACCATAAAGTGGCATTTCTCCCAGTTTAAAGTCATGTTCTTTTCGTTACAGCGGGTAAGGACAGCGTCAAGGTGTTGTAAACACTCGTGAAAAGAATCTCCAAAGATGGAGAAATCGTCCAAGAATATTTTTAGGAACTTCTCGACTATGTCGGAGAATATTCCTATCATACACCGCTGAAATGTAGCGGGAGTATTGCACAACCCAAAGGGCATACGGCGATATGCGAACGTTCCGAAAGGACAAGTGAAAGTGGTTTTGTCCTGATCTTTTTCGGCAATGGGAATCTGGTTGTAACCTGAGTAACCATCCAGAAAACAGTAGAATTCATATCCAGCTAATCTTTCGAGCATTTGGTCAAATGAATGGAAGCAGGAAGTGATCCTTCCGCGTCGCGGCGTTGCGTTTTCGATAATCAATGCATAATCGCCACCCGGTTTGGGTGCTAGTGGGGATTAACTCGTTCGTCTCGTTGGTGATGACCGTAATGCCCGATTTCTTAGGGACAACGTGTATCGGACTGACCCATTGACTGTCGGATATCGGGTAAATGATACCACTATCCAGATATTTGATGATTTCCTTCTTCACTGCCTCCTTCATGACTAGATTCAATCGTCTCTGTGGATCCCTAGCTAGTTTGGCATCATTCATCATGTGAATGTGATCAACAATCAAGGGACTAATCTCCTTGATCTCCGCTATAGTCCAGCCAAAAGCTTGCCGATTTTATTGCAAGACTGAAAGCAGGGCTTTCTCTTAGTCTAAAGCTAGAGAAGCCGAAATGATCACCGGGAGAGTCTCGTTTTCCTCTAAGCAACCATACTCAAGGTGATACGGCAGATGCTTGAGTTCAAGTGTCGGTGAAGAAACAACGGAAGGTAAGATCAGAGAATGTGTCTCGAACTCAGAGGATTCCAAGAGGGGCTCAAAGTGAGTGTAGGCAACAGAGTTGGATGGTTCAATTAACTCATCCGCAAATTCGAAGGATTCAAACTCGGGTGGAGACTTGTCAGGAGTATCCGAAAAGGTGAAACAGTCGTATTCACTCATCGTCCCGGAAGCAATCGGATCGAAAAGATACGCACTAGTGGCGTCGAGATAATCCGGATCAACAAGAAATTTCTCAAACTCGCAAAATTCTGGATCGATTTCTTGGATGGAACAAATATCCAGAATATGAGCACTCGGATCGGAGGTCTGATTTCCCAGCCTAAAAATGTTGAGCTCAATTGCCATTTTTCCGAATGACAGGTTCATAGAACCATTGTGACAATTGATTACAACATTTGAGGTGGCCAGAAATGGATGACCGATGATCACCAGAATTTGATTCTGGGGGTTAGCCACAGGCTGTGTGTCTAAAACTATGAAGTCCACAGGGAATATGAAGTCCCCGACTTTTATCAACATCCTCTTACTCACCCCTAGGACGGGTGATGGATCGATCGGCCATTTGCAGCGTATAGTGTGTGGGTTTCAGTTCCCCTGCAACAAATTGCTCGTAAATTGAATATGGGAGCAAGTTAACACTGGCACCGAGGTCTAGAAGAGCGCGGTTGATATTCTTATCCCCGATGGTAATTGAGATTGTAGGACAATCAGGGTCCTTCCTTTTTTCGGCAAATCAAGGGTAAGAACATCGCTTAAATTACTATCCAGAAAACCTTCTTCGGTACATGAGATTTCCTCTTTTTACTGCGCAAGTCCTTGAAGATTTTCGCGTACGAAGGAACTTGTTGGATCGCATCTAAAAGAAGGATATTGATGTTCACTTGTTTGAACAGTTCCACAACCTTATCCATCTGTAGACTGGCCTTATTGGGTCTCGACCAGTTTGGAAAATGAGCTTTGTTTAAAATGATTGAGTCCAATACCCATGTGGAAGGTTGTGGAGACGGAACGTAACCCAATACTAGAGTTTGAGTTGAGTGAGATGCGAGTCCGTTCAAAGCAGCAGGTTTGTGAGAAGAACCCGGTGAGTTATAGAGAACGGGTTCAGAAGGAGAAGAAGAAAGTGGAATGGAAGGAGCAGCTGGGGTGTCTTCATCAGCAATTGGGGCGTCAACGTAGTTGTTCAGCCGCCTTCCTGATTTCAATGTAGTCACGACACTCACATTATGGTTCTGTTGTTCGAGAGAAACATGTGCATTATGTATGTGACCAGGACTAGGTAATGGTTGAGATGGAAATTTTCCTCTTTCTCGCTCGCTCAATGCCGCGTTCAGTTGTACAATTTGGATCTCGATGGTTTTGATGCTCTCTATGAGAAGCTATGTGTTGCACAAGTGATTGAATAGAAGATTGGATGTTCGCGGTGGTTGGAGTTGATTGCTTCACAAAAGCATCAAGGCTCCGTTTTAGCGAGGAAACCTTGTCATTACCGGTCGCTGCAAAGTTATTGTTCGGAGGGAACAAATTGTTGTACGGAGCAGCTTGGTTCGTCTGGTTTTGAAAAGATTGCGGTTGGAAAGGTTGTTGAAATTGTTGCTGTTGTGGTTGTTGTGGAGGGGTCCTCTGAAAGTTATTTTGGCATTGGAACTGGTTTTGGTTCTGGTTCCACGCAAAATTAGGATGCTTCCTCCAACCAGGATTATATATGGAAGAGTATGGATCGTTCCTTGGTCTTTGCTGAAATGCATTATTAATCCGATCATGTCCTTGAGATAGTGGATTATAAAGGACACTCTTCCATCAACTGTGACGGATCCGAACAACAAACACAAATGGTGCGGAGTGGAGCAACATGGTTAGGGGCAGGGGATGAAAATTTGCTCTTATTCGCTTCAAGTTTTCGCGTGACTGAGGCCAGTTCGGCTTTCATCGCAATTGAGACGTCCAGATGGTGAACTTCTGCACGAGGTTGACCGGAAGAAGATATAGAAGATAAAGCCGTCGGTCGGGTTCTTTCCCATTGCAGAGTTTGCTCAGCAAAATCTTCCAAGAATGGTCAGGCTTTCTCTTCGGATTTAGATAGAAAGTGGTATTGACAAATGGTTTTCAGTAACTGTCTAGTTTCTGGAAGCAGTCCTTCATATAAAGTGCGGCAAAGTTGCCATTTTTCAAAACCATGACGAGGACACTGCACAAGGAGATCCTTGTACCGTTCGAAACACTTCCAAAATGGTTCATTAGGAAGCTGGATGAATTGATTGATTTCAGTTCTGATGAGTGCAATCTTATGATTTGGGTAAAACTTCTTTTAAAAGGCTTTCACAAACTCATCCTAACTGGATATGGAATGAGATGCAGAAAAATAAAGCCATTTTTCCGCTAAATCGCAAAGGGTGAAAGATTATCCTTAAGCGGATCGCATCATCAGAAAGCTGAGTCGTTTCTATCATCCGACAAACTTGCTGAAATTTATTGATGAAGACGTACGGGTAATCAGAATCAAGCCAGTGGAATTTTGGCAGAATGTTGATAAAATATGGCTTAATTTCAAAATTATCCCCATTGGCTGGTGGTATAGAAAGGCAGGTGGGAAGAGCTGTACGGATATGATAGTATCGGTCTTATAACGTGATGCGTGGTGGTGCTCCTATTGGAGATGGTAGATTAATCGCACCAAGTGGAAGTGGAATCATTCCCGGAGGAGGTGGATTATTTGCACCAAGAGGTGGTGGAATCAAGTTGGGAAATGCGGGATTGATCTGGTCGAGAAAAGATGGAGGTCCCGATATTTCACGAGAAAAGGTACGGGATAAAGATGGTGAAGATATGTGAACAGAATCTCAGTCAACCTCGGTGTTGACCGGCAAGGGTAAGGCGTGCGTAGGAGACAAACGTGCTCCTATTTCGTTTTGCTTGAGCCAGTAAAAGCTCTATGTAGGACTCTAAAGACTCGTCAACACGCCGGCAGTAGGTGATGATCACATCAAGTACCCACAAGCCGTCAGCGGTACTAGCTAGACGTAACGGCTACCCGGGCATTAAGCGATCAGAAGATCAGCAAGCAAGCCCGCTCCAACTCCTGTAAAAGCCTAACGGTAACACTTGCCGTACAGCCCGGTCTCCTCGTCTGATATGTCGCATATCAAGTCTAGGGGTGGTAAACGTCAGACCCCAATAACCGATAAGTCGTGCCGATGTGAGGCTCATAACGGGTCGAGACTCTACTGGTAACACTTACCAGTAAATCTCTAAATCAGCCCTGGTCAGGGACTTCCCTGTTATGGCCAATCGAGCACAGCGCAACATCAACCCCCAATACCGGGAGAGACGAAACCCCTCCTATCGCTCATTGCCTCCATGTGACTCGGGACTGTACCCAAAAACCACCGTTTTGCACGCCCTCTTGGACGTGGTAAGGTAGAAATCAAAGCACAGTGGGAATCACACAAGACTCTATGACGATCTCGGGTCTACAGACTAACCTGCACAAGTGTCACCAGAGAACTGCCATCTGACGTGAGGTATAATACCATCTGGGAATTCTCGGCGAGTCCATCCAGTATACCCAGTCTTCACCGAGCACCCGTATACCATCTCTGATGTCAAACACCAACGGATATGGGATCATCTATCGCTCATCTCATGGGTCGAGAAGCGTATACGCTAGTCTACTCTGGTATATCGATGCCCTGTCTCGATACACCTACGACTAGGAACATTAAAGGATGTACTTATGGACTACCATGGCCCCACTAGTATGATCTGCATCATAGTCCTGGTAGTCAAGTACACATCCTAAAGGCTTTACCAACACGTAACTATAAGACAGTATCAAGAGACAAGTATACATGTTAAGATAAAGAGCAACCAGATAGCATACTATCATATCGAGCAAGAAAGTCCTCTCTATATATGTCCAAGCATCCAATATAATATACATCATTTGTACAATATTGGCCTCTAGGGCATACATACAACTAACAATACATTGATAGTAAATGTGTGATAACATATAGAAAGTAAAACTGTAATATAACATATATGTAATTTTAACCTATACAGATGGGGATTCAAACCTAGATCTATTAACTAATCTAAAGGCATTGAGTGCTCTAACCAAGAATCCATGTTAGGGAATCATAATGTTTAAAAAGAAAATTTATATATAGAAAGCCCCTCTGTCCATAAAAAAACCTTTAGTCATAGGGTATATAATTTTTTTAGGGTTAAAATTCTATGCGGCTGGTCCTTAGCTGGATCCCCCTTTATATGCAATATGAAGGGAGAAATATATCAAGGTGAGATATGTAGCTTATTCAAGCGTCTCTTAAAAATAATATAGAGGCCATCATAAACAGTTCATTGTAATCTCCATGGATATGTAGCTTATTCAAGTGTCTCCTAATAATATAGAGCCACCCCATACTGTACATTGTAATCTACATGGACTAAATCATCATTTGCAAAGAACATATAGAGTTTGATTAGAGTGTTTGTCCCTCTCCCTCCATCCCCTACTCTTTCTCTCTCTTACACACACATTGATCAAGTAGTTTTTGTCTAAATGAATAGGTTTCAATGAAAGAATAGTTGGGACCACTTAATTAATTAGTTAGAGATAATTAAATCATAGCTCTTTTCATGTATGTATTAAAGCATTAAAGTCACACTGAATTATGCCAATCATTCGTGGTTGCTCCATTCTAAGGTAACTTTGATGAGTTATTAACCAACCAAGAACAATCCATGCCATTCATTTGACTACATGCTCTAAAATGTCGATGGTAATTGCTAATGTGAGTTTGATCTCTCTTCATTTTTCTTAAGAAACATGTGCATCCTCTTAATTACCCTTTTCCAAGACTACCGTGACACCTCTTATTGTTCCTGCCTCTCATTGTCTTGTTTGACCAGTGTGTATTTCTCAACATTGACGTATACCCTTTGAATTGATTAATTTAACCAAGGTTAAAAATCTCGGTATCGGTATCATCAGTATTAGCCAATAACCTTTGGGACTGGAATCAACCATCTTAGCCATCCCGGTCTCGGATCGGAATATCGGATTTTACAACTTTTGCCAAAAAAGTTGTTTGACAAAAACAATTTTCATACATTAGTAAATTTTTTAAATATAACTAGAAATAAATTGTGACAAATTCCTAAAAAATGAGTGATGTCTAGAGCAGTTTTAATACCTAGTGAAAATAAGTAAGAGCAGATTTAATACTTAGTGAAAATAAGTATGAACTTTTTGTTATATATTTTCAGTAATTAATGATGTCAAATAAGCCAGAATAAAAAATGGGTGTTGCCTTGAGTAGTTTTAATACTAAATGAAAATAAGTATGAACTTCTTGAATTAAACCCACCCGCACGACCCTTGACAAGGTCAACAAAGTCGCACGACTACCCTAATCCAATCGCATCATATGCTTATACAGATAAGCAGTAATCAGCTACCGCACACTACGCCTTGACAAGGTCAACAAATGCAGCACGAATACTAACTATTACTTATTTGAAATGACGGAGGGCTACGACAGGTTTTTAAGAAAACCCTTTGCGTAATGAACTTGATATCGTTGTAGAATCGAGTGATTTTAAATGGAGTGTTTTTGAGGCCTTTTCTAGTTTTGCTAAAGAGGTCACTCCTGGTGAAGGGATCGTCGGCTCTTTTCTCATCGAATAAGGTGCAGGATATTACACAAATATCACTATGCAAAGCAAAAACTATAGAAGCAATCAAAAGACAAACCGAGTTTGTAGCATCTGCTAGTTTCACTAAAGAGGTCACTCCCGGTGAAGGGATCTCGTCTCTTTCCTTATCGAATAAGGTGCCGAATGTTCTACAAGGAACACCGCTATGCAAAACAAGAACTAGAGCTAACAGTTTTTAAACAAGTTTCTACAACATCTTTAGGTTTCTTTTAGTTTCATTAATCTCATTAATGAAGTCTCATTTAATTATGCTTCATAAGCATCACATTTGAAACGAAATCTGCAATATAACATATATCTCATATATATAATATAAACATTCGTCTCAGGCAGTAATATGATCTCATCACAGAACATTGCAGCAGAAGAACATATATGAAATATTGGATATACTAGGACGTCCGTGTTTTCAATACGAGCCTGTATAAAACACGGATTCCACGGTCGTGATGAATAGCCAAACCCAAATCCCTAGACCTCTACGAGAGCGGCAAGCAACACTGCCAATTCTAGGGTTAGGAGACCCGGTCTCGACTCCTCGAGATGGTCTCCTACTGGATCCTAAAACCCGGTTACTTGTGCTCCCCGCCTTGGGTCTACATAATGCGGAAAAGTAAATAATATACAATGATGACATCATCCTCAGCCCGGAAGTGCCCCAATAAAAGAATATTACATACAAATGAATTTTACATGAATGAAAATAAAAACCCTCATCTCACATAAAAACCCCGGCTATTCAAACACGGCGATCCAATATAACATATCACAGCAACACATAACATCACATGTCATCAACGTAAGTAAGTATGCATACACCGATTGTCGTCGATGTATAGCAACGAAAACCGGCGATACAACTACATACTACACTTACGGTCACAGAAAAAAAAGTGTAAAACTACAACAGTTGGAATCCGCAACCTCTTTAGACATCGCATGCCTAACCAAATGAATTCCTTAGACATTACATGCCTAACAATTATAAACCCCGCATTTTAGTCTCATTATCGAAAACTCTTTTCAATATCAAGTTGGGCAATTCAACAAGATTCCCGACAATCTGATCGAATGCTCGTCGCAAACTTTAGTAGACGACCCCACCCCTGATGCCATCGACGAAGTGCACTAAAGCGGAACACCGTTGCCGCGAGCACCCGAACGGATGCTTTTGGCGACGGGATTCTCCTACAGTCACTTGGTCGGGGCTATGGGCCGCGGCTGTCTATTAAGTTTACCCGGCGAGTATCCGCGTACGCTACGTGATTGCGACAGACTTTTGATCACATCAAAATTCCGTGGCAACCGATCATCTGAGACTAAACTGCTATGTTTATAATATTCAAATCAGTCATCTCATAACTATTTGTGGATTCCAAATATTGTATCACATTCCAGATAAATAGACAATGTTAAACTTTCCGATCGAATAATCAAACACCCAAGTTTTCCCAAATAGTTCTCAACACTTGAAATTAGTTTAAAAACATCCATCACATGCATTCGTACCAATGATCCAGCCGTAGAAGGGTCAAGCCAACGCCTCACATGTGGCACGCCGTACTGCCACAAACCCTAAGGTTTAGAGGCAGTTCAAGACGGTCACATAATCGAGTTAAGGTTTGTTGTCTTCTAGAGGGTCCTCCGCGTTACCTGCACGACTTAGAACGTTCTTAAACTACAGAAAAATCCAACACTTGGAAATTTTCTGGCAGGGGAAAAAGTGAGTTATTGATATCCGTTCGAACTTTTTAACACGTTCTAAAAATTACCTGGACTAAATAAACGAAGTTAAATTATCAGATCGAATCAACGAGTCCCCAATACTACCCAAGAAAACTCAACACTTCAGTGGAATTAAAAATTCCTAGAAAAAATGACAAGAAATGACCTAAGAATAAATATATGAAGTTCCAGAGACTAATTCAAAATTTTGGCCGCCGAATCGCCGCCGAACCCTTGGTTTGGCCGCGGTTCCGCGGTCAAATGAGCTCATTAGTGGTCCGTACTTCACAGTAATTCTTAGTTTTTCCTGCTTTATTTTCTGAGTATTTTTAATCTGAAAATGTCAACTTTTGAAAAAATATCCAGAGAAGGGTATACACGGGTGTGTTGGAGTTTGATCGGACTTTAAACTTCCTCTAGACTTCGCCTAAAGTTCTAGCTTGGCTCTGATACTACTGTAGGGTTGCTAGGCACTGCCACAAGGGTCTAAGAGGCATCAACCATGCCCGATTTAAAATTTAGCAGTGCCGAACAACCCAAAGCCGGATCTTTAAACTAGAGTTTATGCGAAAACTAACATGTTAAACACTTTAACACTAAGTAAGAGGGATTACAACCTTTGTAGATCCGGTCCTTCATTTCTTAAGCTCCGTGTTGAACTCCCTTCGCTGTGATCATCGTGTTCCGAACTCTCGAGAGGCTCCGCGAAGAGAAAGGTGCAAGTTTGCTTCCGATCTTCGATAACAAAGATGATCTACCTTAAAGTTTCGTTAACACAAGCTCTCACTCTTTAAAAGAAGTGAACACTCTCATCTAATGGGTAAGGGTAGATGAGAATGATGAAGTAGCATTTTAGCTCTCATTTATAATCTTTTTCTCACACATAATCATCACTTGGGAAAAAGCTAGTAAGCTTTTTCCATGAAAAGAAAGAAGGAAGAAGAAGATGAATAATGAATCTCAAACCTTTTGTGATGAATAATGAAAGGATAAAGATGAACAATAATGCAACCATGGTTGACTAAACCTTTGTAGAGAATTAACCAAGGCTAGGGTTTGGGTTAGGTTAAGAATGAGTCACTTGAAAATATCTTTGCAAAAACAAAAAAAAACCTTCTAGAAACATCTAGAAAGCATTAACCCAAATCAAACCCTAATCTTGTTTAATCTCTACTAAATATGTTGTATTAGTTATCATATCATGTTACAATATTATATATATCGCATATATAATATTTATTGTAACAAAAGAAAATAATACAATTAACATATATCGCATATATATCAATGTATTACCCGAGTGAGAAAAAGAATCTTTTAGTGAGCTAATATTAGTTAATGTAATTTAATATATCATATATATTATTATACATTAAATTATCGAATCAACACTTGATCCGACAATCCGGCTATATCGTATATAACCGACTAATATGATGACCCGGCTATATCACATATACCCGGCCGATATCCCATATCGCGAGAATCCAATACGGTATCACATACCGCATTATCCTCGATCCCGCACATATCATATATGTGCTCCTACTCCGTTTTTCCTGAGCCAAGAAACCTCTGTGTAAGACTCTAAAGAATCGTCAATACGCCGGCAGTAGGTGATGATCATATCAAACACCCACAAGCTGCAAGCGGTCAGCTAAACGCAACAGCTACCCAGGTATTGAGCGCTCAGAAGATCAACAAACAAGTCTGTATATTCTCCTGTGAATCCAATTAGTAACACTCCCGTACAGTCCGGTCTCGTCGTCTGATATGTTGCATATCTCGCCTAGGGGTGGTAAACGTCAGACCCCAGTAGTTTGATAAGTCGTGTCGATTTGAGGTCTATAACAGTTTGAGAAACTACTGATAACACTTACCAGTAAATCTCAGCAACCCTGGCCAGGGATTTCCAGTTATAGCCAATCGAACACAACACAACATCAACTCCCTATACCGGGAGAGACGAATCCCCTCCTATCGCTCATTGCCTCCATATGATTCGGGACTGTACCCAAAAGCCACCTTTTTGCACGCACGCTTGGACGTGGTATGATGGAAATCAAAGCACAGTGGGAATCACACAAGACTCTATGACGATCTCGGGTCAACAGACTACTCTGTACTAGTGTCACCGGGGAACTGCCATCTGATGTGAGGTATAATACCATCTGAGAGTTCTCGGCGAGTCCGTCCAGTGTACCCAGTCTCCACTGAGCACCCGTACACCATCCTTGATGTCAAACACCGATGGATATGAGATCATCTATCGCCCATCATATGGGTCAAGATGAGTATACGCTAGTCTACTCTGGTGTATCGATGCCATGTCTCGATACACCCTCGACTAGGAACAGTTATAGGATGTACTCGTCGACTACCGTGGCCCCACTAGTATGATCTCATCATAGTCCCAGTAGTCGAGTACATATCCTAAGGGCTTTATCAACATGTAACATAGAGACAATCAGAGTACATGTTAAGATAAAGTACAACCAGATAGTATACTATCATGTCGAGCAAGAAAGTCCTCCCTATATATGTCCAAGCATCCATTACAATATATATCGCATGTACAGTAATGGACTCTAGGACATGCATATAACTAACACTCTCATCTGCTACCATCAATGTGTAGACGCAGTCTCCTTTTATAAACTCAATTATCTTCTTTTACTTTTTTTTTCCTTGAGATTGATGTCATAAATTCAGCTTGCAAGTTCTATGGATCTATCATTGACTTGTATCTAAAAATGACAAATTACCCTATCTATTGCATTCCAAATCTGGATACAGTGGGAAAATA
The DNA here is from genome assembly GCA_030015575.1 of Agapanthus africanus. Classification (NCBI taxonomy): domain Eukaryota; kingdom Viridiplantae; phylum Streptophyta; class Magnoliopsida; order Asparagales; family Amaryllidaceae; genus Agapanthus; species Agapanthus africanus. Next base: position 241,115,844 of record JASDDO010000031.1, read on the forward strand.
TGTTGAAATGCTTGTCATGTCAACCCAACATTATTTATCATTGTTGTTCTATTTAGAATCTGAGAAGCAACCAGGGCTGAAGCCAAGGGGAGGGGCCCTGGCCCTGGCAAGGCTCCATAAAATACTATATATTAGTGTTCAGATTTTTATATAATTACTATAGAAGAGTTTAAGGAGAGAGGGCAGGCGATATATATATATATATATATATATATATGTGGAGAGAGAGAGAGAGAGAGAGAGAGAGAGAGAGAGGCGCATGGTGCTTTAGTCCTAAGGTCTCGGCTTCAAGCATCAATAGCTTCAATTTATTTATTTATTTTAAATTTTTGAGTCCAAAATATTTTGTACTTTAACAATATCTTAATTCAAATTGGCATATAGTTTGGATCAAACTAAATTACTTGTTAATGTTAACATCATTTATTTATAAAAATGTTGATTAAAAATAATTAAACTCCGTGTTTCTGTATAATTACTGTAAATATATATTTTTATTCATGTTGGCATATAAGTGCTTTCATAATAGTATTTTGACTTAGAAAAATAATTAGTATTTTAATATTGAGTATATTTTTATATTAATCACTTCCCAACCCCCTCCTCTTGATAAAAGAAGTAGAAAATTTTAGGCTCCACCACTGGAAGCAACTGTATGTGAATTGCCAAGTGATAATTTTTTCGCTTGAATTACTTTGCCTACAGGTAACGTTCAGACAGAGAGCAAACCTAGGAGAGTTCAATAGCATATCTGTTCAACAAAATAGTGCATGTCTCTTACAATAGAATACCTCTCTCTAACACCTTTTTATCCTACAATCCTCTTCCATTTTCTACATATCTGCATTCCTTCCTATAGATCATTCATTTAGTATCTATAGCAACAAACAAAATCTCCTTCTCATAACAATTTTGGTTGCACGAGTTTAATTACTCACACAGGAAAGCATTTCATCAGCACATCTGATTTGTTTTATCTAAAGATGGTCAAATATATCATATTTTCCCTTTTGAACTTATCTTTGTAATCTAGGAGAGGCTGGATATGCTCCTCTAGGATTATAGAATGCCATGCATTGCTCATGGTTTCTTGGTTATCATCTCCGGCACTAATTACGAGAGGTCTGCGCCAAGTTGTCACATAGTCATGAAAGTCAAATCTTTCATGGAGCCTTATGCTCTATAGACTATAGATGACCCCATTGTGATAGGAAAATGCATTATATAGCCCATATGTGACAACTGTATGTGAAACGAGGATTCATGCATCAAATTGCTCATTGAATATGGTTGATTTTGGTTGTAAATTATGATAGCTAGCAACATTATTGCCTTCCTAAGTCTGTTAGGCCATATGACGTCCTTTTATGCATGATAATACCCAACTTAGACTTTGAAATGAATTAAAGATGCCACAATCTATCTTATGTTCTTTTCCTAAGTTTGGTTTGTTGAGCACAAGGTTTGAAATCTCAGTATTGGTATCACACAATTATATTTGGGGTCGGAATCGGCTGACTCGGCCGTCTCAGGCTTCTCGAATCGCTAATATCGGATTTTGTTGTATAAATGAATTAAGAAGGCATAATCGTTAGAATTTTATTAAAATTGTAAAACTATCGAGACATTTTTTTTATAATAATTTTATACTTTTTCATATAAATTTCATATTTTTACATAATAGCATTATATTATAATATATCTAAATTGTTACTATTTGAAAAACTTGTGTTTCGGTTTCTTAGATATTTATGTTAATTTTTGTTGGTTACAATAGTTTTTATTATCTTTTTAGTTATCCTAATCATATTGTAGGTTAAAATAAAGTTAAAAGATCTAATAATATCTGGACTCAAAATTGGCCTGGCTCGGTCTTGACTCGGCCCAACTCGGTCTGATTCGACCTTTAACAGGCCAATCAGACTGAATCACAATATATTTCGCCGAGTTATTGCAGTAGTTAGCCGATCCTGAGTTTCCAAGGGTATATCGATCCTTATCTTTAAAATCCGATCCGGATCAGGATGGACTGATTTTTTTAACCTTGGTCGAGAAGAATTTAGACAGATATTTGATTGGTGTGACGTAAGATTATCATATCACAGGCTGGAATGCGCTGAATAAGACCAACCCTTGTATATATTTTGGAAAAATGTGGTGAATATATCTATTTGAAATAGAAGGTGAAAAAACATAAGCCCAAGACGTTGGGAACAAAGCCTTGAACCTGTAATTGCCTCTATTACAACCATGCACCTCTACTAACTGCCAGCGAAGGTATTTTAGACCTTCAACAATAAGATAACCTTGTAAGTGTAGCGCAAGTAGTTTTCAGCCCTACTGGTAACTTAAGCAAGCTCATATTTGCAGATGACAATATATCACAATTTTGTTCTCACTGGAGAAATGAACTTTATGGCGATACCTGAACTAGTATAGTTAGGTTTTTCTCCAATAGATTTCTAGTGGATAGTCCAGCAGTGCTCATCCGACCGTCTTTCACTAGATTGACATGTGGGCCCATGCGTACAACTCTGTTGTTGGGGCATTGGATAGGCTAAGCTCTTCAGTGGACTTAAAAGTACTGGACTTTACAGAATTGGGTTCCAAATTCGCCTGGGTTTAAATCAGAGTTAGGAGCGTAGTAATGCTAAAATCACTTCCTAGTAGGATATATGCACACTTCACTATGAAATTCATTCCTTAGCATTAGTAACATAAAACAAGTTATTGGACTATTAAATAATAGTGAATGCTGAAGGATTTGCATCATTTATACAAGCAACTGATTGTGCATTCTTTTTTTTTTTCCTTATCAAAAGGAAGGCAAATGCCCCCGTGTTTCATTATTGTGCATTCTTTTTTTTTTCTGATCAACTGATTGTACATTCTTAATTATTTGATAAATAAGATATAGTGTCAAAGTAATTGTAATCTTGAAAATATAAACAAAATTCATTGAGTTAAAATTATTAATATATTGCTAATTAATTAAAATGCATGCTTAACGTATATGTGCTCTGAATATGTTATTAGAAAACCTGAACTAGTCTTCTTCCCAACCATTTTATTACGATTGCTTGAATTTTTTACTAAAATTTCTTCCGTACCTGAGAAGTTAAGTATAACTTTTAATTTTATTTAACTAGGCTAGTAGAATTATCAGACCATTAGGCCTACAGAGTTTATTAGTTCATTTTAGAGAAAGCGTTTAGGATAAGTTTGTTTACAATTTTATGAGAAACTTTAGTATGTTACCGCTAAGTTACAAAATATTTTAAACAGGTCTAATGACATATAGCAATTACCCCAAACTATTTTAGACACGTTGTTAATACAATTACGAAAATATGTTAAACTATTTTAGACACATTATAAAATACAATTACGAAGTTATAAACTATTTTAAACAGGTCTAATTGTATTTTGGAGTCGATTTCATTTTCGTAATTGTATTAACAACCGTGTCTAAAATTGCAACACATATACGTTGGGCATCGTATACATATATACTGTCTTGTGTGGTTGTGATTTCGCCGATTGGCGAAGAGCTAGCTCCCGCTTGGGGATGCCTTTATCATTATTATGTATATGTGGTTTTGGATCAAAATATACAAAGGAGGTGTTGCCCAAATTTTTAAAAGACGAAACATGTTTTTCAACTAGTAAATCCACTTGCATTTTTCTGTTTTCATTGTCTATGTATTTAAGAAAACTTTTGATTTCATCATACTTTTATTTCAAAACTTCACCTCTTTTATTTTCTTTAAAAAGGGTTTAGATTTCTGGGCTTCGGCTTACTTGAATTACGTTATGCCTGTAGACGTGGCGTGATTTAAGTGCCGGTCATGAGCTAATATTTTCGGGTCGTGACAGGGCCACCCAGCACTGCACGGAATACGGTAACTTGAGCACCCTACCTTGGGTCAAACTATACCCCCTACGAGTGCGGCGAATAGCCCGCCAATTCTAGAGTAAGGTCCCCTCCATCTCAATGCCATGAGATGCGGACCTGTTGCCCTCTAGAACCCGGCTATTCGTGCACTCCACCGTGGGGTAATCTTACTATAGAAAAGAAAAGAATATGTACAAGGGTGACATCGACCTCAACCGGTCGTGCACCAAACAACAAATAATATACAAGCTGGCAGAGACGACAGTCCATAAGTCGGACGCTCGTCCCGTAATATCAAAAGTACAAATGAATCTAAACTGTACTATCATTGCATCACTGGCTATCCACCACGACGATCCAACCACAACCACAAACAACACAGAACATCAACGTGAATGTCATGTTCGCAATACGATCCAACATGTACCACCTACCAAAGCAAATCACCCGAATGCATCTGTGTCCCAGCGATGCCGCTACCGATCCATGCGATCAATCTGCAAGAACTGTGGCACAATGGGGGTGAGTTGCCAACTCGCGAGTAGAAAACATCATCTGGTAGAAATCGAATAAAACAACGATTTTCTAGGTCAACTATATTATAAAGGTAATAAATACTGTGATATCTAGGGTGACCGTATCTGCATATGTGCCAACAACATAATCAATGCCTATCAGCATGTGGATATCATCCACGTGTCAACCAATGACACAACAACATCATGCATGTAAATATCATGAAAGCATATGCATATAAATATGAGGATATAAATCAACGTGTATCCATCAATGACACATCAGAATCATGGATCCTGAGTGTCCAACATCGACACTCGAAACATCATGAAACCCGTATCCAGTATCGACACGTAAATCCTCATATCTCGAGCTCCGTCAGTCCGGATCGGCTCACGGGCTCCGTCTGTCTGGATCGGCCCTCGGGCTCCGACAGTACGGATCGACCCATATCCAACTCTCGACTCCGGTCGGTATCCTCCGGATAACCGCCAAGTCCAACCAATCACCGGTAGGTAGTAGTCCCTCTGCCATGCTCATTGTCTACACTACAAAAACCATTTCTTGTCCCGGGGTACCATACCGGGTCCACCATGAACCCGCAAACGGATCATCCAACTTCTCGAATCGGGTTTCTATCACACGTCTCAGAACCGAGAAAACGCATGGTGCATGTCTCGAAATATCATATCAAGAGAAACCTGGTTTTTAAAACATTACATACTTTCTTTTGAAATATAACCACGGTTCTCAAATCCAGAATATCATGAAAAAAACATCTCAATGGATATAATCGTAAAGCATGATGTATGAAAACATATAACAGAAATGTGAGCATATCCGTATATCATGCAACATGGAACAGTGATGTAACAATATCAGTATATCATGGGACATATCATAATGATGTGAGCATAGCAAGTATATCATGCAATATAGCATAATGATATGGCAATTCTACTGTGTGAGTGACATAGCAATTATCGATGATGAAGTGTGTGAGCCGGCCAATCTGTGTAAGTATAACATACGCATCATCGATAATGGTGTAGGTGCACAGGTATATATAATGCAATGAGGATGTTATGAATGTAGAAATCGTGAGCGCAATGCTATAAGGTATACGTCTCTATCACATATCCGAGTCGGTGAATCTGTCAATCGGCATCCAGCCTCACAACATCACATACGGTATAATGCATCGTACGACATTCTCTAGTCAAGGGTATGGATCAATCATCATAAAACTCATCACGTACGGTAAATCATCCTACGGCGGCATTAAAACATTAGAGATCCTATCAACCTATATGACAATGAGGGTACGGACCTAACGTCTCGTACGGCATATTATTCATGATTCACAACATTATATATATCTATATACCTATATCCCAGGTCACATCCGTATCAATCTCATATCGTGGGACCGACAAAGGTATCAATTGTCGGTATCAATCCTCTCATATCGACTCGCATCCGTATACCGACATATCAATCAAGTCATCATATCACATCGTATATTCTTTTCATCACATTTAGATCCCACATCAAGTCATTTACATATATATATATATATCCTATCTTATAAGTCTCATGTCATGCTACTCTAAATCTCATACTTATTCCCGTGCACTACCTATCTATATATCGTGATCCACGTTCACTTTTCATATCCTTATATATCAATTCGAGACATCATTTCTATCATATCATGTCAAAGAGTCATATCCCTATAGCTTTCATCTCATATCTCGATATATATATTCCATCATTCCTATCATCTCTAATTATCTTATTAACCATATCCATAGTTTTCTAATATAGGCTTCCTTAACCATATTTTATATATCGGTTTCCATCAAAATTTGCGGGGGTGCTATACGCCATCCACCCGACTTCCCCCGTAGATATAAATCTACTCACCTGCAGAACTCCTGGTTTAGCCGTAGTCGAGGTGCTTCGTCGTCTCGGAATCCACGCGAAGGTACCTACAATAAATACACAATCGCAAATGCTATTAATATCAAGTTCCGAAACCCAATACGACACACGGTGCGCTCATAGGTTAGAACCTATAGCCTACGCATGCACAATCAACCAATCAACCCTCGTCGTTGACGTACAAACATCCAACGACCCAAAACAATATCAAATATCAAATCCCAAGTTTACAAAATCACGAATACCAAATTCAGCAACAAAGGAAATCTATCCCAGATTTTTCCCTAGATCAAATCAGAACATTTTGCATATAGGGTTGGTCTAGATATGATCTAAGGGAGCCACATACCAAGAATCAACATATTTCACCCTGATGTGGCCGCAATTTGCGGCCACAGGGAATTTATTTGCGGCCAGATAAAGAGGGGAGGGGCTCAGGTTTCAAGGGTTGATACATGGTTGCCTGCACGTCTCACTGTCAAGGGAACTTATTTTATAATGGCCTGGGGTCATCCCAGATTTCCAGATACACTTGCAAACAGTCAATTAGCCGATATCGGGGAAATTCTAACTTCTTGTTTTGGTGCTAATCTATGGTCTTGTCCAGTAAAACACCACTAGGGGTTAAGTAAACACCCACTATAGGTTATAAGTCCACAAAATCACCCAAACCCTCTCTTGAATTTTCCAAACATCATATACCGTAACCAAATCACATTCTAACCCAAACTAGGATGCAAGAAACTAAAAACTAAACTAAATGAAAGAAGATATACCTCATTTGGGAAACTCAAGAAAAACCCTAGCTTCCCAAAGTCTCCAAAATCCAATTTTGAAAGATCCAATGTGTTGAGGATGATGTGGGGATCATTTTTAATGAAGAGAGTGTAGGGTTTTAGCAAGGTATTTGAGATGAGAAATGGAGGTGGAGGTGGAGGGAAATGAGGAGGAAGAAGAAGTTGAAGAAAAGCTAATGGGGGAAAAGAATGGAAGCCCCCTCTCTCTCTCCTACCCTCACTCTCTCTTATTCTCACCCATCACAAGTCCATGTCTCACTCTCTCTCTCTCCAATCATTCTCTTTTTAACCCTTTTATCTTTTTCTCACATTAATACACATAATGTCAATAAAACAACACAATTGCAACAACATGCAACAAAATGCAGCGCACTAGCCATGGAAAACTGTAGAAACACGGATTTGGCTTAATCGCGATTAGTAGTGCACTAATCAATTTTTATTTAAACCTGCGTATAATTAATTATAAAAATGCCAAATTCGATAAATATATTTTTAAATGAATAAATCATTTTAATCTCCAATTATTTCATAAATATTGGTATATATTTATAGCATTTTACGAAAACTCCAAATTCGCAAATCGGATAGTTTTCGCGAAATATATTATTTTAATATTAAATTCCAAAAATAATATTTTATATTTTCTGAAATGTTACAATCTTCCCCCCTTAAATAAATTCGGTCCCCGAATTTAAATTTAAACCCCCATATACTAAAACATTTCAATAATCAGCTTAAATCACGGGGCTCCGAAATCATGGAAGATATAGAAATACCACAGCGCATCGCGTGCGCCTGAAAACGAGTACGGAACTCAAAAATCGAACTCCGTCAAGCGTCACGCAAATCCTTGGATTTGCATGCATATCATCGGAGTTACAATGGAGATACAGATCTCGAAATTCACTACCGAAATCCAATATGCACTAGTCAAATACTATAATACGTGTATAGTACGTATCCTTGGAAAACCTTCAAAAACTGAATAAAACACATGGAAAATCTTTTCTGAATCGCCGTGTGATGCGTAACTCACGGCACAAGTGACGGACGCTCATTTGTAAAGTAATAAACATATGTTCATATAGCTTTTGCTAAAATATACGTTCCGCCCTTTTGAAATATCCCAAAAGGTTTTCCTTTGTAAACGTTCGTGTCGCTCACGGACACGTAAGAAATAGCGAGACTATAGCTCCTTTTTGAAAATCTCTTGTTAAACTTTTAATGCATGCAAAGTACTCAAGTACTGTCCTCAGATGAGTCTTGTTCGGCTACTACATAATGTAGTGTCCATCATGAAAACAAAGTGCTCAAGAGAAAAATCAGCTTCGTAAGGCGTATCCAAAAATCACGTGCGTCTGGTGCGCACGGAACCCAAAGCCAAATACAAGTGCTAAGAATGTGAACAAAACCCAACTAAGTGCAACGGGTGTGTACGAAAGCATCTGTCCAGTGCAACGGGTGTGCACGACAGCATCTGTCCAGTGCAACGGGTGTGCACGACAGCAACATCTGGTGTATCTATTGTGCATTAAAATCTCAATCCAGTGCAACTAACATGCATGAATGAAAATCCCAATCGAGTGCATCCGGTGTGCACAAAATCACATCTCATATCATGCGCCCAACATGCACGAAAATCCAAATTAAGTGCATCCGTCATGTACAAATGAAGTTTAAATCAAGTGCATCCCACATGCACAATTAAAATCTTAAGCAAGTGCATCCAACATGCACGAATGAAATCTCACTCAAGTGCATCCGATGCGCACAAATCCAATACCAAGCGCCTAATATGAGAAAAAATCCAACCCACGCGCGTCAGGTTCGTATAAAACATCTAGTGCAGTAGCATGCACAAAAACAAACATCAAGTACAAACGCGCACGAAAACACAAATATGGTAAAATGAATGCTCGAAGATATAAATCGGGTGCACGGAGTATAAATCTAGTGAAACCAATGCACGAAATACCCACCCGGTGAAAAAAACGCATGAAATGCAAATCTAGTGCAACAAATACAAGAAATACCCACCTGGTGCAACAAACGCATGAAATGCAAATCTAGTGCAACAAATGCACGAAATGCGAATCTGGTGCAACAAATACACAAAATACAATTCGGGTACATCCAGTGCACGAAATACAATTCCGGTGCATCCAGTGCACGAAATACAATTCCGGTGCATCCAGTGCACGAAATACAAATCAAGTGCACGAAATACAAATCCGGTGCAACAAATGCACGGCGTAAAAATCTAGTGCAACAATTGCACAAAATACAAATCAACCGTTTGAAATCCACGAAACCATAAACACGTGCAGCCAAGGTACAAAACCGATCTCAAGTGCAATAAATATGCACAAATCATAAACCAATACAACAGTGTATAAAACGCATATCAAGTGCAATAACTATGCACAAAATGTAAATACCCAGCAGGTGCAGCCATGGTGCACGAAAACAATATCATGAACTCAATCATCAAAACTCAATTCCAAGCGATATAAGCGTGATACTCAGATCACAAACGCAAATCGCAACAAATGACATTGAGGTACACCTCCAACAATGTCGAAAAAGTCGGTGCGCCCAAAACTGGCAGAGCAAGAACATCCGCTTGCCTCCTGCTCACGGTCTGGCGTCCTATGTCTCTGGGTCCTCATTTTCTCTGTGGATTACCAATCTCGAAATCCATCGGCTCGTCGGCCCGGTCAGGTGTACTAACGGAAACAATTTCGCTCAGACACTCCTCTGGTCATCTCTCGGCCAATTAGCATGACCACTCGTAAAGCAGTACGTCACTGGCGTTGGCCTCCGGCCCTCTGAATACACGTGATACAACTGATCCTCGGTGCAAATCTTATCGCAGCAGTGTCCTTGAAGGCACCTGCTCAAGGTCTTTTCCGATCTCGCCTATGCCGAACTATACGGAGGCTGGTACTCTTACATAATCTTTTCTCGCTTTCTGGGCATCTGCGTTCTAAGCACATCATTTCCTCGGGAACTGGCCGTATCCCAACGCCTCTGTATACATATCAGATCTCTAATCTCAACGGAGAGTAACAACTTCTCGTCAGCATCTCGCACGAACCTCTTGTTCCACTCGTTTTTATTATCGTCCTCTTCGACGTCACATCATGCTATATGCGTACTGCAATTGTTCTCGGCTACAGTCAATCCAGAGTCTCTCACACGGACTCAAAATCACGAACTCGGTATCTTCATCACTCTGTAGAAGATATATAGCCGAACACGTCCTCGGGAACTCGTCCATATCATCAGAGGAATATACCTTATTCATCCATTCTCGATCAACTCACAACACATCTGGGTGTGGTCCTCTATCCGAAGCTGGTCAACTTATTGATCTCCTATCGGATCATCCAACGAACAACGTCATCTCTGGATCGATTTACTCTAGATCTGAATAAGATTCTCCACACTGGAAATATTCAACTCAACCGGGCCTGCGTCGGCGCATCAAATCAGACGAATCATCTCAGTCGCTCAACTCTACTCAAGATAGACTAGCTATCTACTGTCGCATCTCTGCCTGAAAGCTCCAGCGATCACATCTCATAAGCTCTGGAAGTGACATCCCGTCAATCTCAGCAACAGCTGGGTCATCTGTCTGCAAGGTAGGCAACATCACGGTCTCTGAGGTAGGCTGTACATCAACAGTCTTCTCACAACAGGCAGTTTCTAACAATGGCCCGATCAACCGGTGCAAAACCGAACACTCGCCTCAAACGAGAGGTCACAACATAAACACTAAATCGATACGTTCCCATGTCACCAGAAAACACGATGGTCAGTCCTCGTCCATGACGAGCTCGTCCTGACCGCATCACTAGCAGCAACTCAATCTGCGCTCAAACCATGGTGACAGGAACCTCAATCAAGTATCGACGAAAATAGATCAAAGGGATGAAAAGAATCAACAGATCCCAAAATGGATACATGATCATAAGAAGAAACGGAATCAGTGAGAGTATGATCATGGAAATGAATAGAATCAAGGATCTCAAATGGATGTATGATAAAGGGAACGAAGAGAATCACAGATCTCAAAATATGCACATCCTAAGGTTTCTTAAGTGGAGTATCGTATCGTAAATATGCCGCGGAACATACGTACGGTACGTCACTCTACTCAAGCTATCTACTCCATCAATCAGGGTCAGCCTATGTAATGAAAGTTTGGGTCTAATATCCCCCTGTTCAAGTCTAAGTTCCGTAAGGTCAAGCCCAGGTTCCGAAATAATTACGCCCTAAACTCCACATAGTCAAACCTAGACTCGAACCAAGGTTAAACCTAGCATTCTGATACCAACTTTGTCATGACCCGAAAATATTAGCTCGTGACCGGCACTTAAATCACGCCACGTCTACAGGCGTAATGTAATTCAAGTAAGCCGAAGCCCAGAAATCTAAACCATTTTTGAAGAAAATAAAAGAGGTGAAGTTTTGAAATAAAGGTATGATGAAATCAAAAGTTTTCTTAAATACATAGACAATGAAAACATAAAAATGCAAGTGGATTTACTAGTTGAAAAACATGTTTCGTCTTTTAAAAATTTGGGCAGCACATCCTTTGTATATTTTGATCCAAAACCACATATACATAATAATGATAAAGGCATCCCCAAGCGGGAGCTAGCTCTTCGCCAATCGGCGGAATCATAACCACGCAAGGCAGTATATATGTATGCGACGCCTAACGGCGAAGATCACCACAAAAAGATAAAGTAAATAAAGAAAGACATCAAATCCCCCAAGCGAACATATAGTCTATCGCTCTAAGTCTCGCGAATACAAGTCTTTCTAAGTCTTACTATTATACAAATACTAGTTTCTGATTGATGGAGTTAACTAGATACAACGGAATAGTAAATACACGAGTGGTGCGATCCAACATGTACCACCTACCAAAGCAAATCACCCGAATGCAGCTTTGTCCCAGCGATGCCGCTACCGATCTATGCGGTCAACCTGAAAGAACTGTGGCACAATGGGGGTGAGTTGCCAACTCGTGAGTAGAAAACATCATCAGGTAGAAATCGAATAAAACAACGATTTCCTATATTATAAAGGTAATACTATGATATCTAGGGTGACCGTATCTGTATATGTGCCAACAACATAATCAATGCCTATCAGCATGTGGATATCATCCACGTGTCAACCAATGACACAACAACATCATGCATGTAAATATCATGAAAGCATATGCATGTAAATATGATGATATAAATCAACGTGTGTCCATCAATGACACATCAAAATCATGGAACCTGAGTGTCCAACATCGATACTCGAAACATCATGAAACCCGTGTCCAGCATCGACACGTAAATCCTCATATCTCGGGTTCCGTCTGTCTGGATCGACGAACGGGCTCCGTCTGTCCGGATCGGCCCTTGGGCTTCGGCAGTACGGATCGGCCCATATCCATCTCTCGACTCCGGTCGGTATCCTCCGGATAACGGCTAGGTCCAACCAATCACCGGTAGGTAGTAGTCCCTCTGCCAGGCTCATTGTCTATGCCACAAAAACCATTTCTTGCCCCGGGGTACCATACCGGGTCCACCATGAACCCGCAAACGAATCATCCAACTGCTCGAATCGGGTTTCTATCACACGTCTCAGAACAGAGAAAACGCATGGTGGATGTCTCGAAATATCATATCAAGAGAAACCGGGTTCTTAAAACATTACATACTTTCTTTAGAAATATAACCACGGTTCTCAAATCCAGAATATCATGAAAACAACATCTCAATGCATATAATCGTAAAGCATGATGTATGCAAACATATAACAGAAATGTGAGCACATCCGTATATCATGCAAAATGGAACAGTGATGTGACAATATCAGTATATCATGCGACATATCATAATGATGTGAGCATAGCAAGTATATCATGCAAAATGGCATAATGATGTGGCAATTCTACTGTGTAAGTGACTTAGCAATTATCGATGATGAAGTGTGTGAGCCGGCCAATCTGTTTAAGTGTAATATACGCATCATCGATAATGGTGTAGGTGTACTAGCACAGGTATATGTAATGCAATGAGGATGTCATGAATGTAGCGTAAAGTAAATGTAAGTCCATGCTACCTCTCCCGGTACTTTCGGGAATGCGGAATTTGGTAAAAAACGATTTTTACGGAGGTGGTAACATGGACCTAAAACCCGGATCTTGGTTAAACATCTATCTAACAACCTAACTATGAGTTTCTAGCTACTCGGTTAGGGGGTTATACCTTACTTGTCTTGAACTCCTTCGTCTTCAAGCTCCGATGGTGGTCCGATTGGCTTCTTCTCGTCGTCTCCGTACGCCGAAGATAGATCCACCTGAAAGCTCCAACCTTTAGCTCCTTCTTCGTTCTTTGAAGAAACTAGTTCACTTGGTTTGCTAAACCTTGTGAACTAGAATGAGTAGAGAAGAATTAGAATGGGATTTTATCTATGGTTCTTGATTCTCAACTCATGAGAGATATGAACCATAGAGTCAAGAGAGGGAGCAAGAGGATGAGGGTGAGAGCAAAGCAAGAGAGCTCAAGAACAAGAGAGAGAATGAGCAAGAAAGAATGAGGCTCTCTTATGTCTTTCACCCTCTCATAATCCAAAGCAATGATCACACACCATACCAATCAAGTGTTATGTGATGGTTGAAGCAACCATAACCATATCATTTCATGCACTTATTTTGCACAAAAGAGTAAGCAAGCAAAAGTCTTTGCCATGAAATGATAGCTATGGTTATCATGATGGTCAACTAGTCAAGCCTAGTCAATCGGTCAACAAAGTCAACAAGTCAACAAAAGTCAACAAGTCAACAAAGTCAACAACCATGTCACCATAATACTTAATTAATATAATTGTTAATCTCATATCATATTCTCATTAGGGTTGATCAAAAGGTCAATAGTCAACGGTCAACTGTCAACAACCCTAATGAGAATCCACTGCCTCTGTCTCCCTGTCAACTGTGCATACACACCCGCATCCGCGTTCCGAGGAACACGAATGCAAACTGGATAAATCCAATCCCATAAAGTGCACTAGGATCTGGCTTAAACCAAAGCCCGCTAGTGCAAATTGTCCGGACACTGTACGTGCACAAGTGCACGGATATGACCGAACCCTGTCGCAAAACCATGCGACCTGTCGCAATACCATGCGACCTCTACTCTTTTGCCTAAATGCGAAAAGCTTTCTGTGTGGGACTCTAAAGACTCGACACTACGCTGGCAGTGGGTTTAACCACAGACCGCAAGCGGCACTAGCTGTGCGTAACGGTCCCCAGGTAATGCCGATAAGAAGACCGACGAGGCGAAACCCATCTGAACTCCTACTGAGCCTGAGTGTGACATTCTCCGTACAGTCCGGTCTGTTCGTCTGATACATCGCATGGCGGGCCTAGGGGGCGGTAAACGTCCGTCCCCCAATAGCGGTACAAGTCGTGCCGGAGCGAAGCCCAAAACACCCTGAGATAACACTGGAAGCCTACCAGTATATCTCGTTTGCCCTGGCCAGGGACTACTCGTGTAATGGCTCTCCTAGACACAGCGCGATGTCAACCCCCAATACCGGGAGAAACGAATCCTGTCTAACCGTCACTGCCTCCAAGTGCTTCGGGACTGCACCCAACTACCATCTGTTTGCACGACTCCTTTGAGCCGTGGTAGGGTAGTAATCAAAGTACAGTGGGAACACACTCGAGGCGAAGTGACAGTGTCAAGTCAGCGGACTAAGCTGTACTCATGTCACCTGGGAACTGATAACTGACGATAGGCATAATACCAACTAGTCAGTTCCCGACGAGTCCTGTCCAGTGTACCCGTAACCTAACGAGCACCCGCATACTATCTCAAGTACGACGTACTGACGGCTGTGGGACAGACCGTCTCCCACACTGGGATGAGAAGCGCATGCGCTGGTCTACTCCGGAGTATCGATGCCCTGTCTCGATAGTCCTGCGACCAGGGACCTGCATAAGGATATGCTTATAGATTACCCAGCCCCACTAGTGTGACGGCCATCACATCGCTGGTAATCAAGCAAAGATCCTAAGGGCTCCACTAATGTGTATAGGCGATATACAAAGATAAACACATGTACACATTGAAGTAGAAACAAACCAAGTAGCATACTACTATTTTGAGCAAGATTGTATATACAAGGTGAATATCCCAAGCTTCCATTAAGTAATATACAAACTAGTATGATACAGTAATGGCCTCTAGGGCATATACACTAACAGTAAATCGTGAGCGCAATGCTATAAGGTATACATCTCTATCACATATCCGAGTCGGTGAATCTATCAACCGGAATCCAGCCTCACAACATCATGTACGGTATAATGCATCGTACAGCATCCTCTAGTCAAGGGTATGGATAATTCATCATAAAACTCATCACGTACGGTAAATCATCCTACGGCGGCATTAAACCATTAGGGATCTTATCAACCTATATGACAATGAGGGTACGGACCTAACGTCTCGTACGACATATTATTCAAGATTCACAACATTATATATATCTATATACCTATATCCCAGGTCACATTCGTATCAATCTCATATCGTGGGACCGACAAAGGTATCAATCCTCTCATATCGACTCGCATCCGTATACCGACATATCAATCAAGTCATCATATCACATCGTCTATTCTTTTCATCACATTTATGTAGGGTTGCTAGGCACGCGCACAAGGGTCTACGAGGCATCAACCATGCCCGATTTAAAAATTAGCCATGCCGAACAACCCGAATACGGAACTTTAAACTAGAGATTAGGCGAAAACAAGCATGCTAAATATTTTAACACTAAGTGAGAGGGATTACAACCTTTGTAGATCCGGTCCTTCACTTCATATACTCCGTGTTGTGGTCCCTTCGCTGCGATCATCGGGATCCGGACTCTCGAGAGGTTCCACGAAGAGAAAGACGCAACCTTTGCTTCCGATCTTCGATACTTTGATGATCTACCTTGAAGTTTCTTTAGCACAAGCTAACACTCATGAAATGATGTGAACACCCTCATCTAAATGGCAAGGGAAGATGAGGATGATGAAGTAGGATTTTTGCTCTCTTTATTTATCTTTTTTTCATATTAATTCATCACAAAAATCAAAGCAAGAAAGAATTTCAAGCAAAGAAGAAGAAGGAAGAAGATGATGAACAATGTTGATCAATCCTTTTGTGATGAATAGTAATCAAGAATATATGATTGATTATCCAACCATGGTCAAGGATGAGAGGCTAAACCAATGTAGAGAATAAACTAGAGTTAGGGTTTGGTTAGTTCAAAGCATGAGTCATAACAAAATATCTTTATCATGACAAAATAGAAAACCTTCTAGAATGAACAAGAAGGTGCTAACCCTAATCAAACCCTAATCCCATTATATCATCCTTAAACATGTTTTATAATAAATCATATCATGTCACAATAATATATATCACACATATATTATATATTTGCAACAAAAGAAAATAATACAATTAACATATATCGTATATATATCAATGTATTAATCCGGGTGAGAAAAAGAATCTTTTAGTGAGCAAATATTAGTTAATGCAATTTAATATATCATATATATTATTATACATTAAATTATCGAATCAACACTTGATCCGACAATCCGGCTATATCGCATATAACCGACTAATATTAATCCGTACCGATTCATCGAATCAACACTTGATCCGATGACCCGGCTGATAACAAATATCGCGAGAATAGAATACGGTATCACATATCGCATTATCCTCGGTCCCGCACATATCACATATGTGCCCCTACTCCGTTTTGCCTGAGTCAAGAAACCTCTGTGTAGGACTCTAAAGAATCGTCAATACGCCGGCAGTAGGTGATGATCATATCAAACACCCACAAGCTGCAAGCGGTCAGCTAAACGTAACAGCTACCTAGGTATTGAGTGCTCAGAAGATCAACAAGCAAGCCTGTACATTCTCCTGTGAATCCAAACAGTAACACTCCCGTACAGTCCGGTCTCGTCGTCTGATATGTCGCATATCTCGCCTAGGGGTGGTAAACGTCAGACCCCAGTAGCTCGATAAGTCGTGTCGATTTGAGGTTTATAACAGTTCGAGAAACTACTGATAATACTTACCAGTAAATCTCAGCAACCCTGGCCAGGGATTTCCGGTTATAGCCAATCGAACACAGCACAACATCAACTCCCTATACCGGGAGAGACGAATCCCCTCCTATCGCTCATTGCCTCCATATGATTCGGGACTGTACCCAAAAGCCACCTTTTTGCACGCCCTCTTGGACGTGGTATGATGGAAATCAAAGCACAGTGGGAATCACACAAGACTCTATGACGATCTCGGGTCAACAGACTACTCTGTACCAGTGTCACCGGAGAACTGCCATCTGACGTATGGTATAATACCATCTGGGAGTTCTCGGCGAGTCCGTCCAGTGTACCCAGTCTCCACTGAGCACCCGTACACCATCCTTGATGTCAAACACCGATGGATATGGGATCATCCATCGCCCATCATATGGGTCAAGATGCGTATACGCTAGTCTACTCTGGTGCATCGATGCCCTATCTCGATACACCCTCGACTAGGAACAGTTATAGGATGTACTCGTCGACTACCGTGGCCCCACTAGTATGATCTCATCATAGTCCCAGTAGTCGAGTACATATCCTAAGGGCTTTATCAACATGTAATATAGAGACAATCAGAGTACATGTTAAGATAAAGTACAACCAGATAGCATACTATCATGTCGAGCAAGAAAGTCCTCCCTATATATATCCTAGCATCCACTACAATATACATCGTATGTACAGTAATGGCCTATAGGGCATACATATAACTAACAATCTCCCACTTGCACTAGGGCCATATTTTATGGTATCGCATACCCAACAATTAGCTGCGGTTGAAGTATCTCATACTCAACAATCCCATAAAAGTCTCTACTGGGAAAAAGGCCTTTGTGAGTGGATTCGCGCTGTTGTCCTCTGTGTCTACTCTCCTAACCTCGATCTCCCTGGAGATCAACCATCTCCATGATCAGGTGATACTGCCTAAGAATTATATCTGGATTTCTGATGGGATGGTAGTTCCTTGGCTGAAGCCATAACTCCATTGTCACACAATGGTAGGAACGAAGTTCATCTTATGAACTTATAAATATCCAGACTGCCTCTTTGGTAGCATCCTTGGTAACGATGTATCTTGCCTTTAATCGTTTAGTATGTCACGGTATCTAGCTTGGAACTCTTCCAACATACCGTCCCTCCAATGAGGGTATAGACAAGCCTGCGACTGACATTCAGTCGTCCTTATCACTCTGGAACCATTCCAGTGATTCTCCCCAGGATCGATTGATACCATCTCACTACAACTAGTGAGTACCCTAACATCCAATTAGATCTATCTCATAGATCCAAAACCCTGGATTTAGGATGTATCACTTTGATCCTATATGGAGAACCCTTGTGATAAGCGGAGATTGACCGAGCGCAGCATAGGAAACTCCTTCCCTATCAAGAGTATGTCATCCACGTACTCTACCAGGATCACCACCATACTCTCTACTACCTTTTCATATATACAAGGTTCATCTACCATTTTGATGAAGTCAAACTCTTTGACTACCACATCAAAACAGATGTTCCAACTCCGCGATACCTGCTTTATCCTATAAAGCATCTTGCACACGTTTCCGCTGCTCCCACTGTCTACGAAGCCCTCTGGCTGTGTACTTATAGACGTTCTTTTCTAAAACATCATTTAGAAAAGCAGTCATGACACCCAACCACCAGATATCGTAGTCATGGTATGTAGCCGTGGCAAGTAGGATCTGGATGGACTTAAGCATAGATGCTTAGAAAAGGTTTCAACATAATCCATACCTGGTCTATGATGCAAACCTTTAACAAGTCTTGCTTTGAAAGTCTCAACTTTTCCATGTACACCAAGTAATCTTCTCAAGATATACTTGCTCCTGATGGGGATTTAACCCTTCAGATAAAGCAACCAAAGTCCATACTTTGTCGGTATATAAGGATTCCATCTCAGATCACTAAGCATCCAGCCATTCTTACAGAGTCCCACTCCTGATGGCCAGCTCGAAACTAGTTGGGTCATCATCTCATGATGCAATCCTCGCTCCTACTGTCATAGAGAAACCGAAGTATCTCTCAGGTGGGTGAGGAACCCTACTAGATCGGTGGAGAGGCTGAGGTTCGTTGGAAACTATTGAATCCTTTGGTTCTACCAAATTATCAGCTGCAGTTTGTATAGCTGGAACCATTCCAGTTGTACATAACAGACCTTGCCTCGAGCTTGTCCGGATTTTGCTTTTAGACATAGGCCGGACAACCCCAAATCTTAACAAAATTAAGATATTGGCTCTTCCCTTTCCATATCACATATGAAGTGGTAGGCAACTGATTTGATTTGAACCCTATTCAATAGGTATGCAACTTCACAACTGCATAACTCCCTAAAGGAAATAGGAAACTCAGTAGTACTCATCATAGAGCACACCATATCAAATAGGGTGCTATTGCTCCACCCCGATATACCATCGTGCTATGGTGTATACGGAGGAGTAATGCTGAGAGAGAATCTCATTCTCCTTTAGAATAGTCCAGGAATTCCGTGCTCAAGTATTCTCCTCCTTGATCTCATCAAAGGACATAATACTTATACCCATATTTTGGTTCTCTACTTCTAACTTATATTATGTGAATATCTCAAAAGGTTCGGACTTGTGTTTCAACTGGAACACATGTCTGAATCTTGAGAGATTATCAGAGAACGTAATGAAGTAAAAAGAACCGGTCTTGGCATGTGTAGACAGGGGACCTTTCATACATCAACATGTATCAATCCCAAAAGTTCACTAACTCTTTCTCTGTTTCCAATAAACAGAGCTGTGATCATCTTATCTTTGTGACATGACCGGCAAGTTTCACAAGATGTAAATTCAAACTAATTTAAATATGCATCTATATGTAACTTCAGCCAGTCGGGTCGCATTGATATGACCTAGTCTACAATGCCTCAATAAGGATCCGTTCATTTCTAAACTCTTCCTCTTGTGTGTGTTCCGTATACTAAGAACTGTAGTTTGATTTAGAACGTCAATGCTTTTAGATAACGTGCCTGAACCGATCAACTCTTGATATAGGAACTGTTCAAAACATTATCCAACAACACAAAATTTTATCATTTCTTTACTAATAAAGAGACTGACATGATTTTGTATATCAGGTTCGGTATCTAATAACATTTGTTCAGAATCAATGTATTCTGGTAATATAGGGTGATAGTGACCAACAGACTTGGCTGCAACACTTGCACCGTTTTCCGTCTCATGAAACTTATCACCCGTTCTCAGTTCTTTACCTATCTGTAGCCCATGTAACAAATTACATATACGGGATCCTGATCCGGTATCACATACCCAGGACGTAAAGGATACTGAGAAATAGTTCTCTGTTAATGAACACACCCAAAGACGATGCATCAACATGCACTTTCTTCGTTTGGGCGGCACGGGAAATCTGGTATTCCCCAATTTCCTGCTCTGTCTTATAACAATTATAAGTTGGAGCGGGACCAACGTTCCCCAGCTCAGTATAACAAGCGGGTTCGGTCAATATATCCGTTTTATTATCTTGATTAAGGCGTGATATGGTCGCTACCTGGAGAGAGAGAGAAGAAAACACTCAGCGTATGCTCTTGCAAGATTAGATTGGTTATCTAATATATCTAATCAGGATGTCTCCCACCGTTTCAGTCAAATCTTCCTTCAAACCCTAAAAGGAAAGACTAGCCGGGATTAATTACACGCTACAAGTTCGCCAATCTTTCGGCCAGGCCAGTGTCGGTACTTTGAGGGAGGTCCCCCGTGCTTTCGCACGAACCAAATTAAAGTAAACCTCGTTTTCCCAGAGGTGTAACCCCGTTAACACCTTTCTAGACAC
Source organism: Agapanthus africanus (assembly GCA_030015575.1). Taxonomy (NCBI): domain Eukaryota; kingdom Viridiplantae; phylum Streptophyta; class Magnoliopsida; order Asparagales; family Amaryllidaceae; genus Agapanthus; species Agapanthus africanus. Next base: position 241,137,019 of record JASDDO010000031.1, read on the forward strand.
CTACTTGATCGGCTAATTGTAATGTGTAAAACTCTCCCAGGAGTAACTCTTACTCGCAGCGGGTATCGAGATCCAACTATCTCATAGAAGGTATGCAATCTCATTGCAAATTTCAACACTTGAAATTCCCAATAATATTTTGCCCCTAGCGTCCTATGACCTTGACGAATGCCAAACCACCCATAGTCCGCTAGCCAAGTTCAACCCGTACATTTCTTGATTGAATTAAACCCACCCGCACGACCCTTGACGAATGCCAAACAACGCCGTACGAATACCCTAATCCAACCGTATCGTATGCTAGCAGATAAGCACTAGTTAGCTACCGTACACTACGCCTTGACGAATGCCAAACTACCGCAGCACGAATACTAAGTAGTACTTATCTGAAATGACGGAGGGCTACGACGGGTTTTTAAGAAAACCCTTTGCGTAATGAACTTGATATCGTTGTAGAATCGAGTGATTTTAAATGGAGTGTCTTTGAGGCTTTTCTAGTTTTGCTAAAGGGGTCACTCCCGGTGAAGGGATCGTCGGCCCTTTCCTCATCGAATAAGGTGCAGGATATTTCACAAATATCACTATGCAAAGCAAGAACTATAGAAGCAATCAAAAGACAAACCGAGTTTGTAGCATCTGCCAGTTATTGCTAAAGGAGTCACTCCCGGTGAAGGGATCTCGGTCCTTTCCTTATCGAATAAGGTGCTGGATGTCCTACAAGGAACACCGATATGCAAAGCAAGAACTGTAGCTACCAGTTTTTATAAACAAGTTTCTACAACATCTTAGGTTTCTTTTATTTCATTAATCTCATTAATGAAGTCCCATTTTATTATGCTTCCCAAGCATCACATTTGAAACGAAATATGCAATATAACATATATCTCATATATATAATATAAACATTCGTCACAGGCAGTAATATGATCTCATCACAGAACATTGCAGCAGAAGAACATATATGAAATATTGGATATACTAGGACGTCCGTGTTTTCAATACGAGCCTGTATAAAACACGGATTCCACGGTCGCGATGAATAGCCAAACCCACATCCCTAGACCCCTACGAGAGCGGCAAGCAACACTGCCAATTCTAGGGTTAGGAGACCCGGTCTCGACTCCTCGAGATGGTCTCCCACTGGACCCTAGAACTCGGTTACTTGTGCTCCCCGCCTTGGGTCTACCTAATGTGGAAAAGTAAATAATATACAACGGTGACATCTTCCGCTACCTGGAAGTGCCCCAATAAAAGAATATTACATACATATGAATTTTACATGAATGAAAAAGAAAAACTCTCATCTCACATAAAACCCCCGGCTATTCAAACGCGACGATCCAATATAACATATCACAGCAACACATAATATCTCATATCATCAACGCAAGCAAGTATGCGTATCCCGATTGTCGTTGATGTATAGCAACGAAGCCGGCGATACACCACATACTACGCTTACGGTCACAGAAAAGAAAGTGTAAAACTACAACAGTTGGAATCCGCAACCTCCTCAGACATCGCATGCCTAACCAAATGAATTTCTTAGACATCTTATGCCTAACATTTATAAACCCCGCATTTCAGTCTCATTATCGAAAACTCTTTTCAATATCAAGTCGGGCAATTCAACAAGATTCCCGACGTCCTGATCGAATGCTCGTCGCAAACTTTAGTAGACGGCCGCACCCCCGATACCGTCGACGAAGTGCACCAAGGCAGAACACCGCTACCGGGAGCACCCGAACGGGTGCTTTCGGCGACGGTGTTCTCCTACAGTCACTTGGTCGGGGCTATGGAGTGAGGCTGTCTATTAAGTTTACCCGGCGAGTATTCGCGTACTCTACGTGATTGCGACGGACTTTTGATCACATCAAAATTCCGTGGCAACCGATCATCTGAGACTAAAGTTCTATGTTTATAATCTTCAAATTAGTTATCTCATAACTACCTGTGGATTCCAAATATTATATCACATTCCAGATAAATAGAAAAAGTTAAACTTTCCGATCGAATCATCAAGCACCCAAGATTTCCCCAATATATCTCAACACTTGAAAACAGTTTAAAAACATCCATCACATGCCACAGTACCAATGGTCCAGCCGTAGAAGGGTCAAGCCAACGCCTCACATGTGGCACGCCGTACTGCCCCAAACCCTAAGGTTCTAAGGGCAGTTCAAGACGGTCACATAATCGAGTTAAGGTTTGTTGTCTTCTAGAGGGTCCACCGAGTTACTTGCATGACTTAGAACATTCTTAAACACGAGAAAAAATCCAACTTTTGAAAAATTTTCCGACAGGGGAAAAAGTGAGTTATTGATATCCGTTCGAACTTTTTAACAGTTTCTAAAATTTATCCGGAAAGCCACATAGACAAAATCTGATACTCCGATCGAAACACCGAATCCCCAAAACAACCCCAGAAAACTCAACTGTAGAATAAACATTAAAAATTCCCAAAGAACTCAGCACTGAATAAAAGAAGTTACTGTGCAAAAATGGGTTGGTGACGTCATCATTGCGCCGCGGAACCGCCGCAGAAGGCATGCTTCTGCCGCGGTTCCGCCGTGCTTTGCACTGTTCATTGAATAATTTTTGCATCGTAATTCTTAGAATTCCCGGCTGAATTTTTTAAGCATTTTTAATATTGAAAAATCCATAATTTTCAAAAAAGGACAAGAGCAATTTGGATTCGGAGTTTCGGGTTCGATCGGACTTCAAACTCCGTCTAGACTTCGCCTAAAGCTCTAGCTTGGCTCTGATACCACTGTAGGGTTGCTAGGCACGCACACAAGGGTCTATGAGGCATCAACCAGGCCCGATTTAAAAATTATCCATGCCGAACAACCCGAATACGAAACTTTAAACTAGAGATTAGGCGAAAACAAGCATGCTAAACATTTTAACACTAAGTGAGAGGGATTACAACCTTTGTAGATCCGGTCCTTCACTTCATATGCTCCGTGTTGTGGTCCCTTCGCTGCGATCATCGGGATCCGGACTCTCGAGAGGTTCCACGAAGAGAAAGACGCAACCTTTGCTTCCGATCTTCGATACTTTGATGATCTACCTTGAAGTTTCTTTAACACAAGCTAACACTCATGAAATGATGTGAACACCCTCATCTAAATGGCAAGGGAAGATGAGGATGATGAAGTAGGATTTTTGCTCTCTTTATTTATCTTTTTCTCATATTAATTCATCACAAAAATCAAAGCAAGAAAGAATTTCAAGCAAAGAAGAAGAAGGAAGAAGATGATGAACAATGTTGATCAATCCTTTTGTGATGAATAGTAATCAAGAATATATGATTGATTATCCAACCATGGTCAAGGATGAGAGGCTAAACCAATGTAGAGAATAAACTAGAGTTAGGGTTTGGTTAGTTCAAAGCATGAGTCATAACAAAATATCTTTATCATGACAAAATAGAAAACCTTCTAGAATGAACAAGAAGGTGCTAACCCTAATCAAACCCTAATCCCATTATATCATCCTTAAACATGTTTTATAATAAATCATATCATGTCACAATAATATATATCACATATATATTATATATTTGCAACAAAAGAAAATAATACAATTAACATATATCGCATATATATCAATGTATTAATCCGGGTGAGAAAAAGAATCTTTTAGTGAGCAAATATTAGTTAATGCAATTTAATATATCATATATATTATTATACATTAAATTATCGAATCAACACTTGATCCGACAATCCGGCTATATCGCATATAACCGACTAATATTAATCCGTACCGATTCATCGAATCAACACTTGATCCGATGACCCGGCTGATAACAAATATCGCGAGAATAGAATTCGGTATCACATATCGCATTATCCTCGGTCCCGCACATATCACATATGTGCCCCTACTCCGTTTTGCCTGAGTCAAGAAACCTCTGTGTAGGATTCTAAAGAATCGTCAATACGCCGGCAGTAGGTGATGATCATATCAAACACCCACAAGCTGCAAGCGGTCAGCTAAACGTAACAGCTACCCAGGTATTGAGCACTCAGAAGATCAACAAGCAAGCCTGCACATTCTCCTGTGAATCCAAACAGTAACACTCCCGTACAGTCCGGTCTCGTCGTCTGATATGTCGCATATCTCGCCTAGGGGTGGTAAACGTCAGACCCTAGTAGCTCGATAAGTCGTGTCGATTTGAGGTCTATAACAGTTCGAGAAACTACTGATAACACTTACCAGTAAATCTCAGCAAACCTGGCCAGGGATTTCCGGTTATAGCCAATCGAACACAGCACAACATCAACTCCCTATACCGGGAGAGACGAATCCCCTCCTATCGCTCATTGCCTCCATATGATTCGGGACTGTACCCAAAAGCCACCTTTTTGCACGCCCTCTTGGACGTGGTATGATGGAAATCAAAGCACAGTGGGAATCACACAAGACAATATGACGATCTCGGGTCAACAGACTACTCTGTACCAGTGTCACCGGAGAACTGCCATCTGACGTATGGTATAATACCATCTGGGAGTTCTCGGCGAGTCCGTCCAGTGTACCCAGTCTCCACTGAGCACCCGTACACCATCCTTGATGTCAAACACCGATGGATATGGGATCATCCATCGCCCATTATATGGGTCAAGATGCGTATACGCTAGTCTACTCTGGTGCATCGATGCCCTGTCTCGATACACCCTCGACTAGGAACAGTTATAGGATGTACTCGTCGACTACCGTGGCCCCACTAGTATGATCTCATCATAGTCCCAGTAGTCGAGTACATATCCTAAGGGCTTTATCAACATGTAATATAGAGACAATCAGAGTACATGTTAAGATAAAGTACAACCAGATAGCATACTATCATGTCGAGCAAGAAAGTCCTCCCTATATATATCCTAGCATCCACTACAATATACATCGTATGTACAGTAATGGCCTCTAGGGCATACATATAACCAACAATTTATATCCCACATCAAGTCATTTACATTTATATATCCTATCTTATAAGTCTCATGTCATTCTACTCTAAATCTCATACTTATTCTCATGCACTACCTATCTATATATCGTGATCCACGTTCACTTTTCATATCCTTATATATCAATTCGAGACATCATTTCTATCATATCATGTCAAAGAGTCATATCCCTATAGCTCTCATCTCATATCTCGATATATATATATATATATATATATATATATTCAATCATTCCTATCATCTCTAACTATCTTATTAACCATATCCATAGTTTTCTAATATAAGTTTTCTTAACCATATTCTATATATCGGTTTCCATCAAAATTTGCGGGGGTGCTATACGCCATCCACCCGACTTCCCCCGTAGATATAAATCTACTCACCTGCGGTACTCCTGGTTCATCCAGAGTCGAGGTGCTTCGTCATATCGGAATCCACGCGAAGGTACCTACAATAAATACACAATCGCAAATGATATTAACATCAAGTTCCAAAACCCAATAAGGCACACGGTGCGCTCATAGGTTAGAACCCTAGCCTACGCATGCAAAATCAACCAATCAACCCTCGTCGTTGACGTACAATCATCCAACGACCCAAAACAATATCATATATCAAATCCCAAGTTTACAAAATCACGAATACCAAATTCAACAACGAAGGAAATCTATCCCAGATTTTGCCCTAGGTCAATTCAGAACATTTTGCATATAGGGTTGGTCTAGATATGATCTAAGGGAGCCACAGACCAAGAATCAACATATTTCACCCTGATGTAGCTGCAATTTGCGGCAACAAAGAATTTATTTGCGGCCATATAAAGAGGGGAGGGGCTCAGGTTTCAAGGGTAGATCCATGGTTTCCTGCACGTCTCACTGTCAAAGGAACTTATTTTATAATAGCCTGGGGTCATCCCAGATTTCCAGATACACTCGCAAACTGTCAATTAGCCGATATCAGGGAAATTCTAACTTCGTGTTTTGGTGCTAATCTATTGTCTTGGCCAGTAAAACACCACTAGGGGTTAAGTAAACACCCACTACACGTTATAAGTCCACAAAATCACCCAAACCCTCTCTTGAATTTTCCAAACATCACATACCTTAACCAAATCACATTCTAACCTAAACTACGATGCAAGAAACTAAAAACTAAACTAAATGAATGAAGATATACCTCATTTGGGAAACTCAAGAAAAACCCTAGCTTCCCAAAGTCTCCAAAATCCAACTTTGAAAGGTCCAATGTGTTGAGGATGAAGTTGTCACGACCCAAAATAGCACGTGACTAGCCCTTGAATCATATGAAGTCTATAGGACCCCATCTAATTCAAGGAAGCCAAAAGCCCAGAAATCTAAAACCATTTTTAATTAATAAATAAAGGAAAACTAGTTTTAAGGAGTGAAGAAAACATGTTTTGAAAGCAAGGTTTTTAAATAAGTAAGCCGAATATGCATTTTAAAAATCCTCAATGTCTTTTCTGAAAATTTCGGCAGAGTTTCCTTTGTAAATACTGGCCCCAAACGGGGTACAACATGAATAATATATATACAATGAAAAAAGGCATCCCCAAGTGGGAGCTAGCTCTTCGTCAATCGACGGTGACAACCATGCAAGCACTAATATACAACGCCGAAGGGCGAGGATCAAAACTCAAAAAGGAAGCTCAAAAATCAGCATGAAAACCATAATACTATAACGCGCGACTCTAAGGTCGAAATAATACATAACTGGTTTTCTAAGTCTGAAACAATATACGAGTTTGGTTGATGGAATTACTAGATACAACTGAATAAAATAAATACAAGGGTGGTCACGATGCGAGTGAACCCACCTACCAATGCAATCACCCAGAAAGGAAGCAGTGTGCCAGAAAAGCCGTAATGAAATCTATACGGCAAAACCTGCAAGAACTGTGGCACAACGGGGGTGAGTTGCCAACTCGTGAATAGAAAACATCACAGAGCAGAAATCGTATGTATGACTCAATCCTAGGTCAATACGATTAATAATGATATATCCTCAAAATGAATAAGTCTGAAGCATGAAAAGGTGGCCAGGGTAAATATCTATACATAAATGTAATCCCATGTGCTCGTGTCAGTTCCTCAGGTAATAACATATCATAAATACGAGGTATGATCAATGTCGACTATATCATGAAATCTATAAGTATATGGATATCATCCAACTATGTAATCAATGTCATCAATGTCAACCATATGTATGTGGATATCGTCCACGTGTCACCCAATGACAATACACATCATGCATGTAAATATCATAAAGCGTATGCATGGAAGTATGATGATATAATCAACAGGTGTCCCTCGCGACACATCAAAATCATGGAACCGGATTGTCCAGCATCGACACTCAAAAACATCATGAAAGCTGTGCCCAGCATCGGCACGTAAATCCTCATATATCGGGCTCCATCAGTCCGGATCGGCCCACGGGCTCCGTCAGTCCGGATTGGCCCATATCATCTCTCGACTCCGGTCGGTATCCTCCGGATATTCGCTGAGCCCAAATACTATCACCGGTAGGTAGTGCTCCCTCTGCCAGGCTCACCGTCTGTATACACAGCATCCCTTTCTTGCCCCGGAGTACCATACCGGGCCCTACCATGTACCCGCACACGGCTCACGACTCCTCCTCGCATGGGGTATATATACACATCAGAACCGATAAAACTCATGGTGGGCGCACTTAAATATCATATCAAGGGTAACCGAATTTTTAAAACAATACATACTCTCTTTTGAAATACCCACGGTTCCCAAATCCAGAAATATCATGGAAACAACGTATCTCTATGTGTATAATCATAAAGCATGATGTATGCGACATATAAAAGAAATGTAATCATATCAGTATATCATGCAATATGGAATAGTAATATGCACATATTGAGGGAAACCGCTCTTTTAAAATGAACACAGTTTTAAAATATATCTTGCGGTTCCCAAATCTCTAATCAAGCCAGAATCATTTATGTATGTGCAAATACTTATGTATGCAGGTATGGGTGTACAATATGCATGTACACAAGTATGAGTGTACAATATGTATGTACACAAGTATGCCCTGCAAGGGGCTGAATGCAACAGTCCTACAGTGTAGTGACATGGCAATTATCGATGATGAAGTGTGTGAGCCGGCAAGCAAGTGTACGTGAAACATATGCATCATCGATAATGGTGTTGGTGTCCTAACAACATGGTTTTAACATAACAATAAACATATTTAAACATGCAATGCAATGCGAACAGCAAGAATATGCGGCAAATGAATAATAAACACAACAGTGCAGAATCTACATCAATGTATCTATGTCATACTGTTTTGCCATTTGAAAGAAGACGAATCGGGGTTTTTAGGAAAATAAGGGCTACGACGTTTTTAAGAAAAGATACGTCTTTTGGAAATATCCGTAGAATCCCTTTGCCTTGTCTTTAAAATACTCCCGATTCATTAGTTTTTGAAATAGGTATGACATTGGCCTAGCCTAACATCTACTAGCAAAACTACAGCTCTAACTAACAAGTCAATCAGGAGGGATATGGAAACCACCTAAATCTGAGTCGATATATATATATATATATATATATATATATATATATATATATATATATATATATATATATATATATATAATAGTCGGTGATCCCGCCTCAAAGGTACCGCGTACGATACAATATCATATGACATCCTCGAGTCATGAGTGCAGATCTATCATCAATATAAAACTCGTAAATCATCGCACGACATCCCAAAAGCTGGGTATGGGTCAATATCATATTCATCTCATTAATTATCTGGTATCCTTATCATTGTAAGTCCACGTTGCCCACCCCGGTCCTTACGGGGAGGCGGAAACGGTAAAAAATGATTTTTAAACTCAAGGCAACATGGACTAGAAAAAAGGATCTTTGCTAAACAAATACCTAGCAAACTAACTAGAAGTTTAACTACTATGTTAGAGGGTTATACCTAGGTCTTGAACTCCTTCTCTTCTTGCTCCTTGGGATGGTTTGAACGGCTCCTACCTCGTAGTCTCCTCTTTGTCGAAGAAGGATCCACCCGAAAGCTTCTACCTTGAGCTCCTACCTCAACCGAGAGGCAACTAAAGTGCTTGGCTTGCTAAACCTAGAACTCTAGAGTGAGTAGAGAAGAGTTTTGAGGGTTTTATCTCAATAGCTCATGCTTATCAACACATGAGACATGAGAGCTTTGAGAGAGAGGAAGAGGATGAACTTTGGATGAGAGAGAATGAGCAAGTGAGAATGAGCTTGACTTTTTACAACCATGCACACAAAAGAAAGAATAATGATGATAATAATAATAATTAAGAATTGTGATGGTTAGTTTCAATGACCATTATCATTTCATGCATTTAATGCATTTTGTAAAGAACAAGTCAACAAAAATCATAGAAATGAAATGATGATGGTCAACAAGTCCACAATGGAAAACCGGTCACCAAAGTCAACAAGTCAACAAAAGTAAAATGTTCAACTCAACCATGGCACAATAATCCATAATTAGTATGATTAATCATATTTCTTATTCTCATTAGGGTTTAGAAAAAGTCAACGGTCAACAACCCCAATGAGAATCCTCTGCCTCTGCCTCAGTCAACTGTGCATACACACCCGCATCCGTGTTCCGAGGAACAGGAATACAATGAGATAAAACCAATCCCCAAAACATATACTAAGATCTGGCTTAAAACAAAGCCCGCTAGTAATAACTGCCTGGACACCAAACGTGCATAAGTGTGCGGATGTGAACGAACCCTGTCGCAAAAACCATGTGACCTCTACTCGGTTTTGCCCAAAGGCGAATAGCCTTCTTTGTGGGACGCTAAAGACTCGACACTACGCTGGCAGTGGGTTAAACCCACAATCCGCAAGCGGTACTAGCTGCACGCAACGGTCCCCAGGTAGATGCCGATAAGAAGACTGATGAGGTGAACCCATCTGAACTCCTACTGAGCCTGAATGTGACAATCTCCGTACAGTCCGGTCTGTTCGTCTGAGAGTATCGCATGTCGGGCCTAGAGGGGTGGTAAGCGTTAGTCCCCTAATAGCGGTACAAGTCGTGTCGGAGTGTAGCCCAGAACACCCTGAGATAACACTGGAAACGCTACCAGTATATCTCTCTTGCCCTGGCCAGGGACTTTGTGCTTTGTGTAATGGCTCTCCTAGACGCAGCGTGATATCAACCCCCAATACCGGGAGAGACGAATCCTTTCTAACCGTCTCTTCATCCAAGTGCTTCGGGACTGCACCCAACTACTACCTTTTTGCACGACTCATTTGAGCCGTGGTAGGGTAGTAATCTAAGAACAGTGGGAACACACTCGAGGCGAAGTGACGGTGTCAAGTCAACGGACTATGCTGTACTCATGTCACCTGGGAACTGATAACCGATGATAGGTATCCTACCAAACCAATAGTTCCCAGTGAGTCCTGTCCAGTGTACTCGTAACCTAATGAGCACCTGCATACTATTTCCAGTACGACGTACTGATGGCTGTGGGACAGACCATCTCCCCTCCTGGGATGAGAAGCGTATACACTAGTCTACTCTGGAGTATCGATGCCCTATATCGATAATCCTACGAGTAGGGACCTGTATAAGGATGTGCTTGTAGATTACTTAGCCCCCACTAGTGTGACTGCCATCACAACGCTGGTAATCAAGCAAAGATCCTAAGGGCTCCACTAATGTGTATAGGCGATATGCTAAAAGAAACACATGCACACATTAAAGTAGAAACAAACCAAGTAGCATACTACTATTTCGAGCAAGATTGTCTATACAACTGTGAATATCCCAAGATTCCATTAAGTAATATACAAACTAGTATGATACAGTAATGGCCTCTAGGGCATATACACTAACAATCTCCCACTTGCACTAAGGCCATGTACTGGCGTATTGAAGACCTATCATCTCGATCAGCCGCTCGAACTGAGTCTGGGGTATGGCCTTCATGAATGGATCTGCAGTGTTATCTTCTGTAGCAACCCTCTGAACCTCGATCTCCCGGCGATCCACGATCTCCCTGATCAGGTGATACCGCCACAAGATGTGTCTGGACTACTGATGGGACCTGGGTTCCTTCGCTAATGCTATAGCCCCGTTGTTGTCACAATACAGAGGTATTGGATCAACAATGAACGGAACCACCTGTTCTGTCAAGAACTTCCTCATCCAGACGGCTTCTTTTGCTGCATCAGATGCAGCGATATATCCCACTTCCATTGTTGAGTCAGTAACGGTTTACTGTTTGGAACTCTTCCAACACACCGCCCCTCCATTGAGGGTAAAGACATAACCCGACATGGATTTGGAGTCATCCTTGTCACTCTGGAAGCTGGAGTCAGCAAAGGCCACCATCTGGAGGTCTTTTCCGCCGTAAACCAAAAACATGTCCTTAGTCCTTCTCAGGTACTTCAGAATGTTCTTTACCGCTATCCAGTGCTCCTCCTCAGGGTTTGACTGATACCGGCTTACCACACTCAGTGCATAAGCTACATCTGGTCTGGTACACAATATCGCATACATTATAGAGCCTACCGCAGATGCGTAGGGTATAATAGACATGCGATCCCTTTCCAAATCAGTCTTGGGAGACATCTCTTTGGAGAGGGTGATCCTATGACAAGCCGGTAAATTACCGCGCTTGGAATCTTCCATTTTGAATCTTTTCAGTATGGTGTCGATGTACCTGGACTGTGAAAGTCCTAATATTCTCTTGGACCTATCACGATGGATCCGGATCCCCAGAATGTAAGAGGCATCACCCAGGTCTTTCATGGAGAACCTGTGTGACAAGAACCCTTTGACAGATTGTAGCATAGGAATGTCATTTCCTATCAAGAGAATGTCATCCACGTATAAAACGAGGAATAAGACAGTTCGTGCTACAATTTTACTATAGATGCTTGGTTCATCTGGATTTTTGATAAAGCCAAATTCTTTGACCGTCTCATCAAAACAAATGTTCCAACTCCGCGATGCCTGCTTCAGTCCATAAATGGACTTAAGCAACTTGCACACTTTCCCGCCGCTCCCACTCTGAATGAAACCCTCTGGCTGGTCCATATAGACACACTCCTCCAAATTTCCATTCAGAAAAGCGGTCTTTATGTCCATCTGCCAAATCTCATAATCGTGGAAGGCAGCAATGGCAAGAAGGATCCAAATGGATTTGAGCATATCCACTGGAGAAAATGTTTCGTCATAGTCCAAACCAGGTCTTTGACGAAAACCCTTTGCAATAAGTCTAGCCTTATAGGTCTCAACCTGTCCATCTACACCAATCTTCCTTTTGAAGATCCATTTGCAGCCTACGGGTTTTACCCCTTCTGGAGCAACATCCAAAGTCCATACTTTGTTGGTGTACATGGACTCCATTTCGGTCCGCATTGCATCCAGCCATTTTACCGAGTCAACTCTCTGAATGGCCTGCTGGAAGCTAGTCGGCTCATCATTATCAATGATGCAATCCTTTCTATCCCCGTCTATGAGAAAACCGTAGTATCTCTCGGGTGGATGAGACTGCCTACTACTCTTGCGGAGCGGCGCAGGAATGTCCTGTTCTTTCGAACTTTCTTGTTCTACTAAGCTTTCAGTAATAGCCTGTGGTTCTGGAATTTCTTCCAGTTCTATTGCGCTCCCACTTATCTGATTTTCCAAAAATCAGTTTCCAAGAAGCAGGCATGACGAGAAACAAAAACCTTTTGTTCCTCTGCGCAATAGAAGAAATATCCCTTGGAGTTCTTTGGATATCCCACAAACTTGCACTGTACTGAGCGTGCCTCGAGCTTATCCACATGCTGCTTTTTGATAAAAGCTGGACATCGCCATGTCTTAATGTGCTTAAGATAAGGTTTCTTCCCACTCCACATCTGATATGGTGTGGTAGGCACTGTCTTAGTTAGAACTCGGTTCAAAAGGTATGCAGCTGATTCTAGTGCATATCCCCAGAATGATCGCGGCAACTCAGCGTTACTCATTATGGAACGTACCATATCCAATAGGGTTCGGTTCTGTTTCTCCGATACACCATTATGTTGTGGGGTGTATGGAGGAGTAAGTTGAGAGAGAATTCCATTCTCTTTTAGGTAACCCAGGAGCTCGGCACTCAAGTATTCACCACCTCGATCAGATCTCAGTGTCTTTATACTTTTGCCTGTTTGTTTTTCTACTTCATTCTTGTATTCCTAGAATTTTTCAAAGGCTTCAGATTTATGTTTCATTAAGAAGACATATCCGTACCTTGAAAAATCATCCGTAAAAGTAATGAAGTAAGAATAACCGCTTCGTGCATGTGTAGACATTGGACCGCACACATCGCTGTGTACGAGTCCCAAGAGCTCGCTCGCTCTTACTCGGTGTCCAGTGAATGGAGTCTTTGTCATCTTTCCTTTGAGACATGATTGACAAGTTGCATATGATTGATATTCGAACGGATCCAAATATCCTTCTTTATGCAACTTAGTTAACCTTGTCTCATTGATGTGACCTAGTCTACAATGCCATAAGAAAGCATGATTTATTTCTGGAGACTTTCTTTTGTGTGTATTCTGGACATTGAAAATCTGTGGTTGGTTTAATACATATATACCGTTGCTTAATGTACTCGGCCCAATCAGAACATGATTAAGGTGAATGTTTACAACATCGCTTACAAATGCAAAATCATAACCTTCTTTAGACATTAAAGATACAGATATGATATTACATGTCGCACTGGGTACAAAATAACAATCACACAAAACCAAAACATGTCCATCTGACAATCCCAAGTGATAGTCCCTTACGGACTTAGCATCCATGCCAGCTTCGTTTGCAACTCTGAGGGTCATATCACCTGCCTTCAAAACCCTACGCTTTATCAGTGCCTGCAAAGAATTACAGATATGAGATCCTGATCCGGTATCCAATACCCAGGAAGTAGAGTTTACTGATAGACAGTTTTCAATAACATACACACCTGAAGCCGAAGCCACAACTTGCTTCGGGTCCTGGATCTTGGCTTTCCAAGCCCTGCAATCTTTCTTCCAGTGTCCTATCTTATGACAATAAAAGCACTCTTCTTTTCCCACAAGCTGTCCCGCTACCTTTTCCATTTTAGCCTTTCCCTTGGCTTCCACTTTACTAACACCGCCCCTTGGTTTGGTGGGGGCTTTCTTCTTCTTTCCTTTGGCTTTTGCCTTGGACCTAGAAGAAGAAGGTCCTCCAACAGACAAAGCGGGTGTTTCCCTTACTTTCTTCAGGGTGCCCTCTGCACTCCTCAACATGTTAAAGAGTTCTGGAAGTTCAACTTCCTTTCCTTGCATGTTGAAGTTCAGGATAAACTGGGCGTAAGTGGAAGGAAGGGACTGAAGAATCAAGTCAGTGTAGAGCTTGTTCTCTAACGTGGTCCCAAGGTTCACGAGCTCTTCAATGTAGCCAATCATCTGAAGCACGTGTATAGATGATCCGACGGCCAATCTCGCCGAAAACAACTTTTTCGAGACTTCGTATCTGGTGATACGGGATTGCTCTCCATACAGATCTTTTGTATGGAGAAATATGGATTCTAGATCCATATCCTCGTGCCTCCTCTGATGTTCGTTGTCCATAGAGGCAAGCACGATGCACTTGGCCCTCGCGCAATCAATCTCCCAGGTCTTACGGATTTCCTTATCCGCGACGCTGGATTTGGGACCTGGGACAGGGGGAGCTTTGGTGGTAAGTAAATACCCCAACTTGTCATAAGTGATTGCCATTTTGATTGCAACAGTCACTTGGTAGGGGCTATGGGGCGTGGCTGTCTGTTAAGTTTACTCGGCGAGTATCCGTGTACGCTACGTGATTGCGACGGACTTTTGATCATATCAAAATTCCATGGCAATCGATCAACCGAAACTGAACTGCTAGATTTATAACATTCATATTAGTTATCTCATAACTACTTGTGGATTCCAAATATTGTATCACATTCCAGATAAATAGACAATGTTAAACTTTTCGATCAAATAATCAAACACCCAAGTTTTCCCAAATAGTTCTCAACACTTGAAATTAGTTTAAAATCATCCATCACATGCCACAGTACCAATGGTCCAGCCGTAGAAGGGTCAAGCTAACGCCTCACATGTGGCACGCCGTACTGCCACAAACCCTAAGATTTAGAGGCAGTTCAAGACAGTCACATAATCGAGTTAAGGTTTGTTGTCTTCTAGAGGGTCCACCGCGTTACTTTCACGACTTAGAACGTACTTAAACTACGGAAAAATCCAACGCTTGGAAATTTTCCGACTGGGGAAAAAGTGAGTTATTGATATCCGTTCGAACTTTTTAACAGTTTCTAAAATTATCCGGAAAAACTAAACAAAGTTAAATTATCCGATCGAATCAACGAGTCCCCAATACAACCTAGAAAACTCAACACTTGAGCAAATTAAAAATTCCCAGAAGAATCAGGAAGTACCAACGGTCATTACTGTGCAGAAACTAACCCTCAATCTACAGTAACGGCCGCGGAACCGCCGCTAATGCCTTGGTTTGGCCGCGGTTCCGCGGCGCAATAATTGAGTTAGGGTGTCGTTTTTCACCGTAATTCCTAAAATACCCTGCTGATTTTTTTGAGCATTTTTAATTCAGAAAAAATCACATTTTTAGAAAATGTCCAGAGAAGGGTATATACGGGTGTGTCGGAGTTCGATCGGACTTTAAACTTCGTCTAGACTTCGCCTAAAGCTCTAGCTTGGCTCTGATACCACTGTAGGGTTGCTGGGCACTCTAACAAGGGTCTACGAGGCATCAACCATACCCGATTAAAAATTTAGCCGTGCCGAACAACCCAAAGCCGGATCTTTAAACTAGGGTTTAGGCGAAAACAAGCATGTTAAACTCTTTAACACTAAGTGAGAGGGATTACAACCTTTGTAGATCCGGTCCTTCACTTCTTAAGCTCCGTGTTGAGGTCCCTTCGTTGCGATCATCGTGTTCCGGACTCTCGAGAGGCTTCGCGAAGAGAAAGGTGCAAGCTTGCTTCCGATCTTCGATAACAAAGATGATCTACCTTGAAGTTTCATTAACACAAGCTCTCACTCACTAAATGAAGTGAACACTCTCATCTAAAGGGCAAGGGTAGATGAGGATAATGAAGTAGGATTTTTGCTCTCATTTGTTTTCTTATTCTCACTCATTTTTCATCACAAAATCAAAACAAGAAAGCTTTTCATGAAGAACTCAAGCAAGAAGAAGATGAATAATCAATAGAATCATTTTGTGATGAATAATGAAAGTTATGATCAGGTTAGAAATGCAACCATGGTTCAAGTAACCATTGTAGAGAATTAACTAGGGTTAGGGTTTGGGTTGAGTTAAAGAAATATCTTGCAAAATATCTTTTCCAAAACAAAAAATGAAAGCTTCTAGAAACTTCTAGAGGAGATTAACCCAAATCAAACCCTAACCTTGTTTAATCTCCACTAAACATGCTGCATTAATAACCACATCATGTTACAATATTATATATCACATATATAATATTTATTGTAACAAAATAAAATAATACAATTAACATATATCGCATATATATCAATATATTACCCGAGTAAGAAAAAGAATCTTCTAGTGAACTAATATTAGTTAATGTAATTTAATATATCATATATATTATTATACATTAAATTATCGAATCAACACTTGATCCGACAATCCGGCTATATCGCATATAACCGACTAATACGATGACCCGGCTATATCACATATACCCGGCTAATATCTCATATCGCGAGAATCGAATACGGTATCACATATCGTATTATTCTCGGTCCCGCACATATCACATATGTGCTCCTACTCCGTTTTTCCTGAGCCAAGAAACCTCTGTGTAGGACTCTAAAGAATCGTCAATACGCCGGCAGTAGGTGATGATCATATCAAACACCCACAAGCTGCAAGCGGTCAGCTAAACGTAACAGCTACCCCGGTATTGAGTGCTCAGAAGATCAACAAGCAAGCCTGTACATTCTCCTGTGAATCCAATCAGTAACACTCCCGTACAGTCCGGTCTCGTCGTCTGATATGTCACATATCACGCCTAGGGATGGTAAACGTCAGACCCCAGTAGCTCGATAAGTCGTGTCGATTTGAGGTCTATAACAGTTCAAGAAACTACTGATAACACTTACCAGTAAATCTCAGCAACCCTGGCCAGGGATTTCCAGTTATAGCCAATCGAACACAGCGCAACATCAACTCCCTATACCGGGAGAGACGAATCCCCTCCTATCGCTCATTGCCTCCATGTGATTCGGGACTGTACCCAAAAGCCACCTTTTTGCACGCCCTCTTGGACATGGTATGATAGAAATCAAAGCACAGTGAGAATCACACAAGACTCTATGATGATCTTGGGTCAACAGACTACTCTGTACCAGTGTCACCGGAGAACTGCCATCTGACGTGAGGTATAATACCATCTGGGAGTTCTCGGCGAGTCCGTCCAGTGTACCCAGAATCCAATGAGCACCCGTACACCATCCTTGATGTCAAACACCGATGGATATGGGATCATCCATCGCCCATCATATGGGTCAAGATGCGTATACGCTAGTCTACTCTGGTGTATCGATGCCCTGTCTCGATACACCCTCGACTAGGAACAGTTATAGGATGTACTCGCCGACTACCGTGGCCCCACTAGTATGATCTCATCATAGTCCCAGTAGTCGAGTACATATCTGTAGCGTCTTGAAAAGTCGTTTTGGTGTTTTCCTGAAATTCGGTGAAAATTCGGTATTTTTCCGAAAACCGTCTTTCTCGTTATTTTGCAGTTTAGGGCTAATTATACTTAAAATGGATAGGTAATTGCTTGTTTTTAGTAGCTAATGAGTTAATTATGAAATTCTGGTCGTTTAAAAATTTTCCCTAATTTTTCATTTTTTTAATATTATTTTAAGCCGGTAAGAAAATACATTAATTTAGCGATAAATACAAATTTTTCCGGGCTAATTTTAATCTTTAAAATTATGATAATTAAAATCTAGTTGAAACATAAATTTTTAGTATTTTATTTTGATTTTTAACAAATTTTTATGATAGGAAACGAATTTATTGAATTTTTAGCTAAAACTTGCAAATTTTGACTTGTAGGGGGCCTTTTTGCATAAAATTTCTTTTGTAAAACCCCTCTCTCTTTTCTCTCAGCCCTAGGACAGCCCCACCTTGGCCAAGTCCAGAAATTTCTGGTCTCATTCTTTGTTTTCTTTCTTGTGTTGAATTGTTGGTTTATGGAATTATTTTAATTATAGTTGATTAGGTATGGGGTATTGACTTTTGGGGAGTTGACCATTGACTTTCCCACTCACCCACACCCCTCCCCCTCACCTCATACTGGCCGAAACCTGCACCTCCCTCTTCTTCATCCCTTTTCTTTTCATTTTCTTCAAATTTCTTCAAGAAAACACATCAAAATTGCAAATTAAAGCTTGCAAATTAAAACCATCCTTCATCTTTCTTTTCCTTCACCTCCCGAGCTTGGATCTTGATGCTTGAGGCCATCATTTGGAGCAAATCTATTCTTGCTAGATCTCTAGTGAGGTATAATCCCTTGCTAATTAAATTCTTTTGATTAAGTTTCTTAAGTTAGATTGTTGTAGTGTTAATTTAGTGTAGTTCTAATCTAGTTTTTCTTAGGTTATGGTTGAAAAATTTAACTAGGGTTTTTGAAGCCATGATAGTTAATTAAATTGTTTTGTAGTTAGTCTATTTGTTAATTAACTAATCTATATGGTTACCTTGTTTGTGTGGTATTCAATTATGCTAATTTAGTTAATTTTAAAAGTTTGATTTTGGTTGTAAATTTGTTGTTTTATGAAAATCTAGAAAGGGGCTAGTGTATGGAAATGGGTTGTGAAGCATGATAAATGAGTTAAATTAAGGTTTAGAAACCATTATCTAGTTGATTAAATCTAATTTGTTATCTAGTTGTTTTGCTAACCTAATCTAGAAGGTTAACTTGCTAATTGAGTTATAAATTAGTGTTAATTTAAGGTTTTCATATATAGTTTGAATTAAGAATTGCTAGGTTATATAATTCAAGTAATGGTTGTTTATGGAAAATAGGTTTTGAATCTTTGCTAATGTGTTGTAATTGTAGTGTTTGTAGATTGCTTGTTGTGTGGTTGGATTGTGATAACCGTATCGCTAAGTTTCGTTTTTTGCACCAAAATTGCTAGTTTTGTGCTTACTAGGTTTTTATTAAAATTGCTTGGTGAATTATTTGTGATACCTTGGGGATGTTTTTAGCATCTCCTATGACGTTTAGGACGCGTGAGTGCGGAGTTTTGAGTAGTCGGGTTCTAGTTTTGCCGGGCGACCAAATCGGCGTTTTTTTGGCAGTTTTTGCGATTTTCGCGTGTGTTCCGCGCACTTTGTGCACGTTGTACCTAGCTAGCGAACGTTAGTAGTTTCGTTTGGGTTTTGCGTCGTTCTTGTTAAGTAACCTTATGTTTGGTATTGATGTAAATTCCAGGTTCGGTCGCGGAGACGTCAGACGCGGCGCGAAAGGGGAAAGCGGTGATTGGACACAGCTAGCCAGGGATTCCGGTGAGTAGATGTAACATCTACGGGGGACTATCGTTGGATGGCGTAAGCCGCCCGATAGTTTTAGTAACTTACAAGACCCTTAGTGATGTTAGTAATTAGGGGCGAAATAATTAGTTGACTAATTGCTGCATCCATGCATTATATTGACATACCTATACGAAACCATTTTATAGGACACCTGCACCATTGCCAGGGTTTTTATATGCAGCACGAGCACTATTCATGCTTACACACACACCCTGGTAATTGCCATGCCACCACACTAGATAACCTTTAAATTGAAACCTTTTACTAATTGACACTTAAACTTGTGCTATTGCTTTTAATTCCTTAAAATGAAACCGTAGGAATGCTATTCATGTGCATGTACTTCATCATATTAATTGTTCATGCCTAATCCATTAATTACACATCGCAACTTGATTATTGACACCATATGCATTCATTATCATTGATATATGCACTTATGAGGACTTCTTGAGATTTTATGATATTTCTGGATTTCGGGGGAAAGCCGCAAAATTTCTAAACTTATTATATTTTTAAAACATGTAAATTGCGGTTTTCTAGTGATGTAAGTGTCGTCCACCATGAGTTTGCTGTGGTTTTTGGAGACCCGTTTCGAGGAGTTGGATGAACCGTTTCGGGTACATGGTGGGCCCGGTAGGGTACCCCGGGGCAAGAAGCTCGTGGTGCTGACGATAAGCCTGGCAGGGGACGGATTACCTACCGGTGACTTCATTGGGCATGGCGGATATCCAGAGGATACCGACCGGGGCCGCGAGGGGATGAGATATTGATATTGAGATGGGTCAGCCGGATGGCTGAGGCCAGAGACGCAATGACATGGATTTATGAGATTTGAGACAGCTTTTGGGTGTCGTCGCTGGACACCGATTTTCGTCGATTCATTGACATTATGCTGGCATTCTAAAAGAGTTTCAAAAACAAAAAGAGATAAAATATTTCTTATATATACTTATTGAGATCTCAGATATTCATGTTGCATACATATTCGTACACTGATGTTGTATACACACCTGCTAGTGCATCCAGTCATACCTGTAGTTTAGATGCTAGGATGCTTGTGTGCATGCATACGATAGCCTTTGTAGGTGTTATTTATTACTCACGAGTTGGCAACTCACCCCCGTTGTGCCACAGTCTTTTGCAGGTCCGCTCCGTCAGTTCAGTAGCGGCGGGCGCACTTGTTCTTTTGCCTCTTTTGCCTGAGCTCGAGATTTTGCTCATAGGTGGGTTATGTTATTATTTTTGTACCACCTTGTATATTCTTTGTATCTAGTATACTCCATCTACTGTTTCTACTAGTATTATTGTATATTGACCTAGAGATGAGACTGTGAGGTTGGTGGACTTTTATGCTGTATTTTGGGGTCGAGCTCACATGAGTCGACATGCTGTTTTCTTATGCTTCATTATGATTATTTTGCTTGTTGTCATTTTATATTGCGTGGGATTTGTGACCTCCTTGTGGCGAAGAGCTAGCTCCCGCTTGGGGATGCCCTATTTTGTTGGATTCATATATATTTTGTTGTACCCATTTTGGGGGCCAGTATTTACAAAGGAGACTCTGCCGAAATTTTCTGAAAAATTGGTATTGTTTTTAAAAAGGGTTTTACATGACTTATTTGATAAACTCGTTTTCAACTGATTGGGTTTTCTTCACTCTTTTGCTTAATTGGTTTTGTTTTCTGGGCTTTGGCTTACTTACTTACGGACGTCTTTAGACGTTTCGTAAACTTAAGTGCCAGTCACGTTCCGTACCCTGCGGGTCGTGACAAAGTTGGTATCAGAGCGATAGGTTTTACCTTTTTGAGTGTAGGATGACCCTTGGTAGATGGAGTAAGTGACTTAAGCAGGGTAACGTAGCGTGCGTATGTCCGCGGCATACTTGCGATACGGTACTCCGCCTAAGTGACTTTAGGGTATACTTGCTTGAAAATTCCTTCTTCAATTCCGTGTATCCTATGATCCAATTGCACTGTTCTTACTATCCGTTTTCCTGTAACAGCCACTATGCCGCCGAAGGCTACGAGGGCACAGAGGGCTGCCGCCAGAGACGAGATTCGAGCTGGCTCGTCCGAGACTAGGACTGAGCAGGGTGGTATGCCTACGCCGCAGGGACAGACCGATCCACCTTCCCCAGGCCGTATGGATAGGCTCGAGACTGGTATGGAGGAGTTGCGACAGATGATGGGAGGCATGCAGGAGCTACGTCAGATGGTAGGATCCCTAGTTGCAGCCAGTCGTACACCGAGGACGGATGACGTACCTACTACATCACAGACGACCATGATACCTGCTCCTACTACTACCACCGTGACCATCCTGGTTTCACTACAGGATTTCATGAGGCTGAGACCTCCAGTATTCACCGGCACCGAGGCAGCGGAGGACCCACAGACGTTCCTTGACAGTTTAGCCAGGATCTGCCGTTCGCTGAGATGTTCGGATGATCGATGGGTAGAGCTTGCGAGTTTCCGACTAGAGGGTCTCGCGCAGACATGGTGGGAGTCAGTCTTGAGAGGTCGAGCTGCAGGTCTGCCGCCTATGACTTGGGTCGAGTTTACAGCGGTCTTTCTAGCCCGTTTCCTTCCAGAGAGCGTTCGTGACGCCAGAGCTCGCAGCTTCGAGGCCTTAGTCAAGGCACCTGGGATGACGGTGTCTGAGTATGACATCCAGTTTACACAGTTATCCCGATATGCTCAGTATTTGGTGGATACCGAGGAGAAGATGGTGAAGAGGTTCGTACAGGGACTTGATGCCCAGCTATATCTTGCCATTGGCGCTCAGCACTACGACACTTATTCAGCTGCTATGGATACGGCATTGCGGATGGAGGCACGCATATCACGGACTTCAGCCGTTTCTGGGCCGAAGAGGATTCGCACCGAGGTACCGTCTCAGAGGCAGCGCGCCAGATTCTTTCCGAGAGATAGGCCTGGCAGAGGATTTGGGCGGGGACAGTTATATGGTTCTTATCCCCAGGGGCAGCAGCCGTCGCCAGGGTGTTTTGGGTGCGGGAGTTTGCACCATCTTGTCAGAGACTGTCCGGTGAGACGACAGGGAGCAGCGACAGTTCCGCATGTGACCCTGCCACCATCACCACCCCCTCCTCAGAGAGCCCTACTTCCTACCCCAGGCGATGCTCCACGCCAGTTAGGTGCACCGAGAGGCCGTGGACGCGGCGGTCCTGTTAGAGAGGACGAGGAGGCAGAGGCCGAGGTCGAGGTCAGCCCGCTATCGGTGGAGGGCAGGCCCGAGTTTTTGCTTTGACACCGCAGGATGCGCAGGCATCCAATGCCGTTGTGACAGGTACCTTGCCAGTTTGTTCTTTCGACGCACGGGTATTATTCGACCCAGGTTCCACACATTCGTACGTCTCTACACACTTTGCACCGATGTTGGGCCGTGAGTCGTCGTCGTTAGATCATCCGCTTGTTGTTGTTACTCCGGTAGGCGAGTCGTTTGTCGCTCGGTTTGTATTTCGTTTCTGTTCCGTTCGTATCGGGGAGAGGGATTCATCGGTTGATTTGATTCTCCTCGATATGTTGGACTTTGATGTGCTTCTGGGCATGGACTGGCTGGCCACTTGTTATGCTTCGGTGGACTGCCGTGAGAAGGCAGTCAGATTTAGCTTTCCGGGAGAGCCAGTCCTTGTTATTCAGGGAGACCGCAGTGTCACCCTTCCCAGCTTAATTTCGTCTCTTCGCGCTGGTTAGCTCTTGCGGAAGGGATGTCAGGGATTCTTAGCGTTTGTTTGTGATACTCGAGCTGCAGAGGTTCCGTTGGACCGGGTCCCGGTTGTTTGTGAGTTCCCTGATGTTTTCCCTGATGAGCTACCTGGGCTACCGCCTGAGCGCGATGTTGAGTTCTGCATTGATTTGATTCCCGGCTCGGGGCCTATCTCTATACCGCCTTATCGGATGGCCCCGGCAGAGCTTCGAGAGCTGAAGGATCAGTTGCAGGATTTGTTAGATAAGGGGCTTATTCGACCGAGTGTTTCTCCGTGGGGTGCTCCGGTCCTGTTTGTCAAGAAGAAGGATGGAAGTTTGCGCTTATGTATCGACTACCGCCAGCTGAACAAAGTTACCGTTCGGAACAGATATCCGTTGCCGCGCATTGATGATTTGTTCGACCAGCTTCAGGGTGCGGGGTATTTTTCGAGGATCGACTTGCGATCAGGATACCATCAGCTGCGAGTTCGACAGGAGGATATACCGAGGACAGCTTTCCGCACGCGCTACGGCCATTACGAGTTTTTGGTGATGTCGTTCGGACTCACCAACGCCCCAGCAACATTTATGGATTTGATGAACCGTACATTCAGGCCGTATCTTGACTTGTTCATCATCGTGTTTATCGACGATATCTTGGTGTACTCCCGGAGCAGAGAGGAGCACGAGCAGCACTTGCGGATTACGTTACAGACTCTGAGGGAGAACCAGCTGTTCGCGAAGTTCTCCAAGTGTGCATTCTGGCTGGACAGCGTCGGATTCTTGGGTCACGTGGTTACGAGAGACGGCATTTGTGTGGACCCGAAGAAGATTGAGGCTGTTCAGCAGTGGCCCCGACCTACATCGGTTACTGAGATCCGTAGTTTTCTAGGCCTGGCGGGCTACTACAGGCGTTTTGTTCAGGACTTCTCCCGTATAGCTGCACCGTTGACCGGTTTGACCCGGAAGGGAGTTCCTTTCGTCTGGACAGAGGAGTGCGAGCGCAGTTTTCAGCAGCTACGGACTTGTTTGACTACGGCGCCGGTATTATCTTTACCTTCGGGATCAGGCGGATTTGTTGTCTACTGTGATGCTTCGCGAGTGGGATTAGGATGTGCTTTGATGCAGCATGGCCGGGTGATCGCTTATGCTTCTCGGCAGTTGAAGAAGCATGAACAGAACTACCCCACTCATGATTTGGAGATGGCTGCAGTGGTCTTTGCACTGAAGATTTGGCGACATTACCTTTACGGCGAGTCGTGTCAGATATTCACCGATCATAAGAGCTTAAAGTACATATTTCAGCAGCGAGACCTGAACCTCAGACAGCGTCGTTGGATGGAGTTGGTGAAAGACTACGACTGCGAGATCTTATATCACCCCGGCAAGGCAAATGTGGTGGCAGATGCGTTGAGTAGGAGGCCCGGGGGTAGTCTATCCTTTTTGCGCGCAGTGCAGAGGCAGTCATCAGCAGATTGGCAGATATTATGCGACAGCCGAGTTGAGTTCGAGTTCACTCAGACAGGGGGACAGCTCGCGCATGTTCGTGCACGCCCACAGTTGCTTGACCGTATATATGAGGCACAGCGCAGTGACGACCGTTGCTCAGAGATCATGGCACAGATGGGACAGGGAAAATTTTTCGAGTTCGTGGTTGACGATCAGGGGATTTTACGATATGGATCTAGACCGTGCGTACCAGATGCTGATGGATTGCGGCGCGACATTCTTGAGGAGGCACACCGATCAGTGTATAGTGTCCACCCCGGTTCCACCAAGATGTACCATGATATGAGAGAGACCTACTGGTGGGACGGGATGAAGAGGGACATTGCGGAGTTCGTTTCGAGATGCCTGACTTGTCAGCAAGTCAAGGCCGAGCACCAGAGGCCAGCAGGAGAGCTACAGCCGTTACCCATTCCAGAGTGGAAATGGGAGCAGATTTCGATGGATTTCGTTGTGGGTCTACCCAGGACCAGTCGAGGGTACGACTCCATCTGGGTGATCGTGGATAGATTGACGAAAGCGGCTCACTTCCTGCCAGTGAAGACGACTTTCAGCTTCGCTCAGTATGCTCAGCTCTATATTGACGAGATCGTGCGACTACATGGCGTACCGACTTGTATCGTGTCAGATTGAGGCACTCAGTTCACCAGCCGACTTTGGTAGAGACTTCAGGAGGCTTTGGGCACTCGTTTGAGCTTCAGCACAGCATTTCATCCGCAGACCGACGGACAGTCAGAGCGGACCATTCAGACTCTCGAGGACATGCTCAGGGCGTGCGTTTTAGAATTTGGTGGTAGCTGGGATCGTCATTTACCTCTAGTGGAGTTCTCCTACAACAACAGCTTCCAGGATACTATTCAGATGGCACCTTTCGAGGCATTGTATGGGAGGAGATGCAGATCGCCCGTCTGTTGGACAGAGCTCAGCGAGAGCAGCATTTTGGGGCCGCAGCTTGTGGAGGAGACGACAGCGAAGATACAGTTGATCTGAGACCGGATGAGGGCAGCTCAGAGCAGACAGAAATCGTATGCAGACAGGCGCCGTCGCAGGTTAGAGTTCGCAGTTGGCGATCATGTTTTTCTGAGGGTCTCTCCGATGAAGGGCGTGATGCGTTTTGGGCGAAAGGGGAAGCTTAGCCCTAGATTCGTAGGTCCCTTCGAGATCCTCGAGCGTGTTGACGCTGTTGCTTATCGTTTGGCTCTTCCTCCCAGCTTTCCCGATGTTCACCCCGTCTTCCATGTTTCGATGCTCCGCAAGTACCTTCACGACCCTTCGCATGCGATTCAGCACACGACAGTCCAGCTAGAGCGCGACCTTTCTTTTGCAGAGCAGCCGGTGGCCATCCTGGATCGGCAGGTGAAGAAGTTGAGGTCGAAGATTATACCAACCGTTAAGGTCCTTTGGCGTAGCCCGAGCAGCGAGGAGGTTACCTGGGAGACCGAGGGCGAGATGAGGAAGAAATATCCCCATCTCTTTGAAGGTACGCGTAGCTATATTTTTAAATTCGGGGACCGAATTTCTTTAAGGGGGGAAGATTGTAGCGTCTTGAAAAGTCGTTTTGGTGTTTTCCTGAAATTCGGTGAAAATTCGGTATTTTTCCGAAAACCGTCTTTCTCGTTATTTTGCAGTTTAGGGCTAATTATACTTAAAATGGATAGGTAATTGCTTGTTTTTAGTAGCTAATGAGTTAATTATGAAATTCTGGTCGTTTAAAAATTTTCCCTAATTTTTCATTTTTTTAATATTATTTTAAGCCGGTAAGAAAATACATTAATTTAGCGATAAATACAAATTTTTCCGGGCTAATTTTAATCTTTAAAATTATGATAATTAAAATCTAGTTGAAACATAAATTTTTAGTATTTTATTTTGATTTTTAACAAATTTTTATGATAGGAAACGAATTTATTGAATTTTTAGCTAAAACTTGCAAATTTTGACTTGTAGGGGGCCTTTTTGCATAAAATTTCTTTTGTAAAACCCCTCTCTCTTTTCCCTCAGCCCTAGGACAGCCCCACCTTGGCCAAGTCCAGAAATTTCTGGTCTCATTCTTTGTTTTCTTTCTTGTGTTGAATTGTTGGTTTATGGAATTATTTTAATTATAGTTGATTAGGTATGGGGTATTGACTTTTGGGGAGTTGACCATTGACTTTCCCACTCACCCACACCCCTCCCCCTCACCTCATACTGGCCGAAACCTGCACCTCCCTCTTCTTCATCCCTTTTCTTTTCATTTTCTTCAAATTTCTTCAAGAAAACACATCAAAATTGCAAATTAAAGCTTGCAAATTAAAACCATCCTTCATCTTTCTTTTCCTTCACCTCCCGAGCTTGGATCTTGATGCTTGAGGCCATCATTTGGAGCAAATCTATTCTTGCTAGATCTCTAGTGAGGTATAATCCCTTGCTAATTAAATTCTTTTGATTAAGTTTCTTAAGTTAGATTGTTGTAGTGTTAATTTAGTGTAGTTCTAATCTAGTTTTTCTTAGGTTATGGTTGAAAAATTTAACTAGGGTTTTTGAAGCCATGATAGTTAATTAAATTGTTTTCTAGTTAGTCTAGTTGTTAATTAACTAATCTATATGGTTACCTTGTTTGTGTGGTCTTCAATTATGCTAATTTAGTTAATTTTAAAAGTTTGATTTTGGTTGTAAATTTGTTGTTTTATGAAAATCTAGAAAGGGGCTAGTGTATGGAAATGGGTTGTGAAGCATGATAAATGAGTTAAATTAAGGTTTAGAAACCATTATCTAGTTGATTAAATCTAATTTGTTATCTAGTTGTTTTGCTAACCTAATCTAGAAGGTTAACTTGCTAATTGAGTTATAAATTAGTGTTAATTTAAGGTTTTCATATATAGTTTGAATTAAGAATTGCTAGGTTATATAATTCAAGTAATGGTTGTTTATGGAAAATAGGTTTTGAATCTTTGCTAATGTGTTGTAATTGTAGTGTTTGTAGATTGCTTGTTGTGTGGTTGGATTGTGATAACCGTATCGCTAAGTTTCGTTTTTTGCACCAAAATTGCTAGTTTTTTGCTTACTAGGTTTTTATTAAAATTGCTTGGTGAATTATTTGTGATACCTTGGGGATGTTTTTAGCATCTCCTATGACGTTTAGGACGCGTGAGTGCGGAGTTTTGAGTAGTCGGGTTCTAGTTTTGCCGGGCGACCAAATCGGCGTTTTTTTGGCAGTTTTTGCGATTTTCGCGTGTGTTCCGCGCACTTTGTGCACGTTGTACCTAGCTAGCGAACGTTAGTAGTTTCGTTTGGGTTTTGCGTCGTTCTTGTTAAGTAACCTTATGTTTGGTATTGATGTAAATTCCAGGTTCGGTCGCGGAGACGTCAGACGCGGCGCGAAAGGGGAAAGCGGTGATTGGACACAGCTAGCCAGGGATTCCGGTGAGTAGATGTAACATCTACGGGGGACTATCGTTGGATGGCGCAAGCCGCCCGATAGTTTTAGTAACTTACAAGACCCTTAGTGATGTTAGTAATTAGGGGCGAAATACTTAGTTGACTAATTGCTGCATCCATGCATTATATTGACATACCTATATGAAACCATTTTATAGGACACCTGCACCATTGCCAGGGTTTTTATATGCAGCACGAGCACTATTCATGCTTACACACACACCCTGGTAATTGCCATGCCACCACACTAGATAACCTTTAAATTGAAACCTTTTACTAATTGACACTTAAACTTGTGCTATTGCCTTTAATTCCTTAAAATGAAACCGTAGGACTGCTATTCATGTGCATGTACTTCATCATATTAATTGTTCATGCCTAATCCATTAATTACACATCGCAACTTGATTATTGACACCATATGCATTCATTATCATTGATATATGCACTTATGAGGACTTTTTGAGATTTTATGATATTTCTGGATTTCGGGGGAAAGCCGCAAAATTTCTAAACTTATTATATTTTTAAAACATGTAAATTGCGGTTTTCTAGTGATGTAAGTGTCGTCCACCATGATTTTGCTGTGGTTTTTGGAGACCCGTTTCGAGGAGTTGGATGAACCGTTTCGGGTACATGGTGGGCCCGGTAGGGTACCCCGGGGCAAGAAGCTCGTGGTGCTGACGATGAGCCTGGCAGGGGACGGATTACCTACCGTTGACTTCATTGGGCACGGTGGATATCCAGAGGATACCGACCGGGGCCGCGAGGGGATGAGATATTGATATTGAGATGGGTCAGCCGGATGGCTGAGGCCAGAGACGCTATGACATGGATTTATGAGATTTGAGACAGCTTTTGGGTGTCGTTGCTGGACACCGATTTTCGTCGATTCATTGACATTATGCTGGCATTCTAAAAGATTTTCAAAAACAAAAAGAGATAAAATATTTCTTATATATACCTATTGAGACCTCAGATATTCATGTTGCATACATATTCGTACACTGATGTTGTATACACACCTGCTAGTGCATCCAGTCATACCTGTAGTTTAGATGCTAGGATGCTTGTGTGCATGCATACGATAGCCTTTGTAGGTGTTATTTATTACTCACGAGTTGGCAACTCACCCCCGTTGTGCCACAGTCTTTTGCAGGTCCGCTCCGTCAGTTCAGTAGCGGCGGGCGCACTTGTTCTTTTGCCTCTTTTGCCTGAGCTCGAGATTTTGCTCATAGGTGGGTTATGTTATTATTTTTGTACCACCTTGTATATTCTTTGTATCTAGTGTACTCCATCTACTGTTTCTACCAGTATTATTGTATATTGACCTAGAGATGAGACTGTGAGGTTGGTGGACTTTTATGCTGTATTTTGGGGTCGAGCTCACATGAGTCAACATGCTGTTTTCTTATGCTTCATTATGATTATTTTGCTTGTTGTCATTTTATATTGCGTGGGATTTGTGACCGCCTTGTGGCGAAGAGCTAGCTCCCGCTTGGGGATGCCCTATTTTGTTGGATTCATATATATTTTGTTGTACCCATTTTGGGGGCCAGTATTTACAAAGGAGACTCTGCCGAAATTTTCTGAAAAATTGGTATTGTTTTTAAAAAGGGTTTTACATGACTTATTTGATAAACTCGTTTTCAACTGATTGGGTTTTCTTCACTCTTTTGCTTAATTGGTTTTGTTTTCTGGGCTTTGGCTTACTTACTTACGGACGTCTTTAGACGTTTCGTAAACTTAAGTGCCAGTCACGTTCCGTACCCTGCGGGTCGTGACAATATCCTAAGGGCTTTATCAACATGTAACATAGAGACAATCAGAGTACATGTTAAGATAAAATACAACCAGATACCATACTACCATGTCGAGCAAGAAAGTCCTCCCTATATATGTCCAAGCATCCATTACAATATACATCGTATGTACAGTAATGGCCTATAGGGCATACATATAATTAACAATCTCCCACTTGCACTAAGGCCATCTGTTGTAGGATCGCATACCCAACAATTAGCTGTGGTTGAAGTATCTCATATTCAACCATCCCATAAAAGTCTCTACTGGGAAAAAAGCCTTTGTGAGTGGATCCGCGCTGTCGTCCTCTGTGTCTACTCTCCTAACCTCGATCTTCCTGGAGATCAACCATCTCCATGATCAGGTGATACCGCCTAAGAATTATATCTGGATTTCTGATGGGACAGGGGTTCCTTGGCTAAAGCCATAACTCCATTGTCACACAATGGTAGGAACGGAGTTCATCTCATGAACTTATATATCCAGACTGCCTCTTTGGTAGTATCCTTGGTAACGATGTATCTTGCCTTTAATCGTCTAGTAAGTCACGGTATCTAGCTTGGAACTCTTCCAACATACCGTCCCTCCACTGAGGGTATAGACAAGCCTACGACTGACATTCAGTCGTCCTTATCACCCTGGAACCTTTCCAGTGATTCTCCCCAGGATCGATTGATACCATCTTACTACAACTAGTGAGTATCCTAACATCCAATTAGATCTATCTCATAGATCCAAAACCAACGATTTAGGAGGTATCATTTTGATCCTATATGGAGAATCCTTGTGATAAGCGGAGGTTGACCGATCGTAGCATAGGAAATTCCTTCCCTATCAAGAGTATGTCATCCACGTACTCTACGAGGATCACCACCATACTCCCTACTAACTTTTTGTATATACAAGGTTCATCTACCATTTTGATGAAGTCAAACTCTTTGACTACCACATCAAAACAGATGTTCCAACTCTGCGATACCTGTTTTATCACATAAAACATCTTCCACACGTTTCCGCTGCTCCCACTGTCTACGAAGCCTTCTGGCTGTGTATTTATAGACGCTCTCTTCTAAAACATCATTTAGAAAAGTAGTCATGACACCCAACCACCAGATATCGTAGTTATGGAATGTAGCCGTGGCAAGTAGGATCTGGATGGACTTAAGCATAGCTTTGAAAGTCTCAACTTTTCCATGTACACCAAGTAAACTTCTCAAGATATACTTGTTGGAGATAGTGCCCTCAGAGTCAATTATTGGATCACATGCACGTGATTGCAATGATTGAGGGAGGACCTGTCCTAGTAGGACAGTCTTACTCAAGATGATAGTATGCTATCTGGTTTATCTTTATCATCGTGTACTGCTTTAGGTGACCTTACGAGTCGCTATTACACGTTGATAGAGCCCCTAGGATTCTTGCTTGACTACCAGCAGTATGAGGGCGATCATATACGTGGGAGCCGGGGTCTATAAGCACCTTAAAAGGTCCCTAGTCGTGGGAGTTTCGAGACAGGGCATCGATACTCCAGAGTAGACTAGTGTATACAGTCGAGACCCCGACGAGGGGTGGTGGCCGGTCTCACAAGCCACTGGTGTTAGTTGGTTCACCTAAGATGTATACAGGTGCTCATTGGGTTATGAGTACACCGGACAGGACTCGCCGGGAACCTGCTAGTTGGTATTATACCTGACGTCAGATAGCAGTTCCCTGGTGACATGTGTACAGGTTAGTTCATCGACCTGAGATCGTCATTTGTCTCGTGTGAGTTCCCACTGTGCTTTGATTACTACCCTACCACGCTCAAAGGAGACGTGCAAACAGGTTTTAGTTGGGTACAGTCCCGAGCCACATGGAGCCAGTGAGCGGATCTGTTCGTCTCTCCCGGTATTGGGGGTGAGGTCGCGCTGTGTCTAGGAGAGCCAGTACATGAAAAGTCCTTGGCCAAGGCAGGAGATTTACTGTTAGGTATTCCAGTAGTATCTCAGGGTGTTCAGGGCTACACTCCGACATGACTTGTACCGCTTTTGGGGGTCTGACTTTTACCAACCTCCTAGGCCCGCCATGCGATGCTCATAGACGAACGGACCGGACTGTACGGATATTGTCACTGACAGGCTCAGTAGGGTGTCAGGATGAGTTCGCTCATCGACGTCCCTTTTGGTCAATAGCTGGTAGCCTGTCACGTATGGCTAATACCTCTGATGTGCTAGTGGTTAAATCCACAGCCATAGTATTGACGAGTCTTTAGAGTCCACCATACACAGTTACTCAAGTTTCGGGCGAAACGCTATAGAGGCCGTATGGAGATATGGCAGGGTTCGATCAGATACGTGAGGTATTGCACGGATCGTGATCGGACGGATTTTACTAGCCGTCTTTGGCTTAAGCCGGATCCTAATATTAGACAGTGTAGATTTTGTCTCTTTGCATTTGTGTTCAGTGGGAATACAAATGCGGGCATGTATATGCAGTCGCGGGGTTTTCTTGTAATTTATTACGGGATCAGTTTTATGAAGTTTCCAGTTTACATTCCGTTCCGGCCGGTTTTCCTTTGTTCCTTCACGGCCGGACTTTCTGGTGGAGGGGGTTATTTGCAAGTTTGCAAATTACTTTTTGTGGAGGGGTTTCTTGCATTTGTGGCTTCATCATCATGAGATTCCATTTTAATATTATTACTTGCATTTATTATGATTGTATTGAGATAGGATTGAGTTGGATGTTGAGTTGATTTTGTAATGACCATTTTCTCATTATCTTTGTCTTCTCCTCTTGCATTATTCCATGGTTCTTTTTTTCTCCACCATTCTCATTATGGGGGCCGTGTTAGTTATATGTATGCCCTAGAGGCCATTACTATACATAGGATGTATATTGTAGTGGATGCTGGGACATATATAGGGAGGACTTTCTTGCTCGACATGATAGTATGCTATCTGGTTACTCTTTACCTTAACGTGTACACAGATTGTCTCTCTATTACATGTTGGTAAAGCCCTTAGGATGTGTACTTGACTACCTAGACTATGATGTAGATCATACTAGTGGGGACATGGTAGTCCATAAGTACATCCT
Organism: Agapanthus africanus; assembly: GCA_030015575.1. Taxonomy (NCBI): domain Eukaryota; kingdom Viridiplantae; phylum Streptophyta; class Magnoliopsida; order Asparagales; family Amaryllidaceae; genus Agapanthus; species Agapanthus africanus. The sequence goes on from JASDDO010000031.1 coordinate 241,170,158, forward strand.
TCAAAGTCCCTAGTCGTGGGTGTATCGAGACGGGGCATCGATATACCAGAGTAGACTAGCGTATACCTTCTCGACCCATACAGATGGGCGATGGATGATCCCATATCCATTGGTGTTTGACATCGGAGATGATATACGGGTGCTCAGTAGAGACTGGGTATACTGGACGGACTCGCCGAGAACTCCCAGGTGGTATTATACCTCACGTCAGATGGCAGTTCTCTGGTGACACTGGTATAGAGTAGTCTGTTGACCCGAGATCGTCATAGAGTCTTGTGTGGTTCCCACTGTGCTTTGATTTCCATCTTACCACGTCCAAGAGGGCGTGCAAAACGGTGGTTTTTGGGTACAGTCCCGAGTCACATGGAGGCAATGAGCGATAGGAGGGGATTCGTCTCTCCCGGTATAGGGAGTTGATGTTGCGCTGTGTTCGATTGGCTATAACAGGAAATCCCTGGCCAGGGTTGCTGAGATTTACTGGTAAGTGTTACCAGTAATTTCTCGAACAGTTATAGACCTCGTATCGACACGACTTATCGAGCTATTGGGGTCTGACGTTTACCACCCCTAGGCGAGATATGCGACATATCAGACGATCAGACCGGACTGTACGGTAGTGTTACTGGTTGGATTCACTGGAGTGTGAGCGGGCTTGCTCGTCGATCTTCAGATCGCTCAATACCCGGGTGGCCGTTACGTTTAGCAGACCGCTTGCGGCTTGTGGATGCTTGATATGATCATCATCTGCTGCCGGCGTATTGACGAGTCTTTAGAGTCCTACACAGAGGTTTCCTGGCTCAAGCGAAACGAAATAGGAGCGCATATGAGATATGTGCGGGACCGAGAATAATACCAGTATGTGATACTGTATTCGATTCTCGCGATGTGACATTGATCGGTTATATGCGATATAGCCGGGTTATCGGATCAAGTGTTGATTCGATAAGTTGTTACTAATGATACTAGTCGGTTATATGCGATATGACCGGATCGTTAAATCAAGTGTTGATTTAATGATTTAATGCATAATTATATATTTGATATATTACTTTGCATTAACTAGTATCGGTTCACTTTATAATGGATTTTCTCGCTCGGATGTGCGCATTACATATGCGATATGATTTTGTGCACTTGCTTGTATCATGTTTGATGATACATGCCTTCTTTGTTAAGTGTATTGAATTAAACCTTGGTTAATGGAATGGTTAGGGTTTACTATTTTATTATTCATTTATTTATATTTATTTGGTTATTCTTTTTGGAAAAGAAAATGAGCATGAGAAAAATGGTGGCATTCTTTTGTTTATTCATGAAGCTTCATGAATACTTTGACCATTGCAACCATTTTTGTCTCATGCTTAACCTAACCATTCCACTAAACCATGATTGATTCTCTACACCTAACTATGGTTCAATTATTATAAGAATGAATTTCTTTTCTCATTTTAATTATTCTTATCATAATAACAATCTTCTTCTTCTTCTTCACTTCAAGAAAAAGCTTCACAAGCTTTAATGGCAAAGTGAGAATTAGAGTGAGAAATCCAATTCTAAAGTTTACCCACTTCCTATTTCTTCATCCTCTACATCTTGCCAAGTAGTAGAGTGTGTTTCCTTCACAAGTTTTCATGGCTTGGTGAAGGTAGAGCTTGATCTAGCGATGCCTCGACGTAGATCATCTTCGGCATGGACATCGACGATCTAGCTCGCTTTTTCTCCGATGAAGTCGACGCTAGAGCCTGGATTCTTATTGGACAGCGGAGAGGACTTCGTTGCGGAGCTATGGAGGTAGAGCACCGGATCTACAAAGGTTGTATTTCCGTTAAACTTTTAGTTAAGTGTTAACTAGATTTCTTGTTCGCCTAAACATCTAGTTTACGATCCGTAGTCGGGTCTCTCGGCACCTAGAATTTTTGAAATTGGCATGATCGATGCCTTGTGAGACCTCACTAGGATGCCTAGGAACCCTACAGTGGTATCAGAGCCTAGCTAGAGCCTTAGGCGAAGTCCAGACGGAATTTGAAGTCCGGACGAACCCGAATCCCGATCACAATCATGCTCTTTGGACATTTTGTAAAATCGTGGATTTTTCCATATTAAAAGGTGCTAAAAAATTCAGCAGGGATTTTTATGAAATACTGTGAAAACCGGAGACCTAACTCCGTCATAACGGCGCGGAACCGCGGCCTAAGCCCACGTGGCGCGGCGGTTCCGCGACGATATTGTTGACTCGTTGACTACTGTTTGCACAGTAATTCCTATTATAATATGCTGAGTTTTTTGGGAATTTTTAATATGTTTTCAAGAGTTGAATTTTCTGGAGTTGTTTTGGGGATTCGGTGTTTCGATCGGAGTATCAAATTTTGTCTGTGTGGCTTTCCGGATAAATTTTAGAATATGTTAAAAAGTTCGACCGGATATAAATACCCAATTTTTCCCCTGTCGGGAAATTTCCAAGTGTTGGATTTTTCCGTAGTTTAACGACGTTCTAAGTAGTGCAAGTAACGCGATGTACCCTCTAGAAGACAACAAACCTTAACTCGATTATGTGACCGTCTAGAACTGCCCTTTGAACCTTCGGGTTTGGGGCAGTACGGCGTGCCACATGTGAGGCGTTGGCTTGACCCTTCTACGGCTGGACCGTTGGTACTGAGGCACGAACTGAATGTTGTTAGACTTATTTCATGTGTTGATCTGTATCGGGAAAACTTGGGTGTTCGATTGTTCGATCGGAAAGTTTAACATTTTCTGTTTATCCGGAATGGGATACTATAATTGGAATTCACAATAAGTTATGAGATAACTGAATGAATGTTGTAAACATAGCACTTTAGTCTCACTTGATCGGTTGCCACGGAATTTTGATGTGATCAAAAGTCCGTCGCAATCACGTAGCGTACGCGGATACTCGCCGGGTAAACTTAATAGACAGCCTCACTCCATAGCCCCGACCAAGTGACTGTAGGAGAACCCCGTCGCCGAAAGCATCCGTTCGGGTGCTCCCGGTAGCGGTGTTCCGCCTTGGTGCACTTCGTCGACGGTTTCGGGGGTGCGACTGTCTACTGAAGTTTGCGACGAGCATTCGATCAGGATGTCGGGAATCTTGTTGAATTGCCTGACTCGATATTGAAAAGTGTTTTCGATTTTGAGACTAAAATGCGGGGTTTATAATTATTAGGCATGCGATGTCTAAGTAATTCATTTGGTCAGGCATGCGATGTCTGAGGTGGTTGTGGATTCCAACTGTTGTAGTTTTACACTTTCTTTTATGTGACCGTAAGTGTAATATGTGAAATCGCCGGTTTCGTTGCTATATGTCAACGACAACTGGGATGCGCATATTTACTTACGTTGATGACATGTGATGTTATGTGTTGCTGGATATGTTATATTGGATCGTCGTGTTTGAATAGCCGGGGTTTTTTTATGTGAGATGAGTGTTTTTCATTTTCATTCATGTAAAAACTTGTATGTAATATTCTTTTATTGGGGCGCTTCCAGGTTGCGGAAGTTGTCACCTTTTGTATATTATTTACTTTTCCGCACTAGGATAGACCCAAGGAGGAGAGCGCAAGTAACCGGGTTCTGGAGTCCAGTGGGAGACCAACTCGAGGAGTCGAGGCCGGGTCTCCTAACTCTAGAATTGGTAGGGTTGCTTACCGCTCTCGTAGGGGTCTAGGGGTGTGGGTTTGGCTATTCATCGCGACCGTGGAATCCGTGTTTTATACTGGCTCGTATTGAAAACACGGACGTCCTAGTATATCCAATATTTCATATGATTCTTCTGCTGCGATATCTGTGATGTGATCATGTGATGTTCTTTGATAGATACAGTATATAGTATATATGATATATTATATAGCCGTTACTTATGTTTTACACCCGTGCTAGCCCTGCCCCGCTCTGCCGTTAGTTACCTAACCTAACGGTGCACGAGGGGACATCGAGGCAAATGCGGATGGCATAAGTGTACGTCGTATTTATCTGTGATGTTTAGGTACTTAAAATGATGGGACTTCATTAATGAGATTAATGAAATAAAAGAAACCTAAGATGTTGTGGAATCGAATTTTAAAATAAAAAGGTAGCTACAGTTCTTGCTTTGCACAGCGGTATATATGATATACCCCGCACCTTATTCGATGAGGAAAGGACCGAGATCCCTTCACCGGGAGTGACTCCTTTAGCAATAACTGGCAGATGCTACACACTCGGTTTGCTTTTGACTGCTTTTGGGTTTTTGCTTTGCACAGCGATATATATGATATATCCCGCACCTCATTCGACGAGGAAAGGACCGAGATCCCTTCGCCGGGAGTGACTCCTTTAGCAAAACTAGAAAAGCCTCAAAATCACTCCATTTCAAAACTTCATTTGATTCTACAACGATATCAAGTTCAATACGCTCATGGTTTTATGAAAACCTGCGTAGCCCTCCGTCATTTCAGATAAGTGCTAGTTAGTATTCGTGCTACGTTTGTTGACTATGTTAAGGCGTAGTGTGCGGTAGCTAACCAGTATTTATCTGCTTATGCATATGATGCAGATTGGATTAGGGTAGTCGTACGACTTTGTTGACTATGTTAAGGGTCGTGCGGGTGGGTTTAATTCAATCAGGAAATGACGGGTTGAACTTGACTAGCACTTGTGATTTGTTGACTATGTTAAGGTCATATAGATGCTAGGGGCAAAATATTATCGGGAATTTCAAGTGTTGAAATTTGCAATGAGATTGCATACCTTCTATGAGATAGTTGGATCCCGATACCCACTGCGAGTAAGAGTTACTCCTGGAAGAGTTTTACACATTGCAATTAGCTGATCAAGTAGGTGTCTAGAAAGGTGTTAACGAGGTTACGCCTCTGGGAAAATGAGGTTTACATTAATTAGGTTCGTGCGAAAGCACGGGGGACCTCCCTCAAAGTACCGACACTGGCCTGGCTGAAAGATTGGCGAACTTGTAGTGTGTAATTAATCCCGGCTAGTCTTTCCTTTTAGGGTTTGAAGGAAGATTTGATAAAAAGCAGTGGGAGCCATCCTGATTAGATAAAACATAACCAATCTATTCTTGCAAGAGCGCACGCTGAGTGTTTTCTTCTCTCTCTCTCCTGGTAGCGACCATGTCACGCCTTAATCAAGATAATAATACGGATTATTGACCGAACCCGCTTGTTATACTGAGCTGGGGAACGTTGGTCCCGCTCCAACTTATAATTGTTATAAGACAGAGCAGGAAATTGGGGAATACCAGATTTCCCGTGCCGCCCAAACGAAGAGAGTGCATGATGATGCATCATCTTCGGGTGTGTTCATTATACAGAACTGTTTCTCAGTATCCTCCGCATCCTTGGTATATGATACCGGATAAGGATCCCAGATATGTAATCTGTTACATAGGGCTACAAAAGGGTAGAAAAACTGAGAACGGGTGATAAGTTTCATGAGGCAGAAAACGGGGCAAGTGTTGCAGCCAATTCTGTCGGTCACTGTCACCCTGTATTACCAATACATTGATTCTGAACAAATGCTATTAGCTACCGAACCTGATATACAAAATCATATCAGTTTCTTTATTAGTAAAGAAGGATATAATTTTGTATTGATGGATAATGTTTTGAACATTTCCTATATCAAAAGTTGATCGGTTCAGGCACGTTATCTAAAAGCATTGATGTTCTAAATCAAACTACAGTTCTTAGTATATGGAACACACACAAGAGGAAGAGTTCAGAAATGAACGGATTCTTCTTGAGGTATTGTAGACTAGGTCAGATCAATGTGACCCGACTAGCTAGAGTTACATAAAGATGCATATTTAAATTAGTTTGAACTTACATCTTGTGAAACTCGCCAGTCATGTCACAAAGATAAGATGACCACAGCCCTGTTTATTGGAAGCAGAGAAAGAGTTAGTGAACTCTTGGGACTGATACATGATGATGTATGTAAGTCCCCTGTCTACATATACCAAGACCGGTTCTTTATACTTCATTACGTTCTCTGATGATCTCTTTAGATTCAGACATATGTTCCTGTTGAAACACAAGTCCGAACCTTTTGAGATATTCATAGAATATAAGTTAGAACTAGAGAACCAATAAGGGTATAAGTATTATGTCCTTTGATGAGATCAAGGAGGAGAATACTTGAGCATGGAATTTCTGGACTATTCTAAAAGAGAATGAGATTCTCTCTCAGCATTACTCCTCCGTATACACCATTGCACGATGGTATGTCGGGGCGGAGCAATTGCACCCTATTCGATATGGTGTGCTCTATGATGAGTAGTACTGAGTTACCTATTTCCTTTTGGGAGTTATGCACTTATGAAGCTGCATACCTATTGAATTACGGTTCGAATCAAATCAAAGCCTACCATTTCATATGTGATATAGAAAGGGAAGAGCCCATATCTTAAGTTAGTTAAGATTTGGGGTTGTTCGGCCTATGTCTAAAAGCAAAATCCGGGCAAGCTCGAGGCAAGGTCTGTAATGTAGAACTGGAAAGGTTCCAGCTATACAAAATACAGCAGATGATTTGGTACAACCAAAGGATTCAGTAGAAACCAACGAACCTCAGCCTCTCCGCCGATCTAGTAGGGTTCCTCACCCACCTGAGAGTTACTTCGGTTTCTCTATGACAGTGGGAGCGAGGATTGCATCATGAGATGATGACCCAACTAGTTTCGAGCTGGCCATCAGGAGTGAGACTCTGTAAGAATGGCTGGATGTTTAGCGATCTGAGATGGAATCCATGTACACCAACAAAGTATGGACTTTGGTTGCTATATCTGAAGGGTTAAATCCCCATCAGGAGCAAGTATATCTTGAGAAGATTACTTGGTGTAGATGGAAAAGTTGAGACTTTCAAAGCTAGACTTGTTAAAAGTTTGCATCATTGACCAGGTGTGGATAATGATAAAACCTTTTCAAGTAGCTATGCTTAAGTCCATCCAGATCCTACTTGCCACGGCTACATACCATGACTACAATATCTGGTGGTTGGGTGTCATGACTACTTTTCTAAATGATGTTTTAGAAGAGTGGGTCTATAAGTACACAGCCAGAGGGCTTCATAGACAGTGGGAGCAGCGGAAACGTGTGCATGATGCTTTATAGGATTAAAGCAGGCATCGTGGAGTTGGAACATCTGTTTTGATGGATTAGTCAAAGAAGTTGACATCATCAAAATGGTAGATGAACCTTGTATAAACAAAACGGTGGTAGGGAGTATGGTGTTGATCCTCGTAGAGTACGTGGATGACATACTCTTGATAGGGAAGGAGTTTCCTATGCTACGCTCGGTCAATCTCCGCTTATCACAATGATTCTCCATATAGGATCAAAATGATACCTACTAAATCCTGGATTTTGGATCTATGAGATAGATCTAATAGGATGTTAGGTATCTCACTAGTAGTAGTGAGATGGTATCAATCGACCCTGGAAAGCATCACTGGAAGGGTTCCAGAGTGATAAAGACGACTGAATGTCAGTCGCAGGCATTGTCTTTACCCTCAGTAAAGGGACGGTATGTTGGAAGAGTTCCAAGCTAGATACCGTGCCATACTAGACGATAAAGGCAGGATACATCGCTACTTAAGATGCTACCAAAGAGGCTGTTTGGATATATAATGGTTCATGAGATGAACTATGTTCCTCCCATTGTGTGACAATGGAGTTGTGGCTTATGCCAAGGAACGCAGGTCCCATCAGTGATCCAGACTTATTCTATGGCAGTATCGCCTGATCATGGAGATGGTTGATCTCCAGGGTGATCGAGGTTAGGAGAGCAGACTCAGAGGACAACACGGCGGATCCACTCACGAAGGCCTATTTCCAGAGAGAGACTTTCATGGGATGGTTGAGTATGAGATACTTCGACCACTGCTACAGATGGCCCTAGTGCAAGTGGGAGATTGTTAGTTATATGTATGCCCTAGAGGCCATTACTGTACATAGGATGTATATTGTAGTGGATGCTGGGACATATATAGGGAGGACTTTCTTGCTCGACATGATAGTATGCTATCTGGTTACTCTTTACCTTAACGTGTACACAGATTGTCTCTCTATTACATGTTGGTAAAGCCCTTAGGATGTGTACTTGACTACCTAGACTATGATGTGGATCATACTAGTGGGGACATGGTAGTCCATAAGTACATCCTTCAAAGTCCCTAGTCGTGGGTGTATCGAGACGGGGCATCGATATACCAGAGTAGACTAGCGTATACCTTCTCGACCCATACAGATGGGCGATGGATGATCCCATATCCATTGGTGTTTGACATCGGAGATGATATACGGGTGCTCAGTAGAGACTGGGTACACTGGACGAACTCGTCGAGAACTCCCAGGTGGTATTATACCTCACGTCAGATGGCAGTTCTCTGGTGACACTGGTACAGAGTAGTCTGTTGACCCGAGATCGTCATAGAGTCTTGTGTGGTTCCCACTGTGCTTTGATTTCCATCTTACCACGTCCAAGAGGGCGTGCAAAACGGTGGTTTTTGGGTACAGTCCCGAGTCACATGGAGGCAATGAGCGATAGGAGGGGATTCGTCTCTCCCGGTATAGGGAGTTGATGTTGCGCTGTGTTCGATTGGCTATAACAGGAAATCCCTGGCCAGGGTTGCTGAGATTTACTGGTAAGTGTTACCAGTAGTTTCTCGAACAGTTATAGACCTCGTATCGACACGACTTATCGAGCTATTGGGGTCTGACGTTTACCACCCCTAGGCGAGATATGCGACATATCAGACGATCAGACCGGACTGTACGGTAGTGTTACTGGTTGGATTCACTGGAGTGTGAGCGGGCTTGCTCATCGATCTTCAGATCGCTCAATACCCGGGTGGCCGTTACGTTTAGCAGACCGCTTGCGGCTTATGGATGCTTGATATGATCATCATCTGCTGCCGGCGTATTGACGAGTCTTTAGAGTCCTACACAGAGGTTTCCTGGCTCAAGCGAAACGAAATAGGAGCGCATATGAGATATGTGCGGGACCGAGAATAATACCAGTATGTGATACTGTATTCGATTCTCGCGATGTGACATTGATCGGTTATATGCGATATAGCCGGGTTATCGGATCAAGTGTTGATTCGTTAAGTTGTTACTAATGATACTAGTCGGTTATATGCGATATGACCGGATCGTTAAATCAAGTGTTGATTTAATGATTTAATGCATAATTATATATTTGATATATTACTTTGCATTAACTAGTATCGGTTCACTTTATAATGGATTTTCTCGCTCGGATGTGCGCATTACATATGCGATATGATTTTGTGCACTTGCTTGTATCATGTTTGATGATACATGCCTTCTTTGTTAAGTGTATAGAATTAAACCTTGGTTAATGGAATGGTTAGGGTTTACTATTTGATTATTCATTTATTTATATTTATTTGGTTATTATTTTTGGAAAAGAAAATGAGCATGAGAAAAATGGTGGCATTCTTTTGTTTATTCATGAAGCTTCATGAATACTTTGACCATTGCAACCATTTTTGTCTCATGCTTAACCTAACCATTCCACTAAACCATGATTGATTCTCTACACCTAACTATGGTTCAATTATGATAAGAATGAATTTCTTTTCTCATTTTAATTATTCTTATCATAATAACAATCTTCTTCTTCTTCTTCACTTCAAGAAAAAGCTTCACAAGCTTTAATGGCAAAGTGAGAATTAGAGTGAGAAATCCAATTCTAAAGTTTACCCACTTCCTATTTCTTCATCCTCTATCTCTTGCCAAGTAGTAGAGTGTGTTTCCTTCACAAGTTTTCATGGCTTGGTGAAGGTAGAGCTTGATCTAGCGATGCCTCGACGTAGATCATCTTCGGCATGGACATCGACGATCTAGCTCGATTTTTCTCCGATGAAGTCGACGCTAGAGCCCGGATTCTTATTGGACAGCGGAGAGGACTTCGTTGCGGAGCTATGGAGGTGGAGCACCAGATCTACAAAGGTTGTATTTCCGTTAAACTTTTAGTTAAGTGTTAACTAGATTTCTTGTTCGCCTAAACATCTAGTCTACGATCCGTAGTCGGTTCTCTCGGCACCTAGAATTTTTGAAATTGGCATGATCGATGCCTTGTGAGACCTCACTAGGGTGCCTAGGAACCCTACAGGCCGGCCACTTGAGGGGTAAAGAGAGAGAGAGATTCATTTTAGTGTGTGGCATTTTTCCTTCATCTCATTTCTTGCTAGGAAAAATGATAGCTCCATTTTTCCAAAGCTCATTTTCTTTCTCCACCTCCACATCCATGGAAACTTCATAAACCCCAAAGAGGCAACCATTCTACACCAATCTACAGCACCCCTTGGACGCATCGGCTAGCCAACTTCGCGCACGAGTTGCCTCGGTCCAGAGGTGGGAGCCTGTAAAAGAATTTGGCTACGTGGTGCCCTTTCCGACGAGGAGGTGACGGACGGAGATTCCGCGGGAGATCGGAGTGGAGACGAAGACCGAAGGACACGAATCGCTTGGTATAACTCTCTACCCATCTTTTAGTTTGCTAGTAGCAAGGTTAATGGCCCGATCCTGGGATATTTGTGCGCGGTGGTGCCGGTTTGCAAGTTTCGCAAAGTTTTTCGTTTCCGCATTCCGGCGTCGGATCGACGGCCGGGGCGCCGCCGTGCACTTACAATGGTATCAGAGCCACGCCATTAACGTTGCCTAGCTTTCTCTAGTATGTTTAAAGACTCGATCGAACGAAAATCCCAAAAACAGTATTTTTAGTGCATCTGTTCTCTGTCGAAATTTTTTTAGCTCCAAAAATTTTTCAGGTTGTTGCAGAGACATGTGCAGGGAATTATAAGCACACTGTAAAAATTTTGTAAGGCGATGCTACAGTTCCACCGCGGAAACGCGGCCAAACCCATGTTTGCGCCGTGGTTCCGCGGCGGAATTAAGTCAACGCGACCCCAAATTTTTCCAGTGGGCTTTTGAATAGGAAATGAGGGTTTTGGGATATTCTGTTTGGGCCCAGAATTTCTGTGAGTGCTACAGTACTGCTTGGGGCCCACTTCGAAAAATTTGATCGATCGAAAAGTTTAAACATGTTAGTTCACAGTATTTACATTATATCTGCGACCGTGAATGTCATTTGATCGGTAAATCCTGTCTAACTGCTATAGTCCTTTTAGACGGATTTGCGAACGTGACATTCACGTTGATGTTTTGTGTTGTGCTGTGATGTTGCAGATTGGTCGTGGGGATAGCCTGGATGCAATGTTAGTACAGTTTTGTTTTATATGTACTTTAGATATTGCGGGGCGAGCGTCCGACATGTGGACTGCCGTCACTGCCTGTTTGTATTATTCTTTTAGGGCACGACCGGGTCGAGGTCTGTAAGTGCACGGCGGCGCCCCGGCCGTCAATCCAGCGGCCAAATGCGGAAGCGGTGATAAACTTTAATTTTTTTCTTGAACTGGCAAACCGCCGCGCACTAATACCCGGATCGAACCATTAATTAGTCCTAGCTAACTACAAGACGGGAAAGAGAGATATACCGACTGATCCAAGTCCTCCGGTCTTCTCGTCGTCGTCCCGATCTCCTGTGGAAGCTCCAGTCTCCACCTCGTCGCCGGAAGTGCACCACATTGCCTACTTCTTTTACGGGCTCCCACCTCAATGCCGAGGCAACTCGGGCACGAACCTGGCTAGTCGACGTGCCCAAGATTTGCTGTAGAATGTGTAGTGAAGAAGTCTCATTTTGGGGTAGTGGAATTGCCATTGGTGGAGGAATTTGTACACTAGAATTTCATGGATGCTTGCTAGGAAAAATGGAGCCTCTATGAAATGAGCTCGGCCAGCCCCTTTTTAGTGCTCACTGGAAATGTGTATGAAGAGTGCATAAATTAACTTCATGCAAAAAGGAAATAACCATTTCCCAGCACACACACAATGGGAGGGGTCCACCAAATTGCATGAAGAAATTTCTCACTAAAAAATAAACCCATCTTCCTAGAACAGTGGCCGGCCCACTCAAGAAAATGGGTGGAGAAAAAATTGGAATGATTAATTCATGGAGAAAAAGAAAAGATAATGATAAGGTCACACCAAATCAAAACCCACACTCAACCATCTTCCACCAACCTCATCATCAACAACCATGATGAGCCAAAGTCAAGCCATGATGGAAAAGAAAGAGTCAAAGGATGGGCTCCATCATGAAACCATCATGATACAAATATAAGCAAAGAACCCCCTCCACAAACACTCATTTGCAACAATGCAAATAAGCCCTCCTCCACCAAACTTCGGCCAATGAACGGAACAAAGGAAATCGGCCGAAACGGAAAGCAAACTGGCAACTCCAGAAAACTGGTCCCGTAATAAATTACAGGAAAACCCCGATACTGTGCATACACACCCGCATTTGTATTCTGACCGAAATACAAATGCAATGAGACAAAATCTACACTGTACTATACTAGGATCCGGCTTATACCAAAGCCGGCTAGTAATATCCGTTCGACCCTGATCCGTGCAATACCGCACGTATCTGATCGAACCCTGCCATATACCCATACGGCCTATAGTACAAACTGTCCGATCCTGATCCTTGCAATACCGCACGTATCTGATCGGACCTTGCTATATCTCCATATGGCTCTACAACATTTCGCCCGAAAGCTGAGTAACTGAATGTGGGGGACTCTAAAGACTCGTCAACACCTTGGTTGTGGATTTAACCAGTAGCACGTCAAAGGTATTAGCCAATACATGACGGGCTACCAGGTATTGACTAAAAGGGACGTCTGTGGGCGAACCCAGCCTGACAACCCTACTGAGCCTGTCAGTGACAATATCCGTACAGTCCGGTCCGTTCGTCTATGAGCATCGCATGGCGGGCCTAGGGAGTTGGTAAAAGTCAGACCCCCAAAAGCGGTACAAGTCGTGTCGGAGTGTAGCCCAGAACACCCTGAGATACTACTGGAATACCTACCAGTAAATCTCCTTGCCTCGGCCGAGGGCTTCGTGTAATGGCTCTCCTAGACACAGCGCGACCTCACCCCCAATACCGGGAGAGACGAACCCTTGAAGATACGCTCACTGCCTCCATGTGGCTCGGGACTGTACCCAACTAAAACCTGTTTGCACGACTCCTTTGAGCCGTGGTAGGGTAGTAATCAAAGTACAGTGGGAACTCACACAAGACACATGACGATCCCCAGGTCGATGAACTAACCTGTACACATGTCACCAGGGAACTGCCATCTGACGTCTGGTATATGACCAACTGGCATGTTCCCGGCGAGTCCTGTCCGGTGTACTCATAACCCAATGAGCACCTGTATACATCTTAGGTGATCCAACTGACACCAGTGGCTTGTGAGACCGGCCACCGCCCCTCGTCGGGGTCTCGACTGTATACACTAGTCTACTTTGGAGTATCGATGCCCTGTCTCGAAACTCACACGACTAGGGACCATTTAAGGATATGCTTATAGACCCCAGCTCCCACTTATATGATCGCCCTCATACTGCTGGTGGTCAAGCAAGAATCCTAGGGGCTCTATCAACGTGTAATAGCGACTTGTCAGGTCACTTAAAGCAGTACACGATGATAAAGGTAAACCAGATAGCATACTATCATCTCGAGTAAGACTGTCCTACCGGGATAGGTCCTCCATCAATCATTGCAATCACGTACCTGTGACCTAATAATTGACTCTGAGGGCACTATCTCCAACAATCTCCCACTTGCACTCAAGGCCAATTATTGCGATGTCGCATACTCACAGCCCGTGTGATACCGAACACCCAACTCCTCTACTAGTCAGTCTCACAAAGCTCGTTTGTGAAACTATTGCGTTCGAGGAACAGCCTCAGTGAGTGGATCCGCTCAGTTGTTTCTTTCTATGTCTCTCTATATCTCAAGTTCGCGGAGAAAGCTATCTCCCGAAATGAGCAATACCTGTCTTAGAATGTGTCTGGATGTCTGATGGGACCTAGCTCATGAATGAACTCCAAATCCAAACTTCTTAGACTGTATCGTCAACTGAACTTAATCAGTATCCTGCGCCATGCCTCCCTCAGTATTGCCTTGGACCACCTGTCCAAAATACTGCCCCTCGTCAGAAGGAAAAACTATAACTCTGACAACCTCCTTGTCGTCCAGGTCACCTTGGAAGCCTGGATTGATAACTGTCTCCCGAATGAGGCTGTCGTTATCATATCCCTAGAACATCCACTTATGTTCTAAAACTGCTTCCGACCGTTTCTCCAGGATTGGATTAATGTCAACTTATTGCATCTAGTGCAAGAACAACATCTGGTGTGGTACTTGACATCTCATGATTGACTCAATTGCCTGAGCAAGTGATCTGCCAATCATGCACGTCCCTCTCCCCTTTAGTCTGTAAGACACCTTTAGAGAGGGTGACTCCATTACCTGCAGGTACACTACCGTGCCAGGAGTCGTCCATTCTAAATACTCTTAGAATGCTGTCAAAGTACCCTGATTGGGAAACCACCCAAATCTAGATCTAAAGCCATAGATCTAGTAACCAATATATCTGATACAAAATCCATTTCCTTTGTGGAGAAACCACTGTGTGACGACCAAAGTATGACCGATCGTAGTATAGGAGTTTCCTTTCCTACTCTGTGTATGTCATCCAAATACCAGGATATCACACCCTACTACCTTCTCAACAGATCTATCCTCTATTCTGATGAAGTCAAACCTATGACTGTCATGTCAGAAATAGATGATCTATCTCCGCTACTTCTGCTCTAGTCTATAAATAGACATAAGCTACCTGTCCACCAATGCTTCCGCTGCTCCCACTGACTACGACAACCCTCTGGCAGAGTCATATAGACGTACACTTCTAAAACTAGTTTTAGAACGACGCTATACTCATCCTCCCGCCGGGTCTCGCAGCCTGGAACAACAGCAATGGTAATTGTGGGTAAACAAGAACTTCCCTGTCACCGTCCTTGAAGCTACCGTAGTACCTCTCGGGTGCCTGAAGTTACCCACCAAAACTGCGGAGTGGCCAATGGAATGTCAAATCAGATTGAATCTTTAGGTTCCTTATCAAATCTTCAGTAATCGTTTGCAGTTCTGGAATCACTTCCAGTTCTACCATACTCCCACTACTGTTTTTGAAAAATCCATTTTTATTAAAACTGTGGCGAGTCCAGAACAATATTTCTATTGATCTGCCAGATGGTAGAAAATCAACCCTCGTCATTGCCTGGGTCAACCCACAAACAGCCATTACAGAAACGTGCCTTGAGTTGTCCAATGTCTGGTTTTAAGCATAAACCGGACAACTCCCCGTACCTTAACACCGTTAATATATGAACTGTTCTATATCCAATATAGAACCATAGGCACTGATTTAATTGAACCAGATTCAAATCATGCAACTGTCTCCAGTGCATGTGAACTAAATGGAAGGAGGCCTGATCAGCGTTACTCAACTTAGGAATGCTTCCAATTATGAATAACCTGAAAGAGAAGCAAGATCTCTTCATCATTACTATCAACTGAATACCATGCACAAGTGTCTACATCTTCGATCTCTTTGAAGAATCCCGATACTTGCTACACCTGGTTCTCTACTCTATTCAAATACCTATAACTTCTCAAAAATCGGACCCTGTGTTTCCGCGAAACACCTGTCTAAAAACTAGAGAAGTCATAATTAAACCGAATATAGTACGAGGACCAACCCCTCTGTCCTGATGGACCCTGGACAACATACAATACTCTGTATAAGTTCCTTGAGTCTGATAACTCAATCACTGTGTGTCGTAGGTTGAAAACTGTACTTATGGTTAAGAAGAATTACACCGCTGTTTAATGCTCCTTACCTAACCATCCACTGATATAGGTAAATGTCATAGACATAATTTCAGAAAGGTATGTCTCACTCTATGAAAATAGACGTACAGATATATCAATTTGAAATTGGTGCATAAAAGCGGATATTCAAAACCAAATATTTGCCGACCGGCAAACAACCCAGGTGACTTCCTCAAATATCACCGATTACAACGAATCCCGATATAATGAGGATGATCACCCAATTCCCAATAACTTACTCCCACTCATCATCTGTAAAACCATACAGATGTGAGAATCAAACCTGGTAAATACATACCCTGGAGTAAGTATCTAATCGGGAAATCAGTTTTCCATTCACAGTACACAGTGAAGCTGAATCATTGAAATGTTTCGATGGGGTATCCCGGTATTCCTAGTAATGCCTCTTCCAGATTCACGACTGTAACCGTATAATTCTTTGCCACCTCTCCAAATCCCTTCATATGTCTTTAGTCATTACCTTCTGCACACCCCTTTAGGCCAAATGGTTTTCTTCCTTCCCTACCGTTCGGCACCAGCCTATGGTTTGGAAGAAGACTATCCAATAAGCATAATGGGTGTACTGTCCTAATCCTAGGAGCACTCGCAATGCGAGAGAAGGTGAGGATAAAAGACAACTGAATGAACTTTATTCCTATTTCTCCTGAACCAGAATCCATCCCCGAACTGGAACAAGTTTCCATCGAGTTCGTATATAACCATACGATGGAATATCCAATAAACTGTGGATCTTCGTAGTGATACGAAGTGTCCTGGAGAAATACAAAGGTGATTTAGGATTGGCGAAGGAATACTATGGTTTGGTCGTGAATATCTGTTGCAATTTACTTTGCCCTCTTACTAATCCCTTGCTTTGTCTTAACTTAATACCTTCTGCACACCATCGTTATGCTAATTGGTTTTCTTCATTCCCTACCGGTCGGCACCAGCCTAAGGTTTGGAAGAAGACAATCCAATTTGCGTAATAGGTGTACAACCCCTAAACCAAGGAGTACTCGTAACCTGAGAGAGGGTAAAAGGAAAAGACAACTGAATAATCCTATCCGTTTTCTCCAGAACTTGAAACCATCCTCGAATAAATTCTTTCGAGTTCGTATCTAACCATACGATGGTTTTGTCCAATGGAAGTGGACGTTCGTAGTAATACGGGGTGTCCTGGAGAAAAGGGTAAAAGTAGGAGTGGCAATGAGGTTTGCAACTCTGACAATCCAAAAGCCAGTGTTAAAGAAGGTTCGGTCAACTTGGTCACTGAGTCATAGTCTTAGGGTCGGGTCAATGGTCGCTGCCAAAGAGAGAGAGAAAAGAAACACTCAGCGTGCACTCTAACCTAGATCAGAATGGTTACCAATTTATCTAATCTGGAAACCTCCCACTGTACCGTCAAATTCTCCTCCAAACCTGAAAGAAGAATTAGTCGGGGTCACCCGAGGAGTAAACTAACTCATCAGTGGGAATCGGGATCCAACTATCATCGCATGATAACGTGACGGAATCCTCTCACGGCATCACACTCCAGAAGGTATGCGCATATCTGGCAAGTTTCAGTTCTTTTGAAACTCCCGATGTGATTTCTGCCCCATGCTCTTATGACCTTGACTTTGGCCAACATATCATAAGTCACATGTCAAGTTCTACCCGTCATTCTCCAGGTTAATTTGAATCCACCCGTACCTACCCTTGACTTTGGCCAAAATGGCAGTACGACTGTCCCAAACCAACGCATCTATCTATGCTGCATATGAATAACCAACAGCTACCAAACACTGTGCCTTGACTTTGGCCAACATACACAGCTTGAATACTATTGACCACCCATATGAAACGATGGAGGGCTACGAATGGTTTCTGGCGAAAACCTTTAACGTAAAGAACTTGATATCGTTGAAGGAACGGATAGCTTTTTTTTTTTTAAAATATAGTGACGAAAACCGTTGCTAAAGAGGTCACTCCCGGTGAAGGGATCTCGGCTCTTTCCCCGTAGAATGGGGTGCAGGATATTCCAAATGAATACCGCGATGCAAAGCAAAAGTAATCGGCTATAGTGAAGTTAATGCCCTGACGCAAAATTCTGTCCAAGGGGTCACTCCCGGTGAAGGGATCTCGGCCCTTACCTCGTCGACTGAGGAGCAGGATATTCCAACTGAATACCACGATGCAAAACAAAAGTGAACGTCCTTGCAATAACAGCTTTTTGAAAAGTGTTCCAACAACATCAGATTAGGTTTGTTTTAACTTGCATTGATCCGAATCAATGCAGTCCCATCAATTGATCACACCACAAAAGAACGAAAATATACTGATGTACGTATATGCCATCCGCATTCGCCACTGGGTCCCGTCATTACCCGTTAGGTTAGCTAACTAACGACAGAGCGGGGACTGGACTAGCGCGGATGCAAAACATATACAACATCTACTAATATATATACCAATATATTATATTTCGCTCAAGGCTTGAAAGAAATGCAACATCACAGAAAATGTACAGCATCACAGAAACAATACAGCTATCTGGGATCCCCGGGTTTCACAGAGCCACTACTGAAACCCGACGTTCCCCTGGTCGTGTGGATAGCCTGCGCAATGAAATCCTAGACCCCTACGGGCGCGGCAAGTCACCCGCCAAAACCTGAAGCGAGGAAGCCCCCTTCAGCACCGTGAATGGATCACCCAGCACTTCACGGAATCCGGCAACTTGGGCACCCCTCCTGGGTCAGCCTGTACCCCCTACGAGTGCGGCGAATAGCCCGCCAATCCTAGAGTGAAGCCCCCTCCGTCTCAATGCCATGAGATGCGGGCTTGTTGCCCTCTAGAACCCGGCTATCCGTGCACCCCACCGCGGGGTAATCCTAGTACAGAAAGTAAAATATACATACAACGGGTATATCGACCGCAACCAGGTCGTGCCCCAAAATAATAATACAAACGGGCAGTGACGGCAGTCCACATGTCGGACGCTCGCCCCGCAATATCAAATGTACATAATACAACCACAACTGTACTAGCATTGCATCCAGGCTATCCCCCACGACCAATCCGCAACATCACAGCAAAAACAGAACATCAACGTGAAAGTCACGTTCGCAAATCCGTCTAACTGGGCTATAGCAGTTAGACCGGATTTACCGATCGAGTGACATTCACGGTCGCAGATATAATGTAAGTACTGTGAAAAATGTGTTTAAATATCCGATCGATCAAACTTTAACAAGTAGGCCCCCAAGTACTACTTTAGCACATCAAGAAATTCTGGGCCCAAAATTTAACATTCCAAAACCCCTAAAATCACCCCAGAAGCCCACTGTAAAAACCCGACCCACTGAATCCTCCATACTGCGGCGGAACCGCGGCAACATGTAGGGTTTTGCCGCGGTTCCGCGCTCCACTGAAGAGATCAGTGTCTCGAATTTTTTGCAGAACTCTTAGATCTTCCAGTACACTAGTTTTATACAACCTGAAAAAATTTTGGACTTAAAAAATTTTCGACAGAAAACTGTTGTAAGTGAAAACACGGGTTTTGGGATTTTTGATCGATCGGAAATGAAAACACATTACACCAAGCTAGACTAAGTTAATGGCGAGGCTCT
Source organism: Agapanthus africanus (assembly GCA_030015575.1). Classification (NCBI taxonomy): domain Eukaryota; kingdom Viridiplantae; phylum Streptophyta; class Magnoliopsida; order Asparagales; family Amaryllidaceae; genus Agapanthus; species Agapanthus africanus. The sequence continues at coordinate 241,189,612 of JASDDO010000031.1, forward strand.
GATACCACTGTAAGTGCACGGCGGCGCCCCGGCCGTCAATCCAGCGGCCAAATGCGGAAGCGGTGATAAACTTTAATTTTTTTCTTGAACTGGCAAACCGCCGCGCACTAATACCTGGATCGAACCATTAATTAGTCCTAGCTAACTACAAGATGGGAAAGAGAGATATACCGACTGATCCAAGTCCTCCGGTCTTCTCGTCGTCGTCCCGATCTCCTGCGGAAGCTCCAGTCTCCACCTCGTCGCCGGAAGTGCACCACATCGCCTACTTCTTTTACGGGCTCCCACCTCAATGCCGAGGCAACTCGGGCACGAAGCTGGCTAGTCGACGTGCCCATGATTTGCTGTAGAATGTGTAGTGAAGAAGTCTCATTTTGGGGTAGTGGAATTGCCATTGGTGGAGGAATTTGTACACTAGAATTTCATGGATGCTTGCTAGGAAAAATGGAGCCTCTATGAAATGAGCTCGGCCAGCCCCTTTTTAGTGCTCACTGGAAATGTGTATGAAGAGTGCATAAATTAACTTCATGCAAAAAGGAAATAACCATTTCCCAGCACACACACAATGGGAGGGGTCCACCAAATTGCATGAAGAAATTTCTCACTCAAAAATAAACCCCTCTTCCTAGAACAGTGGACGGCCCACTCAAGAAAATGGGTGGAGAAAAAATTGGAATGATTAATTCATGGAGAAAAAGAAAAGATAATGATAAGGTCACATCAAATCAAAACCCACACTCAACCATCTTCCACCAACCTTATCATCAACAACCATGATGAGCCAAAGTCAAGCCATGATGGAAAAGAAAGAGTCAAAGGATGGGCTCCATCATGAAACCATCATGATACAAATATAAGCAAAGAACCCCCTCTACAAACACTCATTTGCAACAATGCAAATAAGCCCTCCTCCACCAAACTTCGGCCAATGAACGGAACAAAGGAAATCGGCCGAAACGGAAAGCAAACTGGCAACTCCAGAAAACTGGTCCCGTAATAAATTACAGGAAAACCCCAATACTGTGCATACACACCCGCATTTGTATTCTGACCGAAATACAAATGCAATGAGACAAAATCTACACTGTACTATACTAGGATCCGGCTTATACCAAAGCCGGCTAGTAATATCCGTTCGACCCTGATCCGTGAAATACCGCACGTATCTGATCGAACCCTGCCATATACCCATACGGCCTATAGTACAAACTGTCCGATCCTGATCCGTGCAATACCGCACGTATCTGATCAGACCTTGCTATATCTCCATATAGCCTCTACAACATTTCGCCCGAAAGCTGAGTAACTGAATGTGGGGGACTCTAAAGACTCGTCAACACCTTGGTTGTGGATTTAACCACTAGCACGTCAGAGGTATTAGCCAATACGTGACGGGCTACCAGGTATTGACTAAAAGGGACATCTGTGGACGAACCCAGCCTGACAACCCTACTGAGCCTGTCAGTGACAATATCCGTACAGTCCGGTCCGTTCGTCTATGAGCATCGCATGGCGGGCCTAGGGGGTTGGTAAAAGTCAGACCCCCAAAAGCGGTACAAGTCGTGTCGAAGTGTAGCCCAGAACACCCTGAGATACTACTGGAATACCTACCAGTAAATCTCCTTGCCTCGGCCGAGGGCTTCGTGTAATGGCTCTCCTAGACACAGCGCGACCTCACCCCCAATACCGGGAGAGACGAACCCCTGAAGATACGCTCACTGCCTCCATGTGGCTCGGGACTGTACCCAACTAAAACCTGTTTGCACGACTCCTTTGAGCCGTGGTAGGGTAGTAATCAAAGTACAGTGGGAACTCACACAAGACACATGACGATCCCCAGGTCGATGAACTAACCTGTACACATGTCACCAGGGAACTGCCATCTGACGTCTGGTATATGACCAACTGGCATGTTCCCGGCGAGTCCTGTCCGGTGTACTCATAACCCAATGAGCACCTGTATACATCTTAGGTGATCCAACTGACACCAGTGGCTTGTGAGACCGGCCACCGCCCCTCGTCGGGGTCTCGACTGTATACACTAGTCTACTCTGGAGTATCGATGCCCTGTCTCGAAACTCACACGACTAGGGACCATTTAAGGATATGCTTATAGACCCCAGCTCCCACTTATATGATCGCCCTCATACTGCTGGTGGTCAAGCAAGAATCCTAGGGGCTCTATCAACGTGTAATAGCGACTTGTCAGGTCACCTAAAGCAGTACACGATGATAAAGGTAAACCAGATAGCATACTATCATCTCGAGTAAGACTGTCCTACCGGGATAGGTCCTCCATCAATCATTGCAATCACGTACCTGTGACCTAATAATTGACTCTGAGGGCACTATTTCCAACAAGGTCGATGTACCCGTTGTATGTATATTTTACTTTCTATACTAGGATTACCCCGCGGAGGGGTGCACGGATAGCCGGATTCTAGAGGGCAACGGGCCCGCATCTCATGGCATTGAGACGGAGGGGGCTTCACTCTAGAATTGGCGGGCTGTTCGCCGCACTTGTAGGGGGTATGGGTTGACCCAGGAGGGGTGCCCAAGTTACCGGATTCCGTGAAGTGCTGGGTGGTCCATTCACGTTACTAAAGGGGGCTGCCTCGCTTCATGTTTTGGCGGGTAACTTGCCGCGCCCGTTGGGGTCTAGGATTTTCATTGCACAGGCTATCCACACGACCAGGGGAACGTCGGGTTTCAGTAGCGGCTCTATGAAACCCGGGGATCCCAGATATTTGTATTGTTCTGTGATGCTTATTACATTTCTGTGATGTTGCATTTTATCACGCCTTGAGTGAATATTATATATTGATATATATACTAGTAGATGTTGTATATGTTTTGCATCCGCGCTAGTCCAGTCCCCGCTCTGTCGTTAGTTAAGTAACCTAACGGGTGATGAAAGGACCCAGTGGCGAATGCGGATGGCATATACGTACATCATTATTTTCGTTCTTTATTGGTGTGATCATGGGACTGCGTTGATTCGGATCAATGCAAGATAAACAAACCTATTCTGATGTTGTTGGAACATTTTTAAAAAAGCTGTTATTGCAAGGGCGTTATCTTTTGTTTTTCACAGTGGTATTCGGTTATGAATATCCAGCTCCTCAGTCAATGAGGCAAGAGCCGAGATCCCTTCACCGGGAGTGACCTCTTAGCAAAGGTTTTCTTCACTATATTTTTATAAAGCTATCGAGTTCCTTCAACGATATCAAGTTCATTACGTTAAAGGTTTTCGACAGAAACCATTCGTAGCCCTCCGTCATTTCAGTTAAATATTCGGTAGTATTCAAGCTATGTATTTTGACCTCACGCCAAGGCATGGTGATTGGTAGCTGCCGGGTATTTATCTGTTGCATAGATAGATGCGTTGATTTGCCGTTTCCTCCCGGCTATAATCCGCCTTTGTATGAAATTACTTACTATGAATTGAATGACTCGATCACATAAGTGCGGAACGCCCAGCTATCTTCCAAAGTGAAAACAAACGATCTACTATTTTGGCCTACGTCAAGGGTATGTACCGGTGGGTTCAAATTAACCTGGACAATGACGGGTATAACTTGACATGTGACTTATGATATTTTGACCTCACGCCAAGGTCATAAGAGCATGGGGCAAAAATCACATCGGGAGTTTCTAAAGAAACTGAAACTTGCCAGATATGCGCATACCTTCTGGAGTGTGATAACGTGAGCGGATTCCGTCACGTTATCATGCGATGATAGTTGGATCCCGATTCCCACTGATGAGTTGGTTTACTTCTCGGGTGATCCCGACTAATTCTTCTTTTGGGTTTGGAGAAGAATTTGAGGTTACAGTGGGAGGTTTCCTGATTAGTTAAAGTGATAACCATTCTGATCTAGGTTAGAGTGCACGCTGAGTGTTTCTTTTCTCTCTCTTTGGCAGCGACCATTGACCCGACCCTAGACTATAACTCAGTGACCAAAATTAACCGAACCTTTTTTAACACTGGCTTTTGGATTGTCAGAGTTGCAAACCTCATTGCCACTCCTACTTTTACCCTTTTCTCCAGGACACCCCGTATTACTACGAACGTCCACTTCCATTGGACAAAACCATCGTATGGTTATATACGAACTCGAAGGAATTCGAGGATGGTTTCTGGTTCTGGAGAAAACGAATAGGACTATTCAGTTGTCTTTTCCTTTTACCTTCTCTCAGGTTGCGAATACTCCTTGGTTTAGGAGATAGTACACTTATTACGCAAATTGGATAGTCTTCTTCCAAACCTTAGGCTGGCGCTGAACGGTGGGGAATGAAGAAAACCAATTCGCATAACGATGGTGTACAGAAGGTATTAAGTTAAGACAAAGAAAGGGAAGTAAGAGGGCAAAGTAAATTGCGACTGCTATTCACGACCAAACCAAGTGTTTCTTCGCCAATCCTAAATCACCTTTGTATTTCTCCAGGACACTCCGTATCACTACGAAGATCCACAGTTTATTTGGATGCTCCATCGTATGGTTATATACGAACTCGAAAGGAACTTGTTCCAGTTCGGGGATGGATTCTGGTTCAGGAGAAATAGGAATAAGGTTTATTCGGTTTTCTTTTGTCTTCACCTTCTCTCGCTTTGCGAGTGCTCCTAGGATTAGGATAGTACACCTATTATGCTTATTGGATAGTCTTCTTCCAAACCATAGGCTGATGCCGAGCGGTAGGGAAGGAAGAAAACCATTTAGCCTAAGAGGGTGTACAGAAGGTAATGACTAAAGACATATAAAGGGATTTGGAGAGATGGCAAAGAGATATACGGTTACAGTTGTGAATCTAATAATGGAAGAGGCATTACTAAGAATACTGGGATACCCCGTCGAAACATTTTAATGTTTCAGTTTCACTGTGTACTGTTAAAAGAAAACTGATTTCCCAATTAGACACTTAATCCAGGGTATGTATTTACCAGGTTTGATTCTCACATCTGTATGGTTTTTACAGATGAGGAGTGGGAGTAAGTTATTGGGAATTAGGTGATCATCCTCATTATATCGGGATTCGTTGTAATTGGTGATATTTGAGAAAGTCACCTGGGCTGTTTGCCGGTCGGCAAATATTTGGTTTTGAATATCCGTTGTTATGCACCAATTTCAAATTGATATATCTGTACGTCTATTTTTATAGAGTGAGATATACCTTTTTGAAATTATGTCTATGACATTTACCTATACCATTGGATGGTTAGGTAAGGAGCATTGAACAGCGGTGTAATTCTTCTTAACCATAAGTACAGTTTTCAACCTACGACACACAGCGAATGAGTTATTAGACTCAGGGGACTTGTACAGAGTATTGTATATTGTCCAGTGTCCATTAGGACAGAGGGGTTGGTCCTCGTACTATATTCTGTTTACTTATGACTTCTCTAGTTCTTAGACATGTGTTTCTGTCACGACCCAAAATTGGCCCGTGACGGCCCTAATACTACGCAACGCCTAAAGACGTAACGAAGTAAAAGAAAGCCAAAACCCAGAAATCTAAACCAAGAAAAATACGGAAAAGATAATATAAGTTTTTGAAACATTTGAAATCGCAACCCAAATTCTTTAAAAGTCCTACTTTATTTCTTTAAATTTTGGCAACACCCCTTTTTGTAAAAACTAACCCAAGATGAATACAACACAAAAATATGAAGCTATAGCGAAGAAATAAGGACAATAGAGAGAAAGCTGTATATAAAGGACAACAAACCCACAAATAATATACAGTAACGTCCTCACCAAGTCTCTAAGTCAACAATACAATAGTAGATGGAGAGTACAAGATACAACGAATGTACAATACAAAATACAGATGACCACCAAAACCCACCTAAGTAAAATAGTACTGTGAGCTGATGCAGTATCTGTAGCAAAAGATGATAGCTGAAAAGCTGAATAGCCTGCCTCGACTACTCTGGGGAACAACCTGAAACACCTGTGGCACAACGGGGGTGAGTTGCCAATTCGTGAATAGTAGATAATATATGCAGGTAATCGCAGAAATGCACGTACATCATGAATCTAAGATATGCGATTACAGTAATAACATATCATGCATATGCTGAATAAAGGAAAGTACACTAGCAGGTACAATCAATATGTGAAGCAATAGTAACATGACAATAATATGCAATAACCATGCAATAGGGATGTGGGAATGTAAATATGCAACTATCATAAGGGTACATTAACAGGTACTACCAATATGTGAATCTGTGCATAAAGTAGATAAGTGTGAGGTATAGGGTGGAATATGTCATTTCCACGGAAACCTGACATCGTGGCAGGATCACAATCCATCAAGACACTCCAATCCACAAATCCTCAAATCAGCCCCCAAACTGGGCTCTCACATCATATAAGTCTCACATCTCTTCAATGTACAATATCGAGTAATCTCCTATATCCCGAATGTACAATCTACAATCTCTTTCATATCCAATATCCAATCTCAATGAATCATCTATATCCCAAGTCGAATCTCAAGTAAGTTTCTAACATCCTAAAGGTATATATATATTTGCAGAAATAAATATGATGGGGGCAATACACATATATTAGCGTCCCATTCCACTAATATTGGTGCAAGGGTATATATAACAACGGCCAATCCCCTGTTATATATACAAAGGTATTAAAAGAAATATCATGAAAACAATGTGCCAAGCATCGACACAGAAATCCTGATAGGTACGTATCATACGCTGTCCCGAAAGCACGAGTGCCTAGCTCTGACCCTCGTCTTTCGACGTATGCATACGTGCATGACTCCCAACGGTGTCTCCATGACCCCCGCCGAGTCATTAGTACTGTCACCGGTAGGTACTAGCCCGCCTCCAGGCTCAATCGGCAACATCCATCGATCTTCTTGCCGAGGGGAACCATACCGGGCCCCACCATGTACCCTCATACGGCAACCAGACCTCGTATGGAGTATATAATCAGAACCGATAAATCTTATGCTGGCTGCGCAAATATCATATCAAGGAAACCGGGTTTTTCAATGTATGCATAATTTCATGAACTCCCGCGGTTCCCCAAATCCAGAAATCATCATGTGAAATCCAAATAACAATGCGCAAATCCAGGAATAAATATATGCGATGTATCTGAAATGCGAGCATATAAATGAGAATATGTAGCTAAAACCAGATGTATGCGAAACCAATGAGGTACAACTAAGTAACATCAGTAAAGGTAAATATATGATTGCAACTGAATATGTGTGTAACATACATGTGTAGCAATGTATAGGTATCTACCTATAGGAACTGATGTCGTATACCCCCCTGGGTATAAGAAGAATATGAGTAAGATATCCCCCCGGTATAAGTAAAATATGTAAAAGGTATACCTGTAGCTGTATCGCAAGTGTAAATGTACCTATCACTAAAGGTATGATACACTATAGGTATACCGGTAAGCTAGATGTCATGTGTGACAAGCAATAGTATCTATAAGGGGTTGTGTGTGACATGGCAATTATTGACGGTGTGTGTGTAGCATACAATCCGTGCTCATGCAACATGAACCGTCAATAATATGTGCAGTGTCCTACGGCTGCTAGTCACAGTATAACTATATCAAGGAAATAAGGTAAAGGCGCAATTCTATAATGACGTAGAATGTACGACAGGTATTTGAATCCTAGCCCAGATGTATAACGCCGTGCGGGCGATTCCCCTGTAGATGTTAAATCTACTCACCTACACTCCACGCTAGGTGAATCCTACCATCTGCTCCCCCCTGTAGTTGTGTCCGTAGTCCCTGCCTGCAAACCTGCAAATAAGACATGGAAATCATATATAAGCCAAATATCTCGCAAAACGCGATATCGAACCAAAACGAGAAACTCGCGTCGCGAACTAAACGCGCGTGTGCACGATACGCTAAAACGTGTGTGTACGCGTCTAAAACCATCGCGACACGCCGCGATACGCTGGATCACAGAACCCTCTCACGTATCGCGCGTATCGCTCAAACACAACGAACATCAAATACGATATATAGTCCCAGATTTTCCTACAGGTCAAATCTTACAAAACTAGACATGCCAAAACACTACACTACACAGCAGACAACACTACCCAAAACCCCAAGACTTAACACCCCTTCATGGCCGCAATTTGCGGCCAAACTGAATAAATTGGCGGCCTGGGATTTCAATGGGTGGCTCGTGTTTTGGTGGTGGTGTCTAGACCTAACAAGCATGCTCCAGTTTCCTCAATTTTACCCTGAAGGGTCCGGGTCAAAAGCAGATCACAGATGTCGTAAAACGACGCCAAAATACGATATTTTGCACACAAGCAAACCCTATGGTATTTTAGTGAAACCTGGGTTATTTTTCAGTTGAAGTGACCCTATTAACATTAAAATAGGCTAGGTTTACCCACTCAATCATTCCTTAATCAAAGTTCCACACAAAACACTATAATTAGCACTAAACTAGCTAATTAACACTAACCGACACCAAACTACGCACAAGCTAGCAATAAGGGGAATTGGGTCTAAGAGTTATACCCTAAAGACCCCCAAGAAGCAGGTGAAGAAGTGAAAGGAGCTGCTGCAAGTTGCTGGAGCTCCTGCTGCTGCTGTTGCTGCCTGCTGTTGCTGCTGCTGCTGCTGATGATGTCTGCTGCTGCTGCTGCTGCTGATGATGATGATTGCTGCTGCTGCTACCTCTGGTGCTGGTGAGTGTGTGTGTGTGTTTGAGAGAGTGAGGGAATGAGAGCAATGAGTGAGAATGAGAGAATGCAAACCAACCCCCCTTCTCACTCTCTCTCACTTCACTAAAGAGGCATGGCTCACCATGTAGCCCATGCTCCTTCTCTCTCTCCAAAGTCAACACAAAGAAAGTCAATTTAAAAACCTTATTCAAATTCATTTTAAAACAACCATAACACTTAAAACCCAAAAGCACCTAATACAATATTAAACTAGATTAGGGAATGGTTAGTTCACCATGTTGCTAATCATGGTTAAACCCCCAAAACAACCCTAGTTAACATGCACAAGTGTGTGTGTGCCTAACAAAATTCTAATAAAATACTCATTAAATAGGATAAAATATTTGAAAACCAATTTGGTAAACTTTTTATTAAAAACCATATATTAAAATATAATTAGCTACAAAACTCATTCTAAGGTGTTACAGTTTCGTAGAAATGCAAGGTCTATGTTTTGACGAGTTATAAGTATAAGATTAAAGTAGAGAACCAGGTATTGCAAGTATCGGGATTCTTCAAGGTGATCGAAGATGTAGATACTTGTGAATGGTATTCAGTTGATAGTAATGATTAAGAGAACTAGCTTCTCTTTCAGGTTACTCATAATTGGAAGTACTCCTAAGTTGAGTAACGCTGATCAGCCTCCTTCCATTTAGTTGACATGCACTGGAGATAGCTGCATGATTTGAATCTGGTTCAATTAAATCAGTGCCTCTGTTTCTATATTGGATATAGAACAGTTCATATCTTAACATTGTTAAGGTACGGGGAGTTGTCCAGCTTATGCTTAAAACCAGACTCTGGATAACTCAAGGCACGTTTCTGTAATGGCTGTTTGTGGGTTGACCCGGGCTATGACGAGGGTTGATTTTCTACCATCTGGAAGATCAATAGTGATATTGTTCTTGACTCTCCACAGTTTTAATAAAAATGGATTTTTTCAGAAAAACAGTAGTGGGAGTATGGTAGAACTGGAAGTGATTCCAGAACCGCAGACGATTACTGAAAATTTGATAAGAACCTAAAGATTCAATTTGGTTTGACATTCCATTGGCCACTCCGCAAATATGGTGGGTAACCTCAGGCGCTCGAGAGGTACTTCGGTATGCTCAAGGACGGTGGCAGGGAGGTTCTTGTTTACCCAGACTTGCCATTGCTGTTGTTCCAGGCTGCGAGACCCGGCAGGAGGATGAGTATAGCGTCGTTCTAAACTAGCTTTAGAAGTGTACGTCTATATGACTCTGCCAAAGGGTTGTCGTGGTCAGTGGGAGCAGCGGAAGCATGGTGGACAAGTGGCTTATGTCTATTTATAGACTAAAGCAGATTTAGCGGAGATAGATCATCTATTTTTGATATGACAGTCATAGGTTTGACTTCATCAGAATAGGGGATGGATCTGTTAAGAAGGTAGTAGGGTGTGATGTCCTGGTATTTGGATGACATACACAGAGTAGGAAGTGACATTCCTATACTACGATCGGTTATACTTTGGTTGTCACATAGTAGTTTCTCCACATAGGAATTGGATCTTATATCGTACATTCTGGTTACTAGATCTATGGTTTTAGATCTAGATTTGGGTGGTTTCCCAATCAGGGTACTTAGACAGCATTCTAAGAGTTTTTTAAGAATGGACGACTCCTGGCATGGTAGTATACCTGCAGGTGATGGAGTCACCCTCTCTAAAGGTGTCTTACAGACTAAAGGGGAGAGGGATACACATGATTGGCAGATCACTTGCTTAGCCAATTGAGTCAATCATGAGATGTCAAGTACCACACCAGATGTTGTTTTTGTAGTAGGTGCAATAAGTTGATATTAATCCAATTCAGGAGAAACAATCGGGAGCAGTTTTAGAACATGAGTGGATGTTCTAAGGATATGATAACGGCATCCTCCTTCGGGAGACAGTTATCATTCCAGGCTTCCAAGGTGACCTGGATGACAGAGTGGCTGTCAGAGTTATAGTTTTCCCTCTGACGAGGGGCAGTATTTTGGACAGATGGTCCAGGTGGATACTGAGGGAAGGCATGGCGCAGGATACTGATTAAGTTCAGTTGACGATACAGTCTAAGAAGTTTGGATTTGGAGTTCATTTATGAGCTAGGTCCCATCAGATATCCAGACATATTCTAAGACATGTATTGCTCATTTCGGGAGATGGCTTTCTCCGCGAACTTGAGATAAAGAGAGACATAGAAAGAAACATCAGAGCGGATCCACTCACTGAGGCTATTCCTCGAACGCAATAGTTTCACAAACGAGCTTTGTGAGACTGGCTAGTAGAAGAGTTGGGTGTTCGGTATCACACGGGCTGTGAGTATGCGACATCGCAATAATTAACCTTGAGTGCAAGTGGGAGATTGTTGGAGATAGTGCCCTCAGAGTTAATTATTGGATCACAGGAACGTGATTGCAATGATTGAGGGAGGACCTATCCCAGTAGGACAGTCTTACTCAAGATGATAGTATGCTATCTGGTTTATCTTTATCATCATGTACTGCTTTAGGTGACCTTACGAGTCGCTATTACACGTTGATAGAGACCCTAGGATTCTTGCTTGACTACCAGCAGTATGAGGGCGATCATATACGTGGGAGCTGGGGTCTATAAGCACATCCTTAAAAGGTCCCTAGTCGTGGGAGTTTCGAGACAGGGCATCGATACTGCAGAGTAGACTAGTGTATACAGTCGAGACCCCGACGAGGGGCCGTGGCCGGTCTCACAAGCCACTGGTGTCAGTTGGTTCACCTAAGATGTATACAGGTGCTCATTGGGTTATGAGTACACCGGACAGGACTCGCCGGGAACCTGCTAGTTGGTATTATACCTGACGTCAGATAGCAGTTCCCTGGTGACATGTGTACAGGTTAGTTCATCGACCTGAGATCGTCATTTGTCTCGTGTGAGTTCCCACTGTGCTTTGATTACTACCCTACCACGCTCAAAGGAGACGTGCAAACAGGTTTTAGTTGGGTACAGTCCCGAGCCACATGGAGGCAGTGAGTGGATCTGCAGGGGTTCGTCTCTCCCGGTATTGGGGGTGAGGTCGCGCTGTGTCTAGGAGAGCTAGTACATGAAAAGTGTTGGAGATAGTGCCCTCATAGTCAATTATTGGATCGCAGGTACGTGATTGCAATGATTGCGGAGGACCTATCCCGGTAGGACAGTCTTACTCGAAATGATAGTATGCTATCTGGTTTGCCTTTATCAGTTGTGTACATGTTCAGGTGACTGATTGCATGTTACACTTTGATAGAGCCCTTAGGATCTTGCTTTACTACCAACTGTATGAGGGCGATCATATACGTGAGAGTTGGGTAGTTTAGATGCATATCCTTAATTGTGGTCCCTAGTCGTGGGAGTTTCGAGACAGGGCATCGATACTCCGGAGTAGACTAGTGTGTACAGTCGAGACCCCGACAAGGGGCGGTGGCCGGTCTCACAAGCCACTGGTGTAGTTGGATCACCTAAGATGTATACAGGTGCTCATTGGGTTATGAGTACACCGGACAGGACTCGCAGGGAATCTGCTAGTTAGTATTATATCTACCGTCAGATAGCAGTTCCCTGGTGACATGTGTACAGGTTAGTTCATCGACCTGAGGTCGTCATTTGTCTCGTGTGAGTTCCCACTGTGCTTTGATTTCTACCCTACCACGGCTCAAAGGAGTCGTGCAAACAGGTAGCTTTTGGGTACAGTCCCGAGCCATATGGAGGCACGTGAGCGGATCGGCAGGGGATTCGTCTCTCCCGGTATTGGGGGCGAGATCGTGCTGTGTCTAGGAGAGCCATTACACAAAGCCCACGGCCGTGGCAGGAGATTTACTGGTAGGTACTCCAGTAGTATCTCAGGGTGTTATTGGGCTTCACTCCGACACGACTTATACTGCTATTGGGGGTCTGACGTTACTAGCCCCCTAGGCGGATATGCGATACTCATTGACGAACGGACCGGACTGTATATACATTGTCACTGTCAGGCTCAGTAGGGTTTTCGGAGGAGTTCGCTCATCGGTCTCCCTTGAGTTCGCTCCTCGGCCACCCTTGAGGTCAGTCCATGGGCAGCCGTTATGCATTGCTAGTGCCGCTGACGGTTTGTGGTTAAACCCACTGCCAGGGTGCTGACGAGTCATTAGAGTCCCCCACAGACAGTTTCCCAAGTTCGGGCGAAAAGTTGTAGAGGCCGTATGGTTTTATGGCAGGGTTCGGAAAATGCACGTGCGTTTACGCACGTGTCGATTTTCGGACAGATGATACTGGTCGGCTTTAGTTTAAGCCGGATCTGAGTATTATATTGAGTAGGTATAATATCTTTGTCTCAGTTTCATTTGTATTAGGTCGTAATACAAATGCGAGTATATTTATACAGTTTCGGGGTTATCCTGAAAGTCGTTTCAGGATCACTTTTGGAAGTTGCCAGTTTCCAGTTTTCTATCAGCCGTCTTTTAACATTTGGTTAAAGACGGATTTATCTTTTCTACAGATAAGGTGAGTCAGTGTTCTAGAATATTCTAGATGAGGTGACTAGGCTTATTGGTGTAGGGTTTTAATTGGTTGCATTTATTAAGTGGTGACTATGCTTAATGACTCATGCTTTGTAGTTAATGCATTTTGTTTTTGCAAAAGATATTTAAGTGAGAAGCTTTTGGTTTATGGTCACCTCCCTCCTCCTACGGTCACCTCCCTCTTCCTTATAAGGTGGCCGGCCCCTCTCTCTCTCTCTTGATCGATCTCATTTCACTTGAGGTTTCATTTCGGTTAGAAAAGATATGATAGTTTTGGGGTGTATGGAATTCACAGTCCATTTCATTCCATCACCCGATTTCCACGGCAACTTCATTAACCGATCGTCCACGGATTTGGACGAAGTGAGACAAAGTTATCTACTCATTCTCTACATCAATCTTGGTCGTCTCTTTTAGCAAACTTGACGATCGAGTTGCCTCGAGTCAGAGGCGGGAGCCCGTTTAAAGAACCGATCATGTGGTGCCACCTCGACGAGGAGATCGGAGATCGACGAGATCGGAGCAGCCGCAACAGAGCGTGGGATGATGGTTGAAGAACGAAGGACTCGGATCGTTCGGTATAACCATTCTACACTCTTTACAGTTTGTTAGTTTAGCAATAATGGCAGATCCGGGTTAAAGTATACGATAGCGCCAAGTTAAAAGTTTTTGTTCCGCATTTGGCGTCTGTAGACTGCCGGGGCGCTAGCGTAGACTTACAGTGGTATCAGAGACTAACCATTTTGCTATACTAACTTGTGCTAACGCGTTTACAACATCGATCCGACCGAAAATCGAAAACTGCCAAAATCGCATTTTCCTTACTTGACAGTTTCTGTTGATTTTAAACGGTGTCAAAATTGATTTCTGTACATCTTAAAAATCCGTGCAGGGTTTTTTAAGACCCACGACAAAATTTGGGGTCGTGATCCCTCTAAGTTGCCGCGGAAGCGCGGCCAAACCCATGGTTTGGCCGCCCTTCCGCGGCCATGTGAGGAGCACGTGCTCCCAATTTTTTTCTGTGGGTTCCTCTTTGGATTTTGTGGTTTTTGGTATATAAAGTTTTGGCCCAGATTTTGTTACTGTTCACCAGTAAGCTGTGGGGCCCACTTTTTAATATTTGGTCTTTGGTCGATCGAAATTTAAACACGTTAGTTTACAGTGCTTACATTATATCTCCGACCGGGAATGTCATTTGATCGGTAAACCGCGTCCGATTGCTATAGCTCTTTTAGACGGGTTTGCGAACGTGACATTCGCGTTGATGTTCTGTGTTGTGCTGTAATGTTGCGGATTTGTCGTGGTGGATAGCAGTGTGCAATAATAGTACAGTTTGAGTTTATTTGTACATTTGATATTGCGGGGCGAGCGTCCAACTTGTGGACAGCCGTCACTGCCTGTTGTATAATATTCTTTTGGGGCACGACCAGGTTGCGGTCGATGTACCTATTGTACTATTTTTCATTACTGTACTAGGTTTTGCCCCGCGACGGAGTGCACGGATAACCGGGTTCGGGAGGGCAACGGGTCCGCATCTCATAGCTTTGAGAGGCAGAGGGGTCCCACTCTAGAATTGGCAGACTATTCGCCGCACTCGTAGGGGGTACAGGTTGACCCAAGGAGGGGTGCTCAATTTACCGGATTCCGTGAAGTGCAGGGTGTTCCATTCACTATGCTGTGGGGACTACCTCGCTTCAGGTTTTGGCGGGTAAATTGCCGCACCCGTAGGGGTCTAGGTTTCATTGCACAGGCTATCCACACGACAGGGGAACGTCGAGTTTCAGCAGCGGCTCTGTGAAACTCGGGGATCCCAGATATCTGTATTGTTCTGTGATGCTTATTACTTTTCTGTAATGTTGCATATTATCACGCCTGGAGCGATTATGTATATTGGTTTATATACTATTAGATGTTGTATATGTTTTACACCCGCGCTAGTCCAGTCCCCGCTCTGTCGTTAGTTAAGTAACCTAACGAGTGATGACGGGACCCAGTGACGAATGCGGATGGCATATACGTACATTTTATTTTCGTTCTTTTCTGGTGTGATTGATTGATGGGACTGCGTTGATTCTGATCAATGCAAAGTAAAACAAACCTGTTTGAGTTGTTGGAACAATTTTAAAAAGTGTTATTGCAAAGACATTTTCTTTTGTTATGCATAGCGGTATTCAGTGGAATATCCAGCACCTCATTCGACGAGGCAAGGGCTGATATCCCTTCACCGGGAAAGACCCCTTGGACAGAAGTTTGCGTCAGGGTAATAACTTTACTATAGTCGATTACAAGTTGCTTTGCATAGCGGTATTCAGTGGAATATCCTGCACCTCATTCCACGAGGAAAGAGCCGAGATCCCTTTACCGGGAGTGACCTCTTTAGCAAAAGGTTTTCGCCACTATATTTTAAAAAGCTATCAGGTTCCTTCAGCGATATCAAGTTCACTACGCTAAAGGTTTTTTCGCCAAAAACCAGCCGTAGCCCTCCGTCACTTCTTTTGGGAATTCAGTAGTATTCAAGCTATGTATTTTGACCTAACGCCAAGGCATAGTGTTTGGTAGCTGCTGGGTATTCAATTGTTGCATAGATAGATGAGTTGGTTTGGGACAGCCGTTCTGCCATTTTGACCTAACGCCAAGGGCATGTGCGGGTGGGTTCAAATTAACAAGATAGTGATGGGTAGAACTTGGCATGTGACTTATGACATTTTGACCTAACGCCAAGGTTATAAGAGCATGGGGCAAAAACGATATCAGGAGTTTCTAAAGAAACTGAAACTTGCCGAGTATGCGCATACCTTCTGGAGTATGAGTAACGTGGATGTATTCCATCACGTTATCATACGATGAGAGTTGGATCCCGATTCCCACTGATGAGTTGGTTTACTCTTCGGGTGATCCCGATTGATTCTTCTTTAGGTTTGGAGGAGAATTTGACAGGACAGTGGGAGGTTTCCGGATTAGATAAAGTATATGACCATTCTGATCTAGGTTAGAGTGCACGCAGAGTGTTTCTTTTCTCTCTCTCTTTTTGGCAGCGACCTTTGACCGACCCTAGACTATGACTCAGTGACCAGGTTGACCGAACCTTCTTAAAATACTGGCTTTTGGATTGTCTGAGTTGCATAAGTCATTGCCACTCCTTCTTTTACCCTTTGAATTTCTCAGAACACCCGTATTACTACGGATATCCACTTCCATTGGATAGAGCCATCGTATGGTTATATACGAACTCGAAGGGACTTCTTCGGGGATGGATCCAGGTTCAGGAGAAATAGAATTGGTTTATTCAGTTGTCTTTTATTATCACCTTCTCTCAGGTTGCGAGAGCTCCTTGGTTTAGGAGAGTACACCTATTACGCCTATTGGATAGTCTTATTCCAAACCATAGGCTGGTGCCGAAAGGTAGGGAATGAAGAAAACCAATTAGCCTAAGTAGGGTGTGCAGAAGGTAATATGTAAAGACAAAATAAAGGGATTAGAAAGAGGGCAAAGTAAATTGCGACTGATATCATTCACGACCAAAACCGCGTACTTCATCGCCGCTCCTATTTCACCTTTAAGAAGAATAAGGTATTATTCAGTTGTCTTTTATCGTCACCTTCTCTCAGTTGCGAGTACTCCTTGGTTTAGGAGGGTACACCTATTATGCTTACTGGATAGTCTTCTTCCAAACCATAGGCTGGTGCCGAACGGTAGGGAAGGAAGAAAACCATTTAGCCTAACGATGGTGTGCAGAAGGTAACGACTAAAGACAAATAAAGGGATTTGGAGAGATGGCAATAAAATATACGGTTGAAGTCATGAATTGGATTATGGAAGAGGCATTGCTATGAATACCAGGATACCCCTACGAAACATTTTCATGTTTCAGTGCATTGTTAAAGGAAAAACTGTTTTCCCGATTAGACACTTACTCCAAGGGTATGTATTTACCAGGTTTCATTCTCATATCTGTATGGTTTTACAGATGATGAGTGGGAGTAAGATATTGGGAATTAGGTGATCATCCTCATTATATCGGAATTCGTTGTAATTGGTGATATTTGAGGAAATCGCCAGGGTACAGTTTTCCACCGACAACGCACAGGTTTTGAGTTGTTTAACTCAGCGGACTTATACAGAGTATTGTATGTTGTCCAAGTGTCCTTCAGGACAAAGGGGTAGGTCCTCGTACTATATTCTGTTTACTTATAACTTCTCTAGTATTTAGACAAGTGTTTCGAAGAAATACAAGGTCTAAGTTTTGAGAAGTTGTGGGTATAAGAATAAAGTAGAGAACCAGGTATCACAAGTATCGGGATTCTTCAAAGAGATCGAAGATGTAGATTCTTGTGATTGGTATTCAGATGATAGTGATGGTTTTGAGAAACGTGTTTCTCTTTCAGGTTACTCATAATTGGATGGTTTCCTAAGTTGAGTAATGCTGATTAGCCTTTTTCCATTAAGTTAATATGCACTGGAGACAGCTGCATGGATTGAATCTGGTTCCAATTAAATAAGTGCCAAAGTTTCTATATTGGATATAGAATAGTTCGTACCTTAGAAGAAATTAAGGTACGGGGAGTTGTCCAGCTTATGATTAAAACCAGACACTGGATAACTCAGGACACGTTTCTGTAATGGCTGTTTGTGGGTTGACCCTGGCTATGACGAGGGTTGATATTCTACCATTTGGAAGATCAATAGTGATATTGTTCTTGACTCGCCACAGTTTTTGTAAAAATGGATCTTTTTCAGAAAACAGTAGTGGGAGTATGGTAGAACTGGAAGTGATTCCAGAACCGCGAACGATTACGGAAAATTTAATAGGACCTATATATTCAATCAGGTTTGACATTCCAATAGCCACTCCGCAGGTGTGGTAGGTTACCTCAGACACCCGAGAGGTACTTCGGTAGCCTCAAGGACGGTGACAGGGAGGTTATTATCTACCAAGACTTGACACTACTGTTGTTCCAGGATATGAGACCCGGTAGGAGGGTTGTCGAAATCAGTGGGAGCAGCGGAAGCATAGTGGGCAAGATGCTTATATCTATTTATAGACTTGAGCAGTTATAGCGGAGATAGATCATCTAATTTTGATGTGACAGTCATGGGTTTGACTTCAATCAGAATAGGGGATGGATCAGTTAAGGAGGTAGTAGGGTGTGATGTCATGGTATCTTGATGACATACACAGAGTAGGAAGTAAAATTCCTATACTACGATCGGTTGGACTGTGGTCGTCACACAGTTGTTTCTCCAGACAGGATATGGATATAATATTTGACATTCTGGTTTCTGGATCTATGGTTTTAGATCTGGATTTGGGTAGTTTCCCAATGTGGGTACTTTGACAGATATTCTAATGGTTTTTGGAATAGTTGACTCCTAGCATGGTGGTGTACCTGCAGATGATGGAGTCACCCTCTCTAAAGGTGTCGTATAGACTAAAGGGGAGAGGGATGTGCATGATTGGCAGATCACTTGCTTAGGCAATTGAGTCAATCATGAGATGTCAAGTACCACACCAAATGTTAGTTTTGCACTAGATGCAATAAGTTTGTATTAATCCAATCCTGGAAAAACATAAGGAAGCAGTTTTAGAACATTGGTACATGTTCTACGGATTTGATAACGGCAGCCTCTTTCGGGAGACGGTTATCATTCCAGGCTTCAAAGGTGACATGGATGACAGAGTGATTGTCAGAGTTTTTAGTTTTCCCTCTGACGAGGGACAGTATTGTGGACAGGTGGTCCAAGAGGATACTGTGGGGAGCAAGGTGCCCGATACTGATTAGGTTCAGTGATCGATACAGTCTAAGAAGTTTGGATATGGAGTTCATTTATGAACTAAGGTCCCATCAGATATCCAGACATATTCTAAGACAGGTACTACTCAATTCGGGAGATGGCTTTCTCCGCGAACTTGAGATTAAGAGAGATTCAGAAAGATACTTCTAGGCGGATCCACTCACTGAGGCTATTTCTCGAACACAATAGTTTTACAAACGGGCTTTGTGAAACTGATTAGTAGAGGAGTTGGATGTTCGGTTTCACACGGGCTGTGAGTAGTCGACATCGCAATATTAGCCTTGAGTGCAAGTGGGAGATTGTTGGAGATAGTGCCCTCATAGTCAATTATTGGATCGCAGGTACGTGATTGCAATGATTGCGGAGGACCTATCCCGGTAGGACAGTCTTACTCGAAATGATAGTATGCTATCTGGTTTGCCTTTATCAGTTGTGTACATGTTCAGGTGACTGATTGCATGTTACACTTTGATAGAGCCCTTAGGATCTTGCTTTACTACCAACTGTATGAGGGCGATCATATACGTGAGAGTTGGGTAGTTTAGATGCATATCCTTAATTGTGGTCCCTAGTCGTGGGAGTTTCGAGACAGGGCATCGATACTCCGGAGTAGACTAGTGTGTACAGTCGAGACCCCGACAAGGGGCGGTGGCCGGTCTCACAAGCCACTGGTGTAGTTGGATCACCTAAGATGTATACAGGTGCTCATTGGGTTATGAGTACACCGGACAGGACTCGCAGGGAATCTGCTAGTTAGTATTATATCTACCGTCAGATAGCAGTTCCCTGGTGACATGTGTACAGGTTAGTTCATCGACCTGAGGTCGTCATTTGTCTCGTGTGAGTTCCCACTGTGCTTTGATTTCTACCCTACCACGGCTCAAAGGAGTCGTGCAAACAGGTAGCTTTTGGGTACAGTCCCGAGCCATATGGAGGCACGTGAGCGGATCGGCAGGGGATTCGTCTCTCCCGGTATTGGGGGCGAGATCGTGCTGTGTCTAGGAGAGCCATTACACAAAGCCCACGGCCGTGGCAGGAGATTTACTGGTAGGTACTCCAGTAGTATCTCAGGGTGTTATTGGGCTTCACTCCGACACGACTTATACTGCTATTGGGGGTCTGACGTTACTAGCCCCCTAGGCGGATATGCGATACTCATTGACGAACGGACCGGACTGTATATACATTGTCACTGTCAGGCTCAGTAGGGTTTTCGGAGGAGTTCGCTCATCGGTCTCCCTTGAGTTCGCTCCTCGGCCACCCTTGAGGTCAGTCCATGGGCAGCCGTTATGCATTGCTAGTGCCGCTGACGGTTTGTGGTTAAACCCACTGCCAGGGTGCTGACGAGTCATTAGAGTCCCCCACAGACAGTTTCCCAAGTTCGGGCGAAAAGTTGTAGAGGCCGTATGGTTTTATGGCAGGGTTCGGAAAATGCATGTGCGTTTACGCACGTGTCGATTTTCGGACAGATGATACTGGTCGGCTTTAGTTTAAGCCGGATCTGAGTATTATATTGAGTAGGTATAATATCTTTGTCTCAGTTTCATTTGTATTAGGTCGTAATACAAATGCGAGTATATTTATACAGTTTCGGGGTTATCCTGAAAGTCGTTTCAGGATCACTTTTGGAAGTTGCCAGTTTCCAGTTTTCTATCAGCCGTCTTTTAACATTTGGTTAAAGACGGATTTATCTTTTCTACAGATAAGGTGAGTCAGTGTTCTAGAATATTCTAGATGAGGTGACTAGGCTTATTGGTGTAGGGTTTTCATTGGTTGCATTTATTAAGTGGTGACTATGCTTAATGACTCATGCTTTGTAGTTAATGCATTTTGTTTTTGCAAAAGATATTTAAGTGAGAAGCTTTTGGTTTATGGTCACCTCCCTCCTCCTACGGTCACCTCCCTCTTCCTTATAAGGTGGCCGGCCCCTCTCTCTCTCTCTTGATCGATCTCATTTCACTTGAGGTTTCATTTCGGTTAGAAAAGATATGATAGTTTTGGGGTGTATGGAATTCACAGTCCATTTCATTCCATCACCCGATTTCCACGGCAACTTCATTAACCGATCGTCCACGGATTTGGACGAAGTGAGACAAAGTTATCTACTCATTCTCTACATCAATCTTGGTCGTCTCTTTTAGCAAACTTGACGATCGAGTTGCCTCGAGTCAGAGGCGGGAGCCCGTTTAAAGAACCGATCATGTGGTGCCACCTCGACGAGGAGATCGGAGATCGACGAGATCGGAGCAGCCGCAACAGAGCGTGGGATGATGGTTGAAGAACGAAGGACTCGGATCGTTCGGTATAACCATTCTACACTCTTTACAGTTTGTTAGTTTAGCAATAATGGCAGATCCGGGTTAAAGTATACGATAGCGCCAAGTTAAAAGTTTTTGTTCCGCATTTGGCATCTGTAGACTGCCGGGGCGCTAGCGTAGACTTACAAAAAGTCCTTGGCCAAGGCAGGAGATTTACTGGTAGGTATTCCAGTAGTATCTCAGGGTGTTCTGGGCTACACTCCGACACGACTTGTACCGCTTTTGGGGGTCTGACTTTTACCAACCCCCTAGGCTCGCCATGCGATGCTCATAGATGAACGGACCGGAATGTACGGATATTGTCACTGACAGGCTCAGTAGGGTGTCAGGATGAGTTCTCTCATCGACGTCCCTTTTGGTCAATACCTGGTAGCCTGTCACGTATGGTTAATACCTCTGACATGCTAGTGGTTAAATCCACAGCCATAGTATTGACGAGTCTTTAGAGTCCACCACACAGAGTTACTCAAGTTTCCGGCGAAACGCTGCAGAGGCCGTATGGAGATATGTCAGGGTTCGATCAGATACGTGCGGTATTGCACGGATTGTGATCGGACGGATTTTACTAGCCGGATCCTAGTATTAGACAGTGTAGATTTTGTCTCTTTGCATTTGTGTTCAGTGGGAATACAAATGCGGGCATGTATATGCAGTCGCAGGGTTTTCCTGTAATTTATTACGGGATCAGTTTTCTGAAGTTGCCAGTTTGCATTCCGTTCCGGCCGGTTTACCTTTGTTCCTTCACGGCCGGAATTTCTGGTGGAGGGGGTTATTTGCATGTTTGCAAATAACTTTTTGTGGAGGGGTTTCTTGCATTTGTGGCTTCATCATCATGAGATTACATTTTAATCTCATCACTTGCATTTATTATGATTGGATTGAGATAGGATTGAGTTGGATGTTGAGTTGATTTTGTAACGACCATTTTCTCATTATCTTTCTCTTCTCCTCTTGCATTATTCCATGGTTCTTTTTTTCTCCACCATTCTCATTATGGGGGCCGGCCACTTGAGGGGTAAAGAGAGAGAGATTCATTTTGTGTGTGGCATTTTTCCTTCATCTCACTTCTTGCTAGGA
This sequence comes from Agapanthus africanus, assembly GCA_030015575.1. Taxonomy (NCBI): domain Eukaryota; kingdom Viridiplantae; phylum Streptophyta; class Magnoliopsida; order Asparagales; family Amaryllidaceae; genus Agapanthus; species Agapanthus africanus. Next base: position 241,212,052 of record JASDDO010000031.1, read on the forward strand.
AAAATGATAGCTCCATTTTTCCAAAGCTCATTTTCTTTCTCCACCTCCACATCCATGGTAACTTCATAAACCCCAAAGAGGCAACCATTCTACACCAATCTACAGCACCCCTTGGACGCGTCGGCTAGCCAACTTTGCGCCCAAGTTGCCTCGGTCCAGAGGTGGGAGCCCGTAAAAGAATTTGGCTACGTGGTGCCCTTTCCGACGAGGAGGTGACGGACAGAGATTCCGCGGGAGATCGGAGTGGAGACGAAGACCGAAGGACACGGATCGCTTGGTATAACTCTCTACCCATCTTTTAGTTTGTTAGTAGTAAGGTTAATGGCCTGATCCTGGGATATTTATGCGCGGTGGTGCCGGTTTGCAGGTTTCGCAAAGTTTTTCGTTTCCGCATTCCGGAGTCGGATCGACGGCCGGGGCGCCGCCGTGCACTTACAATGGTATCAGAGCCACGCCATTAACCTTGCCTAGCTTTCTCTAGTATGTTTAAAGACTCGATCGAACGAAAATCCCAAAAACCGTATTTTTAGTGCATCTGTTCTCTGTCGAAATTTTTTTAGCTCCAAAAATTTTTCAGGTTGTTGCAGAGACATGTGCAAGGAATTATAAGCACACTGTAAAAATTTTGTAAGGCGATGCTACAGTTCCACCGCGGAAACGCGGCCAAACCCACGTTTGCGCCGCGGTTCCGCGGCGGAATTAAGTCAATCCGACACCAAATTTTTCCAGTGGGCTTTTGAATAGGAAATGGGGGTTTTGGGATATTCTGTTTGGGCCCAGATTTTCTGTGAGTGCTACAGTACTGCTTGGGGCCCACTTCGATAAATTTGATCGATCGAAAAGTTTAAACATGTTAGTTCACAGTATTTACATTATATCTGCGACCGTGAATGTCATTTGATCGGTAAATTCTGTCTAACTGCTGTAGCCCTTTTAGACGGATTTGCGAACGTGACATTCACGTTGATGTTCTGTGTTGTGCTGTGATGTTGCAGATTGGTCGTGGGGATAGCCTGGATGCAATGTTAGTACAGTTTTATTTTATATGTACATTAGATATTGCGGGGCGAGCGTCCGACATGTGGACTGCCGTCACTGCCTGTTTGTATTATTCTTTTGGGGCACGACCGGGTCGAGGTCGATGTACCCGTTGTATGTATATTTTACTTTCTGTACTAGGATTACCCCGCGGAGGGGTGCACGGATAGCCGGATTCTAGAGGGCAACGGGCCCGCATCTCATGGCATTGAGACGGAGGGGGCTTCACTCTAGAATTGGCGGGCTGTTCGCCGCACTTGTAGGGGGTATGGGTTGACCTAGGAGGGGTGCCCAAGTTACCGGATTCCGTGAAGTGCTGGGTGGTCCATTCACGTTGCTAAAGGGGGCTGCCTCGCTTCAGGTTTTGGCGGGTAACTTGCCGCGCCCGTAGGGGTCTAGGATTTTCATTGCACAGGCTATCCACACGAACAGGGGAAGTCGGGTTTCAGTAGCGGCTCTATGAAACGCGGGGATCCCAGATATCTGTATTGTTCTGTGATGCTTATTACATTTCTGTGATGTTGCATTTTATCACGTCTTGAGTGAATATTATATATTGATATATATACTAGTAGATGTTGTTTATGTTTTGCATCCGCGCTAGTCCAGTCCCCGCTCTGTCGTTAGTTAAGTAACCTAACGGGTGATGACGGGACCCAGTGGCGAATGCGGATGGCATATACGTACATCATTATTTTCGTTCTTTATTGGTGTGATCAATTGATGGGACTGCGTTGATTCGGATCAATGCAAGATAAACAAACCTATTCTGATGTTGTTGGAACATTTTTAAAAAAGCTGTTATTATAAGGGCGTTCTCTTTTGTTTTTCATAGTGGTATTCGGTTATGAATATCCAGCTCCTCAGTCAATGAGGCAAGAGCCGAGATCTTTTCACCGGGAGTGACCTCTTAGCAAAGGTTTTCTTCACTATATTTTTATAAAGCTATCCAGTTCCTTCAACGATATCAAGTTCATTACGTTAAAGGTTTTCGCCAGAAACCATTCGTAGCCCTCCGTCATTTCAGTTAAATATTCGGTAGTATTCAAGCTATGTATTTTGACCTCACGCCAAGGCATAGTGATTGGTAGCTGCCGGGTATTTATCTGTTGCATAGATAGATGCGTTGATTTGGGACAGTCGTACTACTATTTTGGCCTACGTCAAGGGTATGTACGGGTGGGTTCAAATTAACCTGGACAATGACGGGTATAACTTGACATGTGACTTATGATATTTTGACCTCACGCCAAGGTCATAAGAGCATGGGGCAAAAATCACATCGGGAGTTTCTAAAGAAACTGAAACTTGCCAGATATGCGCATACCTTCTGGAGTGTGATAACGTGAGAGGATTCCGTCACGTTATCATGAGATGATAGTTGGATCCCGATCCCCACTGATGAGTTGGTTTACTCCTCGGGTGATCCCGACTAATTCTTCTTTTGGGTTTGGAGAAGAATTTGAGGTTACAGTGGGAGGTTTCCCGATTAGATAAAGTGATAACCATTCTGATGTAGGTTAGAGTGCACGCTGAGTGTTTCTTTTCTCTCTCTTTGGCAGCGACCATTGACCCGACCCTAGACTATGACTCAGTGACCAAAATTAACCGAACCTTCTTTAACACTGGCTTTTGGATTGTCAGAGTTGCAAACCTCATTGCCACTCCTACTTTTACCCTTTTCTCCAGGACACCCCGTATTACTACGAACGTCCACTTCCATTGGACAAAACCATCGTATGGTTATATACGAACTCGAAGGAATTCGAGGATGGTTTCTGGTTCTGGAGAAAACGAATTGGACTATTCTGATGGGACCTGATCAAGTGATACCGCCTCAAGATGTGTCTGGACTTCTGATGGGACCTGGGTTCCTTCGCTAAAGCTATAGCCCCGTTGTTGTCACAATACAAAGGTATTGGATCAACAATGGACGGAACCACCCGAAGTTTTGTCAAGAACTTCCTCATCCAGACGGCTTCTTTTGCGGCATCAGATGCAGCGATATATTCCGCTTCCATCGTTGAGTCAGCAACGGTTTCCTGTTTGGAACTCTTCCAACACACCGCCCCTCCATTGAGGGTAAATACATAACCCGACATGGATTTGGAGTCATCCTTGTCACTCTGGAAGTTGGAGTCACAAAGGCCTCCATCTGGAGGTCTTTTCCACCGTAAACCAAAAACATGTCCTTAGTCTTTCTCAGGTACTTCAGAATGTTCTTTACCCCTATCCAGTGCTTCTCCCCAGGGTTTGACTGATACCGGCTTACCACACTCAGTGCATAAGCTACATCTGTTCTGGTACACAACATCGCATACATTATAGAGCCTACCGCAGATGCGTAGGGTATAATAGACATGCGATCCCTTTCCAAATCAGTCTTGGGAGACATCTCTTTGGAGAGGGTGATCCTGTGACAAGCCAGTAAATTACCGCGCTTGGAATCTTCCATACTGAATCTTTTCAGTATGGTGTCGATGTACTTGGACTGTGAAAGTCCTAATATCCTCTTGGACCTATCACGATGGATCCGGATCCCCAGATTGTAAGAGGCATCACCCAGGTCTTTCATAGAGAACCTATGTGACAAGAACCCTTTGACAGATTGTAGCATAGGAATGTCATTTCCTATCAAGAGAATGTCATCCATGTATAAAATGAGGAATAAGACAGTTCGTGCTCCAATTTTACTATAGATGCATGGTTCATCTAGATTTTTGATAAAGCCAAATTCTTTGACCGTCTCATCAAAACAGATGTTCCAACTCCGCGATGCCTGCTTCAGTCCATAAATGGACTTAAGCAACTTGCACACTTTCCCGCTGCTCCCACTCTGAATGAAACCCTTTGGCTGGTCCATATAGACACACTCCTCCAAATTTCCATTCAGAAAAGCGGTTTTTACGTCCATCTGCCAAATCTCATAATCGTGGAAGGCAGCAATGGCAAGAAGGATCCGAATGGATTTGAGCATAGCCACTGGAGAAAAAGTTTCGTCATAGTCCAAACCAGGTCTTTGAAGAAAACCCTTTGCAACAAATCTAGCCTTATAGGTCTCAACCTGTCCATCTACACCAATCTTCCTTTTGAAGATCCATTTGCAGCCTACGGGTTTTACCCCTTCTGGAGCAACGTCCAAAGTCCATACTTTGTTGGTGTACATGGACTCCATTTCGGTCCGCATTGCATCCAGCCATTTTACCGAGTCAACGCTCTGAATGGCCTGCTGGAAGCTAGTCGGCTCATCATTATCAATGATGCAATCCTCTCTATCCCCGTCTATGAGAAAACCGTAGTATCTCTCGGGCGGATGAGACTGCCTACTACTCCTGCGGAGCGGCGCAGGAATCTCCTGTTCTTTCGAACCTTCTTGTTCTACTAAGCTTTCAGTAATAGCGTGTGGTTCTGGAATTTCTTCCAGTTCTATTGCGCTCCCACTTATCTGATTTTCCAAAAATTCAGTTTCCAAGAAGCAGGCATGACGAGAAACAAAAACCTTTTGTTCTTCTGCGCAATAGAAGAAATATCCCTTGGAGTTCTTTGGATATCCCACAAACTTTCACTGTACTTAGCGTGCCTCGAGCTTGTCCGCATGCTGCTTTTTGACAAAAGCTGGACATCCCCATGTCTTAATGTGCTTAAGATAGGGTTTCTTCCCACTCCACATCTGATATGGTGTGGTAGGCACTGTCTTAGTTGGAACTCGGTTCAAAAAGTATGCTGCTAATTTTAGTGCATATCCCCAGAATGATCGCGGCAACTCAGCGTTACTCATCATGGAACGTACCATATCCAATAGGGTTCGGTTCCGTCTCTCCGATACACCATTATGTTGTGGGGTGTATAGAGAAGTAAGTTGAGAGAGAATTCCATTCTCTTTTAGGTAACCCAGGAGCTCGACACTCAAGTATTCACCACCTCGATCAGATCTCAGTGTCTTGATACTTTTGCCTGTTTGTTTTTCTACTTCATTCTTGTATTCCTGGAATTTTTCAAAGGCTTCAGATTTATGTTTCATTAAGAAGACATATCCGTACCTTGAAAAAACATCAGTAAAAGTAATGAAGTAAGAATAACCGCTTCGCCTATGTGTAGACATTGGACCGCACACATCGCTGTGTACGAGTCCCAAAAGCTCGCTCGCTCTTACTCCGTGTCCAGTGAACGGAGTCTTTGTCATCTTTCCTTTGAGACATGATTGACAAGTTGCATATGATTGATATTCGAACGGATCCAAATATCCTTCTTTATGCAACTTAGTTAACCTTTTCTCATTGATGTGACCTAGTCTACAATGCCATAAGAAAGCATGATTTATTTCTGGAGACTTTCTTTTGTGTGTATTCTGGACATTGAAAATATGTGGTTGGTTTAATACGTATATACCGTTGCTTAATATACCCGACCCAATCAGAACATGATTAAGGTGAATGTTTACAACATCGCTTACGAATGCAAAATCATAACCTTCTTTAGACATTAAAGATACAGATATGATATTACAAGTCGCACTGGGTACAAAATAACAATCACGCAAAACCAAAACATGTCCATCTGACAATCCCAAGTGATAGTCCCCCACGGACTTAGCATCCATGCCAGCTCCGTTTGCAACTTTGAGGGTCATATCACCTGCCTTCAAAACCCTACGCTTTCTCAGTGCCTGCAAAGAATTACAGATATGAGATCCTGATCTGGTATCCAATACCCAGGAAGTAGAGTTTACTGATAGACAGTTTTCAATAACATACACACCTGAAGCCGAAGCCACAACTTTCTTCGAGTCCTGGTTCTTGGCCTTCCAAGCCCTACAATCTTTTCAGTGTCCTTTCTTATGGCAATAAAAGCACTCTTCTTTTCCCACAAGCTGTCCCGCTACCTTTGCCATTTTAGCCTTTCCCTTGGCTTCCATTTTACTAACACCACCCCTTGGTTTGGTGGGGGCTTTCTTCTTCTTTCCTTTGGCTTTCTCCTTGGACCTAGAAGAAGAAGGTACTCCAACAGACAAAGCGGGTGTTTCCCTTACTTTCTTCAGGGTGCCCTCTGCACTCCTCAACATGTTAAGGAGTTCTGGAAGTTCAACTTCCTTTCCTTGCATGTTGAAGTTCAGGATAAACTGGGCATAAGTGGAAGGAAGAGACTGAAGAATCAAGTCAGTGAGAGCTCGTTCTCTAACGTGGTCCCAAGGTCCACGAGCTCTTTAAGGTAGCCAATCATCTGAAGCACGTGTTCCGCTATAGATGATTCGATGTCCAATCTCGCCGAAAACAACTTTTTCGAGACTTCGTATCTGGCGATACGGGATTGCTCTCCATACAGATTTTTTGTATGGGGAAATATGGATTCTAGGTCCATATCCTCGTGCCTCCTCTAATGTTCGTTGTCCATAGAGGAAAGCACGATGCACTTGGCCCTCGCGCAATCAATCTCCCAGGTCTTACGGATTTCCTTATCCGCGACGCTGGATTTGGGACCTGGGACAGGGGGAGCTTTGGTGGTAAGGAAATACCCCAACTTGTCATAAGTGATTGCTATTTTGACATTCCTGAGCCAATCTTTGTAGTTTGGCTCTGTCAGTATGTTTTTATCTAGTTGTAACTTAAGTCCGGTCATGATGTTTGGTCGCTGCAATTAGGAGAGAGAAGAAACACTTTAGCATGATGCTCTTGCAAGTTTAGAGTGGTTTTTAGTTTGTCTAAACAGGATGGCTTCCACTGTTTCTTGAATCCTTTCTCAAACCAAAAAAGAAGAATTAGTCGGGATCAATCTTACCGTACAATTCTTGCTTAACCGTTCAGCCAGGCCAGTGTTGGTACTTCGAGGGAGGTTTTCCAATGCTTTCGCGAAGTTCCTTAATTAAATAACCTCTTTTCCCTATGGGCGTCGCCCCGCTAACACCTTTCTAGACACCTACTTGGTTTATAGCATTGATCGTTTAAGTGAGAAAGTTTTCCAAGGAGTACCATATACTCACAGTAGGATCGGGATCCAAATATTATCGTGTGATAAAACTGAAGGAATCCTACCAGAATCATCACACTCCAAATGGTATGCAGCACTAGCAAGTTTCAGTTTCTTTAGAAACTCCCGATGTGGATTTTTGCCTCATGCTCTTATGACCATGACTTTGGCCAACGAATCATAAGTCACACGTCAAGTTCTACCCGTCATTTTCCAGGTTAATTTGAACCCACCCGTACCTACCCTTGACTTTTGCTAACAAGGCAGTACGACTGTCCCAAACCAACGCATCTATCTATGCTACATATGAATATTCAATAGCTACCAATCACTATGCCTTGACTTTGGCCAACAAACACAGCTTGAATACTATTGACTATCCATATGAAATGACGGAGGGCTACGAATGGTTTTGGCGAAACCGTGAACGTAGTGAACTTGATATAATCGAAGGAACGTGATAGCTTTTAAAAGGAGTGGTTTAAGCTCCGCGTTTAAAAGTAGTTTTGAAAAGAAAACCGAGTGGTTTTGAAATTGTTCCAATAATTTTACTTTGGTTTATTTTCTTGCATTAATTTAATGTGTCCCATCAATTAATCCTACCATTGCAGAAAACAACGAAAATATGACGTACGCTTATACCATCCGCATTCGCCACGGGGCCCCGTCATTACCCATTAGGTTACTTAACTAACGACAGAGCGGGGGCTGGACTAGCGCGGATCCAAAACATAAGCAACGCCTACTAGATATCATATATAGATATATACATTCATTAAATGCAATGATAGCCATTCCAGATCACAGATGAACACATTGGATATACTAGAAATCCGCGTTTCGTTCGAGCCTGCAACGAAAGACGGATTACACGGCCGCGATGAATAGCCAAACCACACCCCTACTGTAGGGTTACTATGCACACTAACAAGGCTCTACAAGGCATCTACCATGCCAAAATTAAATTTTTATGTGCCGAACAACCCTAAGCAAGATCGTATACTAGAGTTTAGGCGAAACTAATAGTAAGTAAACAACTTTACTTCTAAGGGAAAACGAAATACAACATTTGTAGATCGGTCCTTCACTTCATTTGCCCTTTGTTGAAGTCCCTTCGCTGCGATCAAGGTTCTCCCGGGCTCTTGCATGGCTTCACGAGGCGAAAGATGCGACCTTGCTTGAAGTCTCCGAGGCCGAAGATGATCTATGTCGAGGGAATTCCGACACAAGCTACTACTTCACTAATTTGAGAATTAGTGAAGCAAACACCCTATACTAAAGTGCTGGTCTAGCAGAGGATGGAGAAATAGTAAGTGGGTTCTTTTTGGATTTTTATTTCTCACTTTAGTTCTCACTTTGGATCAAACCCTAGCAAGCTTTTCTTTAGAACAATGAAGAAGATGAACAAAAGAAAAGAGAAGAGGATAATGATCAAGTGTGTGTTCTAACCATGGTGAGTGAGTATCATATACTAACTCTTGTAGAGACTTAACCCTAAGCTAATTGTTATGGTTAGATTAATAAATATCCATAGTAAAATACAAACTCAAGTTGAATTAGTCAATGCATCCACAAGCTTCATGCATTTTCTAATCCTCCACCTGATTTTGTATTTACTTTAAATATTAAAAACCCGAACTAAAAATTAGCATAGTGTAAGTCTCATACACCCATGGATGATGTATCATCAACCATGATACAAAAAGATAACACATTTTAATATATATCACATATATAGTAAAGATGTGTACATGTGAGAAAAAACCCTAAGTGAACATGTGTTAGTTAATGTAAACTATTATATCAAATATACAATTATACAATAAATTATTAATTCAACACTTGACTTAATAATCCGGTCATATCACATATAACCGACTAACTTCTAATGTATCGACTTATCGAATCAACACTTGATTCGATAACCCGGCTATATCATATATATAACCGACCGATACATTAAGTCGCGAGAATAGAATACGGTATCACATACACGCATTATTCTCGGTCCCGCACATATCACATATGCGCCCCTATTTCGTTTTGCCTGAGCCAGTAAAACCTCTATGTAGGACTCTAAAGACTCGTTAATACGCCGGCAGTAGGTGATGATCACATCACGCACCCACAAGTCGTCAGCGGTACTAGCTGTACGTAACGGCTACCCGGGTATTGAGCGATCAGAAGATCAGCAAGCAAGCCCGCTCCAACTCCTGTAAAAGCCTGCCGGTAAGTACAGTCCGGTCTCCTCGTCAGATATGTCGCATATCAAGTCTAAGGGTGGTAAACGTCAGACCCCAATAACCGATAAGTCGTGCCGATGTGAGGCTCATAACGGGTCGAGAAACTACTGGTAACACTTACCAGTAAATCTCTAAATCAGCCCTGGCCAGGGACTTCCCTGTTACGGCCAATCGAGCACTGCGCAACATCAACCCCCAATACCGGGAGAGACGAAACCCCTCCTATCGCTCATTGCCTCCATGTGACTCAGGACTGTACCCAAAAACCACCGTTTTGCACGTCCTCATGGACGTGGTAAGGTGGAAATCAAAGCACAGTGGGAATCACACAAGACTCTATGATGATCTCGGGTCTACAGACTAACCTGCACAAGTGTCACCAGAGAACTGCTATCTGACGTGAGGTATAATACCATCTGGGAGTTCTCGGCGAGTTCGTCCAGTGCACCCAGTCTCCACTGAGCACCCGTATACCATCTCTGATGTCAAACACCAATGGATATGGGATCATCCATCGCCCATCTCATGGGTCGAGAAGCGTATACGCTAGTATACACTGGTATATCGATGCCCCGTCTCGATACACCTACGACTAGGGACCTTGAAGGATGTACTTATGGACTACCATGTCCCCACTAGTATGATCCACATCATAGTCCAGGTAGTCAAGTACACATCCTAAGGGCTTTACCAACATGTAACTATAAAACAGTATAAAGAGACAAGTGCACATGTTAAAGTAAAGTGCAACCAGATAGTATACTATCATATCGAGCAAGAAAGTCCTCTCTATATATGTCCAAGCATCCAATATTATATACATCATTTGTACAATACTGGCCTCTAGGGCATACATACAACTAAAAATCTCCCACTTGCACTAGGGATAGCCGCTGTAGTATCGCATACCGAGCATCCCGAAGAGTCTCTCAAACTGTATCTGGGGAATGGCCTTCATGAGTGGATCCACAGTGTTGTTCTTCGTGTCAACCCTCCTGACCTCGATCTCCCGGCGATCAACTATCTCCCGAATTAGGTGATACCGCCTCAGAATATGTCTGGATCGCTGATGGGACCTGGGTTCCTTGGCCAAAGCCACTGCTCCATTGTTATCGCAATACAAAGGTATTGGATGCTCAATGGATGGAACCACTCCAAGTTTAGTAATGAACTTCTTGATCCAGACAGCCTCTTTGGCAGCATCGTTGGCAACGATGTATTCAGCCTCCATCGTCGAGTCTGCCACGGTTTCCTGCTTGGAACTCTTCCAGCTAACCGCCCCTCCGTAAAGGGTAAAGACAAATCCCGACTGCGACTTAGAGTCGTCCTTATCACTCTGGAAGCTCGAATCGGTAGAGGACTCCACTTGGAGTTCTCTGTTACCATACACCAAGAGCATCTCTTTAGTCCTTCGCAAGTACTTGAGAATGCTCTTCACAGCTGTCCAGTGACTCTCTCCAGGATCAGCTTGATACCTGCTCACTACACTAGTGAGTATGCTACATCGGGTCTGGTACATAGCATCGCGTACATGATAGAGCCTACTGCCGAAGCATAGGGTATCCCTTGCATGCGAGCTCTCTCCAAATCAGTCTGGGGAGACATCTCTTTGGAGAGAGTGAGTCCTGAGATCGTGGGTAAAAACCCTCGTTTGGACTCTTCCATACTAAACCTCTTTAGTATGGTGTCAATGTACCTGGATTGGGACAATCCCAATATCCTTTTAGATCTATCTCTATAGATCATAATTCCCAATATGCAGGAGGCATCACCAAGATCTTTCATTGAGAATCTTTGTGATAAGAAGAGCTTGACCGATTGCAGCATAGGAATGTCATTTCCTATCAAGAGTATGTCGTCCACGTACAATACGAGGAAGACAACCTTACTCTCTGCCACCTTCTTGTAGATACAAGGTTCATCTACATTTTTGACGAAATCAAACTCTTTGATAACGACGTCAAAGCAGATGTTCCAACTCCGCGATGATTGATTTAACCCATAAATGGATTTAAGCAGCTTGCACACCTTCCCGCTGCTCCCACTATCTACGAAGCCCTCTGGCTGAGTCATGTACACGCACTCTTCTAAATCACCGTTTAGAAAGGCGGTCTTAACATCCATTTGCCATATTTCGTAGTCATGATATGCAGCGATGGCAAGCATGATCCGGATGGATTTAAGCATAGCCACTGGAGAAAAGGTTTCGTCAAAGTCCACACCTGGTCTTTGACGAAAACCCTTTGCAACAAGTCTAGCTTTGAAAGTCTCCACTTTCCTATCTACACCAAGTTTTTTTTTGAAGATCCACTTGCTCCCAATGGGTTTTACCCCTTCAGGAGCAACTTCCAAAGTCCATACTTTGTTGGTGTACATGGATTCCATCTCGGACCCATTTTACTGAGTCCCCACTCGTGATGGCCTGCTCGAAGCTAGTTGGGTCATCATCAACCATGATGCAATCCTCGATCCCACCGTCCATGAGAAAACCGTAGTATCTTTCAGGTGGGTGAGGAACCCTACTAGATCGGCGGAGAGGCTGAGGTTCGTTGGGAACTACCGAATCCTCTGGTTCCACTAAATCTTCAGTTTGAGTCTGTGTAGCCGGAATTTCTTCCAGTTCTAGCCACTAATTTCTTTTGTAAGAAATTCATTTTCTAAAAAGGTGGCATGTCGAGAAACAAACACTTTTTGTTCCTCAGTATGGTAGAAAAGATATCCATGTGAATGTTTGGGATATCCCACAAACTTGCATAGAACTGACCGTGCCTCGAGTTTGTCCGGATTTTGCGTTTTGACATAGGCCGGACAACCCCATATCTTAACTCGTTTAATACATGGTCTCTTCCCACTCCATATCTCATATGGTGTGGTAGGTACAGATTTAGATGGAACTTGATTCAATAGGTATGATGCTGTCTCTAGCGCATACCCCCAGAAGGAAATAGGTAACTCAGCTGTGCTCATCATAGAGCTCACCATATCTAATAGGGTGCGGTTCCTCCGTTCAGATACACCGTTGTGCTGTGGTGTATATGGAGGAGTCAGCTGAGAGAGAATCCCATTCTCTTTTAGGAAGTCCAGGAATTCATTGCTCAAGTATTCACCTCCTCGATCAGATCGAAGGATTTTAATACTTTTCCCGGTTTGGTTCTCGACTTCTTGTTTATATTCTCTAAATTTCTCAAAAGCTTCTGATTTGTGTTTCATCAGGAACACATATCCGAATCTAGAGAGATCGTCAGTGAATATAATGAAGTACACAGAACTATTCCTGGCATGTGTAGACATGGGGCCGCATACATCACTATGTACCAGTCCCAAGAGTTCCGTAACTCTTTCTCCGTGTCCCGTAAACGGAGTTTTGGTCATCTTGCCTTTGAGACATGACTGGCAAGTGTCATTAGATGAAAATTCAAACGGATTTAAATATCCATCCTTATCCAACTTAGCTAGTCGTGTCGCATTGATGTGACCCAGTCTACAATGCCACAAGAAGGATTCGTTGATTTCTGAACTCTTCCTCTTGTGTGTGTTTGTTATGCTCAGAACTGTTGATTGATTTAGAACATAAATGCCATTGCACATCGTGCCTGATCCAACCAACTTTTGGTTTAGGAAAATGTTCATAACATTATCCTGTAATACAAAATTATGTCCCTCTATACTCAACAAAGAAACCGATATAATGTTGCACATCAGGTTCGGCATGTATAGCATTCGTTCAGAATCAATGTATTACCAGTTGGCAATACTAGGTGATATTCCCCGACGGTTTTAGCTGCAACAATTGCACCATTTCCAACCCTTATGTCTTTATCACCTTCTCCTAGTTCTCTACCTTTCCTAAGCCCATGTAACTGATTACATATATTGGATCCTGACCCGGTATCTAATACCCAGGACGTAGAGCAAATGGTGAAACAGTTCTCTGTAACGAACACACCCGAAGAAAATGCATCAACATGTACTTTCTTCATTCGGGTGGCATGGGAATCCTGGTGTTCCCCTATATCCTGTTCAGTCTTATAACTTTTATAAGAAATAATGGAACCAACGTTCCCCAGCACAGTATAACATGCGGGTTCGGTCAATACATCCATATTATTATCTTGATTAAGGCATGATATGGTCGCTACCTGGAGAGAGAGAAGAAAACACTTTAGCGTATACTCTGATAAGATCAGATTGGTTCTTATTTTATCTAATCAGGATGGCTCCCACTGTTTTTATCAAATCTTCCTTCAAACCCTAAAAGGAAAGACTAGCCGGGATTAATTACACCCTACAACTTCGCCAATCTTTCAGCCAGGCCAGTGTCGGTACTTAGAGGGAGGTTCCCCGTGCTTTCGCATGGACCTAATTAAAGTAAACCTCGTTTTCCCAGAGGCGTAACCCCGTTGACACCTTTCTAGACACCTACTTGATCGGCTAATTATACTGTGTAAAATTCTTCCAGGAGTAACAATTACTCGCAGTGGGTATCGGGATCCAACTATCTTATAGAAGGTATGCAATCTCATTGAAAATCTCAACACTTGAAATTCCCGATAATATTTTGCCCCTAACCCCTATGACCTTGACAAAGGCCAACAAATCATAGGATGCTAGTCAAGTTCAACCCGTCATTTCTTGATTGAATCAAACCCACCCGCACGACCCTTGACAAAGGCCAACAAGGTCGTACGACTATCCCAAAACAATCTGCATCATATGCATAGACAGATAAGCACCATTTAGCTACCGCACACTACGCCTTGATAAAGGCCAACAAACACAGCACGAATACTAAACAGTTCCTATCTGAAATGACGGAGGGCTACGACAGGTTTTTCTGAAAACCTATTGCGTAATGAACTTGATATCGTTGTAGAATCATGTGAATTTTTGAAATGGAGTGATTTTGAGGCTTTTATTAGTTTTGAAAAAGAGGTCACTCCCGGTGAAGGGATCTCGTCTCTTTCCTTATGGAATAAGGTGCAGGATATATCATATGTAAGTCCACGTTGCCCACCCCGGTGCTTGCGGGGAGGCGGAAACGGTATAAAAATCGGATTTTTACGGTACTGGGCAACATGGACTAACTAAAGGAGGATCTTTGCTAAACAAAAACTAACTACGAGCTAACTAGTATTAGCTACAAGGAAGAAAGGTTATACCTTGGGCTTTATGTCCTTCTCTCCTTGCTCCTTGGAGTGGAAGAAAGAGATCACCTTGTCGCCTTCTCTAGTCGAAGAAGGATCCACCCGAGAGCCTCAACCTTTGGCTTCAACTTCAAGCAAGAAGTAACTAAGATGCTAGAAGTTCTAATCCTAGAACCTTAGATGAGAGTAGAGATTACTTTAGAGAGGTTTATCTCAATCTCATGTGTTTCTCAACTCATGAGAGGGGAGAGCTTGAGAGAGAGGAAGAGGAGGAGAGAGAATCTATATGATAGAATGAGAGAAATAATGAACCATTCTCTCTAATATGGGTGAATTATGAAATTAGATAATTAGTTAGATAATTTTCATGGTTAATCAAGACTTGACCAGTATCATTTCACATTAAATGTAAATTGCAAGGATAAAAGAGCATCTTTCATATGGAATGATGATGGTCAACTTGTCAACCCAAGTCAACAAGTCAAGTATGGTCAAATGGTCAACAACCCTAACCATGCACAATTATATATAACTAATATCAATTATTCATAATACACACATAAGCATTAGAGTTAAGAAAATGACAATGGTCATTAACCCTAATCAAAGTCCTCTGCCTCTGTCTCAGTCAACTGTGCATACGCACCCGTATTCGTGATCCGAGGAACACGAATACAATGAGATAAAACCAATCCCAAATCATATACTAGGATCTGGGTTAAACCAAAGCCCGCTAGTATAAGCTGTCCGGACATCAAACGTGCACAAGTGCGCGGATGTGAACGAACCCTGTCGCAAAACCATGCGACCTCTACTCATTTTGCCTAAAGGCGAATAACTCTCTGTGTGGGACTCTAAAGACTCGACACTACGCTGGCAGTGTGTTTAACCACAGACCGCAAGCGGCACTAGCTGTACGTAACGGTCCCCAGGTAGATGCCGATAAGAAGACTGACAAGGTGACCCCATCTGAACTCCTACTGAGCCTGAATGTGACAGTCTCCATACAGTCCGGTCTGTTCGTTTGATACATCGCATGGCGGGCTTAGGGGGGAGGTGAACGTCAGTCCCCTAATAGCGGTACAAGTCGTGTCGGAGTGTAGGCCAGAACACCCTAAGATAACACTGGAAACCTACCAGTATATCTTGCTTGCTTTGGCCAGGGACTACATGTGTAATGGCTCTCCTGGACACAGCGCGGTGTCAACCCCCAATACTGGGAGAGACGAATCATGTCTAACTGTCACTGCCTCCAAGTGCTTCGGGACTGCACCCAACTACTACCTGTTTGCACGACTCCTTTGAGCCGTGGTAGGGTAGTAATCAAAGTACAGTGGGAACACACTCGAGGCGAAGTGACAGTGTCAAGTCAGCGGACTAAGCTGTACTCATGTCACCTGGGAACTGATAACTGACGATAGGTATAATACCAACCAACAGTTCCCGACGAGTCCTGTCCAGTGTACTCGTAACCTAACGAGCACCCGCATACTATCTCAAGTACGACGTACTGACGGCTGTGGGACAGACCGTTTCCTACGCTGGGATGAGAAGCGCATACGCTAGTCTACTCCGGAGTATCGATGCCCTGTCTCGATAGTCCTATGACTAGGGACCTGTATAAGGATGTGCTTATGGATTACCCAGCCCCCACGAGTGTGAGCGCCATCACAACGCTGGTAATCAAGCAAAGATCCTAAGGGCTCTACTAATATGTATATAAGCGATATGCTAAAAGAAACACATGCACATATTAAAGCAGAGACAAACCAAGTAGCATACTACCATTTCGAGTAAGATTGTATATACAACTGTGAATATCCCAAGCTTCCATCATGTAATATACATACTAGTATGATACAGTAATGGCCTCTAGGGCATATACACTAACAATCTCCCACTTGCACTAAGGCCATGTACTGGCGTATCGAAGACCTATCATCTCGATTAGCCGCTCGAACTGAGTCTGGGGTAAGGCCTTCGTGAATGGATCTGCAGTGTTATCTTCTGAAGCAACCCTCCGAACCTCGATCTCCTGGCGATCCACGATCTCCCTGATCAGGTGATACCGCCTCAAGATGTGTCTGGATTTCTGATGGGACCTGGGTTCCTTTGCTAAAGCTATAGCCCTGTTGTTGTCACAATACAGAGGTATTGGACCAACAATGGACGGAACCACCTGAAGTTCTTTTAAGAACTTCCTCATCCAGACAACTTCTTTTGCGGCATCAGATGCAGCGATGTGTTCCGCTTCCATGGTCGAGTCAGCAACGGTTTCCTGTTTGGAACTCTTCCAACACACCGCCCCTCCATTGAGGGTAAATACATAACCCGACATGGATTTGGAGTCATCCTTGTCACTCTGGAAGTTGGAGTCAGCAAAGGCCTCCATCTGGAGGTCTTTTCCACCGTAAACCAAAAACATGACCTTAGTCTTTCTCAGGTACTTGAGAATGTTCTTTACCCCTATCCAGTGCTTCTCCCCAGGGTTTGACTGATACCGGCTTACCACACTCAGTGCATAAGCCAGATCTGGTCTGGTACACAACATCGCATACATTATAGAGCCTACCGCAGAAGCGTAGGGTATAATAGACATGCGATCCCTCTCCAAATCAGTCTTGGGAGACATCTCTTTGGAGAGGGTGATCCCGTGACAAGCCGGTAGATTACCGCGCTTCGAATCTTCCATACTGAATCTTTTCAGTATGGTGTCGATGTACCTGGACTGTGAAAGTCCTAAAATCCTTTTGGATCGGTCACGGTAGATCTGGATCCCCAGAATGTATGAGGCATCACCCAGGTCTTTCATGGAGAACCTGTGTGACAAGAACCCTTTGACAGATTGTAGCATAAGAATGTCATTTCCTATTAAGAGAATGTCATCCACGTATAAAACGAGAAATACTACAGTTCTCGCTACAAATCTACAATAGATGCATGGTTCATCTGGATTTTTGATAAAGCCAAATTCCTTGACCGTCTCATCAAAATAGATGTTCTAACTCCGCGATGCCTGCTTTAGTCCATAAATGGACTTGAGCAACTTGCACACCTTTCCGCTGCTCCCACTCTGAATGAAACCCTCTGGCTGGTCCATATAGACACACTCCTCTAAATTTCCATTTAGAAAAGCGGTCTTTACGTCCATCTGCCAAATCTCATAATCGTGGAAGGCAGCAATGGCAAGAAGGATCTGAATGGATTTCAGCACAGCTACTGGAGAAAAGGTTTCGTCATAGTCCAAACCAGGTCGCTAATGAAAACCCTTCGCAACCAGTCTAGCTTTATAGGTCTCAAAATGTCCATCTACACCAATCTTCCTTTTGAAGATCCACTTGCATCCTACGGGTTTTACCCCATCTGGAGCAATGTCCAACGTCCATACTTTGTTGGTGTACATGGACTCCATTTCGGTCCGCATTGCATCCAGCCATTTTACTGAGTCAACGCTCTGAGTGGCTTGCTGGAAGCTAGTAGGCTCATCACAATCTATGATGCAATCCTCTCTATTCCCGTCTATGAGAAAGCCGTAGTTTCTCTCGGGCGGATGAGACTGCTTACTACTCCTGCGGAGTGGCGTGGGAATGTCCTGATCTTTCGAACCCTCTGGTTCTACTAAGCTTTCAGTAATAGCCAGTGGTTCTAGAATTTCTTCCAGTTCTATTGCGCTCCCACTTATTTTTTTTCTTAGAACTGGTGTTCTAGAAAGTGGGCATGGCAAGAAACAAAAACCTTTTGTTCCTCTTCGCAATAGAAGAAATATCCCTTGGAGTTCTTTGGATATCCCACAAACATGCACTGTACTGAGCGTGCCTCGAGCTTGTCGCATGCTGCTTTTTGACAAAAGCTGGACATCCCCTTGTCTTAATGTGATTAAGATAGGGTCTCTTCCCATACCACATCTGATATGGTGTGGTAGGCACAGTCTTAGTTGGAACTCAGTTCAAAAGGTATGCAGCGGATTCTAGCGCATATCCCCAGAACGATCATGGCAACTCAGCGTTACTCATCATGGACCGTACCATATCCAATAGGGTTCAGTTCCGTCTCTCCGATACACCGTTATGTTGCGGAGTGTATGGGGGAGTAAGCTGAGAGAGAATTCCATTCTCTTTTAAGTAACCCAGGAACTCGGCACTCAAGTATTCACCACCTCGATCAGATCTCAGTGCCTTGATACTTTTGCCTGCTTGTTTTTCTACTTCATTCTTATATTCCCGGAATTTTTCAAAAGCATCGGATTTATGTTTCATTAAAAAGACATATTCGTACCTTGAAAAGTCATCCGTAAAAGTAATTAAGTAAGAATAACCGCTTCGTGCATGTGTAGACATTGGACCGCATACGTCGCTGTGAACGAGTCCCAAGAGCTCGCTCGCTCTTACTTCGTGTCCAGTGAACGGAGTCTTTGTCATCTTTCCTTTGAGACATGATTGACAAGTTGCATACGATTGATATTCGAACGAATACAAATATCCTTCTGTATGTAACTTAGTCAACCTTCTCTCATTGATGTGACCGAGTCTACAATGCCATAAGAAAGTTTTATTGATTTCTGGAGACTTTCTTTTGTATGTATTCTGGACATTGAAAATCTGTGGTTGGTTTAATACGTATATACCGTTGTTCAATGTACCTGACCCAATCAAAACTTGATTAAGGCGAATGTTCACTACATTACTTACAAATGCAAATTCATAATCTTCTTTAGATAATAAAGATACAGAAATGATATTACAGGTTGCATTTGGTACAAAATAACAACTACGCAAAACCAAAAAGTGTCCATATGAAAATCCCAGATGATAGTCCCCCACGGCCTCAGCATCCATGCTAGCTCCGTTTGCAATTCTGAGGGTCATATCACCTGCCTTCAAAACTCTACGCTTTCTCAACGCCTGCAAAGAATTACAGATATGAGATCCTGATCCGGTATCCAATACCCAGGATGTAGAGTTTATTGATAGACAGTTTTCAATAACATACACACCTGAAGCTGAAGCCGCAACTCGCTTCAGATCCTGGGTTCTGGCCTTCCAAGCCTTGCAATCCTGTTTCCAGTGTCCACTTTTGTGACAGTAGAAGCATTCTTCCTTTCCTACCAGCTTTCCCGCTACCTTTGTTGCCTTTCCTTTTCCCTTCGTATCCACTTTACTAACACCGCCTCTTGGTTTGTCGGGGGCTTTCTTCTTCTTACCCTTGGCTTTCATACTGGACCTAGAAGAGGAAGATCCTCCTACAAACAAAGTGGATGTCTCCCTACCTTTCTGTAGGGTGCCCTCAGCACTCCTCAACATGTTCAGAAGTTCGGAAAGTTCAACCTCCTTTCCTTGCATGTTGAAGTTTAGGACAAACTGGGCGTAAGTGGAAGGAAGGGACCGGAGAATCAAGTCAGTATAGAGTTCATTCTCCAACGTGGTCCCAAGGTCCGCGAGCTCCTCTATGTAGCCAATCATCTTAAGCACGTGTTCTGCTACCGATGATCCGACGGCCAATCTTGCCGAAAATAGCTTCTTCGAAACTTCGTATCTTGCGATACGAGACTGCTCTCCATACAGTTCTTTTGTATGGAGAAATATGGACTCGAGGTCCATATTCTCGTGCCTCCTCTGATGTTCGTTGTCCATCGAGGCAAGTACGAGGCATTTGGCCTTCGCGCAATCAATCTCCCATGTCTAACGGATTTCTATATCCGCGACGCTGGAGATGGGACCTGGGACAGGGGGAGCTTTGGTATTAAGGATATACCCCAACTTGTCGTAAGTGATTGCCATCTTGACATTCCTGAGCCAATCTTTGCAGTTTGGCCCTGTCAGTATATTTTTATCTAGTAATAACTTAAGTCCGGTCATGTTGAATGGTCGCTGCAATTAGGAGAGAGAAAATAAACACTTTAGTATGATGCTCTTGTAAGTTTAGAGTGGTTTTTAGTTTGTCTAAACAGGATGGCTCCCACCGTCTCTCGAATCCCTCCTCAAACCATAAAGGAAGAATT
The DNA here is from genome assembly GCA_030015575.1 of Agapanthus africanus. NCBI lineage: Eukaryota > Viridiplantae > Streptophyta > Magnoliopsida > Asparagales > Amaryllidaceae > Agapanthus > Agapanthus africanus. Next base: position 241,232,439 of record JASDDO010000031.1, read on the forward strand.
AGTCAGGATCAATCTCACCGTACAATACTTGCTTAACCGTTCAGCCAGGCCAGTGTCGGTACTTCGAGGGAGGTTTTCCAATGCTTTCGCGAAGTTCCTTAATTAAGTAACCTCTTTTCCCTGTGGGCGTAGCCCCGCTAACACCTTTCTAGACACCTACTAGGTTTATAGCATTGATCGTTAAGTGAGAACTTTCCCGAGGAGTAGCATATACTCACAGTAGGATCGGGATCCAAATATCATCGCGTGATAAAACCGAAGGAATCCTACCAGAATCATCACACTCCAAATGGTATGCAGCGCTAGCAAGTTTCAGTACTTATGAAACTCCCGATGTGGATTTTTTTTCCCCATGCTCTTATGACCTTGACTTTGGCCAAAATATCATAAGTCACATGTCAAGTTCTACCCGTCATTCTCCTGGTTAATTTGGACACTCCCGTACCTACCCTTGACTTTAGCCAAAATGGCAGCACGACTGTCCCAAACCAACGCATCTACCTATGCTGCACATGAATACCCAATAGCTACCAATCACTATGCCTTGACTGTTAGTTATATGTATGCCCTAGAGGCCATTACTGTACATACGATGTATATTGTAGTGGATGCTAGGACATATATAGGGAGGACTTTCTTGCTCGACATGATAGTATGCTATCTGGTTGCACTTTATCTTAACATGTACTCTAATTGTCTCTATATTACATGTTGATAAAGCCCTTAGGATATGTACTCGACTACTGGGACTACGATGAGATCATACTAGTGGGGCCACGGTAGTCGACGAGTACATCCTATAACTGTTCCTAGTCGAGGGTGTATCGAGACAGGGCATCGATACACCAGTGTAGACTAGCGTATACGCATCTTGACCCATATGATGGGCGATGGATGATCCCATATCCATCGGTGTTTGACATCAAAGATGGTGTACGGGTGCTCAGTAGAGACTGGGTACACTAGACGGACTCGCTGAGAACTCCCAGATGGTATTATACCATACGTCAGATGGCAGTTCTCCGGTGACACTGGTACAGAGTAGTCTGTTGACCCGAGATCGTCATAGAGTCTTGTGTGGTTCCCACTGTGCTTTGATTTCCATCATACCACGTCCAAGAGGGCATGCAAAAAGGTGGCTTTTGGGTACAGTCCCGAATCACATGGAGGCAATGAGCAATAGGAGGGGATTCGTCTCTCCCGGTATAGGGAGTTGATGTTATGCTGTGTTCTATTGGCTATAACCGGAAATCCCTGGCCAGGGTTGCTGAGTATTACTGGTAAGTGTTATCAGTAGTTTCTCAAACTGTTATAGACCTCAAATCGACACGACTTATCGAGCTACTGGGGTCTGACGTTTACCACCCCTAGGCGAGTTATGCAACATATCAGACGATAAGACCGGACTGTACGGGAGTGTTACTGTTTGGATTCACAGGAGAATGTACAGGCTTGCTTGTTGATCTTCTGAGCGCTCAATACCTGGGTAGCTGTTACGTTTAGCTGACCGCTTGCAGCTTGTGGGTGTTTGATATGATCATCACCTACTGCCGGCGTATTGACGATTCTTTAGAGTCCTACACAGAGGTTTCTTGACTCAGGCAAAACGGAGTAGGGGCACATATGTGATATGTGCGGGACCGAGGATAATACGATATGAGATACCGTATTCTATTCTCTCGATATTTGATATCAGCCGGGTCATCGGATCAAGTGTTGATTTGATGAATCGGTACGGATAAATATTAGTCGGTTATATGCGATATAACCGGATTGTCGGATCAAGTGTTGATTCGATAATTTAATGTATAATAATATATATGATATATTAAATTGCATTAACTAATATTTGCTCACTAAAAGATTCTTTTTCTCACTCGGGTAATACGTTGATATATATGCGATATATGTTAAATGTATTATTTTATTTTGTTACGATAAATATTATATATGTGATATATAATATTGTAACATGATATGATAACTAATGCAACAAGTTTAGTGGAGTTTAAACATGATTAGGATTTGGATTAGGGTTAAGCTTTCTAGATGATTCTAGAAGGTTTTGGTTTTGTTTTGTGAAAGATATTTGTAAGTGACTCATGCTTTAACCCATCCCAAACCCTAACCCTAGTTAATTCTCTACAAAGGTTCACTTGACCATGGTTGCATAATCTATCATATTATTCTTTTCCTATTCATCACAAAAGGAGAATTCTAATATTGTTCATCATCTTCTTCCTTCTTCTTCTTTGCTTGAAATGGTTTCTTGCTTTGATTTTTGTGATGGATAAATATGAGAAAAAGATAAATAAAGAGAGCAAAAATCCTACTTCATCATCCTCATCTTCCCTTGCCATTTAGATGAGGGTGTTCACATCATTTCATGAGTGTTAGCTTGTGTTAAAGAAACTTCAAGGTAGATCATCTTAGTATCGAAGATCGGAAGCAAAGGTTGCGTCTTTCTCTTCATGGAACCTCTCGAGAGTCCGGATCCCGATGATCGCAGCGAAGGGACCACAACACGGAGCATATGAAGTGAAGGACCTGATCTACAAAGGTTGTAATCCCTCTCACTTAGTGTTAAAATGTTTAGCATGTTAGTTTTCGCCTAATCTCTAGTTTAAAGATCTTGTATCGGGTTGTTCGTGTTAGAGATAGTGCCCTCAGAGTCAATTATTGGATCACAGGCACGTGATTGCAATGATTGAGGGAGGACCTATCCCGGTAGGACAGTCTTACTCGAGATGATAGTATGCTATCTGGTTTACCTTTATCATCGTGTACTGCTTTAGGTGACCTGAGAGGTCGCTATTGCACGTTGATAGAGCCCCTAGGATTCTTGCTTGACCACCAGCAGTATGAGGGCGATCATATAAGTGGGAGCTGGGGTCTATAAGCTTTTCCTTAAAAGGTCCCTAGTCGTGGGAGTTTCGAGACTGGGCATCGATACTCCATTAGTAGACTAGTGTATACAGTCGAGACCCCGACGAGGGGCGGTGGCCGGTCTCACAAGCCACTGGTGTCAGTTGGATCACCTAAGATGTATACAGGTGCTCATTGGGTTATGAGTACACCGGACAGGACTCGCCGGGAACATGCTAGTTGGTCATATACCAGACGTCAGATGGCAGTTCCCTGGTGACATGTGTGCAGGTTAGTTCATCGACCTGGGGATCGTCATTTGTCTCGTGTGAGTTCCCACTGTACTTTGATTACTACCCTACCACGGCTCAAAGGAGTCGTGCAAACAGGTTTTAGTTGGGTACAGTCCCGAGCCACATGGAGGCAGTGAGCGGATCTTCGGGGGTTTCGTCTCTCCCGGTATTGGGGGTGAGGTCGCGCTGTGTCTAGGAGAGCCATTACACAAAGACCTTGGCCAAGGCAAGGAGATTTACTGGTAGGTATTCCAGTAGTATCTCAGGGTGTTCTGGGCTACACTCCGACACGACTTGTACCGCTTTTGGGGGTCTGACTTTTACCAACCCCCTAGGCCCGCCATGCGATACTCATAGACGAACGGACCGGACTGTACGGATATTGTCACTGACAGGCTCAGTTGGGTGTCGGGGTGAGCTTCCTCAACGACGTCCCTTTTAGTCAATAGCTGGTGGCCCGTCACGTATTGGCTTATACCTCTGACGTGCTAGTGGTTAAATCCACAGCCATAGTATTGACGAGTCTTTAGAGTCCACCACACTTTCAGTTACTCAAGTTTCGGGCGAAACGCTGTAGAGGCCGTATGGAGATATGGCAGGGTCCGATCAGATACGTGCGGTATTGCACGGATCAGGATCGGACAGGTTTGTACTAGTGGCCGTATGGTTATATGGCAGGGTTCGATCAGATACGTGCGGTATTGCACGGATCAGGATCGAACGGATATTACTAGCCGGTTTTTGTTTAAGCCGGTCCTAGTTTAGTACAGTGTAGATTCTGTCTCATTGCATTTGTATCCGGACGGAATACAAATGCGGGTGTGTATGCACAGTGTGGGGTTATCCTGTAATTTATTACGGGACCAGTTTTCTAGGGTTGCCATTTTGTTTTCCGTTCCGGCCGGTTTTTCTTTGTTCTTTCCCGGCCGGACTTTTCCGATGGAGGGGGTAATTTGCAGTTTTGCAAATTACTTTTGTGGAGGGGTTTTCTTGCATAATGGATTGATTATGATAGCTTTCTTTTCTTTGCACCATGACTTACTTTGACTTGTGATTTGATGAGGGTATGGTTTGATTAAAGTGAAGCATGGTTGTATGCTTTCTTGTCCCTTGATATGGTCACCTCTTCCATTCTCCTACACTCACCTCCCTTAAGGTTTGCTATTACCTCCTCCACCATTCTCTTTTGCAAGGGGATCATTCATTATTCAAGAGAGAAAAAGAAAGAGAGAAGAAGAAGAAAAGAGAAGGAGAGAGCTTCATCTTTGAGAGAGTAGCATTCTTGATCTCATTTTTACATGCTAGAAAAATGCAAGCACCATTTTTCTTCTTGATTCCTCCATCATCTTTCAAATGGCAACCAACCCCAAAGTGAGACATACAATCTACACTATATTCCTACAGCAAATCTTGGACGCGTCGATTCGCCAGCTTCGCGCCCGAGTTGCCTCGGTATTGAGGTGGGAGCCCGTAAAAGCTACAGGCGATGTGGTGCCCTTTCCGACGAGGAGGAGACGGACGGAGATCCCGCGAGGAGATCGGAGTGGAGATGAAGACCGGAGGACTTGGATCGTCGGTATATATCTCTAACCCGTATTCTAGTTGCTAGAACTAGTTTAATGGTCACGATCCGGGGTTTAGTGCGCGGTGGTGTCGGTTTGCAAAGTCCGCAAAATTAAAAAGTTTACCACCGTTTCCGCGTTTGGCCGTCGGGTTGACGGCCGGGGCGCCGCCGTGCACTTACAGTGGTATCAGAGCCTCGCCATTAACTTCGTCTAGCTTTTGTGTAATGTGTTTTACGTTTCCGATCGAACAAAATCCCGAAAACCCGTATTTTGTGCACATCAGTTTCTGTCGAATTTTTTTTAAGTCCAAAAATTTTTCTGGTTGTCTCAGTGTGATGTGCAGGGAATTATAAGGTTACTGTAAAAATTTGGTACCCCGATCTCACTATTCCGCCGCGGAAGCGCCGCGAAACCCCACCTCGTGCGGCGCTTCCGCCGCGGAATTTACTGTTCACCCCCCCAAATTTTTCCAGTATTTTCCTGAGTTGAAAATGTGGGTTTTAGGAAATTAAAGTTGGGCCAATTATTTCTGTGTGTGCTACAGTTTTCTTTGGGGCCCACTTGTTAATTGTTTGATCAATCGGAATATTTTAAAACACATTTTTCACAGTATTTACATTATATCTGCGACCGTGAATGTCACTCGATCGGTAAATCCTGTCTAACTGCTATAGCCCGGTTAGACGGATTTGCGAACGTGACTTTCACGTTGATGTTCTATGTTTATGCTGTGATGTTGCGGATCGGTCGTGGGGATAGCCTGGATGCAATGCTAGTACAGTGTTGTTGTATTATGTACTTTTGATATTGCGGGGCGAGCGTCCGACATGTGGACTGCCGTCACTGCCTGTCTGTATTATTCTTTTGGGGCACGACCTGGTTGCGGTCGATGTACCCGGTGTATGTATATTTTACATTCTGTACTAGGATTACCCCGCGGTGGAGTGCACGGATAGCCGGGTTCTAGAGGGCAACAAGCCCGCATCTCATGGCATTGGGACGGAGGGGGCTTCACTCTAGGATTGGCGGGCTATTCGCCGCACTCGTAGGGGGTACAGGTTGACCCAGGAGGGGTGCCCAAGTTGCCGGATTCCCTGGAGTGCTGGGTGGTCCATTCACGGAGCTGAAGGGGGCTGCCTGGCTTCAGGTTTTGGCGGGTGACTTGCCGCGCCCGTAGGGGTCTAGGATTTCATTGCACAGGCTATCCACACGACCAGGGGAACGTCGGGTTTCAGTAGTGGCTCTGTGAAACCCGGGGATCCCAGATATCTGTATTGTTCTGTGATGCTGTACATTTCTGTGATGTTGCATTTCTTTTCACGCCTTGAGCGAAATATAATATATTGGTATATATATTAGTAGATGTTGTATATGTTTTTCATCCGCGCTAGTCCAGTCCCCGCTCTGTCGTTAGTAAGCTAACCTAACGGGTGATGACGGGACCCAGTGGCGAATGCGGATGGCATATATGTACGTCAGTATATTTTCGTTCTTTGTGGTGTGATCAATTGATGGGACTGCATTGATTCGGATCAATGCAAGTTTAAAAACAAACCTATTCTGATGTTGTTGGAACACTTTTCAAAAAGCTGTTATTGCAAGGACGTTCACTTTTGTTTTGCATCGTGGTATTCATTTGGAATATCCTGCTCCTCAGTCGACGAGGCAAGGGCCGAGATCCCTTCACCGGGAGTGACCCCTTGGACAGAAGTTTGCGTCAGGGCATTAACTTCACTATAGCCGATTACTTTTGCTTTGCACCGTGGTATTCAGTTGGAATATCCTGCACCCCATTCTACGGGGAAAGAGCCGAGATCCCTTCACCGGGAGTGACCTCTTTAGTAAAGGTTTTCGTCACTATATTTTCTAAAAAGCTATCCGTTCCTTCAACGATATCAAGTTCACTACGTTAAAGGTTTTCGCCAGAAACCATTCGTAGCCCTCCGTCGTTTCAGACAGGTAGCACGTAGTATTCATGCTATGTTTGTTGACCTTCGTCAAGGCATAGTGTATGGTAGCTGCTTGTTACTTTTCTGCTGCATAGATAGATGCGTTGGTTTGGGACAGTCGTATAGCCTTGTTGACCTTCGTCAAGGGCTTGTACGGGTGGATTCAAATTAACCTGGATAATGACGGGTAGAACTTGACATGTGACTTATGATTTGTTGACCTTCGCCAAGGTCATAAGAGCATGGGGCAGAAATCACATCGGGAGTTTCAAAAGAACTGAAACTTGCCAGATATGCGCATACCTTCTGGAGTGTGATACCGTGAGCGGATTCCGTCACGTTATCGTGCGATGAGAGTTGGATCCCGATTCCCACTGATGAGTTAGTATACTCCTCGGGTGACCCCGACTAATTCTTCTTTCAGGTTTGGAGGAGAATTTGAGGTACAGTGGGAGGTTTCCTGATTAGAAAAAGTGATAACTATTCTAATCTAGGTTAGAGTGCACGCTGAGTGTTTCTTTTCTCTCTCTCTCTGGTAGCGACCATTGACCCGACTCTAAGACTATGACTCAGTGACCAAGTTGACCGAACCTACTTAACACTGGCTTTTGGATTGTCAGAGTTGCAGACCTCATTGCCACTCCTACTTTTACCCTTTTCTCCAGGACACCCCGTATTGCTACGAACGTCCACTTCCATTGGACAAAACCATCGTATGGTTATATACGAACTCGAAGGAATTTATTCGAGGATGGTTTCCGGTTCTGGAGAAAACGGATAGGATTATTCAGTTGTCTTTTCTTTTCACCCTCTCTCATGTTGCGAGTACTCCTTAGTTTAGGAGTAGTACACCTATTACGCAAATTGGATAGTCTTCTTCCAAACCATAGGCTGGTGCCGACCGGTAGGGAAAGAAGAAAACCAGTTAGCCTAAACGGTGTACAGAAGGTATTAAGTTCAGACAAAGCAAGGGATTAGTAAGAGGGCAAAGTAAATTGCGACTGCTATTCACGATCAAACCAAGTTTTTCTTCGCCAATCTTAAATCACCTTTGTATTTCTCCAGGACACTCCGTATCATTACGAAGATCCCATTTTATTGGATAATCCATCGTATGGTTAGATACGAACTCGAAAGGAACTTGTTCCAGTTCGGGGATGGATCCTGGTTCAGGAGAAATAGGAATAAAGTACATTCAGGTGTCTTTTATCTTCACCTTCTCTCGCGATGCGAGTGTTCCTAGGATTAGGACAGTACACCCATTATGCTTATTGGATAGTCTTCTTCCAAACCATAGGCTGGTGCCGAACGGTAGGGAAGGAAGAAAACCATTTGGCCTAAGGGGTGTGCAGAAGGTAAAGACTAAAGACATATGAAGGGATTTGGAGAGGTGGCAAAGAACTATACGGTTACAGTCGTGAATCTGGAAGAGGCATTATTAGGAATACCAGGAAACCCCAACGAAACATTTCAATGTTTCAGGTTCACTGTGTACTGTTAAAAGAAAACTGATTTCCTGATTAGATACTTACTCCAGGGTATGTATTTACCAGGTATGATTCTCACATCTGTATGGTTTTACAGATGATGAGTGGGAGTAAGTTATTGGGAATTGGGTGATCATCCTCATTATATCGGGATTCGTTGTAATTGGTGATATTTGAGGATGCCACCTGGGTTGTTTGCCGGTCGGCAAATATTTGGTTTTGAATATCCGCTGTTGTGCACCAATTTCAAATTGATATATCTGTACGTCTATTTTCATAGAGTGAGATATACCTTTTGATATTATGTCGATGACATTTACCTATATCAGTGGATGGTTAGGTAAGGAGCATTGAACAGCGGTGTAATTCTTCTTAACCATAAGTACAGTTTTCAACCTACGACACACAGTGAAAGAGTTGTTAGACTCAGCGGACTTATACAGAGTATTGTATGTTGTCCAGGGTCCATCAGGACAGAGGGGTTGGTCCTCGTACTGTATTCTGTTTACTTATGACTTCTCTAGTTCTTAGACAGGTGTTTCGTAGAAACACAGGGTCTAAGTTTTGAGGAGTTACAGGTATTTGAATAGAGTAGAGAACCAGGTGTAGCAAGTATCGGGATTCTTCACAGTGATCGAAGATGTAGATACTTGTGTATGGTATTCAGTTGATAGTAATTACTTCTCTTTCGGGTTACTCATAATTGGAAGCATTCCTAAGTTGAGTAACGCTGATCGGCCTCTCTCCATTTAGTTGACATGCACTGGAGATAGCTGCATGATTTGAATCTGGTTCAATTAAATCAGTGCCTCTGGTTCTATATTGGATATAGAACAGTTCATATCTTAACGATGTTAAGGTAAGGGGAGTTGTCCGGCTTATGATTAAAACCAGACTCTGGATAACTCAAGGCACGTTTCTGTAATGGCTGTTTGTGGGTTGACCCAGGCTATGACGTGGGTTGATTTTCTACCATCTGGATGAACAATAGCAATATTGTTCTAGACTCGCCACAGTTTTATTAAAAATGGATTTTTTCAAAAACAGCAGTGGGAGTATGGTAGAACTGGAAGTAATTCCAGAACCGCAAACGATTACTGAAGATTTGATAAGGAACCTAAAGATTCAATCTGTTTTGACATTCCATTGGCCACTCCGCAGATAAGGTGGGTAACTTCAGGCACCCGGGAGGTACTTCGGTAGCCTCAAGGACGGTGACAGGGAAGTTCTTGTTTACCCACACTTGCCATTGTTGTTGTTCCAAGCTGCGAGACCCGGCAGGAGGATGAGTATAGCGTCATTCTAAACTTGCTTTAGAAGTGTACGTCTATATGACTCTGCCAGAGGGTTGTCGTAGTCAGTGGGAGCAGCGGAAGCATTGGTGGACAGGTAGCTTATGTCTATTTATAGACTAAAGCAGATGTGGCGGAGATAGATCATCTATTTCTGACGTGACAGTCATGGGTTTGACTTCATCAGAATAGGGGATGGATCTGTTGAGAAGGTAGTAGGGTGTGATATCCTGGTATTTGGATGACATACACAGAGTAGGAAAAGAAACTCCTATACTACAATCGGTTATACTTTGGTCGTCACACAGTGGTTTCTCCACAAAGGACTTGGACATTATATTAGACATACTGGTTACTAGATCTATGGTTTTAGATCTAGATTTGGGTGGTTTCCCAATCAGGGTACTTTGACAGCATTCTAAGAGTATTTAGAATGGACGACTCCTGGCACGGTAGTGTACCTGCAGGTAATGGAGTCACCCTCTCTAAAGGTGTCTTATAGACTAAAGGGGAGAGGGACGTGCATGATTGGCAGATCACTTGCTCAGGCAATTGAGTCAATCATGAGATGTCAAGTACCACACCAGATGTTGTTCTTGCACTAGATGCAATAAGTTGATATTGATCCAATCCTGGAGAAACAGTCGGAAGCAGTTTTAGAACATAAGTGGCTGTTCTAGGGATATGATAACGGCTGCCTCTTTTAGGAGACGGTTATCATTCCAGGCTTCCAAGGTGACCTGGACGACAAGGAGGTTGTCAGAGTTATAGTTTTTCCCTCTGACGAGGGGCAGTATTTTGGACGGATGGTCCAAGGCAATACTGAGGGTGGCATGGCGCAGGATACTGATTAAGTTCAGTTGAAGATACAGTCTAAGAAGTTTGGATTTGGAGTTCATTTATGAGCTACGTCCCGTCAGACATCCAGACATTCTAAGGCAGGTATTGCTCATTTCGGGAGATGGCTTTCTCCGCGAACTTGAGATATAGAGAGACATAGAAAGATACATCAAGGCGGATCCACTCGCTGAGGCTATTCCTCGAACGCAATAGTTTCACAAACGGTTTTTGTGAGACTGACTAGTAGAGGAGTTGGGTGTTCGGTATCGCACGGGCTGTGAGTATGCGACATCGCAATAATTAGCCTTGAGTGCAAGTGGGAGATTGTTAGAGATAGTGCCCTCAGAGTCAATTATTGGATCACAGGCACGTGATTGCAATGATTGAGGGAGGACCTATCCCGGTAGGACAGTCTTACTCGAGATGATAGTATGCTATCTGGTTTACCTTTATCATCGTGTACTGCTTTAGGTGACCTGAGAGGTCGCTATTGCACGTTGATAGAGCCCCTAGGATTCTTGCTTGACCACCAGCAGTATGAGGGCGATCATATAAGTGGGAGCTGGGGTCTATAAGCTTTTCCTTAAAAGGTCCCTAGTCGTGGGAGTTTCGAGACTGGGCATCGATACTCCATTAGTAGACTAGTGTATACAGTCGAGACCCCGACGAGGGGCGGTGGCCGGTCTCACAAGCCACTGGTGTCAGTTGGATCACCTAAGATGTATACAGGTGCTCATTGGGTTATGAGTACACCGGACAGGACTCGCCGGGAACATGCTAGTTGGTCATATACCAGACGTCAGATGGCAGTTCCCTGGTGACATGTGTGCAGGTTAGTTCATCGACCTGGGGATCGTCATTTGTCTCGTGTGAGTTCCCACTGTACTTTGATTACTACCCTACCACGGCTCAAAGGAGTCGTGCAAACAGGTTTTAGTTGGGTACAGTCCCGAGCCACATGGAGGCAGTGAGCGGATCTTCGGGGGTTTCGTCTCTCCCGGTATTGGGGGTGAGGTCGCGCTGTGTCTAGGAGAGCCATTACACAAAGACCTTGGCCAAGGCAAGGAGATTTACTGGTAGGTATTCCAGTAGTATCTCAGGGTGTTCTGGGCTACACTCCGACACGACTTGTACCGCTTTTGGGGGTCTGACTTTTACCAACCCCCTAGGCCCGCCATGCGATACTCATAGACGAACGGACCGGACTGTACGGATATTGTCACTGACAGGCTCAGTTGGGTGTCGGGGTGAGCTTCCTCAACGACGTCCCTTTTAGTCAATAGCTGGTGGCCCGTCACGTATTGGCTTATACCTCTGACGTGCTAGTGGTTAAATCCACAGCCATAGTATTGACGAGTCTTTAGAGTCCACCACACTTTCAGTTACTCAAGTTTCGGGCGAAACGCTGTAGAGGCCGTATGGAGATATGGCAGGGTCCGATCAGATACGTGCGGTATTGCACGGATCAGGATCGGACAGGTTTGTACTAGTGGCCGTATGGTTATATGGCAGGGTTCGATCAGATACGTGCGGTATTGCACGGATCAGGATCGAACGGATATTACTAGCCGGTTTTTGTTTAAGCCGGTCCTAGTTTAGTACAGTGTAGATTCTGTCTCATTGCATTTGTATCCGGACGGAATACAAATGCGGGTGTGTATGCACAGTGTGGGGTTATCCTGTAATTTATTACGGGACCAGTTTTCTAGGGTTGCCATTTTGTTTTCCGTTCCGGCCGGTTTTTCTTTGTTCTTTCCCGGCCGGACTTTTCCGATGGAGGGGGTAATTTGCAGTTTTGCAAATTACTTTTGTGGAGGGGTTTTCTTGCATAATGGATTGATTATGATAGCTTTCTTTTCTTTGCACCATGACTTACTTTGACTTGTGATTTGATGAGGGTATGGTTTGATTAAAGTGAAGCATGGTTGTATGCTTTCTTGTCCCTTGATATGGTCACCTCTTCCATTCTCCTACACTCACCTCCCTTAAGGTTTGCTATTACCTCCTCCACCATTCTCTTTTGCAAGGGGATCATTCATTATTCAAGAGAGAAAAAGAAAGAGAGAAGAAGAAGAAAAGAGAAGGAGAGAGCTTCATCTTTGAGAGAGTAGCATTCTTGATCTCATTTTTACATGCTAGAAAAATGCAAGCACCATTTTTCTTCTTGATTCCTCCATCATCTTTCAAATGGCAACCAACCCCAAAGTGAGACATACAATCTACACTATATTCCTACAGCAAATCTTGGACGCGTCGATTCGCCAGCTTCGCGCCCGAGTTGCCTCGGTATTGAGGTGGGAGCCCGTAAAAGCTACAGGCGATGTGGTGCCCTTTCCGACGAGGAGGAGACGGACGGAGATCCCGCGAGGAGATCGGAGTGGAGATGAAGACCGGAGGACTTGGATCGTCGGTATATATCTCTAACCCGTATTCTAGTTGCTAGAACTAGTTTAATGGTCACGATCCGGGGTTTAGTGCGCGGTGGTGTCGGTTTGCAAAGTCCGCAAAATTAAAAAGTTTACCACCGTTTCCGCGTTTGGCCGTCGGGTTGACGGCCGGGGCGCCGCCGTGCACTTACAGTTCGGCACGGCTAATTTTTTAATCGGGCATGGTTGATGCCTCGTAGACCCTTGTGCGCGTGCATAGCAACCCTACAGTGGTATCAGAGCCAAGCTAGAGCTTTAGGCGAAGTCTAGACGAAATTTGAAACCCGATCGAACCCGAAACCCCAATTTTACGAGCTCTCTGGACTTTTTCTAAAAACTGGAATTTTTCAACATTAAAAATGCTTAAAAAATTCAGCAGGGAATTCTAAGAATTACGGTGCAAAAAGTTTTCAATGAACGGTAAAAAGTGCGGCGGAACCGCGGCAGAAGCATGCCTTCTGCGGCGGTTCCGCGGCACATTGATGACGTCATCATTCCCTGTTTGCACAGTAACTCCTATTGTATTATGCTGGATTTTCTGGGAATTTTTAATATTTATTCAAGTGTTGAATTTTCTGGGGTTGTTTTGGGGATTCGGTGTTTCGATCGGAGTATCAGATTTTGTCTATGTGGTTTTCCGGATAACTTTTAGAAACTGTTAAAAAGTTTGAACGGATATCAATAACTCACTTTTTCCCCTGTCGGAAATTTTTTCAAAACTTGGATTTTTTCTCGTGTTTAAGAATGTTCTAAGTCATGCAAGTAACTCGGTGGACCCTCTAGAAGACAACAAACCTTAACTCGATTATGTGACCGTCTTGAACTGCCCTTTGAACCTTAGGGTTTGGGGCAGTACGGCGTGCTACATGTTAGGCGTTGGCTTGACCCTTCTACGGCTGGACCATTGGTACTGTGGCATGTAATGGATGTTTTTAAACTGATTTCAAGTGTTGAGATATATTGGGGAAATCTTGGGTGTTTGATGATTCGATCGGAAAGTTTAACTTTTTCTATTTATCTGGAATGTGATACAATAATTGGAATCCACAGGTAGTTATGAGATAACTAATTTGAATATTATAAACATAGAAGTTTAGTCTCAGATGATCGGTTGCCACGGAATTTTGATGTGATCAAAAGTCCGTCGCAATCACGTAGCGTACGCGGATACTCGCCGGGTAAACTTAATAGACAGCCACGCCCCATAGCCCCGACCAAGTGACTGTAGGAGAACCCCGTCGTCGAAAGCATCCGTTCGGGTGCTCGCGGTAGCGGTGTTCCGCCTTGGTGCACTTTGTCGACGGCTTCAAGGGTACGGCTGTCTACTTAAGTTTGCGACAAGCATTCGATCAGGATGTCGGGAATCTTGTTGAATTGGCCGACTTGATATTGAAAAGAGTTTTCGATAAATGAGACTAAAATGCGGGGTTTATAATTGTTAGGCATGCGATGTCTAAGGAATTCATTTGGTTAGGCATGCGATGTCTAAGAAGGTTGCGGATTCCAACTGTTGTAGTTTTACACTTTCTTTTCTGTGACCGTAAGCGTAGTATGTGGTGTATCGCCGGCTTCGTTGCTATACATCAACGACAATCGGGATACGCATACTTGCTTACGTTGATGATATGAGATATTATGTGTTGCTGTGATATGTTGTATTGGATCGTCGTGTTCTGAATAGCCGGGGGGTTTATGTGAGATGGGAGTTTTTTCTTTTTCATTCATGTAAAATTTCATTTGTATGTAATATTCTTTTATTGGGGCACTTCCAGGTTGCGGAAGATTTCACCGTTGTATATTATTTACTTTTCCGCATTAGATAGACCCAAGGCGGGGAGCACAAGTAACCGGGTTCTAGGGTCCAGTGGGAGACCATTTCGAGGAGTCGAGACCGGGTCTCCTAACCCTAGAATTGGCAGTGTTGCTTGCCGCTCTTGTAGGGGTCTAGGGATGTGGGTTTGGCTATTCATCGCGACCGTGGAATCTGTGTTTTTATACAGGCTCGTATTAAAAACACGGACGTCCTAGTATATCCAATATTTCATATATGTTCTTCTGCTGCAATGTTCTGTGATGAGATCATATTACTGCCTGAGACGAATGTTTATATTATATATATGAGATATATATTATATTGCAGATTTCATTTCAAAAGGAGATGCTTGTGAAGCATAATAAAATGGGACTTCATTAATGTGATTAATGAAAGAAAAAGAAACTTAAGATGTTGTAGAAACTTGTTTATAAAAACTGGTAGCTCTAGTTCTTGCTTTGCATAGCGGTGTTCCTTGTAGAACATCCAGCACCTTATTCGATAAGGAAAGGACCGAGATCCCTTCACCGGGAGTGACTCCTTTAGCAATAACTGGCAGATGCTACAAACTCGGTTTGTCTTTTGATTGCTTCTATAGTTCTTGCTTTGCATAGTGATATTTGTGAAATATCCTGCACCTTATTCGATGAGGAAAGGGCCGACGATCCCTTCACCGGGAGTGACCCCTTTAGCAAAACTAGAAAAGCCTCAAAAACACTCCATTTAAAATCACTCGATTCTACAACGATATCAAGTTCATTACGCAAAGGGTTTTCTTAAAAACCTGTCGTAGCCCTCCGTCATTTCAGATAAGTACTAGTTAGTATTCGTGCTACGTTTGTTGACTATGTTAAAGCGTAGTGTGCGGTAGCTGATTAATGCTTATCTGTATAAGCATATGATGGGATTGGATTATGGTAGTCGTGCGACTTTGTTGACTATGTTAAGGGTCGTGCGGGTGGGTTTAATTCAATCGGGAAATGACGGGTTGAACTTGACTAGCACTTATGATTTGTTGACTATGTTAAGGTCATATAGCTGCTAGGGGTAAAATATTATTGGGAATTTCAAGTGTTGAAATTTGCAATGAGATTGCATACCTTCTACAAGATAGTTGGATCCCGATACCCGCTGCGAGTAAGAGTTACTCCTGGGAGAGTTTTACACATTACAATTAGCCGATCAAGTAGGTGTCTAGAAAGGTGTTAACGGGGTTACGCCTCTGGGAAAACGAGGTTTACTTTAATTAGGTTCGTGCGAAAGCACGGGGGACCTCCCTCAAAGTACCGACACTGGCCTGGCTGAAAGATTGGCGAACTTGTAGCGTGTAATTAACTCCGGCTAGTCTTTCCTTTTAGGGTTTGAAGGAAGATTTGACAAAAACAGTGGGAGACATCCTCATTAGATATATTAGATAACCAATCTAATCTTGCAAGAGCATACGCTGAGTGTTTTCTTCTCTCTCTCTCCAGGTTGCGACCATATCACGCCTTAATCAAGATAATAAAATGGATATATTGACTGAACCCGCATGTTATACTGAGCTGGGGAACGTTGGTCCCGCTCCTACTTATAATTGTTATAAGACAGAGCAGGAATTGGGGAATACCAGATTTCCCGTGCCGCCCAAACGAAGAAAGTGCATGTTGATGCATCATCTTCGGGTGTGTTCATTACACAGAACTGTTTCTCAGTATCCTTTACGTCCTGGGTATGTGATACCAGATCAGGATCCCGTATATGTAATCTGTTACATGGGCTACAGATAGGTATAGAACTGAGAACGGGTGATAAGTTTCATGAGACAGAAAACGGTGCAAGTGTTGCAGCCAAGTCTGTTGGTCACTGTCACCCTGTATTACCAGAATACATTGATTCTGAACAAATGCTATTAGATACCGAATCTGATATACAAAATCATATCAGTCTCTTTATTAGTAAAGAAAGGATATAATTTTGTATTGTTGGATAATGTTTTGAACATTTCCTATATCAAGAGTTGATCGGTTCAGGCACGCTATCTAAAAGTATTGACGTTCTAAATCAAACTACAGTTCTTAGTATACGGAACACACACAAGAGGAAGAGTTCAGAAATGAACGAATCCTACTTGAGGTATTGTAGACTAGGTCATATCAATGCGACCCGACTAGCTAAGTTACATATAGATGCATATTTAAATTATTTTGAATTTACATCTTGTGAAACTTGCCAGTCATGTTACAAAGATAAGATGACCACAGCTCTGTTTATTGGAAACAGAGAAAGAGTTAGTGAACTCTTGGGATTGATACATGTTGATGTATGTAAGGTCCCCTGTCTACACATGCCAAGTTCGGTTCTTTGTACTTCATTACATTCTCTGATGATCTCTCAAGATTCAGACATATGTTCCTGTTGAAACACAAGTCCGAAGCTTTTGAGATATTCACAGAATATAAGTTAGAAGTAGAGAACCAAAATACGGGTATAAGTATTATGTCCTTTGATGAGATCAAGGAGGAGAATACTTGAGCACGGAATTCCTGGACTATTCTAAAGGAGAATGAGATTCTCTCTCAGCATTACTCCTCCGTATACACCATAGCACGATGGTATATCGGGATGGAGCAATAGCGCCCTATTTGATATGGTGTGCTCTATGATGAGTACTTCTGAGTTGCCTATTTCCTTTTGGGAGTTATGCACTTGAGAAGCTGCATACCTATTGAATAGGGTTCAAATCAAATCAGTTGCCTACCACTTCATATGTGATATGGAAAGGGATGAGCCCATATCTTAAGTTTGTTAAGATTTGGGGTTGTCCGGCCTATGTCTAAAAGCAAAATCCGGACAAGCTCAAGGCAAGGTCTGTTATGTAGAACTGGAAATGTTCCAGCTATACAAACTGCAGTTGATGATTTGGTAGAACCAAAGGATTCAATAGTTTCCAACGAACCTCAGCCTCTCCGCCGATCTAGTAGGGTTCCTCACCCACCTGAGAGATACTTCGGTTTCTCTATGACAGTGGGAGCGAGGATTGCATCATGAGATGATGAACCAACTAGTTTCGAGCTAGCCATCAGGAGTGGGACTCTGTAAGAATGGCTGGATGCTTATCGATCTGAGATGGAATCCTTATACACCAACAAAGTATGGACTTTGGTTGCTTTATCTGAAGGGTTAAATTCCCATCAGGAGCAAGTATATCTTGAGAAGATTACTTGGTGTACAGGGAAAAGTTGAGACTTTCAAAGCTAGACTTGTTAAAGGTTTGCATCATAGACCAGGTATGGATTATGTTGAAACCTTTTCTAAGGAGCTATGCTTAAGTCCATCCAGATCTTACTTGCCACGGCTACATACCATGACTACGATATCTGGTGGTTGGGTGTCATGACTGCTTTTATAAATGATGTTTTAGAAAAGAGCGTCTATAAGTACACAGCCAGAGGGCTTCGTAGACAGTGGGAGCAGCGGAAATGTGTGCAAGATGTTTTATATGATAAAACAGGCATCGCGGAGTTGGAACATCTGTTTTGATGTGGTAGTCAAAGAGTTTGACTTCATCAAAATGGTAGATGAACCTTGTATATACGAAAAGGTAGTAGAGAGTATGGTGGTGATCCTCGTAGAGTACGTGGATGACATACTCTTGATAGGGAAGGAGTTTCCTATGCTACGCTCGGTCAATCTCCGCTTATCACAAGGATTCTCCATATAGGATCAAAGTGATACCTACTAAATCCTAGGTTTTGGATCTATGAGATAGATCTAATTGGATGTTAGGATACTTACTAGTTGTAGTGAGATGGTATCAATCGATCCTGGGGAGAATCACTGGAATGGTTCCAGAGTGATAAGGACGACTGAATGTCAGTCGTAGGCTTGTCTATACCTTCAGTGGAGGGACGGTATGTTGGAAGAGTTCCAAGCTAGATACCGTGACTTACTATACGATTAAAGGCAAGATACATCGTTACCAAGGATGCTACCAAAGAGGCAGTCTAGATATATATAAGTTCATAAGATGAACTTCGTTCCTACCATTGTGTGACAATGGAGTTGTGGCTTCAGCCAAGGAACTACCGTCCCATCAGAAATCCAGATATAATTCTTAGGCAGTATCACCTGATCATGGAGATGGATGATCTCCATGGAGATCGAGGTTAGGAGAGCAGACACAGAGGACGATAGCGCGGATCCATTCACAAAGGCCTTTTTCCCGGTAGAGACTTTTACGGGATGGTTGAGTATAAGATACTTCAACCGCAGCTAATTGTTGGGTATGCGATACCACAACAGATGGCCCTAGTGCAAGTGGGAGATTGTTAGTTATATGTATGCCCTAGTGGCCATTACTGTACATACGATGTATATTGTAGTGGATGCTAGGACATATATAGGGAGGACTTTCTTGCTCGACATGATAGTATGCTATCTGGTTGCACTTTATCTTAACATGTACTCTAATTGTCTCTATATTACATGTTGATAAAGCCCTTAGGATATGTACTCGACTACTGGGACTATGATGAGATCATAGTAGTGGGGCCACGGTAGTCGACGAGTACATCCTATAACTGTTCCTAGTCGAGGGTGTATCGAGACAGGGCATCGATACACTAGAGTAGACTAGCGTATACGCATCTTGACCCATATGATGGGCGATGGATGATCCCATATCCATCGGTGTTTGACATCAAGGATGGTGTACGGGTGCTCAGTGGAGACTGGGTACACTGGACGGACTCACCGAGAACTCCCAGATGGTATTATACCATACGTCAGATGGCAATTCTCCGGTGACACTGGTACAGAGTAGTCTGTTGATCCGAGATCGTCATAGAGTCTTGTGTGGTTCCCACTGTGCTTTGATTTCCATCATACCACGTCCAAGAGGGCGTGCAAAAAGGTGGCTTTTAGGTACAGTCCCGAATCACATGGAGGCAATGAGCGATAGGAGGGGATTCGTCTCTCCCGGTATAGGGAGTTGATGTTGTGCTGTGTTCGATTGGCTATAACCGGAAATCCCTGGCCAGGGTTGCTGAGATTTACTGGTAAGTGTTATCAGTAGTTTCTCAAACTGTTATAGACCTCAAATCGACACGACTTATCGAGCTACTGGGGTCTGACGTTTACCACCCCTAGGCGAGATATGCAACATATCAGACGATAAGACCGGACTGTACGGGAGTGTTACTGTTTGGATTCACAGGAGAATGTACAGGCTTGCTTGTTGATCTTCTGAGCGCTCAATACCTGGGTAGCTGTTACGTTTAGCTGACCGCTTGCAGCTTGTGGGTGTTTGATATGATCATCACCTACTGCCGGCGTATTGACGATTCTTTAGAGTCCTACACAGAGGTTTCTTGACTCAGGCAAAACGGAGTAGGGGCACATATGTGATATGTGCGGGACCGAGGATAATACGATATGAGATACCGTATTCTATTCTCGCGATATTTGATATCATCCGGGTCATCGGATCAAGTGTTGATTCGATGAATCGGTACGGATAAATATTAGTCGGTTATATGCGATATAACCGGATTGTCGGATCAAGTGTTGATTCATTAATTTAATGTATAATAATATATATGATATATTAAATTGCATTAACTAATATTTGCTCACTAAAAGATTCTTTTTCTCACTCGGGTAATACGTTCATATATATGCGATATATGTTAAATGCATTATTTTATTTTGTTACGATAAATATTATATATGTGATATATAATATTGTAACATGATATGATAACTAATGCAACAAGTTTAGTGGAGTTTAAACATGATTAGGGTTTGGATTAGGGTTAAGCTTTCTAGATGATTCTAGAAGGTTTTGGTTTTGTTTTGTGAAAGATATTTGTAAGTGACTCATGCTTTAACCCAACCCAAACCCTAACCCTAGTTAATTCTCTACAAAGGTTCACTTGACCATGGTTGCATAATCTATCATATTATTCTTTTCCTATTCATCACAAAAGGAGAATTCTAATATTGTTCATCTTCTTCTTCCTTCTTCTTCTTTGCTTGAAATGGTTTCTTGCTTTGATTTTTGTGATGGATAAATATGAGAAAAAGATAAATAAAGAGAGCAAAAATCCTACTTCATCATCCTCATCTTCCCTTGCCATTTAGATGAGGGTGTTCACATCATTTCATGAGTGTTAGCTTGTGTTAAAGAAACTTCAAGGTAGATCATCTTAGTATCGAAGATCGGAAGCAAAGGTTGCGTCTTTCTCTTCATGGAACCTCTCGAGAGTCCGGATCCCGATGATCACAGCGAAGGGACCACAACACGGAGCATATGAAGTGAAGGACCGGATCTATAAAGGTTGTAATCCCTCTCACTTAGTGTTAAAATGTTTAGCATGTTAGTTTTTGCCTAATCTCTAGTTTAAAGATCTTATATCGGGTTGTTCGGCACGGCTAATTTTTTAATCGGGCATGGTTGATGCCTCGTAGACCCTTATGCGCGTGCATAGCAACCCTACATTGACTTTGGCCAAAATACATAGCTTGAATACTTTTTGACCATTCATGCGGAATGACGGAGGGCTACGAATGGTTTTGGCGAAACCGTGAACGTAGTGAACTTGATATAATCGATGGAACGAGATAGCTTTTAAATGGAGTGGTTCGAGCTCCGCATTTAAAAGTTTAGTTTTGAAAAGAACCGAGTGGTTTTCAAAGTGTTCCAATCGACTTTTACTTGGTTTATTTTTTTGCATTAATTCCAATGCGTCCCATCATTTAATCCTACCATTGCAGAAAACAACCAAAATATGGTGTACGCTTATGCCATCCGCATTCGCCACGGGGCCCCGTCATCACCCGTTCGGTTACTTAACTAACGACAGAGCGGGGGCTGGACTAGCGCGGATTCAAAACATAAGCAACACCTAAATAGTTATCATATATAAATATATAGCAATGATAGCCATTACAGATCACAGATGAACACTTTGGATATACTAGGAATCCGCGATTCGTTCGAGTCTGCAACGAAAAGCGGATTACATGGTCGCGATGAATAGCCAATACCCCACCCAAGACCCCTACGGGTGCGGCAAACTACCCGCCAAGTACCCGAAGCGAAGTAACCTCCCTCAACGACGTGAGTAGGCCACTCGGCACTTCGAGATACCCGGTAGTTTGTGCACCCCACCATGGGTCTATCCTAGGAGCAAAAACGGTAAAAAGAAATTATATAATGACGGCTGCAACCCCGACCCGGTTGTGCGGCCAAATAAATAATATTACATCAATTTACATATTACAATGAATGAAAGAAAAAAGAAGCTCTCATCTCACATCCACCCCGACTATTCATCCGCGACAATCCACCGAGTTCATATACACAAACCAATAAGCATTACAGATCACAGATATGTATAACCTCCACTAATCGACGTATAGCGATTAGCAGACGTTAAATACAAATAAACATCACAGATATAACCCAATAGTTAAAGTATAGTGAAGTTTGATAAAAAAAATACGGATTTATAGCCACCCAAATACAAATTTCTATTCTGGAAAACCAGGGCAGAATTAAAATATCTTAAAAATCCCAAAACCATTACAGAAGAACACTGCACCAAACTCGGTCCAGAACCGAGTCAACTCGGCCGCGGTTCCGCGGCAAGAAGCATGTTCTTGCCGCGGAAACGCGGCTCTTTGAGCTGTTCACTGGATCGTCTTTGGTGAGTTTCTTAACAAAACCCTGAGCTGATTTTTGAAGTATGATTTATTATTTTTAGAGCAAAAAAAAAACAACAGAAACTTAGGGTTTTGATATTTTAGTTTTGCGATTTTTCCGATCGAACTTCTATACACTTTACAAACTAGCTAGTTTACGTTTAGTTAGGCTCTGATACCACTTTAAGTCCACGTTGCCCACCCCGGTGCTTGCGGGGAGGCGGAAACGGTATAAAAATCGGATTTTTACGGTACTAGGCAACATGGACTAACTAAAGGAGGATCTTTGCTAAACAAAAACTAACTACAAGCTAACTAGTATTAGCTATAAGGAAGAAAGGTTATACCTTGGGCTTTATGTCCTTCTCTCCTTTCTTCTTGGAGTGGAAGAAAGAGATCACCTTGTCGCCTTCTCTAGTCGAAGAATGATCCATCCGAGAGCCTCAACCTTTGGCTTCAACTTCAAGCTAGAAGTAACTAAGATGCTAGAAGTGCTAATCCTAGAACCTTAGATGAGAGTAGAGATTACTTTAAAGAGGTTTATCTCAAGCTCATGTGTTTCTCAACTCATGAGAGGGGAGAGCTTGAGAGAGAGGAAGAGGAGGAGAGAGAATCTATATGATAGAATGAGAGAAATAATGAACCATTCTCTCTAATATGGGTGAATTATGAAATTAGATAATTAGTTAGATAATTGTCATGGTTAATCAAGACTTGACCATTATCATTTCACATTAAATGTAAATTGCAAGGATCAAAGAGCATCTTTCATATGGAATGATGATGGTCAACTTGTCAACCCAAGTCAACAAGTCAAGTATGGTCAAATGGTCAACAACCCTAACCTTGCACAATTATATATAACTATTATCAATTATTCATAATACACACATAAGCATTAGGGTTAAGAAAATGACAATGGCCATTAACCCTAATCAAAGTCCTCTGCCTCTGTCTCAGTCAACTATGCATACGCACCCGTATTCGTGATCCGAGGAACACGAATACAATGAGATAAAACCAATCCCAAATCATATAGTAAGATCTGGCTTAAACCAAAGCCCGCTAGTATAAGCTGTCCGGACATCAAACGTGCACAAGTGCGCGGATGTGAACGAACCCTGTCGCAAAACCATGCGACCTCTACTCATTTTGCCTAAAGGCGAATAACTCTCTGTGTGGGACTCTAAAGACTCGACACTACGCTGGCAGTGGGTTTAACCACAGACCGCAAGCGGCACTAGCTGTACGTAACGGTCCCCAGGTAGATGCCGATAAGAAGACAGACGAGGTGACCCCATCTGAGCTACTACTGAGCCTGAATGTGACAGTCTCCGTACAGTCCGGTCTGTTCGTCTGATACATCGCATGTGGGGCCTAGGGGGCGGTGAACGTCAGTCCCCTAATAGCGGTACAAGTCGTGTCGGAGTGTAGCCCAGAACATCCTGAGATAACACTGGAAACCTACCAGTATATCTCGCTTGCCCTGGCCAGGGACTACATGTGTAATGGCTCTCCTGGACACAGCGCGGTGTCAACCCCCAATACCGGGAGAGACGAATCCAGTCTAACCGTCACTTCCTCCAAGTGCTTCGGGACTGCACCCAACTACTACCTGTTTGCACGACTCCTTTGAGCCGTGGTAGGGTAGTAATCAAAGTACAGTGGGAACACACTCGAGGCGAAGTGACAGTGTCAAGTCAGCGGACTAAGCTGTATTCATGTCACCTGGGAACTGATAACTGACGATAGGTATAATACCAACCAACAGTCCCCGACGAGTCCTGTCCAGTGTACTCGTAACCTAACGAGCACCCGCATACTATCTCAAGTACGACGTACTGACGGCTGTGGGACAGACCGTCTCCCACGCTGGGATGAGAAGCGCATACACTAGTCTACTCCGGAGTATCGATGCCCTGTCTTGATAGTCCTACGACTAGGGACCTGTATAAGGATGTGCTTATGGATTACCTAGCCCCCACGAGTGTGAGCGCCATCACAACGCTGGTAATCAAGCAAAGATCCTAAGGGCTCTACTAATATGTATATAAGCGATATGCTAAAAGAAACACATGCACATATAAAAGCAGAGACAAACCAAGTAGCATACTACCATTTCGAGCAAGATTGTATATACAACTGTGAATATCACAAGCTTCCATCAAGTAATATACATACTAGTATGATACAGTAATGGCCTCTAGGGCATATACACTAACAATCTCCCACTTGCACTAAGGCCATGTACTGGCGTAACGAAGACCTATCATCTCGATCAGCCGCTCGAACTGAGTCTGGGGTAAGTCCTTCGTGAATGGATCTGCAGTGTTATCTTCTGAAGCAACCCTCCGAACCTCGATCTCCTGGCGATCCACGATCTCCCTGATCAGGTGATACCGCTTCAAGATGTGTCTGCATTTCTGATAGGACCTGGGTTCCTTTGCTAAAGCTAGAGCCCCGTTGTTGTCACAATACAGAGGTATTGGATTAACAATGGATGGAACCACCAGAAGTTCTTTCAAGAACTTCCTCATCCAGACAGCTTCTTTTGCGGCATCAGATGCAGCGATGTATTCCGCTGCCATGGTCGAGTCAGCAACGGTTTCCTGTTTGGAACTCTTCCAACACACCGCCCCTCCATTGAGGGTAAAGACAAAACCCGACATGGACTTGGAATCATCCTTGTCACTCTGGAAGCTGGAGTCAGCAAAGGCCTCAATCTGGAGGTCTTTTCCGCCATATACCAAGAACATCTCCTTAGTCCTTCTCAGGTACTTGAGAATGTTCTTTACCGCTATCCAATGTTTCTCCCCTCGGTTTGACTGATACCTGCTTACCACACTCAGTGCATAAGCCACATCTGGTTTGGTACACAACATCACATACATTATAGAGCCTACCGCAGAAGCGTAGGGTATAATAGACATGCGATCCCTCTCCAAATCAGTCTTGGGAGACATCTCTTTGGAGAGGGTGATCCCGTGACAAGCCGGTAGATTATCGCGCTTAGAATCTTCCATATTGAATCTTTTCAGTATGGTGTCGATGTACCTGGACTGTGAAAGTCCTAAAATCCTTTTGGATCTGTCACGGTAGATCTGGATCCCCAGAATGTATGAGGCATCACCCAGGTCTTTCAGGGAGAACCTGTGTGACAAGAACCCTTTGACAGATTGTAGCAAAGGAATGCCATTTCCTATTAAGAGAATGTCATCCACGTATAAAACGAGGAATACTACAGTTCTCGCTACAAATCTACAATAGATGCATGGTTCATCTGGATTTTTGATAAAGCCAAATTCCTTGACCGTCTCATCAAAACAGATGTACCAACTCCGCGATGCCTGCTTTAGTCCATAAATGGACTTGAGCAACTTGCACACCTTTCCGCTGCTCCCACTCTGAATGAAACCCTCTGGCTGGTCCATATAGACACACTCCTCTAAATTTCCATTTAGAAAAGCGGTCTTTATGTCCATCTGCCAAATCTCATAATCGTAGAAGGCAGCAATGGCAAGAAGGATCCGAATGGATTTCAGCATAGCCGCTGGAGAAAAGGTTTCATCATAGTCCAAACCAGGTCGCTGACGAAAACCCTTCGCAACCAGTCTAGCTTTATAGGTCTCAACCTGTCCATCTACACCAATCTTCCTTTTGAGGATCCACTTGCATCCTACGGGTTTTACCCCATCTGGAGCAATGTCCAACGTCCATACATTGTTGGTGTACATGGACTCCATTTCGGTCCGCATTGCATCCAGCCAGTTTACTGAGTCAATGCTCTGAATGGCTTGCTGGAAGCTAGTAGGCTCATCACAATCTATAATGCAATCCTCTCTATCCCCGTCTATGAGAAAACCGTAGTATCTCTCGGGCGGATGAGACTGCCTACTACTCCTGCGGAGTGGCGTGGGAATGTCCTGATCTTTCGAACCCTATGGTTCTACTAAGCTTTCAGTAATAGCTCGTGGTTCTGGAATTTCTTCCAGTTCTATTGCGCTCCCACTTATTTCTTTTTCTAAGAACTGGTGTTCTAGAAAGTGGGCATGGCGAGAAAAAAAAACCTTTTGTTCCTCTTCGCAATAGAAGAAATATCCCTTGGAGTTCTTTGGATATCCCACAAACATGCACTGTACTGAGCGTGCCTCGAGCTTGTCCGCATGCTACTTTTTGACAAAAGCTGGATATCCCCTTGTCTTAATGTGATTAAGATAGGGTCTCTTCCCACACCACATCTGATATGGTGTGGTAGGCACAGTCTTAGTTGGAACTCGGTTCAAAAGGTATGCAGCTGATTCTAGCGCATATCCCCAGAACGATCGCGGCAACTCAGCGTTACTCATCATGGACCGTACCATATCCAATAGGGTTCGGTTCCGTCTCTCCGATACACCGTTATGTTGCGGAGTGTATGGAGGAGTAAGCTGAGAGAGAATTCCATTCTCTTTTATTTAACCAAGGAACTCGGCACTCAAGTATTCACCACCTCGATCAGATCTCAGTGCCTTGATACTTTTGCCTGCTTGTTTTTCTACTTCATTCTTATATTCCTGGAATTTTTCAAAAGTCTCAGATTTATGTTTCATTAAGAAGACATATCCGTACCTTGAAAATTCATCCGTAAAAGTAATGAAGTAAGAATAACCGCTTCGTGCATGCGTAGACATTGGACCGCACACGTCGCTGTGTACGAGTCCCAAGAGCTCGCTCGCTCTTACTCCGTGTCCAGTGAACGGAGTCTTTGTTATCTTTCCTTTGAGACAGGATTGACAAGTTGCATACGATTGATATTCGAACGAATACAAATATCCTTCTGTATGTAACTTAGTCAACCTTCTCTCATTGATGTGACCGAGTCTACAATGCCATAAGAAAGTTTTATTGATTTCTGGAGACTTTCTTTTGTGTGTATTCCGGACATTGAAAATCTGTGGTTGGTTTAATACGTATATACCATTGTTCAATGTACCTGACCCAATCAAAACTTGATTAAGGTGAATGTTCA
Organism: Agapanthus africanus; assembly: GCA_030015575.1. NCBI lineage: Eukaryota > Viridiplantae > Streptophyta > Magnoliopsida > Asparagales > Amaryllidaceae > Agapanthus > Agapanthus africanus. The sequence goes on from JASDDO010000031.1 coordinate 241,259,663, forward strand.
CTACATTACTTACAAATGCAAATTCATAACCATCTTTAGATAATAAAGATACAGAAATGATATTACAGGTTGCATTTGGTACAAAATAACAACTACGAAAAACCAAAAAGTGTCCATCTGACAATCCTAGGTGATAGTCCCCCACGGCCTCAGCATCCATGCTAGCTCCATTTGCAACTCTGAGGGTCATATCACCTGCCTTCAAAACTTTACGCTTTCTCAATGCCTGCAAAGAATTACAGATATGAGATCCTGATCCGGTATCCAATACCCAGGATGTAGAGTTTATTGATAGACAGTTTTCAATAACATACACACCTGAAGCTGAAGCCGCAACTCGCTTCAGATCCTGGGTTCTGGCCTTCCAAGCCTTGCAATCCTGTTTCCAGTGTCCACTTTTGTGACAGTAGAAGCATTCTTCCTTTCCTACCAGCTTTCCCGCTACCTTTGTTGCCTTTCCTTTTCCCTTCGTATCCACTTTACTGACACCGCCTCTTGGTTTGGCTGGGGCTTTCTTCTTCTTACCCTTGGCTTTTGCCCTGGACCTAGAAGAGGAAGATCCTCCTACAAACAAAGTGCATGTCTCCCTACCTTTCTGTAGGGTGCCCTCAGCACTCCTCAACATGTTCAGAAGTTCGGATAGTTCAACCTCCTTTCCTTGCATGTTGATGTTTAGGACAAACTGTGCGTAAGTGGAAGGAAGGGACTGGAGAATCAAGTCAGTGTAGAGTTCATTCTCCAACGTGGTCCCAAGGTCTGCGAGCTCCTCTTTGTAGCCAAGCATCTAAAGCACGTGTTCCGCTACCGATGATCCGACGGCCAATATTGCCGAAAATAGCTTCTTCGACACTTCGTATCTTGCGATACGAGACTGCTCTCTATACAGTTCTTTTGTATGGAGAAATATGGACTCTAGGTCCATATTCTCGTGCCTCCTCTGATGTTCGTTGTCCATCGAGGCAAGTACGAGGCATTTGGCCTTCGCGCAATCAATTTCCCATGTTTTACGGATTTCTATATCCGCGACGCAGGAGGTGGGACCTGGGACAGGGGGAGCTTTGGTGGTAAGGATATACCCCAACTTGTCGTAAGTGATTGCCATCTTGACATCCCTGAGCCAATCATTGCAGTTTGGCCCTGTCAGTATATTTTTATCTAATAATAACTTAAGTCCGGTCATTTTGAATGGTCGCTGAAATTAGGAGAGAGAAAAGAAACACTTTAGCATGATGCTCTTGCAAGTTTAGAGTGGTTTTTAGTTTGTCTAAACAGGATGGCTCCCACTGTCTCTCGAATCCCTCCTCAAACCATAAAGGAAGAATTATTCAGGATCAATCTCACCGTACAATACTTGCTTAACCGTTCAGCCAGGCCAGTGTCAGTACTTCGAGGGAGGTTTTCCAACGCTTTCGCGAAGTTCCTTAATTAAGTAACCTCTTTTCCCTGTGGGCGTAGCCCCGCTAACACCTTTCTAGACACCTACTAGGTTTATAGCATTGATCGTTAAGTGAGAACTTTTCCGAGGAGTAGCATATACTCACAGTAGGATCGGGATCCAAATATCATCGCGTGATAAAACCGAAGGAATCCTACCAGAATCATCACACTCCAAATGGTATGCAGCGCTAGCAAGTTTCAGTACTTATGAAACTCCCGATGAAGATTTTTTTGCCCCATGCTCTCATGACCATGACTTTGGCCAAAATATCATAAGTCACATGTCAAGTTCTACCCGTCATTCTCCTGGTTAATTTGGACCCACCCATACCTACCCTTGACTTTGGCCAAAATGGCAGCACGACTGTCCCAAACCAACGCATCTACCTAAGCTGCACATGAATACCCAATAGCTACCAATCACTATGCCTTGACTTTGGCCAAAATACATAGCTTGAATACTTTTTGACCATTCATGTGGAATGACGGAGGGCTACGAATGGTTTTGGCGAAATCGTGAACGTAGTGAACTTGATATAATCGATGGAACGAGATAGCTTTTAAAAGGAGTGGTTCAAGCTCCGCATTTAAAAGTTTAGTTTTGAAAAGAACCGAGTGGTTTTCAAAGTGTTCCAATCGACTTTTACTTGGTTTATTTTCTTGCATTAATTCCAATGCGTCCCATCATTTAATCCTACCATTGCAGAAAACAACCAAAATATGCTGTACGCTTATGCCATCCGCATTCGCCACGGGGCCCCGTCATCACCCGTTAGGTTACTTAACTAACGACAGAGCGGGGGCTGGACTAGCGCGGATGAAAAACATAAGCGACACCTAAATAGTTATCATATATAAATATATAGCAATGATAGCCATTACAGATCACAGATGAACACTTTGGATATACTAGGAATCCGCAATTCGTTCGAGCCTGCAACGAAAAGCGGATTACACGGTCGCGATGAATAGCCAATACCCCACCCAAGACCCCTACGGGTGCGGCAAACTACCCGCCAAGTACCCGAAGCGAAGCAACCTCCCTCAACGACGTGAGTAGGCCACTCGGCACTTCGAGATACCCGGTAGTTTGTGCACCCCACCATGGGTCTATCCTAGGAGCAAAAACAATAAAAAGAAATTATACAATGACGGCTACAACCCCGACCCGGTTGTGCGGCCAAATAAATAATATTACATCAATTTACATATTACAATGAATGAAAGAAAAAAGAAGCTCTCATCTCACATCCACCCCGGCTATTCATTCATGACAATCCACCTAGTTCATATACACAAACCAATAAGCATTACAGATCACAGATATGTATAACCCCCTCTAATCGACGTAAAGCGATTAGCAGACGTTAAATACATATAAACATCACAGATATAACCCAATAGTCAAAGTATAGTGAAGTTCGATCAAAAAATACGGATTTATAGCCACCCAAATAAAAATTCCTATTCTGGAAAATCTGGGCAGAAATAAAATATCTTAAAAATCCTAAAACCATTACAGAAGAACACTGCACCAAACTCGGTCCAGAACCGAGTCAAATCGGCCGCGGTTCTGCGGCAAGAAGCATGTTCTTGCCGCGGAAACGCGGCGCTTTGAGAGGTTCACTGGATCGTCTTTGGTGAGTTTCTTAACAAAACCCGGAGCTGATTTTTGAAGTATGATTTATTATTTTTAGAGCAGAAAAAAAAAACAACAGAAACTTAGGGTTTTGATACTTTAGTTTTGCGATTTTTCCGATCGAACTTCTATACACTTTACTAACTAGCTAGTTTACGTTTAGTTAGGCTCTGATACCACTTTAAGTCCACGTTGCCCACCCCGGCGCTTGCGGGGAGGCGGAAACGGTATAAAAATCGGATTTTTACGGTACTAGGCAACATGGACTAACTAAAGGAGGATCTTTGCTAAACAAAAACTAACTACAAGCTAACTAGTATTAGCTACAAGGAAGAAAGGTTATACCTTGGGCTTTATGTCCTTCTCTCCTTGCTCCTTGGAGTGGAAGAAAGAGATTACCTTGTCGCCTTCTCTAGTCGAAGAAGGATCCACCCGAGAGCCTCAACCTTTGGCTTCAACTTCAAGCTAGAAGTAACTAAGATGCTAGAAGTGCTAATCCTAGAACCTTAGATGAGAGTAGAGATTACTTTAGAGAGGTTTATCTCAAGCTCATGTGTTTCTCAACTCATGAGAGGGGAGAGCTTGAGAGAGAGGAAGAGGAGGAGAGAGAATCTATATGATAGAATGAGAGAAATAATGAACCATTCTCTCTAATATGGGTGAATTATGAAATTAGATAATTAGTTAGATAATTTTCATGGTTAATCAAGACTTGACCATTATCATTTCACATTAAATGTAAATTGCAAGGATCAAAGAGCATCTTTCATATGGAATGATGATGTGGTCAACTTGTCAACCCAAGTCAACAAGTCAAGTATGGTCAAATGGTCAACAACCCTAACCATGCACAATTATATATAACTAATATCAATTATTCATAATACACACATAAGCATTAGGGTTAAAGAAATGACAATGGTCATTAACCCTAATCAAAGTCCTCTGCCTCTGTCTCAGTCAACTGTGCATACGCACCCGTATTCGTGATCCGAGGAACACGAATTCAATGAGATAAAACCAATCCCAAATCATATACTAGGATCTGGCTTAAACCAAAGCCCGCTAGTATAAGCTGTCCGGACATCAAACGTGCACAAGTGCGCGGATGTGAACGAACCCTGTCGCAAAACCATGCGACCTCTACTCATTTTGCCTAAAGGCGAATAACTCTCTGTGTGGGACTCTAAAGACTTGACACTACGCTGGCAGTGGGTTTAACCACAGACCGTAAGCGGCACTAGCTGTACGTAACGGTCCCCAGGTAGATGCCGATAAGAAGACTGACGAGGTGAACCCATCTGGACTCCTACTGAGCCTGAATGTGACAGTCTCCGTACAGTCCGGTCTGTTCGTCTAATACATCGCATGGCGGGCCTAGGGGGCGGTGAACGTCAGTCCCCTAATAGCGGTACAAGTCGTGTCGGAGTGTAGCCCATAACACCCTGAGATAACACTGGAAACCTACCAGTATATCTCGCTTGCCCTGGCCAGGGACTACATGTGTAATGGCTCTCCTGGACACAGCGCGGTGTCAACCCCCAATACCGGGAGAGACGAATCCTGTCTAACCGTCACTGCCTCCAAGTGCTTCGGGACTGCACCCAACTACTACCTGTTTGCACGACTCCTTTGAGCCGTGGTAGGGTAGTAATCAAAGTACAGTGGGAACACACTCGAGGCGAAGTGACAGTGTCAAGTCAGCGGACTAAGCTGTACTCATGTCACCTGGGAACTGATAACTGATGATAGGTATAATACCAACCAACAGTTCCCGACGAGTCCTGTCCAGTGTACTCGTAACCTAACGAGCACCCGCATACTATCTCAAGTACAACGTACTGACGGCTGTGGGACAGACCGTCTCCCACGCTGGGATGAGAAGCGCATACGCTAGTCTACTCCGGAGTATCGATGCCCTGTCTCGATAGTCCTACGACTAGGGACCTGTATAAGGATGTGCTTATGGATTACCCAGCCTCCACGAGTGTGAGCGCCATCACAACGCTGGTAATCAAGCAAAGATCCTAAGGGCTCTACTAATATGTATATAAGCGATATGCTAAAAGAAACACATGCACATATTAAAGCAGAGACAAACCAAGTAGCATACTACCATTTCGAGCAAGATTGTATATACAACTGTGAATATCCCATGCTTCCATCAAGTAATATACATACTAGTATGATACAGTAATGACCTCTAGGGCATATACACTAACAATCTCCCACTTGCACTAAGGCCATGTACTAGCGTATCGAAGACCTATCATCTCGATCAGCCGCTCGAACTGAGTCTGGGGTAAGTCCTTTGTGAATGGATCTGCAGTGTTATCTTCTGAAGCAACCCTCCGAACCTCGATCTCCTGGCGATCCACGATCTCCCTGATCAGGTGATACCGCCTCAAGATGTGTCTGGATTTCTGATGGGACCTGGGTTCCTTTGCAAAGCTATAGCCCCGTTGTTGTCACAATACAGAGGTATTGGATTAACAATGGACGGAACCACCTGAAGTTCTTTCAAGAACTTCCTCATCCAGACAGCTTTTTTTGCGGCATCAGATGCAGCGATGCATTCCGCTTCCATTGTCGAGTCAGCAACGGTTTCATGTTTGGAACTCTTCCAACACACCGCCCCTCTAATGAGGGTAAAGACAAAACCCGACATGGACTTGGAATCATCCTTGTCACTCTGGAAGCTGGAGTCAGCAAAGGCCTCAATCTTGAGGTCTTTTCCGCCATCCACTGTAGGGTTACTATGCACACTAACAAGGCTCTACAAGGCATCGACCATAACAAAATTAAATTTTTATGTGCCGAACAACCCTAAGCAAGATCGTATACTAGAGTTTAGGCGAAACTAATAGTAAGTAAACAACTTTACTTCTAAGGGAACACGAAATACAACCTTTGTAGATCGGTCCTTCACTTCATTTGCTCCTTGTTGAAGTCCCTTCGCTGCGATCAAGGTTCTCTCGGGCTCTTGCATGGCTTCACGAGGCGAAATATGCGACCTTGCTTGAAGTCTCCGAGGCCGAAGATGATCTACGTCGAGGGAATTCTGACTCAAGCTACTACTTCACTAATTTGAGAATTAGTGAAGCAAACACCCTATACTAAAGTGATGGTCTAGTAGAGGATGGAGAAATAGGTAGTGGGTTCTCTTTGGATTTTTATTTCTCACTTTAGTTCTCACTTTGGATCAAACCCTAGCAAGCTGTTCTTTTGAACAATGAAGAAGATGAACAAAAGAAAAGAGAAGAGGATAATGATCAAGTGTGTGTTCTAACCATGGTGAGTGAGTATCATATACTAACTCTTGTAGAGACTTAACCCTTGGCTAATTGTTATGGTATTGTTATGGTTGTGTTAATAAATATCCATAGTAAAATACAAACTCAAGTTGAATTAGTCAATGCATCCACAAGCTTCATGCATTTTCTAATCCTCCACTTGATTTTGTATTTACTTTAAATATTAAAAACCCAAACTAAAAATTAGCATAGTGTAAGTCTCATACACCCCTGGATGATGTATCATCAACCATGATACAAAAAGATAACACATTTTAATATATATCACATAAATAGTAAAGATGTGTACATGTGAGAAAATACCCTAAGTGAACATGTGTTTGTTAATGTAAACTAGTATATCAAATATACAATTATACAATAAATTATTAAATCAACACTTGACTTAATAATCCGGTCATATCACATATAACCAACTAACTTCCAATGTATCGACTTATCGAATCAACACTTGATTCGATAACCCGGCTATATCATATATATAACCGACCGATACATTAAGTCGCGAGAATAGAATACGGTATCACATACACGCATTATTCTCGGTCCCGCACATATCATATATGCGCCCCTATTTCGTTTTGCCTGAGCCAGTAAAACCTCTATGTAGGACTCTAAAGACTCGTCAATACGCCGGCAGTAGGTGATGATCACATCACGCACCCACAAGTCGTCAGCGATACTAGCTGGACGTAATGGCAACCCGGGTATTGAGCGATCAGAAGATCAGCAAGCAAGCCCGCTCCAACTCCTGTAAAAGCCTGCCGGTAACACTTCCCGTACAGTCTGGTCTCCTCGTCAGATATGTCGCATATCAAATCTAGGGATGGTAAATGTCAGACCCCAATAATCGATAAGTCGTGCTGATGTGAGGCTCATAACGGGTCGAGAAACTATTGGTAACACTTACCAGTAAATCTCTAAATCAGCCCTGGCCAGGGACTTCCCTGTTACGGCCAATCGAGCACTGCGCAACATCAACCCCCAATACCGGGAGAGACGAAACTCCTCCTATCGCTCATTGCCTCCATGTGACTCGGGACTGTACCCAAAAACCACCATTTTGCACGCCCTCATGGACGTGGTAAGGTGGAAATCAAAGCATAGTGGGAATCACACAAGAATCTATGACGATCTCGGGTCTACAGACTAACCTGCACAAGTGTCACCAGAGAACTGCCATCTGACGTGAGGTATAATACCATCTGGGAGTTCTCGGCGAGTCCGTCCAGTGTACCCAGTCTCCACTGAGCACCCGTATACCATCTCTGATGTCAAACACCAATGGATATGGGATCATCCATCGCCCATCTTATGGGTCGAGAAGCGTATACGCTAGTCTACACTGGTATATCGATGCCCCATCTCGATACACCTACGACTAGGGACCTTGAAGGATGTACTTATGGACTACCATGTCCCCACTAGTATGATCCATATCATTGTCCAGGTAGTCAAGTACACATCCTAAGGGCTTTACCAACATGTAACTATAAAACAGTATAAAGAGACAAGTGTACATGTTAAAGTAAAGTGCAACCAGATAGCATACTATCATATCGAGCAAGAAATTCCTCTCTATATATGTCCAAGCATCCAATATTATATACATCATTTGTACAATACTGGCCTCTAGGGCATACATACAACTAACACCTACGGTTGCGGCAAACTATCCGCCAAGTACCCGAAGTGAAGCAACCTCCCTCAACAACGTGAGTAGGCCACTCGGCACTTCGAGGTACCCGGTAGTTTGTGCACCCTTCCTTGGGTCTATCCTAGGAGCAAAAACAATAAAAGAAATAATATACAATGGCGGCTACAACCTCATCCCGGATGTGCGGCCATAAAATAATATTACATCAATTTACATATTACATCAAATGAAAGATAAAGAAAACTCTCATCTCACAACCCCCGGTTATTCATCCGCGACAATCCAACGAGTTCATATACACAATCCAACAACATTACAGATCACAGATATGCACAACCCCCACTAATCGACGTATAGCGATTAGTTTACGTTCAGTGCATATATCACATCACAGATATAACCCATTAGCTAAAGTCTACAGAACATCGATCAAAAATACGGATTTGTAACTACCCCAAACACAACTTTGTTCTCTGGAAAATCTGGGCAGAAACAAAATATCCTAAAAATCCCAAAACAGAACACTGAGCAAACTGCAGCAAAGACGAGTCGCGGCCGAGTCAACTCGGCCGCGGATCCGCGGCAAGAAGCATGTTATCGCCGCGGTTCCACGGCGCGTTGACCGAGTCAGTGGCTCGTTTTTGCTGACTGTTCTTAGAAAACCCTGAGCCGATTTTTAAGATATGTGGAATTATTTTTGGAGCAGTTTAAAAATCGGCAGAAAGTTCAGTTTTCGGACGTGTTTTGCGATTTTTTTTTCGGATCGAAATTCTAAATACTTTGCTAACATGCTAGTTGTTGTTTAACGTGGCTCTGATACCACTGTAAGTCCACGCTGCCCACCCCTGTCCTTACGGGGAGGCGGAAACGGTAAAAAAAGATTTTTAAACTCAAGGCAACATGGACTAGAAAGAAGGATCTTTGCTAAACAAAAACCTAGCAAACTAACTAGAAGTTTAACTACTATGTTAGAGGGTTATACCTAGGTCTTGAACTCCTTCTCTTCTTTCTCCTTGGGATGGTTTGAACGGCTCCTACCTCGTAGTCTCCTCTTTGTCGAAGAAGGATCCACCCGAAAGCTTCTACCTTGAGCTCCTATCTCAACCGAGAGGCAACTAAAGTGCTTGGCTTGCTAAACCTAGAACTCTAGAGTAAGTAGAGAAGAGTTTGAGGGTTTTATCTCAATAGCTCATGCTTCTCAACACATGAGACATGAGAGGAAGAGGATGAGCTTTGGATGAGAAAAAATGTGCAAGTGAGAATGAGCTTGACTTTTTACAACCATGCTCACAAAAAAAAGAATAATGATGATAATAATAATAATTAAGAATTGTGATGGTTAGTTTCAATGACCATTATCATTTCCGGAATTTAATGCATTTTTTGAAGAACAACAAGCCAATAAAAGTCATAGAAATGAAATGATGATGGTCAACAAGTCCACAATGGTCAACCGGTCAACAAAGTCAACAAGTCAACAAAAGTCAAATGTTTAACTCAACCATGGCACAATAATCCTTAATTAATATTATTAATCATATTTCTTATTCTCATTAGGGTTTAGAAAAAGCAACGGTCAACAACCCCAATGAGAATCCTCTGCCTCTGCCTCAGTCAACTGTGCATACACACCCGCATCCGTGTTCCGAGGAACACGAATAAAATGGGATAAAACCAATCCCCAAAACATATACTAGGATCTGGCTTAAACCAAAGCCCGCTAGTAATAACTGTAAGTCCACGTTACCTCTCCCGGTTCTTTCGGGCTTGCGGAAATGATGAAAAACGATTTTTCGGGTCATGGTAACATGGACTATAAAACACGGATCTTTGCTAAACTACACACTAGCAACTAACTAGAGCTTTTCCTACTTGGTTAGGGGTTATACCTCAACTTGAACTCCTTCTCTTGGGCTCTTTGTGGTGGTCGGATGGTTCGTTCCTCGTCTCCTTCTCTTGCCGAAGATGGATCCACCTTAGGGTCTCTACCTTGAGCTTCTTTCTCGAACTTGAGAAAACTAAAGTGTCCGGCTTGCTAGACCTTCAACCTTAGGATGAGTAGAGAGTAGCTTTGGTGTTTTATCTCCTAGGAAATGTTTCTCAACACATGAGATGAATTTTCCTTGAGCTAGAGGAAGAGGGAGAGCAAAATGGAGGAGAGAGAATCAATATGATAGAATGAAAATGGTTTTTACAACCATAACAATATATGTGAATTATCTAATTAATAATATTAATCCAAAACGAAAAAGGTGATAGTTGGTTTGATAAGACCATTATCATTTCACATTAAATGTTTTTGCAAAGATCAAAGAGCATCTTTGGAAAGAAATGATGATGGTCAATGTTTCAACCTTGGTCAACAAGTCAACAAACCCTAACCATAACCCAATTTCATTTAAATAACATTATCAATTGATATTTCACATATTCATTAGGGTTTGGTAAACGACAACCGTCAACTGTGCATACACACCCGTACCAAAACCCTAATGAGAATCCTCTTCCTCTGCCTCAGTCAATTGTGCATACACACCTGCATTCGTGTTTCGAGGAGCACGAATACTATGAGATAAAACTAACCCCAAAGCATATACTAGGATCTGGCTCAAACCAGAGCCCGCTAGTAATAACTGTCCGGACATCAAACGTGCACAAGTGCGCGGATGTGAACGAACCCTGTCGCAAAACCATGCGACCTCTACTCTATTTTGGCCAAAGGCGAATAACCCTCTGTGTGGGACTCTAAAGACCCGACACTTCCCTGGCATTGGGTTTAACCACAGACCGCAAGCGGCACTAGCTGTACGTAACGGTCCCCAGGTAGATGCCGATAAGAAGACGGACGAGGTGAAACCCATCTGAACTCCTACTTAGCCTGAATGTGTCAATCTCCGTACAGTCCGGTCTGTTCGTCTGAGAATATCGCATGGAGGGCCTAGGGGGCGGTAAACGTCAGTCCCCTAATAGCGGTACAAGTCGTGTTGGAGTGTAGCCCAGAACACCCTGAGATAACACTGGAAACCCACCAGTATATCTCGCTTGCCCTGGCCAGTGACTTTGTGTAATGTCTCTCCTAGACACAGCGCGATATCAACCCCCAATACCGAGAGAGACGAATCCTATCTAACCGTCACTTCCTACAAGTGCTTTGGGACTGCACCCAAAAACTACCTGTTTGCACGACTCCTTTGAGCCATGGTAGGGTAGTAATCATAGTACAGTGGGAACACACTAGAGGCGAAGTGACAGTGTCAAGTCAACGGACTAAGATGTACTCATGTCACCTGGGAACTGATAACTGACGATAGGTATAGTACCAACAAACAGTTCCCGATGAGTCCTGTCCAGTGTACTCGTAACCTAATGAGCACCCGCATAATATCCCAAGTACGACGTACTGACGGCTGTGGGACAGGCCGTCTCCCAAGCTGGGATGAGAAGCACATACGCTAGTCTACTCCGGAGTATCGATGCCCTGTCTCGATAGCCCTACGACTAGGGACCTGCATAAGGATGTGCTTGTAGATTACCCAGCCCCCACGAGTGTGACTGCCATCACAACGCTGGTAATCAAGCAAAGATCCTAAGGGCTCCACTAATGTGTAAAGGCGATATGCTATAATAAACACATGCACACATTAAAGTAGAAACAAACCAAGTAGCATACTACTATATTGAGCAAGATTGTCAATACAAGGTGAATATCCCAAGCTTCCATCAAGTAATATACATACTAGTATGATACAGTAATGGCCTCTAGGGCATATACACTAACAATCTCCCACTTGCACTAAGGCCATGTACTGGCGTATCGAAGACCTATCATCTCGATCAGCCGCTCGAACTGTGTCTGGGGTAAGGCCTTTGTGAGTGGATCAGCAGTGTTATCTTCTGTAGAAACTCTCCGAACCTCGATCTCCTGGCGACCCACGATCTCCCTGATCAGGTGATACCGCCTCAAGATGTGCCTGGACTTCAGATGGGACCTGGGTTCCTTCGCTAAAGCTATAGCCCCGTTGTTGTCGCAATACAGAGGTATTGGATCAACAATGGACGGAACCACCTGAAGTTCTATCAAGAACTTCCTTATCCAGACGGCTTCTTTTGCGGCATCAGATGCAGCGATATATTCCACTTCCATCGTCGAGTCAACAACGGTTTCCTGTTTGGAACCCTTCCAACACACCGCCCCTCCATTGAGGGTAAAGACATAACCCGACATGGACTTGGAATCATCCTTGTCACTCTGGAAGCTGGAGTCAGCAAAGGCCTCGATCTGGAGGTCTTTTCCACCATACACCAAGAACATCTCCTTAGTCCTTCTCAGGTACTTGAGAATGTTATTTACCGCTATCCAGTGCTTCTCCTCAGGGTTTGACTGATACCGGCTTACTACACTCATTGCATAAGCTACATCTGGTCTGGTACACAACATCACATACATTATAGAGCCCACCGTAGAAGCGTAGGGTAAAATAGAGATGCGATCCCTTTCCAAATCAGTCTTAGGAGATATCTCTTTGGAGAGGGTGATCCCGTGACAAGCCGGTAGATTACCGCGCTTGGAATCTTCCTTACTGAATCTTCTTAGTATGGTGTCGATGTACCTGGACTGTGAAAGTCCTAATATCCTCTTGGATCTGTCATGATAGATCCGGATCCCCAGAATGTAAGAGGCATCACCCAGGTCTTTCATGGAGAACCTGTGTGACAAGAACCCTTTGACAGATTGTAGCATAGGAATGTCATTTCCTATCAAGAGAATGTCATCCACGTATAAAACGAGGAATACGACAGTTCGTGCTACAAATCTACAATAGATGCATGGTTAATCTGGATTTTTGATAAAGCCAAAATCTTTGACCGTCTCATCAAAACAGATGTTCCAACTCCACAATGCCTACTTTAGTCCATAGATGGACTTAAGCAACTTGCACACCTTTCCGCTCCTCCCACTCTGAATGAAACCCTCTGGCTGGTCCATATAGACACACTCCTCTAAATTTCCATTCAGAAAAGCGGTCTTTATGTCCATTTGCCAAATCTCATAATCGTGGAAGGCAGCAATGGCAAGAAGGATCCGAATGGATTTCAGCATAGCCACTGGAGAAAAGGTTTCGTCGTAGTCCAAACCAGGTCTTTGACGAAAACCCTTTGTAACAAGTCTAGCTTTATAGGTCTCAACCTGTCCATCTACACTAATCTTCCTTTTGAAGATCCACTTTCATCCTACGGGTTTTACCCCATCTGGAGCAACGTCCAACGTCCATACTTTGTTGGTGTACATGGACTCCATTTCGATTCGCATTGCATCAAGCCATTTTACCGAGTCAACGCTCTGAATGGCCTGCTGGAAGCTAGTCGGCTCATCACTATCAATGATGCAATCCTCTCTATCCCCGTCTATGAGAAAATCGTAGTATCTCTCGGGCGGATGAGACTGCCTACTACTCCTGCGGAGCGGCGCAAGAATGTCCCGATCTTTCGAACCCTCTGGTTCTACTAAGCTTTCAGTAATAGCTCGTGGTTCTGGAATTTCTTCCAGTTCTATTGCGCTCCCACTTATCTGATTTTCCAAAAACTCAGTTTCTAAGAAGTGGGCATGACGAGAAACAGAAACCTTTTGTTCCTCTTCGCAATAGAAGAAATATCCCTTGGAGTTCTTTGGATATCCCACAAACTTGCACTGTACTGAGCATGCCTCGAGTTTGTCCGCATGCTGCTTTTTGATAAAAGCTGGACATCCCCATGTCTTAATGTGCTTAAGATAGGGTTTCTTCCCACACCACATCTGATATGGTGTGGTAGGCACAGTCTTAGTTGGAACTCGGTTCAAAAGGTATGCAGCTGATTCTAGTGCATATCCCCAGAATGATCGCGGTAACTCAGCGTTACTCATCATGGAACGTACCATATCCAATAGGGTCCTATTCCGTCTCTACGATACACCGTTATGTTGCGGAGTGTATGGAGGAGTGAGCTGAGAGAGAATTCCATTCTCTTTTAAGTAATCCAGGAACTCGGCACTTAAGTATTCACCACCTCGATCAGATCTCAGTGTCTTGATACTTTTGCCTGTTTGTTTTTCTACTTCATTCTTATATTCCTGGAATTTTCCAAGGCTTCGGATTTATGTTTCATTAAGAAGACATATCCGTACCTTGAAAAGTCATCCGTAAAAGTAATGAAGTAAGAATAACCGCTTCACGCATGTGTAGACATTGGACCGCACACGTCGCTGTGTACGAGTTCCAAGAGCTAGCTCGCTCTTACTCCGTGTCCAGTGAACGGAGTCTTTGTCATCTTTCCTTTGAGACAGGATTGACAAGTTGCATATGATTGATATTCGAACGGATCCAAATATCCTTCTGTATGTAACTTCGTCAACCTTCTCTCATTGATGTGACCCAGTCTACAATGCCATAAGAAAGCCTGATTTGTTTCCGGAGACTTTCTTTTGTGTGTATTCTGGACATTGAAAATCTGTGGTTGGTTTAATACGTATATTCCATTGTTTAATGTACCTGACCCAATCAGAACTTGATTAAGGTGAATGTTTACAACATTGCTTACAAATGCAAATTCATAACCTTCTTTAGATATTAAAGATACAGAAATGATATTACAAGTTGCATTGGGTACAAAATAACAATTACGCAAAACCAAAACGTGTCCATCTGACAACCCTAGGTGATAGTCCCTCACGGACTCAGCATCCATGCCAGCTCCGTTTGCAACTCTGAGGGTCATATCACCTGCCTTCAAAACCCTACGGTTTCTCAATGCCCGCAAAGAATTACATATATGAAATCCTGATCCGGTATCCAATACCCAGGAAGTAGAGTTTATTGATAGACAGTTTTCAATAACATACACACCTGAAGCTGAAGCCGCAACATGCTTCAGATCCTGAGTTCTGCCCTTCCAAGCCCTGCAATCTTTCTTCCAGTGTCCACTCTTGTGACAGCAAAAGCATTCTTCCTTTCCCACAAGCTTTCCCGCTACCATTGTTGCCTTTGCCTTTCCCTTCGTATCCACTTTACTAACACCGCCCCTTGGTTTGGTGGGGGTTTTCTTCTTCTTTCCCTTGGCTTTCGCCTTGGACCTAGAAGAGGAAGATCCTCCTACAAACAAAGTGGATATTTCCCTACCTTTCTGTAGGGTGCCCTCTGCACTCCTCAGTATGTTGAGGAGTTCTGAAAGTTCAACTTCTTTTTCTTGCAAGTTGAAGTTCAGGATAAACTGGGCGTAAGTGGTAGGAAGGGACTGGAGAA
Organism: Agapanthus africanus; assembly: GCA_030015575.1. Taxonomy (NCBI): domain Eukaryota; kingdom Viridiplantae; phylum Streptophyta; class Magnoliopsida; order Asparagales; family Amaryllidaceae; genus Agapanthus; species Agapanthus africanus. The sequence continues at coordinate 241,274,987 of JASDDO010000031.1, forward strand.
TCAAGTCCGTGTAGAGCTCGCTCTCTAACGTGGTCCCAAGGTCCACGAGTTCCTTAATGAAGCCAATCATCTTAAGCACGTGTTCCGCTACCGATGATCCGACGGCCAATCTCCCCGAAAACAACTTTTTCGAGACTTCGTATCTGGCGATACGGGATTGCTCTCCATACAGTTCTTTTGTTTGAAGAAATATGGATTCCAGGTCCATATTCTCGTGCTTCCTCTGATGTTCATTGTCCATAGAGGCAAGCACGAGGCACTTGGCCTTCGCGCAATCGATTTCCCAGGTCTTACGGATTTCCTTATCCGCGACGCTAGTTTTGGGACCTGGGACAGGGGGAGCTTTGGTGGTGAGGAGATACCCCAACTTGTCATAAGTGATTGCCATTTTGACATTCCTGAGCCAATCTTTGTAGTTTGGCCATGTCAGTATGTTTTTATCTAGTAGTAACTTAAGTCCAGTCATGATGTTTGGTCGCAGCAATTAGGAGAGAGAGAAGAAACACTTTAGCATGATGCTCTTGCAAGTTTAGAGTGGTTTTTAATTTGTCTAAACAGGATGGCTCCCACTGTCTCTCGAAACCCTCCTCAAATCAAAAAGGAAGAATTAGTCAGGATCAATCTCACCGTACAATACTTGCTTAACCGTTCAGCCAGGCTAGTGTCGGTACTTCGAGGGATGTTTTCCAACGCTTTCGTGAAGTTCCTTAATTAAATAACCTCTTTCCCCTGGGGGCGTAGCCCCGCTAACACTTTTCTAGACACCTACTAGGTTTATAGCATTGATCGTTAAGTGAGAAATTTCCCGAGGAGTAGCATATACTCACAGTAGGATCGGGATCCAAATATCATTGCATGACAAAACTGAAGGAATCCTACCAGAATCATCACACTCCAAATGGTATGCAACGCTAGCAAGTTTCAGTTCTTTTGAAACTCCCGATGTGGATTTTTTCCCCATGCTCTTATGACCTTGACTTTGGCCAACAAATCATAAGTCACATGTCAAGTTCTATCCGTCATTCTCCAGGTTAATTTGAACCCACCCGTACCTACCCTTGACTTTGGCCAACAAGGCAGTACGACTGTCCCAAACCAACACATCTATCTATGCTGCACATGAATACCCAATAGCTACCAATCACTATGCCTTGACTTTGGCCAACAAACATAGCTTGAATACTATTGACCATCCATGTGAAACGACGGAGGGCTACGAATGGTTTTGGCGAAACCGTGAACGTAGTGAACTTGATATAATCGATGGAACGAGATATCTTTTTAAAGGAGTGGTTTAAGCTCCACGTTTAAAAGTTATTTTGAAAAGAAACCGAGTGGTTTTGAAAGTGTTCCAACGACTTTTACTTTGGTTTATTTTTCTTGCATTAATTTTAATGCGTCCCATCAATTAATCCTACCATTGCAGAAAACAACGAAAATATGACGTACGCTTATGCCATCTGCATTCGCCACGGGGTCCCGTCATCACCCGTTAGGTTACTTAATTAACGACAGAGCGGGGGCTGGACTAGTGCGGATGCAAAACATAAGCAACGCCTAAATAGATATCTACATATAGATATATACATTCGTCAGATGCAATGATAGCCATTCCAGATCACAGATGAACAAATTGGATATACTAGGAATTCGCATTCCGTACGAGCCTGTAACGAAGAGCGGATTACACGGTCGCGATGAATAGCCAAAACCCCACCCTAGACCCCTACGGGTGCGGCAAACTACCCGCCAAGTACCCGAAGCGAAGCAACCTCCCTCAACGACGTGAGTAGGCCACTCGGCACTTCGAGATACGCGGTAGTTTGTGCACCCCACCTTGGGTCTATCCTAGGAGAAAAAACAGTAAAAAGAAATTATACAATGACGGCTACAACCCCATCCCGGTTGTGCGGCCATATAAATAATATTACATCAATTTACATATTACATGAATTGAAAGATAAAGAAAACTCGCATCTCACAACCCCCCGGCTATTCATCCGCGACAATCCAACGAATTCATATACACAAACCATCAACATTACAGATCACAGATATGTATAACCCCCACTAATCGATGTATAGCGATTAGCAGACGTTCAATACATATATAACATTACAGATACAACCCATTAGCCAAAGTCTACAGAAAATCGACCAAAATACGGATTTGTGACCACCCCAAAAACAAACTTCTTCTCTGGAAATTCTGGGCAGAAACAAACCATCTCAAAAATCACAAAACACCAACAGGAGAATACTGCAGGAGAAACGATCTACGGCCGAGTCAACTCGGCAGCGGATCCGCGGCGGGAGCAAGCTCCAGCCGCGGATCCACGGTGAGTTGATCGACTCACTGGATTGTTTTTTTTCCTGTTCTTTAAAAAGCCTGAGCCGATTTTTAATACATGATTTATTATTTTTTGAGCAGAAATAAAAATCGGCAGAAACTTGATATTTTTAACGTGTTTTGCGGTTTTTCGTCCGATCGAAATTCTAGATACTTTGCTAACTGTAGGGTTGCTAGGCACGCATACAAGGGTCTACGAGGCATCAACCATGCCCGATTAAAATTTTACCCATACCGAACAACCCAAACCCGGATCTTTAAACTAGGGTTTAGGCGAAAACTAGCATGTTAAACTCATTAACACTAAGTGAGATGGATTACAACTTTTGTAGATCCGGTCCTTCACTTCTTAAGCTCCGTGTTGAGGTACCTTCGCTGCGATCATCGTGTTCCGGACTCTCGAGAGACTTCACGAAGAGAAAGATGCAGTCTTGCTTCCGATCTTCGATAACAAAGATGATCTACCTTAAAGTTTCATTAACACAAGCTAACACTCACAAAATGAAGTGAACACCCTCATCTAAATGGAAAGGATAGATGAGGATGATGAAGTAGGATTTTTTCTCTCATTTGTTTTCATATTCTCACTCATTTTCATCACAAAGCAAAAAGCTAGAAAACTTTTGCTCAAAGGAAGAAGAAGGAAGAAGATGATGAATAATATCATTAGTAACCTTTTGTGATGAATAATGAAAGATAAAATATGATGAATAATGCAACCATGGTTGAATAAACCTTTGTAGAGAATTAACCAAGGCTAGGGTTTGGGTTAGGTTAAGAATGAGCCACTTGAAAATATCTTTGCACAAAACAAAACTAAACCTTCTAGAATCAACAAGAAGGAGCTAACCCAAAACAAACCTTAATCTTGTTTAATCTCTACTAAACATGTTGCATTAGTTATCATATCATGTTACAATATTATATATCACATATATAATATTTATTGTAACAAAAGAAAATAATACAATTAACATATATCTCATATATATCAATGTATTACCCGAGTGAGAAAAAGAATCTTTTAGTGAGCTAATATTAGTTAATGTAATTTAATATATCATATATATTATTATACATTAAGTTATCGAATCAACACTTGATCCGACAATCCGGCTATATCGCATATAACCGACTAATATGATGACCCAGCTATATCACATATACCCGGCCGATATCTCATATCGCGAGAATCTAATACGGTATCACATACCGCATTATCCTCGGTCCCGCACATATCACATACGTGCTCCTACTCCGTTTTGCCTGACTCAAGAAACCTCTGTGTAGGACTCTAAAGAATCGTCAATACGCCGGCAGTAGGTGATGATCATATCAAACACCCACAAGCTGCAAGCGGTCAGCTAAACGTAACAGCCACCCAGGTATTGAGCGCTCAGAAGATCAACAAGCAAGCCTGTACATTCTCCTATGAATCCAATCAGTAACTCTCCCGTACAGTCCGGTCTCGTTGTCTGATATGTCGCATATCTCGCCTAGGGGTGGTAAACGTCAGACCCCAGTAGCTTGATAAGTCGTGTCGATATGAGGTCTATAACAGTTCGAGAAACTACTGATAACACTTACCAGTAAATCTCAGCAACCTTGGCCAGGGATTTTCGGTTATAGCCAATCAAACACAGCACAACATCAACTCCCTATACCGGGAGAGACGAATCCCCTCCTATCGCTCATTGCCTCCATGTGATTCGGGACTGTACCCAAAAGCCACCTTTTTGCATGCCCTCTTGGACGTGGTATGATGGAAATCAAAGCACAGTGGGAATCACACAAGACTCTATGACGATCTCGGGGCAACAGACTACCCTGTGCCAGTGTCATCGGAGAACTGCCATATGACGTGAGGTATAATATCATCTGGGAGTTCTCGGCGGGTCCGTCCAGTGTCTCCACTGAGCACCCGTACACCATCCTTGATGTCAAACACCGATGGTTATGGGATCATCCATCGCCCACATATGGGTCAAGATGCGTATACGCTAGTCTACTCTGGTGCATCGATGCCCTGTCTCGATACACCCTCGACTAGGAACAGTTATAGGATGTACTCGTCGACTACCGTGGCCCCACTAGTATGATCTCATCATAGTCCCAGTAGTCGAGTACATATCCTGAGGGCTTTATCAACATGTAACATAGAGACAATCAGAGTACATGTTAAGATAAAGTACAACCAGATAGCATACTATCATGTCGAGCAAGAAAGTACTCCCTATATATGTCCAAGCATCCATTACAATATACATCGTATGTACAGTAATGGCCTCTAGGGCATACATATAACAAACAATCTTCCACTTGCACTAGGTCCATCTGTTGTGGTATCACATACCCAACAATTAGCTGTGGTTGAAGTATCTCATACTCAACCATCCCATAAAAGTCTCTACTGGGAAAAAGGCCTTTGTGAGTGGATCCGCGCTGTTGTTGTAACATTTCCAAAATAATAAAATATTATTTTTAGGAATTTCTATAATTTAATATTATTTTATTGATTATTTTAATATTAAATTTATAATTAAATGCAAATAAATGAAGAAAAATTATGGAAAATTATGGAAAATTCTAAAATGGGTTATTTATTGGAATTATGTCATTTTTAAGTGTTTGTGATCATTTATATGCTAATTTAGCGCTAATCGCGATCAAAAATCGCTAATCGGATTTTTTTGGCTTTTTGTGCAAAATTGTGCACATATCATTTTGGACTTGTGTTACACTTTTTTTCTAGCCATGGTTTTCTTTTGGAGTTACTATTGGTGTGAGAAGGATTAGGGATTAAAAGAAAAAGGGAAAAGAAAAGAAAAAGAATAGAATGGGGTTGGTGAGAGAGGGTATGGGTTGCACTTTGACTTGAACCTTAGCCATTTCCCTTTGGATTTTCCTCTCACTTCCTCCCCCTCTTTCTTGAGATGCTGCTGCTGCTGCTATTGCCCATTCTTCCCTCCACAAAACCCTCTCAAATCATCTCACAAATCACTCCAAAACCTCACACTCATTTCACTAAAATTGCACACAAGCTCACAAGCTATAGGATGGACCAAGAAAGTTGCTGTTTGGTGCTGTTGAGGAATCATGAGGGTCTTGTGAGGTAATTTCTTCACAATTAGAGTGTTAATTCTTGTGCTTAAGCTTTAATTCAAGTTTCATATCGATATCGTGTGAATTGGTGCACTTTGGACAAAACTAGAGAGGGTTAGGGTAAAGTTGAGAGGTGGCTTTGCAATTGGACTCAAATGGTGACCTTAGATCCTATATTGACTAGAAACCCAGGCCAACCCCACTGGAAAACTAAAAATACGGAATTACGGGACTTTCATTTCGGTTTGTGAGTGTTTAGAGTGTGCAGGGAAATCTGGAATGTACTGGGACTTTTTCAGAAAAATTAAGTGACCCCAGGGACCTAATTGAGACCATAGGAAGCCACCCTGACCAGACAGACCCCATTGGAGATAGGGGGGACGGCCAGGCCGGTTTTGGGAAGGTTTTGGCCGGCCAAGTAGTGATGGAATGCATCGGGATTGGTCCAGTAGCTCAAATACATCATATACATCACCCTGGACTTGTTTAATTGGCTAAATTTGACCCGAGATGAAATCTGGGATCGTTTTCTTGGGTTGCTGCCTTACTTTCAGTATTTGGTGTTACGTATTTTGATTTCCACATTTTGGTGTTTGTACGTTATCTCGATCGTGTGACGTTTGTACGACTGCATCGAGTGATTTCGGGTTGTTTTGCGAAGGCTAACCGTAGGTTCTAACCTATAGGCCTTTTAGCGTATCGTATTGGTTTTAGCGTGTCGTTTCGAGTTTTGATTTGGTTTTGATGCGATGCGATACGTGTGATATGTGTAGGTACCCCGCGACGATCCGAGGTGATGCAGAAGATGAAGGTGACATCGACACCGACACGCAGGATGCAGGTGAGTGGATTTATATCTACGGGGAGAAGTCGGGTGGATGGCGTATAGTACCCCCGCAGTCCGTGGTGTTGTATACGAATACGTATACACACGTATATTTATTATGTGTGGTTTAGATTAGTGATGGTAATAATGGTATTATTGATGATTGGAATGTATTGGTTTAGTATAGTGCGAACCCTAGAGTAGTGGTTGCACCCACACATACACTTACACACATACTTGCATACATTCCTTCATTTGTTTATGTGCATATGATGATGCGTATATCTACACATGGGTATGGGACTATGTGTTTATATACGGGATTTGAGGATGATACGTGGGTTTGAGATGATACTTGATGTGAGGCCGTGAGATCGGCGATGTGACATAGCTTGTCTTTGAGGTGCGAGATGATAGTTTTAGCGGGCCTTTGGACATGTGTTTTACCCGCATTAATATTCTTATAGATGGTATCGTTTTGTACTAGACTTGGAGTAGTACCCTAGATTATGCGATCTGATGATAGTGATACCTGATATGTGATGATATTGACCCCTACCCAGTTATTGGGATGCCGTACGACGATTTACCGTACGAGCCGATATTGATGATTGATCCGCACTCTTGACTTGGGATGTCTGATTATAGATATGGTATCGGATATGATATTATTGAGGCGGGATCACCGACTAATATATATACAGGTATGTATATGTATCGACTCAGATGTTAGGCGGTTCCCTTACTGTAGCTCAGCTTGTTAGTTCAGCCGTATAGTTTAGTGTAGTTGTTAGATTAGATTAGACTTCTACCTATTTCAAAAAACTAACGAATCGTGGGTATTTTAAAAGACAGCCCAAGGGATCCTACGGATATTTCAAAAGACGTATCTTTTCATAAAAACACCGTAGCCCTATTTTCAAAACCCCATGATTCGTGTTATTTCAAAAGGCACCATTTGTAGAGGTTATATTAGATTAATGCAGATTAGTTGTAGTTGCGTCTTGTATTCAGCTTCCGCTCATTATTGTGGTTTGCTTCGCATCGCATGCTTATATTATGTTTCATACTCCATTATTGATGTTATGCTGTTAGGACACCAGCACCATTACCAATGATGCATATGTACCACGTACACTTACTTGCCGGCTCACACACATCTTCATCGGTAATTGCCATGTCACGTACACCTTAGAAAATATTATTGCATCGACATAGGTTGTTAGCTAATAATTTAGACATGATATTAGTGTACTTGCCTTATATGCTAGATTAGACATTGTAATTATTACTTGTTACATCATGCATGTTATTATTCATGGATTTTTATGCCTATATGCACTGTTTACATGCTATTGAGGATTGGATTCGGATTTCCATGAGATTTTCTGGATTTGGGGGAAAACCGCAAAACTTATATAAACTTCTTTTCTCTCTTTAAAATAAAAAGTGCGGTTTTCCCATGATGTATGAGTCGTCCACCATGAGTTTGCTGATGGATTTGGAAACCCGATTCGAGGAGACGGATGAACCGTTTCGGGTACATGGTGGACCCGGTAAGGTACCCCGGGGCAAGAAGCGCGTGGTGATGACGATGTGAGCCTGGCAGGGGAGCACTACCTACCGGTGATTTTACCCGACGCGTCGGATATCCGGAGGATACCGTCGTGGTCTTGAGATGGATGGTAGGGGCCGGTCTGGATTGACGGCGCCCTAGATATTATGATTGAGACATTGAGATTTCGAGATTTCGAGGTACAGAGACTGTGATACAGAGATATCGAGATATTGGGATTACGTTTTGTGCCGATGCTAGGCACTGTTTTATGCTGATTTCATTATGATACCTCAACTAAAAATACAAGGGAAATCTCACTAAATTATGAAAACAGTTTCTTCATTTACATGTATTCTGCTTTCATACCTCATATTCATGACATGCCATTACCTGAGGCACGAGCACGAGCACTTGGCATTACACTCATGTATAGAGATTACATTGCCAGTTTAGCATGTTTCAGCTTTATTCATATTGAGGTTTATTTATATCTGATCGTATTGACCTAGGATGGTCATGCATTCGATTCCTGCTTGTAGATATCTTTCTATTCACGAGTTGGCAACTCACCTCCGTTGTGCCCCAGTTCTTGCAGGTTTGCCGTACAGTTCCATAGCGGCATTTCGGGCACACTGCTTCCTTTGGGTGACTTGCTTGGTTAGGTGGGTTCTTTTGTATCAGAACCTCTATTGTATTTGTATTATTCATTGTATCTAGAATGTCCATCAACCAAAACTTGTATATTCTTTCAGACTTAGACTTCAGTGTTGTATTATTTCGACCTTAGAGTCGCGCTAGTGGTATTGCGGTTTTCTGGCTGTTTTTGAGTTTCTTTTCAGTTTTGATCCTCGCCCTTTGGCGTTGTATATTATTATTGCTTGCGTGGTTGTGACCGTCGTTTGACGAAGAGCTAGCTCCCGCTTGGGGATGCCTTTTATCATGTTATATATATATTGTTTCTTGTTGTACCCCGTTCGGGGCCAGTTTTTACAAAAGAAACTCTGTCGAAATTTTCAGGAAAAAATTACATATTTTAAAATACATATTCGGCTTAGTTATTTAAGAACTTGATTTTCAAACATGTTTTCTTCACCTCTTTAAAACAGTTTCTTTACTTATTCTTAAAAATGGTTTTAGATTTCTGGGCTTTTGGCTTACTTGGATCAGATGGAGTCCTGTAGACTTCATAGGATTCAAGGGCCAGTCACGTGCTCTTTCGGGTCGTGACAAAGTTGGTATCAGAGCGTTAGGTTTTACCTTCGGAGCGTAGGATAACCCTTGGTTGATGGAATAGGTGACTAAAGTAGAGTGACGTACCGTTAGTATGTTCCGCGGCATACTTACGACACGCCACTCCGCTTAAGAAACCTTAGGATGTACACTTCCTTGCATTGTATCATATTCCTTCCTATGATCTATCTTCATCGATACTGGTTATGGTTTTGCTGCCGCGATTGCACGGGCAGAGTGAGCTACGGCTCGAGTTGTCAGCATGAGCTCGTCGTGGACGAGGACTGACCAGGGCATGGTTCCCGAGACATACGGTTGCTTTGAGGCTTCGTATTTTGTGTTTCCGCACTATGAGCGTTTGACTGATCGCTGTTGCGAGATTTTCCGGTTGTGCTGATTGGCACCAGAGGATTGAGCCACTGATAGAGGCCAGCCAGGATGTGATGACTGTTGATATGTCGCTTATCCAGGATGATTGAGGCGCTGTTCAGCGTACGGACGAATGAGCCAGTTGTTGCTGCGAATGATGAGATATCGCCCAGATGATTGGAGCTACTGCAGCATAGGCATGTTCGTAGAAACATGATAGTGAGTCGCTAGTCACCGAGGAGGAATGACTAGGACATGTGGTTCGTTCGCTTACCCCGATGCGAGGTCATCAGGTAGATTGATTCCAGCTAGAGGCGACTTCACGCAGATTCGTTGAGAGTCGATTGAGACGATCGAATGTCAGGAACCTATTTTCCAAGTTTAAAGTATACGGAAAGACATGCAGGTGATTCTATGGACCCTCTAGAAGAATGAAACCCTAACTCGACTTAATGACCGTGTGAAAGCATTTGAACCTTAGGGTTTGCGGCGGTTCCACGGCGCCATTAGTGAGGCTTGGGTTTGCCCTTCTACGGCTGGACCACCGACGCTGTGGCATGTACTCGATACTATTAAACTGTACCCGAGATGTGAGCTCTTGGGGGATGGTGAGGTTCTGACGAGTCGATCGGATGGTTCGACATCTTTCGGATATTGTGATGGGACACTGCTTGGGAGACTCCAGATGCGAGCATAGCCGTCGGAGCGTAGTTTGTGTAGCCACGATGAGATGAGTCCGAATTAGTCAACATTTGAGCAAGGTGGAGTAAAGAGTTCGCACGAGATTTCGACGAGATGACGTTCCACTTCGCTGACATCAGAGATGTGACGTGCACGCTGAGGACGTGGTCGGCTAGATATCTCCTACTGAGTCAGGAAGATACCGAGTTCGTGATTTCGAGTCCGCGTGAGGGACTTCGGATGGACCGTAGCCGAAGGCATTGCAGTGCGCAGATAGACACGCGATGTTGAAATGGACGATGATACAGACAAGCGGAACCAAAGGTTCGTGTATGACGCTGATGAGCTGTCATTACTTTCCGTCGAGACCAGAGGCCTGATATGCTTACAGAAGCGTAGGGAAGCGACTAATTCCCGAGGAAATGCTGTGCTGAGGACACAGATGTCCATTGGGCGAGAAGAGACTATGCAAGAGCACCAGCCTCCGTACAGAGCGGCATAGGCAAGATCGGCAGAGACTTTGAACAGGATTCCTTCTAGGACACCGCTGCAATGATGTTGCACCCAGGATCAGACATGTGATGTGCATTCAGAGAGCCAGAGGCCGACGCCAGTGACATATTGCTTTACAAGCGGTCGTGAGGATTGACCGAGAGATTTTCAAAGAAGTGCCAGAACGGAATCGTTCCTGTCAGCACTCCTGACCGGGCCGGTGAGCCGATGGTTTGCGAGATTGGAAATCTACAGGAAAGATCAGGAACCAGAGGCAGAGGACGCCCGCCGCGAGCAAGAGGCAAGTAGAGACCTTGCACCGCTAGAGTTTGATGTACCGGCACCTTCTCGACTTCGAGGGAGGATATACTGACGACAGTGCTTATGATTTGTGATTTTGTGATTTGACTATCACGTATCTCTCAGTTTTGGATTTCGGTGTTTCGGCGTCATGTTTTCATGATGGGTTTTGATAGCTGAGTTCTATGATTTCTGTTTTCGTGGACCATGGTTGCACTTAATGGGCATTTATACCTGGCGCATCATTATTATTTCTGAGGTGTTGATTGCGATTTCATGCTTAGTTTATGCCAGTGATTTGATTTACGCTTCCAGCAGAGTTTTCATGCATTTCGAGTGTTTTGATTTGATTTGTGCACGCTGATGCACACGGTTGTGAGATTTGCCATTGCGATACACTTGATTTTGGATTGAGCCGCATTATATCGTTGATTTTGACCTTGACATTGATGATTGATTCTTGCACTCCGTGCTTTTGGTTGGACTTGCGTATGTTCGACGTTTGCTATGGGATTTTGTGATTTCGTGCATGTTGAGTGCGCAGGGTTTGGATTTTCATTCGTGCACGATGGGTGCACCGATTTGGATTTTCGCGCATGTTGGGCGCATGTTTTTAGATACGACTTTAGTGAACACCAGATGCACTAAATCGAGATTCTTCGTGCATGTCAGATGCACCGGATTTTTGGCTGTCAGGCACATACGTTGCCTATGACAGATGCTTCGTGCACACCCGTTGCACCTAGATGTTGTTTTGTGCACCTGTTTAGCACATATATGGATTTTTGATTTCCGTGCGCACCAGACGCACCGGATTGTGTTATGTATATTTTTGAGATTTATTCCTTTTGGAGCAGTACATTTTTATGATATGGGATATTTGTTTTCATACTGAGCAGGACTAGTCAGAGGACAGTACCTGGATATATTTTGCATGCATTGATAGTTTGAAGGGATTCCAAGGAGCGAGCTATAGTCTCGATATATATATATATACTTACGTGTCCGATATGACACGAAACGTTTTAAAAACAAGGAAACCCTTCTGATTGTTTTCAAAACGGCGGAACGTGCTTAGTAAACAAAAGATATATATACATATATAGTTATTTTCTTATGAGAAACGTCCGCCACTGTGCAGTGTTATGCGCAGCGCACAGCAATTTTAAAAAGATTTGGCATGCTTTTACATCAGCTATTTACATGTATGGATTGGATGTCTACATGTGTAGTTCTGATCCATATCATATCGGTTTTGTATTGGATTTGACATTGTGTTTTTACCTTGACTCCGATGATTGCGGGATGCTTGATGGAGCGTTGTTTTTGAGTATCTGCTCAGTACCCATGCGCATGCATTGCGCTGTGACGTTCTATGTGTTGATGATTTCGGAACCCCGACGACTTGGAAATTTGTATTGAAATGTTTTAGTACTTGGGGATTTTAAATTTAAATTCGGGGACCGAATTTCTTTAAGGGGGGTAGATTGTAACATTTCCAAAATAATAAAATATTATTTTTAGGAATTTTTATAATTTAATATTATTTTATTGATTACTTTAATATTAAATTTATAATTAAATGCAAATAAATGAAGAAAAATTATGGAAAATTATGGAAAATTCTAAAATGGGTTATTTATTGGAATTATGTCATTTTTAAGTGTTTGTGATCATTTATATGCTAATTTAGCGCTAATCGCGATCAAAAATCGCTAATCGGATTTTTTTGGCTTTTTGTGCAAAATTGTGCACATATCATTTTGGACTTGTGTTACACTTTTTTTCTAGCCATGGTTTTCTTTTGGAGTTACTATTGGTGTGAGAAGGATTAGGGATTAAAAGAAAAAGGGAAAAGAAAAGAAAAAGAATAGAATGGGGTTGGTGAGAGAGGGTATGGGTTGTACTTTGACTTGAACCTTAGCCATTTCCCTTTGGATTTTCTTCTCACTTCCTCCCCCTCTTTCTTGAGCTGCTGCTGCTGCTGCTATTGCCCATTCTTCCCTCCACAAAACCCTCTCAAATCATCTCACAAATCACTCCAAAACCTCACACTCATTTCACTAAAATTGCACACAAGCTCACAAGCTATAGGATGGACCAAGAAAGTTGCTGTTTGGTGTTGTTGAGGAATCATGAGGGTCTTGTGAGGTAATTTCTTCACAATTAGAGTTTTAATTCTTGTGCTTAAGCTTTAATTCAAGTTTCATATCGATATCGTGTGAATTGGTGCACTTTGGACAAAACTAGAGAGGGTTAGGGTAAAGTTGAGAGGTGGCTTTGCAATTGGACTCAAATGGTGACCTTAGATCCTATATTGACTAGAAACCCAGGCCAACCCCACTGGAAAACTAAAAATACGGAATTACGGGACTTTCATGTCGGTTTGTGAGTGTTTAGAGTGTGCAGGGAAATCTGGAATGTACTGGGACTTTTTCAGAAAAATTAAGTGACCCCAGGGACCTAATTGAGACCATAGGAAGCCACCCTGACCAGACGGACCCCATTGGAGATAGGGGGCCGGCCAGGCCGGTTTTGGGAAGGTTTTGGCCGGCCAAGTAGTGATGGAATGCATCGGGGTTGGTCCAGTAGCTCAAATACATCATATACAGCACCCTGGACTTGTTTAATTGGCTAAATTTGACCCGAGATGAAATCTGGGATCGTTTTCTTGGGTTGCTGCCTTACTTTCAGTATTTGGTGTTACGTATTTTGATTTCCACATTTTGGTGTTTGTACGTTATCTCGATCGTGTGACGTTTGTACGACTGCATCGAGTGATTTCGGGTTGTTTTGCGAAGGCTAACCGTAGGTTCTAACCTATAGGCCTTTTAGCGTATCGTATTGGTTTTAGCGTGTCGTTTCGAGTTTTGATTTGGTTTTGATGCGATGCGATACGTGTGATATATGTAGGTACCCCGCGACGATCCGAGGCGATGCAGAAGATGAAGGTGACATCGACACCGACAGGCAGGATGCAGGTGAGTAGATTTATATCTACGGGGAGAAGTCGGGTGGATGGCGTATAGTACCCCCGCAGTCCGTGGTGTTGTATACGAATACGTATACACACGCATATTTATTATGTGTGGTTTAGATTAGTGAATGTAATAATGGTATTATTGATGATCGGAATGTATTGGTTTAGTATAGTGCGAACCCTAGAGTAGTGGTTGCACCCACACATACACTTACACACATACTTGCATACATTCCTTCATTTGTTTATGTGCATATGATGATGCGTATATCTACACATGGGTATGGGACTATGTGTTTATATACGGGATTTGAGGATGATACGTGGGTTTGAGATGATACTTGATGTGAGGCCGTGAGATCGGCGATGTGACATAGCTTGTCTTTGAGGTGCGAGATGATAGTTTTAGCGGGCCTTTGGACATGTGTTTTACCCGCATTAATATTCTTATAGATGGTATCGTTTTGTACTAGACTTGGAGTAGTACCCTAGATTATGCGATCTGATGATAGTGATACTTGATATGTGATGATATTGACCCCTACCCAGTTATTCGGATGCCGTACGACGATTTACCGTACGAGCCGATATTGATGATTGATCCGCACTCTTGACTTGGGATGTCTGATTATAGATATGGTATCGGATATGATATTATTGAGGCGGGATCACCGACTAATATATATACAGGTATGTATATGTATCGACTCAGATGTTAGGCGGTTCCCTTACTGTAGCTCAGCTTGTTAGTTCAGCCGTATAGTTTAGTGTAGTTGTTAGATTAGATTAGACTTCTACCTATTTCAAAAAACTAACGAATCGTGGGTATTTTAAAAGACAGCCCAAGGGATCCTACGGATATTTCAAAAGACGTATCTTTTCATAAAAACACCGTAGCCCTATTTTCAAAACCCCATGATTCGTGTTATTTCAAAAGGCACCATTTGTAGAGGTTATATTAGATTAATGCAGATTAGTTGTAGTTGCGTCTTGTATTCAGCTTCCGCTCATTATTGTGGTTTGCTTCGCATCGCATGCTTATATTATGTTTCATACTCCATTATTGATGTTATGCTGTTAGGACACCAGCACCATTACCGATGATGCGTATGTACCATGTACACTTACTTGCCGGCTCACACACATCTTCATCGGTAATTGCCATGTCACGTACACCTTAGAAAATATTATTGCATCGACATAGGTTGTTAGCTAATAATTTAGACATGATATTAGTGTACTTGCCTTATATGCTAGATTAGACATTGTAATTATTACTTGTTACATCATGCATGTTATTATTCATGGATTTTTATGCCTATATGCACTGTTTACATGCTATTGAGGATTGGATTCGGATTTCCATGAGATTTTCTGGATTTGGGGGAAAACCGCAAAACTTATATAAACTTCTTTTCTCTCTTTAAAATAAAAAGTGCGGTTTTCCCATGATGTATGAGTCGTCCACCATGAGTTTGCTGATGGATTTGGAAACCCGATTCGAGGAGACGGATGAACCGTTTCGGGTACATGGTGGACCCGGTAAGGTACCCCGGGGCAAGAAGCGCGTGGTGATGACGATGTGAGCCTGGCAGGGGAGCACTACCTACCGGTGATTTTACCCGACGCGTCGGATATCCGGAGGATACCGTCGTGGTCTTGAGATGGATGGTAGGGGCCGGTCTGGATTGACGGCGCCCTAGATATTATGATTGAGATATTGAGATTTCGAGATTTCGAGGTACAGAGACTGTGATACAGAGATATCGAGATATTGGGATTACGTTTTGTGCCGATGCTAGGCACTGTTTTATGCTGATTTCATTATGATACCTCAACTAAAAATACAAGGGAAATCTCACTAAATTATGAAAACAGTTTCTTCATTTACATGTATTCTGCTTTCATACCTCATATTCATGACATGCCATTACCTGAGGCACGAGCACGAGCACTTGGCATTACACTCATGTATAGAGATTACATTGCCAGTTTAGCATGTTTCAGCTTTATTCATATTGAGGTTTATTTATATCTGATCGTATTGACCTAGGATGGTCATGCATTCGATTCCTGCTTGAAGATATCTTTCTATTCACGAGTTGGCAACTCACCCCCGTTGTGCCCCAGTTCTTGCCGGTTTGCCGTACAGTTCCATAGCGGCATTTCGGGCACACTGCTTCCTTTGGGTGACTTGCTTGGTTAGGTGGGTTCTTTTATATCAGAACCGCTATTGTATTTGTATTATTCATTGTATCTAGAATGTCCATCAACCAAAACTTGTATATTCTTTCAGACTTAGACTTCAGTGTTGTATTATTTCGACCTTAGAGTCGCGCTAGTGGTATTGCGGTTTTCTGGCTGTTTTTGAGTTTCTTTTCAGTTTTGATCCTCGCCCTTTGGCGTTGTATATTATTATTGCTTGCGTGGTTGTGACCGTCGTTTGACGAAGAGCTAGCTCCCGCTTGGGGATGCCTTTTATCATGTTATATATATATTGTTTCTTGTTGTACCCCGTTCGGGGCCAGTTTTTACAAAAGAAACTCTGTCGAAATTTTCAGGAAAAAATTACATATTTTAAAATACATATTCGGCTTAGTTATTTAAGAACTTGATTTTCAAACATGTTTTCTTCACCTCTTTAAACCAGTTTCTTTACTTATTCTTAAAAATGGTTTTAGATTTCTGGGCTTTTGGCTTACTTGGATCAGATGGAGTCCTGTAGACTTCATAGGATTCAAGGGCCAGTCACGTGCTCTTTCGGGTCGTGACAGTTGTCCTCTGTGTCTACTCTCCTAACCTCGATCTCCCTGGAGATCAACCATTTCCATGATCAGGTGATACTGCCTAAGAATTATATCTGGATATCAGATGGGACGGGGGTTCCTGTTGGAGATAGTGCCCTCAGAGTCAATTATTGGATCACAGGCACGTGATTGCAATGATTGAGGGAGGACCTATCCCGGTAGGACAGTCTTGCTCGAGATGATAGTATGCTATCTGGTTTACCTTTATCATCGTGTACTGCTTTAGGTGACATGACAGATCACTATTGCACGTTGATAGAGCCCCTAGGATTCTTGCTTGACTGCCAGCAGTATGAGGGCGATCATATAAGTGAGAGCTGGAGTCTACAAGCACATCCTTAAAAGGTCCCTAGTCGTGGGAGTTTCGAGACAGGGCATCGATTCTCCAGAGTAGACTAGTGTATACAGTCGAGACCCCGACGAGGGGCGGTGGCCGGTCTCACAAGCCACTGGTGTCAGTAGGTTCACCTAAGATGTATACAGGTGCTCATTGGGTTATGAGTACACCGGACAGGACTCGCCGGGAACATGCTAGTTGGTCTTATACCTGACGTCAGATAGCAGTTCCCAGGTGACATGTGTACAGGTTAGTTCATCGACCTGGGGATCGTCATTTGTCTCGTGTGAGTTCCCACTGTACTTAGATTACTACCCTACCACGGCTCAAAGGAGTCGTGCAAACAGGTTTTAGTTGGGTACAGTCCCGAGCCACATGGAGGCAGTGAGCGGATCTTCGGGGGTTTCGTCTCTCCCGGTATTGGGGGTGAGGTCGCGCTGTGTCTAGGAGAGCCATTACACGAAGACCTTGGCCAAGGCAGGAGATTTACTGGTAGGTATTCCAGTAGTATCTCAGGGTGTTCTGGGCTACACTCCGACACGACTTGTACCGCTTTTGGGGGTCTGACTTTTACCAACCCCCTAGGCCCGCCATGCGATGCTCATAGACGAACGGACCGGACTGTACGGATATTGTCACTGACAGGCTCAGTTGGGTGTCGGGGTGAGCTTCCTCATCGACGTCCCTTTTGGTCAATAGCTGGTAGCCCGTCACGTATTGGCTTATACCTCTGACGTGCTAGTGGTTAAATCCACAGCCATAGTATTGACGAGTCTTTAGAGTCCACCACACTTTCAGTTACTCAAGCTTTCGGGCGAAACGCTGTAGAGGCCGTATGGAGATATGGCAGGGTCCGATCAGATACGTGCGGTATTGCACGGATCAGGATCGGACGGTTTGTACTAGTGGCCGTATAGTTATATGGCAGCGTTCGATCAGATACGTGCGGTATTGTACGGATCAGGATCGAACGGATTTTACTAGCCGGCTTTGGTTTAAGCCGGTCCTAGTTTAGTACAGTGTAGATTCTGTCTCATTGCATTTGTATCCGGACGGAATACAAATGCGGGTGTGTATGCACAGTGTGGGGTTTTCCTGTAATTTATTACGGGACCAGTTTTCTAGAGTTGCCATTTTGCTTTCCGTTCCGGCCGGTTTTCCTTTGTTCTTTCCCGGCCGGACTTTTCCGATGGAGGGGGTAATTTGCAGTTTTGCAAATTACTTTTGGTGGAGGTTTTATTTGTAAAAGTATTTATTATGAAAGCATCTTTTGATGCCTTTCTTATCCTTCATTATCATTTGCTTTATGTGATTAGATTTGATAAGAAGAGTTGATGTGAGTTTTGTGATGATTATGTCTTGGTTGTGGTCACCCTTCATTATCTCCTACACTCACCTCCCTTCATGTTTATGCTATCATATTCATTCCTCCACCCTCTTGGTCTCATTTTGATGAAATGGTTGAAGAAAAAGAAAAGAGAGAAAGAAAATGAGAGGTTCATCTTGAGAGTTCATTCTTGATCTCATTTTCTTGCTAGAAAAATGCAAGCACCATTTTTCTATTCTTTGATTCCTCCATCATGGCAACCAAACCCCAAAAGAGAGACTATGATTCTACACTATATTCCTACAGCAAATCTTGAGCATGTCGAGTTGCCGGCTTCATGCTCGAGTTGCCTCAGTATCAAGGTGGGAGCCCGTAAAAGTACCCGGCTTCGTGGTGCCCTTTCCGACGAGGAGGAGACGGACGGAGATCCCGCGAGGAGATCGGAGTGGAGATGAAGACCGGAGGACTCGGATCGTATGGTATACTTCTCTACCCCCTCTCTTGATAGCTTAGACTAGTTTAATGGCACGATCCGGAGTTTAGTGCGCGGTGGTGCCGTTTTGCCAAGTCCGCAAAAATTAAAGTTTATCACCGTTTCCGCGTTTGGCCGTCGGATTGACTGCCGGGGCGCCGCCGTGCACTTACAGTGGTATCAGAGCCTCGCCATTAACATAGTCTAGCTTGGTGTAATGTGTTTTTCTGTTTCGATCGATCGAATGTTCCAAAACTGCATTATAGTTCGAATCAGTTTCTGTTGAAAATTTTTGGTCTCGAAAAATTTTTCAGGTTGTAAAATATTGATGTACTGGAAAATCTAAGAGTTCTGTAAAAATTTGACGATGTAACTCCACAGTTGGAGCGCGGATCCGCCGCGAAACCCCCCCTCGTGCGGCCCTTCCGCCGCGCACTATTCACATCACATCACCAAATTTTTTCAGAGGCCTTCTGGGCTTAAAATATGGGTTTTGGAATATTAAAATTGGGCCCAAGATTTCTGTGAGTGCTACAGTTTTGATTGAGGGCCCACTTGTTAATTTTTGATCGATCGGAATATTTTTAAAACACATTTTTCACAGTATTTACATTATATCTGCGACCGTGAATGTCACTCGATCGGTAAATCCTGTCTAACTGCTATAGCCCGGTTAGACGGATTTGCGAACGTGACTTTCACGTTGATGTTCTATGTTTATGCTGTGATGTTGCGGATCGGTCGTGGGGGATAGCCTGGATGCAATGCTAGTACAGTGTTGTTGTATTATGTACATTTGATTTTGCGGGGCGAGCGTCCGACATGTGGACTGCCGTCACTGCCTGATTGTATTATTCTTTTGGGGCACGACCTGGTTGCGGTCGATGTACCCGTTGTATGTATATTTTACTTTCTGTACTAGGATTACCCCGCGGTGGGGTGCACGGATGGCCGGGTTCTAGAGGGCAACAAGCCCGCATCTCATGGCATTGAGACGGAGGGGGCTTCACTCTGGGATTGGCGGGCTATTCGCCGCACTCGTAGGGGGTACAGGTTGACCCAGGAGGGGTGCCCAAGTTACC
Organism: Agapanthus africanus; assembly: GCA_030015575.1. NCBI lineage: Eukaryota > Viridiplantae > Streptophyta > Magnoliopsida > Asparagales > Amaryllidaceae > Agapanthus > Agapanthus africanus. The sequence goes on from JASDDO010000031.1 coordinate 241,294,900, forward strand.
GGATTCCGTGAAGTGCTGGGTGGTCCATTCACGGTGCTGAAGGGGGCGCCTCGCTTCAGGTTTTGGCGGGTAACTTGCCGCGCCCGTAGGGGTCTAGGTTTTCATTGCACAGGCTATCCACACGACCAGGGGGAACGTCGGGTTTCAGTAGTGGCTCTGTGAAACCCGGGGATCCCAGATATCTGTATTGTTCTGTGATGCTGTAAATTTCTGTGATGTTGCATTTCTTTTCACGCCTTGAGCGAAATATAATATATTGGTATATATATTAGTAGATGTTGTATAAGTTTTACATCCGCGCTAGTCCAGTCCCCGCTCTGTCGTTAGTTAGCTAACCTAACGGGTAATGACGGGACCCAGTGGCGAATGCGGATGGCATATACGTACATCAGTATATTTTCGTTCTTTTTGGTGTGATCAATTGATGGGACTGCATTGATTCGGATCAATGCAAGTTTAAAAACAAACCTAATCTGATGTTGTTGGAACACTTTTCAAAAAGCTGTTATTGCAAGGACGTTCACTTTTGTTTTGCATCGTGGTATTCATTTGGAATATCCTGCTCCTCAGTCGACGAGGCAAGGGCCGAGATCCCTTCACCGGGAGTGACCCCTTGGACAGAAGTTTGCGTCAGGGCATTAACTTCACTATAGCCGATTACTTTTGCTTTGCATCGCGGTATTCATTTGGAATATCCTGCACCCCATTCTACGGGGAAAGAGCCGAGATCCCTTTACCGGGAGTGACCTCTTTAGCAACGGTTTTCGTCACTATATTTTAAAAAGCTATCCGTTCCTTCGACGATATCAAGTTCTTTACGTTAAAGGTTTTCGCCAGAAACCATTCGTAGCCCTCCGTCATTTCAGACGGGTAGCACGTAGTATTCATGCTATGTTTGTTGACCTTCGTCAAGGCATAGTGTATGGTAGCTGCTTGTTACTTTTCTGTTGCATAGATAGATGCGTTGGTTTGGGACAGTCGTATAGCCTTGTTGACCTTCGTCAAGGGCTTGTACGGGTGGATTCAAATTAACCTGGATAATGACGGGTAGAACTTGACATGTGACTTATGATTTGTTGACCTTCGTCAAGGTCATAAGAGCATGGGGCAGAAATCACATCGGGAGTTTCAAAAGAACTGAAACTTGCCAGATATGCGCATACCTTCTGGAGTGTGATACCGTGAGCGGATTCCGTCACGTTATCATGCGATGAGAGTTGGATCCCGATTCCCACTGATGAGTTGGTTTACTCCTCGGGTGACCCCGACTAATTCTTCTTTCAGGTTTGGAGAAGAATTTGAGGTACAGTGGGAGGTTTCCTGATTAGAAAAATTGGTAACCATTCTGATCTAGGATAGAGTGCACGCTGAGTGTTTCTTTTCTCTCTCTCTTTGGCAGCGACCTTTGACCCGACCCTAGACTATGACTCAGTGACCAAGTTGACCGAACCTACTTAACACTGGCTTTTGGATTGTCAGAGTTGCGAACCTCATTGCCACTCCTACTTTTACCCTTTTCTCCAGGACACCCCGTATTACTACGACCGTCCACTTCCATTGGACAAAACCATCGTATGGTTATATACGAACTCGAAGGACTTCGAGGATGGTTTCTGGTTCTGGAGAAAACGGATAGGATTATTCAGTTGTCTTTTCTTTTTACCCTCTCTCAGGTTACGAGTACTCCTTGGTTTAGGGGTAGTACACCTATTACGCAAATTGGATTGTCTTCTTCCAAACCTTAGGTTGGTGCCGACCGGTAGGGAATGAAGAAAACCAATTAGCATAACGATGGTGTGCAGAAGGTATTAAGATTAAGACAAAGCAAGGGATTAGTAAGGGGGCAAAGTAAATTGCGACTGCTATTCACGACCAAACCAAGTATTTCTTCGCCAATCCTAAATCACCTTTGTATTTCTCCAGGACACTCCGTATCACTACGAAGATCCCATTTTATTGGATAATCCATCGTATGGTTATATACGAACTCGAAAGGAACTTGTTCCAGTTCGGGGATGGATCCTGGTTCAGGAGAAATAGGAATAAAGTACATTCAGGTGTCTTTTATCTTCACCTTCTCTCGCGATGCGAGTGCTCCTAGGATTAGGACAGTACACCCTTTATGCTTTTTGGATAGTCTTCTTCCAAACCATAGGCTGGTGCCGAACGGTAGGGAAGGAAGAAAACCATTTGGCCTAAAGGGGTGTACAGAAGGTAATGACTAAAGACATATGAAGGGATTTGGAGAGGTGGCAAAGAATTATACGGTTATAGTTGTGAATCTGGATAATGGATGAGGCATTACTAGGAATACCAGGATACCCCAACGAAACATTTCAATGTTTCAGTCTCACTGTGTAATGTTAAAAGAAAACTGATTTCCCGATTAGATACTTACTCCAGGGTATGTATTTACCAAGTATGATTCTCACATCTGTATGGTTTTACAGATGATGAGTGGGAGTAAGTTATTGGGAATTGGGTGATCATCCTCATTATATCGGGATTCGTTGGAATCAGTGATATTTGAGGAAATCACCTGGGCTGTTTGCCGGTCGGCAAATATTTGGTTTTGAATATCCGTTGATGTGCACCAATTTCAAATTGATATATCTGTACGTCTATTTTCATAGAGTGAGATATACCTTTTGATATTATGTCGATGACATTTACCTATATCAGTGGATGGTTAGGTAAGGAGCATTAAACAGCGGTGTAATTCTTCTCAACCATAAGTACAGTTTTCAACCTACAACACACAGTGAAAGAGTTGTTAGACTCAGCGGACTTATACAGAGTATTGTATGTTGTCCAGTGTCCATTAGGACAGAGGGGTTGGTCCTCATACTATATTCAGTTTACTTTTGACTTCTCTAGTTCTTAGACATGTGTTTCGTAGAAACACAGGGTCTAAGTTTTGAGGAGTTATAGGTATTTGAATAGAGTAGAGAACCAGGTGTAGCAAGTATCGGGATTCTTCAAAGTGATCGAAGATGTAGATACTTGTGTATGGTATTCAGTTGATAGTAATGATAAAGAGAAATTGCTTCTCTTTCAGGTTACTCATAATTGGAAGCATTCCTAAGTTGAGTAACTTTGATCGACCTCCTTCCATTCTGTTGACATGCACTGGAGACAGCTGCATGATTTGAATCTGGTTCAATTAAATCAGTGCCTCTGGTTCTATATTGGATATAGAACAGTTCATATCTTAACGATGTTAAGGTACGGGGAGTTGTCCGGCTTATGCTTAAAACCAGACTCTGGATAACTCATAGGCACGTTTCTGTAATGGCTGTTTGTGGGTTGACCCAGGCTACGACGAGGGTTGACTTTCTACCATCTGGGAGATCAATAGAAATATTGTTCAAGACTCGCCATAGTTTTATTAAAAATGGATTTTTTTTCAAAAACAGCAGTGGGAGTATGGTAGAACTGGAAGTGATTCCAGAACCGCAAACGATTACTGAAAATTTGATAAGGAACCTAAAGATTCAATCTGATTTGACATTCCATTGGCCACTCCGCAGATAAGGTGGGTAACTTCAGGCACCCGAGAGGTACTCTGGTAGCCTCAAGGACGGTGACAGGGAAGTTCTTGTTTACCCACACTTGCCATTGTTGTTGTTCCAGGCTGCGAGACCCGGCAGGAGGATGAGTATAGCGTCGTTCTAAACTTGCTTTGGAAGTGCACGTCTATATGACTCTACCAGAGGGTTGTCGTAGTCAGTGGGAGCAGCGCAAGCATTGGTGGACATCAGGCTTATGTCTATTTATAGACTAAAGCAGATATAGCGGAGATAGATCATCTATTTCTGATGCGACAGTCATAGGTTTGACGTCATCAGAATAGGGGATGGATCTGTTGAGAAGGTAGTAGGAAGTGATATTCCTATACTACGATCGGTTAGACTTTGGTCGTCACACAGTGGTTTCTCCACACAGGACTTGGATATATATATATCAGACATTCTGGTTACTAGATCTATGGTTTTAGATCTAGATTTGGGTGGTTTCCTAATCTGGGTACCTTGACAGCATTCTATGAGTATTTAGAATGGACGACTCCTGGCATGGTGGTGTACCTGCAGGTAATGGAGTCACCCTCTCTAAAGGTGTCTTACAGACTAAAGGGGAGAGGGATATTCATGATTGGCAGATCATTTGCTTAGGCTATTGAGTCAATCATGAGATGTCGAGTACCACACCAGATGTTGTTCTTGCACTAGATGCAATAAGTTGATATTGATCCAATCCTGGAGAAACAGTCGGAAGCAGTTTTAGAACATAAGTGGCTGTTCTAGGGATATGATAACGGCTGCCTCTTTTAGGAGACGGTTATCATTCCAGGCTTCCAAGGTGACCTGGACGACAAGGAGGTTGTCAGAGTTATAGTTTTTCCCTCTGACGAGGGGCAGTATTTTGGACGGGTGGTCCAAGGCAATACTGAGGGTGGCATGGCGCAGGATACTGACTAAGTTCAGTTGACGATACAGTCTAAGAAGTTTGGATTTGAAGTTCATTTATGAGCTAGGTCCCATCAGACATCCAGACATTCTAAGGCAGGTATTGCTCATTTCGGGAGATGGCTTTCTCCGCGAACTTGAGATATAGAGAAACATAGAAAGCAACACCAGAGCGGATCCACTCACTAAGGCTGTTCCTCGAACGCAATAGTTTCACAAACGGTTTTTGTGAGACTGACTAGTAGAGGAGTTGGGTGTTCGGTATCACACGGGCTGTGAGTATGCGACATCGCAATAATTAGCCTTGAGTGCAAGTGGGAGATTGTTGGAGATAGTGCCCTCAGAGTCAATTATTGGATCACAGGCACGTGATTGCAATGATTGAGGGAGGACCTATCCCGGTAGGACAGTCTTGCTCGAGATGATAGTATGCTATCTGGTTTACCTTTATCATCGTGTACTGCTTTAGGTGACATGACAGATCACTATTGCACGTTGATAGAGCCCCTAGGATTCTTGCTTGACTGCCAGCAGTATGAGGGCGATCATATAAGTGAGAGCTGGAGTCTACAAGCACATCCTTAAAAGGTCCCTAGTCGTGGGAGTTTCGAGACAGGGCATCGATTCTCCAGAGTAGACTAGTGTATACAGTCGAGACCCCGACGAGGGGCGGTGGCCGGTCTCACAAGCCACTGGTGTCAGTAGGTTCACCTAAGATGTATACAGGTGCTCATTGGGTTATGAGTACACCGGACAGGACTCGCCGGGAACATGCTAGTTGGTCTTATACCTGACGTCAGATAGCAGTTCCCAGGTGACATGTGTACAGGTTAGTTCATCGACCTGGGGATCGTCATTTGTCTCGTGTGAGTTCCCACTGTACTTAGATTACTACCCTACCACGGCTCAAAGGAGTCGTGCAAACAGGTTTTAGTTGGGTACAGTCCCGAGCCACATGGAGGCAGTGAGCGGATCTTCGGGGGTTTCGTCTCTCCCGGTATTGGGGGTGAGGTCGCGCTGTGTCTAGGAGAGCCATTACACGAAGACCTTGGCCAAGGCAGGAGATTTACTGGTAGGTATTCCAGTAGTATCTCAGGGTGTTCTGGGCTACACTCCGACACGACTTGTACCGCTTTTGGGGGTCTGACTTTTACCAACCCCCTAGGCCCGCCATGCGATGCTCATAGACGAACGGACCGGACTGTACGGATATTGTCACTGACAGGCTCAGTTGGGTGTCGGGGTGAGCTTCCTCATCGACGTCCCTTTTGGTCAATAGCTGGTAGCCCGTCACGTATTGGCTTATACCTCTGACGTGCTAGTGGTTAAATCCACAGCCATAGTATTGACGAGTCTTTAGAGTCCACCACACTTTCAGTTACTCAAGCTTTCGGGCGAAACGCTGTAGAGGCCGTATGGAGATATGGCAGGGTCCGATCAGATACGTGCGGTATTGCACGGATCAGGATCGGACGGTTTGTACTAGTGGCCGTATAGTTATATGGCAGCGTTCGATCAGATACGTGCGGTATTGTACGGATCAGGATCGAACGGATTTTACTAGCCGGCTTTGGTTTAAGCCGGTCCTAGTTTAGTACAGTGTAGATTCTGTCTCATTGCATTTGTATCCGGACGGAATACAAATGCGGGTGTGTATGCACAGTGTGGGGTTTTCCTGTAATTTATTACGGGACCAGTTTTCTAGAGTTGCCATTTTGCTTTCCGTTCCGGCCGGTTTTCCTTTGTTCTTTCCCGGCCGGACTTTTCCGATGGAGGGGGTAATTTGCAGTTTTGCAAATTACTTTTGGTGGAGGTTTTATTTGTAAAAGTATTTATTATGAAAGCATCTTTTGATGCCTTTCTTATCCTTCATTATCATTTGCTTTATGTGATTAGATTTGATAAGAAGAGTTGATGTGAGTTTTGTGATGATTATGTCTTGGTTGTGGTCACCCTTCATTATCTCCTACACTCACCTCCCTTCATGTTTATGCTATCATATTCATTCCTCCACCCTCTTGCTCTCATTTTGATGAAATGGTTGAAGAAAAAGAAAAGAGAGAAAGAAAATGAGAGGTTCATCTTGAGAGTTCATTCTTGATCTCATTTTCTTGCTAGAAAAATGCAAGCACCATTTTTCTATTCTTTGATTCCTCCATCATGGCAACCAAACCCCAAAAGAGAGACTATGATTCTACACTATATTCCTACAGCAAATCTTGAGCATGTCGAGTTGCCGGCTTCATGCTCGAGTTGCCTCAGTATCAAGGTGGGAGCCCGTAAAAGTACCCGGCTTCGTGGTGCCCTTTCCGACGAGGAGGAGACGGACGGAGATCCCGCGAGGAGATCGGAGTGGAGATGAAGACCGGAGGACTCGGATCGTATGGTATACTTCTCTACCCCCTCTCTTGATAGCTTAGACTAGTTTAATGGCACGATCCGGAGTTTAGTGCGCGGTGGTGCCGTTTTGCCAAGTCCGCAAAAATTAAAGTTTATCACCGTTTCCGCGTTTGGCCGTCGGATTGACTGCCGGGGCGCCGCCGTGCACTTACAGTTCCTTGGCAAAAGCCACAACTCCATTGTCACACAATGGTAAGAACGAAGTTCATCTCGTGAACTTATATATTCAGACTGCCTCTTTGGTAGAATCCTTGGTAACGATGTTTCTTGCCTTTAATCGTCTAGTAGGTGACGGTATCTAGCTTGGAACTCTTCCAACATACCGTCCCTCCTCTGAGGGTAAAGACAATGCCTGCGACTGACTTTCAGTCGTCCTTATCACCCTGGATCCTTTCCAGTGATTCTCCCCAGGATCGATTGATACCATCTCACTACAACTAGTGAGCATCCTAATATCCAATTAGATCTATCTCATAGATCCAAAAACCCAGGATTTAGGAGGTATCACTTTGATCCTATATGGAGAATCCTTGTGATAAGCGGAGATTGACCGAGCGTAGCATAGGAAACTCCTTCCCTATCAAGAGAATGTCATCCACGTACTCTACGAGGATCACCACCATACTCCCTACTACCTTTTTGTATATACAAGGTTCATCTACCATTTTGATGAAGTCAAACTGTTTGACTACCACATCAAAACAGACGTTCCAACTCCGCGATGCCTGTTTTATCAAACATCTTGCTCACGTTTCCGCTGCTCCCACTGTCCACGAAGCCCTCTGGCTGTGTACTTATAGACGCTCACTTCCAAATCTGTATTTAGAAAAGCAGTCATGACACCCAACCGCCAGATATAGTAGTCATGGTATGTAGCCGTGGCAAGTAGGATCTGGATGGACTTAAGCATAGCTTTGAAAGTCTTAACTTTTCCATGTACACCAAGTAATCTTCTCAAGATATACTTGCTCCTGATGGGGATTTAACCCTTCAGATAAAGCAACCAAAGTCCATACTTTGTTGGTGTATAAGGATTCCATCTCAGATCGCTAAGCATCCAGCCATTCTTACAGAGTCCCACTCCTGATGGCCAGCCCAAAACTAGTTAGGTCATCATCTCATGATGCAATCCTCGCTCCTACTGTCATAGAGAAACCGAAGTATCTCTCAGGTGGGTGAGGAACCCTACTAGATCGGCGGAGAGGCTGAAGTTCGTTGGAAACTATTGAATCCTTTGGTTCTACCAAATCATCAGCTGCAGTTTGTATAGCTGGAACCTTTCCAGTTCTACATAACAGACCTTGCCTCGAGCTTGTCCGGATTTTGCTTTTAGACATAGGCCGGACAACCCCAAATCTTAACAAACTTAAGATATGGGCTTTTCCCTTTCCATATCACATATGAAGTGGTAGGCAACTGATTTGATTTGAACCCTATTCAATAAGCATGCAACTTCTCAAGTGCATAACTCCCAAAAGGAAATAGGAAACTCAGTAGTACTCATCATAGAGCACACCATATCACATAGGGTGCTATTGCTCCGCCCCGATACACCGACGTTCTGTGGTATATACGGAGGAGTAATACCAAGAGAGAATCTCATTCTCCTTTAGAATAGTACAGGAATTCCGTGCTCAAGTATTCTCCTCCTTGATCTCATCAAAGGACATAATACTTATACCCAGTTTATGGTTCTCTACTTCTAACTTATATTCCGTGAATATCTCAAAAGCTTCGGACTTGTGTTTCAACAGGAACATATGTCTGAATCTTGAGAGATCTTCAGAGAATATAATGAAGTATAAAGAACCGGTCTTGGCATGTGTAGACAGGGGACCTTCATACAACAGCATGTATCAATCCCAAGAGTTTACTAACTCTTTCACTGTTTCCAATAAACAGAGCTATGGTCATCTTATCTTTGTGACATGACCGGCAAGTTTCACAAGATGTTAATTCAAACAGATTTAAATATGCATCTAAATGTAACTTAGCTAGTCGGGTCGCATTGATATGACCTAGTCTACAATGCCTCAAGAAGGATTCGTTCATTTCTGAACTCTTCCTCTCGTGTGTGTTCTGTATACTAAGAACTGTAGTTTGATTTCGAACATCAATGCTTTTAGATAACGTGCCTGAACCGATCAACTCTTGATATAGGAAATGTTCAAAACATTATCCAACAATACAAAATTATATCATTTCTTTACTAATAAAGAGACTGATATGATGTTGTATATCAGGTTCGGTATCTAATAACATTTGTTCAGAATCAATGTATTCTGGTAATACAGGGTGATAGTGACCAACAGACTTGGCTGCAACACTTGAACCGTTTCTATCTCATGAAACTTATCACCCGTTCTCAGTTCTCTACCTTTCTGTAGCCCATGTAACTGATTACTTATGCGGGATCCTGATCCGGTATCTCATACCCAGGACGTAAAGGATACTGAGAAACAGTTCTCTGTAATGAACACACCCGAAGAAGATGCATCAACATGCACTTTCTTCGTTTGGGCGGCACGGTAAATCTGGTATTCCCTAATTTCCTGCTCTGTCTTATAACAATTATAAGTTGGAGAGGGACCAACGTTTCCCAGCTCAGTATAACAAGCGGGTTCGGTCAATACATCTGTATTATTATCTTGATTAAGGCGTGATATGGTCGCTACCTTGAGAGAGAGAGAGAGAAGAAAACACTCAGCACATGCTCTTGCAAGATTTAGATTGGTTATCTAATATATCTAATCAGGATGTCTCCCACTGTTTTAGTCAAATCTTCCTTCAAAACCTAAAAGGAAAGACTAGCCAGGATTAATTACACGCTACAAGTTCGCTAATCTTTCAGCCAGGCCAGTGTCGGTACTTTGAGGGTGGTCCCTCGTGCTTTCGTACGAACCTAATTAAAGTAAACCTTGTTTTCCCAGGGGCGTAACCCCGTTAACACCTTTCTAGTCACCTACTTCATCAGCTAATTGTAATGTGTAAAACTCTCCCAGGAGTAACTCTTACTCGCAGCGGGTATCGGGATCCAACTATCTCATAGAAGGTATGCAATCTCATTGCAAATTTCAACACTTGAAATTCCTAATAATATTTTGCCCCTAGCGTGCTATGACCTTGACGCATGCCAAACAACCCATAGTCCGCTAGTCAAGTTTAACCCATACATTTCTTGATTGAATTAAACCCACCCGCACGACCCTTGACGCATGCCAAACAACGCCGTACGAATACCCTAATCCAATCGCATCGTATGCTAGCAGATAAGCACTAGTTATCTACCGTACACTACGCCTTGACGCATGCCAAGCTACCGCAACACGAATACTAAGTAGTACTTATCTGAAATGACGGAGGGCTACGACAGGTTTTTAAGAAAACCTTTTGCGTAATGAACTTGATATCGTTGTAGGATTGAGTGATTTTAAATGGAGTGTTTTTGAGGCTTTTCTAGTTTTGCTAAAGGGGTCACTCCCGGTGAAGGGATCGTCGGCCCTTTCCTCATCGAATAAGGTGCAGGATATTTCACAAATATCACTATGCAAAGCAAGAACTATAGAAGCAATCAAAAGACAAACCGAGTTTGTAGCATCTGCTAGTTTCACTAAAGAGGTCATTCCCGGTGAAGGGATCTCGGCTCTTTCCTTATCGAATAAGGTGCTGGATGTTCTACAAGGAACACCGCTATGCAAAGCAAGAACTAGAGCTACTATTTTTTAAACAAGTTTCTACAACATCTTAGGTTTCTTTTATTTCATTAATCTCATTAATGAAGTCCCATTTTATTATGCTTCACAAGCATCAGATATGAAACGAAATCAACAATATATAATGTATATCTCATATATATAATATAAACATTCGTCTCAGGCAGTAATATAATCTCATCACAGAACATTGCAGCAGAAGAACATATATGAAATATTCGATATACTTGGACGTCCGTGTTTTAGTACGAGCCTGTATAAAACACGGATTCCACGGTCGCGATGTATAGCTAAACCCACATCCCTAGACCCCTACGAGAGCGGCAAGCAACACTGCCAATTCTAGGGTTAGGAGACCCGGTCTCGACTCCTCGAGATGGTCTCCCACTGGACCCTAGAACCCGGTTACTTGTGCTCCCCGCCTTGGGTCTACCTAATGCGGAAAAGTAAATAATATACAATGGTGACATCATCCTCAGCCCGGAAATGCACCAATAAAAGAATATTACATACAAATGAATTTTACATGAATGAAAAAGAAAAAACTCTCATCTCACATAAAACCCCCGTCTATTCAGAACACGACGATCCAATATAACATATCACAGCAACTCATAATATCTCATATTATCAACGTAAGCAAGTATGCGTATCCCGATTGTCGTTGATGTATAGCAACGAAGCCGGCGATACACCACATACTATGCTTACGGTCACAGAAAAGAAAGTGTAAAACTACAACAGTTGGAATCCGCAACCTCTTTAGACATCGCATGCCTAACCAAATGAATTCCTTAGACATCGCATGCCTAACAATTATAAACCCTGCATTTTAGTCTCTTTATCGAAAATACTTTTCAATATCAAGTCGGGCAATTCAACAAGATTTCCGACATCCTGATCGAATGCTCGTCGCAAACTTTACTAGACGGCCGCACCCCCGGATGCCGTCGACGAAGTGCACTAAGACGGAACACCGCTGCCGCAAGCACCCAAACGGATGCTTTTGGCGACGGGGTTCTCCTACAGTCACTTGGTTGGGGCTTTGGGGCGTGGCTGTCTATTAAGTTTACCCGGCGAGTATCCGCGTACGCTACGTGATTGCGACGGACTTTTGATCACATCAAAATTCCGTGGCAACCGATCATCTGAGACTAAACTGCTATATTTATAACATTCAAATTAGTTATCTCATAACTACTTGTGGATTCCAAATATTGTATCACAATCCAGATAAATAGACAATGTTAAACTTTCCGATCGAATAATCAAACACCCAAGATTTCCCAATATATCTCAACACTTGAAATTAGTTTAAAAATATCCATCACATGCCACAGTACCAATGGTCCAGCCGTAGAAGGGTCAAGCCAACGCCTCACATGTAGCACGCCGTACTGCCACAAACTCTAAGGTTTAGAGGCAGTTCAAGACGGTCACATAATCGAGTTAAGGTTTGTTGTCTTCTAGAGGGTCCACCGCGTTACTTGCATGACTTTACGAAAGTTTCAAACTCGAGAAAAACTCCAACTTTTGAAAATTTTCCGACAGGGGAAAAAGTTAGTTATTGATATCCGTTCGAACTTTTTAACAGTTTCTAAAATTATCCGGAAAAAACTTAAACCAAGTTAAATTATCCGATCGAATCAACGAGTCCCCAATACAACCCTAGAAAACTCAACACTTGAGTGGAATGAAAAAATTCCCAGAAAAAAATGACAAGAAAGGACCTAAGAATAAATATATGAAATATGCGGGACTAAGTCTAAATTTTGGCCGCGGAACCGCCGCCTAACCCTTGGTTTGGTCGCGGTTCGGCGGTCAAATAAGTGACTTAGTGGACCTTACTTCACAGTAATTCTTAGTTTTTCCTACTTTATTTTCTGAGTATTTTTAATCCATAAAAAATCACATTTTTGAAAAATGTCCAGAGAGGGGTAAACATCGGGGTTTCCGGGTTCGATCGGACTTTAAACTTCGCTCAGACTACGCCTAAAGCTCTAGCTTGGCTCTGATACCACTGTAGGGTTGCTAGGCATGCATATAAGGGTCTATGAGGTATCAACCATGCCCGATTAAAATTTTAGCCGTGCCGAACAACCCAAAGCCGGATCTTTAAACTAGGGTTTAGGCGAAAACTAGCAAGTTAAACTTTTTAACACTAAGTGAGAGGGATTACAACCTTTGTAGATCTGGTCCTTCACTTCTTAAGCTCCGTGTTGAGGTCCCTTCGCTGCGATCATCGTGTTCCGGACTCTCGAGAGGCTTCACGAAGAGAAAGATGCAGTCTTGCTTCCGATCTTCGATAACAAAGATGATCTACCTTGAAGTTTCATTAACACAATCTAACACTCACAAAATGAAGTGAACACCCTCATCTAAATGGCAAGGATAGATAAGGATGATGAAGTAGGATTTTTGCTCTCATTTGTTTTCATATTCTCACTCATTTTCATCACAAAGCAAAAAGCTAGAAAGCTTTTGCTAAAAAGAAGAAGAAGGAAGAAGATGATGAATAATATCATTAGTAACCTTTTGTGATGAATAATGAAAGATAAAATATGATGAATAATGCAACCATGGTTGAATAAACCTTTGTAGAGAATTAACCAAGGCTAGGGTTTGGGTTAGGTTAAGAATGAGTCACTTGAAAATATCTTTGCATAAAACAAAACTAAACCTTCTAGAATCATCAAGAAGGAACTAACCCAAAACAAACCCTAATCTTGTTTAATCTCTACTAAACATGTTGCATTAGTTATCATATCATGTTACAATATTATATAGCACATATATAATATTTATTGTAACAAAAGAAAATAATACAATTAACATATATCTCATATATATCAATGTATTACCCGAGTGAGAAAAAGAATTTCTTAGTGTGCTAATATTAGTTAATGTAATTTAATATATCATATATATTATTATACATTAAATTATCGAATTAACACTTGATCCGACAATCCGGCTATATCGCATATAACCGACTAATATGATGACCCGGCTATATCACATATACCCGGCCGATATCTCATATCGCGAGAATCTAATACGGTATCACATACCGCATTATCCTTGGTCCCGCACATATCACATATGTGCTCCTACTCCATTTTGCCTGAGTCATGAAACCTCTGTGTAGGACTCTAAAGAATCGTCAATACGCCGGCAGTAGGTGATGATCATATCAAACACCCACAAGCTGCAAGCGGTCAGCTAAACGTAACAGCCACCCAGGTATTGAGTGCTCAGAAGATCAACTAGCAAGCCTATACATTCTCAAGTGAATCCAATCAGTAACACTCCCGTACAGTCCGGTCTCGTCGTCTGATATGTCGCATATCTCTCCTAGGGGTGGTAAACGTCAGACCCCAGTAGCTTGATAAGTCGTGTCGATATGAGGTCTATAACAGTTCGAGAAACTACTGATAACACTTACCAGTAAATCTCAGCAACCTTGGCCAGGGATTTCCGGTTATAGCCAATCGAACACAGCACAACATCAACTCCCTATACCGGGAGAGACGAATCCCCTCCTATCGCTCATTGCCTCCATGTGATTTGGGACTGTACCCAAAAGCCACCTTTTTGCATGCCCTCTTGGACGTGGTATGATGGAAATCAAAGCATAGTGGGAATCACACAAGACTTTATGACGATCTCGGGTCAACAAACTACTCTGTACCAGTGTCACCGGAGAACTGCCATCTGACGTGAGGTATAATACCATCTGGGAGTTGTCGGCGAGTCCGTCAAGTGTACCCAGTCTACACTGAGCACCCATACACCATCCTTGATGTCAAACACCGATGGATATGGGATCATCCATCGCCCATCATATGGGTCAAGATGCGTATACGTTAGTCTACTTCGGTGCATCGATGCCCTGTCTCGATACACCCTCGACTAGGAACAGTTATAGGATGTACTCGTCGACTACCGTGGCCCCACTAGTATATCTCATCATAGTCCCAGTAGTCGAGTACATATCCTAAGGGCTTTATCAACATGTAACATAGAGACAATCAGAGTACATGTTAAGATAATGTACAACAAGATAGCATACTATCATGTCGAGCAAGAAAGTCCTCCCTATATATGTCCAAGCATCCATTACAATATACATCGTATGTACAGTAATGGCCTCTAGGACATACATATAACTAACACTAACATACTAGGGTGTGTTTAGCTAGGCTCTGATACCACTGTAAGTCCACGTTACCTCTCCCGGTTCTTTCGGGCTTGCGGAAATGATGAAAAACGATTTTTCGGGTCATGGTAACATGGACTATAAAACATGGATCTTTGATAAACTACACACTAGCAACTAACTAGAGCTTTTCCTACTCTGTTAGGGCTTATACCTCAACTTGAACTCCTTCTCTTGGGCTCCTTGTGGTGGTTGGATGGTTCGTTCCTCGTCGCCTTCTCTTGCCGAAGATGGATCCACCTGAGGGTCTCTACCTTGAGCTTCTTTCTCGAACTTGAGAAAACTAAAGTGTCCGGCTTGCTAGGCCTTCAACCTTAGGATGAGTAGAGAGTAGCTTTGGTGTTTTATCTCCAAGGAAATGTTTCTCAACACATGAGATGAATTTTCCTTGAGCTAGAGGAAGAGGGAGAGAAAAATGGAGGAGAGAGAATCAATATGATAGAATGAGAATGGTTTTTACAACCATAACAATATATGTGAATTATCTAATTAATAATATTAATCCAAAATGAAAAAGGTGATGGTTGGTTTGATAAGACCATTATCATTTCACATTAAATGTTTTTGCAAAGATAAAAGAGCATCTTTGGAAAGAAATGATGATGGTTAATGTTTCAACCTTGGTCAACAAGTCAACCTTGGTCAACAAGTCAACAAACCCTAACCCTAACCCAATTTCATTTAAATAACATTATCAATTGATATTTCACATATTCATTAGGGTTTGGTAAACAACAACCGTCAACTGTGCATACACACCCGTACCAAAACCCTAATGAGAATCCTCTTCCTCTGCCTCAGTCAATTGTGCATACACACCCGCATTCGTGTTCCGAGGAGCACGAATACTATGAGATAAAACTAACCCCAAAGCATATACTAGGATCTGGCTCAAACCAGAGCCCGCTAGTAATAACTGTCCGGAAATCAAACGTGCACAAGTGCACGGATGTGAACGAACCCTGTCGCAAAACCATGCGACCTCTACTCTGTTTTGCCCAAAGGTGAATAACCCTCTGTGTGGGACTCTAAAGACCCGACACTACGCTGGCAGTGGGTCTAACCACAGACCGCAAGCGGCACTAGCTGTACGTAACGGTCCCCTGGTAGATGCCGATAAGAAGACGGACGAGGTGAAACCCATCTGAACTCCTACTGAGCTTGAATGTGACAATCTTCGTACAGTCCGGTCTGTTCGTCTGAGAATATCGCATGGCGGGCCTAGGGGGCGGTAAACGTCAGTCCCCTAATAGCGGTACAAGTCGTGTCGGAGTGTAGTCCAGAACACCCTGAGATAATACTGGAAACCTACCAGTATATCTCGCTTGCCCTGGCCAGGGACTTTGTGTAATGGCTCTCCTAGACACAGCGCGATATCAACCCCCAATACTGGGAGAGACGAATCCTATCTAACCGCAACTGCCTCCAAGTGCTTCGGGACTGCACCTAAAAACTACCTGTTTGCATGACTCCTTTGAGCCGTGGTAGGGTAGTATTCAAAGTACAGTGGGAACACACTCGAGGCGAAGTGACAGTGTCAAGTCAACGGACTAAGCTGTACTCATGTCACCTGGGAACTGATAACTGATGATAGGTATAGTACCAACCAACAGTTCCCGACGAGTCATGTCCAGTGTACTCGTAACCTAACGAGCACACGCATACTATCCCAAGTACGACGTACTGATGGCTGTAGGATAGGCCGTCTCCCAAGCTCGGATGAGAAGCGCATACGCTAGTCTACTCCGGAGTATCGATGCCCTGTCTCGATAGTCCTACGACTAGGGACCTGCATAAGGATGTGCTTGTAGATTACCTAGCCCCACGAGTGTGACTGCCATCATAACGCTGGTAATCAAGCAAAGATCCTAGGGGCTCCATTAATGTGTAAAGGTGATATGCTATAATAAACACATGCACACATTAAAGTAGAAACAAACAAAGGAGCATACTACTATATTGAGCAAGATTGTCATTACAAGGTGAATATCCCAAGCTTCCATCAAGTAATATACATACTAGTATGATACAGTAATGGCCTCTAGGGCATATATGTTAGTGTATATGCCCTAGAGGCCATTACTGTATCATAGTAGTTTGTATATTACTTGATGGAAGCTTGGGATATTCACCTTGTATAAACAATCTTGCTCAATATAGTAGTATGCTACTTGGTTTGTTTCTACTTTAATGTGTGCATGTGTTTATTATAGCATATCGCCTTTACACATTAATGGAGCCCCTAGGATCTTTGCTTGATTACCAGCGTTATGATGGCAGTCACACTCGTGGGGCTGGGTAATCTACAAGCACATCCTTATGCAGGTCCCTAGTCGTAGGACTATCGAGACAGGGCATCGATACTCCGGAGTAGACTAGCGTATGCGCTTCTCATCCGAGCTTGGGAGACGGCCTATCCTACAGCCATCAGTACGTCGTACTTGGGATAGTATGCGGGTGCTCGTTAGGTTACGAGTACACTGGACATGACTCGTCGGGAACTGACAGGTTGGTATTATACCTATCGTCAGTTATCAGTTCCCAGGTGACATGAGTACAGCTTAGTCCGCTGACTTGACACTGGCACTTCGCCTCGAGTGTGTTCCCACTGCACTTTGATCACTACCCTACCACGGCTCAAAGGAGTCGTGCAAACAGGTAGTGGTTGGGTGCAGTCCCGAAGCACTTGGAGGCAGTGACGGTTAGACAGGATTCGTCTCTCCCGGTATTGGGGGTTGACATCGCGCTGTGTCTAGGAGAGCCATTACACGAGTAGTCCCTGGCCAGGGCAAGCGAGATATACTGGTAGGCTTCCAGTGTTATCTCAGGGTGTTTTGGGCTTCACTCCGACACGACTTGTACCGCTATTAGGGGACTGACGTTTTACCGCCCCCTAGGCCCGACATGCGATGTATTAGACGAACAGACCGGACTGTACGGAGACTGTCACATTCAGACTCAGTAGGAGTTCAGATGGGGTTCACCTCGTCAGCCTTCTTGTCGGCATCTACCTGGGGACCGTTACGCACAGCTAGTGCCGCTTGCGGTCTGTGGTTAAACCCACTGCCAGCGTAGTGTCGAGTCTTTAGAGTCCCACACAGAGGATATTCTCCTCTGGGCAAAACAGAGTAGAGGTCGCATTGTTTTGCGACAGGGTTCGTTCTCATCCGCGCACTTTTGCACGTTTGGAGTCCGGACGGATATTACTAGTAGGCTCTGGTTTGAGCCAGATACTGGTATATCTTTTGGGGTTGATTTTATCTCTCAGTATTCATGTTCCTCGGAACAAGAATGCAGGTGTGTATGCACAGTTGTTTGAGGAGGAGGAAGAGGACTTTCATTAGTGTTTCGGAACGGGTGCGTATGCACAGTTGACAGTCGTCTTTTTCCAAACCCTAATGGATTTATGTTATATCAATTAATAATATTAATAAAATGAAATTGTGTCATGGTTGGATTTTGTTGACTAGTTGACCATGGTTGACTTGTTGACCATGGTTGAAGTTTTGACCATCATCATTACAAAAGAAAGATGCTTTTTGATTCTTGCAAAACTATTTAAAGATTGTAATGATAATGGTCATTCCAAAACCTTCCATCAACTATTTCATTTTCATTATTATTGTTAATTGATTATTCTTTTTCTTTTGGTGATATGGTTGCAAGAAAGAAAAAGAGAGCTCATTCTATCATTTAGCTTCTCTCTCCTCACTTCATCTTCTTCTTCCTCTAGCTCAAGGAGAATCCTTCTCATGTGTTGAGAATCCCTCTCCTTGAAAGATAAACACCCCTTAGACACTCTCTACTCACTCTAGGATCAAAGGTTTAGCAAGCCGAAGATTCTAGTTCTCTCCAAGTTCGAGAAAGAGCCCGAAGGTTGAACCCTCAGGTGGATCCATCTTTGACGGAAGAAGGCAACGAGGAAAGTACCATCAACCTCTACAAAAGTTTGAAGACGAAGGAGTTCAAGTTAGGTATAACTATCTTTCCGAGTAGCTAACTCTCTTTAGCTTGTTTGCTAGTTTAGTTTAGAAAAGATCCCGACTTTGTTAGTCCATGTTGCCCCATGCGCTAAAAATTTGATTTCTATACCGTTTCCGCCTCCCCGTAAGAACCGGGGTCGCAACATGGACTTACAGTGGCATCAGAACCTAACTAAACTTAAACTAGCTAGGTAGTGAAGTGTAACGAAGTTCGGAACCGAAAAATCCAAAAACCAAACTTTTCAAAAACCCTAGTTTCTGTTAAAAATTTTTTCTGGTCAAAACAAAATTTGTTATATACCAAAAATTATCTCAGGGTTTTTTAAAGATAACCACCAAAAACGAGCCAGAGATCTGACCAAACGACCGCGTTTCCGCGGCGACAGCAAGCTATGTCGCCGCGGATCTGCGGCCGTCTTGTCTCCTCTCTGCCTCGATTTTGGTGCAGTGTATCTCTGTATTGGTTTTAGGATTTTTAAGATATATTATATGTGCCCAGATTTTCCAGAATAGAAATTTGTTTTTGGGGGCCTATAATTCCGTATTTTTTCCGGACTTCACTACACTTTGACTATGATGGTTATATCTGTGATGTTTGTATGTATTGAACGTCGGCTAATCGCTATAAGTCGATTAGTCGGGGTTATACATCTCTGTGATCTGTGTTTGATATTGGAATGTGTATATGAATGTGTTGGACTGTCGCGGGTGAATAGCCGGGGTGGATGTGAGATGAGCTTTTGTTTTTCTTTCATTCATTTGTAATATGTAAATTGATGTAATATTATTATTTGTTTGGCCGCACAACCGGGTCGGGGTTGTAGCCGTCATTGTATAATTCTTTTTACCGTTTTTGCTCCTAGGATAGACCCATGGAGGGGTGCACAAACTGCCGAGTACTTGGCGGGTAGTTTGCCGCACCCGTAGGGGTCTTGGGTAGGGTATTGGCTATTCACCGCGACCGTGTAATCCGCTTTTCATTGCAGGCTCGAACGGATTGCGGATTCCTAGTATATCCAATGTATTCATCTGTGATCTGTAATGTCTATCATTGCTATATTTATAACTATTTAGGCGTTGCTTATGTTTTACAGCCGCGCTAGCCCAGCCCCCGCTCTGTCGTTAGTTAAGTAACCTAACGGGTGATGACGGGGCCCCGAGGCGAATGCGAATGGCATAAGCGTACGTCATATTTTGGTTGTTTTCTGCAATGGTAGGATTAAATGATGGGACGCATTAAAA
Source organism: Agapanthus africanus (assembly GCA_030015575.1). NCBI lineage: Eukaryota > Viridiplantae > Streptophyta > Magnoliopsida > Asparagales > Amaryllidaceae > Agapanthus > Agapanthus africanus. Next base: position 241,314,923 of record JASDDO010000031.1, read on the forward strand.
GAACTAATGCAAGAATATCACGCATTAAAAGAACTAATGCAAGATAATAAACCAAGTTAAAGTCGTTGGAACACTTTCGAAAAACCACTCGGTTCTTTTCAAAACTAACTTTTAAATGCGGAGATTGAGCCACTCCTTCTAAAAGCTATCTCGTTCCATCGATTATATCAAGTTCACTACGTTCACGGTTTCGCCAAAACCATTCGTAGCCCTCCGTCGTTTCGTATGGATATTCAATAGTATTCAAGCTATGTTTGTTGACCTTCGTCAAGGCATAAAGATTGGTAGTTGTTGGGTGTTCATATGTAGCATAGATAGATGCGTTGGTTTGGGACAGTCGTATTGCCTTGTTGACCTTCGTCAAGGGTATATACGGGTGGGTTCAAATTAACCTGGAAAATGACGGGCAGAACTTGACATGTGACTTATGATTTGTTGACCTTCGTCAAGGTCATAAGAGCATGGGGAAAAAATCCACATCGGGAGTTTCATAAGTACTGAAACTTGCTAGATTTGCATACCATTTGGAGTGTGGTGATTCTGGTAGGATTCCTTCAGTTTCGTCACGCGATGATATTTGGATCCCGATCCTACTGTGAGTATATGCTACTCCTCGGGAAATTTCTCACTAAACGATCAATGCTATAAACCTAGTAGGTGCCTAGAAAGGTGTTAGCGGGACTACGCCCCCAGGGAAAAGAGGTTATTTAATTAAGGAACTTCGCGAAAGCGTTGGAAAACCTTCCTCGAAGTACCGACACTGGCCTGGCTGAACGGTTAAGCAAGTATTGTGCGGTGGGATTGATCCCGACTAGTTCTTCCTTTATGGTTTGAGGAGGGATTCGAGAGACAGTGGGAGCCATCCTGTTTAGAAAAACTAAAAACCATTCTAAATTTGCAAGAGTATCGTGCTAAAGTGTTTCTTCTCTCCCTCCTAATTGCAGCGACCAATCGACATGACTGGACTTAAGTTACTTCTAGATAAAAACATACTGACAGGGCCAAACTACAAAGATTGGCTCAGGAATGTCAAAATGGCAATCACTTACGACAAGCTGGGGTATCTTCTTACCACCAAAGCTCCCCCCGTCCCATGTCCCACCTCCAGCGTCGCGGATAAGGAAATCCGTAAGACTTGGGAGATTGATTGCGCGAAGGCCAGGTGCCTCGTGCTTGCCTCTATGGACAACGAACATCAGAGGAGGCACGAGAATATGGATTTGGAATCCATATTTCTTCATACAAAAGAACTGTATGGAGAGCAGTCTCGTATCGCAAGATACGAAGTGTCGAAGAAGTTATTTTCGGCAAAGTTGGCCGTCGGATCATCGGTAGCGGACCACGTGCTTAAGATGATTGGCTACATTGAGGAGCTCGCGGAACTTGGGACCACGTTGGAAAGTGAACTCTATACGGATTTAATTCTCCAGTCCCTTCCATCCACTTACGCCCAGTTTATACTGAACTTCAACTTACAAGAAAAGGAAGTTGAACTTTCAGAACTCCTCAACATGCTGAGGAGCGCAGAGGGCACCCTACAGAAAGGTAGGGAAACACCTGCTTTGTTTGTAGGAGGATCTTCTTCCTCTAGGTCCAAGGAGAAAGCCAAGGGAAAGAGGAAGAAAGCCCCCGCCAAACCAAGGGGCGGTGTTAGTAAAGTGGGTACGAAGGGAAAGGAAAAGGCAACAATGATAGCGGGGAAGCTTGTGGGTAAAGAAGAATGCTTCTATTGTCATAAAAGTGGACACTGGAAGAAAGATTGCAGGGCTTGGAAAGCCAGGACACAGGAACTGAAGCAGGTTGCGGCTTCAGCTTCAGGTGTGTATGTTATTGAAAACTGTCTATCGATAAACTCTACTTCCTGGGTATTGGATACCGGATCAGGATCTCATATCTGTAATTCTTTGTAGGCATTGAGAAACCGTAGGTTTTTGAAGGCAGGTGACATGATCCTCAGAGTTGCGAACGGAGCTAGCATGGATGCTAAAGCCGTGGGAGACTATCACCTGGGAATGTCAGATGGGCATGTTTTGGTTTTGCATAATTGCTTTTTTGTACCCAACGCAACTTGTAATATCATTTCTGTATCTTTGGTTTCTAAAGAAGGTTATGAATTTGCGTTTGTAAGTAATGTTGTAAACATTCACCTTAATCAAGTTCTGATTGGGTCAGGTACACTGAGCAATGGTATATACGTGTTAAACCAACCACAGATTTTCAATGTCCAGAATACACACAAAAGAATGTCTCCAGATATCAATCAGGCTTTCTTATGGCATTGTAGACTTGGTCACATCAATGAGACACGGTTGACTAAGTTACATAAAGAAGGATACTTGGATCCGTTCGAGTATCAGTCTTATGCCACTTGTGAATCTTGTCTCATGGGAAAGATGACAAAGACTCCGTTCACTGGACACGGAGAAAGAGCGAGCGAGCTCTTGGGACTCATACACAGTGACGTGTGTGGTCCAATGTCTACACATGCGCGAAGCGGTTATTCATACTTCATTACTTTCACAGACGATTTCTCTAGGTATGGACATGTCTCCTTAATGAAGCACAAATCCGAGGCCTTTGAGAAATTTCGGGATTACAAGAATGAAGTTGAAAACCAAACAGGCAAAAGTATTAAGATTCTAAGATCGGATCGAGGTGGTGAATACTTGAGTGCCGAGTTCCTGGACTATTTAAAAGAGAATGGAATTCTCTCTCAGCGTACTCCTCCATACACTCCGCAACATAACGGTGTATCGGAAAGGAGGAATCGAACCCTATTGGATATGGTTCGTTCCATGATGAGTAAGGCTGAGTTACCGCGATCTTTCTGGGGCTATGCACTAGAAGCAGCTGCATATCTCTTGAACAAGGCTCCCACCAAGACTGTGCCTACCACTCCATATCAGATGTGGAGTGGGAAGAAACCCTGTCTTAAGTACCTTAAGATATGGGGATGTCCAGCTTTTGTAAAAAAGCAGCATGCGGACAAGCTCGAGGCACGCTCAGTACAGTGTAAGTTTGTGGGATACCCAAAGAACTCCAGGGGGTATCTGTTCTATTCCGCTGAGGAACAAAAGGTTTTTGTTTCTCAACATGCCCGCTTCTTGGAAACTGAGTTTTTGGAAACCCAGATAAGTGGGAACGCAACAGAACTGGAAGAAATTCCAGAACCACAAGCTATTACTGAAAGCTTGGAAGAGCCAGTAAGTTCAAAAGAACATGACATTCATATGCCGCTCCACAGGAGTAGTAGGCAGTCTCATCCGCCCGAGAGATACTACGGTTTTCTCATAGACGGGGATCGAGAGGATTGCATCATAGATTATGATGAGCCTATTAGCTTCCAGCAGGCCGTTCAGAGCGTTGACTCGGTAAAATGGCTGGATGCAATGCGGACCGAAATGGAGTCCATGTACACCAACAAAGTATGGACGTTGGACATTGCTCCAGACAGGGTAAAACCCGTAGGATGCAAGTGGATCTTCAAAAGGAAGATTGGTGTAGATGGACAGGTTGAGACCTATAAAGCTAGACTTGTAGCAAAGGGTTTCCGTCAAAGACCTGGCTTGGACTATGACGAAACCTTTTCTCCAGTGGCTATGCTGAAATCCATTCGGATCCTTCTTGCCATTGCTGCCTTCCACGATTATGAGATTTGGCAGATGGACGTAAAGACCGCTTTTCTAAATGGAAATTTAGAGGAGTGTGTCTATATGGATCAACCAGAAGGTTTCATTCAGAGTGGGAGCAGCGGAAAGGTGTGCAAGTTGCTTAAGTCCATCTATGGACTAAAGCAGGCATCGCGGAGTTGGAACATCTATTTTGATGAGACGGTCAAGGAATTTGGCTTTATCAAAAATCCAGATGAACCATACATCTATAGTAGATTTGTAGCGAGAACTGTAGTATTCCTCGTTTTATACGTGGATGACATTCTCTTAATAGGAAATGACATTCCTATGCTACAATCTGTCAAGGGGTTCTTGTCGCACAGGTTCTCCATGAAAGACCTGGGTGATGCCTCATACATCCTTGGGATCCGGATCCATCGTGATAGATCCAAGAGGATATTAGGACTTTCTCAGTCCAGGTACATCGACACCATAGTGAAAAGATTCAGTATGGAAGATTCCAAGCGCGGTAACCTACCGGCTTGTCACGGGATCACCCTCTCTAAAGAGATGTCTCCCAAGACTGATTTGGAGAGGGATCGCATGTCTATTATACCCTACGCTTCTGCGGTAGGCTCTATAATGTATGCGATGTTGTGTACCAGACCGGATGTAGCTTATGCACTGAGTGTGGTAAGCCGGTATCAGTCAAACCCTGGGGAGAAACACTGGATAGCGGTAAAGAACATTCTCAAGTACCTGAGAAGGACTAAGGAGATGTTCTTGCTGTATGGCGGAAAAGACCTCCAGATTGAGGCCTTTGCTGACTCCAGCTTCCAGAGTGACAAGGATGATTCCAAGTCCATGTCGGGTTTTGTCTTTACCCTCAATAGAGGGGCGGTGTGTTGGAAGAGCTCCAAACAGGAAACCGTTGCAGACTCGACGATGGAAGCGGAATACATCGCTGCATCTGATGCCGCAAAAGAAGCCGTCTGGATGAGGAAGTTCTTGAAAGAACTTCAGGTGGTTCCGTCCATTGTTGACCCAATACCTCTGTATTGCGACAACAACGGGGCTATAGGTTTAGCGAAAGAACCCAGGTCCCATCAGAGATCCAGGAACATCTTAAGGCGGTATCACCTGATCAGGGAGATCGTGGATCGCAAGGAGATCGAGGTTCGGATGGTTGCTTCAGAAGAGAACACTGCAGATCCATTCACTAAGGCCCTATCCCAGACTCAGTTCGAGCGGCTGATCGAGATGATAGGTCTTCGATACGCCAGTACATGGCCTTAGTGCAAGTGGGAGATTGTTAGTGTATATGCACTAGAGGCCATTACTGTATCATACTAGTTTGTATATTACTTGATGGAAGCTTGGGATATTCACCTTGTATAAACAATCTTGCTCAATATAGTAGTATGCTACTTGGTTTGTTTCTACTTCAATGTGTACATGTGTTTATTTTAGCATACCACCTATACGCATTAGTGGAGCCCTTAGGATCTTTGCTTGATTACCAGCGTTGTGATGGCAGTCATACTAGTGGGGGCTGGGTAATCTATAAGCACATCCTTATTCAGGTCCCTGGTCGCAGGACTATCGAGACAGGGCATCGATACTCCGGAGTAGACTAGCGTATGCGCTTCTCATCCCAGTGTGGGAGATGGTCTGTCCCACAGCCATCAGTACGTCGTACTGGAGATAGTATACGGGTGCTCGTTGGGTTACGAGTACACTGGACAGGACTCGTCGGGAACTGACAGGTTGGTATTATACCTATCGTCAGTTATCAGTTCCCAGGTGACATGAGTACAGCTTAGTCCGCTGACTTGACACTGGCACTTCGCCTCGAGTGTGTTCCCACTGCACTTTGATCACTACCCTACCACGGCTCAAAGGAGTCGTGCAAACAGGTAGTGGTTGGGTGCAGTCCCGAAGTACTTGGAGGCAGTGACGGTTAGACAGGATTCGTCTCTCATGGTATTGGGGGTTGACATCGCGCTGTGTCTAGGAGAGCCATTACACGAGTAGTCCCTGGCCAGGGCAAGCGAGATATACTGGTAGGCTTCCAGTGTTATCTCAGGGTGTTTTGGGCTTCACTCCGACACGACTTATACCGCTATTAGGGGACTGACGTTTTACCGCCCCCTAGGCCCGACATGCGATGTATTAGACGAACAGACCGGACTGTACGGAGACTGTCACATTCAGACTCAGTAGGAGTTCAGATGGGGTTCACCTCGTCAGCCTTCTTGTCGGCATCTACCTGGGGACCGTTACGCACAGCTAGTGCCGCTTGCGGTCTGTGGTTAAACCCACTGCCAGCGTAGTGTTGAGTCTTTAGAGTCCCACACAGAGGGTATTCGCCTCTGGGCGAAACAGAGTAGAGGTCGCATGGTTTTGCGACAGGGTTCGTTCTCATCCGCGCACTTGTGCACGTTTGGAGTCCGGACGGATATTACTAGTAGGCTCTGGTTTGAGCCAGATACTGGTATATGTTTTGGGGTTGATTTTATCTCTCAGTATTCATGTTCCTCGGAACAAGAATGCAGGTGTGTATGCACAGTTGTTTGAGGAGGAGGAAGAGGACTTTCATTAGGGTTTCGGAACGGGTGCGTATGCACAGTTGACAGTCGTCTTTTTCCAAACCCTAATGGATTTATGTTATATCAATTAATAATATTAATAAAATGAAATTGTGTCATGGTTGGATTTTGTTGACTAGTTGACCATGGTTGACTTGTTGACCATGGTTGAAGTTTTGACCATCATCATTACAAAAGAAAGATGCTTTTTGATTCTTGCAAAACCATTTAAAGATTGTAATGATAATGGTCATTCCAAAACCTTCCATCAACTATTTCATTTTCATTATTATTGTTAATTGATTATTCTTTTTCTTTTGGTGATATGGTTGCAAGAAAGAAAAAGAGAGCTCATTCTATCATTTAGCTTCTCTCTCCTCACTTCATCTTCTTCTTCCTCTAGCTCAAGGAGAATCCTTCTCATGTGTTGAGAATCCCTCTCCTTGAAAGATAAACACCCCTTAGACACTCTCTACTCACTCTAGGATCAAAGGTTTAGCAAGCCGAAGATTCTAGTTCTCTCCAAGTTCGAGAAAGAGCCCGAAGGTTGAACCCTCAGGTGGATCCATCTTTGACGGAAGAAGGCAACGAGGAAAGTACCATCAACCTCTACAAAAGTTTGAAGACGAAGGAGTTCAAGTTAGGTATAACCATCTTTCTGAGTAGCTAACTCTCTTTAGCTTGTTTGCTAGTTTAGTTTAGAAAAGATCCCGACTTTGTTAGTCCATGTTGCCCCATGCGCTAAAAATTTGATTTTTATACCGTTTCCGCCTCCCCGTAAGAACCGGGGGTCGCAACGTGGACTTACAATATACACTAACAATAACTGCCAGGACACCAAACGTGCACAAGTGCGCAGATGTGAACGAAACCTGTCGCAAAAACCATGCGACCTCTACTCTGTTTTGCCCAAAGGCGAATAGCCTTCTTTGTGGGACTCTAAAGACTCGACACTACGCTGGCAGTGGATTTAACCACAGGCCGCAGGCGGTACTAGCTGTACGTAACGGTCCCCAGGTAGATGCCAATAAGAAGACTGATGAGGTGAACCCATCCGAACTCCTACTGAGCCTGAATGTGACAATCTCCGTACAGTCCGGTCTGTTCGTCTGAGAGTATCGCATGTCGGGCCTAGGGGGCGGTAAATGTCAGTCCCCTAATAGCGGTACAGGTCATGTCGGAGTGTAGCCCAGAACACCCTGAGATAACTCTGGAAACGCTACCAGTATATCTCGCTTGCCCTGGCCAGGGACTTTGTGTAATGGCTCCCCTAGACACAGCGCGATATCAACCCCCAATACCGGGTGAGACGAATCCTGTCTAACCGTCTCTGCCTCCAAGTGCTTCGGGACTGCACCCAACTACTGCCTGTGAGCACGACTCATTTGAGCCATGGTAGGGTAGTAATCTAAGAACAATGGGAACACACTCGAGGCGAAGTGACAGTGTCAAGTCAACGGACTATGCTGTACTCATGTCACCTGGGAACTGATAACTGACGATAGGTATACTACCAAACCAATAGTTCCCAGTGAGTCCTGTCCAGTGTACTCGTAATCTAACGAGAACCTGCATACTATCTCCAGTATGACGTACTGATGGCTGTGGGACATACCATCTCCCCTCCTGGGATGAGAAGCGTATACACTAGTCTACTCTGGAGTATCGATGTCCTGTATCGATAATCCTACGACTAGGGACCTGTATAAGGATGTGCTTGTAGATTACCCAGCCCCCACTAGTGTGACTGCCATCACAACGCTAGTAATCAAGCAAAGATCCTAAGGGCTCCACTAATGTGTATAGGCGATATGCTAAAAGAAACACATGCACACATTAAAGTAGAAACAAACCAAGTAGCATACTACGAGCAAGATTGTCTATACAACTGTGAATATCCCAAGCTTCCATTAAGTAATATACAAACTAGTATGATACAGTAATGGCCTCTAGGGCATATACACTAACAATCATCATATCTCATGATCTGGGGTACTGATCTAAGTCTAGTACAATCAATATCATCTATATAAATATAAATGCGTGTGTGAAACACACGTCCAAAGGCCCGCTAAAATCTCATGTCGTATCCCAAATACGAATCACATCATATCACCGATCTCATGGCACTATGCCCAATCTCATCGACTCATCTCCAATATCATCCACTATCCTCATCATCCAGGTAAAAGTATAGCAAATAAGCATGTGTGTGTGTGTGGGTGTAAACCTATTCTAGGGTTCGCAACTAGGAAATCATACTAGTTTATTTCTAAACCCTAATCTATCCATAGTACACCTAATCACATCTAGAATATCCATAACACACTTAACGCTATCATACTTATATATATAGTACATATATAGTATACTAAACATCGAACTGCGGGGGTGCTATACGCCATCCAACCGACTTCCTCCGTAGCTATAATCTACTAACCTTGCATTCTGCGTGTCGGTGCCGATGTCGCTTTCATCTTCTTCATCGTATGAAGCCCTCGGGATGGTACCTACAAGATAACACAATCGCAAATGCACATTAAAATCACATCGGGAAAACCAAACGACGCGCTAAGTCCTATAGGTTAGAACCTATGGACTACGCTTTCAAAACCATCAAACAACCTTCGATGTCATCGTACAAACGTCAAGTGATTGAGGTAAAACCCAATTACGCAAATCCAGAATTCAAAATATGCAAAACGAAACTCCGAATCAAAACAGAAACTTAGGAAAAAGGTCCCAGAATTCACCCTAGGTCAAATTGGTCAATTTTGCATATGCCAAGGGTCTATTTTACTGATGAAGGGACCACAGAACCAATACTAGGCACATTAGCCCAGGTCTGGCCGCAAATTGTGGCCAGACAGAATAAATCTGTGGCCAAGGTTGAGGGTTAGGGGCTGGGTTTTCATGGTAGCTTCCTAGGTTCCTGCATGTATCACCGTCCTTGCAAAATAATTTTCAGAGTCTCGGGGTGATGGCAGATTTCATTTAACCCTCACAGAATCAACAATTTTCCGATATCGGCTTTCTAAATGCGTATTCCAGGTTTCTAGTCTCTGGTTTAGGTCTGGATTCTAGCACTAGGGGGTTTGTCTGGCCTCTACTGAGCTCAATTTCACATCACAACTCTTAAATTCCTTTAACCCTAACTAGAATTCTTCTAAGTCCACAAAACCACTCGATATCGGTTCTAATCTAACATGGGGGTAAAAGTAATGGAAACATTAAGCTAAAGGTCCAGAAATTACCTTATTTGGCAACTCAAGAATTTTCTTGAGTTGCCCCAAGTGTCCAAAATTGGATTTTTCTTCATCCAATGTGTTTCCCTTGAGCTTGTGCACACTTTTTGTGAAATGGGAGTGGAGTTTTGAGGTTGTTTTGATTGTGTTTTGAGGAGTTGAAGAGGGGGAGGGAGTGAAGGAAGCAGCAGCAGCAACAAGATGATGAGAGGGGAGAGGAATGAGTGAAGAATGAAGGGGGAAATGGCCAAGTCAAAGCAATCCTCACCTTTCTCTCTCTCACCCATACCTACTACTATATTCTATTCTTTACTCATTTCCTTTTCTTCTCTCATTAATTTACAACCATGCAAGAATCATGAGGAATGCCATGATAAAAAAAATGTAACAAGTGAAGAAAAAGACTTGTGCATGTTTTGCACAAAACACGCTTAAAACCCGATTAACGATTTTTAATCGCGATTAGCGCTAAAATAGTGTCAAATAAATCGTAAAACTTCATAATTTGCATAAATCCAATAAAGTACCCTTATTTTAGTAATTTCCATAATTTTCCAAAATTTTCCCCATTTATCGGTATTTAATTATACCGAAATATTAATATATTCGATATTTTATTATTAAATTTTAAAAATTCCCCCAAAAATAATATTTTATTTTCTTGAAATGTTACAGAAGTGGGGATCATTTTTAATGAAGAGAGTGTAGGGTTTTAGCAAGGTTTTTGTGATGAGAAATGGAGGTGGAGGTGGAGAGAAATGAGGAGGAAGAAGAAGTTGAAGAAAAGCTAATGGGGGAAAAGAATGGCAGCCCCCTCTCTCTCTCTCCTACCCTCACTCTCTCTTATTCTCACCCCTCACAAGTCCATGCCTCACACAATCTCTCTCTCCAATCATTCTCTTTTTAACCCTTTTATCTTTTTCTCACAATAATACACATAATACCAATAAAACAACACAATTGCAACAACATGCAACAAAATGCAACATGTCATGGTGCACTAGCCATAGAAAACTGTAGAAACACGGATTTGGCTTAATAATGATTAGTATTGCACTAATCAATTTTTATTTAAACTTGCGTATAATTAATTATAAAAATGCCAAATCCGATAAATATATTTTAAAATGAATAAATCATTTTAATCTCCAATTATTTCACAAATATTGGTATATATTTATACTATTTTACGAAAACTCCAAATTCGCAAATCGGGTAGTTTTCGCGAAATATATTATTTTAATATTAAATTCCAAAAATAATATTTTATATTTTGTAAAATGTTACAGGCCCAATCACTTTGTTGATTGGGGTTACCTAACTTCTGGGATTGGCGGGTAACTTTCCGCACTTGCAGGGGTCCAGGTTTTTATTGCACAGGCTATCCATACGACAGAGAACGTCGGGTCTTATTTGCAGCTCAAGTGAAACCCGAGACTCCAGGATTATCCACCACTCTGTGTTGCTTGGCTGAGATTCTGTGATACTGCTTTATATCATGCCTGGGACGATTGTTATATATATTTATATATATTAGTAGATGTTGTATATGTTTTGCACCCGCGCTAGTCCAGCCCTTGCTCTGTCATTAGTTAAGTAACCTAACGGGTGATGACGGGCCCAGTGGCGAATGCAGATGGCATATACGTACATTATATTTTCGTTCCTTTATCTGGTATGATATGTTTAATTGATGGGACTTGCGTTGATTCTGATCAATGCAAGGATAAAACAAACCTATTTGATATTGTTGGAACCAAGTTTTTAAAAACAGACATTACAGACGGTTTCTTTTTGCTTTACAGTGGTATTCGGTTATGAATATCCAACACTTCATTCGACGAGGCAAGAGCGAGATCCCTTCATAGGAAGTGAACTCTTGAGCAGAAGTTTGCATCAGGGTAATAACTTCACTATAGTCGTTTCCTTTTTCTTTGCATCTTGGTATTCAGTTTGGAATATCCTGCACCTCATTCGATGAGGAAAGAGCCGAGATCCCTTCACCGGGAAGGACCTCTTTAGCAAAAGTTTCGCCACTATATATTTGTAAAACCACTTGGATTCCTTGAACGATATCAAGTTCATTACGTTAAAGGTTTTTCGCCAAAAACCAGCCGTAGCCCTCCGCCATTTCAGACGGGTAGTGCCTAGTATTCATGCTATGTTTGTTAGCCTTCGTCAAGGCATAGTGTATGGTAGCTATGTGCTACTTTTCTGTTGCATGGATATGCATTAATCTAGGACAGTCGTACAACCTTCTTGGCCTTCGTCAAGGGCGAGTACGGGTGGGTTTAGATTAATCAGGACAATGACGGGTAGAACTTGACTTGCGATTTATGATTTGTTGGCCTTCGTCAAGGTAAAAAGACGCTTACGGGTAAAAATCACATCGGGAGTTTCAAACATACAGGAAACTTGCCAGGCATGCGCATACCTTTTGGAGTGTGATAACTTGAGTGACTTCCATCGAGTTATCATGCGATGATAGTTGGATCCCGATTCCCACTGATGAGCAGGTTTACTCCTCGGGTGATTTTAGATGATCCCAACTAATTCTTCTTTGGGTTTGGAGGAGAATTCGAGGAAACAGTGGGAGACATCCTGATTGGATAAAGTGATTAACCATTCTGATCTAGGTTAGAGTGCATGTTCATATCAGATTTTTGCATTTTTATATCGCCCGTTCTTAATCACATTGCATATAAGTAGGTACTTTTGATCCATGTCTGCTAAATACTTGCGGGTTACATGTTCTCAGCTCGTTACAAGTGAAATTCATGAAAAGTCGCTACAAATGTGAGACTACGACCAACAACAGATGAATCCGTATGATACCGCCTACCAGTTCAAAGAATAAATGGAAAATCATTTAGACACTTTAATGCACAAAGCACAAGGGCAGCAGAAGATCCAAGACTTCAACGCGAAGCTTAAGGCAAAAGTCTACTTCATTCTGCACTGTTGGAAATCTGATAGGAAATAGAAGAAATTTTGAGAAACCAAGTAAAGAAAACAGAAGATAAAAGCAACAAAGAGAAACCCTAAAGAGATGGGCCCAAGAACCCATCAAATGGCCGCGGAACAGCGGCCAAACATGCCTTTCTGCCGCGGTTCCGCGGCCGTGCAATGCACGTGTCGGTGGGGTGTCGGTGCTTTGACTCGGTCTTTAGGGTTGTTTTGTAATTTCATGTATGGATCAGAATGTAAACCTAGGGTTTTTCCTATCCATAAATAGGAGGGCTCAAAGACAAATAAGGTGTGCCTCTTTTAGGGTGCTTTTCTTAGGATGCCTCTTTTTAATTCTTAGATTAAAATTTTTAATTCCAGTTGTAATGCATTTGTTGAGAGGTCATCAATAAAGGTATTTTTATTTTTATCGTGCCTTCTTTTTATCTGAATTTAATTCTTGTAATTTTTTATCTGTCTTTTATTATCTGCATTTTTAGTTCGTCTATTAAGATAAAACATAAAAATGAATTCTTTTGTCACTTTCCTAATGAGTGAGTAATTCCTCACTTGTTAGGGTTAGGATAGGGAAGGTTTAAGAGAATGAAATCTCTCTCACTCCTTTCTTTGCCCATATAATTTTTAAAACACGGACTCCCTTTAATTCAACCACACACCGTTCACTACGGCACCCTATGCTATATGATAGCGGTGATTCCCTAGTTAGACCGGTTGTGGTTGAGTTAATTGGAGGTTAGGGCTAAGAGCCAAGAAAGGACGGACAAGGACCAAAAGGAAGAAACTATGTTTTTTTCTAGTCGTGCTAATCCCCTTTGTTGACTATTACCCTAACACCTAAAATTTTAACTAGGGCATTGATTGAAGCGAGAAGAATTCCCTTTTTCGAACTAACCTAATCCTAACCCTTGCAAGCTTTTTAAATCGATTTATTCTCATTCTTAGATCGTAAAACAAAACCTACCAAAAATAAGACTTAACTCGTTAGAACTTAAAGAAAGAACACCATTTCCCTGTGGACCGACTCATACTCAACCGGCTAGCTATTAAGTGAAACCGTCTTGATTGCGGTATTCTTTAATTTAAACACGCATGCAAAAACTCTGACAATCAAATGGCGCCGTTGCCGGGGAGATGGTAGTCTCTTTCTTTGTGTAATTTCGGGTTAATAAAAAAAAATTATAAAAAAATTATAAAAAATTGAGAAAATTTAAAAACAAAAAAAAATAAAAATAAAAATCATCTTGTTATTTTTGAAAGGTTTTTGTGCGAGTGTGCAGGCTTGGAGCAAATTCTGATTCAGATCTGGAGCAAACTCAGTGAACAAATCCAGAATCAGGGGATCTAAACAGGAAGAGGAGAACCAACTCAGCACAGAGAAAAATTCTGAAAATCCAAACTTACTTATCCACCGCGGAACCGTGGCAGAATCGACGGTTTGACCACGGAACCGCGGTCAACTGGTGACGTCAGCATCCAATTTTCTCTGTAAGTATCTCTTTTCTACTCTCCTTCTCTCTCCTGAACTCCACTGAAATAATTTCCTGCAGGCTTCTTTGCACATCTCCCTCTCCAATAAATTGTTTTTGTGCAGGATTCTTTGCGCTGCCAAATAATTTTTTTCTAAGTGTTTTAGATTTTTGGTGTGTTACTGCTTTGCATAATTAATACGGAATCTAAGGGGCTATAACACCAATCAAGATTGGGTGGGGATTTCATTACCCTTCCTAAGACCCCAAAAATCACTAAAAGCATATGCATCACTCTTGAGTTAATTAAAAAATATCTAGACTCAGCCAACTAAGGACTGTCGTGCTCATTAGGACAGAGGAGGGTTGTGGGCATTCAATCGTTTATCTAAACCTAACTTTGTGGTGCCTAGGCTAGACAAGTGAGAAAGGTAACTTTAAAAGGCCTGTCTCACGGTGATTCGTGAGCGAAACCCTCCTTTCTTCATTTGTGCTTACCTGGCCACAATTGGCGGTGAAGAGGCGATTTGAAGGATATCTCACAACTTGTCACTTTGGAATAGTTAGGAGCAGTCTAGTTGACTTAGGAGACCCTAGCTCTAGGTTTGATTGTGCATGTTTAAACTGTGGTTATTTGAAATTGTGCTGTAGTTCCGTACAAATTTTTGCAACTCTTTCTAAAAAAAACACTTTCAAAAATTTCATCACTCCAAAAACAAACAATTTTTTTAAAAAAAATTATAAAAAAAATTAAAATTAAAAAAAAAAATTCACATTCTTTTTCTTTCTCTCATCACATCATCGGTACCCCACCTCGCAAAACTCTTGCCGAACTTTGGTACCCTCAACCAGACATTACTTCCTACGGTTATTGTTTTGGTCGAATTTCGAACGACCCCTCCATGCCCAAAATTTCTTTGAATGATCGAATAGACGCGTCTAGGACAACTAATTGGACTCCGAAATCCATCTTGTATCAACCATTTCAACCCTCACCACCTTCTTACGTTGATACTCCTTTTTCGAGTCCTGTTGTAACTCCGAAACCCATGTCTATTGCTGAACATATTGAACAATCTCGTAACCGATCTTTCACTCCTTTCACCACTGCGAATTCTTTGGACCAACAATTCCATTCACCTTCTTATCCGTATGTTGATCCTACCCCTGTCCAACAATTCTATTCCTATCCATCCTACCCAACTTTTGCACCTTTCCTGGACATTGCTTCTACACAGCCATTTGGGAGTTTTCAGTATCCAAACAAATTTGAATCTTATACTGAAACTCCTTCAAAACCCACGTCTAGCCTGGAACAGTCGTTGGAAGATTTTATGGTAGTGTCAAGCCAACAGATGAGGGATTTGAATGCGTCCATGGCCGCTCTTATACAACCTAGTGACCTGGTAGCTAGTTTCCAACTAGCTCCAAATTTTCCAATGTATGATGAGGCGGTTGGACAGATTGAGAATTTGAGTGGTGAGAGTGAGCTGTACACTCTTCCAAATCAAACCTACCCATCAAAAATTGAATCCCACAACTCCGGTTTTGAATGTCAATCAAGTGTTCCAAATGATTCACCAGTTGAAGATAAAACGTTTAATGAGTTGTGCGACTTTGTAGTGTTTGATTTACCTGATTGTGAAGGGTCCCTTTCGAGTGAAACCATCACCAATCCTTTTGATCTCTACACCTCCACTCTAGAACCTGAATTGATTGATATCCATGCTTTTGATGAGGTGCCTGAGAAATTTAATTTTCACTTGATCGAGGATATTGACGCTGGGAATATTTTGGATGATGAACCCACAGATTTGGATGAGTTTCTCTCTCCAATTCATCATCCCGAGTCATTAAATGTTTCTCCCGAACTTCATATGCGTCTTGATTTTGATGAGAATTGCATGGATAAGCTAAATTTTGAGGAAATTATTGAGGATGAAGCAGTTTTACTTGAGGAGTCGGATTTTCCAATTCATTCTATCCCTTTCATTGACTGCGCTCACCCTCCTGAATCTTTAACCGATACCCTTCCTCAATCACTTCCCTCCATCCTCGTTCCGACCTTGCAAGAAACCGTTACACTTTCATTTTCAATGTCTGGTTTCCCAAGTTTGACGTACCCATGTTTTCTCACGAATCATGAGGGATTTGACCTCATTTCTCAGTGGGTTGATAGATTAGCACAATCGCTTTCTACACATCGGTCATTACAAATTGTGCTAATTTATACACTCCATTTCCACCCTCAAGTTCGTATTCCAATTCTTTCTCCCACTTTCTCTGGTTCTTCTTCTAATATTCCTTTAATGATAGCGAGTGTTAATGAATCACAATCCGGTATTTTGAGTTCGATAATTCTAGAAAAACAACTTGATTTAGACTCTTTTGAGAATAAGGTAGATGAACCTTATGAGTCTCCTACCTCCATAATTTTTGAAAAATCAAGTGTGTTGAATTCTGGCGCGACACTTATTGACATTGAAACGTTCAATCGGACCATCGATGAAAGTTTCGAAGATATATTCACCGACGAACTCGCATTCCTAAATGACACAGATTTTGTGATTAATCAACCTCCACCTGAAGAAGTCGAACCACCACCATTTCTTCTATCCCATACGAGAATGTGACCATTCTTCCCATTCCTAATCATCCACATTCTCGTTTTCGTTCACCATTATTGTTTCGTCTCTACAAATCGAGATGTAAACCTTTTCTTTTACACCACTTATCTCTTCCCCACTTCTTCCTGGCTCCATACAACATGTTCTTCCACCAACCGGTGCGTTTCACTGATAAATTCTTCAAATGGTTGGTGTTGACTTTTGGTCTTTGCAAAGCTTGGTATTGACCGATAACTTTGACCCCCCTCTTTAAAAACTTAGCATTGTTTAACTTAAGTTTTGGGGGGGGGTATAATTTGGCTCTTGAAAATAATTTTTTTTAACTCAAAGTGGTGAGCTAAAAATAAGTTTGGGGGAGATTTTCATGATCATATTTCATGTCCCTGTTAATAAATTTTTCCTCCCAAGTTTACAGGTTTATGAGATAAAAAAATGGCAACAGTGGAAACACTGTTTCACTTAAATTAGGGGGGACCTTTTTGTGTATATATATTTTGTTTTCTTTTTCTGTTAATAATAATAAAAAAAAAATAATAAACAAACAGAGGAGTGCCGACAATTTTGACCCTCTTGGTGTAGCCTGACAGTGAGGGCACTGCCAAGTTTATGTTTGGGGGTGTGCTCGGTAAGCTTTCTTCCTGCGCATTCATGTGTATATTTTTGCATTTGCATACTTATTTTAAAACCCATAAAAATCAAAAATTAAAAATTTCAATTGTGACCATATTTGACTTAAGTTCAACATGACGGTTGACTAGTTAGGAAAAACTAGATCCTAAACTTAGTAAATTAAAAACCCTAAAAATAACCTTTCTTAAAGTTTAACTGTAGAAAATATACGTCCTTGTAGTTTATTTAGAAATAGGCAAATTTTGAGTTCAGTTCTTGGGCTAAATCGAAATAAGGGAAGAGTATTGAAGCTCTATTTTAAGTATAAGTCTTTAAAATAATTCTGAACCTTAAGTCCAAATTCTGAAAATATATACCCTACTTTACGCACTCACACGCACCTTAAAACTTGGGATAGTAGAGGATACCTTGAAATGCTCTTGTCTAAAATCCTTAGTATGAAGGAAAATAAAACAAAAGTATAAGTGGTGAATAAAGAGATAAAAAAATGAACACTGGTTTTGTAATTACTTAAGGCAACATAAATAAAAAAAAATATACCGAGGGTGCTTTATCACCTAGTCCCTTAGACCAACTGGTTTGGGAGTCACTGCTAAGCCTTAGGTATTGCAAGACGATGAATTATGCCTAAATACGCAAGCACATTTTGTAATCGGTCGTTTAGTACCTCAAGAAGTATTAACGGTCGCATGAAGAATGTGTGAGCAATTTTTATCACCAACTAAAAAGTATTTTGGACGATGGACAAGAGTATGATAGTTTGAATTGAATTTCCAAGTGTAGGGGTAAAAATTACACACACGTAGGGGTATATGATTGGGGTTTTGATGAGAGATAGGAATGAAAGATAGGACTTATATTTTCAGTAGAGATAATAAAAATTCCTGAGTTGAGATTGCACCTTAGAAGGAAAATTCAAAAGATGCTGAAAGCTTAATAAATTTGCAAAACATATACGATCTTAAGTTAAATGAATAGTGAGTGTGAAAAATACGGGTTGATGATTTCTAAGTTGAAGATAATAGAATTTCTTGCTAGAATACTGAATTGAAAAATTAGAGTCGATGGCCAAATTGATCGGATTTTGTTGGTAGTATCCGCTGAAAACGCTCAGGAGACAACACTCCTCCTACTAGGGACACCTAGGTTTAACGGCTTGTTGCACGAGCTCAGTGCAATCACGTTCCCTGCGAAAGTGAGGTTAGGATTTTTCGAGAATAAAATTGGCTTTGCTCGGAACGAGCAAAAGATAAGTTTGGGGATATTTGTTCATATCAGATTTTTGCATATTTATATCGCCCATTCTTAATCATATTGCATATAAGTAGGTACTTTTGATCCATGTCTTCTAAATAGTTGCAGGATACACGTTCTTAGCTCGTTACAGTGAAATTCATGAAAAGTCGCTACAAATGTGAGATTACGACCAACAACAGATGAATCCGTATGATGCCGCCTACCAGTTCAAGGAACAAATGGAAAATCATTTAGACACTTTAATGCACAAAGCATAAGGGCAGTAGAAGATCCAAGACTTCAATGCGAAGCTCAATGCAAAAGTCCACATCATTCTGCACATTGGAAATCTGGAAGGAAATAGAAGAAATTCTGAGAAACCAAGTAAAGAAAACAGAAGATAAAAGCAACAAAGAGAAACCCTAAAGAGATGGGCCCAAGAACCCATCAAATGGCCGCGGAACCGTGGCCAAACAGTCCTTTCTGCCGCGGTTCCGCGGCCGTGCAATGCACGTGTCGGTGGGGTGTCGGTGCTTTGACTCGGTCTTTGGGGTTGTTTTGTAATTTCATGTATGGATCAGAATGTAAACCTAGGGTTTTTCCTATCCATAAATAGGAGGGATCAATGCCAAATAAGGTGTGCCTCTTTTAGGGTGCCTTTCTTAGGATGCCTCTTTTTAATTCTTAGATTAAAAATTTTAATTCCAGCTGTAATGCATTTGTTGAGAGGTCATCAATAAAGGTATTTTTATTTTTATCGTGTCTTCTTTTTATCTGAATTTAATTCTTGCAATTTTTTATCTGTCTTTTATTTTCTGCATTTTTAGTTCGTCTATTAAGATAAAACATAAAATTGAATTCTTTTGTCACTTTCCTAATGAGTGAGTAATTCCTCACTTGTTAGGGTTAGGATAGGGAAGGTTTGAGAGAAGGAAATCTCTCTCACTCCTTTCTTTGCCCATATAATTTTTAACACACGGACTCCCTTTAATTCAACCACACACCGCTCACTACGGCACCCTATCCTACATGATAGCGGTGATTCCCTAGTTAGACCGGTTGTGGTTGAGTTAATTGGAGGTTAGGGTAAGAGCCAAGAAAGGACGGACAAGGACCAAAAGGAAGAAACTATGTTTCTTCCTAGTCGTGCTAATCCCCTTTGTTGACTATTACCCTAACACCTAAAATCTTAACTAGGGCATTTATTGAAGCGAGAAGAATTCCCTTTTTCGAACTAACCTAATTCTAACCCTAGAAAGTTTTTTAAATTGATTTATTCTCATTCTTAGATCGTAAAACAAAACCTACCAAAAATAGGACTTAACTCGTTAGAACTTAAAGAAAGAACACCATTTCCCTGTGGACCGACTCGTACTCAACCGGCTAGCTACCAAGCGACACCGTCTTGATTGCGGTATTCTTTAATTTAAACACGCACGCAAAAACTCTGACAATCAGTGCACGCTGAGTGTTTCTTTTCTCTGTCTCTTTGGAAGCGACCATGGCCCGACCCTAGACTAAAACTCATGAACCTAGTTAACCTAACCTTCTTAAAACACTTTGTTTTCAACACGAACACACCTGAAGACGAAGCCACAACTTGTTTCATGTCCTGATTCTTAGCTTTTAGGGCCCGGCAGTCCTTCTTCCAACGTCCCTTTTTCGGACAATAGAAGCATTCTTTCTTTGTGGCTGCCCTCCTATCTTTTCCTTTCCCTTTTCCCGCACCTTCTGCACACCTCCCCTCGGTTTTGTGGGGGCCTTCTTCTTCTTCCCCTTGGCCTTAGCCTTGGATTTAGGAGAAGAAGATTCCCCAATAAACAGAGCGGGTGTTCCCTTGGTTTTCTTCAAGGTGCCCTCTGCCATCCTCAGCAAGTTGAGGAGCTCAGGAAGTGAAACTTCCATATTTTGCATATTGAAATTCAATATGAATTGGGCATAGGTGGAGGGAAAAGAATGTAGAATCAAGTAGATGTACAACTCGTTCTCCAACATAGTTCCGAGGTCCGCGAGCTCTACTATGAGAAAAATCATATTTAGGACGTGGTCCCCAACAGATGATCCGATAGCTAACCTCGCTTGAAACAATTTCTTCGAGGTCTCATATCTTGCGATACGAGATTGCTCTCCATATAAATCTTTGGTATGAAGGAAGATGGAAGCAAGGTCCATCTTCTTGTGCCACCTCTGATGTTCATTATCCATGGAGGCCGGCACGAGGCACTTGGCTTTCGCGCAATCAAGATCTTAGGTCTTACAGAACTCAATGTCTATGACCGAAGATTCTGGACCGGGAACAGGGGGAGCTTTCGCCGTGAGGACGTATGCGATCTTATCATATGTAAGGGCTGTTAGTTATGTATATGCCCTAGAGGCCATTGTTGTACATATGATGTATGTTATAATGGATGCTTGGATATATAGAGAGAGGAATTTATTGCTCGACATTTTAGTATGCTATCTGGTTTCACTTTGTCTTAACATGTTGATTTGTATTGGTCTACTGTCTTGCTCTCACATGTTGATAAAGCCCTTAGGATATGTACTCGACTACTAGAACTATGATGCAGATCATACTAGTGGGGCCAGGGTAGTCCAAGAGTACATCCTATAACTGTTCCTAGTTGAGGGTGTATCGAGACAGGGCATCGATACTCCAGAGTAGACTAGCGTATACGCATCTTGACCCATATGATGGGCGATGGATGATCCCATATCCATCGGTGTTTGACATCAAAGATGGTGTACGGGTGCTCAGTGGAGACCGGGTATACTGAACGGACTCGCCGAGAACTCCTAGATGGTATTATACATATCGTCAGGTAGCAGTTCTCTGGTGACACTGGTACAGGTTAGTCTGTAGACGCGAGATCGTCATAGAGCCTTGTGTGATTCCCACTGTGCTTTGATTTCCACCTTACCACGTTCATGAGAACGTGCAAAACAGTGGCTTTTGGGTACAGTCCCGAATCACATGGAGGCAATGAAGGATAGGTGGGGTTTCGTCTCTCCCGGTATTGGGGGTTGATGTTGCGTTGTGTTCGATTGTCTATAACTGGAAGTCCCTGGCCAGGGCTGATATGGAGACCTACTGGTAAGTGTTATCAGTAGTTTCTCGACCCGTTATGAGCCTCACATCGACACTGTTGGGATTCCTTAGCATCTAGCCTAGGGTTTGCAAGCATCACTCATGCCACAACAAGAATTTTAGGGAGTGCTAAGTAATCAAACTACGAATCGAACTAGAAAACTAGGGTAACAAAACTTGTAATCCATCATTACAAAGAGAAGTGAATGAAAATACAACCTTTGTAGATCTGGTCCTTCACTTCTAAAGCTCCGTGTTGACGTCCCTTCGTTGCGATCATCGCAGTCCCGAACTCTAGAAAGGATTTCCCCGGAGAAATGAACAAGCTAGCTCGTTGACTTCGAGGCCGAAGATGAT
This sequence comes from Agapanthus africanus, assembly GCA_030015575.1. Taxonomy (NCBI): domain Eukaryota; kingdom Viridiplantae; phylum Streptophyta; class Magnoliopsida; order Asparagales; family Amaryllidaceae; genus Agapanthus; species Agapanthus africanus. The sequence continues at coordinate 241,336,738 of JASDDO010000031.1, forward strand.
CTACGTCGAGGTGACTCAAACTCAAGCTCCCTCTTCACTAGGTCAAGAACTTTGTGAAGAGAACACCCTAAACTAAATGTCAAGTAGTAGAGGATGATGAAATAGGAAATGGGTTCACTTTAGATTTTAGTTTATCACTTTATTTCTTCACTTAGAAAAATTCTAGCCAGCTTTTCTTTTTGGATGAAGAAGAAGAAGAAGCACAAATGAAGTGAAGTGAATTATCCTAATGCAACCATGGGTGAGTTAGTTTTTATCGACTAACCTTTGTAGAGACTAAACCATGGTTTAAGTTAATGGTTTGATTAATAAATATCTTAAGTAAAACAAAGTGAGTGGACTTTGTCAAAGATGCTTTAAGCTTCATGAAGCTTCAAGCAAGACAAAGAAAGCCACCATTTTGTATTACAAAATAAATAAAAATCCTAACCATTATCTTAAATATTGTGTAAGTCATACACACACCCAAGTTTGTATGTATCATCCATCATGATACAAACATGTACACAATTATATATCACATATACATTATGTGTATATCAAGTGAGAAAATCAATCTTAAGTGAACCAATACTAGTTAATGTAAAGTAATATATCAAATATATAATTATACATTAAATCATCAAATTAACACTTGATTTAATGATCCGGTCATATCGCATATAACCGACTAATATCTAGTGTATCAATATATCGAATCAACAATTGATTCGGTAACCCGGCTATATCGCATTTAACTGACCGATTATAAAAATTGCGAGAATAGAATACAGTATCACATACTCGTATTATTCTCGGTCCCGCACATATCTCATATGCTCTCTTATTTCGTTTCGCTTGAGCCAGGAAACCTCTGTGTAGGACTCTAAAGACTCGTCAATACGCCGGCAGTAGGTGGTGATCATATCAGTCACCTGTTCACACCATAATATTGTATTATTATATTCCCCATTCTTTTTCGTTTTATAAATAAACAGGTGCTTTTGACGCATGTCTTCTACATATTACAGGTTAGAGGTTCTTGGACAGAAAACAGTGAAAACGATGAAAAGACGATGCAAAAGTGGACTTTGACCAACAAACATAAGACTCTTGATCAAGCCTACATCAAAGATAAAATTCACAAAGTACAAGGCAATGCAAGGTCCAAGATTACAAAGCGAACGGTTAAAAGTCCACCGCAATTATTCACTGGAGATCTGGAAGAAACATAGAAGCTATTTTAATAAAAGAACGAAATAATAAGGAAGCCCAAAGACAGAAGAGCCCACAAAGGAAATTTCAAGGCCCAATACTTCCTTTTAATAAAAGACAGAGACATAAAATTTTACCAAAGTTTGGAGTCTACTTTGACTAGGTCTTCCTAAGGATATTTTGGTAAATGTAGACGTGCGAATCAATTGTAACCTAGGGTTTCCTATCCTCTATAAATAGGAATTCTAAATCATTGTAAAGGCTATGCCTCCCTTCATTAATAAATTTTAGAATTCTTTTGGAGAGCATCGGTGCCTCTTTTCAATTCATGAATTCAGATCTGACAACCTTGTGTTGATGTTTGGAGAGAGCCATCTTTAAGTAGTTTTATTTAATTGCTCTAGTTTAGATTATAATTCCTTGCCTTAGATGTTAGCTTTGGGGAAGGCTTTTGAGAGATGAGATCTCTCATCCTTTTCTTTCCCATTATATATTTTCAATAGGACACCATGCATACACGCACACACCGCGCCCTACGGCACGTATCCCTCGAGGTAGCGGTGATACCGTAGTATAAAGTCCCGGTTGCGCGCGTTTTCCATGGAGGTTAGGATAAGGATCTCTAAAGGAAGGACAAGAACCTAGAGGAAGGAACACCTTCCTGAATGGATCTAATCACTTTTATTGATAATTACCATAACTCCTCATAGATCTTCATTTGGGTATAGAAAGCGTTGAGATTTATTTACATTTCCAAACCATTCCTAAACTTAACCCTAGCAAGATTTAGATCTAGATTAATTTAGTTTTTAGATAGATTTAGTTTTAGATTTAATAATCAATCCGAACACCCTTCAGAATTAACTCGTTTGAGCGACTAGGAAATTCACAACATCCTTGTGGACCGACCCGTACTCACCGGCTAGCTACCAAGCGACGCCGTTCTTGATTGCGGTTAATTGATAATTTTTGAGATCAATCAAATGGCGCCATTGCGGGGATGGCGTAGTTTTTCCTTTTTGCAATTTCGGGTTAATCTTAAAAAAAAATCATAAAAATCTAAAAAAAATCACAAATAAATATAAAAATATATCATTTGTTATTTTTTTTGGAAAGGGTACTTTTTTTTTGTGAATCTTTGCAGGATTGACGGATCTGGAAAAATCCAGAGTGCGAAAAAGAAAAAGGTACATCAAAACAGAGAGGGATTGCAAGTACAGAACAACAGAATTTTTTTGGAGCCCTGAAGCCTCTACCAGACCGCTAAACCGCGGCCTAAGCGCGCTCCTGCCGCCCTTCCGCGGCCATATTGCATCATCATCGCGAGTTTTTTTTGGCCTTTTGGAAAAAAAAAACCTGTAAGTTTTCTGATCTCCTCCTTTGCAAATCTCTAATATATCTTTTGTCAAATCTTCTGCAGGATTCCTTGCGCTTAAAAAAAATCTTCCCTTCCAAATAACAAATCTTGTGCAGGATTCTTTGCGCCGCGCATAAAATAAAAATCTTTGATTGCGAGTGATTTACTGTTTTGCATATCTTTAAAACTGACTTTAAGGGGCTTTTGACCAGTTCAGATTGGGTGGGGATTTCATCACCCTTCCCAGGACCCCAGAAATCACATAAGGTATTTGCATTGACCATATTTAATTAAAAAATACTAGACTCAGCCCTAAGGACTTTGAGCTCAATAGGACAGAGGACTAGTTATAGGCATCAGCCGTTTATCCTAACCTGACTTTGCGGTGTCTAGACAAGTGTGTCAAGGCAAGTGGTCAATTAATTAGGACCGCTACTTGTAGCGGGGAGCCTCCCACTTACCTGACACTTACCTGGCCGCAATTGGTGGTGAAGAGGCGGTTTGAGGTCCTATTTCTAGCCCTTTGGAACAGTTAGGAGCTGTCTAGCTGACCTAGGTGACTCTAGAGTTAGGCCTGATTGTGCATTTTTGGTTGATCGAAAGTGTCTTAGCCCTTTATCAAAAAAATCTTTTTGCAAACGGTTCCAAATAAAAAAAAGGGGGAAAAAGAAAAAAAATCTTTTATAAAAACTTGCAAAATTTTTTCGCTAAGAAATCCTTGCACCCCACGTGCACTCCAATCTTCTTTCTCTTCTCCTTCTTCAATCATGGGTACCCCACATCATAAATCTCTTGCCGAACTTTGGTATCCCGAACCTAACTTTGCGTCGTACGTCAATTGTTTCGGTCGATTTAAAGAAGATCCCTCCATGCCAAAAATATCTTTGAAAGATCAAATAGAAGCGTCTAGGAGAAACAATTTGACTTTGCAACCCACTTTGTGTCAACCATGTCAACCTTCACCACCTTCGTATGTTGATACCACTTTTTCAAGTCCTGCTGTAACTCCTAAACCGATGTCCATTGCTGAGCATATCGCTCAATCTCGTAGCCGATCTTTCACCCTTCTCCCCTCATCTAGTTCTAGGAATCAACAAGTCCATCCACCTTTTTATCCACATGTTGATCCTAATCATGTCCAACCATCCACTTTCTACCAGTCCTACCCGACTTTCCCACCTTCACTAGACACTGTTTCTACACAGCCATTAGGGAGTTTCACGTATCCAAACAGTTTCGAATCTTTTACCGAAACCCCTACACCACCCATGTCTAGTTTGGAACAGTCGTTGGCAGCTTATATTGCAGCAACAAACAAAATGACTAGGAATGCGGAAGCGTCCATAGCTGCCCTTATGCAACCTGCTGAATCGGTAGCTAGTTTCCAACTAGCTTCAAATTTTTCAATGTATGAGGAGGCGGTTGGACAGAGTGAGAATGTGAGAGGATTTCCAAATCAAACCTACCCATACCCAATTGAATCCAACAACTCCAATTTTCAAACATGTGTCCAAAATGATGAGTTGTGCGACTTTGTAGTGCTTGATTTGCCAAATTGTGAGGAACCCCTTCCGAGTGAAACCGCACCTAATCCGTTTGACCTTTACAGCTCCAATCTAGAACCTAAATCGATAAATATCCATGCTTTTGATGAGGTGTCAGAAAAAATTGATTTTCACTTGATTGAGGATATAGACGCCGGGAAAATTTCGGATGATGAACCTGTCGATTTGATTGAACTTTTATGTCCAATTCGTCATCCCGAATCCTTAAATGTTTCTCCCGAACTCCATATGCGTCTTGATTTTGATGATAATGGCATGGATGAGTTAAATATTGAGTAGAATTATGAGGATAGTATTGAGGAGAGTATTGAGGATAATATTGAGGTTGAACCATTTTTGATTGATGTGTCGGATTTTCCAATTCATCCTCTTGAACCTTTAACTAAATCACCCTCCTTCCTTTCCATCATCCCGACCACGCACAAGACCACGGTTGACGACTGTGAGCTTGAAAACTTTTACTTTGAATCTGACACAGTTCTCACAGCCGATAACACGTACTAGTGTTTCACTTTTTCGGACGATGTTGATGACTCACCGCCCGAGTTTGAGTCCTTTACATTTTCAGATGAGTTAGTTGAACCATCAGACTCGGTTGCTTACAGTTGTTTCGAACCATTGATGGAATCTTTCCAATTCGAGACAGTTTACTACGGTGAGAATGAGACTATCCCTAATTCACTCCCTTTCCTACCTTCCATTGTTCCGACCGTACAAAAGACCGTTACGCTTTCATCTCCAATACCAAGTTCGGCGTACCCATGTTTTCTTGCGAATATTGAGGGATTTGACCCCATTTCTCGACGGGTTGATAGGTTAGCACAATCGCTTTTAACACATCGGTCATCACAAATTGTGCTAATTTATTCACTCGACTTACACCCTCAAGATCGTGCTCCACCTCTTTCTCTTTTCCGCCATTCTTATCCCCCACCGAGACCGTATCCCGTTTCTACCTCCATACGGTCTCGTGTGCTTCTCATCTCTTTTCTTTCCACTCCATTCTTTCACCAACTCGACCATTACCACGATAAGATTTTTGAATGGTTGGTGCTAACTTTTCGCTTGTGTAAGGCCAAGCTTAAGTTTGGGGGGAACCTTGTTGTATATATGTATATATATATTTTTGTTTTCTTTTTCTATAAAAAAATAAAAAAAATATTCAAAACATTAAAAAAAAGATATAAAAACTTTTATAAATAAATAAACAGGGGAGTGCCGATATTCTCAACCCTCTTGGTATAGCATGACAGTGATGACACTGTCCAGTTTAAGTTTGGGGGTATTTATGCTCGGTACGTCTTCTTCCTTCGGATTCATTTGTATATTTTTGCATTTGCATATTTATTTGAAAACCCATAAAAATTTGAGAATTTTAAAAAAATTATAAAAATTATTGTATTCAATTTTGGCCATATTTGACTTGAGTTTGACAAATAGGTTAACTGGCTAGGAACAACTAGATCTTAGATTTAGTAAATTAAAAACCCTAAAAATAACCTTCCTTAAAGTTTAGCGGTAGAAAGTATATGTTTTTCTAGTTTATTTAGAAATAGGCAAATTTTGAGTTCACTTCTTGGGCTAAGTTAAAACAAAGGAAAAGTATTGATATTTTTATTAGAGTATAAGTTTGAAAAATAATTCCTAGCTTAAGTCTAGATTCTGAAAATGTATACCCTACAATTTGCACAATCACGCACCTTGAAACTTAGAATAGTAGAAGAGACCTTGAAATGCTCTTGTCTAATGTCACGACCCAAAAATGGCCCGTGACGGCCCTAATACTACGCAACGCCTAAAGACGCAACGTAGTAAAAGAAAGCCAAACCCAGAAATCTAAACCAAGAAAAATACGGAAAAGATAATATAAGTTTGAAAACCATTGAAATCGCAACCCAAATTCTTTAAAAAGTCTTCCTTTCTTTCTTTAAAATTTTGGCAACACCCCATTTTTATAAAATCCAGCAAAAATGGATACAATGCAAATATACGACGCCGTAGCGAAGAAATAAAGACAGTAGAGAAAAGCTGTATATATAAAGACATCAAATCCACCATAATACATGCTAACGTCCTCACCAAGTCTCTATGTCAATAATACAATAGTAGATGGAGAGAGAGTACAATATACAACGAATATACAATATGAAATACAGATATCCATCTAACCCACCTAAGCAAAAGGTACTGTAAGCTGATGCGGTATCTGTAGCAAAAGATGGTAGCTGGATAGCTGGATAGGGGAATAGCCTGCCTCGACTACTCTGGGGAAAAACCTGAAACACCTGTGGCACAACGGGGGTGAGTTGCCAACTCGTGAATAGTATAAAACATATGCAGGTAATCGCAGGAATGCACGTACAGCATGAATCTAAGATATGCGATTACAGTAGTAATAATATGTCATGCAATGCTGGAATAAAGAAAGTACACTAGCAGATACAATCAATAAGTGAAGCGATGATGGCATGATAGTAGTATGCAATGTCTATGCAATAGAGATATGAGAAAGCAAATATGCAACTATCATAAGGGTACACTACAAGTACTACCAATGTAAGAATCTGTGCATAAGATAGGTAATGGTGAGGTGTAGGGTGGAATATGTCATTTTCCACGGAAACCTGACGTCGTGGCAGGATCATAATCCATCAAGATACTCCAATCCCAAATCCTCATACCGGGCCCCACATTGGGCACTCACATCAAATAAGTCTCACATCTCCTCAATGTACAATGTCGAGTATATCCCACATATCTAGCGTGTACAATATCAGTGTATCTCACATATATCACATGTACAACATCAAGTGGATCTCACATATCTCGTATGTACAATATCAGGTAATCTCCTATATCCGAATGTACAAGTCACCAAACACATAGGTATATCCAATGTCCAAATCCCAATGAATCACCTAGTATCCCAAGTCCAATCTCAATATGAATCTAACATCCTAAAGATATATATACATGTACAGAAATAAATATGATGGGGGCAATACACATATATTAGCGTCCCATTCCACTAATATTGGTGTAAGGGTATATATAACAACGGCTAAGTCCCCTGTTATATATACAAAAAGGGGTTTAAAGAAATATCATGAAACCGTGTGCCAAGCATCGACACAGAAATCCTCGTATATGGGGCTCCGTCAGTCCGGACAGCCCACGGGGTCCGTCTGCAGTGTCGGCCCTCGGCCTCGACAGTACAGGTCATCCCGCATCCAACTCTCTACTCTGGCCAGTAGCCTCCAGACAACTGCCAGGTCTAAACAATCACCGGTAGGTACTCGCCCACCTCCAGGCTCAATCGGCAAACCCATCGATCTTCTTGCCGAGGGGAACCATACCGGGCCCCGCCATGTCTCTCATACGGCAACGACACCTCGTATGGAGTAGGTAATCAGCACCGATAAAACTCATGGGGGACGCTCGAAATATCATATCAAGGAAACCGGGTTGTTACATGTATGCATAATTTCATGAACTCCCGCGGTTCCCAAATCCCGAAAACATCATATGAAATCCAGATAAACAATGCATAAATACAGGAATAGATGTATGCGATATATCTGAATGCGAGCAGGTAAACACAAGTATATAGCTGAACCAGATGTATGCGAAATCATGATAAGGTACAGCTAAGTAACATCAGTAAATGTGAATATGCGACCACAACTGAATATGTACCTAACATACAGGTGTAGCAAAGTATAGGTATCTACCTATAGGAACTGATGTCGTATACCCCCCTGGGTATAGTAACATATGTAGGAAATCCCTCCCGGTATAGGTAAAATATGAAGGAGGTATACCTGTAGCTGTATCGCAAGTGAAAATATACCTATCACTAAAGGTATGATACACTATAGGTATACCGAGAAACTAGATGTCAAGTGTGGTAAGCAATGGTAGCTATAAGGGGTAGTGTGTGACATGGCAATTATTGACGGTGTGTGTGTAGCATGCAATCCGTGCTCGTGCAACATGAACCGTCAATAATGTGTGCAGTGTCCTACGGCTGCTAGTCACAGTATAAAGCTATATCTAGGAAATGCAGTGAGGCGCAATTCTACAATGACGTAGAATGTGCGACAGGAAATTGAATCCTAGCCCAGACGCATAACGCCATGCGGGCGATTCCCCTGTAGATGTTATATCTACTCACCTAAACTCCACGATGGATGAATCCTATCACTTGCTTCCCATGTAGCTGTGTCCGTCGGCAAACCTGCAAATACGACATGAAAACACATATAAGTCCAATATATCTCGCGAAACGCGATATCGAAACGAAACGAGAAACTCGCGTCGCGAACTAAACGCGCATGTGCACGATTCGCTGAATCGTGTGTGTACGCGTCTAAAACCCATCGCGACACGCCGCGATACGTTGGATCACAGAACCCACTCACGTATCGCGCGTATCACGCAAACACTACAAACACCAAAGCGACATATTGTCCCAGATTCTGTCCAGGCTACAATATTACAAAACTACAAATACCAAGGACCTACACAACATAGCAGACACCACCCCTGAAAACCCTAGCTCCTATCTCCCTGTTCTGGCCGCAAATTGCGGCCAGAAAGGCGGTTTTGGCGGCCAAAGTTGAGAGGGGTGGGGTCGGGCTCTGGTAGTGGGGTCAGGGTGTTACTAGTAGGCTGTGGTCCACTCAAGTTTATTCTGAAGTCCCCCGGGTAACAGCAGATCACAGATATCCATTATATCGCTTAAAAATGACAATTGCACAAAACACAAACTATATGGTATTTTAGTGAAATCTGGGGATTTCTCAGTCGAAGTGGCCTAACTAACACTAAACCAACCTAAGCTAGCTAACCAAATCAACAATTATCCACAATTCCACTTAAAACCCACAATTAGCACTAAACTAAGCTATTTAGCACTAATCGACACACGACTTGAGCAAACAAGAAATGGGATTCAGAATTTACCCTGTAGCACCCTAAGAAACAGGAGAAGAAGTGTGTGAAGGAGGTGAGAGCTTGCCACAACTGCTGAATGCCCCTGCTGCTGCTGCCCTTGCTAGCTGCTGCTGCTGCTTCTGCTATTGCTGCTATTATTGTTGCTGTTGTTGTTGTATTGTTGTTGTTGTAGTTGTCGTTGATGCTGGTGATGATGTTTGCCACCTCCTCTTCTTGCCACTGCTGCTGCCTCAGCTTGCTGATGCTGCTGCTTCCCTCTCTTTCTCTCAGCAGTGTGTGTGTGTGTGTGCAGGTGAAGCTGCTGCTTCTGATGCTGATAAAAATGATGTTGATGATGTTGGTGTTGCTGCTGCTGCCGATCCTGTTGCTGCTGCTGCTGCTGAGGGATGTGTGTGTGTGTTGTGAGAGAGTGAGAGTGTGTGAAGAGGAAATGAGAGGAGAATGAGAGCACACACAAGAAACCCCTTCTCACTCTCTCTCACTTCATTAATGAGGGCATGGGCAAGGCCATGATGCCCCATGCTCTCTCTCTCTCTCTCAAAGTCAACCATGCACCCAAAACACCAAATCAAAATTAAAACCCATTTAAAACTATCATGACACTTAAACAAAACTAAAAGCTAGATTAGAGAAAATGGTTAGTTAACCATGTTGCTAATCATGGTATAACCCCAAAAACAACCCTAGTTAACATGTACAAGTGTGTGTGTGCCTAACAAAAATATAATAAAATACACATTAAATAAGATAAAATATTTAAAACTTAATTTAGTAAACTTTTTATTAAAAACCACATTTTAAAATATAATTAGCTACAAAACACATTCTAAGGTGTTACAATCTCCCCCCCTTAAAAGAAATTCGTCCCCGAATTTAAAAAAATTACCTTTACGTGTACCTTCAACGAGAAGATTAAAATCCTCAAATCTCGCTCGCAGCCTCTCAAGTGACTATCTCACTACATGGCTACGCCCGAGAAAACCCTTCACAGATGGCAAGACCTTTGACCGACGTTCCTCCACCTGTCGAGCCATTAACACACATGGCTGCGGGTGAACGAAAGATCGCGTCCAGCTAAATGGTCTGATGCCAAAACATGTGAGAAAGGTCAAGAAGGTAATTGTAAAGTATCATCACAAGTAATACGGGGTGAAAATCCAATAATCTGGGCGGAAGTGCCAAGTTAAAGGCAACGAAACTAACTCGCTTATAGGATCTAAAAGGACCTAAAATCCTGGGACAAACTTCCCAAAATCCAACATGTCATTCATCGGAAGGTCCGTAGGAATACATGATTTGCCACTGCGCACTCAAGCCTGCGACCAACACAGTCGCATAAGACATCCGTTTGCAATGGGCAGTTCTCATCCTGACCTGAACACAACTGGACCATCTCCGAATTCTCTAGACATAGCTGGGGTCCAAAATCCTACCCTCGCGGAGTCAGAAGACAACAGGCTGGCGATCGACATGACCTAACCCCTAAGCCTAAGGGTGGCCAATTGGAGTGTCTCCTGATAATAGCTATCGAAGGAGAACCCTAACGATGGCGAGTGACGATCCCAAGCTGCTGACGACCAACAAACAAACCAACACACAAACTTAACGAAACAACTGAGCAAACTGAGTAAAACCGGATGACAAGAATCCGAATGGAGTTACACCCTAACCAAAATTAGGTGGAAACCATAACGAAATTCATGGAGATCTGCTCCCATTCCTGCTTCGGAAAGGTAAAAGATTGCAATTCTCCAGCCGGCCTCAGATGCTCGACCCAAGCACACAACAAGACTGACACCTTGAAACGAAACCTGAAACTTCTCCTTACATTCCTGTCCACTCGTAACTACCTCACAAGTCACGCCAAAGCTGGTGGAACTTGAATGCACAGAGGGAGTTGACAGATGTGCATGCTCTAGGATTTCACGTCTCTACCCGATGAAACCAGGTACACAAACGCGACCCTAACTTAGCACATCATTGTCACAAATCAAGGTCTCTGAATCATTACCCAGCCGAGTATGCTCGAGTATCACGGACGAACGAGCATCGGCGGGCGGTGCCTCGCGGAAACGATTTAAGGAAAGTGGTCGGGCGCGGACATGAGCAAGCTGTCCCCTCCGTAGAGACGAACTAAGCTATACTCAACGATCACACAAGAACTGTAAATCTGCAGAAGACTAACACAACAATCCAAATCTGCTGCAGGAAGATGCACATTAAGCTCTAGCGGTCCGTGGAAAATCTGACACGACTATCAACCAAGTAGTGTCCCCAAATCTCCAACGCAAAACCACCGCGGCCATCTCCAGATCATGAGTGGAATATCCTCCTCGTACTTCCCCCGAGGGTAGGGAAAGCAAAAGCGATATCTCTATAGTGTCACCTCAGTACACCCTCGAGCCCACTCAAGAAACATTACAGTTAAACAACAAAGTCGCCCGAACCAAAAGCAAAGAAAGAACTGATGCAGCTGTTAACTGAATCTTCAACTGCTGAAGAATCCGTACACATGCCTCAGTCCAAAGAGAAGAAACCTCCTTTCTGGTCCATTCAGTCGACGGTGCAGCACTACTCTAGCAATCCTGCATGAGACGGCGGTAAAACCCTGCTAAGCCCAACAACCCGCGGATCTCCGTCCTGCACACCAGTCTGGGCCTAAAGCTGTACGGCCACGATCTCCCTCGGAACCATACGGAACCGTCTCCCGCGACTACAAGACCTAGGAGTCAACACAAACAAGCCTGAAGAAACACTCCGAGAATTTAGCAGCTGCTGGTGCTCTCCCAGTATCTGCATAGCAAATCCTCAAGTGCTACTACTGTCCCTCAAGACACATTAAGTAGACCAGAGTGTCGTAAATAACACAACAAAAACTGGTCGAGGAACGGCCTGCAGAAATCTGGCTCATCATATCTACGAATGCTGCTAGGGCGACAGTGAATCCAACGACTCACAAAATACACAAAGCCCGTAGCACGCACAAGGCAGTCTTCGGAATGCCGTCACTCCGAATCCGCAATAATGATGACCTGATCCCAAACAAACTTAGAAAAAGTCTCGCACTCTGGAGCCGAGCGAAGGAATCGTCACGGCGAGATGAAGGATACCTATCCGCACCGTAAGCCGGTTCAATTGACGATCCGTCGACACAAAATCCTAAACTGCCGTCGTTCCCTGGACGAACAGAAATAGGAGCTCCCAAAAGCGAAACACTCAGACACACAAAACTTCCCAAACCAAAACTCTGCAGCTGATCCTTAAGCTCCCTCAGCTTCACCGGCTCATCAGGAACAACGTCGGAAACTCTCGCACGAAAAGAACCCGGTCCAACAATCCCACGGTGGCTCCGGTATTACGAATGAACGTCAAGAATCCACGACATCTCCTCAGTAGCCGACTAGCTAAACAGGCTGAATTCAAACTGTGAGAGGCGGCACAACTATGCACCCGCACAACAAGAACGGACTTGCCGGGGAAAACAACCCTAACTGTTTCCACACAGTAGTCCACAGACGCCTAACACGTAGCTGACCAGTCCGTGCCCAGGAGAACGTCAAATCCAACATCTCAAGAAGGATCAAAACGACGGACGAATCTCTACCTCCTATTCGATTGGCACGAAACTGAAATACGTGTCGCGCAACAAAAGGATCGCTGACAGAAGTTAGCACAACTACGACTAATCTACCCAACCACAGTACAAGCAAGAAACAAGCAAATACACCGAGAGAAAATAAAATATAACTCAAGGGTACCTGAAAACTCCACATTGGACGTCCGCGCGTCCCGATGAGTAGAAGCAAACTCCTGTGTCTGCCCTCTACTCGCAGCTGGATGAACTCCTCTGGTAGCCTGAGCCCTCTGAGCAAATCTTCCACGTCCACGGCCTCTCTGGAAACGATCATGACGAGGTGCTAAGGAACAATCCCTGACGAAGTGCTGAAGGCTTCCGCATCGAAAACATCCACGTGCTGACTGCTGACCATCCTGAGGATAAGAGCTGAACGACTGTCCTCGTCCTAAGCCTCTGCTACTCCCTCGACGGCCACGAAATCTGTCTCGACAACCAAACCTCTGCCTCTGGGCTGGTATGCTGGTACGAGTCCTCCACTGTCCTGGAACTCTCTGAGCCTCTGGAATATGTGCCTCGTCAACTGGGGCTGCAACCACTGGTGCTATGTAGGTGACGGACTGCTGCATGCTGATCTTAAGGGACAGCTGAGTAACAGGGGTGACAACCTCCTGTCGTAGCTCCCGAACGACGTCAACTAAAGAACTCATCGTCTGGCGGAACTCCTGCATCTCTGCCAAAAATCTATCCATAGTATAAGTCGTAGGCTGCTCCGTCTGCACCTGTGCAACTAGAGTGCCATCCTGGTCAGTACTCGTCTCACCCGAGCTAACTCTGACCTCGGCCCTCGCTGCACCGCTCTGAGTCCCCATAGTCATCGGCGGCAAGGCTATAAATAGATACAAGATGAGATTCGATAAGAATGAGGAAATCGAATCTCAAAGATATGAATCATCAAGGAAGGAATGTCAAGCAAATTGTACTTAGGTCACTTAATGCAAGGTACCGCGCTGTGGGTATGCTGCAGACATACACACACTACGTTACTCTGCTTAAGCTACCTACTCCATCATACTAAGGTCATCCTACACTCCGAAAGGTAAAACCTAACGCTCTGATACCAACTTTGTCACGACCCAAAAATGGCCCGTGACGGCCCTAATACTACGCAACGCCTAAAGACGCAACGTAGTAAAAGAAAGCCAAACCCAGAAATCTAAACCAAGAAAAATACGGAAAAGATAATATAAGTTTGAAAACCATTGAAATCGCAACCCAAATTCTTTAAAAAGTCTTCCTTTCTTTCTTTAAAATTTTGGCAACACCCCATTTTTATAAAATCCAGCAAAAATGGATACAATGCAAATATACGACGCCGTAGCGAAGAAATAAAGACAGTAGAGAAAAGCTGTATATATAAAGACATCAAATCCACCATAATACATGCTAACGTCCTCACCAAGTCTCTATGTCAATAATACAATAGTAGATGGAGAGAGAGTACAATATACAACGAATATACAATATGAAATACAGATATCCATCTAACCCACCTAAGCAAAAGGTACTGTAAGCTGATGCGGTATCTGTAGCAAAAGATGGTAGCTGGATAGCTGGATAGGGGAATAGCCTGCCTCGACTACTCTGGGGAAAAACCTGAAACACCTGTGGCACAACGGGGGTGAGTTGCCAACTCGTGAATAGTATAAAACATATGCAGGTAATCGCAGGAATGCACGTACATCATGAATCTAAGATATGCGATTACAGTAGTAATAATATGTCATGCAATGCTGGAATAAAGAAAGTACACTAGCAGATACAATCAATAAGTGAAGCGATGATGGCATGATAGTAGTATGCAATGTCTATGCAATAGAGATATGAGAAAGCAAATATGCAACTATCATAAGGGTACACTACAAGTACTACCAATGTAAGAATCTGTGCATAAGATAGGTAATGGTGAGGTGTAGGGTGGAATATGTCATTTTCCACGGAAACCTGACGTCGTGGCAGGATCATAATCCATCAAGATACTCCAATCCCAAATCCTCATACCGGGCCCCACATTGGGCACTCACATCAAATAAGTCTCACATCTCCTCAATGTACAATGTCGAGTATATCCCACATATCTAGCGTGTACAATATCAGTGTATCTCACATATATCACATGTACAACATCAAGTGGATCTCACATATCTCGTATGTACAATATCAGGTAATCTCCTATATCCGAATGTACAAGTCACCAAACACATAGGTATATCCAATGTCCAAATCCCAATGAATCACCTAGTATCCCAAGTCCAATCTCAATATGAATCTAACATCCTAAAGATATATATACATGTACAGAAATAAATATGATGGGGGCAATACACATATATTAGCGTCCCATTCCACTAATATTGGTGTAAGGGTATATATAACAACGGCTAAGTCCCCTGTTATATATACAAAAAGGGGTTTAAAGAAATATCATGAAACCGTGTGCCAAGCATCGACACAGAAATCCTCGTATATGGGGCTCCGTCAGTCCGGACAGCCCACGGGGTCCGTCTACAGTGTCGGCCCTCGGCCTCGACAGTACAGGTCATCCCGCATCCAACTCTCTACTCTGGCCAGTAGCCTCCAGACAACTGCCAGGTCTAAACAATCACCGGTAGGTACTCGCCCACCTCCAGGCTCAATCGGCAAACCCATCGATCTTCTTGCCGAGGGGAACCATACCGGGCCCCGCCATGTACTCTCATACGGCTACCACACCTCGTATGGAGTAGGTAATCAGCACCGATAAAACTCATGGGGGACGCTCGAAATATCATATCAAGGAAACCGGGTTGTTACATGTATGCATAATTTCATGAACTCCCGCGGTTCCCAAATCCCGAAAACATCATATGAAATCCAGATAAACAATGCATAAATACAGGAATAGATGTATGCGATATATCTGAATGCGAGCAGGTAAACACAAGTATATAGCTGAACCAGATGTATGCGAAATCATGATAAGGTACAGCTAAGTAACATCAGTAAATGTGAATATGCGACCACAACTGAATATGTACCTAACATACAGGTGTAGCAAAGTATAGGTATCTACCTATAAGAACTGATGTCGTATACCCCCCTGGGTATAGTAACATATGTAGGAAATCCGTCCCGGTATAGGTAAAATATGCAGGAGGTATACCTGTAGCTGTATCGCAAGTGAAAATATACCTATCACTAAAGGTATGATACACTATAGGTATACCGAGAAACTAGATGTCAAGTGTGGTAAGCAATGGTAGCTATAAGGGGTAGTGTGTGACATGGCAATTATTGACGGTGTGTGTGTAGCATGCAATCCGTGCTCGTGCAACATGAACCGTCAATAATGTGTGCAGTGTCCTACGGCTGCTAGTCACAGTATAAAGCTATATCTAGGAAATGCAGTGAGGCGCAATTCTACAATGACGTAGAATGTGCGACAGGAAATTGAATCCTAGCCCAGACGCATAACGCCATGCGGGCGATTCCCCTGTAGATGTTATATCTACTCACCTAAACTCCACGCTGGATGAATCCTATCACTTGCTTCCCATGTAGCTGTGTCCGTCGGCAAACCTGCAAATACGACATGAAAACACATATAAGTCCAATATATCTCGCGAAACGCGATATCGAAACGAAACGAGAAACTCGCGTCGCGAACTAAACGCGCATGTGCACGATACGCTGAATCGTGTGTGTACGCGTCTAAAACCCATCGCGACACGCCGCGATACGCTGGATCACAGAACCCACTCACGTATCGCGCGTATCGCGCAAACACTACAAACACCAAAGCGACATATTGTCCCAGATTCTGTCCAGGCTACAATATTACAAAACTACAAATACCAAGGACCTACACAACATAGCAGACACCACCCCTGAAAACCCTAGCTCCTATCTCCCTGTTCTGGCCGCAAATTGCGGCCAGAAAGGCGGTTTTGGCGGCCAAAGTTGAGAGGGGTGGGGTCGGGCTCTGGTAGTGGGGTCAGGGTGTTACTAGTAGGCTGTGGTCCACTCAAGTTTATTCTGAAGTCCCCCGGGTAACAGCAGATCACAGATATCCATTATATCGCTTAAAAATGACAATTGCACAAAACACAAACTATATGGTATTTTAGTGAAATCTGGGGATTTCTCAGTCGAAGTGGCCTAACTAACACTAAACCAACCTAAGCTAGCTAACCAAATCAACAATTATCCACAATTCCACTTAAACACCACAATTAGCACTAAACTAAGCTATTTAGCACTAATCGACACACGACTTGAGCAAACAAGAAATGGGATTCAGAATTTACCCTGTAGCACCCTAAGAAACAGGAGAAGAAGTGTGTGAAGGAGGTGAGAGCTTGCCACAACTGCTGAATGCCCCTGCTGCTGCTGCCCTTGCTAGCTGCTGCTGCTGCTTCTGCTATTGCTGCTATTATTGTTGCTGTTGTTGTTGTATTGTTGTTGTTGTAGTTGTCGTTGATGCTGGTGATGATGTTTGCCACCTCCTCTTCTTGCCACTGCTGCTGCCTCAGCTTGCTGATGCTGCTGCTTCCCTCTCTTTCTCTCAGCAGTGTGTGTGTGTGTATGCAGGTGAAGCTGCTGCTTCTGATGCTGATAAAAATGATGTTGATGATGTTGGTGTTGCTGCTGCTGCCGATCCTGTTGCTGCTGCTGCTGCTGAGGGATGTGTGTGTGTGTTGTGAGAGAGTGAGAGTGTGTGAAGAGGAAATGAGAGGAGAATGAGAGCACACACAAGAAACCCCTTCTCACTCTCTCTCACTTCATTAATGAGGGCATGGGCAAGGCCATGATGCCCCATGCTCTCTCTCTCTCTCTCAAAGTCAACCATGCACCCAAAACACCAAATCAAAATTAAAACCCATTTAAAACTATCATGACACTTAAACAAAACTAAAAGCTAGATTAGAGAAAATGGTTAGTTAACCATGTTGCTAATCATGGTATAACCCCAAAAACAACCCTAGTTAACATGCACAAGTGTGTGTGTGCCTAACAAAAATATAATAAAATACACATTAAATAAGATAAAATATTTAAAACTTAATTTAGTAAACTTTTTATTAAAAACCACATTTTAAAATATAATTAGCTACAAAACACATTCTAAGGTGTTACATCTAAAGTCCTTAGTACAATGAAAATAAAAGAAAAAAAAGTGAATAAAAAAAAATGAACACTGGTTTTTGTGATTACTTAAGGCTGCAAAAAAATAGAAAAATATTTAGCGAGGGTGTTTCATCACCTAGTGCCTTAGACCAACTGGTTTGGGAGTCACTGCTAAAAAGCCTTGGGTGTTGCAAGACTAGGAAGTACGATTTAATGTGCAAACACATCTTGTAATTGGTTGTTGGTACCTCAAGAAGTATTAACGGTCGCATGAAGGATGTGTATGCAAAATTCATTTAAAAATTCCCCAATTAAGAAGTACTTTGGACAACGGATAAGGGTATGATTGCTTGATTTGAATTTCCAAGTGTAAGGGTGATTTATACACACACGTGGGGGTATGCGATTGGAGTCTAGACGAGAGAAATGAGTGAAAAAAAGAACTTGTATCTTTAGTAGAGTTGATAAAAATTCCTAAATGGAGATGGAACCCTAGAATGAAAACTTAAGAGATGTCGAAAACTAAGTAAGTCTATAGAACATATATAATCTTAAGTTAAATGATGAGGAATTGTGAAGAATATGGGTGGATAATTTGTAGGTCGACGATAATAGAATTCCTTGTTAGAAAACCTAATTGGAGAACAAAAGTTGAAAAGCCAAATTGATAGGATTTTGTGGGTAGTATCCGCTGAAAACCCTCAGGAGACAACACTCCTCCTACTAAGGACACCTAGAGGTTTAACGGCTTGTTGCACGCGCTCAGTGCAATCGCGTTTCCCTGCGAAAGTGCGGTTAGGTTTTTTCTAGAGAATAAAAATAAGTTTCCTCGAGGACGAGCAAAAGATAAGTTTGGGGGTATTTGTTCACACCATAATATTGTATTATTATATTCCCCATTCTTTTTCGTTTTATAAATAAACAGGTGTTTTTGACGCATGTCTGCTACATATTACAGGTTACAGGTTCTTGGACAGAAAACAGTGAAAACGATGAAAAGACGATGCAAAAGTGGACTTTGACCAACAAACAGAAGACTCTTGATCAAGCCTACATTAAAGATAAAATTCACAAAGTACAAGGCAATGCAAGGTCCAAGATTACAAAGCGAACGGTTAAAAGTCCACCGCAATTATTCACTGGAGATCTAGAAGAAACATAAAAGCTATTTTAATAAAAGAACCAAATAATAAGGAAGCCCAAAGACAGAAGAGCCCACAAAGGAAATTTCAAGGCCCAATACTTCCTTTTAATAAAAGAAAGAGACATAAAATTTTACTGAAGCTTGGAGTCTACTTTGACTAGGTCTTCCTAAGGATATTTTGGTAAATGTAGACGTGCGAATCAATTGTAACCTAGGGTTTCCTATCCTCTATAAATAGGAACTCTAAATCATTGTAAAGTCTATGCCTCCCTTCATTAATAAATTTTAGAATTCTTTTGGAGAGCATCGGTGCCTCTTTTCAATTCATGAATTCAGATCTGACAACCCAGTGTTGATGTTTGGAGAGAGCCATCTGTAAGTAGTTTTATTTAATTGCTCTAGTTTAGATTATAATTCCTTGCCTTAGATGTTAGCTTTGGGGAAGGCTTTTGAGAGATGAGATCTCTCATCCCTTTCTTTCCCATTATATATTTTCAATAAGACACCATGCATACACGCACACACCGCGCCCTACGGCACCCTATCCCTCGAGGTAGCGGTGATACCGAAGTATAAAGTCTCGGTTGCGCGCGTTTTCCCTGGAGGTTAGGGTAAGGATCTCTAACGGAAGGACAAGAACCTAGAGGAAGGAACACCTTCCCGAATGGATCTAATCCATTTTATTGATAATTACCATAACTCCTCATAGATCTTCATTTGGGTATAGAAAGCGTTGAGATTTATTTACATTTCCAAACCATTCCTAAACCCAACCCTAGCAAGATTTAGATCTAGATTAATTTAGTTTTTAGATAGATTTAGTTTTAGATTTAATAATCAATCCGAACACCTTTCGGAATTAACTCGTTTGAGCGACTAGGAAATTCACAACATCCCTGTGGACCGACCCGTACTCACCGGCTAGCTACCAAGCGACGCCGTTTGATTGTTCTAAATTCTTGTTGTGTAAATCAAATCAAATTGTCCCCGGCAACGGTGCCATTTGATTAAAAAGAATTCTTGATGTGTAGTATGAAAATTGTAAAGAAATCACAACCAAAAATTATTTGACCGCAATCAACTACGGTGTCGGATGTAGATTGTAAGTGAGTGCGGATCGTCCACAGGGACAGTGTAATAGTTCGTCTTTTGAATTAGATGAGTCGAAACTTTAAAGAAAAGAAAACAAAATAATTCATGATTTATATTTGAAGTTCAAGAATTAGAAAATATAGATCTAATAACAAGAAAAAGATAGAATCAAGAATTGAGAGTTTGTAGATTTCCAATCCAAATGTCAAGAATCGAAATGAGGCTCGTAGGAATCGATCGGATCTATAGAAGTGATGAAATCTAAAGATTACGTATTCTTATCCTTCGATGAATTGATACTAGATCGATGATCATCGACGAGAATTAGGGATTTCTAGTGAAACTAGGGTTTCAACATTTATCCCTTGTTCCTTCGTCGATATCATTCACATTCTAGCCTCTAGTAAATTCAAGAATCGATCGTGGATCCCTAATTTCGAGCGAACAAAATCAAGAAAGCATCGCAACGAAACTAGGTTGTCGATTCTTCAATTTGCTAGGGTTTACAAAACTCGTAGGACTTAAGAATTGTTTTAAGATTTGTTACATCATCATTCTATTGATCGTCTCGACTCCTTTACGAGCGGAGTTTTACTCAAACATCACAATAAGAACTACAATCACAAATCGAGATCGAATCATGATGCAAGAATTTAAAGAAAGCAAGATTAAAGAATTTCACCTTTTATTTATATCAACAATTTCGTTACAATCGCTCAAGAACTACAAGAGGAAGAACTCGATCGTCGATTTGGCTTCGCTTGTCTCCTTGAGTCGCGGATCGGCTTGGATCACTTGCTCGATTGAAGATAGGCTCGGCTCCTAAAAGGTTGAAGGCTTCTTGCTTGAATGGTACTCGGGATCTTGAATTTGGAATTGGATTTAGAATTTGGGGCTACAAGATGTGTCACTCAACTTGTAGATGGGATGAGGGGATGAAGAATTGAACTAATGAACAACTAACTAAGATTGAACAACCTCAACCCTTAGATCTAGGCTCCTATTTATAGATATCCAAACCCTAGATCTAGGATTTCAAATTTTATGTTTCCCTCCAAAAGTTTGTTGAGGAAATTTGAATTTCCCTCCAAAAGTTAGTTAGAGGAGAAGCTTCTAGATGTGATTAGTTAGGAGGGAGCTTCTAGAAATATTTTGTTAGGAGCTTAATTAGGATTAGCCTTGCTTAATGATCTTTGCTGATCTGGCAGTAGCTTCAAGGTCCTTCTGGAATTTGACATATACAAAAGGAATGTGGGACCAGAACTGAGAATTTTGCACTAAAAATGAAGCGATGACGTGGCAGAAGCGCCGTGGAACCGCGGCTCAAGCCGGCTCCCGCCGCGGTTCCGCGGCTTTTTTGAAGCTTCAGGGCTTGGTTCTTCTGGTGCTTGTTGGGATTGAGTTGTGGGCCTTTCTTTGATATGTTGAATTGTATATTGCCTTCTGAATTGCTACCAGATCTGAAAACATGGAGTTGGTGTATTTTTGATCAGCTTCTTTTGACTTTGCTCCTGCAATTTCCTGCACAAATCTCGACACAAGTGTTGCGCAAATACAGAGATGATGCGATGCCATGAAATGCGGTCAATTTCCCTTAAAGTGCAAGTTTAAAAGTCTAACACATGAAATCTGATATTTTACGTCTGTTTCGTTAATATGTTAAATATGAATACCGAACACTTCTAAATGAGTGCAAAAGATGGGGAAATTGCCGTGTTAAAAATACATTATTTTTGACTGATCACCGTTCTTGATTGCGGTTAATAGATAGTTTTTGAGATCAATCATAACCCACAAGCCGCAAGCGGTCTGCTAAACATAACGGCCACCCGGGTATTGAGCGATCAGAATATCAACGAGCAAGCCTGCTCACACTTCTGCGAATCCGATCAGTAACACTTACCGCACAGTCCGGTCTGTTCGTCTGATATGTCGCATATCTCGCCTAGGGTTGGTAAACGTTAGACCCCAGTAGCTTGATAAGTCATGCCGATGTAAGGTCCATAACGAGCGTGAAACTACTGATAACACTTACCAGTAAATCACATCAACCCTAGACATGGATTTCCAGTTATGGCCAGTCGAGTATAGTGCAATATCAACCCCCAATACCGGGAGAGACGAATCCCCTCCTATCGCTCATTGCCTCTATGTGACTCAGGACTGTACCCAAAAACCACCTGTTTGCACGACTCAGTAGACCCATGGTCGGGTGGAAATCAAAGCACAGTGTAAGACACACATGACTCTATGACGATCTCGGGTTGACAGACTAAGCCGTATCAGTGTCACCAGAGAACTGCCATCTGACGTGAGGTATAATACCATCTGGGAGTTCTCGGCGAGTCTGTTCAGTGTACCTAGTCTCCACTGAGCACCCGCATACCATCTCTGTTGTCAAACATCAATGGATATGGGATCATCCATCGCCCATCAGATGGGTCGAGAAGATATACGCTAGTCTACTCTGGAATATCGATGCCCCGTCTCGATATTCCTACGACTAGGAACATTGAAGGATGTACTCATGGACTACCCATGCCCCACTAGTATGATCTGCATCATAATCCTGGACGTCGAGTACATATCCTAAGGGCTTTATCAACATGTAACAGAGAGAAAGTAAGTGTACATGTTAAGATAAAGGGCAACCAGATAGCGTACTTGTAAGTCGATGTACTACACCCCAGTACTTATGGGGAGGCGGAATTTTCAAAAACAATCAAGTTTAAACAACGAACATCGACTAACCGCTTGAATCGAAGCTAAACAAATAATAACCAAACACATAGCTAAACTAAACTAAAGTGTTAAGGGATTATACCGATCGAAACTAGTCCTTCGTCTTTGTGTCCTCCTTTGTTCTCCTCGGCCTTCTCTAGGTAGTAGACGATCCACCCGAGAGCGAAACTCCAAGCTAAACCTCTAACTTGAGGTAACTAATCAACTTTGATTGCTAATCAAAGATGAGAGGATGATGTAGAGTGTAGGTTATGGATTGTTTAGTCTAACTAATCCTTTGATCTCAACACATGAGGATTAAGGATTAGGGTTTGAAGATGAGAGCTTGAGGAGAGAGAATGTGAGATGAGATAATGAGAGGAGAGAGAGTGTATCATAATATATTATGAAGCATTTCTTTTTAAGAATAATGAATAATGGAAATGAATAATCATGCTTCATAAAATATCTAGTGGTGATTCATTAGCATGAGTCATTAAGCAATAAATGTGCATTAATGAAATGAATGAATCACCACCATGACTCACTTTCTTTCCAAAAGAAACCTCCTTAGTCACATCTTCTAGAAGCTTCTCGAGTAATTACGAGAACGCCCCTCCGATCCGTAAAAATACGGAAAAACTTTAGACTGTAAAAATCCAATAACCGGATACCAGTAACTGGCTTAAACCAAAGCCGACTGGTAAAAACTGTCCGAAAGTCGTACGCGCGTAAACGCACGTATGCGTCCGAACCCTTTGTCGCAAAACCATGCAACCTCTATATCGTTTCGCCTGGAGTAGGAAACTCTCTGTGTGGGACTCTAGAGACTCGACTACTACGCTGGCAGTGGGTTTAACCACAGACCGCAAGCGGCACTAGCTGTACGTAACGGTCCCCAGGTAGTTGTCGATAAGAAGGCCGATGAGTAAACCCATCCGAACTCCTACTGAGTCTGATGTGACAATCTCCATACAGTCCGGTCCGTTCGTCCAAGACTATCGCATATCGGGCCTAGGGGGGCGGCAAGCGTCAGTCCCCTAATAGCGGTATAAGTCGTGTCGGAGTGAAGCCCATTACACCCTGAGAAACTACTGGAACCTACCAGCAAATCTCGCTTGCCCTGGCCAGGGACTTTGCGTAATGGCTCTCTGACACAGCACGATATCTACTCCCAATACCGGGAGGGACGAATCCTGTCTAACCGCCACTGCCTCCAAGTGCTCGGGACTGCACCCAACTGCTACCTGTTTGCACGACTCCTTTGAGCCGTGGTAGGGTAGCAATCTAAGAACAGTGGGACACACTCGAGGCGAAGTAGCAGTGTCAAGTCTGCGGACTACGCTGTACTCATGTCACCTGGGAACTGTGCACTGACGACTGGTATCAAACCAACCAACAGTTCCCTGTGAGTCCTGTCCGGTGTACCCGTAACCTAACGAGCACCTGTATACTATCTCCAGTACGACGTACTGACGGCTGTGGGACAGACCATCTCCCCAACTGGGATGAGAAGCGTACACACTAGTCTACTCCGGAGTATCGATGCTCTGTCTCGATAATCCAACGACCAGGGACCTGAATAAGGATGTGCTTGTAGACTACCCAGCCCCCACTAGTGTGACTGCCATCACAACGCTGGTAGACAAGCAAGATCCTAAGAGCTCTATCAATACGTACACTCACATATTAAGATAGAAAAACCAAGTAGCATACTACCATGTTTAGCAAGACTGTTATATACATGTGAATATCCCAAGCTTCCATTAAGTAATATACAAGCTAGTATGATACAGTAATGGCCTTCTAGGGCATAAACACTAACAATCTCCCACTTGCACTAGGGCCATGTACTGGCATATCGCAGACCAATGATCTCGAGCAGCCTCTCGAACTGAATCTGAGGAAGGGCCTTCGTGAATGGATCAGCAATGTTCTCTTCTGAAGCAACTCTCCGAACCTCGATCTCCTGACGATCAATGATCTCCCTGATCAGGTGATACCGCCTCAAGATGTGTCTGGACTTCTGATGGGACCTTGGTTCCTTCGCTAAAGCTATAGCTCCGTTGTTGTCGCAATACAGAGGTATTGGATCAACTATGGTAGGAACCACCTGAAGTTCTGTTAGGAACTTCTTCATCCAGACTGCTTCTTTTGCGGCATCGCAAGCAGCTATATACTCCGCTTCCATCGTCGAGTCAGCAACGGTGTCCTGCTTGGAGCTCTTCCAGCACACCGCCCCTCCATTGAGGGTAAAGACATAACCCGACATGGACTTGGAATCGTCCTTATCACTCTGGAAGCCGGAATCAGCAAAGGCCTCCAACCTGAGGTCTTTTCCGCCGTAAACCAAGAACATCTCCTTAGTCCTCCTCAGGTACTTGAGAATGTTCTTTACTGCTATCCAGTGTTTCTCCCCTGGGTCTGACTGATACCGGCTTACCATGCTTAGTGCGTAAGCTACATCTGGTCTGGTACACAACATCGCATACATTATAGAGCCTACCGCAGAAGCGTAGGGTATAATAGACATGCGTTCCCTTTCCAAATCAGTCTTGGGAGACATCTCTTTGGAGAGGGTGATTCCGTGACAAGCCGGTAGATTACCGCGCTTAGAATCTTCCATACTGAATCTTTTCAGTACAGTGTCGATATACCTGGACTGTGAAAGTCCCAACATCCTCTTGGATCTATCACGATAGATCCGGATCCCCAGAATGTAAGAGGCATCACCCAGGTCTTTCATGGAGAACCTGTGTGACAAGAATCCTTTGACAGATTGTAGCATAGGAATGTCATTTCCTATCAATAGAATGTCATCCACGTACAAGACGAGGAATACGACACTTCTGGCCACAATTTTACTATATATGCACGGTTCATCTGGATTTTTGATAAAGTCATATTCTTTGACTGTCTCATCAAAACAGATGTTCCAACTCCGCGATGCCTGCTTTAGTCCGTAAATGGACTTAAGCAGCTTGCATACTTTCCCGCTGCTCCCACTCTGATTGAAACCCTCTGGCTGATCCATATAGACGCTCTCTTCTAAATTTCCATTCAAAAAAGCCGTCTTTACGTCCATCTGCCAGATTTCATAATCATGGAAGGCAGCAATAGCAAGAAGGACCCGAATGGATTTGAGCATAGCCACTGGAGAAAAAGTTTCGTCATAGTCCAAACCAGGTCTTTGACGAAAACCCTTTGCAACAAGTCTAGCCTTATAGGTTTCCACCTGTCCATCTACACCAATCTTTTTCTTGAAGATCCATTTGCATCCTATGGGTTTTACCCCATCTGGAGCAAAGTCCAAAGTCCATACTTTGTTGGTGTACATGGACTCCATCTCGGTCCGCATTGCATCTAGCCATCGTACCGAGTCGCCGCTCTGGATGGCCTGCTGGAAGTCAGTAGGTTCATCATCATCTATGATGCAATCCTCTCTATCCCCATCTATGAGAAAACCGTAGTATCTCTCAGGCGGACGAGACGGCCTACTACTCCTGCGGAGGGGTGCGGGAATGTTCTGTTCTTCTTGAACCTCTGGTTCTACCAAACTTTCAGTAGCAGTTTGTGGTTCTGGAATTTCTTCCAGTTCTATTTCGCTCCCACTTGATTCCTTTTCTAAAAACTGATGTTCTAGAAAATGGGCATTACGAGAAACAAATACCTTCTGTTCCTCTGCGTAATAGAATAGATATCCCCTGGAGTGCTTTGGATATCCCACAAACAAACACTTTACTGATCGTGCCTCGAGCTTGTCCACATGCTGCTTTTTAACAAAAGCTGGACATCCCCAAATCTTTATATACTGTAGATGGGGTTTCTTCCCACTCCACATCTGATATGGAGTGGTAGGCACAGTCTTGGTAGGTACCATGTTCAAAAGATATGCCGCTGATTCTAGCGCATGTCCCCAGAAAGATCGCGGTAACTCAGCATTACTCATCATGGATCGTACCATATCCAATAGGGTTCGATTCCGTCTCTCCGATACACCGTTATGCTGTGGAGTGTACGGAGGAGTAAGCTGAGAGAGAATTCCTTTCTCTTTTAGGTAACCTAGGAACTCGGCACTCAAGTATTCACCACCTCGATCAGATCTAAGTGTCTTTATACTTTTGCCGGTTTGGTTTTCTACTTCATTCTTATACTCTTGGAATTTCTCAAAAGCCTCGGATTTATGTTTCATCAGATAAATGAATCCGTATCTTGAGTAATCATCCGTGAAAGTAATGAAATAGGAAAAACCACCTCTCGCATGTGTAGACATTGGACCGCATACATCACTGTGTATGAGTCCTAAGAGCTCGCTCGCTCTTACTCCTTGTCCAGTGAATGGAGTCTTTGTCATCTTTCCTTTGAGACAAGATTGACAAGTGTCATAAGTTTGATATTCGAACGTGTCCAAATATCCTTCTCTATGCAACTTAGTCAACCTTCTCTCATTGATGTGACCCAGTCTACAATGCCATAAGAAAGCTTTATTTAAATCTGGAGACTTTCTTTTTAGTGTGTTCTGGACATTGAAAATTTGGAGTTGGTTTAACACATATATGCCGTTATTTAGAGTACCGGACCCAATCAAACCATGATTAAGGTGGATGTTGACAACATCTCTTACAAACGTGAAATCATAACCTTTATTTGATAACAAGGAAACTGATATGATATTACACGTTAAGCTGGGTACAAAATAACAGTTATGTAAAACCAAAATGTGTCCACTCGTCAATCCTAGGTGATAATCCCCGACGGACGCAGCTCCCACGCTAGCTCCGTTAGCAACCCTGAGGATCATATCACCTTCCTTCAGCACTCTACGGTTTCTCAGTGCCTGCAATGAATTGCAAATATGAGATCCTGATCCGGTATCCAATACCCAGGAAGTAGAGTTGATCGACAGACAATTCTCAATTACAAACACACCTGAAGTCGAAGCCACAGCTTGCTTCGGTTCCTGGTTCTTGGCGTTCCACGCCTTGCAATCCTTCTTCCAGTGCCCTTTCCTGTGACAATGGAAGCACTCATCCTGACCAACTATCGGTACTGCTTTCTTTTTCTTTCCCTTCCCTCCCACCTTACTAACACCTCCTCTAGGTCTGGGTGCGGCCTTCTTCTTCCTTCCTTTGGCCCTAGCCTTGGACCCGGAAGAAGATGAACCGCCAACAAACATAGCGGGTGTTTCCCTTGCCTTCTGCAAGGTGCCCTCTGCACTCCTTAACATGTTCAGGAGTTCCGCAAGTTCAACTTCTTTTCCTTGAAGATTGAAGTTGAGGATAAACTGGGCGTAGGTGGGAGGAAGGGACTGGAGAACAAGGTCTGTATAGAGCTCATTATCCAAAGTCGTTCCAAGGTCTGCGAGCTCTTCTATATAGCCAATCATCTGTAGGACATGTTCACCTACCGATGACCCGACAGCCAACCTCGCTCGAAACAATTTCTTTGAGGTCTCGTATCTTGCTATACGAGATTGCTCTCCATAAAGTTCCTTTGTATGGAGAAATATGCCATCTAAGGACATATCCTCGTGCCTCCTCTGATGTTCATTGTTCATCGAGGCAAGCACGATGCACTTGGCTCTCGCGCAATCTAAATCCCAGGTTTTGCGGATTTCCTTATCCGCATTACTGGATTTGGGACCAGGGACAGCAGGTGCCGTAGCGGTGAGGACGTACCCCAGTTTGTCATAGGTCAAAGCCATCTTGACATTCCGCAGCCAATCTTTATAGTTTGGCCCCGTCAGTATATTTTTCTCTAAAAGTAACTTAAGTCCAGTCATTTTCAGGGTCGCTGCAATTAGGAGAGAGAGAAGAAAACTCTTTAGCATGATGCTCTTGCAAGTTTAGAGTGGTTTTTAGTTTATCTAAACTGGATGGCTCCCACTGTTTCTCGAATCCTTCCTCAAACCATAAAAGAAGAATTAGCCAAGACTATTCTCACCGTACAATACTTGCTTAACCGTTCAGCCAGGCCGGTGTCGATACTTCGAGGGAGGTTTTCCAACGCTTTCGCGAAGTTCCTTAATTAAGTAACCTCTTTTCTCTGGGGGCGTAACC
This sequence comes from Agapanthus africanus, assembly GCA_030015575.1. Lineage (NCBI taxonomy): Eukaryota > Viridiplantae > Streptophyta > Magnoliopsida > Asparagales > Amaryllidaceae > Agapanthus > Agapanthus africanus. The sequence goes on from JASDDO010000031.1 coordinate 241,365,566, forward strand.
CCGCTGACACTTTTCTGGACACCTACTAGGTTTATAGCATTGATCGTTAAGTGACGAATATCCTGATAAGTAGCATATACTCACAGTAGGATCGGGATCCAAATATCATCGTCTGATAATGTTGTAGGAATGCTACCAACATTCATCAAACTCAAAATGGTATGCATCTCTTTGCAAATTTCAGTTTCTTTAGAAATTCCCGATATTAGTTTTTGCCCCATGCTCTTATGACCTTGGCGTTAGGTCAAAATGTCATAAGTCACATGTCAAGTTCTACCCATCATTATCTTGTCAATTTGAACCCATCCGTATATATCCTTGACGTTCGGCCAAAATGATAATACGACTGTCCCAAACTAACTCATCTATCTATGCAACAAATGAATATCCAGCAGCTACCAAACACTATGCCTTGGCGTTAGGTCAAAATACATAGCTTGAATACTACTGAATATCCAGATGAAATGACGGAGGGCTACGAATGGTTTTGGCGAAACCGTGAACGTAGTGAACTTGATATAACCGAAGGAACCTGATAGCTTTTAAAAGGAGTGGTTAAGTCTCCGCATTTAAAAATATCTGTTTTTAAAAATAACCGAGTGGTTTCTTTTAAATTGTTCCAACGATTTAAACTTTGGTTTGTTTTACTTTGCATTATAGATAATGCGTCCCATCATTAACCTATCATTGCAGAAAACAACGAAAATACAACGTCCTCTTATGCCATCCGCATTCGCCACGGGGTCCCGTCATCACTCGTTAGGTTACTTAACTAACGACAGAGCGGGGGCTGGGCTAGCGCGGGTGTAAAACATAAGTGGCGTCTAAATAGCTATCATAATATAGATATTTTACATTCGTCTGACGCAATGATATTCATTCCAGAACACAGATAAACAATATTGGATTTGCAAGCAATCTGTATTTCTTTTGAGCCTGCAAGAAAAGACAGATTACACAGTTGTGATGAATAGCCGTTACCCCACCCTCGACCCCTACGGGTACGGCAAACTACCCACCCGGCAGTTTGTGTACCCCACCTTGGGTCAGTCCTAGGAGCAAAAACAGTAAAATGAAATAATACAACGGTGGCTACAACCGCAACCTGGAAGTGCCCCGTGAAAATAATATTACAACAAATTACATTTACAACAAATGAATTAAACTATAACCCATTGCTAACCCCGGCTATACACCACAACAGTCCAATACAGTTTATATGCACAAACAAATATAACCATTTCAGAAATGTGCAACCCCCTGCCAACCGACATACTAGCAGTTAGGGGAGGTTTACGAACACATTAAACAATCACAGATATAATCCAATACGCAAATACTGTACAATTCGATCGAATAAACAACTTCAATATTGCTCCAAAATCTGCTCTGTTAAACAGTAACCTGAGCAATAATTAAACATTCCAGAAAACCCCAAATTACACAGAGAAGCAACAGAAGAAAAATCGGCCGCTGACTCGCCAACTCGGCGGCGGAAGCGCGGCAACTCAGTGGCTGAGGCCGCGGTTCCGCGGCGAGTTGGTCGATTCAGTCGACTGTTTTTCTTGGGTGTTCTTCTAGTGTCATGTCAAGCACTCTGAGTTCACCTGAAAAATTTTCTGACATCGTTTTAAATTCGACAGAAACTTACATTTTTTAGGGTTTTCCGGCTTCGTTTTTCCGTTCGAAATTCGTACAAATTTGCAACTAGGTTATTTATTGTTTAGCGAGGCTCTGATACCACTGTAAGTCGATGTACTACACCCCAGTACTTATGGGGAGGCGGAATTTTCAAAAACAATCAAGTTTAAACAACGAACATCGACTAACCGCTTGAATCGAAGCTAAACAAATAATAACCAAACACATAGCTAAACTAAACTAAAGTGTTAAGGGATTATACCGATCGAAACTAGTCCTTCGTCTTTGTGTCCTCCTTTGTTCTCCTCGGCCTTCTCTAGGTAGTAGACGATCCACCCGAGAGCGAAACTCCAAGCTAAACCTCTAACTTGAGGTAACTAATCAACTTTGATTGCTAATCAAAGATGAAAGGATGATGTAGAGTGTAGGTTATGGATTGTTTAGTCTAACTAATCCTTTGATCTCAACACATGAGGATTAAGGATTAGGGTTTGAAGATGAGAGCTTGAGGAGAGAGAATGTGAGATGAGATAATGAGAGGAGAGAGAGTGTATCATAATATATTATGAAGCATTTCTTTTTAAGAATAATGAATAATGGAAATGAATAATCATGCTTCATAAAATATCTAGTGGTGATTCATTAGCATGAGTCATTAAGCAATAAATGTGCATTAATGAAATGAATGAATCACCACCATGACTCACTTTCTTTCCAAAAGAAACCTCCTTAGTCACATCTTCTAGAAGCTTCTCGAGTAATTACGAGAACGCCCCTCCGATCCGTAAAAATACGGAAAAACTTTAGACTGTAAAAATCCAATAACCGGATACCAGTAACTGGCTTAAACCAAAGCCGACTGGTAAAAACTGTCCGAAAGTCGTACGCGCGTAAACGCACGTATGCGTCCGAACCCTTTGTCGCAAAACCATGCAACCTCTATATCGTTTCGCCTGGAGTAGGAAACTCTCTGTGTGGGACTCTAGAGACTCGACTACTACGCTGGCAGTGGGTTTAACCACAGACCGCAAGCGGCACTAGCTGTACGTAACGGTCCCCAGGTAGTTGTCGATAAGAAGGCCGATGAGTAAACCCATCCGAACTCCTACTGAGTCTGATGTGACAATCTCCATACAGTCCGGTCCGTTCGTCCAAGACTATCGCATATCGGGCCTAGGGGGGCGGCAAGCGTCAGTCCCCTAATAGCGGTATAAGTCGTGTCGGAGTGAAGCCCATTACACCCTGAGAAACTACTGGAACCTACCAGCAAATCTCGCTTGCCCTGGCCAGGGACTTTGCGTAATGGCTCTCTGACACAGCACGATATCTACTCCCAATACCGGGAGGGACGAATCCTGTCTAACCGCCACTGCCTCCAAGTGCTCGGGACTGCACCCAACTGCTACCTGTTTGCACGACTCCTTTGAGCCGTGGTAGGGTAGCAATCTAAGAACAGTGGGACACACTCGAGGCGAAGTAGCAGTGTCAAGTCTGCGGACTACGCTGTACTCATGTCACCTGGGAACTGTGCACTGACGACTGGTATCAAACCAACCAACAGTTCCCTGTGAGTCCTGTCCGGTGTACCCGTAACCTAACGAGCACCTGTATACTATCTCCAGTACGACGTACTGACGGCTGTGGGACAGACCATCTCCCCAACTGGGATGAGAAGCGTACACACTAGTCTACTCCGGAGTATCGATGCTCTGTCTCGATAATCCAACGACCAGGGACCTGAATAAGGATGTGCTTGTAGACTACCCAGCCCCCACTAGTGTGACTGCCATCACAACGCTGGTAGACAAGCAAGATCCTAAGAGCTCTATCAATACGTACACTCACATATTAAGATAGAAAAACCAAGTAGCATACTACCATGTTTAGCAAGACTGTTATATACATGTGAATATCCCAAGCTTCCATTAAGTAATATACAAGCTAGTATGATACAGTAATGGCCTTCTAGGGCATAAACACTAACAGTACTATCATGTCGAGCAAGAAAGTCCTCCCTATATATGTCCCAGCATCCACTATCATATACATCTCATGTACAATAATGGCCTCTAGGGCATACATACAACTAACAATCTCCCACTTGCACTAGGGCCATCATATAGCAGTGGTTGTAGTATCTCATACTCAACCATCCCATAAAAGTCTCTTTCTGGGAAAAGGCCTTTGTGAGTGGATCCGCCGTGCTGTCCTCTGAGTCTACTCTCCTAACCTCGATCTCCCTGGAGATCAGCTATCTCCATGATCAGGTGATACTGCCTTGGAATATGTCTGGGTCACTGATGGGACCGGGGTTCCCAGGCCAAATCCACACCTTCCATTGTCACACAATGGTAGGAACCTAGTTCATCTCATGAACAAATATACACCCAGACTACCTCTTTGGTAGCATCTTTGGTAGCGATGTATCCAACCTTTATCGTCTAGTTTTCCACGGTATCTAGCTTGGAACTCTTCCAACATACCGCCCCTCCATTGAGGGCAAAGACAAAGCCTGTGACTGACATTCAGTCAACCTTACCACCCTGGAAGCTGTCCAGTGATTCTCCCCAGGATCGATTGATACCATCTCATTACACCTAGTGAGAATCCTAACATCCATTTAGATCTATCTCATAGATCCAAAACCCAGGATTTAGGAGGTATCACCTAGATCCTTCATAGAGAATCAATGTGATAAGAGGAGATTGACCGTGCGTAGCATAAGAAACTCCTTTCCTATCAAGAGTATGTCATCTACGTACTATAAGAAGAATACCACCATACTCTCTACTACCCTTTTGTATATACAAGGTTCATCTACCATTTTGATGAAGTCAAACGCTTTGACTACCATATCAAAATAGATGTTCCAACTCCGCGATGCCTGCTTTAACCTGTAAAGCAACTTGCACACGTTTCCGCTGCTCCCACTGTCTACGAAGCCCTCTGGCTGTGTACTTATAGACGTTCTCTTCTAAATCATTATTTAGAAAAAGCAGTCATGACACCCAACCACCAGATATCGTAGTCATGGTAAGTATGATCCGGACGTACTTAAGCATAGCTATTGGAGAAAAGGTTTCAACATTATCCACGCCTGGTCGATGACGAAAAACCTCTTACAACAAATATAGTTTTGAAAGTCTCAACTTTTCTATCTACACCAAGTAATCTTCTCAAGATATACTTGCTCCTGATGGGGATCTAACCCTTCAGGTATAGCAACCAAAGTCTATACTTTGTTGGTGTATATAGATTCCATCTCAGATCGCTAAGCATCCAGCCATTCTTACAGATTCCCCACTCTCGATGGCCTGCTCGAAACTAGTTGGGTCATCATCTCATGATGCAATCCTCGCTCCCACTGTCATCGAGAAAACAAAGTATCTCTCCTGTGGATGAGGAACCCTACCAAATCGGCGGAGAGGCTGAGGTTCGTTGGGAACTATTGAATCCTTTGGTTCTACCAAATTATTAGCTGTAGTTTGTATAGCTGGAACTCCTTCCAGTTCTACAGAACTGACCTTGCCTCGAGCTTGTCCGGATTTTGCTTCTGACATAGGCCGGACAACCCCAAATATTAACTTGCTTAAGACATGGGCTCTTTCCATACCATATCTCATATGGAGTGGTAGGCACTGATTTTGATTGGAACCCAATTCAATAGGTATGCAACTTACCAAATGCATAACTCCCAAATGAAATAGGCAACTCAGCAGTACTCATCATAGAGTGCACTATATCTAATATGGTGCGATTTCTCCGCCCCGATACACCATAGTGCTGTGGTGTATACGGAGGAGTAATGCTGAGAGAGAATCTTATTCTCCTTTAGAATAGTCCATGAATTCCATGCACAAGTATTCTCCTCCCTGATCACATCAAAGGACATAATACTTATACCTGTATTGGTTCTCTACTTCTATCTTATATTCATTAAAGTTCTCAAAATCTTCAGACATGTGTTTCAACAGGAACATGTGTCCGAATTTTGAGAGATCATCAGTGAATGTAAGAAAGTATAAAGAACCGGCCTTGTCATGTGTAGACAGGGGACTACATACATCATGTACCAATCCCAAGAGTTCACTATCTTTTTCTCTGTTTCTAATAAACAGAGCTATGGTCATCCTATCTTTGTGACATGACCGGCAAGTTTCACAAGATGTAAATTCAAAATAATTTAAATATGCATCTAAATGTAACTTAGCTAGTCGGGTTGCATTGATATGACTTAGTATACAATGCCTCAAGAAGGATTCGTTAATTTCTGAACTCTTCCTCTTGTGTGTGTTCTGTACGTTAAGAATTGTGGTTTGATTTAGAACGTATATGCTTTTAGATAACGTGCCTGAAACCGATCAACTCTTGATATAGGAAATGTTCAAAACATTATCCAACAATACAAAATTATATCATTCTTTAACAAACAAAGAGACTGATATGGTGTTGTATATCAGGTTCGGTATCTAATAACATTCGTTCAGAATCAATGTATTTAGTAATACAGGGTGATAACTGCCAACATCTTGGCTGCAACATTTGCACCATTTTCAACTCTTGAAACTTATCACCCGTTCTCATTTCTCTACCTATCTGCCGCCCATGTAACAAATTACATATCTGGGATCCTGGTCCGGTATCAAATACCCAGGACGTAGAGGATACTGAGAAACAGTTCTTAGTAATCACACCCGAAGAAGATGCATTATCATGCACTTTCTTCGTTTGGGTGACATGGGAATCCTGGTATTCCCCTGTTTCCTGCTCGGACTTATAACAATTATAAGTGGGAGCGGGACCAACGCTCCCCAGCTCAGTATAATGTTAGTTATATGTATGCCCTAGAGGCCATTACTGTACATAGGATGTATATTGTAGTGGATGCTTGGACATATATAGGGGGGACTTTCTTGCTCGACATGATAGTATGCTATCTGGTTGCTCTTTATCTTAACATGTACTCTGATTGTCTCTATGTTACATGTTGATAAAGCCTTTAGGATGAGTACTTGACTACCAGGACTATGATGCAGATCATACTAGTGGGTAAAGTGTAGTCGCTAAGTATATCCTTCAAATGTTCCTAGTCGTAGGTGTATCGAGACAGGGCATCGATATACCAGAGTATGCTAGCGTAAGCGCTTCTTGACCCATATGATGGGCGATGGATGTGTAGGGTTCCTAGGCACACCAAGGAGGTCTCACAAGGCATCAACCATGCCGATTTCAAAAAATCTAAGTGCCGAGAAGCCCGAATACGGATCGTTGGCTAGAAATCTAGGCGAATATGAAATCTAGTTAACAACTTAACAAAAAGTAAACGGAAATACAACCTTTGTAGATCCGGTGCTCCACCTCCATAGCTCCGAAACGAAGTCCCCTCGCTGTCCTAGTGAATTCCCGGGCTCTAGCGTCGGCTTCATCGGAGAATGGACGGGCTAGGTCGTCGACGACGTACCGAAGATGATCTATGTCGAAGCATCACTAGATCGAGCTCCACCTTCACCAAGCCATGAATACTTGTGAAGGAAACACACTCTACTACTTGGCAAGAGGTAGAGGATGAAGAAATAGGAAGTGGGTAGACTTTAGATTTGGATTTCTCACTCTTTTTCATCACTTGCCATTGATGGAGACAAGCTTTCTTCACTTGAAGAAATGAAGAAGAAGAAGAATAATGTTATCATAAGTTAATTCCAAAAAGAAAAATAAAAGAATACTTATCATAACCAAACCATGGTCAAGTGTAGAGAATAAATCATGGTTAGTGGGATGGTTAGGGTTAAGCATGAGACAAAATGGTCACTTGGTCAAAGTCTTCATGAAGCTTCATGAACAAAACAAAACATGCCACCATTTTCTCATTTGCTTTTCTTTTTCCAAAAGAATAAATAAATGAATAAAATGAATAAAATGAATAAGGAAATAGTAAACCCTAACCATTTCATTAACCAAGGTTTAATTCTTTACACTTAACCAAAATGCATGTATCATCAAACATGATACAAGCAAGTGCACAAAATCATATCGCATATGCAATGCGCACATCCGAGTGAGAAAATCCATTTAAAGTGAACCGATACTAGTTAATGCAAAGTAATATATCAAATATATAATTATGCATTAAATCATTAAATCAACACTTGATTTAACAATTCGGTCATATCGCATATAATCGACTAATATCAACAGTAACAACTTATCGAATCAACACTTGATCCGATAATCCGGCTATATCACATATTACCGATCAATGTCACATATCGCGAGAATCGAATACAGTATCACATACTGGTATCATTCTCGGTCCCGCACATATCTCATATGCGCTCCTATTTCGTTTCGCTTGAGCCAGGAAACCTCTGTGTAGGACTCTAAAGACTCGTCAATACGCCGGCAGCAGGTGATGATCATATCAAACACCCACAAGCCGCAAGCGGTCTGCTAAACGTAACGGCCATCCGGGTATTGAGCGATCAGAAGATCGACGAGCAAGCCCGCTCACACTCCAGTGAATCCAACCAGTAACACTTACCGTACAGTCCGGTCTGTCCGTCTGATATGTCGCATATCTTGCCTAGGGGTGGTAAACGTCAGACCCCAATAGCTCGATAAGTCGTGTCGATATGAGGTCTATAACAATTCGAGAAACTACTGGTAACACTTACCAGTAAATCTCAGCAACCCTGGCCAGGGATTTCCTGTTATAGCCAATCGAACACAGCGCAACATCAACTCCCTATACCGGGAGAGACGAATCCCCTCCTATCGCTCATTGCCTCCATGTGATTCGGGACTGTACCCAAAAACCACCGTTTTGCACGCCCTCTTGGACGTGGTAAGATGGAAATCAAAGCACAGTGGGAACCACACAAGACTCTATGACGATCTCGGGTCAACAGACTACTCTGTACCAGTGTCACCACAGAATTGCCATCTGACGTGAGGTATAATACCATCTGGGAGTTCTCGGCGAGTCCGTCGAGTGTACCCAGTCTCTACTGAGCACCCGTATATCATCTCTGATGTCATACACCGATGGATATAGGATCATCCATCGCCCATCTGTAAGGGTCGAGAAGGTATACGCTAGTCTACTCTGGTATATCGATGCCCTGTCTCGATACACCCACGACTAGGGACTTTGAAGGATGCGCTTATAGACTACCATGTCCCCACTTGTATGATCCGCATCATAGTCCAGGTAGTCAAGTACACATCCTAAGGGCTTTACCAACATGTAACAGAGAGACAATCATTGTACACGTTAAGGTAAAGAGCAACCAGATAGCATACTATCATGTCGAGCAAGAAAGTCCTCCCAATATATGTCCCAGCATCCACTACAATATACATCCAATGTACAGTAATGGCCTCTAGGGCATACATATAACTAACAGGATGATCCCATATCCATTGGTGTTTGACATCAGAGAAGGTATGCGGGTGCTCAGTGGAGACTGGGTACACTGGACGGACTCGCCGAGAACTCCCAGATGGTATTATACCTCACGTCAGATGGCAGTTCTCTGGTGACACTGGTACAGGTTAGTATGTAGACCCGAGATCGTCATAGTGTCTTGTGTGATTCCCACTGTGCTTTGATTTCCATCATACCACGTCCAAGAGGGCTTGCAAAACGGTGGCTTTTAGGTACAGTCCCGAATCACATGAAGGCAATGAGCGATGAAGGGGTTTCGTCTCTCCCGGTATAGAGAGTTGATGTTGCGCTGTGTTCGATTGGCTATGACTGGAAATCCCTGGCCAGGGTTGCTGAGATTTACTGTTAAGTGTTATCAGTTGTTTCTCGAATTATTATGGACCTCATATCGACACGACTTATCAAGCTACTGGGGTCTGACGTTTACCACCCCTAGGCGAGATATGCGACATATCAGATGAAGAGACCGGACTGTACGGGAGTGTTACTGATTGGATTCGTAGGAGAATATACAGGCTTGCTTGTTGATCTTCTGATCACTCAATACCTGGGTGGCTGTTACGTTTAGCTGACCGCTTGTAGCTTGTGGGTGTTTGATATGATCATCACCTACTGCCGGCGTATTGACGATTCTTAAGAGTCCTACACAGAGGTTTCCTGGCTCAGACAAAACGGAGTAGGAGCACATATGCGATATGTGCGGGACTGAGAACAATACGTGTATATGACACCGTATTAGATTCTTGCGATATGTGATATCGGCCGGGTATATGTGATATAGCCGGGTCATCGGATCAAGTGTTGATTCGATGAACTGATATAGATTATATTAGTCGGTTATTTATGAAATAGCCGGATTATCGGATCAGGTATTGATTCGATAATTTAATGTATAATTATATATTTGATATATTATATTACATTAACTAATATTAGCTCACTTAAATATTCTTTTTCTCACTTGGATAATACATTGTTATATATGTGATATATGTTAATTGTATTATTTTAGTTTGTTACAATAAATATTGTATATGTGATATATAATATTGTAACAAGTTAGGGTTACAAATGCAACATGTTTTGTGGAGTTTAAATATGGTTAAGGTTTGGATTAGGGTTAAACTTGGATGAAGCTTTCAAGAAGCTTCTTGAAGCTTTGACTTTGACTATGATATTTTGTGTAGATATTTTTTTAACCCAACCCAACCGTTTACCATAGTTAATTCTCTACATGGGTTAAGTCTTCATTCTTAACCCATGGTTGCATTTCTAACCTCACACAAGATTTCATTATTCTTCACAAATGGTTTGGTTCTTCTTCTTCTTCCTTCTTCTTGCTTGAAAAAGCTTTCTAGCTTTTTGACTAGTGATGAAAATGAGTGAGAAATTGAAAACAAAAGAGAGCTAAATTCCTACTTCATCATTCTCATCTATTCTTTCCACTTAGATTAGGGTGTTTGCTTTGCTAATACTTGATTAGCAAAGCAAGAGCTTGGGTTTGAGTTTCTTCAAGGTAGATCATCTTAGTTATTGAAGATCGGAAGCAAGCTTGTATCTTTCTCTTCATGGAGCCTCTCTAGAGTCCGGATACATGATGATCGCAGCGAAGGGACCTCAACATGGAGCTTATGAAGTGAAGGAACGGACTACAAAGGTTGTAATCCCAATCTCTTAGAAGTAAAGTTGTTTACTTGTTGATAGTTTCGCCTAATCTCTAGTCTACGATCTTGGTTATGGTTGCCGGTTGTTGCTCCGCGTCAGACTCTTGTGCAGAGAGGACGGGGTCGCGGTGGTTTTGTACCGAGAGGGCGGGGTGGTAGAGGCTGAGGTCAGCCAGTTACCGGTAAAGGGCAGGCTCGGGTGTTTGCCTTGATTCACCAGGACTCTCAGGCGTCCAATGCTGTGGTTTCAGGTACCCTTTCTGTATGTTCTTATGATGCACATGTTCTTTTTGATCCGGGATCTATGCATTCGTATATTTCTATGCACTTCGTGCCGAGGTTAGGCCGAAATTCGTGTTGGCTAGATCATCCGCTGGTCGTAGCTACTCCTGTAGGAGAGTCGTTTGTTGCACGACACGTGTTCCGGTCGTGTGCTGTTCGTATAGGGGACAGAGATTTGCCCGTCGACTTGATCCTTCTTGAGATGTTAGACTTCGACGTTCCACTGGGCATGGACTAGATAGCTACTTGCTACACGTCCGTGGACTGCCGAGAGAAGACAGTTAGGTTTTGTTTTCCCGGAGAGTCAGTGTTTGTTGTGCAGGGGGACCGTGGTGCCGCCCCTCATAGTTTGATTTCTGTCCTGTGCGCTAGTCGGCTTTTGAGGAGGGGATGTCGGGGATTCTTGGCTTTCATTCATGATACTGAAGCCACAGTGGAGTCGTTGGATCAGGTTTCTACCTTGCGAGAGTTTCCCGATGTCTTTTCCGATGAGTTACCTGGGTTGCCGCCAGAGTGCGATATAGAGTTCTGCATTGATCTGATTCCTGGCACGGAGCCTATTTCTATACCGCCTTATCGGATGGCTCCGGCAGAGCTTAGAGAGCTTAAAGATCAATTGCAAGAGTTTCTTGATTTGGGACTTGTGCGTCCGAGTGTTTCGCCGTGGGGAGCTCCTGTTCTGTTCGTCAAGAAGAAGGACGGCAGTTTGAGGCTATGTGTGGGCTATCGTCAGTTGAACCAAGTTACGGTGCGGAATAGGTATCCTTTACCTCATATTGAAGATTTATTTGATCGGCTCCAGGGTGCGAAACATTTTTCAAAGATTGATTTACGTTCGGGGTATCATCAGTTGTGGGTTCGGAATGATGACATTCCGAAGACTGCTTTTCGTACGCGCTATGGGCATTTTGAATTTTTGGTGATGTCGTTCGGACTCACCAATGCGCCAGCAGCGTTCATGGATCTGATGAACCGGATTTTTAGGCCGTTCCTCGACCAGTTTATTATAGTGTTTATTGATGACATACTGGTCTACTCTAGGAGTCGTGAGGGGCATGAGCAGCACTTGAGGATTACTTTGCAGATATTGAGAGAGCACCAGCTGTATGCTAAATTCTCAATGTACGCATTTTGGCTTGATAGTGTTGACTTCCTGGGTCATGTGGTGACTGGTGATGGTATTCTTGTAGACCCGAGGAAGATAGAGGCTGTACAGCTTTGGCCCAGACCTGTATCGGCGACTGAGGTCCTCAGCTTTTTGGGCTTAGCTGGTTATTATCGCCGTTTTGTGCATGATTTCTCGAATATCGCTGCACCGCTGACTGGACTGACCCGGAAGGGAGTTCCTTTTCTCTGGACTGATGCATGTGAGCAGAGTTTTCAGCAGTTGAAGACTCGGTTGACGACAGCACCAGTTCTTTCTTTACCTTCTGGATCGGGCAACTATGTTGTTTATTGTGATGCTTCTCGAGTGGGGCTCGGCTGTGTTCTGATGCAGCACGACAGAGTGATTGCTTACGCTTCTAGGCAGCTGAAGAAGCACGAGCAGAATTACCCCACTCACGATCTTGAGATGGCCGCGGTGGTCTTTGCGTTGAAGATTTGGAGACACTACTTGTACGGGGAGTCGTGTCAGATCTTCACGGATCACAAGAGTTTGAAGTATATCTTCCAGCAGCGGGATCTGAACCTGAGACAGCGCCGATGGATGGAGCTAGTGAAGGATTACAATTGTGAGATCCTTTATCACCCGGGCAAGGCGAATGTGGTGGCTGATGCTTTGAGTCGTAGGCCCGGGGGTAGCTTATCCCACTTGAGCACAGTTCAGCATCAGTCTTCTGCAGATTGGCAGCTCTTGTGTGATGGTAGAGTGCAGTTCGAGTTCACTTCCGCTGTGGGACAGTTTTCTCATGTCCGCGCCCGTCCGCTGCTACTTGATCGTATCCGTGAGGGGCAACCCGGTGATGCCCGTTTGTCCGAGATTCTTGAGCTTGTTCGACAGGGTACAGTTTCGGAGTTCATGATTGATGACCAGGGTGTGCTAAGATGCGAGACTCGCTTGTGTATACCATATGCTGATGGGTTGAGAAGCGAGATCCTAGAGCAGGCACATCAGTCGGCCTTTAGCGTTCATCCAGGTTCCACCAAGATGTACTGTGATCTGAGAGACTTTTATTGGTGGGAAGGGATGAAACGCGATATTTCGGACTTCGTTTCGAGGTGCCTGACTTGTCAGCAAGTCAAGGCTGAGCATCAGAGACCGGCTGGAGAGTTGCAGCCTTTACCCGTTCCAGAGTGGAAATGGGAGCAAATTTCCATGGACTTTATTGTGGGTCTACCCAGGACCAGTCAAGGGCATGACTCCATTTGGGTGATTGTTGACCGGTTGATGAAAGCGGCTCACTTCCTTCCAGTGAAGACCACTTTCGGTTATGCTCAGTACGCTCACTTGTATATAGATGAGATTGTGCGTTTGCACGGTGTTCCCACATGCATAGAATCCGACAGAGGCACCCAGTTTACTAGCCGGCTTTGGCAGAAGCTTCAGGAAGCTTTGGGTACCCGGTTGAGTTTTAGCACCGCTTTTCATCCACAGACCGATGGTCAGTCGGAGCGGACTATTCAGACTCTGGAGGATATGCTCCGTACATGTGTGCTTGATTTTGGTGGCAGTTGGGATCGCCACTTTCCGTTGATTGAGTTCTTCTACAACATCAACTTTCAGGAGACTATTCAGATGACACCTTTTGAGGCTTTATATGGTAGGAAGTGTCGATCGCCAGTCTGTTGGACCGAGCTTAGTAAGAGTCTGGTTTTGGGACCCCAGCTAGTTCAGGAGACTACAGAGAAGATCCAGCTGATTCAGGACAGGATGAGAGCAGCCCAGTGCAGGCAGAAGTCTTATGCCGACCGTCGTCGTCGCAGACTTGAGTTCACAGTGGAGGATCATGTATACCTGAGGATTTCTCCAATGAAGGGCGTTATGCGATTTGGGAAGAGAGGGAAGCTCATTCCCAGATTTGTAGGTCCTTTCGAGATCCTTGAGCGAGTGGGTTCCGTTGCTTATCGTTTAGCGCTCCCGCCTAGTTTTCCGGATGTTCACCCCGTTTCCATGTGTTGATGCTTCGTAGATATCTTCATGATCCTTCTCACATGATTCAGCACGAGACCGTTCAGCTTGAACGCGATCTTTCGTTCACCGAGCAGCCGGTAGTTATTTTGGATCGGCAGGTGAAGAAACTTCGGTCAAGGGTCTTGCCGTCTGTGAAGGTTCTTTGGCATAGCCCTACTAGTGAGGAGATCACTTGGGAGGCCGAGAGTGAGATGAGGAAGAAATTCCCTCATCTCTTTGAAGGTACGCTTAGTATGAAATTTTAATTCGGGGACCGAATTTCTATAAGGGAGGGGGGGAGATTGTAATGTTTTAGAAATCGTTATGAGAATTTTTCCGTTTTATGGTTAAATTGTTGGTATTTTCCGTTTTAACCTGACTGTGATCAAACGACCATATAGACTTGCCAGCACCTAGTTTAGCTAAAATAAATCTAGTGCGCAAGCTTTGGGGGTATATGGGACGTTTTGGTTCAATTAGAATTTTTCCCAATTTTAATGTTATTTTAATGCGGTATTCGTCTTTTGGGAAATTTCTTTTGTGCAATCATTTCCATAAATCAACTTGTGTAAACCAAAACCCTTCTTACCATATCTAGATCTTTGTGTTGATTGGATTTAAGTTTAAAGAAAAAGCAAAAGAAAAGAAAATGAGGTGGCATGTGCATGCATGTGTGTGTGAATTCATTTATGTGCATTTATCACTAGAAATGAGCTAGAACACTCCACAAAACACCATTCTTCTCCTTTGGCCGAGATCCCTTCCTCCCCTACCGCCCTTGATCATTTCCTTTCTAATTTGCATCAATCCAAACTCAAAATTCTCCAAAATTCCAAAATATATCACAAAATACCTTAAGTCTTGGTTTTTGCTTCTTGATCACTTGGAGCTAGGAAAGCTTGGATCTTGTGAGCTAAAGTTGATAGGTATAATCCCTACACTAATAAATAGGAGTTTTTATGTTGTATAGTTCGTTGATTATGGTTTAGAACACTTT
Source organism: Agapanthus africanus (assembly GCA_030015575.1). Lineage (NCBI taxonomy): Eukaryota > Viridiplantae > Streptophyta > Magnoliopsida > Asparagales > Amaryllidaceae > Agapanthus > Agapanthus africanus. Next base: position 241,380,706 of record JASDDO010000031.1, read on the forward strand.
TTATATCGATTAGTGCGATATCGTAGTTTTTAGTGTCTTTTTAGAGCCTCTATGAACTGCTGTGTCCTGGGATTTTTACAGAAAAATCAAACAAAATTGTAGTGATGTACTAGTGACCCTGGAGCACCACCTGAGACACGAGACCCACCCCACCGGCCTCGGCCGGCGACCCTAGGCAAAATTCCGGAGACGTCGGCGATGGAGGGAGGTTCTGGGGTTTGGCTTTTGTGGGTAGTTGTCTGCTGTTGGTTAGGGGTGTTTGGTACTGTTTACTTTTTTAGTAATTGCAGTATGCAAAATCTAGGATCGTTTACCTATAAGCTAATGTTTTGAGTCCGCGTGTTACGTTTTGCGACACGAATCATGATCTGGTGCAGCTGCTGTGCTTGGGTAGGTTTTGTGGTATCGTTACGCACGTTAGCCACTAGACGTACACTCGCGAGTTAGTTTAGTGTTGGTGCATTATTTAAAACGTAGTTTTACGTTATATTGGTCAATTTCTAAGATGTTTGCACTATTTCTTGTGTTTGTGGAAATATAGCGTCTCAAGCAGGGACTTCGAACGCTGCGAACAAGGGGAAGCAGGTGGTCGGATTTTCATAGCTCGAGACCATCGGTGAGTAGATTTAACATCTACGGGGAAATCGCCCATATTGCGCTAAGCATCAGGGCTAGATATGATATGATATTAGCCGTATGTTTATGTGCTCACATAGAGATTTTGCATGATTTTCATTGCATATAGTTGCTTGTTGTGCCTGATACTGTATCTATTGTACACTGCACTATTATTGACAGTCCATGTTGCACGAGCACCAATGATATGCTATACACACACTGTCGGTAATTGCCATGAAACACACAACACAAATATTCCTTGATATACCAACTTAGGTCACTTTAGGCGGAGTACTGTATCGTGAGTATGCTGCAGACATACACACACTACGTTACTCTACTTAAGCTACCTACTCCTGAAAGACTACGGTAGCGCCCTGACCGTCTTTCCGAGGCTAAAATGCGGAAACGAAATTTTTTCTTAACTTGAAAACCGGCGCTATCGTATGCTTAAAACCCGCATCGAACCATTAACCTACAACTAGCTATCTAGAGAGAGGGTTGGAAATCTATACCGATCGACCCGTATCCTTCGGTCTTTGACCACCATCCCAAGCTCCTCGCGGCATCTCCGGTCTTGATCTCCTCGTCGGAAAGGGCACCACATCTACGAGTCTTTTTACGGGCTCCCGCTCCATCCGAAGCAACTCGGGCACGAAGTGTGCTAGCCGACGTGTCTAAGGTGTTGTAGAGAATGTTTGTGATCACTTTGTCTCTTGCATCCATTGCTTTGGATGGAGGTTGAAGGTGTTGCCATTAATGGAGGTTATGAGCTAGAGGAAGAAGAAGAAGAAGAGAAGGCTTTCTCTTTCTTTTCTTTTCTTGTATTGGAATAATGAGAGTGAGAGAGAGAGTAAGAAAAAGAAATACAAGAGCTAACTCTTGCCTTGGCTGCCCCTCTCTCTCCTCTTATCATTTCAAGGCTCAAATCTATCACATCATGTGACACATGCACAAAGAAAGAGATCATGAGTCATCACTTGTGCATGTGTCACCATTAATGCTCTAAATGATGATTTCTAGCTCATAATATCCATATATAAACATTAACCCAAATGTTTACAACAATAAAAAGATACGGCAACATCTAAAGTAAACTCGTGAAGGATCACAAGGATACCCCTCACCTGTATATACATACCTGCACCCGCATTCCGACTGAATGCGAATGCGATGAGAATAAAGTAATCCAACAAATCTAATACTAGGATCCGGCTTAAACCAAAACCCACTAGTATGATCCGTCTGATCATGATCCGTGCAATACCGCACGTATATGATCGAACCCTGCCATATATCATACGGCCTCTACAACGTTTCGCCCGAAACTTGAGAAACTGTCTGTGGGGGACTCTAAAGACTCGTCAATACATTAGCTATGGATTTAACCACTAGCACGTCAGAGGTACTAGCTGTACGTAACGGGCTACCAGGTATTGACCAAAAGGGATGTCGATGAGTGAACTCATCCTGACACTCTACTGAGCCTGTCAGTGACAATATCAGTACAGTCCGGTCCTAGGGGGTTGGTAAAAGTCAGACCCCCAAAAGCGGTACAAGTCGGGTCGGAGTGTAGCCCAGAACACCCTGAGATACTACTGGAATACCTACCAGTAAATCTCCTGCCCAGGCCGAGGGCTTTGTGTAATGGCTCTCCTAGACACAGCGCGATCTCACCCCCAATACCGGGAGAGACGAAACCCCTGCCGATCCGCTCATTGCCTCCATATGGCTCAGGGCTGTACCCAACTAAAACCTATTTGCACGACTCCTTTGAGCCGTGGTAGGGTAGTAATCAAAGCACGGTGGGAACTCACATGAGACAAATGATGATCTCAGGTCGATGAACTAATCTGTACACATGTCACCAGGGAACTGCTATCTGATGTCAGGTATAATACCAACTAGCTTGTTCCCAGCGAGTCCTGTCCGGTGTACTCATAACCCAATGAGCACCTGTATACATCTTAGGTGAACCAACTGACACCAATGGCTTGTGAGACCGGGCACCGCCCCTCGTCGGGGTCTCGACTGTATACACTAGTCTACTAATGGAGCATCGATGCCCAGTCTCGAAACTTCCACGACTAGGGACCTTTTAAGGATGTGCTTATAGACCCCAGCTCCCACGTATATGATCACCATCATACTGCTGGTAGTCAAGAAAGAATCCTATGAGCTCTATCAACGTGCAATAGTGATCTGTAGCATCACCTAAAGCTGTACACGATGATAAAGATAAACCAGATAGTATACTATTCTCTATCAACGTGTAATAGTGAACTGCAATGTCACCTAAAGCATGTACACGATGATAAAGACAAACCAGATAGTATACAAACCTCTCGAGTAAGACTAACCTACCAGTATAGGTCCTCCCTCAATCATTGCAATCACGTACCTGCAATCCAATAATTGAATCTGAGGGCACTATATCCAACAATCTCCCACTTGCACTCAAGGCTAATTATTGCGATGTCGCATACTCACAGCCCATATGATACCGAAAACCCAACTCCTCTACTGATCTGTCTCACAAAGCCCGTTTGTGAAACTATTGCGTTCGAGGAATAGCCTCAGCTAGTGGATCCGCCATGATGTTTCTTTCTATGTCTCTCTTTATCTCAAGTTCGCGCAGAAAACCGTCTCCCAAAACGAGTAATATCTATCTTAGAATATGTCTGGATATCTGATGGGACCTAATTCAGAATGAACTCCAAATCCAAATTTCTAAAACTGTATTGTCAACTGAATTTAATCAGTAACCTGCGTGATGCCACCCTCAGTGTTTGCTTGGATCACCTGTCCAAAACACTGCCCCCCGTCAGAGGGAAAACTATAACTCTGACAGTCACTCTGTCATCCAGGTCACCTTGGAAGCCTGGAATGATAACCATTCCCCGAAAGAGGCTGTTGTTATCATATCCCTAGAACATCCACTTATGTTCTAAAACTGCATCCGATCATTTCTCCAGGATTGGATTAATATCAATTTATTGCATCTCGTGCAAAAATAACATATGGTGTGGTACTTGACATCTTATGATTGACTCAATTGCCTAAGCAAGTAATCTGCCAATCTTGTACATCCCTCTCCCCTTTAGTCTGTAAGACACCTTTAGAGAGGGTGACTCCATCACCTGCAGGCACACCACCATGCCAGGAGTCGTCCATTCTAAAGAACCTTTAGAATGCTGTCTAAGTACCCTGATTGGGAAACTACCCAAATCTAGATCTAAAACCATAGATCCAGTAAACAGAATGTCTGATATGAAATCCATGTTCTTTGTGGAGAAACCACTGTGTGACAACAAAAGTATAACCGACCGTAGTATAGGAATTTCACTTCCTACTCTGAGTATGTCATCCAAATACTAGGACATCACACCCTACTAGCTTCTTAACAGATCCATCCCCTATTCTGATGAAGTCAAACCTATGACTGTCACATCAGAAATAGATGATCTATCTCCGCTATATCTGCTTTAGTCCATAAATAGACATAAGCTACTTGTCCACTATGCTTCCGCTGCTCCCACCGACTACGACAACCCTCTGGCAGAATAATATACACGTGCACTTCTAAAGCTAGTTTAGAACGACGCTATACTTATCCTCCTGCCGGGTCTCATAGTCTGAAACAACAGTAGTGTCAAGTCTGGGTAAACAAGAACCTCCTTGTCACCGTCTTTGAGCATACCGAAGTACCTCTCGAGTGCCTGAGGTTACCCACCATATCTGCGGAGTGGCCAATGGAATGTCAAACCAGATTGAATCTTTAGGTTCTTATCAAATTTTCAGTAATCGTTTGCGGTTCTGGAATCACTTCCAGTTCTACCATACTCCCATTACTGTTTCCTGAAAAAATCCATTTTTATTAAAACTGTGGCGAGTCAAGAACAATATCACTATTGATCTTCCAGATGGTAGAAAGTCAACCCTCGTCATAGCCCGGGTCAACCCACAAACAACCACTACAGAAACGTGCCTTGAGTTATCCAGAGTCTGGTTTTAAGCATAAGCCGGACAACTACCCGTACCTTAACATCGTTAAGATATGAACCGTTCTATATCCAATATAGAAACAGAGGCACTGATTTAATTGGAACCAGATTCAAATCATGCAACTGTCTCCAGTGCATGTCAAATAAATGGAAGGAGGCCGATCAGCGTTACTCAACTTAGGAGTGCATCCAATTATGAGTAACCTGAAAGAGAAACAAATTTCTCATAATCATTACTATCAACTGAATACCATACACAAGTATCTATATCTTCGATCACCTTGAAGAATCCTGATACTTGCAATACCTGGTTCTCTGCTTTATTCTTATACCTGCAACTTCTCAAAACTTAGACCTTGCATTTCTACGAAACACATGTCTAAGAACTAGAGAAGTCACAAGTAAACAGAATGTAGTATGAGTACCAACCCCTCTGTCCAAATGGACACTGGACAACATACAATACTCTGTATAAGTCCCCTGAGTCTAATAACTCATTCCCTGTGTGTCGTAGGTTGAAAACTGTACTTATGGCTAAGAAGAATTACACCGCTGTTTAATGCTCCTTACCTAACCATCCACTGATATAGGTAAATGTCATAGACATAATTTCAAAAAGTTATATCTCACTTTATAAAAATAAACGTACAGATATATCAATTTTAAATTGGTGCATAACAACGGATATTCTAAACCAAATATCTGCCATCCGGCAAACCACCCAGGCGATTTCCTCAAATATCACCTATTACAACGAATCCCGATATAATGAGGATGATCACCCAATTTCCAATAACTTACTCCCACTCATCATCTGTAAAACCATACAGATATGAGAATCAAACCTGGTAAATACATACCTTGGAGCACGGGTTAATTAGGAAATCGGTTTTCTTTTAACAGTACACAGTGAAACTGAAACATGTAAATGTTTCGAAGGGGTATCCGGGTATTCCTTGTAATGCCTCTTCCATTATCAGATTCACAACCATAACCGTATATTTGTTTGCCATCTCTCCAAATCCCTTTATTTGTCTTTAGTCATTACCTTCTGCACACCCCTTTAGGCTAAATGGTTTTCTTCCTTCCCTACCTTTCGGCACCGGCCTATGGTTTGGAAGAAGACTATCCATTAAGCGTAATAGGTGTACTGTCCTAATCCTAGGAGCACTCGCAACCCGAGAGAAGGTAAAGATAAAAGAAACTGAATAAAACCTTATTCCTATTTCTCCTGAACCAGAATCCATCCCCGAACTGGAACAAGTTCCTTCGAGTTCGTATATAACCATACGATGGAGTATCCAAATAACCTGTGGATCTTCATAGTGATACGGAGTGTCCTGGAGAAATACAAAGGTGAAGTAGAAGTGGCGATGAAATACTTGGTTTGGTCGTGAATAGTAGTCCCAGTTTACTTTGCCCTCTTTCTAATCCCTTTATATGTCTTTACATATTACCTTCTGAACACCATCATTAGGCTAATTGGTTTTCTTTATTCCCCACCGTTCGGCACCTGCCTATGGTTTGGAAGAAGACTATCCAATTAGCATAATAGGTGTACTGTCCTAATCCAAGGAACACTCGCAACCTGAGAGAAGGTAAAAGGAAAAGACAACAGAATAGTTCTATTCGTTTTCTCTAGAACCGGAAACCATCCTCGAATAAATTCCTTCGAGTTCGTATATAACCATATGATGGTTTTATCCAATGGAAGTGGATGTTCGTAATAATACGGGGTGTCCTGGAGAGAAGGGTAAAAGAAGGAGTGGCAATGAGGTTTGCAATTCTGACAATCCAAAATCCAGTGTTATAAGAAGGTTCGGTTAATCTTGGTCACTGAGTCATAGTCAAGGGTCAGGCTATGGTCACTGCCAAAGAGAGAGAGAAAAGAAACACTCAGCATGCACTCTAACCTAGATCAGAATGGTTATCACTTTATCTAATCAGGAAACCTCCCACTGTATCCTCAAATTCTCCTCCAAACCTGAAAGAAGAATTAGTCGGGATCACCCGAGGAGTAGACCAACTCATCAGTGGGAATCGGGATCCAACTATCATCGCATGATAACGTGACGGAATCCACTCACGTTATCACACTTCAGAAGGTATGCGCATGCCTGGTAAGTTTCAGTTTTTTTAGAAACTCCCGATATGATTTTTACCCCTAGGACCCAAGTGACCTTGAAACAGTCAACAAATCAAAGAGTCCTAGTCAAGTTCAACCTGAAAGGTTTGCCTAGCACCTTATGAATGGTTTGGAAGCATCACATGAACCAAAGAATAAATTTTTATGGTGCTAAGTAAACTTACAAATGATCTATCCTAGAAAAATTAGGGTTTCAAATTTTTCATATCAACATATGAAAGGAAAGCTAGGGTTTAGAGAGTACAACCTTTGTAGCTCCCTACGCTAGACTCCTCGGCTACTTGGGGTTTGAAAGAACTCCGCTTGAATGCCTCTCGGTCACCGATGATCCACCCGGAGTCCGCTTTGTCCAAGCTTGCAACTTTATCCGATCAAATGAACGAAATGAAGCTAACACTCTAAACAAGTGGGCTAGACTTGTGTAGAATGGTGCTGTGGTTCTATTTCTCACTTCAAAATCCAATCTTGATGAGTATATTGCTCACTACAAAGAACTAGAGAGCAAAAGAGAGAGGTTGATGAAGATGATGGCTTTTGAGAAGAAGATAAGAATAATCTCTTTTTTTGAAAAATGAAAATGTAAGTATATATATTTTCCATCTCTCATTTCAAACCATGGTTAATTATATAGATATTATTGCAATGGAGTTAAAAGCACAAAAGGAAAATAAACCATGGGTTAAAAGGTAGGTGAGCATGGTAAAGTCAAGAAGAGTGTAGAAACATTCTATCATTCAACCCTTTTTCTTTTCCCTTTTTGTTTTAATTCAAAAGCAATGAAAATCCATATAATAACCATGGTGTGATTCTTATATTTCCACCATTCTCATTGTATAAACAACCATGATGAATGAATGTATGTGTATTTGTACATCCATATGTGCATGAATCAAAAAGAAGGCATACATGCATGCATGCATCCAACTAACTCAAGAAAGGATTTCAAGTGAGAAGCTAATAGTTAAATGATAAATCAACACTTGATTTATCAATCCGGCCATATCACATATGACCCCTACCAAAAGCAAGCCGCCCGATCAATATACGGTATCCCATACGCGCATTTTAATCGGGTCCATGCGCATATCGCATACGCGCACCACAACGTTTCGCCTGGACTAGGAAACTCCATTGTGGGACTCTGAGACTCGTCAATACGCCGGCAGTGGGTGATGATCATATCAAGCACCCCCAAGCCGCAAGCTGTCAGCTAAACGTAACGGCCACCCGGGTATTGAGCGATCAGAAGAGAACAAGCGAACCTGCTACAACTCCCGTCGAGCCGATCGGCAACACTTCCCGTACAGTTCTGTCACGACCCGAAAGTACGGAACATGACCGGCACTTAGACTACGAACGTCTCAAGGAGTACGTATGCTAAGTAAGCCGAAACCCAGAAATCCAAACCAAGAGAAGTAGTAGAGAATAGGAAGAACCATATCAAATCAACCTGTATGCAGCATAATATACAACGCCTAAAGGAGAGGATCACAACAGAAATGGAACTCAACCAGCAAGAAACTCAAGAAATATAACATGCTACTCTATGGTCTAAAGAATAACATTACTGGTCTCTATCTCAAAAAAATACAAGTTTGGTTGATGGAACTTCTAGATACAACTGAAATATAATATACAAGGTATAATGATGGGTAAGATACAATAAACCCACCTACTAGGAAGTCACCCGAAAAGAAACCGTGCCCGCAAAGCCGTAATGAAATCCGTACCGCAACACCTGCAAGAAACTGGGGCACAACGGGGGTGAGTTGCCAACTCGTGAGTAGAAAAAGATCTACGAACAGAAAATCGCATGAATAACGCAACCTAGGTCAATGATCATAATATATCATCAAATATATGAATAACATGCAGCCTATAACAATGTCTAGGGTAATATCTAACCCGAGTGTGATCTCATGTGCCCGTGTCAGTGCCTCAGATAGCAATATATCATATGAATGAGGTATGAATGCATGAAAACAGAATACATGTAAATGAAGAAACTGTTTTCATAAATTAGTGAGATTTCCTTTGTATTTTTAAAATGAGGTATCATAAATGAAATCAGCATCAACAGTGTCTAGCATCGACACAAAACATAAATCTCAATGTCTCAAAACCTCAGGCTCCGGCCATCCGGACTGACCTGTATCATCAAATCTCAGTACCTCAATATCTGGAAATCTCAATGTCTCAATCTCAATATCTAGGGCGCCGTCAGTCCAGACCGGCCCCTACCATCCATCTCAAGACCACGACGGTATCCTCCGGATATCCGACGCGTCGGGTAAAATCACCGGTAGGTAGTCTCCCCCTGCCAGGCTCATCGTCATCACCACGAGCTTCTTGCCCCGGGGTACCTTACCGGGTCCACCATGTACCCGAAACGGTTCATCCAACTCCTCGAATCGGGTCTCCAAATCTATCAGCAAACTCATGGTGGACGACTCATACATCATGGGAAAAACCGCGCTTTTTATTTAAAAAGAGAAAGAAGAAGTTTGTATATGTTTTGCGGTTTTCCCCAAATCCAGAAGATCTCATGGAAATCCAAATCCAAAACCTCAATAGCACGTAAAAAGTGAATATATGCATGAGAATCCATGAATACGGCATAACAATGAATAACAGTATGCATGAGGTAGCAGGTAATAACTATAATGTATAAACTAACATATAAGGCAAGTACACTAATATCATGTCTAAACTATTAGCTAACAGGCTATGTCAAGCAATAATATTTTCTAAGGTGTACGTGACATGGCAATTACCGATGAAGATGTGTGTGAGCCGGCAAGTAAGTGTACGTGGTACATACGCATCATCGGTAATGGTGCTGGTGTCCTAACCATAAGATATCAACAGTAGAATATGAAGCATAATATAAGCATGTGATGCGGAGCAAACAACAATAATGAGCGGGAACTGAATACTAGACGCAACGATAATTAATCTGTTTTAACCTAATATAAGTTCTACAATGGTGCCTTTTGAAATAACACGAATCGTGGGGTTTTGAAAATAGGGGCTACGGTGTTTTTAAGAAAAGATACGTTTTTTGAAATATCCGTAGGATCCCTTAGGCTGTCTTTAAAAATACGCACGATTCGTAAGCTTTGAAATAGGTAGGAACCGAATCTAATCTAACAACTAACTAAACTAAAGGGCTACGCTATAAGCTAGACTACAGGTAAGGAAACCGCCTAACATCTGAGTCGATACATATACATACCTGTATATATATTAGTCGGTGATCCCGCCTCAATAATATCATATCCGATACCATATCTATAATCAGACATCCCAAGTCAAGAGTGTGGATCGATCATCAAGATATAGCTCGTACGTAAATCCGTCGTACGGCATCCCCAAATCTGGGTACGGGTCAATGTCATATTCCTCACACTATTCCTATGGTATCCTCTTTATCCAAGATCATAGTCTAGGGTACTGACCTATGTCTAGTACAATACTAATATCCTCAATATACTCATGATCTGACTACTGATCGACAATCTCGTACAAACCGATATCGTCAGCACATATCATCATCAAGGGGTATACATCGCCCGATACGGCCTAATATCAATATCCTAGCATATTATGCCTCATATCACGATCACATGTCGACCATTTATTTATAACACTATTCACCCGTATCGCCGCCGCAAGATCCGCTATAACACCAGGACGTACCTTAAGTACGACCGAGATCACAACCACAAACAAATCTCATCGACTCAGCTCAATCCCAAGTATCCTCCTCAAATCCGTATGTGAACACATAGTCCCATACCCATGTGAACATATAAATATATTCCCATACACGCACATATGAAATAAGGAATGTATGCAAGTATGTATATGTGTGTATGTGTAAGTGTAGTGCACCCACTACCTAAGGTTTCGTAACCATGCACCAATCCAACACCAATATCCATCTAAAATCATCAATAATAAATCCTAACAACATATCATAAATTGTTGGTGTGTATACGCATCCGTATACATCACCACGGACTGCGGGGGTGCTATACGCCATCCACCCGACTTCTCCCCGTAGATATAAATCTACTCACCTGGTCCTCGCTATCCGGTACCGACGTCGCCACGCGCTTGCTTGTCGTCTCGAAGTCCACATGGGGGTACCTACATATCATAACGCACCATATCGCATTAAAACTAAATTCGAAATCGAAACGACATACGAAAATCAAATCGGCACGCGTATCACGCATAGGTCCAAACCTATCGCCTACGCATGCAAGAATAGTCAAACCAACCCTCGATGTCGATGTTAAAACGTCAAACCATCGAGAAAAATCCAATCACACTCATTTGCACATTCACGAACACTAATTTTAATATAAACTAGGTTAAAACTCACAAAAACCTCAATTTTGCTTAAAAAGTCATTTTTCCGAAAATCTAGCAAGCACAATTCGCCGTTTTTGTACAAAACATGATGTTTAAATGAATGTAGCGGTCAATATATTTATTAAATATCTTAAATAAGTCGTATAAACAATTTCCGGAATTTAATCTCATTAAATTCCAAAAATCCTAATATTCTAGTTTACAAAATACCCTTTTTAACAATTTCATACCAAAAATGCACAAACTACAATTTAGATTGGATTTCCATGAACTAAAGTGTTAAACTACACTTAATAAAGTTAATAATATGATAAAAACCCTTACCATATTTTTAATCTCATATTTCGAATTAAATCAAAAAAACTAGTTTGCAACAAAAAGCTTAATTTGGACATTTTTCAAGTAACAACTTTTAATTAACAACTAGATTAGTTTTCTACAAAACTAAATATATTAATCCACCTCACTAAACCATACACAATCAAACACAACTCATTTCCACAACAAACCCTAACTTAGTAATCAAAACCCTTTCTTTAAATTTCAAAACTTGAAATTTAAAACCCTAATTTAACACCTAATAGCTAGATTCAAGTAATTTAACAACAAATTAAGCATAAGGTTATGATTATACCTCACAAGCTTGAGATCAAACTTGCAAAAATCTTAGCCTCCAACAATGATTTCATGCTCTAAGATCCATGCTTGAATAGCTAAAGAATAATGGGTAAAGCTTGGATTTAGAATTAGCTTTGAATTTTTGAGAAAAAGGGTGGATTTTTGATAGAAATTTTGGGGATTTTGATGGAAAAATGAGATGAAGTATTTGGGGCTGTTTTGGTTCAGGTTTTGGCCAGAAATATTGGGGGATTGGGTGAGGGAGGAGAGAGAGTGAGGTGGGGAAAGTTAGTTCAAGTCAAAGTCAACTCAAATTATACCATTTTCTACTCTTTTTTCTTTTCTTTTCTTTCATTTCTTTTCTTTAAAATCCAAGTGGGGACAAAAGAGGGGGCTGCTGAATTCTTCAAGGGGATAAGTGAATGGGGGTGTGTGGGTGTGGGTACGGGTGTGGGGTGATGAAAAATGATAAATACAATACCCCAAACATCCATTTACGCTAAAAAAAAACCTTTTTTTTCTTCAATAATTTCTAAACCGTTTTGGCAAATGATTTCGTTCCAAAAACCACATGATAAAATTTTATTTAATGTTTTATGATGCAAAAAATTTGTTTCAACTCATTCCAATTTGTAATTTTCCCTAATTAAATGTATTAGTGACGACTTAAAATAATAATAAAATAATATTTTTTTTCAGAAAATTTGAAATTTCACCAGCGGCTCAATAAACACCAAATAATAGCAATTACATAGCTAGAATGTGTATATTTAATTTTTATAATAAGATATTTGTATTTTTACTTTTTACAGAAAACCCCCTTATTTTACCGATTTTTTTCGAAATTTCACCGAAACGATTTTCAAAACGTTACAAGTTCGGTCTCCTCGTCTGATATGTCGCATATCAAGTCTAGGGGTGGTAAACGTCAGACCCCAATAACCGATAAGTCGTGCCGATGTGAGGCTCATAACGGGTCGAGAAACTACCGGTAACACTTACCAGCAAATCTCTGAGATAGCCCTGGCCAGGGACTTCCCTGTTACGGCCAATCGAGCACAGTACAACATCAACCCCAATACCGGGAGAGACGAAACCCCTCCTATCGCTCATTGCCTCCATGTGACTCGGGACTGTACCCAAAAACCACCGTTTTGCACGCCCTCATGGACGTGGTAAGGTGGAGATCAAAGTACAATGGGAATCACACAAGACTCTATGACGATCTCGGGTCTACAGACTAACCTGTACAAGTTTCACCTCAGAACTGCCATCTGACGTGAGGTATAATACCATCTGGGAGTTCTCGGCGAGTCCGTCCAGTGTACCCAGTCTCCACTGAGCACCCGTATACCATCTCTGATGTCAAACACCAATGGATATGGGATCATCCATCGCCCATCTCATGGGTCGAGAAGCGTATACGCTAGTCTACACTGGTATATCGATGCCCCATCTCGATACACCTACGACTAGGGACTTTGAAGGATGTACTTATGGACTACCATGTCCCCACTAGTATGATCTGCATCATAGTCCAGGTAGTCAAGTACACATCCTAAGGGCTTTACCAACATGTAACTATAAGACAGTTTAAAGAGACTAGTATACATGTTAAGATAAAGAGCAACCAGATAGCATACTATCATATCGAGCAAGAAAGTCATCTCTATATATGTCCAAGCATCCAATATAATATACATCATCTGTACAATACTGGCCTCTAGGGCATACATACAACTAACAATCTCCTACTTGCACTAGGGCCAGCTGCTGTAGTATCGCATACCGAGCATCCCGAAGAGTCTCTCAAACTGTATCTGGGGAATGGCCTTTGTGAGTGGATTCGCTGTGTTGTTCTTCGTGTCAACCCTCCTGACCTCGATCTCCCGGCGATCAACTATCTCCTGGATCAGGTGATACCGCCTCAGAATATGCCTGGATCGCAGATGGGACCTAGGTTCCTTGGCCAAAGCCACCGTTCCACTGTTATCACAATACAATGGTATTGGATGCTCAATGGATGGAACCACTCCAAGTTCAGTAATGAACTTCTTGATCCAGACAGCCTCTTTGGTAGTATCGTTGGCAGCGATGTATTCAGCCTCCATCGTCGAGTCTGCCACGGTTTCCTGCTTGGAACTCTTCCAGCTAACCGCCCCTCCGTAAAGGGTAAAGACAAATCCCGACTGTGACTTAGAGTCGTCCTTATCACTCTGGAAGCTCGAATCGGTAAAAGGACTCCACTTGGAGTTCTCTGTTACCATACACAAAGAGCATCTCTTTAGTCCTTCGTAAGTACTTGAGAATGCTCTTCACAGCTGTCCACTGACTCTCTCCAGGATCATCTTGATACCTGCTCGCTACACTTAGTGAATATGCTACATCGGGTCTGGTACATAGCATCGCGTACATGATAGAACCTACAGCCGAAGCATAAGGTATCCCTTGCATGCGAGCTCTCTCCAAATCAGTCTTAGGAGACATCTCTTTGGAGAGAGTGACTCCAGAGATCGTGGGTAAGTTCCCACGCTTGGATTCTTCCATACTAAACCTCTTTAGTATGGTGTCAATGTACCTGGATTGGAACAATCCCAATATCCGTTTGGATCTATCTCTATAGATCCTGATTCCCAATATGCAGGAGGCATCACCAAGATCTTTCATTGAGAATCTTTGTGATAAGAAGAGCTTGACCGATTGCAGCATAGGAATGTCATTTCCTATCAAGAGTATGTCGTCCACGTACAATACGAGGAAGACAACCTTACTCTCTGCCACCTTCTTGTAGATACAAGGTTCATCTGGATTTTTGAGGAAATCAAACTCTTTGATAACGACGTCAAAGAAGATGTTCCAACTCCGCGATGCTTGCTTTAATCCATAAATGGATTTAAGCAGCTTGCACACCTTCCCGCTGCTCCCACTGTCTACGAAGCCCTCTGGCTGAGTCATGTACACGCACTCTTCTAAATCACCGTTTAGAAAGGCGGTCTTAACATCCATTTGCCAGATTTCGTAGTCATGATATGCAGCGATGGCAAGCATGATCCGGATGGATTTAAGCATAGCCACTGGAGAAAAGGTTTCGTCATAGTCCACACCTGGTCTTTGACGAAAACCCTTTGCAACAAGTCTATCTTTGAAAGTCTCCACTTTCCCATCTACACCAATTTTTTCTTGAAGATCCACTTGCTCCCAATGGGTTTTACCCCTTCAGGAGCATCTTCCAAAGTCCATACTTTGTTGGTGTACATGGATTCCATCTCGGACCGCATAGCATCCAGCCATTTCACTGAGTCCCCACTCGTGATGGCCTGCTCGAAGCTAGTTGGGTCATCATCCTCCATGATGCAATCCTCGCTGCCACCATCCATGAGAAAACCGTAGTATCTCTCAGGTTGGCGAGGAACCCTACTAGATCGGCGGAGAGGCTGAGGTTTATTGGGAACTAATGAATCCTCTGGTTCAACCAAATCTTCTGTCGTAGTCTGTATTGCTGGAACCTCTTCCAGTTCTACCTCCTTGCCACTAATCTCTTTTTCAAGAAATTCCTTTTCTAAAAAGGTGGCATGTCGAGAAACAAACACCTTTTGTTCCTCGATGTGGTAGAAGATATACCCGCGCGAATGTTTGGGATATCGAATAAACTTACACAGAATGGACCTTGCCGCGAGTTTGTCCGGATTTTGTGTTTTTACATATGCCGGACAACCCCATATCTTAACATAATTAAGACATGGTCTCTTTCCTTTCCATATCTCATATGGAGTGGTTGGCACGGATTTGGTGGGAACCACATTCAATAGGTCTGCATTTGTTGCCAGTGCATATCCCCAGAAGGAAATAGGTAACTCAGCTGTGCTCATCATAGAGCGCACCATATCTAATAGGGTGCGGTTCCTCCGTTCTGATACACCGTTGTGCTGTGGTGTATATGGAGGAGTCAGCTGAGAGAGAATCCCATTCTCTTTTAGGAAGTCCAGGAATTCATTTCTCAAGTATTCACCTCCTCGATCAGATCGAAGGACTTTAATACTTTTTCCGGTTTGGTTTTCGACTTCTTGTTTATATTCTCTGAATTTCTCAAAAGCTTCTGATTTGTGTTTCATCAGGAACACATACCCGAATCTAGAGAGATCGTCAGTGAATGTAATGAAGTACGATGAACCATCCCTGGCATGTGTAGACATGGGACCGCATACATCACTATGTATCAGTCCCAAGAGTTCAGTAACTCTTTCTCCGTGTCCAGTAAACAGAGTTTTGGTCATCTTGCCTTTGAGACATGACTGGCAAGTGTCATAAGATGAAAATTCAAACGGATTCAAATATCCATCCTTATGAAACTTAGCCAGTCGTGTCGCATTTATATGACCGAGTCTACAATGCCACAAGAAGGATTCGTTCATTTCTGAACTCTTCCTCTTGTGTGTGTTTGTTATGCTCAGAACTGTTGATTGATTTAGAATATAAATGCCATTACATAATGTGCCTGATCCAACCAACTTTTAGTTAGGGAAAATGTTCATAACATTATCCTGTGATACAAAATTATATCCCTCTTTACTCAACAAAGAAACCGATATAATGTTGCATATCAGGTTCGGCATGTAATAGCATTCGTTCAGAACCAATGTATTACCAGTTGGTAATGCAAGGTGATATTCCTTGACAGTCTTAGCTGCAACAATTGCACCATTTCCAACTCTAATGTCTTTATCACCTTCTCCAAGTTCTCTACCTTTCTTGAGCCCATGTAACTGATTACATATATGGGATCCTGACCCGGTATCTAATACCCAGGACGTAGGGCAAATGGAGAAACAGTTCTCTGTAACAAACACACCCGAAGAAAATGCAGCAACATGTACTTTCTTCATTCGGGTGGCATGGGAATCCTGGTATTCCCCTATATCCTGTTCAGTCCTATAACTCTTATAAGATAGAACAGAACCAACGTTTCCCAGCACAGTATAACATGCGGGTTCAGTCAATACATCCATATTATTATCTTTATTAGGGCATGACATGGTCGCTACCTGGAGAGAGAGAGAAGAAAACACTTTAGCGTATGCTCTTGCAAGATCAGATTGGTTATTATCTTATCTAATCAGGATGTCTCCCACTAGTTTTTATCAAATCTTCCTTCAAACCCTAAAAGGAAAGACTAGCCGGGATTAATCACACCCTACAACTTCGCCAATCTTTCAGCCAGGCCAGTGTCGGTACTTTGAGGGAGGTTCCCCGTGCTTTCGCACGGACCTAATTAAAGTAAACCTCGTTTTCCCAGAGGCGTAACCCCGTTGACACCTTTCTAGACACCTACTTGATCGGCTAATTGTAATGTGTAAAACTCTCCCAGGAGTAACTCTTACTCGCAGTGGGTATCGGGATCCAACTATCTCATAGAAGGTATGCAATCTCATTGCAAATTTCAACACTTGAAATTCCTGATAATATTTTGCCCCTGGCGTCCTATGACCTTGACGCAGGCCAACAAACCATAGTGCGCTAGTCAAGTTCAACCCGTCATTTCTTGATTGAATTGAACCCACCCGTACGACCTTTGACGCAGGCCAACAAAGTCGCACGACTACCCTAATCTAATCTGCATCACATGCATTAACAGATAAATACTAGTTAGCTACCGCACACTACGCCTTGACGCAGGCCAACAAACGTAGCACGAATACTAAGTAGGATTTATCTGAAATGACGGAGGGCTACGACAGTTTTTTCTGAAAACCTATTGCGTAATGAACTTGATATCGTTGTAGAATCAAGTGAAGTTTTGAAATGGAGTGATTTTGAGGCTTTTCTAGTTTTGCTAAAGGGGTCACTCCCGGTGAAGGGATCGTCGGCCCTTTCCCCGTCGAATGAGGTGCGGGATATATCATATATATCACTGTGCAAAGCAGAAACTATAGAAGCAATCAAAAACAAACCGAGTGTGTAGCATCTGCCAGTTATTGCTAAAGGGGTCACTCCCGGTGAAGGGATCTTGGCCCTTTCCTCATCGAATAAGGTGCATGTTTCCTGATTTAAAATCAGGAAAGCTTCTGGGAAAAGCTTCAAAAAGGGGCCACGTGCTTACACGTGACCAGCAGTCACGTTTTGACACGTGACATATAAAAGCAGCGGAAAATGGCACATTGGTTCCCTGATCAAGTCAAAGAAAGGGCTTCAGAAGAGGTCACGTGCTCCCACGTGCCCAGGGTCACGTGTTGGCACGTGACGTTCAAAGCAGCAGACTCGCTCTCCAGTTGAACCAAGGAAAGAGGCGCCAGACAAGGGTCACGTGCTCACACGTGACCAGGGGTCACGTGGTAGCACGTGACGGCTAAGCAGCAGAAGAGGGCAGAGTGCAAAAGAAGAAAAAGGCTCGTTCCAAGAGAGTCACGTGTCCACACTTGACCATGGGTCACGTGGTCACACGTGACCGGCTTTCAAAGCCCATTTTGCTAACAGAATTAAATTCTGAAAGAGATTCAAATCTTTCCAAAGGAAAGCAATTATCTGGAACCGATCAAATTAAAGATTCAGAGATGATTAAATATCATCTATCTATGGAAAATCTCGAGTTTGGAAAGATTTCCCCTTTAAATCTAACAGAAATAACAAAGGAGAATCCCTGGATTTGAAATCCAATGGTGAATAAAATTCACCTAATAATCCAAGGGTCAAAAACAAATGATGGATACAAATCAAATCTCTTAATAAAGATTCATCAAAAACTAATTGATTCGGCTGCTTCTCCTATAAATAGGAGCCTAGAGACACAAAAGAAAGGGATAGATACACGCAGAGGGAGAAAAAAGGAGAGAGCCTTGATACTTTGAGGAATTTGGAGCTTTTGCAAAAAGAAAACCCTAGGTAAGAAAGGGAAGGCTTCCTGAAAGAAGGAGAATTTAATTCTCAACAGAGTTTAACTCTGACAAAATAAAAAACAGAAGAACATATTTCTTCTCTCTTTGATAGAGGATCTGCAAAGTGCACATCTCCCCTTTAGGTTGAGAATTTAATTCTCAATGGGTTGAGATCCTGCCATGCAGATCCAAAACATGGAGAGGGAATGGAAAAATGAGAATTTAATTCTCACAGAATTATAGGAATTTAATTCCTCTAAGATAAAAGTAGGGCTTGACCCTGTGTTATGGGAATTTAATTCCTTCAGAACAGGGAGAAACAGGGTTTAACCCTAATTAAGAACTTAGTTCTGTTGAAACAACGGGAATTCAATTCCCTTAATCATAATTTAACAGGGACTAGAAGTTTAATTCCTTAAAAAGCTTTTATTAGGGTTTAACCCTATTCAGTTCTTCACATAAACGAGGAATTTAATTCCTACAGAAGATTCAGGGTTCAATTCTACTCCAGAATATAAGTCTTCAAAAGGAAGTAGGAATTTAATTCCTTTGAAAATTAAAGCTCGAGGAATTTAATTCCTGAAAAAGGATCAACAGATTCTCTAAACAATATACATGGAGGCAGGGTCACGTGCCACCACGTGACCCCCTCAAAAGATCTACAGAAAGCCCTTTGAGGCAGTCCCCCACGTGACCCACGTGACCCTTGACAGAAGCTCTAACACATAGGCATATGAATGCCCGTCACGTGATGGCACGCGATGCTCTGAAAGATGCAATAATCTCAGCAGAATGAATGGAGAGAGGGCGCTCTCACGTGTCACCACGTGACCCCTCTTGCTTTAGTGTTTAACACTAAGTTGGAACTCCTGAGTCCAGTGTTAAAACACTGTTGGGCTGTAGTGTTAAACACCAATCAAAGAACTTTACTTGCAGTGTTCAACACTGACTACCCTAGTGTTTAACACTAATTTGAGAGCTCTGTTGCCGATGCTTGATACTGATCTGTTTTAGTGTTTAACACTAATCTGAAGGCCTTGTTGCTGGTGTTTAACACCAATAATCTTTTAGTGTTAAACACTAACTTGTCAACCTCATTCCCAGTGTTCAACACTGATTGCTCTGAAGTGTTTAACACTAGGCTTTGGCCCAATTGGCTAAAGGGATAGAGGCAAAGCCTCTCCCACAATGGACCCACCAGAAGTCAATATTCCAGACATGATAGGACTTAGCCCAAGCTGGCCATAGGTCCTCAATTCGTAATTAACTGGGCCAATGGGCTCATAATATAATTAATGGGTCTTGATCCCAAATTGGGCCAAGGACTATTTAATCCATTCCGGTTCTAGGGTACATCTCTTCACTCCTTTGATACTTGGCATTGTAATCCCTCAATGTCTTCAAAGAGGTGACGGGTCCCGATGACCACCCATGATATGGACTGTAGGGTCCTTAAACCCATGTCCAATGCAAAATTCCTGGTCACGTGGAACACGGATAACGTCACTCTTTGACCCCGCGGAAAACGCCCAGAGCGGAGCCGAGCACAGTCCTCGCCGAGCACGGCCGTGAACCCGTGTGAAGCATCTAGTGCAAAATTCCTGGTTACGTGGAACGTGGATAACGTCACTCTTTGACCCCGTGGAAAACGCCCAGAGCGGAGCCTGGTCCTCGCCAAGCACGGCAGTGAACCCGTGTGAAGCATCCAGAGCACATACCGGACTGTGGAGTCCTTAAACCCATGGACTATGACGTCCTTAACCTTGACCGAGATGTCTTAAAACTAACAATGGACTGCAATGTCCTTAAACTACCCATGGACCGCAATGTCCTTAAACTACCCATGGACCGCAATGTCCTTAAACTAGAGCAATAGAGCCCAGCATGCTCTTTTGTCGGATCTAAACGGTCCCGTTTAAGTTGATCTTAGCCTCAAAGATGGCTAACGTATCCTTAAACCTTCAAACAGACTGGACTATGAATCCCCCAAATTAACTCTGGCTCGAGGGTACATCTCTGAACTCCTCTGACATCCGTCGTTGTAATCCTTCAACGTCGTCAGAGAGGTGACGGGTCCCGACGGCCACATATACGATGGACCACTATGTCCCTAAACTGGAACAATGGAGCCCAAACGCTCTTTTGTCGGATCTAAACGATCCTGTTAAGTTGATCTTAGTCACAAATTGGACTAACGTATCCTTAACAAACGTTTGAGCTGATCTTAGCCTCAAGTATGGCTGACGTATCCTCAAACCAGACCCCCAAACCCAAATCTAAGATAAACACGGATTTGGACTAGTCCACGCCCTACGGGCGACGACATAACTCAGTCTCCGTAAACAATCCACGGGCAACAAAACATAAAATAAACACACACGACACGAAGTGACCATCTGGAGAAGGAGAAAGTTGTTACCGCGATGCGGTAGCGTAATTAACTGCAGGGGCTTGCGCCTGCAGGGAAGAGCGTCCCCACAATCAAAAACCCCTCAAACGAGGGGGAATCTGACGAAGTCTGCTACATCGGCCGCATCCGTCTAAACCTCCGATGCACGATGCAATAAACAACTTGGCATCTTCGGAGAGGTGGACGGATAGCACCAATTAGCATCTGCCCCGAACCTCAGGCACGGACGCCCGAGTCCAGGCCGCCGTTCGGAGGGGAACAGATTCTGGCACGCCCGGTGGGACCTTTTCCTCTTTCCACTCCACACTTCGTGTGTCGTGATTCGCGAACCAATCGCGGTTCGCTAATGGTTGCCCTTGGGTTTCAAGATACTAAGAATTGGCATATTGCCTATTGCAGAAAACAAAGGATCGATGGCTTCTACTTCTGCGAAATCCTCCAACTGCTCAAACTGCAATTGCGACCAACGCTCTACCTCGCCAGGAGGTATAGCCTATGGACCCCAAGCTGCTTCGTTGTTCACAATGCCGGTGGACCAAGTGACTCAAGCCACTACCGGATTGTTCTTCGGGACTATACTCCCATCATCAAGCTTCGCGGCGCCGGTACTGACAAAGGAAGCTCCCAAGAAGTCAGTCTTTGATCGTCTTACCCCTGCCGCGGCTCATCTCAACGAGTCGCCCAACGTCAACGCCTCGGTCTTCTCTAGATTGGGCCGGAAATCCTGCGAACTCATCATTGGTCCTACAATCTCAGAGAAGGCTGCTTCTAAGAAAGTGACCGGTCCTGCTCCTGAAGACATCAAAGCGACTTCCCCTGCCACAAAGTCGGTCTTTTCAAGATTGACGGCTCCAGCTCCCGCTCCTGCTATCCAAAAGACGTCGGTCTTTGACAGGCTAACACCAACAACAACCCCCCACCCATACAGGGGGCAAGACAAAACCATTCTTACCGCTGACCCAACGCCGTCCGCTCGACACGCTCGACGTCGCAATTGGCGCCGAGTAAGGAAGGCTGGGGGCAACTCCCCCTCTGGGTTGACTCCATCAGCCCCGATGGCAGAAGTTAATGCTGCTGTTCCAACTGGGAACAGCTTCGAAATGCTAAATAAGGTGCGAAGGAATTCTCCTACTGCAGTGCTGAAGAAGTCTCCTCCCCCATTAAAAAAGATTGTGGAAATAAAACCAGAACAGCCCCGATCCCCTCAACGGCTGTCTTCCAAAATCTATAAGGTTTGGCGGCAGGCCCGAGACTCGATCATCGATCCAAACTTCTCCCGCCAGCACAAGAAGCTGAAAATCCAACCGGAAGCTGGTCACCAGGCTAAACCCCAAAAGGCTGTCTGGACACCCACCTCAACGGCCCCGTCAACCTCCATGGCTCATAAAAGGAGGAGGCCAGAAAGGATCCCCCAGCCTGCAACGACGGTTAAAAGCACTGAGCCCAGACGCCCGAAGTCTGGGGGCATGGTGGGGCACATTGTCTACATGGCCTCTGGAAAGGAGGAGAGCCGCACTTCTACAGGCCACCGACCACTTACCCGATCCGTGACGAAAGCCCAGGAGCACCAACAAAAGCTCCAAGAAATGATGAATGCTATGGCCGCACTTACCGGGCCAAAAGAAAACCCAGAAACGTCCTCAGACGCGCGCCAAGAAGAAGAAACCGACGCTGAATTCCTTCGCCGGATACTGGAGAAAAAGGACAAAGAGGCTGCTGAACAAGCAGCCAACATACAACGTATGGGCCTTCTCTTCCAAGATATGATAGGAATGATGATCCAGCAGGACTTACCCGCCGAGGATCCCCCAATAGTTCTTGAAGACGACCGAGGAGAAACGTCAAATCCACTACCAGCCCTCTCAACGGCCAAGGAGGAGGCAATCTCTAAGGCTGACTTGGCTGACTACATAGCCCAGCAAATCCGGGTCCATCATGCGACTGAGGCAGCTGGTCAAGTCGTGAAAACGGGGCGGCCGTATCCAAGCTGGTACGACCAAATCAAATACCCGCAAGGCTATACGATACCAAAATTCCACGTGTACAAGGGGACCGGCAATCCCCATCAACATGTCGCCCAGTTCCGGGCCCTCTGCGGTAACACCGGCGGTGATGATAAACTGTTGCTCCGACAGTTCGTAGGCAGCTTATCAGAAACAGCGTTCGAATGGTATTCGAAACTCCCGAACGATCCTATCAAAACGTTCGCTGAAATGGAGTTGTTATTCACTCAGCGATTCGCAAGTGCCAGCGAACGCACTCCAATAACTGCTTTGATTAACGCCAGGGTAAAACCAGGCGAAACCTGGGTCCAGTATGCTATACGCTGGCGGAATTTGTGGTCGAGATGCGAGCAACGCATTGAGGAGGCACCCGCAGTGGGCATGTTCGTGGGAACCCTAGACCCCCACGCAACTATCTCCCAGTTCATGATGTTCTTTAAGCCAACCACATTCCAGGCTTTAATCGACAAGTTAGCTCAGATGGACCAGATGGGTCATAGACCACCTCCCCCGAAGTCGGAACCGCGGAATGACAAGGGTAAAGGAAGGGCAACCTTCGTCCCGAATGCCCAACAGCAACCTAACGCCCCGAAACCGGCAGATCAACTGGAGGAAAGACGCCAGTATTATAATGAGAAGATGAAACGTCCCTACTCGTTCCCGCGAGATAAGACGAAACGGTTATTCGAGCTGGCAGTACGCAACAGACTTATAAACCTACCAAATCCAAGGCGACCGCCGCAACCCACCGAGGTGAATAACCCTAACTATTGCCCTTACCATCAAACGGTAAGTCATCCGATTGAAGATTGCTTCGTCTTCAAAGGATGGATTGAAGATCAATACCTCCAGGGGAAATTTGTACTGTCCGAAAAGTGGAAGGTGAACCCACCACAACCGCATACTCCTAAGAAAGCAGATGCACCGGGGGAAACCTGCTCCTTTATTGAAGAAGCTCCATGGGAGGTCGTGCTATCAACTAAAACCAAAAGAATGCTGAGAGACCTTCACGCGTGCCCTGCGGTCGAATGGAAGGACCCTCTTGAACCTCAAATTATCGAAGGGATGTTGAAGCCCCGCACAACTACGAAAACTCGTGATAAGGGCCCAAATACTCATGCCCAACCGTCAAAATCTTCAAAGAAGAAGAAGAAGAAATCCAAGAAGCCCGCGAAGCTTGGAGACGAGCACACGAACTTGCAGAAGCAAATCGACGCACTGGAAGAATACAATCAAAAGGCTCGAACTCCTGTCACACTGCAAGAGTTCCTCAACCACATCTTTCAAGAGGGAGATGATGAAGATAGCTCATCGGATGAATCCGAAGAGTATGTGGCGAGTTGTAACGTAATCTCCCACTCGTTTACCGATGATGAGAAAACTCCTGGCACTAAGAAACTGGAGACAGAGCCTGAATCAGAACGCGCGTGGCTGACAAATGAAGTGATCAATGCTTTTCTAGACGAAATTCGTCTAAAAAGTAAAGCGGATCAGGAGCGTGAGATGGCAACGTCAGAAGGAACCAAATGCAGGCGACTGAATGAAAGAGTTGAACTACCCCCGCCAGATCAAAAGGCATCCGAAGTAGACAAGAAGATATTCAAGACGAGGAAAAGGTTTGCCAAAGCCATGTCAATGGGAATGAGGTTACCACCTTCGGAAGGAAATACACACGATGGGGCGGAGAGGCACCCTAATTATTACGCATATCATCGGAGAATTTCACACCCCACGGAGGAGTGCGACGCCTTTAAAATATGGTGGCAAGGATATGTTACTCGTCGGCAACATTTTAACCGCGTGAAACGCAAGAGCCTTCGGGAGCGAAGAAGTACTGTCGAAGGACACAACAGAACTACTGGCAACTGTTACATGGTTAACGCCGGGGGGTCACAAGTTCTCACCTTTGGGAGCGACTCTGATGAAGAAATGGCTCTGGGCCCTCTCTTTAAAGAATCCGTTTTAGAGAAAGAGGAAGAACTAGAAGCCTGCGAAAACATTCAGCTGCGCAATCGCACACTCCCAGAAAAGAATCTCGGGCCCGTGAGTAGAAAAGATAAGGGAAAGGAAAAGGTCACTGAAGATATCACTTTAGATGACCAAGTCATGAAAGAACTGGCTGCCAAAGACCCTCCTAGGAGGAGTAAAGTGGACTATAACATCCTCGCGCACCTAAGGAAGCTACCTTCTCAGCTTAGCATTCTCGACGCCCTCCTATTATCAAAAGAAGCGCGAGACCCACTAATTAAGGCGTTACAAGAACCTGAGCAATTCCAAGCCTTCCTCGCCACGGAAAAGATGAAGGATGAACTGGAGGAAGTGCATACAGCCGATATCACTTTCGGTGATGAAGACCTCCTTCTCGGGACGTGCGACCATAACCGTCCCCTATATGTCTCAGGATACTGCCATGATATCAAGATAGGCAAGATCCTGGTGGATAATGGATCCTCCGTCAATCTCCTTAATGTTCGGGTGTTGAAGGAAATCTGCATGAGTGTGCAACATCTCGCTCGTGACAAAATTACTATCTCCGGTTTCGATTCACAATCGTCACGGACTCTCGGATCTGTGATACTAACATTACGCTTTGGACTTCTCGTCACAGACATCAAATTCCATGTCATCGACGCCAAGACCTGCTACAATGCCTTGCTCGGTCGTCCTTGGCTACCCGAGTACAACATCATCCCTTCTACGCAACACCAGTGTATGAAGTACTTTAAAGATGGTTTCGAGTACACCGTAACAGGAGAGTTAAACCCATTTTCCGTGAACGAAGTCCGCAAATACGAAGACGCGAAGTACTTTTTGCCAGATTTCGAGGATACAGAAAGGTGTCGCAACCCGGAGAACAAAGCCGCCGCCACCATCCCTGTTTTCGGGAGCGATACCGAAGAAGAGGAAGAGATAGTTTATGCGGGGCCATCTCAACGCAACAACCTGGGGACGCCTGCCCCCATGTTGGTCTTCGGAAGTGATTCAGAAGATGAAGTTAATGCCGTATTCTCCAATCGGCTGTCAATACAAGCACCCCTCGGCGATGACCATAGTTCGCAAATCACCATGGTACCGCGAGAACATTACAAGGATCTCGACACGCTTCAAGCTCACAATGTGCAGGACCTGCAAACATTTTACATCCTTCCCAGGCAAAGGGGTGAGAAGGTGATCCTATTCTACCGATCCTCAGAGTCGAAAATAGAGAAAGAGATCTGGCATGGCGCGGATGCTACATTCGACAGGCTCCAACCCATCCGTCTGCCCAGATACTATACAAATGGATTAAAGAAGCTATTGAAGCGCCAAGGAGTACCCTTAAAATAGACTGTTCGGCAGGCTCGGTTCTACAACAAGATTTGGGATGTCCCTGGGACTCAACGCAAATTGCCCAACGGGAAAATGGAAACACTTGGGCTTGGATACGCGAGAGCCGGAAAACGGGAACGAGCTCACAGCAGCTACACTATATATACCTTTGATGAAGAAGAGGACGCCCTGTCAGGAGATGCCAACCCCTCATCAAAACTAGACCCCGCGATTGAAGCGCCGAGTCCGTCGTTTGAAGAACGAACGGACAAGCCTATCAGGAAAATGGGTCAGAAAGCTCAGGAAGACCACAACCGCGAAATGGCCATCTACGAGAAGGCCAGGACGCAACGTCTACTTCAACAGGCTCCAAAAGACAAAGATGCTCATCTTTGTCAACCCGTTGTGCAAAAAACCCGATGCGGAGACTGAAATAAATTAAGAAGTGGGAAGAGGAGCCGACAACAACGACGCAGGATTAGAGGGTTACGGGTACTGCGCGACTCGGATTCGTCCCTCATGGAGAAGATGAGTCGAGCGTACTCCTTCCCCCGAGACAAGACGGAGAAGTTACTCAAGCTCGCTTTAAAACATCAAATGATCGCGCTTCCAGAGTCTAGACACCCTGAGCAAGCTAACAAGGCTTCTCGTTCGAGCTATTGCTCTTATCACCAAGCCATAGGACATCCTACCGAAGACTGCTTCACCTTCAAGGACTGGGTCGAGGACCAGTACCAACGGGGCAGATTCGCTTTATCCAACGGCTGGAGGGTAACGCCGCCACAAAAGCATGAACCCAAGGCCGCAAGAGCAAAACCGGATCCACCTCAGTCCTGGGAGCGGATTCGCACCTGTTATACGATTACGATATTAAAAGAAGAGCGCGAGAACATGGATGACTTTCCCCAGTGCTTTGAGAACAGCGACGACGAGGTGATCTCAGAATTTCCGCCAGCTCCGAGAGAACTGGAAGATGGTATACATACTACGGCGGATAACCTCAGGAAGATTGAGTTGGGATCGGCAGATGACCCGCGACCGACATTTGTCAGCGAGCTACTCTCTGAAGAAAAGGTGGCCGCGTTAAAGAACGTGCTTCTATGGCATAAAGACTGCTTCGCGTGGAACTACTCTGAGATGCCAGGATTAGATCCGGAGGTTGCCGTGCATAAATTAGCAATATCCCCGGATATCAAGCCAGTCAAGCAAGCGCCAAGAAGGATGCGACTCGAGCTTGAGATGAGCATCAACGCTGAAGTCAAGAAGCTGATCGATTCTGGATTTATTCAAGAAGTCCAATATCCCGATTGGATCGCCAATATCGTCCCGGTAATGAAAAAGAATGGGACAGTACGCATATGTGTGGATTTCAGGGATCTCAATAAAGCCTGTCCAAAGGATGATTTCCCAGTACCGGTAACCGAGCTGATGATAGATAACACGTCCACTCACGAGGTTTTCTCCTTTATGGACGGTTCGTCAGGATACAATCAGATAAAGATGCATCCCGAAGACCAGAAGCACACCGCTTTCCGGACCCTTTTGGGTATATTCTGCTACAGGGTTATGCCCTTTGGTCTAAAGAACGCGGGCGCTACCTATCAAAGGGCCATGACAAAGATCTTTGACGACCTCATACATGACATCGTCGAGTGCTATATCGATGACCTCGTAGTAAAGAGCATGTCATACAAAGATCATTTAAAGCATCTGGAGACTGTATTTCAACGCCTTCGGCAATATAATTTGAAAATGAATCCCCTCAAATGCGCGTTTGGAGTCTCCTTGGGCAAATTCCTGGGTTTCATCGTTCGACACCGAGGTATCGAAATAGATCCGTCAAAGATTAAAGCGATCGTGGAAATGCCTCCGCCAAGAACCCTCAAACAGTTGCGGTCTCTCCAAGGGAAGCTCGCATACATCCGGCGATTTATCGCCAATCTTTCTGGCAAATGCCGTCCTTACACCCACCTAATGAAAAAGGGAACTCCGTTCGTTTGGGATCACAAATGCCAAGGCGCACTAGACGAGATCAAGCAATACCTGCAGAACCCTCCGGTGTTGGCCGCGACGGTCAAAGGAAAACCCCTCATTCTTTATACAACCGCCCTCGAAGGTTCCTTGGGCGCATTATGGGCGCAAGAGAACGATCAGGGAAAAGAGAGAGCACTCTACTACTTAAGTCGAGTTCTGCTGGGGGCAGAAAGCAACTACTCTCCCATTGAAAAACATTGCTTGGCATTGATCTTCGCGATAACAAAGCTCAGGCACTATGCGTTGGCACATGAAGTCCGTCTCATTTCAAAGGTGGACCCCCTTAAATACTTGATGTCGAAAGCCATATTGACGGGACGACTCGCTAAATGGGCCCTACTCTTGATGGAGTTCTCGGTAACGTATCAACCTCTCAAGGCAGTAAAAGGCCAAGCCATTGCCGATTTCCTCGCCGAGCACCCGATACCGGCCGATTCTCCTCTGAACTGTGATTTGCCGGACGAGCATGCATTTGATGCGATCGGCAGCGGTATCACCCGATGGGAACTCTATTTCGATGGAGCGTCCTCCGTAAAGAAACAGAAACAGGGTATCCCAATGATCAAATCGGGGATAGGCCTCATCTTTGCAACTCCACAAGGAGGGATAATGCGCTTCGCCTTCTCCTTAACAGAGCCGAGGACAAACAATGAAGCTGAATACGAAGCTCTGATAGCGGGCCTCGAAATCGCCATCGACTTGGGAATTGAAGACCTCCTTATATACGGGGATTCTCAACTGGTTGTTAGTCAAGTAAATGGTGATTACCAAACGTGCAAACCGGAGTTGGTAAAGTACGGCGAAAAGGTGCAACAACTATTGACCCAAATTCCCTCCTATACCTTGGAGAATATACCGCGCGCGGAAAACAGTAAAGCAGACGCGTTAGCCAAACTTGCTAAAGAACTGACGGACGAAAACCTTGATGATGTAAGAATCATGGTACAAAGCCGTCGAGTGCTTGCCCCGGCAGAAATACCTCCGGAATTATATAAAGAGAAGGGAGCGACTGAGCAGACGACCCTACGAATAAAAGACCATGAGAAGGCCGAGGACTGGAGGGAAGTCTTCATAGACTACTTTAAGTCCCACCTAATGCCCAAAGATACATCCTCAAGGCATCAACTCATGAAACGAGCTCTATCTTTCGCCTTCGTCAATGATACTCTATACAAGAGATCGTTTAATTCTCTATGGCTGAGATGCTTAGGACCTGACGAAGCGGAAAGTGTCATTCAGGAAGTTCACGACGGACTTTACGGTTCTCACCAAGCAGGCCCAAAGATGAAGTTAAAAATTAAACGGATGGGTTACTACTGGCCCACGATGATCCAGGACTGCCTTGAGTATGCGAAGCAATGCCACTCGTGCCAGATTCATGGGGACTTTATCCACCAACATCCGAATTCACTACACCCAACGGTGGCTAGTTGGCCATTCGAAATGTGGGGGACTGACATAGTCGGCCCCATTGAGCCAGCATCATCCCGGGGACATCGTTTTATCCTAGCGACAACTGATTACTTCTCCAAATGGGCAGAAGCAATACCATTGAGGGAATTGAAGACGGAGAATATCCTCCATTTCTTCAAGACGCACGTCATCTACCGGTTCGGAACCCCACGGCGGATTATCTCCGATAACGGGCCAGCCTACAGAAGCCATAAGATTAGCCACTTCGCGCAGCAGCACAATATAGACTGGAGATATTCTTCAGTTTACAATCCACGAGCTAACGGTCTAGCCGAGGCTTTCAATAAGACCTTGACGAAGATCATAAAAAAGATCGTTTCCCGGAATAAGAGAGACTGGCACGAGAGGCTGCAAGAAGCCCTTTGGGCTTATCGAACTCCATTCAGGACGGCCACGAACACAACGCCGTACGCGTTGGTATTTTGGACGGAAGCAGTACTCCCCCTCGTGATAGAGTTACCCTCTCTACGAGTGGCAATCCACCACGAGCTGACGGACGAAGAAAATGCTCACCTTCGGCTTGAGGAGCTTGATACCCTCGACGAAACTCGGCTCATAGCGCAACAACATCTAGAAGCCTACAAAGCAAAGATGACGCGCTCGTACGAGAGATTGACCAGGCCGAGAACATTCCGCCAAGGCGAACTCGTGCTAGTGGTCAAGAGACCTATGATCCCCAATCGTGCCAAACGGGGGAAATTTGAGCCAAACTACGAAGGCCCCTACATCATAGACAAGGTCTATCAGGGTGGAGCCTATCTACTCATGGACATGCACGGTGAAAGGCCTTTCAGGCCAATAAATGGCCGCTTCTTAAAGAAATACTATGCTTGATGAGCCATAGCCTGGGTCAATGATTGATGACGACGACTATGTCCGCTCGCTATCTTCCTAGGCTCAGACTTTGCAAGCAGTGGCTGGCCCTCCCATATCGACGGACCGAAACGTCCTTAAACTAACAACGGACCGGAACGTCCTTAAACTATCGACGGACCGAAACGTCCTTAAACTAACAATGGACTGAAACGTCCTTAAACCAACGATGGACCGAAACGTCCTTAAACCAGCAACGGACCGAAACGTCCTTAAACTAACGACGGACCGAAACGTCCTTAAACTATCGACGGACCGAAATGTCTTTAAACTAACGACAGACCGAAAAGTCCCTAAACTACTACCGCAGCATCCTTAGGCTGACGAGATAAAAAAAAAGAAAAAATAAAAATAAAAAAACGGTGCGTCCACAAGCAAAACGGGCACGGATGAAAACCCGAAAGGGCTCCGTGAGTAAAAACAGCAGGACTACCGGCGAGTGTTTGTGAAAACCCGAAAGGGCGCAACCTCGTTAAAAGACACTTATAGGGTCCTCTCGACCTTGTAAGGAGAAACCACCCGCGTGAGATCCTTACGACTCACAAAGGAGCAACACACTTAGGGATCCCCACGATTTCTAAGGAGAAAATACACTTGCGAGATCCTCACGACTCGTAAGGAGAATTCTCTTATGGGACCCTCACGGCTCACGAGATTTGAAAGTCTTAAGTTACAGAAACCTAAACCTGTTCTTAAGCAGATCCCCCACAACCTTCGATATTGCCCTACAAGAGGCTCAATACTGACCCTTGTATACAATCCACGGGCGCGAATAAACATTTCCCCAGCAAAGTCCAACCCTTGTAGGTCCTCTCGATCCATAAGGAGAAAGCCCTCTTGTAGGATCCTTACGACTTACAGAGGAGTACACACTTAGGAATCCTCACGATCCCTAAGGAGAAAATACACCTGCAAGATCCTCACGACTTGTAGGGAGAAATACCTTTGTGACACCCTTACGGCTCATGAAGTCAAAAGCCTTGGTCGACAGGACCCTTAACCCTGTTTGCTGAGCCACCTTTGTTCATCATCGACAAAGGCAAATGATGATTCGCTCCTGGCAACATTCCAGTTGTAGCGGTGCTGATGCAGAAATCGGTGCCTAAAATCCAGGCTTGCAGCGAAAAAGGTAGCAAGCCACACATGCCTACAAAATAGCCGAAATGATGGGGCAACTTGCAATAAAAAGCAGCAAGTAAAAATGAAGGCATGTAAAATAGCCGAAATGATGGGGCAACTCGCAATAAAAAGCAGCGAGCAGAAAATAAATAAATAGCCGAAATGATTGGGCACCGCGAAAAATAGCCGAAATGATGGGGCAATCGCGACCTTTGCGATATAAAAGCTGAAATGATAGAGCATCGCGGAAAAAGAAATAAAATAAAAGTGAAATCCTCGCCCTACAGGTGATGTTACATCTACCCCTGTATACAATCCAGGGGCGCAAAAAAAAAAAGAGGGATCATACTCCTTCCCCAGGTTTCATCATAAGGAGAAGCCAAATCTCGACGGTTCACAGATAGCCTAGAGATCATCTCGTCGTTCGTCTCATGGCAGCAGACACAACATCAAGCAAAACGGAACAGCGGCGACCCCCCAGTTCCATGGCTCGGCGATATACATATCACCGAGAGTCAAACCTCCATCCCGTGAAATGCAGATACAATCAGCAAAATTCCTGGTTACGTGGAACGCGGATAATGCCACTCTTTGACCCCGTGGAAAACGTCCAGAGCGGATCCTGGTCCTCGCAGAGCACGGCAGTGAACCCGTGTGAAGCATCCAGAGCGGAGCCTAGTCCTCGCCGAGCACGGCAGTGAACCCGTGTGAAGCATCTAGTGCAAAATTCCTGGTTACGTGGAACGCGGATAATGTCGCTCTTTCACCCCGTGGAAAACGTCCAGAGCGGATCCTGGTCCTCACAGAGCACGGCAGTGAACTCGTGTGAAGCATCCAGAGCGGAGCCTAGTCCTCGCCGAGCACGGCAGTGAACCCGTGTGAAGCATCTAGTGCAAAATTCCTGGTTACGTGGAACGCGGATAATGTCGCTCTTTCACCCCGTGGAAAACGTCCAGAGCCGATCCTGGTCCTCGCAGAGCACGGCAGTGAACCCGTGTGAAGAATCCAGAGCGGAGCCTAGTCCTCGCCGAGCACGGCAGTGAACCTGTGTGAAGCATCTAGTGCAAAATTCCTGGTTACGTGGAACGCGGATAATGTCACTCTTTGACCCCGTGGAAAACGTCTAGAGCGGATCCTGGTCCTCGCAGAGCACGGCAGTGAACCCGTGTGAAGCATCCAGAGCGGAGCCTAGTCCTCGCCGAGCACGGCAGTGAACCCGTGTGAAGCATCTAGTGCAAAATTCCTGGTTACGTGGAACGCGGATAATGTCACTCTTTGACCCCGTGGAAAACGTCCAGAGCGGATCCTGGTCCTCGCAGAGCACGGCAGTGAACCCAAGTGAAGCTTCCAGAGCGGAGCCTAGTCCTCGCCTAACGCGGCAGTGAACCCGTGTGAAGCATCTAGCGCAAAATTCCTGGTTACGTGGAACGCGGATAATGTCACTCTTTGACCCCGTGGAAAACGTCCAGAGCGGATCCTGGTCCTCGCCAAGCACGGCAGTGAACCCGTGTGAAGTATCCAGAGCGGAGCCTGGTCCTCGCCAAGCACGGCAGTGAACCCGTGTGAAGCATCCAGAGCAAATACCGGACTGTGGAGTCCTTAAAATCCACGGACTATGACGTCCTTAACCTCGACCGTGATGTCTTAAAACTAACGATCAACCACCCCTATTCCCTACGGATTCTGTCTTGGTTTAAGGGTACATCTCTTCACTCCTTTGATACCTGGCGTTGTAATTCCTCAACGTCTTCAACGAGGTGGTGGGTCCCTGCAACCAAACACCGGACTGTGGAGTCCCTAAATCCACGGACTATGAGGTCCTTAACCTTGACCGTGATGTCTTAAAACTAACATCGGACTGTGGAGTCCTAAATCCACGGACTATGAGGTCCTTAACCTTGACCGTGATGTCTTAAAACTAACATCGGACTGTGGAGTCCCTAAATCCACGGACTATGAGGTCCTTAACCTTGACCGTGATGTCTTAAAACTAACATCGGACTGTGGAGTCCTTAAATCCACGGACTATGAGGTCCTTAACCTTGACCGCGACGTCTTTAAACTACAATACCCGGAGCAGCCTCTGACCCCGTGAAACACGGATAAGTGCGACCACATCCAGCACTTGCAGGTCCTCACGACCTGTAAGGAAGAAAAAAACTCTCTTGTGAGATCCTTACGACTCTCAAGGGAAAACCCGCTTACGAATCCTCACGATTCTTAAGAAGAACTTACACCTATGGGATCCTCTCGACCTGTAGGGAGAAAAACTCTTTATGAGACCCTCGTGGCTCATAAAATGCAAAAGTCTTAGGAAGCAGATCTTAACCCTGAACCCTGAGCCATCGCTGTCCTGCAAGGAGATCAAGATAGAATATCCGCAGAATACATTCAATAAAAAGGGGACACACCATTGAGAGGAAAAATGTATCTTTTATTCATAAACCAAAATAGATACAAAGTACAATTTATGAAAGAAACAGAAAAAAGAGAAACTCTCATTCATGTGTATGTACAAAAAAGGGAGAAAAGATACAAGTCCTCAAGCCGGCGGGCGGTGTAGTAATTTTACCAGCTCATCGTTCTGTTGCTGAGCCACGGCTTCATGACGCAAGATCTCCAGAAGACGAGCCTCCGCCTGAGCTTGCTGAGCCTGATACGAAGCAAGCCGAGCTTCGAGCTCTTTCTCGGTGGCTTTATGAGCCTCGACCCTCTCACGAGTGAACGTGGCAGCTTTATCGAGAGCCACCACCTCTTTTATGGACTCCTGAAGCACCCGCCAGAGTTCGTATGCTTTGTTGGCCTTGGCTGTGAGGCTGGTATGAAGCTCGCTCAGCGCCTTGGAAGCTAGCTCCCTCTCCGAAAATTTACGGCCGAGCCCTTTTCTCGCACAACAATACGTTCGCTACGTGTCGCTCTATCAGGCCACGTAAGCTCGCTTTCGTGACCGCAGCCTTGGAAACAAGATATTTACAAGACCGTATAAATGGGTTTCCAGTCGACGGGAATAATCGATCTAAAGCGCACTCACATCACCTGATGTGAAAAGCAACAAGAAAGATTTCCGACGTATTTCAAGCATGCATTTGGAATCGTATGGACATTCATAAGGCTCAAAAAGGTCTGATATGCATAAAAGTGATGATAGCATTCGGAATTAAAGAAAGTTCTCATAAGAAGAATACAAAGTTTATTTATGCGAGCGGAAACATACATACTAGTACCAAGCCTACATGGAAGTTCGGCATAAAGCACAGAAAAGGAGGGACTAATTTAAAAATGCTACTCTAACGGGAAAAGGTCACCAAACACGGGATCAATGGCACAAGGGTTAACAAAACAAAGAACAAGGTTCTCCATCTCTCTCTCTGCTCTCTCCAACACATCAAAGCGACGGTTCTCGCGAGGAGTCGCTCCCCATCGATTGGCGCCATGGTCATCTGCAAAAGCAGACATAACAGCCCGTCGGGCTCTTATTTCACTCAAAAGATGAACTGAGCGATCTTTCAGAGCCTAAGTAATCATGCAGGCCTCGTGAAAGCCTTCGAGCTTCTCTTCAGCCGCATCGAGCATCGCTAGGGTCATCTCCGCCGGGTGAGGAGGGACGTCGGCAAACACGGCGGCAAGAATCATCCGGAGCCAGAGGGAGACCATTGGAAGAGGGGACCCCCTACGAATCGAGAGCTCGTACGCCGCTGAGTCACATTCATCGTCGGTAAGGAGAGGGTCCACCAATCGTGCAGCAAAGCGAGGAATCATCTCCTCGATAGGCACTTCCCATGGCTGTCGACGAGCGCGTGGACGATTGCAGGCCATGGAACTTAGTTGTTCTCAAATTGAATCGCGTCAAAATAGGAATAAAAGTTCTCTGTGAAGAGAAAAGGAAGGCCATTGCCTCAGATACAAAGAGGTGCATTAAGTGCTATGCGCGGAAAATCCTGCATGTGAAAGCTGTTTCCAAAGCCCAAAAAAGGAAAGGCATCGAAAATCAAGGAGATGGAACTATTTCCAAGGCTCCTTTTCTGCATCTGATACTGTGCACTAAAGATACGGCATGAAAAAATTTTTGTGAATAGTCCCATCAAATGATCCCACGTACGGAACACGTGAGGCCCAAATTTGACGTGCACTAAAAAATGGAATAGCACCATGCATATTAAAAGCACCAGCAACAACAATAGTGAAATGATAAAATCTCACAGAAAAGCATGCAAACATACAAAGGACACGATAAGTTTATCATTCATGCTTTAAAAAGGTTCATACAAAATGAAAAGAAAACGATTACAACGGCAAGACCTCAGGCGCGGGGCACGGATTGAGAAACTCAAGCTTGACCTTGACCAAGATCCTCCAAGCATTTCGAACCGCCTGAGTATGTTTTCTCTCGCGATCGCAAGCGTCGGGGTCCTCGCGGATGTCCTCCACCCTCCGGTAGGCGGCAAGTATGGCCGACTGCTGAAACGCCTGGTGCAAAAGATCAATGAGGTTGTCACGCCTTCTCTTCGAGATCAGACTCATCAGATACACCGAATGTATCTTATCCTCGGCAACGTCCAATGCCCTGAGTGGCACACCGGCGCAGAAGAGAGGAAGCGCCTCCCAAATCGCCAGCACGATGAGCCTCAGAAGAGAAGAGCGACGGGGGAGGAGCCGATGGTTGTACTCGTCAAAGCGGTTCATAATCTCAGCACACTGAGCATTGGTGAACTCCTGATTCTGACTACGGCCCAGGGCACGAATATTCCCGTAGGAAATGATTTCGTTGAGATTATACAAATGAGCTTCCATGATACCTGAAATAAAAATCAGGACGACTTATTACAAACCCTCTTCTTCTTCACTAATCATAGAATGACAAGGAAACCCCAAGAAGCCTCCGTGTGAAGAAACTGAGTTCTTCATAGGAATTAAATTCCTTATTAAGAAAAGGGAATTAAATTCCCAGAAACATTTTTGATGGAATTAAATTCCATGGGGTTGAAACGCCATCATCATCTCCCCAAAGATCATCTAAACCCTAAGAGATCTACAGTTCGAAGGTTAGGCGGTTTCATGTTCTTATGGAAAATATGAAGGAAAAAGGGTGAAAACCCTTGTTTCGGATTTAAAATCCGGAGAAATGTGAAGGTCCATCGTTGTCCAAGAACATTACCTGAGGAAAAAAAGGGTTCTTTTCGAACAGAGTTAAACTCTGAAGATTGTTTCAAGACAGAGAACTAAGCTCTGAAAGCGAGAATTAAATTCTCAAAGAAGAAATTCTCGGAAGAAGAAGATGAGCAAAGTGAAGGCTCCTATGAAGAGACAGAGGTATTTATAGAAGGCAGTGGAAACATTTCATCTCCCCAGATCCCTAGAGGAATCCAACGGTCACAAGAGGTGACAGCGTTGCACTCACGTGCAGACATGTGAGAACAACGCTGTGGGGGCATTTTTTTCCTGATTTAAAATCAGGAAAGCTTCTGGGAAAAGCTTCAAAAAGGGGCCACGTGCTTACACGTGACCAGCAGTCACGTGTTGACACGTGACATATAAAAGCAGCGGAAAAGGGCACATTGGTTCCCTGATCAAGTCAAGGAAAAGGCTTCAGAAGAGGTCACGTGCTCCCACGTGACCAGGGTCACGTGTTGGCATGTGACGTTCAAAGCAGCAGACTCGCTCTCCAGTTGAACCAAGGAAAGAGGCGCCAGACAAGGGTCACGTGCTCAC
The DNA here is from genome assembly GCA_030015575.1 of Agapanthus africanus. NCBI lineage: Eukaryota > Viridiplantae > Streptophyta > Magnoliopsida > Asparagales > Amaryllidaceae > Agapanthus > Agapanthus africanus. The sequence goes on from JASDDO010000031.1 coordinate 241,418,271, forward strand.
ACGTGACCAGGGGTCACGTGGTAGCACGTGACGGCTAAGCAGCAGAAGAGGGCAGAGTGCAAAAGAAGAAAAAGGCTCGTTCCAAGAGAGTCACGTGTCTACACGTGACCATGGGTCACGTGGTCACACGTGACCGGCTTTCAAAGCCCATTTTGCTAACAGAATTAAATTCTGAAAGAGATTCAAATCTTTCCAAAGGAAAGCAATTATCTGGAACCGATCAAATTAAAGATTCAGAGATGATTAAATACCATCTATCTATGGAAAATCTCGAGTTTGGAAAGATTTCCCCTTTAAATCTAACAGAAATAACAAAGGAGAATCCCTGGATTTGAAATCCAATGGTGAATAAAATTCACCTAATAATCCAAGGGTCAAAAACAAATGATGGATACAAATCAAATCTCTTAATAAAGATTCATCAAAAACTAATTGATTCGGCTGCTTCTCCTATAAATAGGAGCCTAGAGACACAAAAGAAAGGGATAGATACACGCAGAGGGAGAAAAAAGGAGAGAGCCTTGATACTTTGAGGAATTTGGAGCTTCTGCAAAAAGAAAACCCTAGGTAAGAAAGGGAAGGCTTCCTTAAAGAAGGAGAATTTAATTTTCAACAGAGTTTAACTCTGACAAAATAAAAAACAGAAGAACATATTTCTTCTCTCTTTGATAGAGGATCTGCAAAGTGCACATCTCCCCTTTAGGTTGAGAATTTAATTCTCAAATGGGTTGAGATCCTGCCATGCAGATCCAAAACATGGAGAGGGAATGGAAAAACGAGAATTTAATTCTAACAGAATTATAGGAATTTAATTCCTCTAAGATAAAAGTAGGGCTTGACCCTGTGTTATGGGAATTTAATTCCTTCAGAACAGAGAGAAACAGGGTTTAACCCTAATTAAGAACTTAGTTCTGTTGAAACAACGGGAATTCAATTCCCTTAATCATAATTTAACAGGGACTGGAAGTTTAATTCCTTAAAAAGCTTTTATTAGGGTTTAACCCTATTCAGTTCTTCACATAAACGAGGAATTTAATTCCTACAGAAGATTCAGGGTTCAATTCTACTCCAGAATATAAGTCTTCAAAAGGAAGTAGGAATTTAATTCCTTTGAAAATTAAAGCTCGAGGAATTTAATTCCTGAAAAAGGATCAACAGATTCTCTAAACAATATACATGGAGGCAGGGTCACGTGCCACCACGTGACCCCCTCAAAAGATCTACAGAAAGCCCTTTGAGGCAGTCCCCCACGTGACCCACGTGACCCTTGACAGAAGCTCTAACACATAGGCATATGAATGCCCGTCACGTGATGGCACGTGATGCTCTGAAAGATGCAATAATCTCAGCAGAATGAATGGAGAGAGGGCGCTCTCACGTGTCGCCACGTGACCCCTCTTGCTTTAGTGTTTAACACTAAGTTGGAACTCCTGAGTCCAGTGTTAAAACACTGTTGGGCTGTAGTGTTCAACACCAATCAAAGAACTTTACTTGCAGTGTTCAACACTGACTACCCTAGTGTTTAACACTAATTTAAGAGCTCTGTTGCCGATGCTTGATACTGATCTGTTTTAGTGTTTAACACTAATCTGAAGGCCTTGTTGCTGGTGTTTAACACCAATAATCTTTTAGTGTTAAACACTAACTTGTCAACCTCATTCCCAGTGTTCAACACTGATTGCTCTGAAGTGTTTAACACTAGGCTTTGGCCCAATTGGCCAAAGGGATAGAGGCAAAGCCTCTCCCTCAATGGACCCACCAGAAGTCAATATTCCAGACATGATAGGACTTAGCCCAAGCTGGCCATAAGTCCTCAATTCGTAATTAACTGGGCCAATGGGCTCATAATATAATTAATGGGTCTTGATCCCAAATTGGGCCAAGGACTATTTAATCCATTCCGGTTCTAGGGTACATCTCTTCACTCCTTTGATACTTGGCATTGTAATCCCTCAATGTCTTCAAAGAGGTGACGGGTCCCGATGACCACCCATGATATGGACTGTGGGGTCCTTAAACCCATGTCTAATGCAAAATTCCTGGTCACGTGGAACGCGGATAACGTCACTCTTTGACCCCGCGGAAAACGCCCTGAGCGGAGCCTAGTCCTCGCCGAGCACGACCGTGAACCCGTGTGAAGCATCTAGTGCAAAATTCCTGGTTACGTGGAACGTGGATAACGTCACTCTTTGACCCCGCGGAAAACGCCCAGAGCGGAGCCTGGTCCTCGCCAAGCACGGCAGTGAACCCGTGTGAAGCATCCAGAGCATATACCGGACTGTGGAGTCCTTAAACCCATGGACTATGACGTCCTTAACCTTGACCGAGATGTCTTAAAACTAACAATGGACCGCAATGTCCTTAAACTACCCATGGACCGCAATGTCCTTAAACTACCCATGGACCGCAATGTCCTTAAACTAGAGCAATAGAGCCCAGCATGCTCTTTTGTCGGATCTAAACGGTCTCGTTTAAGTTGATCTTAGCCTCAAAGATGGCTAACGTATCCTTAAACCTTCAAACAGACTGGACTATGAATCCCCCAAATTAACTCTGGCTCGAGGGCACATCTCTGAACTCCTCTGACATCCGTCGTTGTAATCCTTCAACGTCGTCAGAGAGGTGACGGGTCCCGACGGCCACATATACGATGGACCACTATGTCCCTAAACTGGAACAATGGAGCCCAAACGCTCTTTTGTCGGATCTAAACGATCCTGTTAAGTTGATCTTAGTCTCAAATCGGACTAACATATCCTTAACAAACGTTTGAGCTGATCTTAGCCTCAAGTATGGCTGACGTATCCTCAAACCAGACCCCCAAACCCAAATCTAAGATAAACACGGATTTGGACTAGTCCATGCCCTACGGGCGACGACATAACTCAGTCTCCGTAAACAATCCACGGGCAACAAAACATAAAATAAACACACACGACACGAAGTGACCATCTGGAGAAGGAGAAAGTTGTTAACGCGATGCGGTAGCGTAATTAACTGCAGGGGCTTGCGCCTGCAGGGAAGAGCGTCCCCACAATCAAAAACCCCTCAAACGAGGGGGAATCTGACGAAGTCTGCTACATCGGCCGCATCCGTCTAAACCTCCGATGCACGGTGCCATAAACAACTTGGCATCTTCGGAGAGATGGACGGATAGCACCAATTAGCATCTGCCCCGAACCTCAGGCATGGACGCCCGAGTCCAGGCAGCCGTTCGGAGGGGAACAGTGCAGGGTATATCATATATACCGCTATGCAAAGCAAAACTGTAGCTACCCTTTTTCTTTAAAAAATTTTGATTCTACAACATCTTTTAGGTTTCTTTTCTTTTATTAATCACATTAATGAAGTCCCATCATTTAAGTCACCTAAACATCACAGATAAATACGACGTACACTTATGCCATCCGCATTCGCCTCGATGTCCCCTTGTGCACCGTTAGGTTAGGTAACTAACGACAGAGCGGGGCAGAGCTAGTGCGGGTGTAAAACATAAGTAACGCCTATATAATATATCATATATACTATATGTTGTATCCATCAGAACATATCAAATGATCACATCACAGATATCGCAGCAGAGACATAGATATAATGTGGGATATACTAGGACGTCCGTATTTAGTATTTAGCCAAAATAGAAAATACGGATTCCACAGTCGTGATGAATAGCCAAGCCCACACCCTGGACCCCTACGAGAGCGGCAAGCGACCCTACCAATTCTGGAGTTTAGGAGACCCGGTCTCGACTCCTCGAGATGGCCTCCCATTGAACCCCAGAACCCGGTCACCTGTGCTCCCCTCCTTGGGTCCATCCTAATGCGGAAAAGTAAATAATATACAACACTGGTGACACAACCTCAACCCGGAAGTGCCCCAAATAAAAGAATATTACATTACATTTGAATTTACATGAATGAAAATATAAAACTCTCATCTCACATATATCTCAGCAACACATAATATCTCATATCATCAACGTAAGTAAGTATGCATACACCGATTGTCGTCGACGTATAGCAACGACAATCGGTAAATACATACTACGCTTACGGTCACAGAAAAGAAAGTGTAAAACTGTAATATCTGGAATCCACATTCTCTTTAGACATCGTACATGCGAAGTATCACATACCTTGTATTTCATGTCTTATAATATGAATTCCACACATTGCATCTCATTCCAGATAATTAGACGGTATTAAAGTTTTCGAATGAACGATCAAATACCCAAGATTCACTAAAGCTCAACACTTGAGCGGAGTTCAAAAACCCGGAGTGTGACACAGTGGTAGCGGTCCAGCCGTAGAAGGGTCAAGCCAACGCCTCACATATGGCACGCCGTACTGCCCCAAACCCTAAGGTTCAAAAGGTAGTTCAAGACGGTCACATAATTGAGTTAAGGTTTGTTGTCTTCTAGAGGGTCCACCACAAACAAACTTGCACGTATTTCCGAAATATTCAAACCCCGTGAAAAATGAGCAAATGATACTCGTTCAAACACTTCAATACTTTCTAATTTATCCGGAAAATCCACGAAATGAAAATTCCGATCGAATCGACGAGTACAAAAACATCTCCAGAATTTTCAGTACTAAATTCAGATTAAAAATACTCCAAAAACATAAACAAGCAGAGTCATGAATTACTGCACAAAAACCAGACCATGACTCAACAGAATGGCCGCGGAACCGCGGCCTAAGCAGGTTATCGCTGCGGTTCCGCGGTCGTTTTAACTGTTCTTGCTCTCGTTTTTTACAGTAACTCTTATATTTACCTGCTGAATTTTTTGCATATTTTTAATTCTGAAAATAACCAGATTTAAAAAAATGTCTAGAGAGCACTCAAAAATCCGTATTTTCGGTTCGATCGGAGTTTTAACTTTGTAAAAAGGTCGCCTAATGTTCTAGGTCGGCTCTGATACCAATGAAAGGTTTGCCTAGCACCTTATGAATGGTTTGGAAGCATCACATGAACCGAAGAATAAATTTTTATGGTGCTAAGTAAATTTACAAAGGATCTATCCTAGAAAAATTAGGGTTTCAAAATTTTCATATCAACATATGAAAGGAAAGCTAGGGTTTAGAGAGTACAACCTTTGTAGCTCCCTACGCTAGACTCCTCGGCTACTTGGGGTTTGAAAGAACTCCGCTTGAACGCCTCTCGGTCACCGATGATCCACCCGGAGTCCGCTTTGTCCAAGCTTGCAACTTTATCCGATCAAATGAACGAAATGAAGCTAACACTCTAAACAAGTGGGCTAGACTAGTGTAGAATGGTGTTGTGGTTCTCTTTCTCACTTCAAAATCCAATCTTGATGAGTATATTGCTCACTACAAAGAACTAGAGAGCAAAAGAGAGAGGTTGATGAAGATGATGGCTTTTGAGAAGAAGATAAGAATAATCTCTTTTTTTGAAAAATGAAAATGTAAGTATATATATTTTCCATCTCTCATTTCAAACCATGGTTAATTATATAGATATTATTACAATGGATTTAAAAGCACAAAAGGAAAATAAACCATGGGTTAAAAGGTAGGTGATCATGGTAAAGTCAAGAAGAGTGCAGAAACATTCTATCATTCAACCCTTTTTCTTTTCCCTTTTTGTTTTAATTCAAAAGCAATGAAAATCCATATAATAACCATGGTGTGATTCTTATATTGCCACCATTCTCATTGTATAAACAACCATGATGAATGAATGTATGTGTATTTGTACATCCATATGTGCATGAATCAAAAAGAAGGCATACATGCATGCATACATCCAACTAACTCAAGAAAGGATTTCAAGTGAGAAGCTAATGGTTAAATGATAAATCAACACTTGATTTATCAATCCGGCCATATCACATATGACCCCTACCAAAAGCAAGCCGCCCGATCAATATACGGTATCCCATACGCGCATTTTAATCGGGTCCATGCGCATATCGCATACGCGCACCACAACGTTTCGCCTGAACTAGGAAACTCCATTGTGGGACTCTGAGACTCGTCAATACGCCGGCAGTGGGTGATGATCATATCAAGCACCCCCAAGCCGCAAGCGGTCAGCTAAACGTAACGGCCACCCGGGTATTGAGCGATCAGATGAGAACAAGCGAACCTGCTACAACTGCCGTCGAGCCGATCGGCAACACTTCCCGTACAGTTCGGTCTCCTCGTCTGATATGTCGCATATCAAGTCTAGGGGTGGTAAACGTCAGACCCCAATAACCGATAAGTCGTGCCGATGTGAGGCTCATAACGGGTCGAGAAACTACTGGTAACACTTACCTGCAAATCTCTGAAACAACCCTGGCCAGGGACTTCCCTGTTACGGCCAATCGAGCACAGTACAACATCAACCCCCAATACCGGGAGAGACGAAACCCCTCCTATCGCTCATTGCCTCCATGTGACTCGGGATTGTACCCAAAAACCACCGTTTTGCACGCCCTCATGGACGTGGTAAGGTGGAGATCAAAGTACAGTGGGAATCACACAAGACTCTATGACGATCTCGGGTCTACAGACTAACCTGTACAAGTGTCACCTGAGAACTGCCATCTGACATGAGGTATAATACCATCTGGGAGTTCTCGGCGAGTCCGTCCAGTGTACCCAGTCTCCACTGAGCACCCGTATACCATCTCTGATGTCAAACACCAATGGATATGGGATCATCCATCGCCCATCTCATGGGTCGAGAAGCGTATACGCTAGTCTACACTGGTTTATCGATGCCCCGTCTCGATACATCTACGACTAGGGACCTTGAAGGATGTACTTATGGACTACCATGTCCCCACTAGTATGATCTGCATCATAGTCCAGGTAGTCAAGTACACATCCTAAGGGGTTTACCAACATATAACTATAAGACAGTTTAAAGAGACTAGTATACATGTTAAGATAAAGAGCAACCAGATAGCATACTATCATATCGAGCAAGAAAGTCATCTCTATATATGTCCAAGCATCCAATATAATATACATCATCTGTACAATACTGGCCTCTAGGGCATAAATACAACTAACACAACCCGCCATTATCCTGGATTGCATTAAACCCACCCGTACGAGCCCTTGACACAGTCAACAAGGCCGCACGACTGTCCTAACCAATCCCATTAATATGCCACAAACAAACACTACTTAGCTACCGCACACTACGCCTTGACACAGTCAACAAACGCAGCACGAATACTAAGTAATACTAGTAAGAAATGACGGAGGGCTACGTCTAGTTTTTGGCGAAAAACTTTTAACGTAATGAACTTGATATCGTTGAAGGAACTGCATAGCCTTTTTATAAATATATAGTGACGAAAACCTTTGCTAAAGAGGTCATTCCCGGTGAAGGGATCTCGGCTCTTTCCCCGTGGAATGAGGTGCAGGATATTCCAACTGAATACCACGATGCAAAGCAAAAGGTAATCGTCTATTGTGAAGTTATTACCCTGATGCAAACTTCTGTCCAAGGGATCACTCCCGGTGAAGGGATCTCGGCCCATGCCTCGTCGACTGAGGTGCTGGATATTCATAACCGAATACCGCTGTGAAAAAAAAAAGAGAACATCCTTGCAACAACAGCTTTTTTTTGAAAAATGTTCCAACAACATGAGAATAGGTTTGTTTAGCTTGCATTGATCCGAATCAATGCAGTCCCATCATTTGATCATACCAATAAAGAACGAAAATACGATGTACGTATATGCCATCCGCATTCGCCACTGGGTCCCGTCATCACCCGTTAGGTTACTTAACTAACGACAGAGCGGGGACTGGAAATGTAAAAAGCATCACAGAAATGTAAAAAGCATCACAGAACAATACAGATAATCTGGGATCCCCGGGTTTCATAGAGCCGCTACAGAAACCCGACGTTCCCCTGGTCGTGTGGATAGCCTGTGCAATGAAATCCTAGACCCCTACGGGGGCGGTAAGTTACCCGCCTAAACCTGAAGCGAGGCAGTCCCCTTCAACAACGTGAATGGACCATCCAGCACTTCACAGAATCCGGTAACTTGAGCACCCTTCCTTGGGTCAACCTGTACCCCTACGAGTGCGGCAAATAGCCCGCCAATTCTAGAGTAAAGCCCCATCCGTCTCAAAACCATGAGATGCGGGCCCGTTGCTCTCTAGAACCCGGCTATCCGTGCACCCCACCATGGGGTAATCCTAGTACAGAAAGTAAAATACACAACGAGTACATCGACCTCAGCCCGATCGTGCCCCAAAAGAATAATATACAAACAGGCAATGACGAAAGTACACATGTCGGACGCTCGCCCCGTAATATCAAATGTACAAATAATACCAAACTGTACTACCATTGCACCAGGCTATCCACCACGACAAAACCGCAACATCACAGCATAACACAGAACATCAACGTGAATGCCATGTTCTCAAATCCGTCTAAAAGGGCTATAGCAATTAGACAGGATTTATCGATCGAATGACATTCACGGTCGCAGATATAATGTAAATACTGTGAACTAACATATTTAAATTTTCGATCGACAAAATTTCCCCGAAGTGGGCCCCAAGCACAATACCCGGCACTCAAAATAATCTGTGCCCAAACAGAACATTCCAGAAACCTAATTTCCAAATCAGAAAGCACTGTAGAAATTTTGGTGCAGTGAGGGCACAGAATGGTGGCGGAACCGCGGCCAGAAGAGGGTTATTGCCGCTGTTCCGCGGCCAGACCGTACGATCATGCAACCAAAATTTCTCAGAACTCCTAAAAAACCCTGCTTGATTTTCTGAAGCACACAAAAAAAAATTTCGAGCACAAAAAAAATTCGACAAAAACTAAACATTTGGAAACGCGGTTTTTGGAAATTTCGTCCGATCGAAGTTCTAAACACGTTAGAGCAAGCTAGAAAAGGTTAATGGCCTAGCTCTGATACAATGAAAGACTACGGTAGCGCCTCGGCCGTCTTTCCGAGGCCAAAATGCGGAAACGGAATTTTTTCTTAACTTGAAAACCGGCGCTATCGTATGCTTAAAACCCGGATCGAACCATTAACCTACAACTAGCTATCTAGAGAGAGGGTTGGAAAGCTATACCGATCGACCCGTGTCCTTCGGTCTTTGTCCACCATCCCAAGCTCCCCGCGGCATCTCCTGTCTTGATCTCCTCGTCGGAAAGGGCACCACATCTACGAGTCTTTTTACGGGCTCCCGCTTCATCCGAAGCAACTCGGGCATAAAGTGTACTAGCCGATGTGTCCAAGGTGTTGTAGAGAATGTTTGTGATCACTTTGTCTCTTGCATCCATTGCTTTGGATGGAGGTTGATGGTGTTGCCATTAATGAAGGTTATGAGCTAGAGGAAGAAGAAGAAGAAGAGAAGGCTTTCTCTTTCTTTTCTTTTCTTGTGTTGGAATAATGAGAGTGAGAGAGAGAGTAAGAAAAATAAATACAATAGCTAACTCTTGCCTTGGCTGCCCCTCTCTCTCCTCTTATCATTTCAAGGCTCAAATCTATCACATTATGTGACACATGCACAAAGAAAGAGACCATGAGTCATCACTTGTGCATGTGTCACCGTTAATGCTCTAAATGATGATTTCTAGCTCATAATATCCATATGTAAACATTAACCCAAATCTTTACAACAATAAAAAGATATGGTGTCACGACCCGAAAGAGCACGTGACTGGCCCTCGAACCATATGAAATCTATAGGACTCCATCTGATCCAAATAAGCCAAAGCCCAGAAATCTAAAACCATTTTAAGAGTAAGTGAAGAAAACTGGTTTACAGAAGTGAAGGAAAATATGTTTGAAGTCGAGGTTTTTAAATAACTAAGCCGAAGGTGCATTTTTAAAAGGTAAAGTCTTTTCTAAAAATTTCGGCAGAGTTTCTTTTGTAAATACTGGCCCCGAACGGGATACAACAAGCATAACATATATACAATGATAAAAGGCATCCCCAAGCGGGAGCTAGCTCTTCGTCAATTGACGGTCACAACCACACATGCAATATAATATACAACGCCGAAAGGCGAGGATCGATCCAAAAGAAACACAGTAAGCATGAAAACCGCAATACTACTAAGCGCGACTCTAAGGCCAAATAAAACATCACTAAAGTCTGAGTCTGAAACAATAAACAAATTTGGTTGATGGAAATTCTAGATACAAAGAATAATATAAGTACAATGGTGGTTTTGATGCAAAAAGGAACCACCTACCAAATGCAATTCACCCGCAAGGAAGCAATGTGCCAGAAATGCCGCAAAGGAACCTGTACGGCAAAACCTGCAAGAACTGTGGCACAACGGGGGTGAGTTGCCAACTCGTGAATAGAGAATAACTACAAGCAGAAACCGAACGCAAGACATAATCCTAGGTCAAAACGATCAGTACAAAATCCTCAATATAAAACATGCAGCCTATAACAAGGCTAGGGTAAATATCTAACCCGAGTGTAATCTCCTGTGCCTGTGTCAGTGCCTCAGGTAGCAATATAACATAAGAATGAGGTATGAATGCATGAGAACATAATACATGTAAATGAAGAAACTGTTTTCATACTTTAGTGAGATTTCCTTTGTATTTTTAAAATGAGGTATCATAATGAAATCAGCATAAAACAGTGCCTAACATCGGCACAAAACGTAATCCAAATATCCCGATATCTCTGTATCCCAATCACAAAATCTAGGGCACCGTCAGTCCAGACCGGCCCCTACCATCAATCTCAAGACCACGACGGTATCCTCCGGATATCCGACGCGTCAGGTAAAATCACCGGTCGGTAGTGCTCCCCTGCCAGGCTCAACGTCATCACCACATTCATCTTGCCCCGGGGTACCGCACCGGGTCCACCATGTACCCGAAACGGTTCATCCGTCTCCTCGAATCGGGTTTCCAAATCCATCAGCAAACTCATGGTGGACGACTCATACATCATGGGAAAACCGCACATTTTATTTTAAAAGAGAGAAAATGTTTATCTGTGTTTTTGCGGTTTTCCTCCAAATCCAGAAAATCTCACGGAAATCCAAATCCAAAACCTTAGTAACACGTAAAATAGTGAATATATGCATGAGAATCCATGAATGCGGCATAACAATGAATATCAGTATGCATGAAGTAGTAGGTAATAACTACAATGTCTAAACTATTAGCTAATAGGTTATGTCAAGCAATAGTATTTTCTAAGGTGTACGTGACATGGCAATTACCGATGAAGATGTGTGTGAGCCGGCAAGTAAGTGTACGTGGTACATACGCAACATCGGTAATGGTGCTGGTGTCCTAACAGCATGATATCAATAATGGAGTATGAAACATAATATAAGAATGCGATGCAAAGCGAACCACAAAAAAAGTGGGAGCTGAATCTAGACGCAACTATAACTAATCTGCATTAATCTAATATAAGTCCTACAAATGGTGCCTTTTGAAATATCACGAATCATGGGGTTTTGAAAATAGGGGCTACGGTGTTTTTATGAAAAGATACGCCTTTTGAAATGTCCGTAGATCCCTTGACCTGTCTTTTAAAATACCCACGACCCGCTAGTTTTGAAATAGGTAGGAGTCTAATCTAATCTAACAACTACACTAAACTATACAGCTGAACTAACAAGCTGAGCTACAGGTAAGGAAACCGCCTAACATCTAAGTCGATATATATATAGATATAATAGTCGGTGATTCCGCCTCAATAGTATCACGTACGATACAGTATATCATATGACATCCTCAAGTCATGAGTGCGGATCTATCATCAATGTAAAGTTCATACGGTAAATCGTCGTACGGCATCCCAATAGCTGGGTACGGGTCAATATCACACTATCTCATCACACTTCAGGTATCACTATCAACATATCATATAATCTGGGGTACTATTCTATGTCTAGTATAAATCGATACCATCAATAAAGTATGCATGCGGGGGTAAACACACATCCCAAGCCCGCAAGAATCACATTTCGTATCCCAAATACGAATCATATCACATCACCGATCTCGCGGCACAAAGCCCAATATCATTGACTCATCTCCAAAGTCATCCAATATCATCAACACAGTGCCAGTATAAGTAATATGCAAGGGTGTGCGTGTAGGTGTAATTCTATTCTAGGGTTCGCGACTATGAACTACACTAGTCACTTCTAACCCTACACTATCCATAATACACCTAACTATCATATATAATAACAACTACGGACTGCGGGGGTGCTATACGCCATCCACCCGACTTCCCCCAGTAGATATAATCTACTCACCTAGCGTCTTCATTTGTGGACGTCGCCACGCGCTTGCTTGTCGTCCCGAAGTCTTCATGGGGTACCTACACATCGAAATATCGTATATGCGCATTAAAACCAAATCAAAGCTAAAACGGCACATGAAATCCAAAATGATACGATAAGAGGCCTATAGGTTAAAACCCATGGCACGCCTTCAAAACCATCAACACATCCTCTATATCGTCGTATAAACGCCAAATAGTCGAGGCAAAACACAATCCACAATTGCAGAATTAAAAATACGGAATACGGAAACATGAATCTAAAACAGCAACTTAGGAAATATGTCCCAGATTTTACCCTAGGTCACTTTATACAAATCTATATATATCAGGGGTCTAACATGAACATGTAGGAGCTACAGAACCAATACGAGCCAAAATGGTGGGACCCAGGCCGCAATTTGCGGCCAATGGGGATAAATTGGCGGCCGGGAAGAAGAAGTGGGAGCTGGGGTCTTGGGGTTAGCTTCCTGGGTGCCTGCATGTGTCACTGTCCAATCAATTTTAATTTAGGGTGTCTCGGGTGATAGCAGATTCAATATACCCTTCACAGATTTCATAAATTCCCCGATATCGGTTTCTAAAATCCGTATTATGGTTTAAGCTTCAGGTTTTGGGTTTCCAATTCATACACTAGGGTGATGGTATAACCTCTACTGACCTCAATTCCATATTACAACCCATAAATCATCACAACCCTAACTAGGTTATCCACAAGTCTACAATATCACACAATATCGATTCGATCTTAATATGAGGGTAAAGGAAATGCATAAACTAAGTTTAAGGTCCAGAAAATACCTCATTTGGCAACTCAAGAATTTTCTTGAGTTGCCCCTAGTGGCCAAAATCCTTGCTTCTTTAGCACCAAGTGTAGATCTAGGGATTGTGCGCACATTTAATGAAATGGAGATTGGGTTTTGGGGTTGTTTTAGAGGTGTTTTGGAGCTTGAAGAGGGGAGGGAAAGGAGGTGCAGGAGCAGCAGCAGCAGAAGGGAGAAGAGGGAGGGAAATGAGGGGAGAAATGGTTAAGTCCTTAGTCAATGAAGCCCATACCTCTCTCTCTCACCAACTACCCATTTCTTTATTCTTTTCCTTTTCTTTTTCCTTTTAAAACCCTTCTCAGTCAAATAGTAAACCCAAATGAAAAGCATGGCAAGAAAATGCACAAGTGTGAAAAAGTGATATGTGCATGTGTTGCACAAAAAGCTAAAAACCGATTAGCGATTTTTAATCGCGATTAGCACTAAATTAGTGTCAAATTAATCACAAAAACTTTAAAATGTCATAATTCTCTAATTTACCCTATTTTAGAATTTTCCAAAATTTTTCCCCATTTATTTGTATTTAATAATTCCAAAATATTAAAATATTCAATAAAATAATATTAAATTATAAAAATTTCCAAAATTAACATTTTATCTTTTTTGAAATGTTACAATCTACCCCCCTTAAAGAAATTCGGTCCCCGAATTTAAATTTAAACCCCCAATACTAAAACAATTTTTGTAATACTCCAATTTGTCGGGGCTCCGAAGACATCAATACATAGAGAATATCCTATGCGTCTGGTGCGCAAGGAATCAAAATCCATATATGTGTCATACAGGTGTACAAAACAACATCTAGGTGCAACGGGTGTGCACGAAACATCTGTCATAGGCAACGTGTGTGCCTGACAGCAACCAAATCAGGTGCATGTAACATGCACGAAGAATCCCGATTTAGTGCATCTGGCGTGCACCAAAATCGTATATCAAAACACTAAAGGTGCATGAAAACTCTGCTGGAAGTGTAAATCAAATCACTGTATAAGGTGGGCGTGAATTCACAATCAAAACCTCGAATGTAATAACTATGCGCAAAATATAAATATCCAGTGGGTGCATGAAACAAATATCATGAAACTCAGTCATCAAAACTAAATCATGCAAACAGAACGCCCAAAATACCGAAATCCAAAATGACGGATACGTGATAATCGAATCAAAAAATCACAAATCATAGTACCGTCGTCGGTAGTTCCTCCTTCGAGGTCGAGAAGGAGTCGGTGCATCCACTGCTAGCAGTGCAAGATATCTACTTGCCTCTTGCTCACGGTCTGGCGCCCTCTGACTCTGGGTCCTTATCTTCTCTGAGGATTACCTATCTCGCAGTCAATCGGCTCATCGGCCCTGTCAGGTGTGCTAACGGGGACGATTCCGTTCTGGCACTTCTCTGGTCACCTATCGGTCAAACCTCACGACCACTCGTGAGGCAGCCCATCACTGGCGTTGGCCTCTGGCTCTCTGAATGCACGTCACATATCTGATCCTGGGTGCAAACATCATTGCAGCAATGTCCTGGAAGGAATCCTGCTCAAGGTCTCTTCCGATCTTGCCTATGCCGAACTGTACAGAGGCTGGCTCTCCTGCATAATCTCTTCTCACTCGATAGACATCTGTGTCCTCAGCACAATATTTCTCGGAATCTGGTTACATCCCAATGCCTCTGTAAGCATATCTGACCTCTGGTCTCGACGGGAAGCAATGACAGCTCGTCAGCGTCTCGTCCGAACCTCTGGTTCCACCTGTCTCTATCGTCGTCCACTATGACGTCACGCCATGCATATCTACGCACTGCACTGTTCTCGGCGACGGTCAATCTGAAGTCTCTCACACGGACTCGAAATCGCGTACTCTGTAGCTTCATCATTCTGTAGAAGATGTCAGGCCGAACAGGCCCTCGGGAACACGTCCCAACCATCGGAGGAATACCCAATACTCGTCCGTCCTTGATCGATTCGCAACGCATCTGGGTAAGTTCCTTTATCCGAATCTGGTCAACTACCTCGTCGACAATGCTAACTCTGGCCTGCTGGTTGTGCGCAATATGACCACTCCTGGGTCAGGTCTTCTCGTATAGTATTCCAGAAAGGTCATGTCGAAGTCTCTCTCAAATCTCATCCCTGCCGAATTGCCCAGAAGTCATCATCCCTTGCTGAAGAAAATTCTTGTTCCGGAACGGCTGCATACTTATCGCGCTTCTTTCTGGAAGATATATCCATATACAACGCCTCTGGGTGCATATCACATCTCTAATGTGAGCGGAGTGGGACGTCATCTCGTCGAAATCTCTTACGAACTCTTTTCTTCACTCTGCTTCAATGTCGACTGATTCGGACTCGTCTCATTGTGGCTGCATGGACTATGCTCCAACGGCTATACTCGTATCTGGAGTCTCCCAAGCAATGCATCCCATCACATGATATCCGAATGATGTCGAAACATTCGATCGACTCGTCAGAACCTTATAATCCCCCAAAAGATCAACATCTTGAGTACAGTTTAATAGTATCGAGTACATGCCTCAGCGTCGGTGGTCCAGCCGTAGAAGGGCAAACCCGAGCCTCACTAATGGCGCCGCGGAACTGCCGTAAACCCTAAGGTTCAAAGGCTTTCACACGGTCATTAAGTCGAGTTAGGGTTTCATTCTTCTAGAGGGTCCATAGAATCACCTGCATGTCTTTCCGTATACTTTAAACTTGGAAAATGGGCTCCTGACATTCGATCGTCTCAATCGACTCTCAACGAATCTGCGTGAAGTCGTCTCTAGCTGGAATCAATCTATCTGATGACCTCGCATCGGTAAACGGACGAACCAAATGTCCTAGTCATTCATCCTCAGGTGACTGGCGACTCGCTATCATCTCTCTAAGTATATGCTCACGCTGCAGCAGCTCCAACCATCTGGGCGATATCTCGTCATTTGCAGCAGCAACTGGCTCATTCACCTGCATGCCGAACAGCGCCTCAATCCTCCAGGAAAGACGACGCATTGGCGGTCATCTCTGAATCGGTCTGCCCTAGATCTGAGTAAGACTCTCCACACTGGAAATCTTCAACTCAACTGGGCCCGCTCCGGTGCATAAATCGGACGAATCACCTTCGTCTCTCAAATCGAGTAGACTAGCTATAATCTGTCTCATATCTGTCTGGAAGCTCCGACAATCTAAGCTCGTAAGCTCCGAAAGCGACATCCCGTCAATCTCAGCAACAGCTGGTCCCTCTGTCTGCACGGTAAGCGACATCATAATCTCTGAGGTATGATGTACATCAACAGTCCTCTCTCAACTGGCAGCTCTAAAAATGGCCCGATCATCCGGTGCAAAACCAAGCACTCGCCTTCACTTGAGGTCACAGTCATCAATACTAACTCGAGACGTTCCCATGTCACCAGAAAACACAATGGTCAGCCCTCGTACCAGACGAGCTCGCACTGACCGTAACCCTAGCAGCAGCCCAAACTGCGCTCAAACATGGCGACAGGAACCTCAATCGAGTATCGAAGAGAGCAGATCAATGGCAAGAAAGGAAACAACAGATCCAGAGTGGATACACGATCATAAGAAGGAACAACATCAATGAAGGTATGATCATGGACTAATAGAATCGGGGATCTCAAATGGATGTATAATCATGGATATAAAGAGAATCACTGATCTCGAAAATATGTACATCCTAAGGTTCCTTAAGCCGAGTGGCGTGTCGTAAGTATGCCGCGGAACATACCAACGGTACGTCACTCTACTTTAGTCACCTATTCCATCAACCAAGGGTCATCCTATACGACGAAAGTTCGGGTCTAATACCCCCTCGACTAAGTCTAAGTTCCGTAAGGTCAAGCCTAAGTTCCGTATATATATAAACGCCCTAGGCTCCACATAGTCAAACTTAGACTCGAACCAAGGTCAACCTAGCGCTCTGATACCAACTTTGTCACGACCCGAAAGAGCACGTGACTGGCCCTCGAACCATATGAAATCTATAGGACTCCATCTGATCCAAGTAAGCCAAAGCCCAGAAATCTAAAACCATTTTAAGAGTAAGTGAAGAAAACTGGTTTAAAGAAGTGAAGGAAAATATGTTTGAAGTCGAGGTTTTTAAATAACTAAGCCGAAGGTGCATTTTTAAAAGGTAAAGTCTTTTCTAAAAATTTCGGCAGAGTTTCTTTTGTAAATACTGGCCCCGAACGGGATACAACAAGCATAACATATATACAATGATAAAAGGCATCCCCAAGCGGGAGCTAGCTCTTCGTCAATTGACGGTCACAACCACACATACAATATAATATACAACGCCGAAAGGCGAGGATCGATCCAAAAGAAACACAGTAAGCATGAAAACCGCAATACTACTAAGCGCGACTCTAAGGCCAAATAAAACATCACTAAAGTCTGAGTCTGAAACAATAAACAAATTTGGTTGATGGAAATTCTAGATACAAAGAATAATATAATTACAATGGTGGTTTTGATGCAAAAGGAACCACCTACCAAATGCAATTCACCCGCAAGGAAGCAATGTGCCAGAAATGCCGCAAAGGAACCTGTACGGCAAAACCTGCAAGAACTGTGGCACAACGGGGGTGAGCTGCCAACTCGTGAATAGAGAATAACTACAAGCAGAAACCGAACGCAAGACATAATCCTAGGTCAAAACGAGCATGTCAGTGACACACTACTGAGCCTGTCAGTGACAATATCTGTACAGTCCGGTTCGTTCGTCTATGAGCATCGCATGTCGAGCCTAGGGGGTTGGTAAAAGTCAGAACCCCAAAAGCGGTACAAGTCGTGTCGGAGTGTAGCCTAGAACACCCTAAGATACTACTGGAATACCGACCAGTAAATCTCCTGCCTCGGCCGAGGGCTTTGTGTAATGGCTCTTCTAGACACAGCGCGATCTCACCCCCAATACCGGGAGAGAAGAAACCCCTGCCGATCCGCTCACTGCCTCCATGTGGCTCGGGACTGTACCCAACTAAAACCTGTTTGCACGACTCCTTTGAGCCGTGGTAGGGTAGTAATCAAAGCACATTGGGAACTCAGACGAGACAAATGAAGATCTCAGGTCGATGAACTAACCTGTACACATGTCACCAGGGAACTGCTATCTGACGTCAGGTATAATACCAACAAGCATGTTCCCGGCGAGTCCTGTCTGGTGTACTCATAACCCAATGAGCACCTGTATACATCTTAAGTGAACCAACTGACACCAATGGCTTGTGAGACCGGCCACCGCCCCTCGTCGGGGTCTCGACTGTATACACTAGTCTACTAATGGAGTATCGTTGCCCAGTCTCGAAACTCCCACGACTAGGGACCTTTTAAGGATGTGCTTATAGACCCCAGCTCCTATGTATATGATCGCCATCATACTGCTGGTAGTCAAGCAAGAATCCTATGGGCTCTATCAACGTGCAATAGTGATCTGTTGCATCACCTAAAGCTGTAAACAATGATAAAGGTAAAACAGATATTATACTATTCTCTATCAACGTGTAATAGTGAACTGCAATGTCACCTAAAGCATGTACACGATGATAAAGATAAACCAAATAGTATACAAACCACTCAAGTAAGACTGTCCTACCGGTATAGGTCCCCCCTCAATCATTGCAATCACGTGCCCGCGATCCAATAATTGACTCTGAGGGCATTATATCTAACATCTCCATTATACCAAGGTCATCCTACACTCTGAAAGGTAAAACCTAGCGCTCTGATACCAACTTTGTCACGACCCAAGACACGTGACGGCCCTAATACTACGCAACGTCTACAGGCGTAACATAGTAAAAGAAAGCCAAAACCCAGCAATCTAAACCATCAAAAGTAATAAGAAAGTGATAATAGTATTTTCAAAACCTTTGAAATCACAACCCAAATTCTTTAAAGTCTCACTTTTATTCCTTAAAATTTTGGCAGCACCTCCTTTGTAAAACAAGTCCCCAAAATGGGTACAACCTAAATATAAAGTAAAGCATCCCAAACGGGAGCAAAATCCATGCCCAACGGCGGAAAACAATCACCACAACAGATATACGATGCCGTAGCGAAGAAAGTGACGATATAAATAAAACTGCGTAAAAACCTCCAAGTCACAAAATAATATACAATATCGTCCTCACATCAAGTCACTAAGTCATACATAATGCTGGTAGATGGAGAGTACATGGATACAACGAATATACAATACAAAATCGGATAACCACAAAACCCACCTGGGCAAAACTGCACACTGTCAGGGGAAGTGGTATCCGCAGCAATGGATGATACGAAGGATGAAAATAGCCTGCCTCTGACTATCCTGAGGAACACCTGCAAACACTGTGGCACAACGGGGTGAGTTGCCAACTTGTGAATAGTAAATAACATATGCAGGTAATCACGAGTATGCACGTACAACGCGAATCTAACGTAAGCATTTAATATCAATAAATGGTCATATGTAATGCAATAATCATGAAAGGTACAATAACAGGTACAACTACACATGAATCAGTAATAATATGACAATCTGTATGCAGCATCATGTAAGGTACTATATCGGTGCTACTAATACATGAAGAAATTATATGAATAAAGGTATGTAAATGCAACAGTCATGGAAGGTACTCTAACGGGTACACTAATGCATGAAGCAGTGCATAAACAGTAAATGTGGAGTATGGAATACAACATGTCATTTCCACGGAAATCCTAACCTCGTGGCAGGAACAAAATCCAACAAGACAGTCCAATTCCCAATTTCCACAAATCAGCCCCCAAATTGGCTTTCATATCATGTAAATCTCATATATCCTGAATGCACAATATCAAGTACATCTCGTATATCCCGAATGTACAACCTCAAGTAGATCTCACATATCTCGTATGCACAATATCAAGTATATCTCACATATCTCGAATGTACAACATCAAGTAGATCTCACATATCCCGTATGTACAATATCAAGTATATCTCGTATACCCCGAATGTACAATATCAAGTATATCTCACATATCTCATATGTACAATATCAAGTATATCTCACATATCTCGAATGTACAACATCAAGTAGATCTCACATATCCCGTATGTACAATATCAAGTATATCTCGTATACCCCGAATGTACAATATCAAGTATATCTCACATATCTCATATGTACAATATCAAGTATATCTCACATATCTCGAATGTACAACATCAAGTAGATCTCACATATCCCGTATGTACAATATTAGCAATCTCATATATATATCCTGTAATCAATATCAAATGAATTATCAAATGTCCTAAATCCAATGTCAATGAGTCGTTTACATTCTAGGTATATTCGCATGAATAAATACGATGATGTATATAATTTAATGTCAATACACATATATTAGCGTCCCATTCTACTAATATTGGTGTAAGGGCATATATAACAGCGGCCTAATCCCCTGTTATATATACAAAGGAGTAAGAAGAAATATCATGAAACCAATGTGTCAAGCATCGACACAGAAATGCTGATCTATCAGGTGCTGTCACCATGACTGGCACCTTGATAGGTACATATCATACGCTATCCCGAAAGCTCCAGTGCCTAGCTCTGACCCTCGCCTCTCGACGTAACTATACGTACATGACTCCCGTCGGTATCCCCATGATAACCGCTGAGTCATTGGTAATGTCACCGGAAAGTATGGTTCCCCTACTAACTCATCTCCTCACTGAGATTCTTGCCCCGGGGTACCTCCGGGCCCCACCATGTACCCACACACGGATCCCTCCTTTCCTCCCGTGGGGTATATATATATCTGAACCGATAAATCTCATGGTGGCTGCTGAAATATCATATCAAGGGAAACCGGGTTTCTCAAATAATGCATAATTTCATGAAACACCCACGGTCCCTAAATCCAGAAAAAATCATGAAAAATCCATATCTCAATGCGAAAATTCATGAATGTAATATACGCATCATAAATCTGAAATGTGAGCATATAAAGGAAAAGCCGCAATTAACTGTAACATGTTAATATAATATCATGTGGTTCCTAATGTCACGACCCGAAAATTTGGCCCGTGACGGCCCTAGTACTACGCAACGCCCTAAGACGTAACGTAGTAAAAGGAAGCCAAAACCCAGAAATCTAAACCATAAAAATACGGAAAAGATAATATAAGTTTTTGAAACATTTGAAATCGCAACCCAAATTCTTTAAAAGTTCTACTTATTTCTTTAAATTTTGGCAACACCCCTTTTTGTAAAAACTAACCCAAGATGAATACAACACAAAAATATGAAGCTATAGCGAAGAAATAAGGACAATAGAGAGAAAGCTGTATATAAAGGACAACAAACCCACAAATAATATACAGTAACGTCCTCACAAAGTCTCTAAGTCAACAATACAATAGTAGATGGAGAGTACAAGATACAACGAATGTACAATATAAAATACAGATGACCACCAAAACCCACCTAAGCAAAATAATACTGTGAGCTGATACAGTATCTGTAGCAAAAGATGATAGCTGAAAAGCTGAATAGCCTGCCTCGACTACTCTGGGGAACAACCTGAAACACCTGTGGCACAACGGGGGTGAGTTGCCAACTCGTGAATAGTAGATAACATATGCAGGTAATCGCAGGAATGCACGTACAGCATGAATCTAAGATATGCGATTACAGTAATAACATATCATGCAAATGCTGAATAAAGGAAAGTACACTAGCAGGTACAATCAATATGTGAAGCAATAGTAACATGACAATAATATGCAATAACCATGCAATAGGGATGTGGGAATGTAAATATGCAACTATCATAAGGGTGCACTAACAGGTACTACCAATATGTGAATCTGTACATAAAGTAGATAAGTGTGAGGTATAGGGTGGAATATGTCATTTCCACGGAAACCTGACATCGTGGCAGGATCACAATCCACCAAGACACTCAAATCCACAATTCCTCAAATCAGCCCCCAAACTGGGCTCTCACATCATATAAGTCTCACATCTCCTCAATGTACAATATCGAGTAATCTCCTATATCCCGAATGTACAATCTACAATCTCTTTCATATCCAATATCCAATCTCAATGAATCATCTATATCCCAAGTCGAATCTCAAGTAAGTTTCTAACATCCTAAAGGTATATATATATTTGCAGAAATAAATATGATGGGGGCAATACACATATATTAGCGTCCTATTCCACTAATATTGGTGCAAGGGTATATATAACAACGGCTAATACCCTGTTATATATACAAAGGTATTAAAAGAAATATCATGAAAACAATTTGCCAAGCATCGACACAGAAATCCTGATAGGTACGTATCATACGCTGTCCCGAAAGCACGAGTGCCTAGCTCTGACCCTCGTCTTTCGACGTATGCATACGTGCATGACTCCCGACGGTGTCTCCATGACCCCCGCCGAGTCATTAGTACTGTCACCGGTAGGTACTAGCCCGCCTCCAGGCTCAATCGGCAACTGTAACGTTTTCAAAATAATAAAATATGATTTTTGGGAAATTTTATAATTTAATATTATTTTAATGAATATTTTAATATTCTGGTATAATTAAATACAAATAAATGGGGAAAAATTATGGAAAATTCTAAAATAAGGTATTTTATGGAATTATGCCATTTTAAAGTTTTTAAGATTAGTTATATGCTAATTTAGTGCTAATCGCGATTAAAAATTGCTAATTGGATTTTTAGCATTTTTGTGCAAAAATGTGCACATATCATTTTCCACACTTGTTACACTTGTGTTACATTTCTATTGCCATGGTTGTTCTTTTGGGTTCACTATTGGAGTGAGAAGGAAAAGAAAAGGAAAAAAAAAGTAGCATGAGAGAGAGAGAGAGACCAAGTCAACCCTCACTTTATGAACCATTCCCTACCATTTTCCCCTTCTCATTCTCTCTCCTCTCCCTCCCCTTGTTGCTGCTGCTGCTGCCATCCCTCTCACCCTCTTCACTAAAACCTTAGATCCACAATGAAATCCAATCCAAAACCCCATTCCCACTTCACAAAACTTACTCCCAAGCTCACTAGCTACTCATTGAACCTAACAAGATTGGATTTGGAGGACTCTGAGCAACTCAAGAATTTTCTTGAGTTGCCAAAGGAGGTAATTTCTGCACCTATTAGAGTAGTATCTCATTTCTTGTGCATTAATTCTAGTTTCATATCGATATTGTGTCGTTTTGTGGACTTTGGAGAATTCAAGTTAGGGTTTAGGGTAAGACCTGAAATCAAAGTGAAATTGAGGCTTGTTGTGACCTTAGAACCCCTTGGGTGATGCTAATTTGAACCCAAACCTGAGCTAGAACACAGAATACGGAATTACGGAATTGATGTCGGAGAAAAACTGTAAATCTGGGAGTGTTTTGTGGAATCTGCTATCATCCCGAGATCCCAAAAATAAAACTGAGTTGAAAGTGACATGTGCAGGCACCATAGAACCACCACACCAAACCCTAGCCCCCAACTCATTCCCTTGGCCGCCAATTTATCCCTTCTGGCCGCAATTTGCGGCCAGAGCAGGAGGGAATTGCCTCGATTTTTGTGCATGGCCCTATTTCCTGTAGTCTTGACCCTGAGTATGTCTAGTTTTGACTGATTCCATCTAGGGTAAAATCTGGGTTGATTTTCCTATGTTGGTGCATGGTTTACGACTTGATTTAGCATGGATTTTGGTATTTGGTGATTCATTGCTGTCGGGTGGCGTTTGGACGTCAACGACAAGTGGATATTGAACGTGTTTACATGCGAGTCGATAGGTTTTTACCTATGCGGGTAGCGTGTGCTATTTTGGATTCCGATGTGATTTTCATGTTCTTTAGCGTTGTGATATACTTGTAGGTACCCTACGAGATATTGAGGCAAAGAAGATGAAGATGGCGACATCGGCACCGATACATGAGAAGCAAGGTGAGTAGATTATATCTACGGGGAGAAGTCGGGTGGATGGCGTATATCACCCCCGCAGTCCGTGGTGATGTATATGAATACGTATACACACATATATTCAATATATGTTGTTTAGGATTATTGATGGTAATAATGGATTATTGGTGATAAGGATGTATTGGTTTAGTATAGTGCGAAACCCTAGAGTAGTGGTTGCACCCGCACATACACATACACACATACTTGCATACATTCTTTCATTTATCTGTGTGCATATGATGGTGTGTATATCTATACATGGGTATGGGACTATGTGTTCATATACGAGTTTTGAGGATGATACGTTGGATTGAGATGAGTCGATGAGATTCGATTGAGGCCGTGAGATTTGGCGACATGACAGAGTTCGTATTGGAGATGTGATATGATGGTAGTGATACCTTTCATGTGATGAGATAGTGTGATATCGACTTAGATTTAGGTGGTTTCCATACCCCTCTCTATTGACTTGATTGTGGGTTCATAGTTCGCATAGTAGGTGTTAGACTAGACCCGAGTCATACTTATTTCAAAACTAACGAATCATGGATATTTTAAAGATAGGCAAAAGGGTTTTTACGGATATTTTCAAAAGGCGCATCTTTCCTTAAAACACCGTAGCCCTTATTTTACCAAAAGCCCTGATTCGTCTTATTTCAAAAGGCAAGGTTGCATGATATATCTATTGAGGCAGGTTCTCTACTGTTGCGTTGATTATTCGATTCCGCATATTCAAGCTATTTGCATTGCATCGCTTGTATTGTTGATATATTTCAGTCATGCTGCTAGGACACCAGCACCATTATCGATGATGCGTATGTTCAACGTACACTGTTGCCGGCTCACACACTTCATCATCGATAATTTCCATGTCACTACACTGTAGTATTGTTGCATTCAGTGTATGTTGCTTACATTTCTTTACATGTCGCATACATCAGGCTTCCTGATTATACGCATTGAGATATGTTATTTCCATGATATTTCTGGTTTGTGGGAACCGTGGGTGTTTCAAAAGGAAAGTATGTAATTGTTTTAAAACCCGGTTACCCTTGATATGATATTTCAGTGCGTCCACCATGTGTTTTCTCGGTGCTGAGAGCGACATGTGAAACCCGATTCGAGGAGGCGGATGAGGCCGATTGCGGGTACATGGTGGACCCGGTATGGTTCCCCGGGGCAAGAAATGTTTTTCGTGGAGTAGACGATGAGCCTGGCAGGGTGGCGAGTACCTACCGGTGATTTTGTTGGACCTGGCGGTTATCCGGAGGATACTGACCAGAGTCGATAGATGGATATGGGCGTACTGCCGGGGCTGAGGGCCGATACCGCAGACAGAGCCTGTGGGCCGATCCGGACTGACGGAGCCCGATATATGAGGATTTACGTGCCGATGCTGGGCACAGTTTTCATGTTGTTTTCGAGTGTCGATGCTGGGCACTCCGGTTCCATGATTTTGACGTGTCGCGAGGGACACAGGTGGTTTATATCCTCATATTTCCATGCATATGCTGATGATATTTACATGCATGATGGTTATTGTCATTGGGTGACGAGTGGACGGGATCCACGTACATGCAGATTGATTTCATTGATTGTACCTCACATTTATGTTATGCTATTACCTGAGGCACTGGCATGAGTACTTGACACTACACTCATGTATAGAGATTACACTGCCAGTTTAGCATTTTTCAGACTTATTCATATTGAGGTTTATATGTATATCTGATCGTATTGACCTAGGATGGGTCATGCATTCGATCTCTGCTTGTAGATATTTTCTATTCACGAGTTGGCAACTCACCCCCGTTGTGCCACAGTCCTTGCAGGTTTTTGCCGTACAGATTCCATAGCGGCATTTCTGGCACACTGCTTCCATATGGGTGACTTGCGTTGGTAGGTGGGTTCTTTTGTATCAGAACCGCCATTGCTCCTGTATTATTCATTGTATCTAGTAATTCCATCAACCAAAACTTGTAGATTGTTACAGACTTAGAAATCAGTGTTGTATTATTTCGACCTTAGAGTCGCGCCTATAGTATTACGGTTTTCTGGCTGTTTTGAGTTTCTTTTTGGATTTTGATCCTCGCCTTTTGGCGTTGTATATTATTATTGCTTGCGTGGTTGTGACCGTCGATTGACGAAGAGATAGCTCCCGCTTGGGGATGCATTTTATCATTTCATATATATTATTCTTGTTGTACCCCGTTTGGGGCCAGTTTTTACAAAGGAAACTCTGCCGAAATTTTCAGGAAAGGTTACACATTTTAAAAATGCATATTCGGCTTAGTTATTTAAAAACTTGATTTTTGAAACGTGATTTCCTTACTTCTTAAAACCAGTTTTCCTTATTTACTCTTTAAATGGTTTTAGATTTCTGGGATTTTGGCTTACTTGGATCAGATGGGGTCCTATAGACTTCATATGGTTCAAGGGCCAGTCACGTGCTTTTTCGGGGCATGACAGCAACATCCACCTGGCTTGGGGTTGACCTTGACTTTGACTCGGTCAACGGGGGTGTAAATTTTTACCCCAACAATATCTATTGAGGTAGGTTCTCTACTGTTGCGTTGATTATTCGATTCCGCATATTCATGCTATTTGCATTGCATCGCTTGTATTGTTGATATATTTCAGTCATGCTGCTAGGACACCAGCACCATTATCGATGATGCATATGTTCCACGTACACTGTTGCCGGCTCACACACTTCATCATCGATAATTGCCATGTCACTACACTGTAGTATTGTTGCATTCAGTGTATGTTGCTTACATTTCTTTACATGTCGCATACATCAGGCTTCCTGATTATACGCATTGAGATATGTTATTTCCATGATATTTCTGGTTTGTGGGAACCGTGGGTGTTTCAAAAGGAAAGTATGTAATTGTTTTAAAACCCGGTTACCCTTGATATGATATTTCAGTGCGTCCACCATGTGTTTTCTCGGTGCTGAGAGCGACATGTGAAACCCGATTCGAGGAGGCGGATGAGGCCGATTGCGGGTACATGGTGGACCCGGTATGGTTCCCCGGGGCAAGAAATGTTTTTCGTGGAGTAGACGATGAGCCTGGCAGGGTGGCGAGTACCTACCGGTGATTTTGTTGGACCTGGCGGTTATCCGGAGGATACTGACCAGAGTCGATAGATGGATATGGGCGTACTGCCGGGGCTGAGGGCCGATACCGCAGACAGAGCCTGTGGGCCGATCCGGACTGACGGAGCCCGATATATGAGGATTTACGTGCCGATGCTGGGCACAGTTTTCATGTTGTTTTCGAGTGTCGATGCTGGGCACTCCGGTTCCATGATTTTGACGTGTCGCGAGGGACACAGGTGGTTTATATCCTCATATTTCCATGCATATGCTGATGATATTTACATGCATGATGGTTATTGTCATTGGGTGACGAGTGGACGGGATCCACGTACATGCAGATTGATTTCATTGATTGTACCTCACATTTATGTTATGCTATTACCTGAGGCACTGGCATGAGTACTTGACACTACACTCATGTATAGAGATTACACTGCCAGTTTAGCATTTTTCAGACTTATTCATATTGAGGTTTATATGTATATCTGATCGTATTGACCTAGGATGGGTCATGCATTCGATCTCTGCTTGTAGATATTTTCTATTCACGAGTTGGCAACTCACCCCCGTTGTGCCACAGTCCTTGCAGGTTTTTGCCGTACAGATTCCATAGCGGCATTTCTCGCACACTGCTTCCATATGGGTGACTTGCGTTGGTAGGTGGGTTCTTTTGTATCAGAACCGCCATTGCTCCTGTATTATTCATTGTATCTAGTAATTCCATCAACCAAAACTTGTAGATTGTTACAGACTTAGAAATTAGTGTTGTATTATTTCGACCTTAGAGTCGCGCCTATAGTATTACGGTTTTCTGGCTGTTTTGAGTTTCTTTTTGGATTTTGATCCTCGCCTTTTGGCGTTGTATATTATTATTGCTTGCGTGGTTGTGACCGTCGATTGACGAAGAGCTAGCTCCCGCTTGGGGATGCCTTTTATCATTTCATATATATTATTCTTGTTGTACCCCGTTTGGGGCCAGTTTTTACAAAGGAAACTCTGCCGAAATTTTCAGGAAAGGTTACACATTTTAAAAATGCATATTCGGCTTAGTTATTTAAAAACTTGATTTTTGGAACGTGATTTCCTTACTTCTTAAAACCAGTTTTCCTTATTTACTCTTTAAATGGTTTTAGATTTCTGGGATTTTGGCTTACTTGGATCAGATGGGGTCCTATAGACTTCATATGGTTCAAGGGCCAGTCACGTGCTTTTTCGGGGCATGACAGCAACATCCACCTGGCTTGGGGTTGACCTTGACTTTGACTCGGTCAACGGGGGTGTAAATTTTTACCCCAACAATATCTATTGAGGTAGGTTCTCTACTGTTGCGTTGATTATTCGATTCCGCATATTCATGCTATTTGCATTGCATCGCTTGTATTGTTGATATATTTCAGTCATGCTGCTAGGACACCAGCACCATTATCGATGATGCATATGTTCCACGTACACTGTTGCCGGCTCACACACATCATCATCGATAATTGCCATGTAACTACACTGTAGTACTGTTGCATTCAGTGTATGTTGCTTACATTTCTTTACATGTCGCATACATCAGGCTTCCTGATTATACGCATTGAGATATGTTATTTCCATGATATTTCTGGTTTGTGGGAACCGTGGGTGTTTCAAAAGGAAAGTATGTAATTGTTTTAAAACCCGGTTACCCTTGATATGATATTTCAGTTATTCCACCATGTGTTTTCTCGGTGCTGAGAGCGACATGTAAAACCCGATTCGAGGAGGTGGATGAGGCCGATTGCGGGTACATGGTGGACCCGGTATGGTTCCCCGGGGCAAGAAATGTTTTTCGTGGAGTAGACGATGAGCCTGGCAGGGTGGCGAGTACCTACCGGTGATTTTGTTGGACCTGGCGGTTATCCGGAGGATACTGACCAGAGTCGATAGATGGATATGGGCGTACTGCCGGGGCTGAGGGCCGATACCGCAGACAGAGCCTGTGGGCCGATCCAGACTGACGGAGCCCGATATATGAGGATTTACGTGCCGATGCTGGGCACAGTTTTCATGATGTTTTCGAGTGTCGATGCTGGGCACTCCGGTTCCATGATTTTGACGTGTCGCGAGGGACACATGTGGTTTATATCCTTATATTTCCATGCATATGCTGATGATATTTACATGCATGATGGTAATTGTCATTGGGTGACGAGTTGACGGGATCCACGTACATGCAGATTGATTTCATTGATTGTACCTCACATTTATGTTATGCTATTACCTGAGGCACTGGCATGAGTACTTGACACTACACTCATGTATAGAGATTACACTGCCAGTTTAGCATTTTTCAGACTTATTCATATTGAGGTTTATATGTATATCTGATCGTATTGACCTAGGATGGGTCATGCATTCGATCTCTGCTTGTAGATATTTTCTATTCATGAGTTGGCAACTCACCCCCGTTGTGCCACAGTCCTTGCAGGTTTTTGCCGTACAGATTCCATAGCGGCATTTCTGGCACACTGCTTCCATATGGGTGACTTGCGTTGGTAGGTGGGTTCTTTTGTATCAGAACCGCCATTGCTCCTGTATTATTCATTGTATCTAGTAATTCCATCAACCAAAACTTGTAGATTGTTACAGACTTAGAAATCAGTGTTGTATTATTTCGACCTTAGAGTCGCGCCTATAGTATTACGGTTTTCTGGCTGTTTTGAGTTTCTTTTTGGATTTTGATCCTCGCCTTTTGGCGTTGTATATTATTATTGCTTGCGTGGTTGTGACCGTCGATTGACGAAGAGCTAGCTCCCGCTTGGGGATGCCTTTTATCATTTCATATATATTATTCTTGTTGTACCCCGTTTGGGGCCAGTTTTTACAAAGGAAACTCTGCCGAAATTTTCAGGAAAGGTTACACATTTTAAAAATGCATATTCGGCTTAGTTATTTAAAAACTTGATTTTTGAAACGTGATTTCCTTACTTCTTAAAACCAGTTTTCCTTATTTACTCTTTAAATGGTTTTAGATTTCTGGGATTTTGGCTTACTTGGATCAGATGGGGTCCTATAGACTTCATATGGTTCAAGGGCCAGTCACGTGCTTTTTCGGGGCATGACAGCAACATCCACCTGGCTTGGGGTTGACCTTGACTTTGACTCGGTCAACGGGGGTGTAAATTTTTACCCCAACAATATCTATTGAGGTAGGTTCTCTACTGATGCGTTGATTATTCGATTCCGCATATTCATGCTATTTGCATTGCATCGCTTGTATTGTTGATATATTTCAGTCATGCTGCTAGGACACCAGCACCATTATCGATGATGCGTATGTTCCACGTACACTGTTGCCGGCTCACACACTTCATCATCGATAATTGCCATGTAACTACACTGTAGTACTGTTGCATTCAGTGTATGTTGCTTACATTTCTTTACATGTCGCATACATCAGGCTTCCTGATTATACGCATTGAGATATGTTATTTCCATGATATTTCTGGTTTGTGGGAACCGTGGGTGTTTCAAAAGGAAAGTATGTAATTGTTTTAAAACCCGGTTACCCTTGATATGATATTTCAGTTATTCCACCATGTGTTTTCTCGGTGCTGAGAGCGACATGTAAAACCCGATTCGAGGAGGTGGATGAGGCCGATTGCGGGTACATGGTGGACCCGGTATGGTTCCCCGGGGCAAGAAATGTTTTTCGTGGAGTAGACGATGAGCCTGGCAGGGTGGCGAGTACCTACCGGTGATTTTGTTGGACCTGGCGGTTATCCGGAGGATACTGACCAGAGTCGATAGATGGATATGGGCGTACTGCCGGGGCTGAGGGCCGATACCGCAGACAGAGCCTGTGGGCCGATCCAGACTGACGGAGACCGATATATGAGGATTTACGTGCCGATGCTGGGCACAGTTTTCATGATGTTTTCGAGTGTCGATGCTGGGCACTCCGGTTCCATGATTTTGACGTGTCGCGAGGGACACATGTGGTTTATATCCTTATATTTCCATGCATATGCTGATGATATTTACATGCATGATGGTTATTGTCATTGGGTGACGAGTGGACGGGATCCACGTACATGCAGATTGATTTCATTGATTGTACCTCACATTTATGTTATGCTATTACCTGAGGCACTGGCATGAGTACTTGACACTACACTCATGTATAGAGATTACACTGCCAGTTTAGCATTTTTCAGACTTATTCATATTGAGGTTTATATGTATATCTGATCGTATTGACCTAGGATGGGTCATGCATTCGATCTCTGCTTGTAGATATTTTCTATTCACGAGTTGGCAACTCACCCCCGTTGTGCCACAGTCCTTGCAGGTTTTTGCCGTACAGATTCCATAGCGGCATTTCTGGCACACTGCTTCCATATGGGTGACTTGCGTTGGTAGGTGGGTTCTTTTGTATCAGAACCGCCATTGCTCCTGTATTATTCATCGTATCTAGTAATTCCATCAACCAAAACTTGTATATTGTTTCAGACTTTGAAAACAGTGTTGTATTATTTCGACCTTAGAGTCGCGCCTATAGTATTACGGTTTTCTGGCTGTTTTGAGTTTCTTTTTGGATTTTGATCCTCGCCTTTTGGCGTTGTATATTATTATTGCTTGCGTGGTTGTGACCGTCGATTGACGAAGAGCTAGCTCCCGCTTGGGGATGCCTTTTATCATTTCATATATATTATTCTTGTTGTACCCCGTTTGGGGCCAGTTTTTACAAAGGAAACTCTGCCGAAATTTTCAGGAAAGGTTACACATTTTAAAAATGCATATTCGGCTTAGTTATTTAAAAACTTGATTTTTGAAACGTGATTTCCTTACTTCTTAAAACCAGTTTTCCTTATTTACTCTTTAAATGGCTTTAGATTTCTGGGCTTTTGGCTTACTTGGATCAGATAGGGTCCTATAGACTTCATATGGTTCAAGGGCCAGTCACGTGCTCTTTCGGGACGTGACAAAGTTGGTATCAGAGCGCTAGGTTGACCTTGGTTCGAGTCTAAGTTTGACTATGTAGAGCCTAGGGCGTTATATATATACGGAACTTAGGCTTGACCTTACGGAACTTAGACTTAGTCGAGGGGGTATTAAACCCGAACTTTCGTCGTGTAGGATGACCCTTGGTTGATGGAATAGGTGAATAAAGTAGAGTGACGTACCGTGGGTATGTTCCGCGGCATACTTACGACACGCCACTCCGCTTAAGAAACCTTAGGTTGTACATTTCCTTGCACCGTATTGTATTCCTTCCAATGATCTAACTTCATCGATACTGGTTATGATCTTGCTGTCGCGATTGCACGGGCAGAGTGAGCTACGGCTCGAGTTGCGTCAGCATGAGCTCGTCGTGGACGAGGGCTGACCGGGGCATGATTCTAGAGACATACGGTTGCATTGAGGCTTCGTATTTTGTGTTTCCGCACTTTGAGCGTTTGACAGATCGCTGTTGCGAGATTTCTCGGATGTACCGGTCGGTACCAGAGGATTGAGCCACTGATAGAGGCCAGCCAGGATGTGATGACCGTTGATATATCGCTTATCCAGGACGATTGAGGCGCTGTTTAGCGTATAGACGAATGAGCCAGTTGTTGCTGCGAATGATGAGATATCACCCAGATGATTGGAGCTACTGCAGCATGAGCATATACTTAGATATATGATAGTGAGTCGCTAGTCACCGAGGATTAATGACTAGGACATGTGGTTTGTTCGCTTACCCCGATGCGAGGTCATCAGATAGGTTGATTCCAGCTAGAGGCGACTTCACGCAGATTCGTTGAGAGTCGATTGAGACGATCGAATGTCAGGAACCCATTTTCCAAGTTTAAAGTATTCGGAAAGGCATGCAAGCGATTCTATGGACCCTCTAGAAGAATGAAACCCTAACTCGACTTAATGACCGTGTGAAAGTCTTTGAACCTTAGGGTTTGCGGCAGTTCCTCGGCGCCATTAGTGAGGCTTGGGTTTGCCCTTCTACGGCTGGACCACCGATGCTGTGGTATGTACTCGATACTATTAAACTGTACCCGAGATATTGAGCTCTTGGGGGATTGTGAGGTTTTGACGAGCCGATCGGACGATTCGACATCATTCGGATATCATGTGATGGGACACTGCTTGGAAGACTCCAGATACGAGCATAGCCGTTGGAGCGCAGTCTGTGTAGCCACGATGAGATGAGTCCGAATCAGTCGATATTGGAGCAAGGTGGAGTAAAGAGTTTGCACGAGATTTCGACGAGATGATGTTTCACTCCGCTGACATCAGAGATGCGATATGCACGCTGAGGACGTGTTCGGCTAGATATCTCCTACCGAGTTCATGATTTCGAGTCCGTGTTAGAGACTTCGGATAGACCATAGCCAAAGACATTGCAGTGCGCAGATAGAGACGCGACGTCGAAATGGTCGATGATACAGACAAGCGGGACAAGAAGTTCGTGCGAGAGGCAGATGAGCTGTCACTACACCCCGTTAAGATTAAAGGTCGGATATGCATACAGAGGCGCAGGGATGCGACCAGCTTCCGAGGAGAAGTTGTACTAAGGACGCAGATGTCCAGAGAGCGAGAAAAGATTACGCCAGAGTACCAGCCTCCTTACAGTTTGGCTTAGGCAAGATCAGAAGAGACCTTGAGTAGGATAACTTCCAGTACACTGCTGCAATAAGAGTTGCACCCAGGATCGGATGTGTGATGGGTATTCAGAGGACCAGAGGTCGGCGCCAGAGATGTGCTGCTTTACGAGCGGTCGTGAGGATTGACCGAGTGATGATCTGAAAAGCGCCAGAACGGAATCGTTCCTATCAGCACACCTGACCGGGCCGATGAGCTGATGGATTGCGAGATTGGTAATCTACAAGAAAGATCAGGAACCAGAGGCAGAGGACGCCAGCCGCGAGCAAGAGGCAAGTAGATATCTTGCGCCGCTAGCATCGGATGTATCGGTACCTTCTCGACCCTGAAGAAGGATATACCGACGACGGTAATTATGATTTGTGATTTTGTGATTTGACTATCACGTATACGTTGCTTTGGATTTCGGTATTTTGGGCGATCTATTCGCATGATTTAGTCTTGATGACTGAGTTCCATGATATTTGTTTTTTGTGCACCATGGTTGCACCTACTGGGTATTTATACCTTGCACATAGTTATTACTCTTGAGGTATCGATTGTGATTTCATGCCTATTTTATGCCGGTGATTTGATTTACGATTCCAGCATAGTTTCATGTACTTTTAGTGTTTTGATTTGTGCACGCTGATGCACGCGGTTGTGAGTTTTTCCATCACGGTACACCTGATTTTGATTAAGCCGCGTTGTATATCGTTTCGTGCCTTGGCTACACCTGCTTATGACTTTATGGATTTCATACGGTTGATTTGATGTTGTGCATATGTTACGCACACGATTTGATTTTTGCACTCGGTATAGCTTATATGTGCTTGTAGTGCATTGATATGTGTTTTGTGCATGCAGTTGCACACGTTTATTATTTCCTTTATACCGGGGTACACTTGGTGTTGCTGCTTACGTATTTGAGTTATTGCTTAGTATTTGTGCATGGGATGCACCAGTTCTATACCTCGTGCGTTTGTCGCACCAGTTTTATGTTTCTTGCGTTTATCACATCAGATTTATATATCATGCCTTTGTGGCACCGGATTTACATTTTATGCATTACGGTTGCACCTGACTTCGATTTGATATCTTTTGATATGTCGATTTTGATTGTGATATTGATGTGGATTTTTGCACTCCGTGCTTTTGACTGGACTTACGCATGTTCGGCGTTGCTATTGGATTTTGTGATTCCGTGCATGTTGAGTGCACAGGGTTTAGATTTTCATTCGTGCACGATGGATGCACCGATTTGGATTTTCGCGCATGTTGGGCGCATGTTTTGAGATACGATTTTGGGGCACACCAGATGCACTAAATCGAGATTCTTCGCGCATGTCAGATGCACCTGTTTTGGCTGTCAGGCACACACGTTGCCTATGACAGATGTTTCGTGCACACCCGTTGCACCTAGATGTTGTTTTGTGCACCTGTATGGCACATATATGGATTTTGATTTCCGTGCGCACCAGACGCACAGGGTGGTGTTATGTGCATTTTTGGGATTTATTCCTTTTGGAGTAGTACATTTTTATGATATTTGATATTCGTTTTGTACCGAGCAGGACTAGTCAGAGGACAGTACCTGGATATATTTTGCATGCATTGATAGTTCGAAGGGATTTCCAAAGAGCGAGCTATAGTCTCGGTATATATATACCTACGTGTCCGATATGACACGGAACGTTTTAAAAACAGGGAAACCCTTCCAAATGGTTTTCAAAACGGCGGAACGTACCTATTAAACAAAGGATATATATATATATATACGTATATAGTTATTTTCTTATGAAAAACGTCCGACACTGTGCAGTGTTACGCGCATCGCACAGCGACTTAAAAAGATTGGGCATGCATTTACATCAGCTATTTACTTGTATAGATTGGATGTCTACATGTATAGTTCTGATTTATATCATATTGATTTTGTATTGGATTTGACATTGTGTCTTTACCATGACTCCGATGATTGCGGGATGCTTGATGGAGAGTTGCTTTTTGGTTATCTGCTCAGTACTCATGCGCATGCATTGCACTATGACACGTTTTATGTATTGCTGATTTCGGAGCCCCGATGACTTGGAAATTGTATTGAAATATTTTAGCATTTGGGGGTTTAAATTTAAATTCGGGGACCGAATTTCTTTAAGGGGGTAGATTGTAACGTTTTCAAAATAATAAAATATGATTTTTGGGAAATTTTATAATTTAATATTATTTTAATGAATATTTTAATATTCTGGTATAATTAAATACAAATAAATGGGGAAAAATTATGGAAAATTCTAAAATAAGGTATTTTATGGAATTATGCCATTTTAAAGTTTTTAAGATTAGTTATATGCTAATTTAGTGCTAATCGCGATTAAAAATCGCTAATTGGATTTTTAGCATTTTTGTGCAAAAATGTGCACATATCATTTTCCACACTTGTTACACTTGTGTTACATTTCTATTTCCATGGTTGTTCTTTTGGGTTCACTATTGGAGTGAGAAGGAAAAGAAAAGGAAAAAAAAAGTAGCATGAGAGAGAGAGAGACCAAGTCAACCCTCACTTTATGAACCATTCCCCATCATTTTCCCCTTCTCATTCTCTCTCCTCTCCCTCCCCATGTTGCTGCTGCTGCTGCCATCCCTCTCTCACCCTTTTCACTAAAACCCTAGATCCACAATAAAATCCAACCCAAAACCCCATTCCCACTTCACAAAACTTACTCCCAAGCTCACTAGCTACACATTGAACCTAACAAGATTGGATTTGGAGGACTTTGAGCAACTCAAGAATTTTCTTGAGTTGCCAAAGGAGGTAATTTCTGCACCTATTAGAGTAGTATCTCATTTCTTGTGCATTAATTCTAGTTTCATATCGATATTGTGTCGTTTTGTAGACTTTGGAGAATTCAAGTTAGGGTTTTGGGTTAGACTTGAAATCAAAGTGAAATTGAGGCTTGTTGTGACGTTAGAACCCCTTGGGTGATGCTAATTTGAACCCAAACCTGAGCTAGAACACAGAATACGGAATTACGGAATCGATGTCGGAGAAAAACTGTAAATCTGGGAGTGTTTTGTGGAATCTGTTATCACCCCAAGACCCCAAAAATAAAACTGAGTTGACAGTGAGATGTGCAGGCACCATAGAACCACCACACCAAACCCTAGCCCCCAACTCATTCCCTTGGCCGCCAATTTATCCCTTCTGGCCGCAATTTGCGGCCAGAGCAGGAGGGAATTGCCTCGATTTTTGTGCATGGCCCTATTTCCTCTAGTCTTGACCCTGAGTATGTCTAGTTTTGACTGATTCCATCTAGGGTAAAATCTGGGTTGATTTTCCTATGTTGGTGCATGGTTTACGACTTGATTTAGCATGGATTTTGGTATTTGGTGATTCATTGCTGTCGGGTGGCGTTAGGACGTCAACGACAAGTGGATATTGAACGTGTTTACATGCGAGTCGATAGGTTTTTACCTATGCGGGTAGCGTGTGCTATTTTGGTTTCCGATGTGATTTTTATGTGCTTTAGAGTTGTGATATACTTGTAGGTACCCTACGAGATATTGAGGCAAAGAAGATGAAGATGGCGACATCGGCACCGATACATGAGAAGCAAGGTGAGTAGATTATATCTACGGGGAGAAGTCGGGTGGATGGCGTATAGCACCCCCGCAGTCCGTGGTGATGTATACGAATACGTATACACACATATATTCAATATATGTTGTTTAGGATTATTGATGGTAATAATGGATTATTGGTGATAAGGATGTATTGGTTTAGTATAGTGCGAAACCCTAGAGTAGTGGTTGCACCCGCACATACACATACACACATACTTGCATACATTCTTTCATTTATCTGTGTGCATATGATGGTGTGTATATCTATACATGGGTATGGGACTATGTGTTCATATACGAGTTTTGAGGATGATACGTGGGATTGAGATGAGTCGATGAGATTCGATTGAGGCCGTGAGATTTGGCGACATGACAGAGTTCGTATTGGAGATGTGATATGATGGTAGTGATACCTTTCATGTGATGAGATAGTGTGATATCGACTTAGATTTAGGTGGTTTCCATACCCCTCTCTATTGACTTGATTGTGGGTTCATAGTTCGCATAGTAGGTGTTAGACTAGACCCGAGTCATACCTATTTCAAAACTAACGAATCAGGGATATTTTAAAGATAGGCAAAAGGGTTTATACGGATATTTTCAAAAGGCGCATCTTTCCTTAAAACATCGTAGCCCTTATTTTACCAAAAGCCCTGATTCGTCTTATTTCAAAAGGCAAGGTTGCATGATATATCTGTAGGGTGTTTTTTCGTCACCCCAGTGAGATGGGAATACGCGAGCGCTTGTCAGGCGTACTACAGATTCCCCCTGCCTAGGGTAGGCCGGGGTTTAATGATTGTGGGGATCCGAATCTCCGGCAGCCGCGGACTAAGCTGCCGTTAATTACCCCTCGCCTTTGGGGCGAGAGAACCTCCGATTAACGGGTTAAAATGGTCATGCGAACTCAATGTGCAGTGTACGTGTGTTGTGTTTTGAAAGGGGGGTTTGGATATATCGGGAGCCACGCAGAGTTTTTACGGGGGTCCCGCTACCCGGATCGCGGGCTGGGGGTCAAGGGGGCTAGCAGCCCCCTTGCGGGGTTCGGGGCAGCGCCCCGGCCCGAAAATTTCTTGAGGGGGAGAGTGTGGCGGAGTATGTGTGTGTATAAATTCATATACATATGTATATATGTATGTTTGTACACAAAAGGAGGGGGGAAAGGCATCCAAGAGATGCGTGGGGCCAGCGCCTAGAGCGCTGTGCGCTAAGGTGCTGTGCGCTCAGGCGCGCGCGCGCCACGTGTCAACACGTGGGCAACTTGCGCAAGCGCGCTGGTGCGCAAGCGCGCGCGCCACGTGTCGGCACGCGGGCGCGTTGCGCACTTGCGCAAGCGCGCAGGTGCGCAAGCGCGCGCGCGCCACGTGTCGGCACGCGGGCGCGTTGCGCACGTGCGCAAGCGCGCAGGTGCGCAAGCGCGCGCGCGCCACGTGTCGGCACGCTGGCGCGTTGCGCAGGTGCGCAAGCGCGCGCGCGCCACGTGTCGGCACGCGGGCGCGTTGCGCACTTGCGCAAGCGCGCAGGTGCGCAAGCGCGCGCGCCACGTGTCGGCACGCGGGCGCCGTGCGCACTTGCACTGCGCACTGGAGAGGACAAGAGGCTTTTAGCCTGAAAAAGATTTCTCTGAAGAGAAATCAGAGAGGAGTTGGACTCCTGAGTGTGTTTTTAGGGTTAATGGAAGGGGTTCTTCTTCTTCCTCCTGTTGCTTGCTGGATCTTGAAGATCAAGAGATGTGAAATCTCAAAATCTCTCCTTTTTAAGATTTGATGACAGATCCAAGTTCCCCTTTGTGGGTTTTGTGGTGGAAAACTATTTAGTTTTGAAAAAGGAAGAGTAAAACTCTTGATTTAATTCAAAAGAAAGAAGAAGGTTTTGGAACCTTGGAGAAGGAAGAAAGAGCTCAGCTCTGGAAATTTTTGGAGAGAATGAAAGGTATTCTTTTTTTTTATTCATCATGTTGCCTTTTATAGGCTTACATATTTGCATATAGCCCCTTGGGCTTTACAAAATGGCATTTTGCCTATCCCATGGCTCATGTGCCATTTCATTTTTGCACATAAGCCATGGGCTTACAAAATATTGGCTTTATGCCCATTTTACATACATTCATGTATAAAAAATTACATAATAATTATTTATTACATGATTTTGTCGTTTCCATGGGGAGGCTGGCCGTGGGCTTGACTTGGGCATGGGCCCGCTTGACCTGGGCTTGGGCCCACCTGGCTTGGGGTTGACCTTGACTTTGACTCGGTCAACGGGGGTGTAAATTTTTACCCCAACAATATCTATTGAGGTAGGTTCTCTACTGTTGCGTTGATTATTCGATTCCGCATATTCATGCTATTTGCATTGCATCGCTTGTATTGTTGATATATTTCAGTCATGCTGCTAGGACACCAGCACCATTATCGATGATGCATATGTTCCACGTACACTGTTGCCGGCTCACACACTTCATCATCGATAATTGCCATGTAACTACACTGTAGTACTGTTGCATTCAGTGTATGTTGCTTACATTTCTTTACATGTCGCATACATCAGGCTTCCTGATTATACGCATTGAGATATGTTATTTCCATGATATTTCTGGTTTGTGGGAACCGTGGGTGTTTCAAAAGGAAAGTATGTAATTGTTTTAAAACCCGGTTACCCTTGATATGATATTTCAGTTATTCCACCATGTGTTTTCTCGGTGCTGAGAGCGACATGTAAAACCCGATTCGAGGAGGTGGATGAGGCCGATTGCGGGTACATGGTGGACCCGGTATGGTTCCCCGGGGCAAGAAATGTTTTTCGTGGAGTAGACGATGAGCCTGGCAGGGTGGCGAGTACCTACCGGTGATTTTGTTGGACCTGGCGGTTATCCGGAGGATACTGACCAGAGTCGATAGATGGATATGGGCGTACTGCCGGGGCTGAGGGCCGATACCGCAGACAGAGCCTGTGGGCCGATCCAGACTGACGGAGCCCGATATATGAGGATTTACGTGCCGATGCTGGGCACAGTTTTAATGATGTTTTCGAGTGTCGATGCTGGGCACTCCGGTTCCATGATTTTGACGTGTCGCGAGGGACACATGTGGTTTATATCCTTATATTTCCATGCATATGCTGATGATATTTACATGCATGATGGTTATTGTCATTGGGTGACGAGTGGACGGGATCCACGTACATGCAGATTGATTTCATTGATTGTACCTCACATTTATGTTTTGCTATTACCTGAGGCACTGGCATGAGTACTTGACACTACACTCATGTATAGAGATTACACTGCCAGTTTAGCATTTTTCAGACTTATTCATATTGAGG
The DNA here is from genome assembly GCA_030015575.1 of Agapanthus africanus. Classification (NCBI taxonomy): domain Eukaryota; kingdom Viridiplantae; phylum Streptophyta; class Magnoliopsida; order Asparagales; family Amaryllidaceae; genus Agapanthus; species Agapanthus africanus. The sequence goes on from JASDDO010000031.1 coordinate 241,458,965, forward strand.
TTTATATGTATATCTGATCGTATTGACCTAGGATGGGTCATGCATTCGATCTCTGCTTGTAGATATTTTCTATTCACGAGTTGGCAACTCACCCCCGTTGTGCCACAGTCCTTGCAGGTTTTTGCCGTACAGATTCCATAGCGGCATTTCTGGCACACTGCTTCCATATGGGTGACTTGCGTTGGTAGGTGGGTTCTTTTGTATCAGAACCGCCATTGCTCCTGTATTATTCATTGTATCTAGTAATTCCATCAACCAAAACTTGTAGATTGTTACAGACTTAGAAATCAGTGTTGTATTATTTCGACCTTAGAGTCGCGCCTATAGTATTACGGTTTTCTGGCTGTTTTGAGTTTCTTTTTGGATTTTGATCCTCGCCTTTTGGCGTTGTATATTATTATTGCTTGCGTGGTTGTGACCGTCGATTGACGAAGAGCTAGCTCCCGCTTGGGGATGCCTTTTATCATTTCATATATATTATTCTTGTTGTACCCCGTTTGGGGCCAGTTTTTACAAAGGAAACTCTGCCGAAATTTTCAGGAAAGGTTACACATTTTAAAAATGCATATTCGGCTTAGTTATTTAAAAACTTGATTTTTGAAACGTGATTTCCTTACTTCTTAAAACCAGTTTTCCTTATTTACTCTTTAAATGGTTTTAGATTTCTGGGATTTTGGCTTACTTGGATCAGATGGGGTCCTATAGACTTCATATGGTTCAAGGGCCAGTCACGTGCTTTTTCGGGGCGTGACAGCAACATCCATCGATCTTCTTGCCGAGGGGAACCATACCGGGCCCCACCATGTACCCTCATACGGCAACTACACCTCGTATGGAGTATATAATCAGAACCGATAAATCTCATGGTGGCTGCGCAAATATCATATCAAGGAAACCGGGTTTTTCAATGTATGCATAATTTCATGAACTCCCGCGGTTCCCCAAATCCAGAAATCATCATGTGAAATCCAAATAACAATGCGCAAATCCAGGAATAAATATATGCGATATATCTGAAATGCGAGCATATAAATGAGAATATGCAGCTAAAACCAGATGTATGCGAAACCAATGAGGTACAACTAAGTAACATCAGTAAATGTAAATATATGATTGCAACTGAATATGTGTATAACATACAGGTGTAGCAATGTATAGGTATCTACCTATAGGAACTGATGTCGTATACCCCCCTGGGTATAAGAAGAATATGAGTAAGATATCCCCCCGGTATAAGCAAAATATGTAAAAGGTATACCTGTAGATGTATCGCAAGTATAAATGTACCTATCACTAAAGGCGCATGTGCACGATACGCTGAATCGTGTGTGTACGCGTCTAAAACCATCGCGACACGCCGCGATACGCTGGATCACAGAACTCACTCACGTATCGCGCGTATCGCGCAAACACAACGAACATCAAAAACGGTATTTGATCCCAGATTTTCCTACAGGTCAAATCTTACAAAACTAGACATGCCAAAACACTACACTACACAGCAGACAACACTACACAAAACCCCAAGACCTAACACCCCTTCCTGGCCACAATTTGCGGCCAAACTGAATTAATTGGCGGCCTGGGATTTGAATGGATGGCTCGTGTTTTGGTGGTGATGTCTAGACCTAACAAGCTTGCTCCAGTTTCCTCAATTTTACCCTGAAGGGTCCGGGTCAAAAGCAGATCACAGATGTCGTAAAACGACGCCAAAATACGATATTTTGCACACAAGCAAACCCTATGGTATTTTAGTGAAACCTGGGTTATTTCTCAGTTGAAGTGACCCTATTAACACTAAAATAGGCTAGGTTTACCCACTCAATCATTACTTAATCAAAGTTCCACATGAACACCACAATCTAGCACTAAACTAACAATTTAACACAAACCGACACTAAACCATACAAGCTAAGCAAACTAGGAAATTGGGTTAAGGAAATATACCCAAAAGGACCCTAGAGAGCAGGTGAAGAAGTGGAGAAGAGCTTCTATAGGTTGCTGGAGCTCCTGCTACTGCTGTTGCTTCCTGCTGCTCCTGCTGCAGATGATGATAATGATGATGCTGATGTTGCTGATGGTGCTGCTGCTGCTGCTGAAGCTTCTTCTGCAGGTGAGTGTGTGTGTGTGTGTGTGTGTGAGAGAGAGAGAAATGAGAGAATGAGTGAGAAATGAGGGAACACACAAAACCCCCTCCCATTCTCTATCTCTTTCTTCATTTAAAGAAGCATGGCTTGGGCCATGTAGCACCACGCTTCTCTCTCTCTCAAGTCAACCATTCAACCAAATAAAATAAAACCCTTTTAAATAAAAATCATTTTTCATTTCCTAATAACAACCATAACACACCTAACAACCCAAAACACTTAAACAAAGCCTAAAACTAGATTAAGAGATGGTTAAACCCTAAATTAACACACTAGCTAACATGCACAAGTGTGTGTGTGCCTAAAAAATTCTAATAAAATACACATTAAATAGGATAAAATATTTAAAACTTAATTTGGTAAACTTTTTATTAAAAACCATACATTAAAATATGACTAGCTACAAAACACATTCTAAGGTGTTACAGTCTCCCCCCTTAAAAGAAATTCGTCCCCGAATTTTAAAAATATACCGATACGCGTACCTTCAAAGAGAAGATTAAAATCCTCAAATCTCGCTCGCAGCCTCCCAAGTGACTATCTCACTATACGGCTACGTCCAAGGAAAACCCTCCACAGATAGCAAGACCCTTGACCGATGTTCCTCCACCTGCTGAGCCATTAACACAATTGGCTGCTGGTGAATGAAAGATCGCGTCTACGCTAAATGGTCTGGTGCTAAATCATGTGAGAAAGGTCAAGAAGGTAATGGTAGAGTATCATCACAAGGAATACGGGGTGAAAATCTAATAATCTGGGCGGAAGTGCCAATTTAAAGGCAACGAAACTAACTCGCTTATAGGATCTCAGAAAGACCTAAATCCTGGGACAAGCTTCCCAAAATCCAACACGACATTCATCGGAAAGTCCATAGGAATACATGATCTGTCCTTGCGAGCTCGAGTCTATGACCAACACAGTCGGCATAAGACCTCAGTTCGCAATGGACAATTCCCATCGTGACCTAACACAACTGGACTATCTCCGGAGTCTCTAGACTAGCTGGGGTCCAAAGTCCTACTTACGCAGAGTCAGAAAAACAACAGACCGGTGATCGACACGACCTAACCCCTAAACCTAAAGGTGGCCAATTGGAGTGTCTCCTGATAACAGCTATCGAAGGAGAACCCTAACGATGGCGAGTGACGATCCCAAACTGCTGACAACAATCCAAACAAACACTCAACTTAACAAAACAACTGAGCACATTGAGTAATACTGGACGACAAGAATCCGAATGGAGTCACACCCTGATTAAACTTGGGTAGAAACCATAACGAAAATTGTGGAGATCTGCTCCCACTCCTGCTTCGGAACGGTTAAAGATTGCAACTCTCCAGCCGGCCTCAGATGCTCGACCCAAGCACACAGCAAGACATACACCTTGAAACGAAACCTGAAACTTCTCCTTACATCCCTGTCCACCCGTAACTATCTCACAAGTCACGTTAAATGTTTGTGGAACTTGAATGCACATAGAGAGTTGACAGATGTGCATGTTCTAGGATTACACGTCTCTACCCGATGACATCAGGTACACAAACGCGTCCCTAACTTAGCACGTCATTGTCACAAATCAAGGTCTCCGAATCATTACCCAGCCGAATATGCTCAAGTATCTCTGATGTACGAGCATCGACGGGCAGTGTCTCGCGAAAACGATTTAAGGGAAGTGGTCGGGCGCGGACATGAGCAAGCTGTCCCCTCCGTAGAGACGAACTTAATCTATACTCAACGATCACACAAAACTGTAAATCTGCAGAAGACTAACCCAACAATCAAAATCCGCTGCAGGAAGATGTTCATTAAGCTCTAGTGGTCCGTGGAAAATCTGACACGACTCTCAAACAAGTAGTGTCCCCAAATCTCCAACGCAAAACCACCGCGGCCATCTCCAGATCATGAGTGGAATATCCTTCTCGTACTTCCTCCAAATGTAGGGAAGCAAAAGCGATGACTCTGTAGTGTCACATCAGTACACCCTCGAGCCCACTCAAGAAACATTACAGTTAAACAACAAAGTCGCTCGAGCCAAAGGCAAAGAAGAACTGATGCAGTTGTTAACAGAATCTTCAACTGCCGAAAACTCCGTACACATGTCTCAGTCCACAGAAAAGAAACCTCCTTTCCGGTCAATTCAGTCGACGTTGCAGCACTACTCTAGCAATCCTGCATGAAACGGCGGTAAAACCTGCTAAGCCCAACAATATGCGGATCTCCGTCCAGCACACAAGTCTGGGCCTAAGCTGTACGGCCACGATCTACCTCGGGAACATACAAAACCGTCTCCCACGACTACAAGACCTAGGAGTCAACACAAACAAGCCTGAAGAAACACTCCGAGAATCTAGCAAACTGCTGGTACTCTCCCAGTATCTGCATAACAAACCCTCAAGTGCTACTACTGTCCCTCAAGACACATTAGATAGACCAGAATGTCGTAAATAACACCAGAAACTGGTCGAGGAACGGCCTGAAGAAATCTGGTTCATCACATCTACGAATGTTGCTAGGGCATCAGTGAATCCAACGACTCACAAAAACACCCAAAGCCCATAGCACGCATAAGGCAGTCCTCGGAATGCCATCACCCCGAATCCGCAATAATGATGACCTGATCCCGAACAAACTTAGAAAATGTCTCGCACTCTGGAGCTGATCGAAGAAACCGTCACGGCGAGGTGAAGGATACCTATCCGCACCGTAAGCCGGTTCAATTGACGATCCGTCGATACACTACCTCAAACTGCCGTTTTCCTCCTTGACGAACAGAAATAGGAGCTTCCAAAAGCGTAACACTCCGACGCACAAAACTCCCCAAACCACAACTCTGCAGCTGATCCTTTAGCTCCCAAGCTTCGCCGGCTCATCCGGAACAACGTCGGAAAAACTCTCGCACGAAAGAAACCCGGTCCAACAATCCAACTGTGGCTCCGGTATCACGAATGAACGCCAAGAATCCACGACATCTCCTCAGTAGCCGACTAGCGAAAAGGCTGAATTCAAGCTGTGAGAGGCGGCACAACTATCCACCTGCACAACAAGAACTGACTTGCCGGGGAAAACAAAACCTAACTTGTTTCCTCACGGTAGTCCACAGACGCCTAGCACGTAATTAACCAGTCCGTGCCCAGAAGAACGTCAAATCCAACATCTTTAGAAGGATCAAAACAACGGACGAATCTCTACCTCCTATCCGATTGGCACAAAACTGAAATACGTGTCGCGCAACAACAGAATCGCTGACAGAAGTTAGCACAACTACGACTAATCTACCCAGCCACGGTAAAAGCATGAAAACAACGAATATATGAAAAGAACATATAAATCAAGGGTACCTGAAAACTTCACATTGGACGTCTGCGCGTCCCGATGAGTAGAAACAAACTTCTGTGTCTGCCCTCTACTCGCAGCTGGATGAACTCCTCTGGTAGACTGAGCCCTCTGAGAAAATCTTCAACGTCCACGGCCTCTTTGAGTATGATCCTGACGCCGTGCTGAGGAAAAATCCCTGACGAAGTGCTGAGGCTTCCGCATCGAAAACATCCACGCGCGGACTGCTGACCATCCTGGGGCTGAGAGCTGAACGGCTGTCCTCGTCCTAAGCCTCTGCTACTCCCGCGACGGCCACGAAATCTTTCTCGATGACCAAACCTCTGTCTCTGGACTGGTACACTGGTATGAGTCCTCCACTGTCCTGGAACTCTCTGAGCCTCTGGAATATGCGCCTCATCAACTGGAGCTGCAACCACTGGTGCTATGTAGGTGACGGACTGTTGCATGCTGACCGTAAGCGACAACTGAGTGACAGGGGTGACAACCTCCTGTCATAGCTCCCGAACGATATCAACCAATGAACTCATCGTCTGGCGGAAGTCCTGCATCTCTACCAAAAGTCTATCAATAGTATAGGTCGTAGGTTGATCCGTCTGCACCTGTGCAACTAGAGTGCCATCCTGGTCAGTACTCGTCTCACCCGAGCCAATTCTGACCTCGGCCCTCGCTGCATCACTCTGAGTCCCCATAGTCATCGGCGGCAAGGCTATAAATAGATATAAGATTCGATGAGAGTAAGGAAATCGAATCTCAAGGATAGCAATCATCAAGGAAGGAATTTCAAACAATTTGTACTTAGGTCACTTAATGCAAAGTACCGCACCGTGGGTATGCTGCAGACATACACACACTACGTTACTCTGCTTAAGCTACCTACTCCATCATACTAAGGTCATCCTACACTCCGAAAGGTAAAACCTAGCGCTCTGATACCAACTTTGTCACGACCCGAAAATTTGGCCCGTGACGGCCCTAGTACTACACAACGCCCTAAGACGTAACGTAGTAAAAGAAAGCCAAAACCCAGAAATCTAAACCATAAAAATACGGAAAAGATAATATAAGTTTTTGAAACATTTGAAATCGCAACCCAAATTCTTTAAAAGTTCTACTTATTTCTTTAAATTTTGGCAACACCCCATTTTGTAAAAACTAACCCAAGATGAATAAAACACAAAAATATGAAGTTATAGCGAAGAAATAAGGACAATAGAGAGAAAGCTGTATATAAAGGAAAACAAACCCACAAATAATATACAGTAACGTCCTCACCAAGTCTCTAAGTCAACAATACAATAGTAGATGGAGAGTACAAGATACAACGAATGTACAATACAAAATACAGATGACCACCAAAACCCACCTAAGCAAAATAGTACTGTGAGCTGATGCAGTATCTGTAGCAAAAGATGATAGCTGAAAAGCTGAATAGCCTGCCTCGACTACTCTGGGGAACAACCTGAAACACCTGTGGCACAACGGCGGTGAGTTGCCAACTCGTGAATAGTAGATAACATATGCAGGTAATCGCAGGAATGCACGTACAACATGAATCTAAGATATGCGATTACAGTAATAACATATCATGCAAATGCTGAATAAAGGAAAGTACACTAGCAGGTACAATTAATATGTGAAGCAATAGTAACATGACAATAATATGCAATAACCATGCAATAGGGATGTGGGAATGTAAATATGCAACTATAATAAGGGTACACTAACAGGTACTACCAATATGTGAATCTGTGCATAAAGTAGATAAGTGTGAGGTATAGGGTGGAATATGTCATTTCCACGGAAACCTGACATCTTGGCAGGATCACAATCCATCAAGACACTCAAATCCACAATTCCTCAAATCAGCCCCCAAACTTGGCTCTCACATCATATAAGTCTCACATCTCCTCAATGTACAATATCGAGTAATCTCCTATATCCCGAATGTACAATCTACAATCTCTTTCATATCCAATATCCAATCTCAATGAATCATCTATATCCCAAGTCGAATCTCAAGTAAGTTTCTAATATCCTAAAGGTATATATATATTTGCAGAAATAAATATGATGGGGGCAATACACATATATTAGCGTCCCATTCCACTAATATTGGTGCAAGGGTATATATAACAACGGCTAATCCCCTGTTATATATACAAAGGTATTAAAAGAAATATCATGAAAACAATGTGCCAAGCATCGACACAGAAATCCTGATAGGTACGTATCATACGCTGTCCCGAAAGCACGAGTGCCTAGCTCTGACCCTCGTCTTTCGACATATGCATACGTGCATGACTCTCAACGGTGTCTCCATGACCCCCGCTGAGTCATTAGTACTGTCACCGGTAGGTACTAGCCCGCCTCCAGGCTCAATCGGCAACATCCATCGATCTTCTTGCCGAGGGGAACCATACCGGGCCCCACCATGTACCCTCATACGGCAACCACACCTCGTATGGAGTATATAATCAGAACCGATAAATCTCATGGTGGCTGCACAAATATCATATCAAGGAAACCGGGTTTTTCAATGTATGCATAATTTCATGAACTCCCGCGGTTCCCCAAATCCAGAAATCATCATGTGAAATCCAAATAACAATGCGTAAATCCAGGAATAAATATATGCGATATATCTGAAATGCGAGCATATAAATGAGAATATGCAGCTAAAACCAGATGTATGCGAAACCAATGAGGTACAACTAAGTAACATCAGTAAAGGTAAATATATGATTGCAACTGAATATGTGTGTAACATACAGGTGTAGCAATGTATAGGTATCTACCTATAGGAACTGATGTCGTATACCCCCCTGGGTATAAGAAGAATATGAGTAAGATATCCCCCCGGTATAAGTAAAATATGTAAAAGATATACCTGTAGCTGTATCGCAAGTATAAATGTACCTATCACTAAAGGTATGATACACTATAGGTATACCGGTAAGCTAGATGTCATGTGTGACAAGCAATAGTATCTATAAGGGGTTGTGTGTGACATGGCAATTATTGACGATGTGTGTGTAGCATACAATCCGTGCTCGTGCAACATGAACCGTCAATAATATGTGCAGTGTCCTACGGCTGCTAGTCACAGTATAACTATATCAAGGAAATAAGGTAAAGGCGCAATTCTACAATTACATAGAATGTGCGACAGGTATTTGAATCCTAGCCCAGACGCATAACGCCATGCGGGCGATTCCCCTGTAGATGTTAAATCTACTCACCTACGCTCCACGCTAGGTGAATCCTACCATCTGCTCCCCCCTGTAGTAGTGTCCGTAGTCCCTGCCTGCAAACCTGCAATTAAGACACGGAAATCATATATAAGCCAAATATTCCGCAAAACGCGATATCGAACCCAAACGAGAAACTCGCGTCGCGAACTAAACGCGCGTGTGCACGATACGCTGAATCGTGTGTGTAGGCGTCTAAAACCATCGCGACACGCCGCGATACGCTGGATCACAAAACTCACTCACGTATCGCGCGTATCGCGCAAACACAACGAACATCAAAAACGGTATTTGATCCCAGATTTTCCTACAGGTCAAATCTTACAAAACTAGACATGCCAAAACACTACACTATACAGCAGACAACACTACCCAAAACCCTAAGACCTAACACCCCTTCCTGGCCGCAATTTTAGGCCAAACTGAACTAATTGGCGGCTTGGGATTTGAATGGATGGCTCGTGTTTTGGTGGTGGTGTCTAGACCTAACAAACATGCTCCAGTTTCCTCAATTTTACCCTACAGGGTTCGGGTCAAAAGCAGATCACAGATGTCGTAAAACGACGCCAAAATACGATATTTTGCACACAAGCAAACCCTATAGTATTTTAGTGAAACCTGGGTTATTTCTCAGTTGAAGTGACCCTATTAACACTAAAATAGGCTAGGTTTACCCACTCAATCATTACTTAATCAAAGTTCCACATGAACACCACAATCTAGCACTAAACTAACAATTTAACACAAACCGACACTAAACCATACAAGCTAAGCAAACTAGGAAATTGGGTTAAGGAAATATACCCAAAAGGACCCTAGAGAGCAGGTGAAGAAGTGGAGAAGAGCTTCTATAGGTTGCTGGAGCTCCTGCTACTGCTGTTGCTTCCTGCTGCTCCTGCTGCTGCTGATGATAATGATGATGATGATGTTGCTGATGATGATGATGCTGCCGCTGAAGCTTCTTCTGCAGGTGAGTGTGTGTGTGTGTGTTTGTGAGAGAGAAATGAGAGAATGAGTGAGAAATGAGGGAACACACAAAACCCCCTCCCATTCTCTTTCTCTTTCTTCATTTAAAGAAGCATGGCTTAGGCCATGTAGCACCATGCTTCTCTCTCTCTCAAGTCAACCATTCAACCAAATAAAATAAAACCCTTTTAAATAAAAATCATTTTTCATTTCCTAATAACAACCATAACACACCTAACAACCCAAAACACTTAAACAAAGCCTAAAACTAGATTAAGAGATGGTTAAACCCCAAATTAACACCCTAGCTAACATGCACAAGTGTGTGTGTGCCTAACAAAATTCTAATAAAATACACATTAAATAGGATAAAATATTTAAAACTTAATTTGGTAAACTTTTTATTAAAAACCATACATTAAAATATAACTAGCTACAAAACACATTCTAAGGTGTTACACCTAATCTCTCCAATTCTAAAATAACATCAAGTAAAGGTAAACATGTAGCTATAACCAGATATATGTGCAACATAAAGGTATAACAAGATATATGTATATACCTATAAGTAATGATGTAGTATACCCCCTGGGTATAAGTGAAGTATGTTTGCAAAGTATACCTGTAGCTATGACATAAAGTGTGTATGTACCTATCACTAATGGTACGATACTCTATAGGTATACATGTATCTAACACGCAAGTTTGTGGAGGCATATGTGTAAGAATGTGGATATACAGGTATGCTAAATGTCATATGCGATAAGAAATATGAATCATTGTCTCAATGTTCCTAACCAAACAATGGCATTTCTATATGTGGGTTGTGCGTGACATGGCAATTATTGACGGTGTGTGTAGCATACAATCAGTGCTCGTGCAACATGAATCGTCAATAATATGTACAGTGTCCTAAGAATACTAGTCCAAGCACAACAATTTACTAAGCAGTAGGGTAAATGCGCAAATTCTAAATCTGATATAGAATATGTGACAAAAGTAACATCTCTAGCCCAGACGCATAACGCCATGCTGGCGATTCCCCTGTAGATGTTAAATCTACTCACCAACACTCCTGGCTAAGTGTAGCCAACCACCTGTTTTCCCTTGGTAGCAGTGTCCGAAGTCCCCGCCTGCGAACCTACCACATCAAAACAATAAAGCAAGTATATATATTAATAATAGACCCAAAACATGCACACACTACATTTAACCGACACAACAACACAAAACATACTCTCAAGTGTTCGTATTGTGGCTAACGTGCGTAGCGACACGACGAAAACAACTTAAGAGCAAAACCACCCAAAGAGCATGATTCGTGTTGTATAACGTATCGCGCGAACACAAAACACTACAACCTACCTAAGTGATCCTAGATTTTGCGTACAACAAACACTAAAAAAGTAAACAGTACCAAACACCCCTAACCAACAGCAGACAACTACCCACAAAAACCCAACACCCCAACTCCTCTACAAAACCGGTGTCGCCGGAATTTCTATTTGGGTCGCCGGCCCGTGCCGGTGGGGTGTGTCTCGTGTCTCAGGTGGTGCTCCAGGGTCACTAGTACATCACTACAATTTTGTTTGATTTTTCTGTACGAAATCCAGGTCATAGCAGGCACAGATATCCCAAACCAACACTAAAATACGATATATTGCACAAAACTTAACTTTAAACACTTAAAACTGAAACTAACTAGCTACATACCACAAAAACTATAAAAAGAACAGACAAGGATCATTACCTATCCTCAAGAACACAAAGATCCAAACTTTCCTAGCTCCAAGATGCTAAATCAAGACTTTGGGTATTTTTATGATTAAAATTGGAATTTTGGGGATTTATTGGCTTGGAATTTGTTGCAAATGGAGACAGAATTAGTCAAGGGCAGAAGAGAGAGGGAGGGCTCGGCCAAGTGAGGAGAGGGTGAGGGATTGTGTGGATTATTCTAGCAAGAAATGCAATAAGTGCACACATAAATGCATTCACACCACATTCATGCTGTAAGTCCATGCTACCTCTCCCGGTACTTTCGGGAATGCGGAATATGGTAAAAAACAATTTTTATCGAGGTGGTAACATGGACCTATAACCCGGATCTTGGTTAAACATCTATTTAACAACCTAACTACGAGTTTCTAGCTACTCGGTTAGGGGGTTATACCTTGCTTGTCTTGAACTCCTTCGTCTTCAAGCTCCGATGGTGGTCCGGATTGGCTTCTTCCCGTCGTCTCCGTACGCCGAAGATAGATCCACCTGAAAGCTCCAACCTTTGGCTCCTTCTTCGTTCTTTGAAGAAAACTAGTTCACTCGGTTTGCTAAACCTTGTGAACTAGAGTGAGTAGAGAAAATTTTGTATAGGATTTTATCTATGGTTCTTGATTCTCAACTCATGAGACAAGAGAACTATAGAGTCAAGAGAGGGACAAGAGAAAGAGGGTGAGAGCAAAACAAGAGAGCTCAAGAACAAGAGAGAGAATGAACAAGAAAGAATGAGCAACTCTTTTGTCTCTCACCCTCTCATAATCCAAAGTCATGATAACTCTTCATACCAAAAAAAGTCTTATGTGATGGTTGAAGCAACCATAACCATATCATTTCATGCACTCATTTTACACAAATGAGCAAGCAAGCAAAAGTATTTGCCAAGAAATGATGGCTATGGTTATCATGATGGTCAACTAGTCAAGCCTAGTCAACCGGTCAACAAAGTCAACAAAAGTCAACAAGTCAACAAAGTCAACAAGAGTCAACAACCATGTCACCATAATACTTAATTAATATAATAGTTAATCACATATCATATTCTCATTAGGATTGAGCAAAAAGTCAAATAGTCAACGGTCAACTGTCAACAACCCTAATGAGAATCCGCTGCCTCTGCCTCCCTGTCAACTGTGCATACACACCCGCATCCGCGTTCCGAGGAACACGAATGCAAACTGGATAAATCCAATCCCAAAAGGTACACTAGGATCTGGCTTAAACCAAAGCCCGCTAGTGTAAACTGTCCGGACACTGTATGTGCACAAGTGCACGGGTGTGACCGAACCCTGTCGCAAAACCATGCGACCTGTCGCAATACCATGCGACCTCTACTCTTTTGCCTAAAGGCGAAAAGCTTTCTGTGTGGGACTCTAAAGACTCGACACTACGCTGGCAGTGGGTTTAACCACAGACCGCAAGCGGCACTAGCTGTGCGTAACGGTCCCCAGGTAATGCCGACAAGAAGACCGACGAGGCGAAACCCATCTGAACTCCTACTGAGCCTGAGTGTGACATTCTCCGTACAGTCCGGTCTGTTCGTATGATACATCGCATGGCAGGCCTAGGGGGCGGTAAACGTCAGTCCCCCAATAGCGGTACAAGTCGTGCCGGAGCGAAGCCCAAAACACCCTGAGATAACACTGGAAGCCTACCAGTATATCTCGTTTGCCCTGGCCAGGGACTACTCGTGTAATGGCTCTCCTAGACACAGCGCGATGTCAACCCCCAATACCGGGAGAGACGAATCCTGTCTAACCGTCACTGCCTCCAAGTGCTTCGGGACTGCACCCAACCACTACCTGTTTGCACGACTCCTTTGAGCCGTGGTAGGGTAGTGATCAAAGTACAGTGTGAACACACTCGAGGCGAAGTGACAGTGTCAAGTCAGCGGACTAAGCTCTACTCATGTCACCTAGGAACTGATAACTGACGATAGGCATAATACCAACTAGTCAGTTCCCGACGAGTCCTGTCCAGTGTACCCGTAACCTAACGAGCACCCGCATACTATCTCAAGTACGACGTACTGACGGCTGTGGGACAGACCGTCTCCCACACTGGGATGAGAAGCGCATGCGCTGGTCTACTCCGGAGTATCGATGCCCTGTCTCGATAGTCCTGCGACCAGGGACCTGCATAAGGATGTGCTTATAGATTACCCAGCCCCATTAGTGTGACGGCCATCACATCGCTGGTAATCAAGCAAAGATCCTAAGGGCTCCACTAATGTGTATAGGCGATATACAAAAATAAACATATGTACACATTGAAGTAGAAACAAACCAAGTAGCATACTACTATTTTGAGCAAGATTGTATATACAAGGTGAATATCCCAAGCTTCCATTAAGTAATATACAAACTAGTATGATACAGTAATGACCTCTAGGGCATATACACCAACACATGCATCTCCTCAAATTCTTTTCTTTTCTTTTAAATTAAATCCTTAAACCCAAACAAATATCTAGATATTTAGTGAAGGGTTTTGGGTTTACTCAAACTTAATAGTTGAAAAGATCACTTAAGCGAAATTTCCCAAAATGTGAATACCACATTAAAATAATATTAAAATTGGGAAAAATTCAAATTGAACCATAACGTCCCATATAAACTCAAAGCTTGCACACTAGCTTTATTTTAGCTAAACTAGGTGCTGACAAGTCTATATGGTCGTTTGATCACAGTCGGGTTAAAACAAAAAGTACCGACAATTTTACCCAAAAACGGAAAAATTCACATAACGATTTCTAAAACGTTACAATCTCCCCCCCTTATAAAAATTCGTCTCCGAATTTAAAATTCTCACTAAGCGTACCTTCAAAGAGATGATTACAAAGTCTCATATCTCGCTCGCAGCCTCCCAAGTGATCATCTCACTATATGGCTACGTCCAAGAAAACTCTCCACAGATGGCAAGACCCTTGACCGAAGTTTCTCCACCTGCCTAGCTACTAAAACAAATGGCTGCCGGTGAACGAAAAGATCGAGTCCAAACTATATGGTCTGGTGCTGAATCATGTGAGAAAGTCATGAAGGTAATTGCAAAGTATCAACACAAAGAAAACGGGGTGAATTGTCAAAAATCTGTTGGAGATAGTGCCCTCAGATTCAATTGTTCGATCACAGGCACGTGATTACAATGATTGATGGAGGACCTATCCCGATAGGACAGTCTTACTCGAGATGATAGTATGCTATCTGGTTTATCTTTATCATCGTGTACTGCTTTAGGTGACCTGACAGGTCACTATTGCACGTTGATAGAGCCCCTAGGATTCTTGCGTGACCACCAGCAGTTTGAGGGCGATCATATACGTGGGAGCAGGTAGTCTATAAGCACATCCTTAAATGGTCCCTAGTCGTGTGAGTTTCGAGATAGGGCATCGATACTCCAGAGTAGACTAGTGTGTACATTCGAGACCCCAACGAGGGGCGGTGGCCGGTCTCACAAGCCACTGGTGTCAGTTGGTTCACCTAAGATGTATACAGGTGCTCATTGGGTTATGAGTACACCGGACAGGACTCGCCGGGAACATGCTAGTTGGTCATATACCAGACGTCAGATGGCAGTTCCCTGGTGACATGTGTACAGGTTAGTTCATCGACCTGGGGATCGTCATTTGCCTCGTGTGAGTTCCCACTGTACTTTGATTACTACCCTACCACGGCTCAAAGGAGTCGTGCAAACAGGTTTTAGTTGGGTACAGTCCCGAGCCACATGGAGGCAGTGAGCGCATCTTCAGGGGTTCGTCTCTCCCGGTATTGGGGGTGAGGTCGCGCTGTGTCTAGGAGAGCCATTACATGAAGCCCTCGGCCGAGGCAAGGAGATTTACTAGTAGGTATTCCAGTAGTATCTCAGGGTGTTCTGGGCTACACTCCGACACGACTTGTACCGCTTTTGGGGGTCTGACTTTTACCAACCCCCTAGGCCCGCCATGCGATGCTCATAGACGAACGGACCGGACTGTACGGATATTGTCACTGACAGGCTCAGTAGGGTTGTCAGGCTGAGTTCGCTCACAGACGTCCCTTTTAGTCAATACCTGGTAGCCCGTTACGTATTGGCTTATACCTCTGACATGCTAGTGGTTAAATCCACAACCATGGTGTTGACGAGTCTTTAGAGTCCCCCACATTCAGTTACTCAGCTTTCGGGCGAAAAGTTGTTGAGGTCGTATGGAGATATGGCAGGGTCCGATCAGATACGTGCGGTATTGCACGGATCAGGATCGGACAGTTTGTACTACTGGCCGTATAGTTATATGGCAGGGTTCGATCAGATACGTGCGGTATTGCACGGATCAGGATCGAACGGATATTACTGGCCATCTTTGGTTTAAGCCGGATCCTAGTATAGTACAGTGTAGATTTTGTCTCATTGCATTTGTATTTCAGTCGGAATACAAATGCGGGAGTGTATGCACAGTATCGGGGTTTTCCTGTAATTTATTACAGGACCAGTTTTATGGAGTTGCCAGTTTGCTTTCCGTTTCGGCCAATTTCCTTTGTATCGTTCATTGGCCGAAGATTGGTGGAGGAGGGCTTATTTGCATTGTTGCAAATAAGCATTTGTGGAGGGGGTCTTTGCATATTTCCTTGTATCATGATGGTGCACCATTCTTTGACCTTGACTTCTTCTTCTATCATGATTGCTTGACTTTGTGAGGTGATGATGGTAGTGTTGGAGTGTTGGTTTATTAGCTATCATGGTTGTTGGTTGAGTATTGGAATGGTTGTGATGATGATTCTTTGCATGATAGCCTTCTCTCTCTCTCCATTGGATTATTGGATGGCTCTCTCTTTCATTTGCTTGACTCCCTCACTCACTCACCCTCTTGCCAAGTAGTGGCCGGCCAAGCTCTTAGTGGGCTGTCCAATTTTTGTGTGTGGGCATTTTGGTTCATTTCATGCTCCAAAAATATCCCCAAGTTCCTCCACATAATTCTTGTATCATCCCTCCACCAAAATGGCACCTCCATGAACCCCAAATGAGACGTGGTTCTTCACTACACATTCTACAGCAAATCTTGGACGCGTCGGACAGCCAACTTCGCGCCCGAGTTGCCTCGGCATTGAGGTGGGAGCCCGTAAAAGACGTAGGCGATGTGGTGCCCTTCCGGCAAGGAGGCGACGACCGGAGTTTCCGTGGGAGGTCGGAATGACGATGAGAAGACCGGAGGACTCGGATCAGTCGGTATATCTCTCTTCCCCTCTTGTAGTTAGCTAGGACTAGTTAATGGTTCGATCCGGGTTTTAGTGCGCGGTGGTGCCGGTTTGCTAAGTTCGCAAAATTAAAGTTTATCACCGCTTCCGCATTTTGGCCTCGGGATGGAGGCCGGGGCGCCGCCGTGCACTTACAGTGGTATCAAAGCCTCGCCATTAACTTAGTCTAGCTTTGTTTAATGTGTTTACATTTCCGATCGACCAAAATTCCAAAATCCGCGTTTTTGTTCAAATCAGTTTTCTGTTGAAATTTTTTGGAGTCGAAATTTTTTTCAGGTTGCAGAAAAGTGATGTACTGGAAGAAATAAGAGTTCTGTGAAAATTCGATGCACTAACTCCATTACAGGAGCGCGGAACCGCGGCCAAACTCCCCTTTGGGTCGCGGTTCCGCCGCACTATTTTGGGTTCGCTGCATCAAATTTCTACAGTATCTTTCTGGGGTGAAAATTGGGTTTTTGGAATATTAATATTGGGCCCAGAATTTCTTGATGTGCTACAGTAGTACTTTGGGGCCCACTTGTTAAAATTTGATCGATCAGATATTTTAAACACATTAGTTCACAGTATTTACATTATATCTGCGACCGTGAATGTCCCTCGATCGGAAAATCCAGTCTAACTGCTATAGCCCGGTTAGACGAATTTGTGAACGTGACTTTCACGTTGATGTTCTATGTATTTGTTGTGATGTTGCGGATCGGTCGTGGGGGATAGCCTAGATGCAATGCTAGTACAGATTTGGTTGTATTATGTACATTTGATATTGCGGGGCGAGCGTCCGACATGTGGACTGCCGTGACTGCCTGATTGTATTATTATTTTGGGGCACGACCAGGTTGCGGACGATGTACCCGTTGTATGTATATTTTACTTTCTGTACTAGGATTACCCCGCGGAGGAGTGCACGGATAGCCGGGTTCTAGAGGGCAACGGGCCCGCATCTCATGGCATTGAGACGGAGGGGGCTTCACTCTAGGATTGGCGGGCTATTCGCTGCACTCGTAGGGGGTACAGGTTGACCCAGGAGGGGTGCCCAAGTTGCCGGATTCCGTGAAGTGCTGGGTGGTCCATTCACGGTACTGAAGGGGGCTGCCTCGCCTCAGGTTTTGGTGGGTGACTTGCCATGCCCGTAGGGGTCTAGGATTTCATTGCACAGGCTATCCACACGACCAGGGGAACATCGGGTTTCAGTAGTGGCTCTGTGAAACCCGGGGATCCCAGATATCTGTATTGTTCTGTGATGCTGTACATTTCTGTGATGCTGCATTTTTTATCACGCCTTGAGCGAAATATAATATATTGGTATATATATTAGTAGATGTTGTCTATGTTTTACATCCGCGCTAGTCCAGTCCCCGCTCTGTCGTTAGTTAGCTAACCTAACGGGTAATGACGGGACCCAGTGGCGAATGCGGATGGCATATACGTACATCAGTATATTTTCGTTCTTTGTGGTGTGATCTATTGATGGGACTGCGTTGATTCGGATCAATGCAAGTTAAAAACAAACCTAATCTGATGTTGTTGGAACACTTTTCAAAAAGCTGTTATTGCAAGGACGTTCACTTTTGTTTTGCATCGTGGTATTCAGTTGGAATATCCTGCTCCTCAGTCGACGAGGCAAGGGCCGAGATCCCTTCACTGGGAGTGACCCCTTGGACAAAAAGTTTGCGTCAGGGCAATGACTTCACTATAGCCGATTACTTTTGCTTTGCACCGTGGTATTCAGTTGGAATATTCTGCACCTCATTCTACGGGGAAAGAGCCGAGATCCCTTCACCGGGAGTGACCTCTTTAGCAAAGGTTTTTCGTCGCTATTTTTTTAAAAGCTATCCGTTCCTTCAACGATATCAAGTTCTTTACGTTAAAGGTTTTCGCCAGAAACCATTCGTAGCCCTCCGTCGTTTCATGTGGGTAGTCAATAGTATTCAAGCTGTGTTTGTTGGCCATAGTCAAGGCACAATGTTTAGTAGCTATTGGGTGTTCATATGCTGCATAGATAGATGTGTTGGTTTGGGACAGTCGTATAGCCTTGTTGGCCTTAGTCAAGGGCTTGTACGGGTGGGTTCAAATCAACCTGGACAATGACGGGCAGAACTTGACATGTGACTTATGATTTGTTGGCCTTAGTCAAGGTCATAAGAGCATGGGGTAAAAATCCACATCGGGAGTTTCAAAAGAACAGAAACTTGCCAGATATGCGCATACCTTCTGGAGTGTGGTGGCGTGAGCGGATTCCGTCACGTTATCATGCGATGATAGTTGGATCCCGATTCCCACTGATGAGTTGGTTTACTCCTCGGGTGATCCCGACTAATTCTTCTTTTAGGTTTGGAGGAGAATTTGACGGTACAGTGGGAGGTTTCCAGATTAGATAAATTGGTTACCATTCTGGTCTAGGTAAGAGTGCACGCTGAGTGTTTCTTTTCTCTCTCTCTTTGGCAGCGACCATTGACCCGACCCTAAGACTATGACTCAGTGACCAAGTTGACCGAACCTTCTTAACACTGGCTTATGGATTGTCAGAGTTGCAAACCTCATTGCCACTCCTACTTTTACCCTTTTCTCCAGGACACCCCGTATTACTACGAACGTCCACTTCCATTGGACAAAACCATCGTATGGTTAGATACGAACTCGAAGGAATTTATTCGAGGATGGTTTCCGGTTCTGGAGAAAACGGATAGGACTATTCAGTTGTCTTTTCCTTTTACCTTCTCTCAGGTTGCGAGTACTCCTTGGTTTAGGAGTAGTACACCTATTACGCAAATTGGATAGTCTTCTTCCAAACCTTAGGCTGGTGCCGACCGGTAGGGAATGGAGAAAACCAATTAGCCTAACGATGGTGTACAGAAGGTATTGAGTTAAGACAAAGCAAGGGATTAGTAAGAGGGCAAAGTAAACTGCGACTGCTATTCACGACCAAACCAAGTATTCCTTCGCCAATCCTAAATCACCTTTGTATTTCTCCAGGACACTCCGTATCACTACGAAGATCCACAGTTTAATGGATACTCCATCGTATGGTTATATACGAACTCGAAAGGGACTTGTTCCAGTTCGGGGATGGATTCTGGTTCAGGAGAAATAGGAATAAGATTTATTCAGGTGTCTTTTATCTTCACCTTCTCTCGCATTGCGAGTGTTCCTAGGATTAGGACAGTACACCCATTATGCTTATTGGATAGTCTTCTTCCAAACCATAGGCTGGTGCCGAACGGTAGGGAAGGAAGAAAACCATTTGGCCTAAAGGGGTGTGCATAAGGTAATGACTAAAGACATATGAAGGGATTTGGAGAGGTGGCAAAGAATTACACGGTTACAGTTGTGAATCTGGATACTGGAAGAGGCATTACTAGGAATACCGGGATACCCCATCGAAACATTTCAATGTTTCAGTTTCACTGTGTACTGTTAAAGGAAAACTGATTTCCCAGTTAGACACTTGCTCCAGGGTATGTATTTACCAAGTATGATTCTCACTTCTGTATAATTTTACAGATGATGAGTGGGAGTAAGTTATTGGGAATTAGGTGATCGTCCTCATTATATCGGGATTCGTTGTAATCGTTGATATTTGAGGAAATCACCTGGGCTGTTTGCCGGTCGGCAAATATTTGGTTTTGAATATCCGTTGTTATGCACCAATTTCAAATCGATATATCTATACGTCTATTTTCATAGAGTGAGATATACCCTTTTTGAAATTATGTCTGTGACATTTACCTGTATCAGTGGATGGTTAGGTAAGGAGCATTGAACAGCGGTGTAATTCTTCATAACCAAAGGTACAGTTTTCAACCTACGACACACAGTGAATGAGTTATCAGACTCAAGGGACTTATACAGAGTATTGTATGTTGTCCAGGGTCCATCAGGACAAAGGGGTTGGTCCTCGTGCTATATTCGGTTTACTTATGACTTCTTTAGTTTTTAGACAAGTGTTTCGTGGAAACACAGGGTCTGAATTTTGAGAAGTTATAGGTATTTGAATAAAGTAGAGAACCAGGTATCGCAAGTATCGGGATTCTTCAAAGTGATCGAAGATGTAGATACTTGTGTATGGTATTCAGTTGATAGTAATGACTAAGAGAACTTACTTCTCTTTCAGGTTACTCATAATTGGAAGCATTCCTAAGTTGAGTAACGCTGATCGGACTCTTTCCATTTAGTTGACATGCACTGGAGAGAGCTGCATGATTTGAATCTGGTTCAATTAAATCAGTGCCTCTGGTTCTATATAGGATATAGAACAGTTCATATCTTAACGTTGTTAAGGTACGGGGAGTTGTCCGGCTTATGATTAAAACCAGACTCTGGATAACTCAAGGCACGTTTCTGTAATGGCTGTTTGTGGGTTGACCCAGGCTATGACGAGGGTTGATTATCTACCATCTGGAAGATCAATAGTGATATTGTTCTATACTCGCCACAGTTTTATTAAAAATGGATTTTTTCAGAAAACAGTAGTGGGAGTATGGTAGAACTGGAAGTGATTCCAGAACCACAAACGATTACTGAAGATTTGATAAGGAACTTAAAGATTCAATCTGGATTGACATTCCATTGGCCACTCCGCAGATACGGTGGGTAACTTCAGGCACCCGAGAGGTACTCCGGTAGCCTCAAGGACGGTGACAGGGAAGTTCTTGTTTACCCACACTTGCCATTGCTGTTGTTCCAGGTTGCGAGACCCGGCGGGAGGATGATTATAACGTCGTTCTAAACTAGTTTTAGAAGTGTACGTGTATATGACTCTTGCAGAGGATTATCGTAGTCAGTGGGAGCGGCGGAAGCATTGGTGGACAGTTGGCTTATGTCTATTTATAGACTAAAGCAGGTATAGCGGAGATAGATCATCAATTTCTGATGTGACAGTCATAGGTTTGACTTCATCAGAATTGGGGATGGATCTGTTGAGAAGGTAGTAGGGTGTGATGTCATGGTATTTGGATGACATACACAGAGTAGGAAGTGATATTCCTACACTACAATCGGTTATACTTTGGTCGTCACACAGTGTTTTCTCCGCATGGGACTTGGACATTATATCAGACATACTGGTTACTGGATCTATGGTTTTAGATCTAGATTTGGGTGGTTTCCCAATCAGGGTACTTAGACAGCATTCTAAGAGTATTTAGAATGGACGACTCCTGGCACGGTAGTGTACCTGCAGGTGATGGAGTCACCCTCTCTAAAGGTGTCTTACAGACTAAAGAAGAGAGGGAGGTGCATGATTGGCAGATCACTTGCTCAGGCAATTGAGTCAATCATGAGATGTCAAGTACCACACCAGATGTTGTTCTTGTAGTAGGTGCAATAACTTGATATTGATCCAATCCTGGAGAAACAATCGGAAGCAGCTTTAGAACATAAGTAGATGTTCTAGGGATATGATAACGACAGCCTCATTCGGGAGACAGTTATCATTCCAGGCTTCCAAGGTGACCTGGACGACAAGGAGGTTGTCAGAGTTATAGTTTTTCCCTCTGACGAGGGGCAGTATCTTGGATAGGTGATCCAAGGCAATACTGAGGGAGGCATGGCGCAGGATACTGATTAAGTTCAGTTGTCGATACAGTCTAAGAAGTTTGGATTTGGAGTTCATTTATGAGTTAGGTCCCACCAGACATCCGGACACATTCTAAGACAGGTATTACTCATTTCGGTAGATGGGTTTCTCCACGAACTTGGGATATAGTGAGACATAGAAAGAGACATCAAGGCGGATCCACTCACTAAGGCTATTCCTCGAACGCAATAGTTTCGCAAGCGAGACTTGTGAGACTGACTAGTAGAGGAGTTGGATGTTCGGTATCACACGTGCTGTGAGTATGCGACATCGCAATAATTAGCCTTGAGTGCAAGTGGGAGATTGTTGGAGATGGTGCCCTCAGATTCAATTGTTCGATCACAGGCACGTGATTACAATGATTGATGGAGGACCTATCCCGATAGGACAGTCTTACTCGAGATGATAGTATGCTATCTGGTTTATCTTTATCATCGTGTACTGCTTTAGGTGACCTGACAGGTCACTATTGCACGTTGATAGAGCCCCTAGGATTCTTGCTTGACCACCAGCAGTATGAGGGCGATCATATACGTGGGAGCTGGTAGTCTATAAGCACATCCTTAAATGGTCCCTAGTCGTGTGAGTTTCGAGATAGGGCATCGATACTCCAGAGTAGACTAGTGTGTACATTCGAGACCCCGACGAGGGGCGGTGGCCGGTCTCACAAGCCACTGGTGTCAGTTGGTTCACCTAAGATGTATACAGGTGCTCATTGGGTTATGAGTACACCGGACAGGACTCGCCGGGAACATGCTAGTTGGTCATATACCAGACGTCAGATGGCAGTTCCTTGGTGACATGTGTACAGGTTAGTTCATCGACCTGGGGATCGTCATTTGCCTCGTGTGAGTTCCCACTGTACTTTGATTACTACCCTACCACGGCTCAAAGGAGTCGTGCAAACAGGTTTTAGTTTGGTACAGTCCCGAGCCACATGGAGGCAGTGAGCGCATCTTCAGGGGTTCGTCTCTCCCGGTATTGGGGGTGAGGTCGCGCTGTGTCTGGGAGAGCCATTACATGAAGCCCTCGGCCGAGGCAAGGAGATTTACTAGTAGGTATTCCAGTAGTATCTCAGGGTGTTCTGGACTACACTCCGACACGACTTGTACCGCTTTTGGGGGTCTGACTTTTACCAACCCCCTAGGCCCGCCATGCGATGCTCATAGACGAACGGACCGGACTGTACGGATATTGTCACTGACAGGCTCAGTAGGGTTGTTAGGCTGAGTTCGCTCACAGACGTCCCTTTTAGTCAATACCTGGTAGCCTGTTACGTATTGGCTTATACCTCTGACATGCTAGTGGTTAAATCCACAACCATGGTGTTGACGAGTCTTTAGAGTCCCCCACATTCAGTTACTCAGCTTTCGGGCGAAAAGTTGTAGAGGCCGTATGGAGATATGGCAGGGTCCGATCAGATACGTTCGGTATTGCACGGATCAGGATCGAACAGTTTGTACTACTGGCCGTATGGTTATATGGCAGGGTTCGATCAGATACGTGCGGTATTGCACGGATCAGGATCGAACGGATATTACTGGCCGGCTTTGGTTTAATCCGGATCCTAGTATAGTACAATATAGATTTTTTCTCATTGCATTTGTATTTCGGTCGGAATACAAATGCGGGTGTGTATGCACAGTATCGGGGTTTTCCTGTAATTTATTACAGGACCAGTTTTATGGAGTTGCCAGTTTGCTTTCCGTTTCGGCCAATTTCCTTTGTATCGTTCATTGGCCGAAGATTGGTGGAGGAGGGCTTATTTGCATTGTTGCAAATAAGCATTTGTGGAGGAGGTCTTTGCATATTTCCTTGTATCATGATGGTGCACCATTCTTTGACCTTGACTTCTTCTTCTATCATGATTGCTTGACTTTGTGAGGTGATGATGGTAGTGTTGGAGTGTTGGTTTATTAGCTATCATGGTTGTTGGTTGAGTATTGGAATGGTTGTGATGATGATTCTTTGCATGATAGCCTTCTCTCTCTCTCCATTGGATTACTGGATGGCTCTCTCTTTCATTTGCTTGACTCCCTCACTCACTCACCCTCTTGCCAAGTAGTGGCCGGCCAAGCTCTTAGTGGGCTGTCCAATTTTTGAGTGTGGGCATTTTGGTTCATTTCATGCTCCAAAAATATCCCCAAGTTCCTCCACATAATTCTTGTATCATCCCTCCACCAAAATGGCACCTCCATGAACCCCAAATGAGACATGGTTCTTCACTACACATTCTACAGCAAATCTTGGACGCATCGGCCAGCCAACTTCACGCCCGAGTTGCCTCGGCATTAAGGTGGGAGCCCGTAAAAGACGTAGGCGATGTAGTGCCCTTCCGGCAAGGAGGCGACGACCGGAGTTTCCGCGGGAGGTCGGAACGACGATGAGAAGACCGGAGGACTCGGATCAGTCGGTATATCTCTCTTCCCCTCTTGTAGTTAGCTAGGACTAGTTAATGGTTCGATCCGGGTTTTAGTGCACGGTGGTGCCGGTTTGCTAAGTTCGCAAAATTAAAGTTTATCACCGCTTCCGCATTTTGGCCTCGGGATAGAGGCCGGGGCGCCGCCGTGCACTTACAAAATCTGGGCGGAAGTGCCAAGTTAAAGGTGTTTCCCTCCGAAAGACGTGACGAAGACGCGGCGAACGCCTCGCCTGAATTTCGGGGCAGATGCTAATTGGTGCTATCCATCCACCTCTCCGAAGATGCCAAGTTGATTTATGGCACCATGTATCGAAGGTTCAAACGGATGCGTCCGATGTAGCAGACTTCGTCAGATTCCCCCTCGTTTTAGGGGTTTTTGATTGTGGGGACGCTCTTCCCTACAGGCGCAAGCCCCTGCAGTTAATTACGCTACCGCATCGCGGTAACAACTTTCTCCTTCTCCCGATGGTCACTTCGTGTTGTGGGTGTTTGTTTTGTTTGTGGTTGCCCGTGGATTGTATACGGAGACTAAGTTATGTTGTCGCCCGTAGGGCGTGGACTAGTCCAAATCCGTATCTTTCTTAGATTTGGGTTTGGGGGTTGGGTTTAAGGATACGTTAGTCTCTTTTGAGACTAAGATCAACTTAAATGTTTGTTAAGGATACGTTAGCCCAATTTTTAGACTAAGATCAACTTAACAGGATCGTTTAGATCCGACAAGAGAGCAATTGGGCTCTATTGTTTAGTTTAATTACATTGCGGTCGATTATCAGTTTAAGGGCCTGGTGGTCCAATGTTAGTTTTAAGACATCGCGGTCGAGGTTAAGGACATCATAGTCCATGGATTTAAGGACTCCACAGTCCATTATTAGTTTTAAGACATCACGATCAAGGTTAAGGACATCATAGTCCGTAGAATTAAGAAATCCACAGTTCATTATTAGTTTTAAGACATCGCGGTCGAGGTTAAGTACATCATATTCCGTGGAATTAAGGACCCCACAGTCCGTTGTTAGTTTTAAGACATCGCAGTCGAGATTAAGGACATCATAGTCCATTAGTTCAAGGACCCCACAGTCCGTGAAATGTATGGTTGTTGGGACACGTCAACTCTTTGAAGACGTTGAGGGATTACAACGACAAGTATCAAAGGGTTGAAGAGATGTACCCTTGAACCATGGTGGACTAAATGATCTGTAGCCCAGTTTGGAACCAAGACCAATTAATTATATTATGAGCACATTGGCTCAGTTAAGTCTGGATTGAGGACTTATGGCCAATTTGGGCTAAGTCCAATTACGTTTGACATATTGGCCCTTTGTTGGACCATTAGTCTATTTGTCTGGTTTCAGGCCCACATTATTTAGCAATGCTAAACAAAAGTTTGAGGGCTCTGATAACATTTTTATCTGTGATTGAGCAGTAGACATTAGAGCTCTGATTTTTACTCAATTTTGAATGGGAGGCTTTGCTTCTGGAAGATTAACCAATTTGGTTAAAACTAGTGTTAAACACGAGATAACAACAGTGTTTAATTATGTTAGTGTTAAACACTAGAAGGTAACAGTGTTAAATACTGGAAATATAGTCCCTAAATTAGTGTTACACACTAGAAAACACTAGTGTTAAACACTGGTTATAAGTTCTCGAATCAGTGTTAAACACTAAAGGAAAAGGGGTCACGTGTAGACACGTGAGGGTGCCCAAAAGTAGGACCAGATTCCTTTTCTTTGTTATGCAATTAAGTGTTAAACACTTTTATTTTTATTTTGAGCATCACGTGTTGACACGTTATGGAGATTTATACACTGATTATTAAAGCACTTGCTAAGGGGTCACGTGGGAGCACGTGAGAGCGCCCAAAGCTTCTATTTCCTTTGCTTTTTCTTTCTGTGTTTCGGGGGTCACGTGGAGCACGTGAGGCGTTGCCTCTGAGCTCTTCCCTTCTCATTTCTGGGGTTCTTTTCAGGGGTCACGTGGGGACACGTGACCCCAGTCTTTTTCATGCACAGAGATCTCTTTAGTCTCTTTATTTTATTCTGAGAATTAAGTTCTCCGTAGGGTTAAACCCTAATTATAACTTTAGAGGAATTAAATTCCTATTGTGAATGAATTAAATTCTTATGTAGGGTTATGTAAGTCCACGTTGCGACCCCCGGTTCTTACGGGGAGGCGGAAACGGTATAAAAATCAAATTTTTAGTGCAATACGCAACATGGACTATGCAAGGTCGGGATCGTTGTCTAAACTAAAACTAGCAACCTAGCTAAAGAAGTTTAGCTACTCGGATGAAGATGGTTATACCTAGACTTGAACTCCTTCGTCTTCAAACTTTGTAGAGGTTGATGGTTCTCCTTTGTCGCCTTCTTCCGTCGAAGATGGATCCACCTCGAAGGCTCGACCTTTGGGCTCTTTCTCGTACTTGGAGTGAACTAGAATCGCCGGCTTGCTAGACCCTTGATCCTAGAGTGAGTAGAGAGTGTTTAGGGTTTGCTTTTCTTTTTCAAGAGAAGGATTCTCAACTCATGAGAAGGTTTCTCTTGACTAGAGGAAGAAGAAGATGAAGTGAAGAGAGAGAGTGAATATGATAGAATGAGCTCTCATTTCCTTTTTTGCAACCATAATGCAAAAAGAAAATGAATTATCAAATAACAATAATAATAATCAAAATGAAAAAGGTTTGATGGAAAGTTTAGGAATGACTAATATCATTACAAACATTAAATGAAAAAGCAAGAATGAAAAAGCATCTTGCATTTGTAATGATGGTGGTCAAATGTTCAACCATGGTCAACAAGTCAACCATGGTCAACAAGTCAACAAAAACTAACCATGACACAATTTCATTTTATTATATATTATTAAATGATATAATACAAATCCATTAGGGTTTGGAAAAAGACGACTGTCAACTGTGCATACGCACCCGTTCCGAAACCCTAATGAAAGTCATCTTCCTCTTCCTCA
Source organism: Agapanthus africanus (assembly GCA_030015575.1). Taxonomy (NCBI): domain Eukaryota; kingdom Viridiplantae; phylum Streptophyta; class Magnoliopsida; order Asparagales; family Amaryllidaceae; genus Agapanthus; species Agapanthus africanus. Next base: position 241,486,624 of record JASDDO010000031.1, read on the forward strand.
AATAACTGTGCATACACACCTGCATCCTTGTTCCGAGGAACATGAATACTGAGAGATAAAAGCAACCCCAAATACTATACCAGTATCCGGCTCAAACCAGAGCCCGCTGGTAATATCTGTCCGGACTCCAAACGTGCACAAGTGCGCGGATGAGAACGAACCCTGTCGCAAAACCATGCGACCTCTACTCTGTTTTGCCCAGAGGCGAATACCCTCTGTGTGGGACTCTAAAGACTCGACACTACGCTGGCAGTGGGTTTAACCACAGACCGCAAGCGGCACTAGCTGTGCGTAACGGTCCCCAGGTAGATGTCGACAAGAAGGCTGACGAGGTGAAACCCCATCGGTACTCCTACTGAGTCTGTATGTGACAGTCTCCGTACAGTCCGGTCTGTTCGTCTGATACATCGCATGGCGGGCCTAGGGGGCGGTAAACGTCAGTCCCCCAATAGCGGTACAAGTCGTGCCGGAGCGAAGCCCAAAACACCCTGAGATAACACTGGAAACCTACCAGTATATCTCGTTTGCCCTGGCCAGGGACTACTCGTGTAATGGCTCTCCTAGACACAGCGCGATGTCAACCCCCAATACCGGGAGAGACGAATCCTGTCTAACCGTCACTGCCTCCAAGTGCTTCGGGACTGCACCCAACCACCACCTGTTTGCACGACTCCTTTGAGCCGTGGTAGGGTAGTGATCAAAGTGCAGTGGGAACACACTCGAGGCGAAGTGCCAGTGTCAAGTCAGCGGACTAAGCTGTACTCATGTCACCTGGGAACTGATGACTGACGATAGGTATAATACCAACCTGTCAGTTCCCGACGAGTCCTGTCCAGTGTACTCGTAACCCAACGAGCACCCGTATACTATCTCCAGTACGACGTACTGATGGCTGTGGGACAGACCATCTCCCACACTGGGATGAGAAGCGCATACGCTAGTCTACTCCGGAGTATCGATGCCCTGTCTCGATAGTCCTGCGACTAGGGACCTGTATAAGGATGTGCTTATAGATTACCCAGCCCCCACTAGTGTGACTGCCATCACAACGCTGGTAATCAAGCAAAGATCCTAAGGGCTCCACTAATGCGTATAAGTGATATAGTAAAATAAACACAAGTACACATTGAAGTAGAGACAAACCAAGTAGCATACTACTATTTTGAGCAAGATTGTATATACAAGGTGAATATCCCAAGCATCCATTAAGTAATATACAAACTAGTATGATACAGTAATGGCCTCTAGGGCATATACACTAACAGGTTAAACCCTAATTTCTTTTAGAGGAATTGAATTCCAATATATTTAAAAGAATTAAATTCTTGTATAGGGTGAAACCCTGATTCTTTCTTGGAGGAATTAAATTACTATTAATTTGAGAGGATTAAATTCTCAATTAGGGTTAAACCCTACTTTCATCCATCTTGAAGGAATTAAATTCGTATAATTTTGGGAGAATTAAATTCTCAGATAGGGTTCAAACCCTAATTTCATACCTTGGAGGAATTAAATTCCTGTAATTTTGGGAGAATTAAATTCTCAAAACTCAATTCCCCCTCTAAGTTTAGGATCTGCATGGAAGGATCTCGACCCGATGAGAATTAAATTCTCAACTTATGGGGAGATGTGCTCTGTGCAGATCTTCAACCAGAAGAAGAACTAAGTTCTTTTTTGTAGAAAAGTTAAACTCTTAGATTGAGAAATAAATTCTCTTTATTGAAGTTTTGATTCCCTTTCTTTTCTTACCTAGGGTTTTTCTTTGTAGAGAATTAAATTCTCCTCTCTTTTCTCTCTGAAATTTCAAGATTCCAAAACTCCATCCTTCAAAACTCTCCTCTGGCTCCTATTTATAGGAGAAGGAAAAGAATCAATTTGTTTAGTAAATCTTTCATTGAAAGATTTTGTTTGTTTTCATAATTAATATGAGCCTTTAGATTATTAAGTGAATTTTATTCACTGTTGGATTTTCAATCCAAAGATATTCTGTTTGTTATTTCTGGTGAGATTTAGGGAAATCTTTCCTTGTCTAAGATTTTTCCATAAATTGGTGATTTTTAATCACCCTTGGATCTTTAATCCAACGGTCCCCATAATCCTTTTCCATTTGGAAAGATTTAGAAGCTTTTAGAATTTAATTCTATTAACTGTAAGCCAGTCACGTGCTGACACGTGACCCTTGGTCACGTGTGAGAATGTGACACCCAATTGAGTCCTTTAACAGCCGCTTGTTTATGTTGTTGTTTTGACCATCACGTGTCAACACGTGACCATTGGTCACGTGTGAGCATGTGATACCTCGTTGAGGTATTTTTCTGACTTTTAGAATTAAATTCTTTTAAGCTGTAAGGCTTTCAAAGCCTGTCACGTGCTGGCACGTGACCCTTGGTCATGCATGAGTACATGACCCTCAATTGAGTTATTTTTCAGCAGTTTGTTTATGTTGTTTTTAACGATCACGTGTCAACACGTGACCATTGGTCACGTGTGAGCACGTGACACCTCGTTGAGGTATTTTTTCTGACCTTTAGAATTAAATTCTTTTGAGCTGTAAGGCTTTCAAAGCCTATCACGTGCTGGCACGTGACCCTTGGTCACGTGTGAGCACGTGACCCTCAATTGAGTTATATTTCAGCAGTTTGTTTTCACTTCTGTTTGATAAAGTTTTAACCATCACGTGTCATCACGTGACCATTGGTCACGTGTGAACACGTGATACCTCATTGAGGTAATTCCTGATTTTTTAATCAGGAAACAAATGCCCCCACATCGTTGCTCTCACGTGTCTGCACGTGAGTGCAACGCTGTCACTTTTGTGACCGTTGGATTCATCTAGGGAATCAGGAAGATGAAGCATTTCCATCACATCCTATAAATGTAGGGGTCTCTTCAGAAGCGCCTCCACTCTTTCATCTTCTTCCTTGCAAACTTTTCTTTTGAGAATTTAATTCTCATTCTCAGAGCTTAGTTCTCTGTTCTAAAATCTTCAGAGTTTAACTCTGTTTAAGAAAGACCCATCTCTTCAGGTAATGTCTTTGGACGTTCGAAGAACTTTCATACATATAAAACTCTTTGGATTTTAAATCCACACCAAGGGTTTTCCCTTTTAACAAGAACCCATTTTTAAGTTCTTTAAGAAGAAAACCACTCATTGTTTAATCAACAGGTCCTTTAGGGTTTCTCTGATCTTCAGGGGTTAATGGTGGTGTTGTCTTTTCCATGGAATTTAATTCCATCTAAAAAAACTTTTGGCTCTGAAAAAATGTCTCTGGGAATTTAATTCCCTTTTTTCAGAAGGAATTTAATTCCTATGAAGAACTCAGTTCTTCCCATAGAACTCCTAGGATTCTCTTGCCCTGAGTTGTCTTCTTCACAACCAAGAAGAAGAACCTTGCAATGGTGCCTTTCCCTAGGAAACATACAGAGTTGCTTGAAATCCTTTGCTTGTTTAGACAAGTATTCTTCTTGATTGGCTTGTCTATTAAAGTCTCGTGATCTTTATTTCAGGTATTATGGATGCCTATTTGTATGATCTTGATGAAATCATTTCTTACGGAAACATTCATTCACTGCGTCGCAACCAGAACCAGGAGTTCACCAATGCTCAGTGTGCTGAGTTCATGAGCCGCTTCGACGAGTACAAAGGTCGGCTACTCTCTCGTCGCTCTTCTTTTTTGAAACTCATCGTGCTGGCGATCTGGGAGGCGCTCCCTCTCTTTTGCACCGACGTACCACTCAGGGCATTGGATGCCGCCAAGGATAAAGTGCATTCGGTGTATCTGATGAGCCTAATCTCGAAGAGAAGGCGAGACAATCTCATTGATCTCTTGCATCAGGCTTTTCAGCAGTCGACCATACTTGCTGTTTATCGGAGGGTGGAGGACATCCGTGAGGATCCTGATGCTTGTGATCGCGAAAGAAAATATACTAGGATGGTTCGAAATGCCTGGAAGATCTTGGACAAATTCACTTTTGAGTTTCTTAATCCATGCCCCGAATCTGAGGTCTTGTCATTGTAATTGTTTCTTCTTATTTTTGTATGAACTTTTTAAAGTATGAGTGATAAATTTTTCCTTCCCTTCTGTGTTTGCATGCCTTCTTTATGGGATTTTATCATATTGTCATTGTTGCTGCTGACGTGTTTGGCGTGTGAGGCACCATTTTACTTTTCAGCGCATATCAAGTTTGGTGCTCACGTGCTCTGCACGTGGGGCCCTTTTTATGGGGCTTTTTTAATTTTTCATTCCATATTTTCTGTGCACAGCATTAGATGCAGAAAAGGAGCCTTGGAAATAGTTCCATCTCCTCGATTTCCAATTCCTTCCCTTTTTGGGCCTTGGAAATAGTTTCACCATGCAATATTCTTCGTGCGCAGCGTTTAATACTCCTCTTTACAACCTGAGGCCATAGCCTTCTTTTTCTCTTCACAGAGAAGCCTATTTTCAATTTAGTGTGGTTTATCTTGAGGAAACAACCCAGTGCCATGGCCTGCAACCGCCCCCATGCTCGTCGACAACCATGGGAGGTACCTATCGAGGAGATAATTCCTCGCTTTATTGCACGACTGGTGGATCCCCTTCTCATCGACGACGAATGTGATTCGGCGACATATGAACTCTTGATCCGTAGGGGGTCCCCTCTTCCAATGGGATCCCTTTGGCTCTGGATGATTCTAGCTGCCGTGTTTACTGACATCCCTCCTCACCCAGCGGAGATGACCCTGGCGATGCTTGATGCGGCTGAAGACAAGCTCGAGTGTTTTCACGAAGCGTGCCTGATTACTCAGGCTTTGAAAGACTGGTCAGTTCATCTGTTGGGCCAGATAAGAGCCCGGCGGGCAATTATGTTTGCTTTTGCGGACGAACATGGCTAATTGTTAGTTATATGTATGCCTTAGAGGCCATTACTGTACATAGGATGCATATTGTAGTGGATGCTGGGACATATATAGGTAAGACTTTCTTACTCGACATGATATTACGCTATCTGGTTGCTCTTTATCTTAACATGTATACTTTCTGTCTCTCTGTTACATGTTGATAAAGCCATTAGGATGTGTACTCGACTTGCAGGACTATGATGTAGATCATACTAGTGGGGCCTGGGTAGTCCATGAGTACACCCTTCAATGTTCCTAGTCGTGGGAATATCGAGACGGGGCATCGATATTCCAGAGTAGACTAGCGTATATCTTCTCGACCCATGTGATGGGCGATGGATGATCCCATATCCATTGGTGTTTGACATCAGAGATGGTATGCGGGTGCTCAGTGGAGACTGGGTACACTGAACGGACTCGCCGAGAACTCCCAGATGGTATTATACCTCACATCAGATGGCAGTTCTCTGGTGACACTGGTACAGCTTAGTCTGTTGTAACGTTTCAGAAATCGTTTTGTGAATGTTTCCGTTTCAGGGCAAAATTGTCGGTATTTTCCGTTTTTACCCGATTTCGATCAAACTTCCGTAGAAACTTACCGGCACCTTTTTTAGCTAAAATAAAGCTTGTGCGCGAACTTTAGGGGTATTTGGGAGGTTTTGGTCCAATTTTAATTTTTCCCAATTTTAATGTTATTTTAATACGGTATTCACATTTTGGGAAATTTCTCTTTAAGCGATCTTTTCTTCAATTATTCTTGTGTAAACCTAAACCACATAATGTCTAGTTTATTGTGTGGACTAGGATTAAAGGATTTAAGAAAAAGAAAAGAAAAGAAAAGAGAGATGCATGCATGCATATGTGTAATGTGAATGCATTTAGTGCATTAAATGTTGGAAATTGCTAGGAAATTCCCTTCTCTCTCTCTACATGGCCGAGCTCTCCCTCTCTCTACTGCCTTGTGCACTATTTTCTCTCTTTTCCTCACTAAAACCTTCACAAATCCATCTCTTTTCATCCAAAGTTCACAAAAATCCCACTTTTTCTTCATTTTTCCTTCTTGCTTGCTTTGGAGCTAGGAAAGCTTGGATGTTTGGCTTCTTTGGCTTAGGTATTGTTCTTTTACTTTTCTTTATGTTTTTTTAGTATAGCTTTGCTTGTTAGTTCAGTTTAGATTAGTTAAAGTTAGGTTTTTGTGCGAAATATCGTATTTTAGTGTCGGTTTGTGTAGTTTGTTCGTGTCTTGTAGCTGTTATTAATATATATATTTGGTTTAAGAAATTCATGTTATGGTTAAATTTTGTTAAAATGTTTAGTGTTCATTTGAAGTGTTAATTTGTGTTTTGGAGATAATTAACCTTGTAGGAAATGTTAATTTTTGCTAATGAACACTTTGTTTAATTATGCAATTAGCTTACTAGGTTTTTGCTAAAATATAATTAGCGAGTGTTAAAAATATAGGAATGGTTTAGATAGCTTAGTTAAGCTATTTTAAGGTGTTTGTAATCGCTAGATATGCATTAGCTTGAAACTAGTGCGAATTATTGTGATAGGTTGCTTACTAGTTTTCGTGGTTTTTCCGACGTGCGTTCGATTGGTTGTTGCGAGGTTATATCTATTGTATTCCTCGTAATTCTTGTGTTGTGTTGCGCAATCGGGACGATCGGGGCCCAGACTTGGTGTTTTGTAGTTTAGCGACCCCAATTAGGGTTTTTGGCCGGTATCGTGCGCGATAGATGCGCTAGGCGCGCAGTGTAATTTTCCGGGCGTTTTCTTCGCATTTCGTTGTCTTTTCGTCATTGTAGGATTTTTTTCTTATATGATGTGTTTGTGAAATTTTAGGTTCGCAAGCGGGAACTTCAGACGCTACGACAAGGGTAAAACAGGTGGTAGGCTTCACCTAGCTTGGAGCGTTGGTGAGTAGATTTAACATCTACAGGGGAATCGCCTGCATGGCGTTATGCGTCTGGGATTTTAACTTGTCGCATATTCTATGTCATGTTTAGAATTGTGTATTTACCCTATTAATTAGATGTCGTGTGCCTGGACTGTTAGTAGTAGGACACTGCACATATTATTGACGATTTATGTTGCACGAGCACTGTTTGTATGCTACACACACCGTCAATAATTACCATGTCACACACAAACCACTTATAGATGTTATATTTCTTGGTTAGAGACATTGTGACATTGATTCATATTTCTTATCGCATTTGACATATAGTTACCTGTATACCTATAGGGTACTGTACCATTAGTGATAGGTACATACACACCTAAGGACATAGGTACTGGTGTGCTTTACATTTCATACTTCACTTATACCTGATAGGTATATCACATCATTACAAATAGGCAGATACCTATATTTTCTGCTATACCTTCATGTGTTTACATATATCTGGTTATAGCTATGTATTTACCCTTACTGTTGTATTATTAAGAATTGGAGATATTAGGAACCGCATGGTATTTATATTAACTGGTTGCAGTTAATTTAAGGCTTTTCCTTTATATGCTTACATTACATTTTTTATGTTGCGTATACTTTATTCATGGATTTTCGCATTGTTATATGGATTTTCATGATGTTTTCTGGATTCGGGAACCGTGGGAGTTCATAAAATTATGCATTATTTGAAAAACCCGGTTTCCTTGATATGATATTTTAGCAGCCACCATGAGATTTGTCGTTTACGATGTGTATACCCCACGCGAGGAAAGGAGGGATCCGTGTGCGGGTACATGGTTGGGGCCGGAGGTACCCCGAAGCAAGAACGATGTCGTGGTGCTAGACGATGAGGCTTAAGGGAACCATACTTTCCGGTGACTGGACCAATGAATCAGCGGCTATCATGTGGATATCGACGGGAGTCATGTACGTATGGATACGTCGAGAGGCGAGGGTCAGAGCTAGGCACTCGAGCTTTCGGGATAGCATATGATACGTACTTATCAGGGGGCCAGTCATGGAGACAGCACCTGATGGATCAGCATTTCTGTGTCGATGCTTGGCATATTGGTTTCATGATATTTCTAATTACTCCTTTGTATATATAACAGGGGATTGAGCCGCTGTTATATATACCCTTACACCAATATTAGTGGAATGGGACGCTAATATATGTGTATTGACCTAATCATATTTATTTATGTCATTATATTTAGGATGTTAGAATTTTGCTGGAGAATTGATTCGGGATATAAAAGATTCATTTGGGATTGGATATGGATAGATATGTGAGATCCACTTGAGGTTGTACATTCGATATATGTGCGATATACTTGATATTGTACATACGAGATATGTAAGATCCACTTGATGTTGTACATTCGATTTATGTGAGATCTACTTGCTGCTGTACATTCGAGATATGTGAGATATACTTGATATTGTACATTCGAGATATGTGAGATATACTTGATATTGTACATACGAGATATGTGAGATCTTCTTGATGTTGTACATTTAGGATATACGAAATATACTTGATATTGTGAAATAGAGGAGATTTGGTATTTAGATAATATGAGAGCCAATTTGGGGGCTGATTTGAGGAATTGGGATTTGATTTGTCTTGATGGATTGTGATCCTACCACGATGTCAGGATTCCGTGGGAATGACATACTTCACTCCATACTTCACCTTTATCTATTTGTGCACTGCTTCATGTATTAGTAGTACCTGTTAGAGAACCTTTCATGATTATTGCACATTTACATTCTCATATCCTTATCGCATGATTATTGCATATTGTTGTCCTATCATTATTGCTTTATATATATTGGTTGTACCTGCCAGTGTACTTTCCATTATTCTGCATTCATATGACATGTTATTACTGGTAATTGCATATCTTAGATTCACGCGGTGCGTGCATACTTGCGATTACCTGCATATGTTATTTACTATTCACGAGTTGGTAACTCACCCCCGTTGTGCCACAGGTATTGCAGGTGTTTCCCCAGAGTAGTCGAGGCAGGCTATTCACCCATCTATCATCTTTTGCTCCAGATACCGCATCGACTCACAGTGTGCCATTTGCTTAGGTGGGTTTTTGTGGTTATCTGTATTTTGTATTGTATATTCGTTGTATCTTGTGCTCTCCATCTACTACTAGTATGTTGTGACTTAGAGACTTGGTGAGGACGATATTGTATATTATTATGGATTTGTTGCTTTTTATACAGTTTCCTTTCTTTTGTCTCTTATTTCCTCGCTACGGCGTCGTATATCTTTTGTGATGTTTTTTTCCGCCGTTGGGCGTGGAATTTTGCTCCCGTTTGGGATGCTTTACTTTATATTCATGTTGTACTCATTTGGGGGTTAGTTTTTACAAAGGGGGTGCTGCCAAAATTTTTAAAAAAAAATGGACTCTTTTAAAGAATTTGGGTTGTGATTTCAAATGTTTCAAAAACTTTTATTATCTTTTCCGTATTTTCATAGTTTAGATTTCTGGGTTTGGCTTTCTTTTACTGCGTTACGTCTATAGGCGTTGCGTAGTATTAGGGCCGTCACGTGCCAATTTCGGGTCGTGACAATGTTGGTATCAGAGCGTTAGGTTTTACCTTTCGGAGTGTAGGATGACCTTGGTATGATGGAGTAGGTCGCTTAAGCAGAGTAACGTAGTGTGTGTATGTCTGCAGCATGCTCACGATGCGGTACTTCTCCTAAAGTGCCTAAGTACAAATTGCTTGAAATTCCTTCCTTGATAATTCATATCCTTGTGATTCGATTTCCGTGTTCTTATCGAATCCTATCTCTATTTATAGCTTTTCCGCCGATGGCTATGGGGACTCAGAGTGATGCAGCGAGGGCCGAGGTCAGAGTTAGCTCGGGTGAAACGAGCACTGACCAGGATGGCACTCTTGTTGCACAGGTACAGACGGATCAGCCTTCGACAGAGTAGCTCGCTAGGCCTGTGGCAGAGATGCAGGACATGCGCCAGACGATGAGATCATTAGTTGATGCCGTTCGAGTGCAACGACAGGAGGTTGGCACCCGTGTTACTCAGTTGTTCCTTGGGATCAGCATGCTGTCCGTCACCTACGTAGCACCAGTGGATGTAGCCCCAGTCGATGAGACACGTATTCCAGAGACTTTGTGAGTTCCAGGACAGTGGAGGACCCGTACCGGTGTGCCAGTCCAGGGACAGAGGCCTAGTCGTCGAGACAGTTTTCGTGACCGTCGTGGGAGTGGCAGAGGCTTAGGACGAGGTCAGTCGTTCAGCTCTCATCCCCAGGAGGGCCAGCAACCGTCGTATGGATGTTTTCGATGCGGGAGCCTTCATCACTTCATCAGGGATTGTTCCTTAGCTCAGCGTCAGAGTCGTGTTCTCAGAGGTCGTGGGCGCGGAAGGTTTGCTCAGAGGGGTCAGTCTGGCAGAGGAAGAGTTTTGACAGTTCCGGGTAGAAGGCAGACACGAGGGTTTGTTTCTACTCATCGGGACGCACAAGCGTTCAATGCAGGGTTTTCAGGTATCCTTAATTTACATGTTCTTTTGATGTACTTGTTTGTTTTTCACTCTTTGTGCCGTGGTTGGCATGAGAATCGTGTTAGCTAGATCAGCAGTTTTGTTGTGTTATCTTCTGTCAGCGATTCTTTTGTTGCGCGACACGTATTTCTGTCGTATGCCAAACGGTGAGGAGATTTTGACGTCATTGGATCCTTCTAGAGATGTTGGATTTGACGTTCTCCTGGGCACGGTCTGGTTAGTTACGTGCTAGGCGTCTGTAGACTACCGTGAGGAAACAGTCAGGAATTGTTTTCCCGGCAAGTCAGTTCTTGTTGTGCAGGTGGATAGTTGTGCCGCCTCTCACAGCTTGAATTCAGCCTTTTCTGCTAGTCAGCTTTGGAGGAGATGTCATGGATTCTTGGAGTTCATTCGTGATACCGAAGCCACAATAGATTTGTTGGACCGGTTTTCTATCGTGCAAGAGTTTTCCGACGATGTTCCAAGGGAGCTAGTGAAGCTTAGGGAGCTTAAGGATCTGCTGCAGAGTTGGTTGTTGGGAGGTTTGTGTGTCCGAGTGTTTCACTTTTAGGAGATCCTATTTCTGTTCGTAAGGGAGAAGGACGGCAGTTGAGGTCGTGAATTGATAGATCGTCAATTGAACCGGCTTACGGTGCGGTTAGGTATCATTTACCTCGCTTTGACGATTTCTTTGATCGGCTCCTAAGTGCGAGACTTTTTCTAAGTTGTTGGGGATCAGGTCATCATCGTTGCGGGTTCGGAGTGATGGCATTCCGAATACTGCTTTTGTGCGTGCTACGGGCAGTTTGTGTCTTGGTGGTGTCGTTGGACTCGCCAATGCCCTAGCAGCATTCGTAGATACGATGAACCAGATTTCTTCAGGCCGTTCCTCGACCAGCTATTGTTGTGTTATTGACGACATTCTGGTCTATACTTTGTGTCTTGAGGAACAGGAGCAGCACTTGAGGATTTGTTTTGCAGACATTGGGAGAGCCCCAGCTGTTTGCTAGATTCTTGGAGTGTTCCTTTAGGCTTTTTTGTGTTGACTCCTAGGTCTTGTAGTTATGGGAGACGGTTTTGTATGGTTCCGAGGAAGATCGAGACCGTATAGCTTAGGCCCAGACTTGTGTATGGACAGAGGTCCTTTGATTTTGGGCTTAGCAGGTTTTTACCGCCGTTTCGTGCAGGATTACTAGCGTATTGCTGCACCGTTGACTGGACAGACCTGAATGGAGGTTCTTTTCTTTGGACTGAGGCATGTGTACGGAGTTTCGGCAGTTGGAGATTCGGTTAGCAACTGCATCAGTTCTTTGCTTTTGGTTCGGGCGACTTTTTGATTTAACTGTAATGTTTCATGAGAGTGGCTCGATTGTGTGCGGTTGTGACACTGCCCGCCGACGCTTGTTCGTTAGAGATACTTGAGTATACTCGGCTGAGTAATGATTCGGAGTCTTTGGTTGTGACAACGGTGTGCTAAGTTAGGAATGCGTTGGTGTACCTGATGTTATCGGGTAGAGACGTGAAATCCTAGAGCAAGCACATCAGTCAACTCTATATGTTCATTCAAGTTCCGCCAACATTGACGTGACTTGTGAGATAGTTACGGGTGGACAGGAATGTAAAGAGAAATTTTAGGTTTCGTTTCAAAGTGTTTGTCTTGTTGTGCGTTTGTGTTAATTGTTGTTGGCAGTTAGGGGTCGTCACTCGCCATTGTTAGGATTCTTCTTCGATAGTTGTTATCAGGAGACACTCCAATTGGAAACCATTAGGTTTAGGGGTTAGGTCGTGTCGATCACCAATCTGTTTTTCTGACTCTGCGTTGTTGGATTTTTGGACCCCATCTAGTTTAGAGACTTTGGATATAATCCAGTTAGTTCAGGTCAGGAGGATGACAGCCCAGTGCAGACAGAGGTTTTATGCCGACCATGTTGGTCGCAGACTTGAGTTCGCAGTGGGAGATCATGTATTCCTACGAATTTTCCGATGAATGACATGTTGAGTTTTGGGAAGCTTATCCCAGGATTATAGGTCCTTTTGAGATCCTTTAAGCGAGTTAGTTTTTGTTGCCTTTAATTTGGTACTTCCGCCAAGATTATCGATTATTCACCCCGTTTTCTTTGTGTTAATACTTTGCAATTACCTTCATGACCTTCTCACATGATTCAGAACAGACCATTAGTTAGGACTTGATCTTTTCGTTCACCAGGAGCCATGTGTGTTAGTGGCTCGGCAGGTGGAGAAACTTCGGTCAAGGGTCTTGCCATCTGTGGAGAATTTTCTTGGACGTAGTCGTATAGTGAGGGGATCACTCGGGAGGCTGCGAGTGAGAATTGGGAGTTTTGTACTCTTCTTTTTGAAGGTACGCTTAGTGAAAATTTTTAATTCGGGGACGAATTTTTATAAGGTAGGGAGATTGTAACGTTTCAGAAATCGTTTTGTGAATGTTTCCGTTTTAGGGCAAAATTGTCGGTATTTTCCGTTTTAACCCGATTTCGATCAAACTTCCGTAGAAACTTACTGGCACCTTTTTTAGCTAAAATAAAGCTTGTGCGCAAACTTTAGGGGTATTTGGGAGGTTTTGGTCCAATTTTAATTTTTCCCAATTTTAATGTTATTTTAATACGGTATTCACATTTTGGAAAATTTCTCTTTAAGCGATCTTTTCTTCAATTATTCTTGTGTAAACCTAAACCACATAATGTCTATTTTATTGTGTGGACTAGGATTAAAGGATTTAAGAAAAAGAAAAGAAAAGAGAGATGCATGCATGCATGTATGTGTAATGTGAATGCATTTAGTGCATTAAATGTTGGAAATTGCTAGGAAATTCCCTTCTCTCTCTCTACATGGCCGAGCTCTCCCACTCTCTACTGCCTTGTGCATTATTTTCTCTCTTTTCCTCACTAAAACCTTCACAAATCCTTCTCTTTTCATCCAAAGTTCACAAAAATCCCACTTTTTCTTCATTTTTCCCTCTTGCTTGCTTTGGAGCTAGGAAAGCTTGGATGTTTGGCTTCTTTGGCTTAGGTACTGTTCTTTTACTGTTCTTTATGTGTTTTTAGTATAGCTTTGCTTGTTATTTCAGTTTAGATTAGTTAAAGTTAGGTTTTTTTGCGAAATATCGTATTTTAGTGTCCGTTTGTGTAGTTTGTTCGTGTCTTGTAGCTGTTATTAATATATATATATTTGGTTTAAGAAATTCATGTTAGGGTTAAATTTTGTTAAAATGTTTAGTGTTCATTTGAAGTGTTAATTTGTGTTTTGGAGATGATTAATCTAGTAGGAAATGTAAATTTTTGCTAATGAACACTTTGTTTAATTATGCAATTAGCTTACTAGGTTTTTGCTAAAATATAATTAGCGAGTGTTAAAAATATAGGAATGGTTTAGATAGCTTAGTTAAGCTATTTTAAGGTGTTTGTAATCACTAGATATGCATTAGCTTGAAACTAGTGCGAATTATTGCGATAGGTTGCTTACTAGTTTTCGTGGTTTTTCCGACGTGCGTTCGATTGGTTGTTGCGAGGTTATATCTATTGTATTCCTCGTAATTCTTGTGTTGTGTTACGCGATCGGGACGATCGGGACCCAGACTTGGTGTTTTGTAGTTTAGCGACCCCAATTAGGGTTTTTGGCCGGTATCGTGCGCGATAGATGCGCTAGGCGCGCAGTGTAATTTTCCGGGCGTTTTCTTCGCGTTTCGTTGTCTTTTCGTCATTGTAGGATTTTTTTCTTATATGTTGTGTTTGTGAAATTTTAGGTTCGCAAGAGGGGACTTCGGAAGCTACGACAAGGGGAAAACAGGTGGTAGGCTTCACCTAGCTTGGAGCGTTGGTGAGTAGATTTAACATCTACAGGGGAATCGCCTGCATGGCGTTATGCGTCTGGGCTAGAGATTTTAACTTGTCGCATATTCTATGTCATGTTTAGAATTGTGTATTTACCCTATTAATTAGATGTAGTGTGCCTGGACTGATAGTAGTAGGACACTGCACATATTATTGACGATTTATGTTTCACGAGCACTGTTTGTATGCTACACACCGTCAATAATTACCATGTCACACAAAAACCACTTATAGATGTTATATTGCTTGGTTAGAGACATTGTGACGTTGATTCATATTTCTTATCGCATTTGACATATAGTTACCTGTATACCTATAGGGTATTGTACCATTAGTGATAGGTACATACACACCTAAGGACATAGCTACAGGTGTGCTTTACATTTCATACTTCACTTATACCTGATAGGTATATCACATCATTACAAATAGGTAGATACCTATATTTTCTGCCATACCTTCATGTGTTTACATATATCTGGTTATAGCTATGTATTTACCCTTATTGTTGTATTATTAAGAATTGGAGATATTAGGAACTGCATGATATTTATATTAACTGGTTGCAGTTAATTTGCGGCTTTTCCTTTATACGCTTACATTACATTTTTTATGTTGCGTATGCTTTATTCATGGATTTTCGCATTGTTATATGGATTTTTCATGATGTTTTCTGGATTCGGGAACCGTGGGAGTTCATAAAATTATGCATTATTTGAAAACCCCGGTTTCCTTGATATGATATTTTAGCAGCCACCATGAGATTTTTCGTTTACGATGTGTATACCCCACGCGAGGAAAGGAGGGATCCATGTGCGGGTAAAAGGTGGGGCCCGGAGGTACCCCGAAGCAAGAACGATGTCGTGGTGCTAGACGATGAGGCTTAAGGGAACCATACTTTCCGGTGACAGGACCAATGACTCAGCGGCTATCATGTGAATACCGACGGGAGTCATGAACGTATGGATACGTCGAGAGGCGAGGGTCAGAGCTAGGCACTCGAGCTTTCGGGATAGAGTATGATACGTACCTATCAGGGGGCCATCCATGGAGACAACACCTGATGGATCAGCATTTCTGTGTCGATGCTTGGCACATTGGTTTCATGATATTTCTAATTACTCCTTTGTATATATAACAGGGGATTGAGCCGCTGTTCTATATACCCTTACACCAATATTAGTGGAATGGGACGCTAATATATGTGTATTGACCTCATCATATTTATTTATGTCATTATATTTAGGATGTTAGAATTTTGCTGGAGAATTGATTCGGGATATAAGAGATTCATTTGGGATTGGATACTGGATAGATATGTGAGATCCACTTGATGTTGTACATTCGATATATGTGGGATATACTTGATATTGTACATACGAGATATGTGAGATCCACTTGATGTTGTACATTCGATTTATGTGAGATCTACTTGCTGTTGTACGTTCGAGATATGTGAGATATACTTGATATTGTACATTCGAGATATGTGAGATATACTTGATATTGTACATACGAGATATATGAGATCTACTTGATGTTGTACATTCAGGATATACGAAATATACTTGATATTGTGAAATTGAGGAGATGTGGTATTTAGATGATATGAGAGCCAATTTGGGGGCTGATTTGAGGAATTGAGATTTGATTTGTCTTGATGGATTGTGATCCTACCACGATGTCAGGATTCCGTGGGAATGACATACTTCACTCCATACTTCACCTTTATCTATTTGTGCACTGCTTCATGTATTAGTAGTACCTGTTAGAGAACTTTTCATGATTATTGCACATTTACATTCTCATATCCCTATCGCATGATTATTGCATACTGTTGTCCTATCATTATTGCTTTATATATATTGGTTGTACCTGCTAGTGTACTTCCCATTATTCTGCATTCATATGACATGTTTTTACTGGTAATTGCATATCTTAGATTCACGCGGTACGTGCATACTTGCGAGTACCTGCATATGTTATTTACTATTCACGAGTTGGCAACTCACCCCCGTTGTGCTACAGGTATTGCAGGTGTTTCCCCAGAGTAGTCGAGGCAGGGTATTCACCTATCTATCATCTTTTGCTCCAGATACCGCATCGACTTACAGTGTGCCATTTGCTTAGGTGGGTTTTGGTGGTTATCTGTATTTTGTATTGTATATTCGTTGTATCTTGTGCTCTCCATCTACTACTAGTATGTTGTGACTTAGAGACTTGGTGAAGACGATATTGTATATTATTGTGGATTTGTTGCTTTTTTATACAGTTTCCTTTCTTTTGTCTCTTATTTCTTCGCTACGACGTCGTATATCTGTTTTGGTGTTTGTTTTCAGCCCTTGGGCGTGGAATTTTGCTCCCGTTTGGGATGCTTTACTTTATATTCATGTTGTACCCATTTGGGGGTTAGTTTTAACAAAGTGGGTGCTGCCAAATTTTTTTTAAAAAAAATGGACTCTTTTAAAGAATTTGGGTTGTGATTTCAAACGTTTCAAAAACTTTTATTATCTTTTCCGTATTTTCATGGTTTAGATTTCTGGGTTTGGATTTCATTTACTGCGTTACGTCTGTAGGCGTTGCGTAGTATTAAGGCCGTCACGTGCCAATTTCGGGTCGTGACATCTGTTGACCCGAGATCGTCATAGAGTCTTGTGTGTCTTCTACTGTGCTTTGATTTCCACCCTACCACGGCACTACTGAGTCGTGCTAACATGTGGTTTTTGGGTACAGTCCCGATTCACATGGAGGCAATGAGCGATAAGAGGGGATTCGTCTCTCCCGGTATTGGCGGTTGATGTTGCGCTATGCTCGACTGGCCATAACTGGAAATCCCTGGCCAGGGTTGCAGTGATCTACTGGTAAGTGTTATCAGTAGTTTCATGCTATGTTATGGACCTTACATCGGCATGACTTATCAAGTTACTGGGGTCTGACGTTTACCACCCCTAGGCGAAATATGCGACATATCAGACGAACAGACCGGACTGTACGGCAAGTGTTGCTGGTTGGATTCACAGGACTGTGTGCGGGCTTGCTCGTTGATCTTCTGATCGCTCAATACCCGGGTGGCCATTACGTTTAGCAGACCGCTTGCGGCTTGTGGGTGTTTGATATGATCATCACCTACTGCCGGCGTATTGACGAGTCTTTAGAGTCCTACACAGAGGTTTCCTGGCTCAAGCGAAACGAAATAGGAGCGCATATGAGATATGTGCGGGACAGAGAATAATACCAGTATGTGATACTGAATTCTATTCTCACAATTTGTATCATCGGACGGTTATATAAGATATAGCCGGGTTACCGAATCAAATGTTGATTCGATATATTGATACACTTGATATTAGTCGGTTATATGCAGTATGACCGGATCATTAAATCAAGTGTTGATTTAATGATTTAATGTATAATTATATATTTGATATATTACTTTACATTAACTAGTATTTGTTCACTTAAGATTGATTTTCTCACTTGATGTGCACAAGTTGTATATGTGATATATTTTTGTGCACTAGTTTGTATCATGTTTGATGATACATGTAAACTTGGGTGTGTGTATCACTTTACCCTTGTTTAGGTTAATAGTTAGGTTTTTTTATTCTTTTTATTTATTTTGGTAAAAAACTAAATGGTGGCTTTCTTTGTTTTTTTGCTTCAAGCTTCATGAAACTTCTTAGCATCTTTGAAAGTCTTAACCATTTTGTTTTTTCCCTTAACCTAACCATTTACCTAAACCCTAGTTTATTCTCTACAAAAGAAACACTCACCCATGGTTGCAATATGATAAGGCTTCACTTGATTTTCTATTATTCATTTTTCTTTTCCATTCTTTTCTTCTTCATCTTCTTCATGAAAAGAAGAAAGCATGCTAGAAAATTTCAAGTGTTGAAATCAAGTGAGAAATCCAATTCTAAAGTGAACCCACTTCCTATTTCATCATCCTCTACCACTTGTCATGTTGTATAGGGTGTTATCTTCACAAGTTTCATGACCAAGTGAAGATGGAGCTTGAGTTTGAGTCGCCTCGACGTAGATCATGTTCGGCATCGAAGTCAACGACCTAGCCCGATCATTTCTCCGACGAAACCAACGCTAGAGTCCGGGATCCGGTTGATCGCAGCGGAAGGACGTCATCACGGAGCTAAAGAAGTGGTTGACCAGATCTACAAAGGTTGTAGTCCCTTTCACTCATAGTTAAGTTGTTAACTTGCATTGTTTCGCCTTACCTCTAGTAACGATCTTGCTTAGGGTTTCTCGGCACTTGATAAAAAATTTGAATTGGACATGGTTGATCAGTTGTAGAACCTCATGAGTGTGCCTAGGAACCCTACACTAATCGGTGGGGAGCCACTCCTCATGAAAATCGTCGCTTCGATGTGCTGGAGAAGGCGGCGAGGGAGTTGGAAAATTTTGTATACTGTTTTGTTCACCCTTGTGCCACCGATCCCTTGTTTGGCGATCTTTTCTTAGTGGCGTAGTACGTTTAAATTGATGTGCTGCTCTTATCGTTGGCTGTTATACGTTTTCTGTTGAATTTTCATGTTTGTAGAATACTCGTACGTGCGTCTTGCTTGCGTAAATGAGCTTTATATTTTCCCATGGGAATTTTCTTCAATTGAGAGCACTATCGTTATGTTGCATGCGCGTCTTTTTGGGTATCATTTCCTTTAAAACTCGTACAGTTCAACTGCATGCTTGACGGGATATGCATCGGAGGCTTTCCTTGTCGATTCCCTTATCAGGTGATGTGTGCTTATTCTAGAGTAAGTATAGTTGTCGAATGGAGGTTTGCTTGCACACCCTTGAATCTACGCGCCTTCTCTCAGAGGTTGTGGCCGCGAAGTCGAGCTTACAGGGGGTTAATTGAGCGATGTGCTGCGAACCTACGGCCAAGGCCACTAAAGCATATAAACTCTGGCGAGTGCTTCTGGAGGCCATCAAGGAGATGGCGAACATTGACAAGGCCGCCGTGTTTTACTCCCGAAAGGGTTGAGGCTCACAAAGCCACCGAGAAAGAGCTCGAAAGTCGGCTTGCCTCATATCAGGCCCAGCAGGCTCAGGCGGGGGCCCGTCTTCTGGCGATACTGAATCACGAAAGCGAGGACCAGCGGAAAAGGGATGAGCTAACCACTTTTCTAAATTGCCCGCCGGCCTGAAGACTTGTATATCCCTTTTTTTCTTTTTGTACATACTCTTGAATGAGAGTATATATTTTTTGTTCTTTCACAAATTATACTTTATATCCATTTTGGTTCATGAATAAAAGTCATATTTTTCTTCTCAATGGCGTGTCCCTTTTTATTGGATGTATTCTGCGGATAGTCTATCTTGATATCTTTGCAGGACAACGATGGCTTAGGATTCAGGGTTAAGATCTGCCTCCTGAGACTTTTCAACTTTATGAGCCGTGAGGGTCTCATAAAGAGTTTTTCTCCCTACAGGTCGAGGGGATCCCATATGTTAGAGATAGTGCCCTCAGAGTTAATTATTGGATCACAGGCACGTGATTGCAATGATTGAGGGAGGACCTATCCCGGTAGGACAGTCTTACTCAAGATGATAGTATGCTATCTGGTTTATCTTTATCATCATGTACTGCTTTAGGTGACATTACTGATCACTATTGCACGTTGATAGAGCCCCTCGGATTCTTGCTTGACTGCCAGCAGTATGAGGGCGATCATATACGTGGGAGCTGGTAGTCTATAAGCACATCCTTAAATGGTCCCTAGTCGTGGGAGTTTCGAGACTGGGCATCGATACTCCATTAGTAGACTAGTGTATACAGTCGAGACCCCGACGAGGGGCGGTGGCCGGTCTCACAAGCCACTGGTGTCAGTTGGTTCACCTAAGATGTATACAAGTGCTCATTGGGTTATGAGTACACCGGACAGGACTCACCGGGAACCTGCTAGTTGGGATTATACCAGACTTCAGATGGCAGTTCCCTGGTGGCATGTGTACAGGTTAGTTCATCGACCTGAGATCGTCATTTGTCTCGTGTGAGTTCCCACTGTGCTTTGATTACTATCCTACCATGGCTCAAAGGAGTCGTGCAAACAGGTTTTAGTTGGGTACAGTCCCGAGCCACATGGAGGCAGTGAGCGGATCTGCATGGGTTCGTCTCTCCCGGTATTGGGGGTGAGGTCGCGCTGTGTCTAGGAGAGCCATTACACAAAGACCTCGGCCGAGGCAGGAGATTTACTGGTAGGTATTCCAGTAGTATCTCAGGGTGTTCTGGGCTACACCCCGACACGACTTGTACCGCTTTTGGTGGTCTGACTTTTACCAACCCCCTAGGCCCGCCATGCGATGCTCATAGACGAACGGACCGGACTGTACGGATATTGTCACTGACAGGCTCAGTAGGGTGTCAGGATGAGTTCGCTCATCGACGTCCCTTTAGTCAATAGCTGGTAGCCCGTCACGTATGGCTAATACCTCTGACGTGCTTGTGGTTAAATCCACAGCCATAGTATTGACGAGTCTTTAGAGTCCACCACACTCTGTTACTCAAGTTTCGGGCGAAACGCTGTAGAGTCCGTATGGAGATATGGCAGGGTTCAATCAGATACGTGCGGTATTGTACGGATCGTGTTCGGACGGATTTTACTAGCCGGCTTTGGGTTAAGCCGGATCCTAGTTTTAGACAGTGTAGATTTTGTCTCGTTGCATTTGTATTCAGTGGGAATACAAATGCGGGCATGTATATGCAGTAGTGGGGTTTTCCTGTAATTTATTACGGGATCAGTTTTCTGTAGTTGCCAGTTTGCATTCCGTTCCGGCCAGTTTTCCTTTGTTCCTTCACGGCCGGACTTTTCAATGGAGGGGGTTATTTGCAAGTTTGCAAATAACTTATTGTGGAGGGGTTTCTTGCATATTGGTGGCATCATGATAGTTATTCATCATGAGATTCTTTTTCCTTCTTATCACTTGCATTTATTGTGATGGTTAATGAGAATAGATTGATTATGTATATGATGTGGGGCTTCTTTTGAGTGTGGTCACCTCCTTGAGCTATCCTACACTCACCTCCCTTCTTGTTATTCTCTCCACCATTTGTTTAAGGGGGGCCGGCCACAAAAGAGGGGGAAAAAATTGAGAGGTTTTTTTTTCTTGGTGTGGAAATTATTCATCTCATTCCTCATGCTTGAAAAATATATACACCTTCATCCTCTCCAAAGTTCTTTCTCTTCTCCATCATCTCTATGGCAACTTCATACCCGCATCGAGACATGCTTTCTACACTACAACCTACAGTACCCTTGGACGCGTCGGCTAGCCAACTTCGCGCCCGAGTTGCATCGGTCCAGAGGTGGGAGCCCGTAAAAGAAATCGGCTACGTGGTGCCCTTTCCGACGAGGAGATGACGGACGGAGATTCCGCGGGAGATCGGGACGACGACGAGAAGACCGAAGGACACGGATCGCTCGGTATATCTCTCACCCCATCTCTAGTTAGCTAGTATAGGTTAATGGTTACGATCCGGGTTTTATTGTCCGCGGTAGCGCCAGTTTAAAAGTTAAGAAAAATTTTTGTTTCCGCATTTTGGCCTCGAGTAGAAGGCCGGGGCGCTGCCGTGGCGCAACATGGTATAAGAGCCACGCCATTAACCTAGTCTAGCTTGCTCTAGTATGTTTAAAGACCCGATCAAACAAAAATCCCACAAACCGTATTTCGTGTGCATCAGGTTTCTGTCGAAATTTTTTGGACTCTAAAAATTTTTCAGGTAGTTGCAGAATGATGTGCAGGGAAGTATAAGAATTCTGGTAAAATTTGGTCGCCTGAATCCATCATCCTACCGTGGAACCGCGGCCAAAGCCATGCTTGGGCCGCGGTTCCGCCGCCACTTAGGCTCCTCACTGCACCAAATTTTTCCAGATTGTCTTACACTAGAAAATAAGGTTTCTGGAATATTATTTTTGGGCCCAGATTTTCTGTAAGTGCTACAGTAATGCTTTGGGGCCCACTTGGTAAATTTGTTCGATCGGAAATTTTAAACACGCTAGTTCACAGCATTTACATTATATCTGCGACCGTGAATGTCATTTGGTCGGTAAATCCTGTCTAACTGCTATAGCCCTTTTAGACGGATTTGCGAACGTGACATTCACGTTGATGTTCTGTGTTGTGCTGTGTTGTTGCGGATCGGTCGTGGGGATAGCCTGTTTGCAGTGGTAGTACAGTTTTGTTTTATATGTACATTTGATATTGCGGGGCGAGCGTCCGACATGTGGACTGCCGTCACTGCCTGTTTGTATTATTCTTTTGGGGCACGACCGGGTCGAGGTCGATGTACCCGTTGTATGTATATTTTTACTTTCTGTACTAGGATTACCCCGTGGAGGGGTGCACGGATAGCCGGGTTCTAGAGGGCAACAAGCCCGCATCTCATGGTATTGAGACGGAGGGGGCTTTACTCTAGAATTGGCGGGCTATTCGCCGCACTCATAGGGGGTACAGGTTGACCCAGGAGGGGTGCCCAAGTTACCGGATTCCGTGAAGTGCTTGGTGGTCCATTCACGTTGCTGAAGGAGGCTGCCTCGCTTCAGGTTTTGGCGGGTGACTTCCCACGCCCGTAGGGGTCTAGGATTTTCATTGCACAGACTATCCACACGACCAGTGGAACGTCGGGTTTCAGTAGCGGCTCTGTGAAACCCGGGGCTTCCAGATATCTGTATTGTTCTGTGATGCTGTACATTTCTGTGATGTTGCATTTTATCACGCCTTGAGCGAAAATTATATATTATATATATACTAGTAGATGTTATATATGTTTTGCATCCGCGCTAGTCCAGTCCCCGCTCTGTCGTTAGTTAAGTAACCTAACGGGTGATGACGGGAACCAGTGGCGAATGCGGATGGCATATACGTACATCATTATTTTCGTTCTTTTGTGGAGTGATAAATTGATGGGACTGCGTTGATTCGGATCAATGCAAGATAAACAAACCTATTCTGATGTTGTTGGAACATTTTTCAAAAAGCTGTTATTGCAAGGGCGTTCTCTTTTGTTTTGCACAGTGGTATTCAGTTGGAATATCCTGCTCCTCAGTCGACGAGGCAAGGGCCGAGATCCCTTCACCGGGAGTGACCCGTTGGACAAAAGTTTGCGTCAGGGCAATAACTTCACTATAGCCGATTACTTTTGCTTTGCATCGTGGTATTCAGTTGGAATATCCTGCACCTCATTCTACGGGGAAAGAGCCGAGATCCCTTCACCGGGAGTGACCTCTTTAGCAAAGGTTTTCGTCACTATAATTTTATAAAAAGTTATCCAGTTCCTTCAACGATATCAAGTTCATTACGTTAAAGGTTTTTCGCCAAAAACCAGCCGTAGCCCTCCGTCATTTCAGATTGGTATTGCTTAGTATTCGTGCTACATATGTCGTGCTCAGCCGAGGCGTAGTGTACGGTAGCTCTGTAATACTTTTCTGTCTTATGGATATGTGATTGGTTAGGACAGTCGTACGGTCATTTTGGCTCAGTCAAGGACTCGTGCGGGTGGGTCTAATGCAATCAAGATAATGACGGGTTGAACTTGACTAGGATCCTTTGATATGTTGGCTCAGTCAAGGTCACTTGGGTCCTAGGGGTAAAAAATCACATCGGGAGTTTCTAAAGAAACTGAAACTTGCCAGATATGCGCATACCTTCTGGAGTGTGATAACGTGAGCGGATTCCGTCACATTATCATGCGATGAGAGTTGGATCCCGATTCCCACTGATGAGTTGGTTTACTCCTCGGGTGATCCCGACTAATTCTTCTTTTAGGTTTGGGGAAGAATTTGACGTTACAGTGGGAGGTTTCCTGATTAGATAAAGTGATAACCATTCTGATCTAGGTTAGAGTGCACGCTGAGTGTTTCTTTTCTCTCTCTCTTTGGCAGTAACCATTGACCCGACCCTAGACTATGACTCAGTGACCAAGTTGACCGAACCTTCTTATAAGACTGGCTTTTGGATTGTCAGAGTTGCAAACCTCATTGCCACTCCTACTTTTACCCTTTTCTCCAGGACACCCCGTATTACTACGAACGTCCACTTCCATTGGACAAAACCATCGTATGGTTATATACGAACTCGAAGGAATTCGAGGATGGTTTCCGGTTCTGGAGAAAACGAATAGGACTATTCAGTTGTCTTTTCCTTTTTACCTTCTCTCAGGTTGTGAGTACTCCTTGGTTTAGGAGATAGTATACCTATTACGCAAATTGGATAGTCTTCTTCCAAACCTTAGGCTGGTGTCGAACGGTGGGGAATGAAGAAAACCAATTAGCATAACGATGGTGTACATAAGGTATTAAATTAAGACAAAGAAAGGGATTAGTAAGAGGGCAAAGTAAATTGCGACTGCTATTCATGACCAAACCAAGTATTTCGTTACCGCTCCCACTTCACCTTTGTATTTCTCCAGGACACTCCATATCACTACGAAGATCCACAGTTTATTTGGATACTCCATCGTATGGTTATATACGAACTCGAAAGGAACTTGTTCCAGATCGGGGATGGATTCTGGTTCAGGAGAAATAGGAATAAGGTTTATTCGGTTGTCTTTTATCTTCACCTTCTCTCGCATTGCGAGTGCTCCTAGGACTTGGACAGTACACCCATTATGCTTATTGGATAGTCTTCTTCCAAACCATAGGCTGGTGTCGA
Source organism: Agapanthus africanus (assembly GCA_030015575.1). NCBI lineage: Eukaryota > Viridiplantae > Streptophyta > Magnoliopsida > Asparagales > Amaryllidaceae > Agapanthus > Agapanthus africanus. The sequence continues at coordinate 241,511,497 of JASDDO010000031.1, forward strand.
ACGGTAGGGATGGAAGAAAACCATTTGGCCTAAAGGGGTGTGCAAAAGGTAATGACTAAAGACATATAAAGGGATTTGGAGAGATGGCAAAAAGATATACGGTTACAGTTGTGAATCTGGATAATGGAAGAGGCATTACTAGGAATACCGGGATACCCCATCGAAACATTTCAATGTTTCAGTTTCACTGTGTACTGTTAAAAGAAAACTGATTTCCCAATTAGACACTTGCTCCAGGGTATGTATTTACCAGTTTTGATTCTCACATCTGTATGGTTTTTACAGATGAGGAGTGGGAGTAAGTTATTGGGAATTAGGTGATCATCCTCATTATATCGGGATTCGTTGTAATTGGTGATATTTGAGGAAGTCACCTGGGTTGTTTGCCGGACGGCAAATATTTGGTTTTGAATATCCGTTGTTATGCACCAATTTCAAATTGATATATCTGTACGTCTATTTTTATAGAGTGAGATATACCTTTTTGAAATTATGTCTATGACATTTACCTATATCAGTGGATGGTTAGGTAAGGAGCATTAAACAGCGGTGTAATTCTTCTTAACCATAAGTACAGTTTTCAACCTACGACACACAGTGAATGAGTTATTAGACTCAAGGGACTTATACAGAGTATTGTATGTTGTCCAGCGTCGATGAGGACAGAGGGGTTGGTTCTCGTACTATATTCGGTTTACTTATGACTTCTCTAGTTTTTAGACAGGTGTTTCGTAGAAACACAGGGTCCGAATTTTGAGAAGTTATAGGTATATAAATAAAGTAGAGAACCAGGTATTGCAAGTATCGGGATTCTTCAAGCTGATCGAAGATGTAGATACCTGTATATAGTATTCAGTTGATAGTAATGATTAAGAGAACTTGCTTCTTTTTCCGGTTACTCGTAATTGGAAGCACTCCTAAGTTGAGTAACGCTGATCGGCCTCTCTCCATTTACTTGACATGCACTGGAGACAGCTGCATGATTTGAATCTGGTTCAATTAAATCAGTGCCTCTGTTTCTATATTGGATATAGAACAGTTCATATCTTGACATTGTTAAGATACAGAGAGTTGTCCGGCTTATGCTTAAAACCAGACACTGAACAACTCAGGGCACGTTTCTGTAATGGCTGTTTGTGGGTTGACCCAGGCTATGACGAGGGTTGACTTTCTACCATCTGGAAGATCAATAGTGATATTGTTCTTAACTCGCCACAGTTTTAATTAAAATTGGATTTTTTCAGAAAACAGTAGTGGGAGTATGGTAGAACTGGAAGTGATTCCAGAACTGTAAACGATTACTGAAGATTTGATAAGAACCTAAAGATTCAATCTAGTTTGACATTCCATTGGCCACTCCGTAGATATGGTGGGTAACCTCAGGCACCCGAGAGGTACTTCGGTATGCTCAAGGACGGCGGCAGGGAGGTTTTTGTTTACCCAGACTTGCCATTGTTGTTGTTCCAGACTGTGAAACCCGGCAGGAGGATGAGTATAGTGTCATTCTAAACTGGCTTTAGAAGTGTACGTCTATATGACTCTGCCAGAGGGTTGTCGTAGTCAGTGGGAGCAGTGGAAGCATTGGTGGACAGGTGGCTTATGTCTATTTATAGACTTAAGCAGATATAGCGGAGATAGATCATCTATTTCTGATGTGACAGTCATAGGTTTTGTTGGAGATAGTGCCCTCAGAGTCAATTATTGGATCACAGGCACGTGATTGCAATGATTGAGGGGAGGACCTGTCCCAGTAGGACAGTCTTACTCAAGTTGATAGTATGCAATCTGGTTTACCTTTATCATCGTGTACTGCTTTAGGTGACCTGACAGGTCGCTATTGCGCGTTGATAGAGCCCCTAGGATTCTTGCTTGACTGCCAGCAGTATGAGGGCGATCATATACGTGGGAGCTGGTGGTCTATAAGCACATCCTTAAAAGGTCCCTAGTCGTGGGAGTTTCGAGACAGGGCATCGATTCTCCAGAGTAGACTAGTGTATACAGTCGAGACCCCGACGAGGGGCGGTGGCCGGTCTCACAAGCCACTGGTGTCAGTTGGTTCACCTAAGATGTATACAGGTGCTCATTGGGTTATGAGTACACCGGACAGGACTCGCCGGGAACATGCTAGTTGGTCTTATACCTGACGTCGGATAGCAGTTCCCAGGTGACTTGTGTACAGGTTAGTTCATCGACCTGGGGATCGTCATTTGTCTCGTGTGAGTTCCCACTGTTCTTTGATTACTACCCTACCACGGCTCAAAGGAGTCGTGCAAACAGGTTTTAGTTGGGTACAGTCCCGAGCCACATGGAGGCAGTGAGCGGATCTTCAGGGGTTCGTCTCTCCCGGTATTGGGGGTGAGGTCGCGCTGTGTCTAGGAGAGCCATTACACAAAGTCCTTGGCCAAGGCAGGAGATTTACTGGTAGGTATTCCAGTAGTATCTCAGGGTGTTCTGGGCTACACTCCGACACGACTTGTACCGCTTTTGGGGGTCTGACTTTTACCAACCCCCTAGGCCCGACATGCGATGCTCATAGACGAACGGACCGGACTGTACGGATATTGTCACTGACAGGCTCAGTAGGGTGTCGGGATGAGTTCGCTCATCGACGTCCCTTTTGGTCGATAGCTGGTGGCCCGTCACGTATTGGCTTATACCTCTGACATGCTAGTGGTTAAATCCACAGCCATAGTATTGACGAGTCTTTAGAGTCCACCACACTTTCAGTTACTCAAGATTTCGGGCGAAACGCTGTAGAGGCCGTATGGAGAAATGGCAGGGTCCGATCAGATACGTGCGGTATTGCACGGATCAGGATCGGACGGATATTACTAGCCGGCTTTGGTTTAAGCCGGATCCTAGTATAGTACAGTGTAGATTTTGTCTCATTGCATTTGTATCCGGTCGGAATACAGATGCGGGTGTGTATGCACAGTATCGGGGTTTTTCCTGTAATTTATTACGGGACCAGTTTTCTGGAGTTGCCAGTTTGCATTCCGTTCCGGCCGGTTTTCCTTTGTTCTTTCCCGGCCAGACTTTTCCGATGGAGGGGGTAATTTGCTAGTTTGCAAATAACATTTTGTGGAAGGTTTATTTGTGAGATGAGAGATTATGAAAGCATCTTTTGATACCATTCTTATCTATCATCATCACTTGCTTTTTGTTGATTTGAGGTGATTAGAGTTTGATGTGGATTTGTTATGATGATGTTTAGGTTGTGGTCACCCTCCACTTTTTCCTACACTCACCTTCCTTCTAAGGTTATGGATTCATATTCTTTTCTCCACCATTCTAACATAATATGGTTTTCATTTTTGAGAAAAGAGAAGAGAGAGTTTCATTCTTGAGAGGGTGGAATTCTTGATCTCATTTTCATGCTAGAAAAATGCAAGCACCATTTTTCTTATCTTGATTCCTCCATCATCTTCAAAGGCAACTAACCCCAAATGAGACATAGCCTCTACACTACACATTCTACAGCAAATCTTGGACGCGTCGGCCAGCCAACTTCGCGCCCGAGTTGCCTCGGTATTGAGGTGGGAGCCCGTAAAAGATACAGGAGATGTGGTGCCCTTCCGGCGAGGAGGCGACGACCGGAGTTTCCGCAGGAGATCGGGACGACGACGAGAAGACCGGAGGACTCGGATCATTCGGTATATCTCTAACCCGTCTTGTAGTTAGCTTAGACTAGTTAATGGTTCGATCCGGGTGTTTTGTGCGCGGTGGTGCCGGTTTGCTAAGTTCGCAAAATTAAAGTTTATCACCGCTTCCGCATTTGGCCGTCGGATTGACGGCCGGGGCGCCGCCGTGCACTTAAGTGGTATCAGAGCCTCGCCATTAACATAGTCTAGCTTTGTTTGATGTGTTTGCATTTCCGATCGACCAAAATTCCAAAAACCCGCGTTTTTCCTCACATCAGTTTTCTGTCGATTTTTTCCTGGCTCCAAAAATTTTTCAGGTTGTAAAAAATTGATGTACTGGAAAATCTAAGACTGCTGTAAAAATTCGACGCAGTGAGTCGATCACTGAAGCGCGGAACCGCGGCCAAACCCCCCCTTGGGCCGCGGTTTTGCCGCACATTGGTGTCCTCACTGTGTCCAATTTCTCCAGTGGGCTTCTGGGCTGATTTTAGGGGTTTTGGAATATTAATATTGGGCCCAGAATTTTCTGTGAGTGCTAGAGTATTTCTTGGGGGCCCACATGTTAATTTTTGATCGATCGGATATTTTAAACACATTATTTCACAGTATTTACATTATATCTGCGACCGTGAATGTCACTTGATCGGTAAATCCAGTCTAACTGCTATAGCCCGGTTAGACGGATTTGCGAACGTGACTTTCACGTTGATGTTCTGTGATTTTGCTGTGATGTTGCGGATCGGTCGTGGGGGATAGCCTGGATGCAATGTTAGTACAGTGTTGTTGTATTATGTACATTTGATATTGCGGGGCGAGCGTCCGACATGTGGACTGCCGTCACTGCCTGTTTGTATTATTATTTTGGGGCATGGCCAGGTTGCGGTCGATGTACCCGTTGTATGTATATTTTACTTTCTGTACTAGGATTACCCCGCGGTGGGGTGCACGAATAGCCGGGTTCTGGAGGGCATCAAGCCCGCATCTCATGGCATTGGGACGGAAGGGGCTTCACTCTAGAATTGGCGGGCTATTCGCTGCACTCGTAGGGGGTACAGGTTGACCCAGGAGGGGTGCCCAAGTTACCGGATTCCGTGAAGTGCTGGGTGGTCCATTCACGGCGCTGAAGGGGGCTGCCTCGCTTCAGGTTTTGGCGGGTAACTTGCCGCGCCCGTAGGGGTCTAGGATTTCATTGCACAGGCTATCCACACGACCAGGGGAACGTCGGGTTTCAGTAGTGGCTCTGTGAAACCCGGGGATCCCAGATATCTGTATTGTTCTGTGATGCTGTACATTTCTGTGATGTTGCATTTTTATCACGCCTTGAGCAAAATATAATATATTGGTATATATATTAGTAGATGTTGTATATGTTTTACATCCGCGCTAGTCCAGTCCCCGCTCTGTCGTTAGATAACTAACCTAATGGGTGATGACGGGACCCAGTGGAGAATGCGGATGGCATATACGTACGTCAGTATATTTTCGTTCTTTGTGGTGTGATCAATGATTGGACTGCGTTGATTCGGATCAATGCAAGTTAAACAAACCTATTCTGATGTTGTTGGAACACTTTTCAAAAAGCTGTTATTGCAAGGACGTTCACTTTTGTTTTGCATCGTGGTATTCATTTGGAATATCCTGCTCCTCAGTCGACGAGGCAAGGACCGAGATCCCTTCACCGGGAGTGACCCCTTGGACAGAAGTTTGCGTCATGGCATTAACTTCACTATAGCCGATTACTTTTGCTTTGCATCGTGGTATTCATTTGGAATATCCTACACCCCATTCTACGGGGAAAGAGCCGAGATCCTTTCACCGGGAGTGACCTCTTTAGTAAAGGTTTTCGTCACTATATTTTCTAAAAAGCTATCAGTTCCTTCAACGATATCAAGTTCATTACGTTAAAGGTTTTCGCCAGAAACCATTCGTAGCCCTCCGTCGTTTCAGACAGGTAGCACGTAGTATTCATGCTATGTTTGTTGACCTTCGTCAAGGCATAATGCATGGTAGCTGCTTGTTGCTTTTCTGCTGCATAGATAGATGTGTTGGTTTGGGACAGTCGTATAGCCTTGTTGACCTTCGTCAAGGGCTTGTACGGGTGGGTTCAAATTAACCTGGACAATGACGGGTGGAACTTGACATGTGACTTATGATTTGTTGACCTTCGTCAAGGTCATAAGAGCATGGGGCAGAAATCACATCGGGAGTTTCAAAAGAACTGAAACTTGCCAGATATGCGCATACCTTCTGGAGTGTGATAGCGTGAGCGGATTCCGTCACATTATCATGCGATGATAGTTGGATCTCGATTCCCACTGATGAGTTATTTTACTCCTCGGGTGACCCCGACTAAATCTTTTTTCAGGTTTGGAGGAGATTTTGAGGTACAGTGGGAGGTTTCCTGATTAGATAAATTGGTAACCATTCTGATCTAGGTTAGAGTGCACGCTGAGTGTTTCTTTTCTCTCTCTCTCTGGCAGCGACCATTGACCCGACCCTAAGACTATGACTCAGTGAGCAAGTTGACCGAACCTTCTTAACACTGGCTTTTGGATTATCAGAGTTGCAGACCTCATTGCCACTCCTACTTTTACCCTTTTTTCCAGGACACCCCGTATTGCTACGAACGTCCACTTCCATTGGACAAAACCATCGTATGGTTATATACGAACTCGAAGGACTTCGAGGATGGTTTCTGGTTCTGGAGAAAACGGATAGGATTATTCAGTTGTCTTTTCTTTTCACCCTCTCTCAGGTTGCGAGTACTCCTTGGTTTAGGAGTAGTACACCTATTACGCAAATTGGATAGTCTTCTTCCAAATCTTAGGCTGGTGCCGACCGGTAGGGAATGAAGAAAACCAATTAGCCTAAACGGTGTGCAGAAGGTATTAAGGTTAAGACAAAGCAAGGGATTAGTAAGAGGGCAAAGTAAAATGCGACTGCTATTCACGACCATACCAAGTATTTCTTCGCCAATCCTAAATCACCTTTGTATTTCTCCAGGACACTCCGTATCACTACGAAGATCCCAGTTTATTGGATAATCCATCGTATGGTTATATACGAACTCAAAAGGAACTTGTTCCAGTTCGGGGATGGATTTTGGTTCAGGAGAAATAGGAATAAGGTTTATTCGGTTGTCTTTTATCTTCACCTTCTCTCGCATTGCGAGTGCTCCTAGGACTAGGACAGTACACCCATTATGCTTATTGGATAGTCTTCTTCCAAACCATAGGCTGGTGTCGAACGGTAGGGAAGGAAGAAAACCATTTGGCCTAAAGGGGTGTGCAGAAGGTAATGACTAAAGACATATAAAGGGATTTGGAGAGGTGGCAAAGAATTATACGGTTATAGTTGTGAATCTGGATAATGGTAGAGGCATTACTAGGAATACCAGGATACCCTATCGAAACATTTCAATGTTTCAGTTCAACTGTGTACTGTTAAAAGAAAACTGATTTCCTGATTAGACACTTGCTCCAGGGTATGTATTTACCAAGTTTTGATTCTCACATCTGTATGGTTTTACAGATGATGAGTGGGAGTAAGTTATTGGGAATAGGGTGATCATCCTCATTATATCGGGATTCGTTGTAATCAGTGATATTTGAGGAGATCACCTGGGCTGTTTGCCGGTCGGCAAATATTTGGTTTTGAATATCCGCTGTTGTGCACCAATTTCAAATTGATATATCTGTACGTCTATTTTCATAGAGTGAGATATACCTTTTGATATTATGTCGATGATATTTACCTATATCAGTTGATGGTTAGGTAAGGAGTATTAAACGGCGGTGTAATTCTTCTTAACCATAAGTACAGTTTTCAACCTACGACACACAGTGAATGAGTTGTTGGACTCAGCGAACTTATACAGAGTATTATATGTTGTCCAGTGTCCATTAGGACAGAGGGGTTGGTCCTCATACTATATTCTGTTTACTTTTAACTTCTCTAGTTCTTAGACATGTGTTTCGTAGAAACACAGGGTCTAAGTTTTGAGAAGTTATAGGTATTTGAATAGAGTAGAGAACCAGGTGTAGAAAGTATCGGGATTCTTCAAAGTGATCGAAGATGTAGATACTTGTGTATGGTATTTAGTTGATAGTGATGATCAAGAGAAATTGCTTCTCTTTCAGGTTACTCATAATTGGAAGCATTCCTAAGTTGAGTAACGCTGATCGGCCTCTCTCCATTTAGTTGACATGCACTGGAGACAGCTGCATGATTTGAATCTGGTTAAATTAAATCAGTGCCTCTGGTTCTATATTGGATGTAGAACAGTTCATATCTTAACATTGTTAAGGTACGGGGAGTTGTCCGGCTTATGATTAAAACCAGACACTGGACAACTCAAGGCACGTTTCTGTAATGGCTGTTTGTGGGTTGACCCAGGCTATGACGAGGGTTGACTTTCTACCATCTCGCAGATCAATAGTAATATTGTTCTAGACTCGCCACAGTTTTAATAAAAATGGATTTTTCAGAAAACAGAAGTGGGAGTATGGTAGAACTGGAAGTGATTCCAGAACCGCAAACGATTACTGAAGATTTGATAAGGAACCTAAAGATTCAATCTGGTTTGACATTCCATTGGCCACTCCGCAGATACGGTGGGTAACTTCAGGCACCCGAGAGGTACTCCGGTAGCCTCAAGGACGGTGACAGGGAAGTTCTTGTTTACCCACACTTGCCATTGCTGTTGTTCCAGGCTGCGAGACCCGGCAGGAGGATGAGTATAGCGTCGTTCTGAACTAGCTTTAGAAGTGCACGTCTATATGACTCTGCCAGAGGGTTGTCGTAGTCAGTGGGAGCAACGGAAGCATTGGTTGACATCAGGCTTATGTCTATTTATAGACTAAAGCAGATATAGCGGAGATAGATCATCTATTTCTGATGTGACAGTCATAGGTTTGACGTCATCAGAATAGGGGATGGATCTGTTGAGAAGGTAGTAGGATGTGATGTCATGGTATTTGGATGACATACACAAAGTAGGAAGTGATATTCCTATACTACGATCGGTTATACTTTGGTCGTCACACAGTGGTTTCTCCACAAGGGACTTGGACATTATATCAGACATATTGGTTACTAGATCTATGGTTTTTAGATCTAGATTTGGGTGGTTTCCCAATCAGGGTGCTTTGACAGCATTCTAAGAGTATTTAGAATGGACGACTTTTGGCACGGTAGTGTACCTGCAGGTGATGGAGTCACCCTCTCTAAAGGTGTCTTATAGACTAAAGTAGAGAGGGATGTGCATGATTGGCAGATCACTTGCTTAGGCAATTGAGTCAATCATGAGATGTCAAGTACCACACCAGATGTTGTTCTTGCACAAGATGCAATAAGTTGACATTGAACTAATCCTGGAGAAACAGTCGGAAGCAGTTTTAGAAAATAAGTGGATGTTCTAGGGATATGATAACGACAGCCTCATTTGGGAGACAGTTATCATTCCAGGCTTCTAAGGTGACATGGACGACAAGTAGGTTATCAGAGTTATAGTTTTCCTTCTGACGAGGGGCAGTATTTTGGACAGGTGGTCCAAGGCAATACTGAGGGTGGCATGGCGCAGGATACTGATTAAGTTCAGTTGACGATACAGTCTAAGAAGTTTGGATTTGGAGTTCATTTATGAGCTAGGTCCCATCAGACATCCAGACATTCTAAGACAGGTATTGCTCATTTTGGGAGATAGTTTTCTCCGCGAACTTGAGATAGAGAGAGACATAGAAAGAAACACCAGAGCGGATCCACTCACTGAGGCTATTCCTCGAACGCAATAGTTTCGCAAACGAGCTTTGTGTGACGGACTAGTAGAGGAGTTGGGTGTTCGGTATCACACGGGCTTTGTGTATGCGACATCGCAATAATTAGCCTTGAGTGCAAGTGGGAGATTCTTGGAGATAGTGCCCTTAGAGTCAATTATTGGATCACAGGCACGTGATTGCAATGATTGAGGGGAGGACCTGTCCCAGTAGGACAGTCTTACTCAAGATGATAGTATGCTATCTGGTTTACCTTTATCATCGTGTTCTGCTTTAGGTGACCCGACAGGTCGCTATTGCGCGTTGATAGAGCCCCTAGGATTCTTGCTTGACTGCCAGCAGTATGAGGACGATCATATACGTGGGAGCTAGTGGTCTATAAGCACATCCTTAAAAGGTCCCTAGTCGTGGGAGTTTCGAGACAGGGCATCGATTCTCCAGAGTAGACTAGTGTATACAGTCGAGACCCCGACGAGGGGCGGTGGCCGGTCTCACAAGCCACTGGTGTCAGTTGGTTCACCTAAGATGTATACTGGTGCTCATTGGGTTATGAGTACACCGGACAGGACTCGCCGGGAACATGCTAGTTGGTCTTATACCTGACGTCGGATAGCAGTTCCCAGGTGACATGTGTACAGGTTAGTTCATCGACCTGGGGATCGTCATTTGTCTCGTGTGAGTTCCCACTGTGCTTTGATTACTACCCTACCACGGCTCAAAGGAGTCGTGCAAACAGGTTTTAGTTGGGTACAGTCCCGAGCCACATGGAGGCAGTGAGCGGATCTTCAGGGGTTCGTCTCTCCCGGTATTGGGGGTGAGGTCGCGCTGTGTCTAGGAGAGCCATTACACAAAGTCCTTGGCCAAGGCAGGAGATTTACTGGTAGGTATTCCAGTAGTATCTCAGGGTGTTCTGGGCTACACTCCGACACGACTTGTACCGCTTTTGGGGGTCTGACTTTTACCAACCCCCTAGGCCCGACATGCGATGCTCATAGACGAACGGACCGGACTGTACGGATATTGTCACTGACAGGCTCAGTAGGGTGTCGGGATGAGTTCGCTCATCGACGTCCCTTTTGGTCGATAGCTGGTGGCCCATCACGTATTTGCTTATACCTCTGACGTGCTAGTGGTTAAATCCACAGCCATAGTATTGACGAGTCTTTAGAGTCCACCACACTTTCAGTTACTCAAGCTTTCGGGCGAAACGCTGTAGAGGCCGTATGGAGATATGGCAGGGTCCGATCAGATACGTGCGGTATTGCACGGATCAGGATGGGACGGATATTACTAGCCGGCTTTGGTTTAAGACGGATCCTAGTATAGTACAGTGTAGATTTTGTCTCATTGCATTTGTATCCGGTCGGAATACAGATGCGGGTGTGTATGCACAGTATCGGGGTTTTTCCTGTAATTTATTACGGGACCAGTTTTCTGGAGTTGCCAGTTTGCATTCCGTTCCGGCCGGTTTTCCTTTGTTCTTTCCCGGCCGGACTTTTCCGATGGAGAGGGTTATTTGCAAGTTTGCAAATAACATTTTGTGGAGGGTTTATTTGTGAGATGAGAGATTATGAAAGCATCTTTTTGATACCATTCTTATCTATCATCATCACTTGCTTTTTGTTGATTTGAGGTGATTAGAGTTTGATGTGGATTTGTTATGATGATGTTTAGGTTGTGGTCACCCTCCACTTTTTCCTACACTCACCTTCCTTCTAAGGTTATGGATTCATATTCTTTTCTCCACCATTCTAACATAATAAGGTTTTCATTTTTGAGAAAAGAGAAGAGAGAGTTTCATTCTTGAGAGGGTGGCATTCTTGATCTCATTTTCATGCTAGAAAAATGCAAGCACCATTTTTCTTATCTTGATTCCTCCATCATCTTCAAAGGCAACTAACCCCAAATGAGACATAGCCTCTACACTACACATTCTACAGCAAATCTTGGACGCGTCGGCCAGCCAACTTCGCGCCCGAGTTGCCTCGGTATTGAGGTGGGAGCCCGTAAAAGATACAGGCGATGTGGTGCCCTTCCGGCGAGGAGGCGACGACCGGAGTTTCCGCAGGAGATCGGGACGACGACGAGAAGACCGGAGGACTCGGATCATTCGGTATATCTCTAACCCATCTTGTAGTTAGCTTAGACTAGTTAATGGTTCGATCCGGGTGTTTTGTGCACGGTGGTGCCGGTTTGCTAAGTTCGCAAAATTAAAGTTTATCACTGCTTCCGCATTTGGCCGTCGGATTGACGGCCGGGGCGCCGCCGTGCACTTACAGGTTTGACTTCATCAAAATAGGGGATGGATCTGTTAAGAGGGTAGTAGGGTGTGATGTCCTGGTATTTGGATGACATACACAGAGTAGGAAGTGATATTCTTATACTACGATCGGTTATACTTTGGTTGTCCCACAGTGGTTTCTCCACATAGGACTTGGATATTATATCAGACATTCTGGTTACTAGATCTATAGTTTTAGATCTAGATTTGGATGGTTTCCCAATCTGGGTACTTAGACAGCATTCTATGAGTATTTAGAATGGACGACTCCTGGCACGGTAGTGTACCTGCAGGTGATGGAGTCACCCTCTCTAAAGGTGTCTTACAGACTAAAGGGGAGAGGGATGCGCATGATTGGCAGATCACTTGCTTAGGCAATTGAGTCAATCATGAGATGTCAAGTACCACACCAGATGTTGTTGTTGCAGTAGGCGCAATAAGTTGATATTGATCCAATCCTGGAGAAACAATCGGAAGCAGTTTTAGAACATAAGCGCATGTTCTAGGGATATGATAACGGCAGCCTCTTTTAGGAGACGGTTATCATTCCAGGCTTCCAAGGTGACCTGGCTGACAGAGTGGCTGTCAGAGTTATAGTTTTCCCTCTGACGATGGGCAGTATTTTGGACAGGTGGTCCAGGTGGATACTGAGGGAAGGCATGGCGCATGATACTGATTAAGTTCAGTTGACGATACAGTCTAAGAAATTTGGATTTGGAGTTTATTTATGAACTAGGTCCAATCAGACATCCAGACATTCTAAGACAGGTATTGCTCATTTCAGGAGATGGCTTTCTCCGCGAACTTGAGATATAGAGAGACATAGAAAGAAACATCACAGCGGATCCACTCACTGAGGCTATTCCTCGAACGCAATAGTTTCAGAAACGAGCTTTGTGAGACTGACTAGTAGAGGAGTTGGGTGCTCGGTATCACACGAGCTGTGAGTAAGCGACATCGCAATAATTAGCCTTGAGTGCAAGTGGGAGATTGTTGGAGATAGTGCCCTCAGAGTCAATTATTGGATCACAGGCATGTGATTGCAATGATTGAGGGAGGACCTATCCCGGTAGGACAGTCTTACTCAAGATGATAGTATGCTATCTGGTATATCTTTATCATCGTGTACTGCTTTAGGTGATATTACCGATCACTATTACACGTTGATAGAGCCCCTAGGATTCTTGCTTGACTGCCAGCAGTATGAGGGCGATCATATACCTGGGAGCTGGTAGTCTATAAGCACATCCTTAAATGGTCCCTAGTCGTGGGAGTTTCGAGACTGGGCATCGATACTCCATTAGTAGACTAGTGTATACAGTCGAGACCCCGACGAGGGGCGGTGGCCGGTCTCACAAGCCACTGGTGTCAGTTGGTTCACCTAAGATGTATACAGGTGCTCATTGGGTTATGAGTACACCGGACAGGACTCGCCGGGAACCTGGTAGTTGGGATTATACCAGACGTCAGATGGCAGTTCCCTGGTGACATGTGTACAGGTTAGTTCATCGACCTGAGATCGTCATTTGTCTCGTGTGAGTTCCCACTGTGCTTTGATTACTACCCTACCACGGCTCAAAGGAGTCGTGCAAACAGGTTTTTGTTGGGTACAGTCTCGAGCCACATGGAGGCAGTGAGCGGATTTGCAGGGGTTCGTCTCTCCCGGTATTGGGGGTGAGGTCGCGCTGTGTCTAGGAGAGCCATTACACAAAGCCCTCGGCCGAGGCAGGAGATTTACTGGTAGGTATTCCAGTAGTATCTCAGGGTGTTCTGGGCTACACTCCGACACGACTTGTACCGCTTTTGGGGGTCTGACTTTTACCAACCCCCTAGGCCCGCTATGCGATGCTCATAGACGAACGGACCGGACTGTATGGATATTGTCACTGACAGGCTCAGTAGGGTGTCAGGATGAGTTCGCTCATCGACGTCCCTTTTGGTCAATAGCTGGTAGCCCGTCACGTATGGCTAATACCTCTGACGTGCTTGTGGTTAAATCCACAGCCATAGTATTGACGAGTCTTTAGAGTCCACCACACTCAGTTACTCAAGTTTCGGGCGAAACGCTGTAGAGGCCGTATGGAGATATGGAAGGGTTCAATCAGATACGTGCAGTATTGCACGGATCGTGATCGGACGGATTTTACTAGCCGGCTTTGGCTTAAGCCGGATCCTAGTTTTAGACAGTGTAGATTTTGTCTCGTTGCATTTGTATTCAATGGGAATACAAATGCGGGCATGTATATGCAGTAGTGGGGTTTTCCTGTAATTTATTACGGGATCAGTTTTCTGTAGTTGCCAGTTTGCATTCCGTTCCGGCCAGTTTTCCTTTGTTCCTTCACGGCAGAACTTTTCGATGGAGGGGGTTATTTGCAAGTTTGCAAATAACTTATTATGGAGGGGTTTCTTGCATATTGGTGGCATCATCATAGTTATTCATCATGAGATTCTTTTTCCTTCTTATCACTTGCATTTATTGTGATGGTTAATGAGAAAAGATTGATTATGTATATGATGTAAGGCTTCTTTTGGGTGTGGTCACCTCCTTGAGCTATCCTACACTCACCTCCCTTCTTGTTATTCTCTCCACCATTTGTTTAAAGGGGACCAGCCACAAAAGAGGGGGAAAAATGAGAGGTTTTTTTTTCTTGGTGTGGAAATTATTCATCTCATTCCTCATGCTTGAAAAATATATACACCTTCATCCTCTCCAAAGTTCTTTCTCTTCTCCATCATCTCTATGGCAACTTAATACCCGCATCGAGACATGCTTTCTACACTACAACCTACAGTACCCTTGGACGCGTCGGCTAGCCAACTTCGCGCCCGAGTTGCCTCGGTCCGGAGATGGGAGCCCGTAAAAGAAATCGGCTACGTGGTGCCCTTTCCGACGAGGAGATGACGGAGGGAGATTCCGCGAGAGATCGGGACGACGACGAGAAGACCGAAGGACACGGATCGCTGGGTATATCTCTCACCCCATCTCTAGTTAGCTAGTATAGGTTAATGGTTACGATCCGGGTTTTATTGTCCGCGGTAGCGCCAGTTTAAAAGTTAAGAAATTTTTTTTTTCCGCATTTTGGCCTCGAGTAGAAGGCCGGGGCGCTGCCGTGGCGCAACACCATAGGTGTGGTTTCTCCTTAAGAATCATGAGGATTCCTAAGCGTGTTTTCCCTTGAAAGTCGTAAGGATCTCACAAGAGAATTTGCTTCCTTACGGGTCGTGAGGACCCGCAAGTGCTGGGTGAAGTTGCCCTTATCCGTATTTCACGGGGTTAGGGGTTGCTCTGGATGTTTTCCAGGGTACCGTAGTTTAAAGACATTGCGGTCGAGGTTAAGGACATCATAGTCCGTAGATTTAAGGACTCCACCGTCTGTTGCTAGTTTTAAGACATCACGGTTGAGGTTAAGGACATCATAGTCCGTGGATTTAAGGACTCCACAGTCCGATGTTAGTTTTAAGACATCACGGTCGAGTTTAAGGACGTCATAGTCCATGAGTTTAAGGACCTCACTGTCCAATGTTAGTTTTAAGACATCGCGGTCGAGGTTAAGGACATCATAGTCCGTGGATTTAAGGACTCCACAGTCCAATGTTAGTTTTAAGACATCACGGTCGAGGTTAAGGACATCATAGTCCATGGATTTAAGGACTCCACAGTCCGATGTTTGCTCTGGATGCTTTTCACGGGTTCACTGCCGTGTTCGGCGAGGACCAGGCTCCGCTCTGGACGTTTTCCACGGGGTCAGAAGTGACATAATCCGTGTTCCACGTAGCCAGGAATTTTGCTCTGGATGCTTCCCACGGGTTCACTGCAGTGTTCGGCGAGGACTAGGCTCCGCTCTGGATGCTTCACACGGGTTCACTGCCGTGCTCTGCGAGGACCAGGATCCACTCTCGACGTTTTCCACGGGGTCAGAAGTGACATAATCCGCGTTCCACGTAGCCAGGAATTTTGCTCTAGATGCTTCCCACGGGTTCACTTCCGTGTTCGGCGAGGACTAGGCTCCGCTCTGGATGCTTCACACGGGTTCACTGCTGTGCTCTGCGAGGACCAGAATCCGCTCTGGACGTTTTCCACGGGGTCAGAAGTGACGGTATCCGCGTTCCGCGTAGCCAGGAATTTTTCACTAGATGCTTCCTACGGGTTCACTGCCGCGTTCGGCGAGGACTAGGCTCCGCTCTTGATGCTTCACACGGGTTCTCTGTCGTGCTCTGCGAGGACCAGGATCCGCTCTGGACGTTTTCCACGGGGTCAGAAGTGACGTTATCCGCGTTCTGCGTAACCATGAATTTTGCTCTAGATGCTTCCCACGGGTTCACTGCCGTGTTCGGCGAGGACTAGGCTCCACTCTGGATGCTTCACACGGGTTTACTGCCGTGCTCTGCGAGGACCAGGATCCACTCTGGACGTTTCCACGGGGTCAGAAGTGACGTTATCCGCGTTCCACGTAGCCAGGAACTTTGCTATGGATGCTTCATACGGGTTCACTGCCGTGCTCGGCGAGGACGAGGCTCCGCTCTGGATGCTTCACACGGGTTCACTGCCGTGCTCTACAAGGACCAGGATCCGCTCTGGAAGTTTTCCACAGGGTCAGAAGTGACGTTATCTGCGTTCCACGTGACCAGGAATTTTGCTGATTATATCCGCATTTCACGGAGTTAGGATTTGACTCTCAGTCATCTGTACACCGACGAGCCATAGAACCGGGAGTTGCTGCTGTTCCGCTTTGCCTTATGTTGTGTCTGTTGTAATGAGACGAATGTTGAGATGCTCTCCAGGCTATCTGAGAACCGTCGAGGTTTAGTTTCTTCTTCTGATGAAACCTGGGGAGGAGGAGTGTGATTCCTTCTTTGTTTGCGCCCCTGGATTGTATACAGGGATTGATGTAATATCACCTGTAGGACATAAATTTCATTCATTTTTTTAATTTCTTTCCGCGATGCTCTATCATTTCAGCTTTTTATATCGCGAAGGTCACGATTGCCCAATCATTTCGACTATTTTGTATGCATACATCTTTTACTTGCTGATTTTGTTGCAAGTTGCCCCATCATTTCGGCTATTTCGTATGCATGTGTGGCTTGCTGGCTTTTCGCTGCAAGCTCAGAATTAAACACTGATTTCAGCATCAGCACCGCTACTACTGGGATATTGCCAGGAGCGAATCATCATTTGCCTCTGTCGATGTCGAACAAAGGTGGCTTAGTAAACAGGGTTAGGATCCTGTCGACTAAGGCTTTTGACTTCATGAGCCGTAAGGGTCTTATGAAGGTATTTCTCCCTACAAGTCGTGAGGATCTCGTAGGTGCGTTTTCTCCTTAGGAATCGTGAGGACTCCTAAGCGTATGTTCCCTTGTAAGTCATAAGGATCTTACAAGAGTGCTTTCTCCTTATAAGTCGAGAGGACTTACAAGGGCTGTTCACCGTGTAGACATATCCCTAGTCACGGATGGGACTTTATTAGGGAAATGTTCATTCGCATCCGTGGATTGTATACAAGGGTCCGCATCGAGCCGCTTGTAGGGAACTATCGGATGTTGTGGGGTTTGCTTAAGAACAGGTTCAGGTCTCTGTAGCTTAAGACTTTCAAATCTTATGAGCCATGAGGGTCCCATAAGGGAGTTCTCCTTACGAGTCGTGAGGATCTCGCAAGTGTAATTTCTCCCTAAGAATCGTGAGGATCCCTAAGTGTGTTGCTCCCTTGTGAGTCGTAAGGATCTCACGCAGGTGATTTCTCCTTACAAGGTCGAAAGGACCTGCAAGTGCCTTTTAACGAGGTTGCGCCCTTTCGGGTTTTCACAAACACTCGCCGGTAGCCCTGCTGTTTTTACTCACGGAGCCCTATCGGGTTTTCATCCGTGCCCTTTTTGTTTATGGACATACCGTTTTCTTTTCTCTTTTTTTTATTCTTTTTTTTTGTATCAGCTTTGGGATGCTGCGATCCACTGTAGTTTCTCGACATCCCATTCAACAGCTAGTTTTAGGATATAGTGGTCTGTTGTTAGTTTAAGGACGTTTCGGTCCGTCGTAAAGTAAGACGGTTACTACTTATGGAGTTTGGGCTTAGGAAGATAGCGAGCGGACATAGTCGTAGTCATCTATCATTGACCTAGGCCGTGACTCGTCAAGCGCAGTATTTCTTCAGGAAGCGACCATTTATTGGCCTGAAAGGTCTTTCACCATGCATGTCCATGAGTAGATAGGCTCCACCCCGGTAGACCTTGTCTATAATGTATGGGCCTTCATAATTCGGCTCGAATTTCCCTCGTTTAGCACGATTGGGGATCATGGGTCTTTTGACTACCAGGACGAGTTCGCCCTGGTGGAATGTCCTTGGCCTGGTCAATCTTTCGTAGGAGCGCGTCATCTTTGCTTTTATAAGCTTCCAGATTTTGTTGCGCTATGAGCCGGGTTTCATCAAGGGCATCGAGCTCCTCGAGCCGAAGGTGTGCATTCTCTTCATCTGTCAGCTCGTAATGAACTGCCACTCGTAGAGAGGGTAACTCTATCTCGAGGGGGAGTACCGCTTCTGTACCGAATACCAATGCGTACGGCGTTGTGTTCGTGGCCGTCTTGAACATAGTTCGATACGCCCAGAGAGCTTCTTGCAGTCTCTCGTGCCGGTCTTTCTTATTTCGAGACACCGTCTTCTTCACTATCTTTGTCAAGGTCTTGTTGAAAGCCTCAGCCAGACCGTTAGCTCGGGGGTTATAAACAGAGGAGTATCTCCAATCTATGTTGTACTGTTGTGCGAAGCGGCTGATCTTGTGGCTTCTGTAGGCTGGCCCGTTATCGGAGATGATTCGTCTCGGAGTTCAAAACCGATAAATGATGTGTGTCTTGAAGAAATGGAGGATGTTCTCCGTCTTCACTTCCCTCAGTGGTACCGCTTCTGCCCATTTGGAGAAGTAGTCAGTTGTCGCCAAAATGAATCGATGTCCTCTGGACGATGCCGGTTCGATGGAGCCGATTATGTCAGTTCCCCATATTTCGAACGGCCAGCTAGCCCCCGTTGGATGCAGCGTATTTGGATGCTGGTGGATAAAGTCCCTATGGATCTGGCACGAGTGGCATTGCTTCGCATACTCGAGGCAGTCCTGAATCATCGTGGGCCAGTAATAACCCATCCGTTTAATCTTCAATTTCATCTTCGGCCTAGCTTGATGAGAACCACAGAGTCCGTCATGAGTTTCTTGGATGACTCTCTTCTCCTCTTCAGGTCCCAGGCATCTTAACCATAAAGAATCGAATGACCTCTTGTACAGAGTATCATTGACGAAAGCGAAAGATAGGGCTCGCTTCATGAGCTGATGTTTTGAGGACGCATCTTTAGGCGTTCGACGGGATTTGAAGTAGTTTATAAAGACTTCCCTCCAATCCTCGGCCTTTTCCAGATCTTTTATTTGCATAGTCATTTGCTCAATCGCTCCTTTTTCTTTGGATGACTCCGGAGATATAACCGCCGGCGCAAGAACCCGACAGCTCTGCACAATGATCTTCACGTCATCGAGGCTCTCGTCGGCCAGCTCTGTTAAGGAGAAAGCGAAGCGCATTATCCCTCCTTGTGGGGTCGCGAAGATAAGGCCTACCCCCGATTTGATTATAGGTGTGTTCTGTTTGCGCTTCTTCATGGAAGACGCTCCATCAAAATAAAGTTCCCACCGGGTACCACTACTGTCGATCGCATCGAACGCATGTTCATCTGGCAGTTCACAGTTTAAAGGAGAATCGGAAGGTATTGGATGCTCAGCGAGGAAGTCGGCGATGGCCTGGACTTTCACTGCCTTAAGAGGCTGATAGGTTATTGAGAACTCCATCAGGAGCAAGGCCCATTTAGAGAGCCGTCCTGTCAATATGGCCTTTGACATCAAGTATTTGAGGGGATCCACCTTCGATATGAGACGGGCTTCATGCGCCAACGCATAGTGCCTGAGCTTTGTTATTGCGAAGATCAACGCCAAGCAGTGTTTTTCGATGGGAGAATAATTGCTTTCTGCCCCCAGGAGAACTCGACTCAGGTAGTAGAGAGATCTTTCTTTCCCTTGGTCGTTCTCTTGTGCCCATAATGCGCCTAAGGAACCTTCGAGGGCTGTTGTATAAAGAATAAGGGGCTTTCCCTTGAAAGGAGCGGCCAGCACCGGCGGGTTCTGCAGATACTTCTTAATTTCGTCCAGCGCACCTTGGCATTTGTGATCCCAAACGAAAGGGGTTCCCTTCTTCATCAGGTGACTGTAAGGACGACACTTCCCTGAAAGATTGGCTATAAATCGCCGGATATATATGAGCTTTCCTTGGAGAGACCGCAGCTGCTTGAGAGTTCTTGGCGGGGGCATTTCCATAATCGCCTTGATCTTTGACGGATCTATCTCGATACCTCGGTGTCGGACGATGAATCCTAGGAATTTGCCCGAGGAAACTCCGAATGCGCACTTGAGAGGGTTCATCTTCAAGTTGTATTGTTGAAGGCATTGAAATACGATCTTCAGATGCTCGAGATGTTCCTCGTATGATTTGATTTTCACTACGAGGTCGTCGATATAGCATTCAACGATTTCATGTATGAGATCATCGAAGATCTTCGTCATGGCCCTCTGATAGGTGGCACCAGCGTTCTTTAGACCGAATGGCATCACCTTGTAGCAGAATATACCCAAAGGGGTCCGGAAAGCGGTGTGCTTCTGGTCTTCGGGATGCATCTTTATCTGATTATATCCTGATGAGCCGCCCATGAAGGAGAAGACTTCATGAGTGGACGTGTTATCTATCATCAGCTCAGTGACCGGTACTGGGAAATCGTCCTTCGGGCAGGCTTTATTAAGATCCCGGAATTCCACGCATATGCACACTGTCCCATTCTTCTTCATTACTGGGATGATGTTGGCAATCCAATCAGGGTACCGAACTTCTTGGATGAAGCCGGAGTCGATTAGTTTCTTGACCTCGACGTTGATACTCATCTCAAGCTCGAGCCGCATTCTTCTCGGTGCTTGTTTGATTGGCTTGACGTCTGGGGATATTGCCAATTTGTGGACAGCAATCTCTGGATCTAATCCTGGCATTTCAGAATAGTTCCACGCGAAGCAATCCTTATGCTATATAAGCACGTCTTTTAGTGTAGCTACCCTTTCCTCAGACAGCAACTCACTGATGAATGTTGGGCGCGGGTCACTTGCCGTCCCCAAATCAATTTTCTTGAGGTTATCCGCAGTGGTATGTATTCCATCTTCCAGCTCTTTTGGCACCGGTGGAAATTTTGAGATCACCTCGTCATCATTGTTTTCGAAGCACCAAGGGATATCACCCCTCTCCTCAGGCTCTCCTTTTGATAGTGTTATCATATGACAAGTACGAGCTCGCTTCCAAGATCGATGTGGATCTGGGTCCACTCTCGCGGATTTGGGTTCATGCTTCTGCGGCGGTGTTATCCTCCAACTGCTGGATAGAGCGAATTTGCCGAGCTGATATTGATCTTCGACCCAGTTCTTGATGGTAAAGCAGTCTTCAATAGGATGTCCTATTGCTCTATGATAGGAGCAATAGTCCGGGTGAGAGATTTCGCCTGCTTGCTCGGGATGTTTGGACTCCGGAAGTGTAATCATCTGATGTTTTATGGCGAGCTCAAGTATCTTTCGTGTTTTATTCTGAGGAAAAGAGTATGCCTGACTCGTCTTCTTCATAAGGGATGAATCCGGGTTGCTCGATTCCCGATCGCGTGGCTTCTTGGTTCCGCTTTGTTGCTGCTGAACGCCTTTCCCGCTCTTTGACTTGTTTCTGCCTCTGCATCGGGCCCTTTGAATGACGGGTTGACATGGAGGAGCGTTTTCATCTTTCGCAACCTCTTGAAGAAGGCGTTGCGTCCTGGCTTTCTCTTAGATGGCCATTTCGCGATTATGGTCGTCTCGAACCTTTTGACCCACTTCCCTGATAAGCTTGTCCATTCGTTCTTGAAATGACGGACTCGGCATTTTGATTGCAGGATCTCATTTTGATTCGAGGTCAGTGTTTTCTGACAGTGCGTCCTCTTCTTCTTCGAAGTCATATATGACGTAGATACCATGGACTCGTTCCCGTTTCCCAGATTTCACGTATCCAAGCCCGAGCGTTTCCATTCTCCCGTTGGGCAACTTGCGCTGAGTTCCAGGGACATCCCAAATCCTATTGTAGAACCGAGCTTGTCGAATGGTCTGTTTGAAAGGTACCCCTTGGCGCTTCAGGAGCCTTCTCAAGCCTTCCGAGTAACATCTAGGCAGACGGATGGGCTGGAGTTTGTCGAGCATAGAATCGGCGCCATGCCAGATTTCTTTCTCCACTTTGGTTTCCCCAGATCGGTAGAATAGGATTGCCTTTTAACCCTTTCGCTTGGGAGGGACGTAAAATATATGCAGTTCTTGCACACTATAAGCTTTGAGTTCATCGAGATCTTTGTAATGCTCCCGCGGAACTAGGATAATTTGCAGACTCTGATTATTGCCAGCGAAAGCTTGTTTTGACGGCCGAGCGGAGAATACAGAATTAATCTCGTCTTCCGAGTCGCTGCCGAAGATCAACATGGGGGCGGACGGTCCCGGGTTGTTACGCTGAGGCGGCCCTGAATAAACTATCTCTTCTTCTTACTCGGTATCACTCCTGAAGACTGGAATAATGGTGATAGTTTTGTTCTTCGGTTGGTGACATCTTTCCATATCCTCGAAGTCTGGTAAGAAGTATTTTGCATCTTCATACTTGCGGACTTCGTTCACGGAGAATGGGTTCAACTCCCCTGTCACAGTATACTCGAGACCATCCTTAAAGTATTTCATACACTGATGTTGTGTAGAAGGGATGATGTTGCACTCGTGTAACCAAGGTTGGCCAAGCAAAGCGTTATACCATGTCTTGGCGTCAATGACATGAAATTTAATATCCGTGATAAGTAACCCGAATCTTAATGTCAATATCACAGACCCGAGAGTCCGCGATGACTGGGAGTCAAAACCAGAGATGGTGATTTTATCACGAGCAAGATGTTGGACGCTCATGCAGATTTCCTTCAATACTCGCACGTTAAGGAGATTGACGGAAGTCCCATTGTCGACCAGGATTTTGCCTATCTTTATATCGTGGCAGTACCCTGAGACATAGAGGGGACGGTTGTGCTCGCACGTCCCAAGGAGGAGATCTTCGTCGCCGAAGGTAATATCGGCTGTGTGTACTTCCTCCAGCTCGTCCTTCATCTTTTCTTCGGCGAGAAAAGGTTGGAATTGCTCTGGCTCTTGTAGTACCTTGATCAATGAGTCCCTTGCTTCTTTTGATAGTAAAAGAGCGTCGAGAATGCTGAGCTGGGAGGGTAACTTCCTCAAGTGTGCCAGAATGTTGTAGTCTACCTTACTTTTCCTTGGCGGGTCCTTGGCGGTCAGCTCTTTCATGACTTGGTTGTCCACGGCGATATCCTCGGAGACCTTTTCTTTTCCCTTATCTTTTCTACTCGTAGATCCGAGATTCCTTTCTGGAAGCGTGCGATTGCGCAGCTGAATATTTTCACAGGCCTTCGGTTCTTCCTCTCTCCCCAAGGGGGATTCTTTAAAGAGAGGGCCAAGAGCCATCTCTTCGTCAGAGTCGCTTCCCAAGGTGAGAACTTGCGATCCCCCGGCGTTGACCGTGCAACAGTTGCCAGTATTTCTTTTATGCTCGTTATCTGCACTTCTTTGCCCCTAACGAGTCTTGCGTTTCATCCGCTTGAAATATTGCCGGTGAGCAACATATCCTCGCCACCATCTTTTAAAAGCATTGAATTCTTCGGTTGGGTGTGCCATCTTTTAGTGATATTGGCAGTAGCTAGGATGCATTTCTGTTTCACCAAGGGCAATCGCTTCGGAGGGTGGTAGCTTCATTCCCATTGATATGGCTTTGGCGAACCTTTTCCTCGTCTTGAACTTGATTTTATTTGTGGCGGATGTACTCTGATCTGGTGGGGGTATCTCGACTTTTTCGTCCAGTCGGCGGCGTTTGGCTCTTTCAAATATGGCCATCTCACGCTCCCGATCGGCTTTACTTTTTAGATGAATTTCATTCAGGAAGGCGTCGATCATTTCTTCTGACGGCTATAGAAATTCCGGCTCGGGACCTGCCCCCAGTTTCTCTGTGTAAGGAGTCTCTTTATCATCTATCAATGAGTGAGTGATCACATGACAACTTGCTACATAGTCCTCAGATTCATCTGATGAGTCTTCTCCATCATTTTCGTCCTCAAGGACGTGGCTGAGGAACTCTTGGAGCGTGAATGGAGTCCGCGCTTTCTGGTTATACTCTTCCAGCGCGTCAATCTTCTTTTGTAGGTCCGTGCGCTTGTCGCCAGGCTTCACGGGCTTCTTGGATTTCTTCTTCTTTTTCGAAGATTTTGGCGGCTGGGTGTGAGCACTTTAGCTATCACCACCAATCTTTGGAGTTGGGTGCAGCTTCAGCATTCCTTCGATGATCTGGGGTTCCAGCGGGTTCTTCCACCTGATCGCTGGGCATGTATGGAGATTATTCAGCATCATTTTGGTTTTGGCCGAAGGAACGACCTCTCATGGGTCTTCTTCAACAAAAGAGCACGTTGCCCCCGGTGTGTCCGTCTTCTTTGGAGTGTGCGGTTGTGATGGGTTTACTTTCCACTTCTCAGACAGCGCAAACTTGCCTTGTAGGTATTGATCCTCAATCCATCCCTTAAAAATGAAGCAATCCTCGATCGGTTGGCTTATCGTTTTGTGGTAAGGGCAATAATTGGGATTATTCACTTCGCTGGGTTGCGGTGGTCGCCTTGGATTCGGCAAGTTGATAAGCCTGTTGCGCACCGCCAGCTTGAACAGCCTCTTCGTTTTATCCCGTGGGAACGAGTAAGGACGCTTCATTTTCTCATTGTAACAGCGCCGTCTCTCCTCCTGTTGATCCGCTAGCTTTGGAGCACTGGGCTAATGTTGGGTGTTTGCAACGAAGATCGCTTTCCCTTTACCCTTTTCGTTCCGCGGTTCTCGCTTCGGGGGAGATGGTCTATGACCCATCTGATCCATCTGGGCTAGCTTGTCGATTAAAGCCTGGAACGTGGTCGGTTTGAAGAACATCATGAACTGTGAAATAGTTGCATGAGGGTCTAAGGTGTCCACGAACATGCCCACCGCTGGTGCTTCTTCGATGCGTTGTTCGCACTTCGACCACAGGTTCCGCCATCGGATTGCATATTGAACCCAAGTTTCGCTTGGATTCACCCTTGCATTAATCAACGCCGTTATTAGGGTGCGTTCGCTGGCACTCGCGAATCGCTGAGTGAATAGCAACTCCATCTCTGCGAAAGTTTTGACGGAGTCGTTTGAAAGCTCGGAGTACCACTAAAACGCCGTCTCCGATAAGCTGCCGACGAATTGGCGAAGCAAGAGCTTATCATCGCCGCCGGTGTTGCCACAAAGATCCCTGAACTGGGCGACATCTTGATGGGGATTGCCTGTCCCCTTGTAGAGATGGAATTTCGGGATTGTGTAGCCCGGCGGGTACTTTATCTGATCATACCAGCCTGAATATGGTCGCCCTGTTTTGACAACTTGGCCGGCCGCTTCGTTCGCCTGGTGAACTCGTATTTGCTGAGCAATATAATCATCCAGGGCGGCTTTAGAGATTGTTTCTTCTTTGGCTGTTGAAAGAGCCGGGGATGGATTTGACGTTTCTCCTCTGTCGTCTTCGACGAGAATCGGAGGCTCTTCGGCTGGAGGATCCGGCTGTATCATCATCCCGACCAAGTCTTGGAACAGAAAAGCCATTTGCTTTATATTGGCCGCTTGTTCTGCAGCCTCCTTGTCCTTCTTTTCGAGCATTCTGCGAAGGAATTCAGCATCAGTCTCGTGTTCGTTACGTTGTTCCGATGACGCCTCCGGGCTTTCTCTTGGCCCAGTGTGTGCGGCCATTGCAGTCAGCATCTCCTGGAGCTTCTGCTGTTGCTGTTCCTGAGCCCTTGTGATGGATCGGGTGAGTGGTCGGTGGCCCGTAGAAGCGCGGCTATCCTCCTTCCCGGATGCGATGTAAATAGTATGCACCACCATGCCCCCAGACTTAGGGCGTTTGGGCTCAGTGCCTTTGACATTTGTCGCAGGAACGGGGATCTTGATTGATCTCAAAAACTATCTATTACCTCAATCAAGAACGGCGTCGCATGTAGCTAGCCGGTGAGTACGGGTCGGTCCACAGGGATGTTGTGAATTTCCTAGTCGCTCAAACGAGTTAATTCCGATTGTGGTTGGATTGATTATTAAATCTAAAAACTAAATTAATCTGTATCTAAATCTTGCTAGGGTTAGGTCTAGGTTAAGTTTGGAAAGTCTATAAATCTCACCGCTTTCTATACCCATATGAAGATCTAATTAGGTGTTATGGTAAATATTAATAAAAGGGATTAGGATGATTGAGAAGATTGTTCTTCCTCTAGATCCTTGTCCTTCCTTTCTTAATCATTACCCTATCCTCCACGGAAAACATCACAACCGGGCCTTTATACTACGGTATCACCGCTACCTCGAGAGATAGGGTGCCGTAGGGAGCGGATGTGCATGTATGCATAGAGTCCTATGAAAATATATGATGGGCAAGAAAGGGGATGAGAGATCTTCGTCTCTCAAACCTTTCCCAGATCTAACCCTAACAAACGAGGAGACTACTCACTCATTAGGGAATTAAAATACATTTATCTAGGGCAGAGAATAAAAGATTAACTAGGGCAAGGAAATAAATTTATCTAGGGCAAGAAAAGAAAATTAACCTAAGGCAGAAAATAAAGAACTTACAAAAATGATGCTCTCCAAAAGAATGCTGAAATTTATTAATGAAGGGAGGCATAAGAAATTACAATGAGTAGAGTTCCTATTTATAGAGAATAGGAAACCCTAGGTTACAATTGATTTGCATGTCTACATTTACCAAAATATCCTTAGGAAGACCTAGTCAAAGTAGACTTCAAGCATTGGTAAAATTTTATGTCTCTGTCTCTTTAAAGAAAGTATTGGGCCTTGGATCTTTGGGCTTCCTTATTATTTGGTTCTTTATTAAAATAGCTTCTATGTTTCTTCCAGATCTCCAGTGAATAATTGCGGTGGACTTTTAACCGTTCGCTTTGTAATCTTGGACCTTGCATTGCCTTGTACTTTGTGAATTTTATCTTTGATGTAGGCTTGATCAAGAGTCTTCTATTTTTTGGTCAAAGTCCACTTTTTCATCGTCTTTGCATCGTTTTCACTGTTTTCTGTCTAAGAACCTGTAACATGTAGCAGACATGCGTCAAAAGCACCTGTTTATTTATAAAAAGAATAAGAATGAGGAAATTATTAATGCAATATTATGGTGTGAACAAATACCCCCAAACTTATCTTTTGCTCGTCCTCGAGCAAACTTATTTTTATTCACTAAAATCCTAACCGCACTTTCGCAGGGAAACGCGATTGCACTGAGCACGTGCAACAAGCCGTTAAACCTCTAGGTGTCCCTAGTAGGAGTGTTTTCTCCTGAGGGTTTTCAGCGGATACTACCCACAAAATCCTATCAATTCAGCCCATTAACTTTTGTTCTCCAATTAGGTTTTCTAACTAAGAATTCTATTATCTTTTACTTGTAAATTATCCACCCATATTCTTCACACTTCCTTATCATTTAACTTAAGATTATATATATCCTATAGACTTACTTAGCTTTCGGCATCTCTTAAGTTTTCCTTCTAGGATTCCATCTCGACTTAGGAATTTCTATCAACTCTATTAAAGATATAAGTTCTATTATTCATTCCTCTCTCTTATCTAAATTCCAATCACATATCCCCACGTGTGTGTATAAATCACCCTTACACTTGGAAATTCAAATCAAGCAATCATACTCTTGTCCGTTGTCCAAAGCACCTTTTAATTGGTAAATTTCTAATTGAAATTTGCTTACACATCCTTCATGCGACCGTTAATACTTCTTTAGGTACCAACAACCGATTACATGATGTGTTTGCACATTAAAGCGTAATTCCTAGTCTTGCAACACCAAAGGCTTTTGGCAGTGACTCCCAAACCAGTTGGTCTAAGGCACTAGGTGATGAAGCACCCTCGCTAAATATTTTTCTATTTTTGCAGCCTTAAGTAATCACAAAAAACAGTGTTCTTTTTTTTTTCTTTATTCACCTTTTTTTTCATTTTATTTTCATTGTACTAAGGACTTTAGACAAGAGCATTTCAAGGTCTCTTCTACTATTCCAAGTTTCAAGGTGCGTGATTGTGCAAATTGTTGGGTATACATTTTCAGAATCTAGACTTAAGCTAGGAACTATTTTTCAAACTTATACTCTAATAAAAATATCAATACTTTTCCTTCTTTTCGACTTAGCCCAAGAAGTGAACTCAAAATTTGCCTATTTCTAAATAAACTACAAAGACATATACTTTCTACTGTTAAACTTTAAGGAAAGTTATCTTTAGGGTTTTTAATTTACTACGTTAAAGATCTAGTTGTTCCTAGCCAGTTAACCTATTTGTCAAACCCGAGTCAATTAGCCAAAATTGAATACAATAATTTTTATAATTTTTTTGAATTTTTCAATTTTTATGGGTTTTCAAATAAGTATGCAAATGCAAAAATATGTACAAATGAATGCGAAGGAAGAAGACGTACCGAGTATACCCCCAAACTTAAACTTGACAGTGTTCTCACTGTCATGCTAAACCAAGAGGGTCAAAATGTCGGCACTCCCCTGTTTATTTATTTACAATTTATATATTTTTAATGTTTTGAATTTTTTTTTATTTTTTTTTATAGAAAAGAAAACAATAAATATATACATATATACAAAGATTCCCCCAAACTTAAGCTTGGCCTTACACAAGCCAAAGGTTAGCACCAACCATTCAAAAATCTTATCGTGGTAATGGTCTAGTTGGTGAAAGAATGGAGTAGAAAGAAAAGAGATGAGAAACACACGATACCGAATGGGAAGAAGAGAATATGGTATCGGTGGGGGAGAAGAATGGCGGAAAGAAGAAAGAAGTGTGGTACGATCTTGAGGGTGTAAAGCGAGTGAATAAATTAGCGCAATTTGTGATGACCGATGTGTTAAAAGTGATTGCGCTAACCTATCAACACGTCGAGAAATGGGGTCAAATCCCTCAAGATTCGCAAGAAAACATGGGTACGCCGAACTTGGTATTTGAGATGAAAGCGTAACGGTCACTTGCACGGTCGGAACAATAGGAAGGACGAAAGGGGGTGAATTAGGGATAGTCTCATTCTCACCGTAGTAAACTGTGTCGAATTGGAAAGATTCCATCAATGGTTCGAAACGACTGTAAGCAACCGAGTCTGATGGATTAACTAACTCATCTGAAAATGCAAAGGACTCAAACTCGGGCGGTGAGACTTCAACATCGTCCGAAAAAGTGAAACACTCGTACGTGTCATCGGCTGTGAGAACTGTGTCAGATTCAAAGGAAAAGTTTTCAAGCTCACAGTCGTCAAGCGTGAAATGAGGCGTGGTCGGAACGATGGAAAAGAGGGAAGGTGATTTAGGTAAAGGTTCAAGAGGATGAATTGGAAAATCCGACACATCAAAGAAAAATGGTTCAACCTCAATATGATTCTCACTATTCTCCTCAATATTCAACTCATAATTCTCCTCAATATTCAACTCATCCATGCCATTATCATCAAAATCAAGACGCATATGAGATTCGGGAGAAACATTTAATAACTCGGGATGATGATTTGAACATAAAATTTCAATTAAATCGACAGGTTCATCATCCGAAATATTCCCGGCGTCTATATCCTCAATCAAGTGAAAGTCAATTTTTTTAAACACCTCCTCAAAAGCATGGATGTTTATCAATGTAGGTTCTAGAGTGGAAGTGTAAAGGTCAAACGGATTAGGCGTTGTTTCACTCGAAGGGGTTCCTCACAATTTGGCAAATCAAGCACAACAAAGTCGCACAACTCACCATTTTGGACACATGTTTGAAAATTGGAGTTGTTGGATTCAATTGGGTATGGGTAGGTTTGATTTGGAAATCCTCTCACATTCTCTCTCTGTCCAACCGCCTCCTCATACATTGGAAAATTTGGAGCTAGTTGGAAACTAGCTACCGGTTCACTCGGTTGCATAAGGGCGGCCATGGACGCTTCCACATTCCTCACCATTTTGTTTGTTGCAGCAATATAAGCCTCCAACGACTCTTCCAAACTAGACTTGGGTGGTGAGGGGGTTTCGGTAAAAGATTCAAAATTGTTTGGATATGTGAAACTCTCAAAAGGCTGTGTAGAAACAGGGTCTAGTGACGGTGGGAAAGTCGGGTAGGACTGGTAGGAAGTGGGTGGTTGGACAGGGGTAGGGTCAACATGTGGATAAAAAGGTGAATAGTCGTGCGGATCCCTAGAACTAGATGAGTGGAGAGGGGTATTTGATCGACTGCGAGATTGAGCAATATGCTCAGCAATGGACATCGGCTTAGAAGTTACAGCAGGACTTGGAAAAGTGGTGTCAACATATGGAGGTGGTGAAGGTTGACTTGGTTGACACAAAGTGGGTTGAAAAGTCAAACTGTTTCTCCTAGCCGGCTCTATTTGATCTTTCAACGAAATTTTTGGCAAGGAAGGATCGTTTTTAAATTGACCGAACAAATTGACGTATGACGCAAAATTAGGTTCGGGATACCAAAGTTCGGCTAATGATTTATTGTGTGGGGTACCCATTGTTGGATATATATGCCCTAGAGGCCTACATTGTATAGGATGCTTGGGATATGTATGTATATAACAGTCTTGCTTGATATGATAGTACGCTATTTGGTTTGACTTTGTCTTAACGTATGATATATTTTACTTGGTATTTATATATATATATGTTGATAAAGTCCATAGGGTGTTTTGTCTGACTACCGGCGTTGTGATGGCAGTCATACTAGTGGGAGCTGGATAGTCAATAGGCACACCCTTAGATGTCCCTGGTCGCAGGAGTATCGAGATTGGGCATCGATACTCCGGAGTAGACTAGTGTATACATATCTATACCCTGACGAGGGGCAATGGAAATGTCCCGCAACCATTGGTGGTGTTCACCTAAGATTGTATACAGATGCTCACTGGGTGTGAGTACACCGGACAGGACTCGCCGAGAACTGACTGGATGGTATTATACCTAACGTCAGATAGCATTTCTCAGGTGACATGTGTGCAGATAGTCCGTTGACTTAAGGTCATCATTTGTCTCGTGTGAGCTCCCACTGTTCTTTGATTATTACCCTACCACGGCTCAAAGGAGTCGTGCAAACAGGTCTTAGTTGGGCACAGTCCGGAGCCACGTGGAGGCAGTGAGCGACTGTTAGGGATTCGTCTCTCCCGGTATAGGGAGTTGATATCGCACTGTGGTCGGTTGGTCATTACCATAAGTCCCTGGCCAGGGCTGATTGAGAATTACTGATGGACTGATCAGTAGATTCTCGGGTGGTCTTGAACCATACCGACACGACTTGTACGGTTATTAGGGGTCTGACATCCACCACCTCCCTAGACCATACATGCGATACTCTTAGACGAACAGACCGGATTGCGCGGATATTGTCACAGACAGGCTCAGTAGGATTTCAGATGTGTTACCTCATCACCTTTCTTATCGACAACTACCTGGGGACCGTTACGTACAGCTAGTGCCGCTTGCGGTCTGTGGTTAAACCCATTGCTAGCGTAGTAGTTGAGTATTTAGAGTCCCACACAGAGATTTCCCAAACCCAGGCGAAAAGATATAGAGGTCGTATGGTTTTACGACAAAGGTTCGGACGCATACGTGTTTGAACGCACGTACGACATTCGGACAGTTTTTATTAGCCGGCTTTGGTTTAAGCCAGATTCTAGTATCAGGTTATTGGATTTATACAGTCTAAAGTTTTTCCGTGTTTTCACGGATGAGAGGGGCGTTCTCGTAATTTTCCGAGAAGCTTCTAGAAGGATGTGACATGGAGGGAGAGGTGGCATTTTCATTTAATGATTTAGTGACTCATTGTGAGTGATTCATCATGTCATTAATGCATTATTAAATGCTTAATGGCTCACATAATGAATCACCCACTTGCATTAATGAAACATGATGAATAATCTCATATTATTCATTTCTTTTTATTCATTATGTTTCATATATCAAGTGGGAAGCTATTTCATTATGATAATTATTATCATTATCATCTTCTCACTCTCTCTCTTCAAGCTCTCTCTCCTTCACCAAACCTAATCCTACCCCTCATGAGTTGAGAACAAGGATTAGGAAAGACTAATCACTCCATAACCTATCTCTACATCACCTTAGCTACTCTAATTAGCAACTAGAGAAACTAAGTAACCTCAAGTTTAGAGGTTATAGCTTGGATTAGGGTTCTCGGGTGGATCGTCTATCACGGAAGAAAGCCGAAGAGGACGTGGAGATCCAAAGAGGCCGTAGATAACATTAAGACGAAGGACTAGAACCGTTTGGTATAATCTCTTAACATAGTAGTTTAGAACTCTATAGCTTTTGTTAAAACTTGTTTAGCAAACGATTCATACGGTTGTTCGATGTTTAACAATAGAACAAGATTGTTATTCATATTTCCGCCTCCCCATAAGTATTGGGGTGTTGAACATCGACTTACAGTGGTATCAGAGCCTAGCTAAACAGTATTTAACACACTTGCAAATTTGTATGAATTTCGAACGGAAAAACAAACCGGAAAAACCCCGATATCATGTACTTTCTATCGAATTTTAAATGAGGTCCAAAAATTTTTCAGGGACCTTCAGAATGACCTAAATGAATGTATTAGAACACCCAAGAAAATTGGGCTCATGAATCGGCCATAGCGCCGCGGAACCGCGGCCGATCCCACCGATCCGCCGCGATTCCGCCGCGCTTTGGACGAGTCATCATCCCAAGTTTCTTGTGTTGATTCTCTATGATATTTGGTGTTTTCTGGTAATTTTTATTTTTGCTCAGGTTTCAGATTTACAGAGAAGTATTGGAGCAAAATTAAATGTGTTTAATCGATCGAAATTATACGGTATTTGCTTGTTTGATTATATCTGTGAAATGTTTTATGTGTTCGTAAACCTCCCCTAACTGCTAGTATGTCGGTTGGCAGGGGGTTGCACATATCTGTGATGTTATATATAACTGTTTGTGTATATAAACTGTATTGGACTGTTGTGGTGTTTAGCCGGGTTAAGTGATGGGTTATTGTATTAATTCATTTGATGTAAATGTAATAAGTTGTAATATTATTTTGCGGGGCACATCCAGGTTGCGGTTGTAGCCACCGTTGTATTATTTCTTTTTACTGTTTTTGCTTCTAGGATAGACCCAAGGTGGGGTGCACAAACTACCGGGTATTTTGAAGTGTTGGGGCAGACCGCTTCACTTCTGGTACTTGGCGGGTAGTTTGCCGTACCCGTAGGGGTCTGGGGTGGGAAAATGGCTATTCATCACAACTGTGTAATCCGTCTTTCATTGCAGGCTTAAAAGAAATGCAGATTGCTTGCAAATCCAATATTGTTTATCTGTGATCTGGAATGCCTATTATTGCGTCTGACGAATGTACAATATCTATGTATGATAGCTATTTAGACGTCGCTTATATTTTACACCCGCGCTAGCCCAGCCCCCGCTCTGTCGTTAGTTAAGTAACCTAACGGGTGATGACGGGACCCCGTGGCGAATGCTGATGGCATAAGAGGACGTTGTATTTTCGTTGTTATCTGTAATGATAGGTTAAAGATGGGACGCATTATTATTAATGCAAAGAAAATAAAACCTAAACTGAATCGTTGGAACAATTTCTAAAAACCACTCGGTTTTCTTGAAAAAGCAAATTTTAAATGCGGAGCTTAAACCACTCCTTTTAATAAAAGCTATCTTAGTTACTTTGATCAAATCAAGTTCACTACATTAACGTTTTTTGCCAAAAACCAGCCGTAACCCTCCGTCATTTCAGATAGACAGCACATCGTATTCATGCTATGCTTGTTGGCCTACGTCAAGGCATAGTGAATGGTAGCAATGTGTGTGCCTATTTGTTGCATAGAAAGATGCATTAGTTTAATACAGACGTACACCTTGTTAGCCTACGTCAAGGGCTTGTACGATGTATTTAAATTAATCAGGACAACGACGGGTAGAACTTGACTTGCGTCTTATGACTTGTTGGCCTACGTCAAGGTCTATAAGAGCTTGGGGTAAAAATCACATCGGGAGTTTCAAACATAAAGGAAACTTGCAGATTCAGCTTACCTTCTGGAGTGTGGTGACTAGAGTGGCTTCTATCTAGGGCATCATGCAATGATAGTTGGATCCCGATCCCACTGATGAGTAGGATTACTCTCGGGAATTTCTCTCACTTAACAATCAATGCTATAAACCAAGTAGGTACCTAGAAAGGTGTTAGAGAGGCTACGCCTCTAGGAAAAAGAGATTCTTTAATTAAGGAACTTCGTGAAAGCGTTGGAAAACCTCCCTCGAAGTACCAACACCAGCCTGGCTGAAAGGTTAAGCAAGAATTCTAACGTGTGATTAAATCCTGACTAGTTCTTCTTTTAGGTTTTGAAGAAGGATTTGAGGAAACAGTGGGAGCCATCCTGTTTAGATAAATTAATAACCAATCTAAACTTGTAAGAGCATATGCTGAGTGTTTCTTTTCTCTCTCTCTGGCGCTACCATGACTGGACTAAAACTATTACTTGAAAAGAATATACTGACCGGACAGAACTATAAAGATTGGCTAAGGAGCGTCAATATTGCGCTGACTTATGACAAAGTTGCATATGTTACCACCGATGTTCCTCCCCTTATCCCAGGACCAGATTCCTCAGTTGCGGACAAGGAAGTTCGTAAAACCTGGGATCTAGACTGTGAGCGAGCTAAGTGTATCGTGCTGGCGTCCATGAATAATGAACTCCAGAAACAGCACGAGAGTATGGATATTGTATCCATATTCCTCCATTGCAAGGAATTGTATGGTGAACACTCCCGTATCGCGAGGTACGAAACCTCAAGGAAACTCTTCCAGATGAGGTTAGCTCCAGGATCGCCTGTTGGAGAGCACGTCCTCAAAATGATCACCCTCATTGAGGAACTCGCAAACCTGGGATGCGTGCTAGAGAATGATTTGTATATCGACTTGATTTTGCAGTCCCTTCCCCACACCTTCTCTCTGTTCGTGCTGAACTTCAACATGCATGAAATGGAAGCGGATCTTCCAAAGCTCCTCAATATGTTGAGGGTAGCAGAGACCTCCTTGAAAAAGGAGAAGACCCCCGTTCTGTATGTTGGTCAATCATCTTCTTCTAAATCTAAAGCGAAAGCTAAAGGGAAG
This sequence comes from Agapanthus africanus, assembly GCA_030015575.1. Taxonomy (NCBI): domain Eukaryota; kingdom Viridiplantae; phylum Streptophyta; class Magnoliopsida; order Asparagales; family Amaryllidaceae; genus Agapanthus; species Agapanthus africanus. The sequence continues at coordinate 241,546,551 of JASDDO010000031.1, forward strand.
AAGAAGATGAAAGCCACCAAACCGAAGGGTGGGGTCAAGAAGGTGCAGGGAACGAACAAGGCAGGAAGGGTGAAGGTAGAAAAGAACGAGTGCTTCTATTGTCACAAGCAAGGGCACTGGAAAAAGAACTGTTTGGCCTTTAAAGCCAAGGACATGAAGCAAGCTGTAGCTTCTGCTTCAGGTGTGTTCGTAATCGAAAATTGTCTTTCAGTAAACTCTACTTCATGGGTACTTGATACCGGTTCTGGTTCTCACATCTGTAATTCTTTACAGGATCTGAGAAATAGTAGAGTACTGGGGGCAGGTGATATGACTCTCCGGATGGGCAATGGAATGCATGTAGATGCAGTTGCAATAGGGGAATATCACCTAGGGTTGAATAGTGGACACATTTTGGTATTGTATAGCTTTTTTGTATTCCCAGTATGTTGTGTAATATTATATCAGTATCTTTGTTGTCTAAAAAAGGATATAATTTTGTGCTTGAAAGAAATGTCATGAACATTCTCCTAAATCAAGAACTGATTGGGTTTGGCACACTGGAAAACGGCATATACATACTTAATCAACCTCAAATTTTCAATATTCAAAACACGCGTAAAAGAAAGGCTCCAGATTCGAATCAAGCCTTCCTATGGCATTGTAGACTTGGTCATATAAATGAAACAAGGTTGACTAAGTTACATAAAGATGGATATCTAGATCCGTTTGAATATTCATCATATGCAACTTGTCAATCATGTATCAAAGGAAAAATGACCAAATCTCCGTTCACCGGACACGGAGAAAGAGCCACTGAACTCTTGGGACTAGTACACAGTGATGTATGTGGTCCGATGTCTATACATGCACGAAGTGGTCACTCCTATTTCATCACTTTTACTGATGACTTCTCTAGGTATGGACATGTGTTCTTAATGAAGCATAAATCCGAGGCTTTTGAGAAGTTTAAGGAGTATAAAAATGAAGTAGAGAAACAAACTGGTAAAAGCATCAAGACACTTCGATCTGATCGAGGTGGAGAATACTTAAGTACCAGTTTCCTTGAATACTTAAAAGAGAATGAAATTCTCTCTCAGCTTACTCCACCTTATACACCTCAGCATAATGGTGTATCAGAAAGGTGGAATCGGACGCTATTAGATATGGTGCGTTCAATGAGGAGTAGTGCGGAGTTGCCACTTTCCTTCTGGGGATATGCTCTAGAATCAGCCGCATACCTATTGAATAGAGTTCCAACTAAGTCTGTACCTACCACTCCATATGAAATGTGGTGTGGGAAGAGACCATATCTCAAGTATATCAAGATATGGGGGTGTCCGGTATATGTTAAGAAGCATAATCCGGACAAGCTCGAGGCACGATCGGTTTTGTGCAAGTTTGTAGGATACCCCAAGCATTCAAGGGGGTATATGGTCTACCACACTGAAGAACAAAAAGTGTTTGTCACTCGCCACATTGTCTTCTTAGAAAGCGAATTTCTTGCAAAAGAAATTAGTGGGAGCGCGGTAGAACTGGAAGAAATTCCAGAACCTCAAACTGCTACCGAGGACTTAGAAGAATCTCAGATTTCAATAGAACACGACGAACCAACGCCACTCCGCAGATCTAGTAGGTTTTCTCATCCTCCTGAAAGATATTATGGTTTTCTTCTTGATGGGGATCGAGAGGATTGCATCATCGATGATGATGAGCCTACTAGTTTTCAGCAGGCTATCACGAGTAGCGGCTCAGTGAAGTGGCTGAATGCAATGAGATCCGAAATGGAATCCATGTACACCAATAAAGTATGGACTTTAGAAGTTGCTCCTCCTGGGGTAAAACCAGTTGGGTGCAAATGGATCTTCAAAAAGAAGATTGGTACATTTGGACAAGTGGAAACCTACAAAGCTAGACTAGTTGCAAAAGGTTTTCGTCAAAGACCAGGATTGGACTATGATGAAACCTTTTCACCAGTAGCTATGCTTAAATCCATTCGGATCATGCTTGCCATTGCTGCCTTCCATGACTATGAAATCTGGCAAATGGATGTAAAAACAGCTTTTCTAAATGGACATCTAGAAGAGAGTGTTTACATGGATCAACCAGAAGGTTTCTTAAATAGTGGGAGCAGCGGAAGAGTGTGCAAATTGCTTAAATCCATTTATGGGTTAAAGCAAGCATCGCGGAGTTGGAACATCTGCTTTGATGAAACAGTCAAGGAATTTGACTTTATCAAAAATGTAGATGAACCATGTATTTATAGGAAGATTGTAGAAGGGGCAGTAGTCTTCCTCGTTTTGTACGTCGATGACATACTACTGATAGGGAATGATATCCCTATACTACAATCAGTAAAGCTCTTCTTGTCACAGAAATTCTCCATGAAAGACTTGGGAGATGCATCATACATTCTGGGAATTAAGATCTATCGTGATAGATCTAATAGAACATTAGGACTTTCACAGTCCAGGTATATAGACACTATACTAAAGAGATTTATTATGGAAGATTCCAAGCGTGGCAATATGCCCGCTTGTCACGGAATCACCCTCTCCAAAGAGATGTCTCTAAAGACTGATGAAGAGAGGGCTCGCATGGGCATTATACCCAACGCTTCGGCGGTAGGATCAATAATGTATGCGATGTTATGTACCAGACCGGATGTAGCTTACGCACTTAGTGTGGTAAGCAGGTATCAGTCTGACCCAGGTGAGAAACATTGGAGAGCGGTGAAGAACATTCTCAAGTACCTAAGAAGGACTAAGGAGATGTTCTTGATTTACGGTAATGGGGACCTCCAGGTAGAGGCTTTTACCGACTCCGACTTCCAAAGTGACAAGGATGATTATAAATCCATTTCAGGTTTTGTGTTTACCCTCAATGGAGGGGCGGTATGTTGGAAGAGTTCCAAACAAGATACCGTTGCAGACTCAACTATGGAGGCTGAGTATATAGCTGCTAATGAAGCCGCAAAAGAGGCTGTCTGGATGAGGAAGTTCATTTCTGAACTTCAGATGGTTCCGACCATTGCCAATCCAATACCTTTGTATTGCGATAACAATGGCGCTGTAGCTTTAGCGAAGGAACCAAGGTCCCATCAGAAATCCAGGCATATCTTAAGGCGGTTTCACCTGATCAGGGAGATCGTGGATCGTCGGGAGATCGAGATACGGAGAGTGCACACAAAAGACAACACGGCAGATCCATTCACCAAGGTCATTCCTCAAGTACAGTTCGAGAGGCTATTTGAGATGTTGGGCATGCGGTACGTAAGCAACTAGATCTGGTAGAGACAGTGGGTACTCATTGCGCCAATTATAGGCCTTAGTGCAAGTGGGAGATTGTTGGATATATATGCCCTAGAGGCCTACATTGTATAGGATGCTTGGGATATGTATGTATATAACAGTCTTGCTTGATATGATAGTACGCTATTTGGTTTGACTTTGTCTTAACGTATGATATATTTTACTTGGTATTTATATATATATGTTGATAAAGCCCATAGGGTGATTTGTCTGACTACCGGCGTTGTGATGGCAGTCATACTAGTGGGAGCTGGATAGTCAATAGGCACACCCTTAGATGTCCCTGGTCGCAGGAGTATCGAGATTGGGCATCGATACTCCGAGTAGACTAGAGTATACATATCTAGACCCTGACGAGGGGCAATGGATTGGTCCCGCAACCATTGGTGGTGTTCACCTAAGATTGTATACAGTTGCTTACTGGGTGTGAGTACACCGGACAGGACTCGCCGAGAGCTGACTGGATGGTATTATACCTAACGTCAGATAGCAGTTCTCAGGTGACATGTGTACAGATAGTCCGTTGACTTAAGGTCATCATTTGTCTCGTGTGAGCTCCCACTGTGCTTTGATTATTACCCTACCACGGCTCAAAGGAGTCGTGCAAACAGTTTTTAGTTGGGCACAGTCCCGAGCCACGTGGAAGCAGTGAGCGACTGTTAGGGATTCATCTCTCCCGGTATAGGGAGTTGATATCGCACTGTGGTCGGTTGGTCATTACCATAAGTCCCTGGCCAGGGCTGATTGAGAATTACTGATGGACTGATCAGTAGATTCTCGGGTGGTCTTGAACCATACCGACACGACTTGTACGGTTATTAGGGGTCTGACGTCCACCACCTCCCTAGACCATACATGCGATACTCTTAGACGAACAGACCGGACTGCGCGGATATTGTCACAGACAGGCTCAGTAGGATTTCAGATGGGTTACCTCATCAGCTTTCTTATCGACAACTACCTGGGGACCGTTACGTACAGCTAGTGCCGCTTGCGGTCTGTGGTTAAACCCACTGCCAGCGTAGTAGTTGAGTCTTTAGAGTCCCACACAGAGATTTCCCAAACCCAGGAGAAAAGATATAGAGGTCGTATGGTTTTACGACAAAGGTTCGGACGCATACGTGTTTGAACGCACGTACGACATTCGGACAGTTTTTACTAGCCGGCTTTGGTTTAAGCCAGATTCTAGTATCAGGTTATTGGATTTATACAGTCTAAAGTTTTTCCGTGTTTTCATGGATGAGAGGGGCGTTCTCGTAATTTTCCGAGAAGCTTCTAGAAGGATGTGACATGGAGGGAGAGGTGGCATTTTCATTTAATGATTTAGTGACTCATTGTGAGTGATTCATCATGTCATTAATGCATTATTAAATGCTTAATGACTCACATAATGAATCACCCACTTGCATTAATGAAACATGATGAATAATCTCATATTATTCATTTCTTTTTATTCATTATGTTTCATATATCAAGTGAGAAGCTATTTCATTATGATAATTATTATCATTATCATCTTCTCACTCTCTCTCTTCAAGCTCTCTCTCCTTCACCAAACCTACTCCTACCCCTCATGAGTTGAGAATAAGGATTAGGAAAGACTAATCACTCCATAACCTATCTCTACATCACCTTAGCTACTCTAATTAGCAACTAGAGAAACTAAGTAACCTCAAGTTTAGAGGTTATAGCTTGGATTAGGGTTCTCGGGTGGATCGTCTATCACGGAAGAAAGACGAAGAGGACGTGGAGATCCAAAAAGGCCGTAGATAACATTAAGACGAAGGACTAGAACCGTTTGATATAATCTCTTAACATAGTAGTTTAGAACTCTATAGCTTTTGTTAAAACTTGTTTAACAAACGATTCATACGGTTATTCGATGTTTAACAATAGAACAAGATTGTTATTCATAATTCCGCCTCCCCATAAGTATTGGGGTGTTGAACATCGACTTACACTCATGTTAGAAGAAAGGGGGAAAGAAGGAAACTTTATTGTGGTGCAAGGATTTATTTGGGGCTAAAAAATTTTGCAAGTTCTATAAAATATTTGTCCTTTTTATTTTCATTTTTCATTTATTTTTTCTTTCTCTTTATTTGGAAAAATTTTGTTGCAAAATGATTTTAGATAAAAGATATGCAACAGCAAAATATTTTATAGAAAAGATATGCAACAGCAAAATATTACTTGCAATCTTTTTTATTTCAAGCGGGGCCCAAAAATCCTGCACAAAATCGTTATTTGGAAGGGAATAAATTTTTGAGCTTAAAGAAATCCTGCAAGCAAATTTATAAAAGATATATCAAGATTTGCAGAGGAGACAGAAAACTCACAGAAATTTGCAGTGGCAGAAATTTTTTTTTTTAATCGCGCTTCTGCCTTTTTTTTCAAGCCCTAAATCGACCAGGCCGCGGCGGTTCCGCGGCCGTAAGGGGGCTGGCGCGGCGGTTCAGCCGCGCGTTGGTCGGTTCGGCAAGTTTTTTTTTTGTTGGAACAGAACACCACGGTTAACTTGTAGACTCGGTCCTCCAAATTTCTTTTGTTCCTCGGTTGTTGTGATCTTCTGTTGTTCCGATCTGTTTTTTCCTGTTTTGATCTCTGTAGATTTCTAGATCCGAATTTGATCCTGCAAAATTAAAACAACAAAGTATCCCTTCCAAAAATAACAGATTGTATATATTTTTATATTTTTTTGATTTTTCAGATTTTTATGATTTTTTTAAATTTTATGATTAACCCGAAATTGCGAAAAGGAAAGTTCTACGCCATCCCCGGCAACGGCGCCATTTGATTGAGTGATTTAGCGTGCTTGCGCTTTCTAAAAGGTAGATCAAAGATATATGTTAACCGCAATCAAGAACGGCGTCGCTTTGCAGCTAGCCGGTGAGTACGGGTCGGTCCACATGGATTTTGTGAATTTCCGATTCGCTCTAACGAGTTAATTCCGAAGGGTGTTCGGATTAATTATTAAATCTAAAAACCTAATTATTCTAGGGCAATTAACTAGATTTATTCTTGCTAGGGCTAGGTTTAGGGATGGTTTGAAAATGTAATTAAATCTCACCTCTTTCAATACCTGAATGAAAATCTATGAGGAATTATGGTAATTATCAATAAAGTGGATTACATCCGTTCGGGAAGTTGTTCCTTCCTCTAGGTTCTTGTCCTTCCTTTAGAGATCCTTACCCTAACCTCCATGGAAAACATCACACCCGGGCCTTTATACTACGGTATCACCGCTACCTCGTGGGATAGAGTGCCGTAGGGAGCGGTATGTGCATGTATGCATGGAGTCCTATTGTAAATATTTGGTGGGTACGAAAGGGATGAGAGATCTCATCTCTCAAAATCCTTTCCCAAAGCTAACTCTAAACAAGTTCCTAGGGCATGAAATTAAATCTACCTAGGGCAAGGAATTTAAATCTACACTAAGGCAAGAAATTAAATTACTTACAGATGCATCCCTCCACTCATCCATGCAGGGTTGTCAGATCTGAATTTCTGAATGGAGAAGAAACAACGATGCTCTCCAAAAGATTTCTAAATTTTATTCATTAAAGGGAGGCATAAAAATTACAATCTTTAGAGTTCCTATTTATAAAGAATAGGAAACCCTAGGGTTACATCTGTTCCGCATGTCTACAATTACAAATATACCCCCAGGAAATCTTTCCATAGCCGCCAAGACGTTTTGGTAAAATTTTCTCTGAGTGATGGCTTCAAACGGCCGCGGAACCGCGGCATTGGCGTGCTTGGGCCGCGGTTCCGCGGCCCAATGGTGAGATCTCCTGATAATTTTTCTGGGCTTTCTTTAGGTTTCTTTGGGCTCTTTATTTCTTTAGTCTTTTCTTCATTTGGGCTTCTACAGTGATTCCAGATCTTCAGTGAACACTTTGCAATGGATCTTTTAACCATTTTCCTAGATAATTTGGATCTTGCGTTGCCTTGTTGATGGTGAACCGTTCTTCTTCTAGGCTTTACTAAGATCTTCCCATTTGTTGGTCAAAAATCCTTCTTTTGTGTCGTCTTTTGTGTTTTTCACTGTTTTTACTCCCAGAACCTGTAACCTGTAACATGTAGCAGACATGGGTAAAAAGTACCTGTTTATTAATAAAAAGAAAAAGAATGGGGTATATAATAATGCAATATTATGGTGTGAACAAATCCCCCCAAACTTATCTTTTGCTCGTCCTCGAGCAAACTTATTTTTATTCACTAAAATCCTAACCACACTTTCGCAGGGAAACGCGATTGCACTGAGCAAGTGCAATAAGCCGTTAAACCTCTAGGTGTCCCTAGTAGGAGGAGTGTTGTCTCCTGAGGGTTTTCAGCGGATTACACCCACAAAATCCTATCAATTCGGCCTTTCGACTTTTGTTTTTCAATTAAGTTTTCTAACAAGGAATTCTATTATCTTTTGACTCGCAAATTATCCACCCACATTCTTCACACTTCCTCATTATTTAACTTAAGATTATATATATCCTATAGACTTACTTAGCTTTCGGCATCTCTTAAGTTTTCCTTCTAGGATTCCATCTCGACTTAGGAATTTCTATCAACTCTATTAAAGATATAAGTTCTATTTTTCATTCCTCTCTCTTATCTAAATTCCAATCACATATCCCTACGTGTGTTTATAGATCACCCCTACACTTAGAAATTCAAATCAAGCAATCATACTCTCGTCCATTGTCCAAAGCACTTATTAATTAGTGAATTTTTAAATGAAATTTGCTTACACATCCTTCATGCGACCGTTAATACTTCTTGAGTTACCAACAACCGATTACAAGATGCGTTAGCACTTTAAAGCGTACTTCCTAGTTTTGCAACACCCAAGGCTTTAGCAGTGACTCCCAAACCAGTTGGTCTAAGGCACTAGGTGATGAAGCATCCTCGCTAAATATTTTTATATTTTTGCAGCCTTAAGTAATCACAAAAACCTGTGTCCATTTTCTTTTATTCTTTATTCACTTTTTTTTCTTTATTTTCATTGTACTAAGGACTTTAGACAAGAGCACTTCAAGGTCACTTCTACTATTCCAAGTTTCAAGGTGCGTGATTGTGCAAATTGTAGGGTATACATTTTCAGAATCTAGACTTAAGCTAGGAACTATTTTTCAAACTTATACTCTAATAAGAACATCAATACTCTTCCCTCATTTTGACTTAGCCCAAGAAGTGAACCCAAAATTTGCCTATTTCTAAATAAAGTACAAGGCATATACTTCTACCGTTAAACTTTAAGGAATGTTATCTTTAGGGTTTTTAATTCACTAAGTCTAAGATCTAGTTCTTGTTTAGAGTTAGCTTTGGGGAAGGATTTTGAGAGATGAGATCTCTCATCCCTTTCGTACCCACCAAATTTCTTCTGTTCCTCGGTTGTTGTGATCTTCTGTTGTTCCGATCTGTTTTTTCCTGTTTTGATCTCTGTAGATTTCTAGATCCGAATTTGATCCTGCAAAATTAAACCAACAAAGTATCCCTTACAAAAATAACAGATTATATATATTTTTATATTTTTTTGATTTTTCAGATTTTTATGATTTTTTTAAATTTTATGATTAACCCGAAATTGCGAATAGGAAAGTTCTACGCCATCCCCGGCAACGGCGCCATTTGATTGATCTCAAAAACTATCTATTACCGCAATCAAGAACGGTGTCGCATGTAACTAGCCGGTGAGTACGGGTCGGTCCACAGGGATGTTGTGAATTTCCTAGTCGCTCAAACGAGTTAATTCCGATTGTGGTTGGATTGATTATTAAATCTAAAAACTAAATTAATCTGTATCTAAATCTTGCTAGGGTTAGGTCTAGGTTAAGTTTGGAAAGTCTATAAATCCCACCGCTTTCTATACCCAAATGAAGATCTAATTAGGTGTTATGGTAAATATTAATAAAAGGGATTAGGATGATTGGGAAGATTGTTCTTCCTCTAGATCCTTGTACTTCATTTCTTAATCTTTACCCCAACCTCCATGGAAAACATCACAACCGGGCCTTTATACTACGGTATCACCGCTACCTCGAGGGATAGGGTGCCGTAGGGAGCGGTATGTGCATGTATGCATAGAGTCCTATGAAAATATATGATAGGCAAGAAAGGGGATGAGAGATCTTCGTCTCTCAAACCTTTCCCAGATCTAACCCTAACAAGCGAGGAGACTACTCACTCATTAGGAAATTAAAATACATTTATCTAGGGCAGAGAATAAAAGATTAACTAGGGAAAGGAAATAAATTTATCTAGGGCAAGAAAAGAAAATTAACCTAAGGCAGAAAATAAAGAACTTACAAAAATGATGCTCTCCAAAAGAATGCTGAAATTTATTAATGAAGGGAGGCATAAGAAATTACAATGAGTAGATTTCCTATTTATAGAGAATAGGAAACCCTAGGTTACAATTGATTTGCATGTCTACATTTACCGAAATATCCTTAGGAAGACCTAGTCAAAGTAGACTTCAAGCTTTGGTAAAATTTTATGTCTCTGTCTCTTTAAAGAAAGTATTGGGCCTTGGATCTTTATTAAAATAGCTTCTATGTTTCTTCCAGATCTCTAGTGAATAATTACGGTGGACTTTTAACCGTTCGCTTTGTAATCTTGGACCTTGCATTGCCTTGTACTTTGTGAATTTTATCTTTGATGTAGGCTTGATCAAGAGTCTTCTATTTGTTGGTCAAAGTCCACTTTTTCATCGTCTTTACATCGTTTTCATTGTTTTCTGTCTAAGAACCTGTAACCTGTAGCAGACATGAGTCAAAAGCACATGTTTATTTATAAAAAGAATAAGAATGAGGAATATAATAATGCAATATTATGGTGTGAACAGATCTTCTCCGGCCTTCTCTTCAAAGGAGCGGTCGAAGTCGAGGGGCCGTCGCGGTGGGTACCCAGATAGCTTTCCGCGGCTTGGCAGGATGGCTTTCTTCTTGTTGAACCTTCGCCCTTTTCTGTCGGCGGGGGTAATCTTGATCAACCACTGAGTTTCGGACCTGCCGCAAGATCTTGTAGATCTTGGAGGACAGCCGCTGAGGGGACTGCTCTGGCTTTGTTTCCACAACATTCTCCACCGGAGGAGAAGATCTCTTCAGTACGGCGGTGGGCGAATTCCTGCGCACCTTATTCAGCAGCTCGAAGCTGTTCCCGGTTGGAACAACAGCATTAATTTCCGCCGTCGGGGCTAGTGGAGTTAGCCCAGAGGGGGAGTTGCCCCCAGCCTTCCTTACCCGGCGCCAGTGGCGACGTCGAGCATGTCGAGCTGATGGAGTTGGCTCGGTGACGGGGATGGCCTTGTCTGGCCCCCTGTTCAGGTGAGGGGTCGTTGCTGGTGTCAGCCTGTTAAAGACTGATGTCCTTTCAGTAGCAAGAGCGGGAGTTAGGACGGTCAGTCTTGTAAAGACCGACCCCTTGGCAGGAGAAGTCGCCTTGACGACTTCGGGAGCAGGGTTGGTTACTTTCTTCGGAATAACCTTCTCTGGGATTGCAAGCTTCATTGCGGGCCCACAGGAATTTTGGCCCAATGTGGAGAAGACCGAGGCGCTGGTGCTGGACGACCCGTTGAGAGGGGCCGCAGTAGCTGTAAGCCGATCAAAGGCCGACTTCTTGGGAGCCTCTGGTACGGGAACGGGAGCGGTGAAGCTCATTGGCGGGAGCATGGTCCCGAAAAACAGCCCAGAGTAGCCTGGGTGACCCGTTCCACCAGCATCGTGAAGAGGGACGCTGCATGGGGTCCGTAGGTTATGCCCCCAGTTGAGGCAGGACGCGAGTTGCAGTTGCATGTGGAACACTTTGAGAAGGTGAAATCCATTGATCCTTTGCTTTGTTTTGTTTGTGGTCACTTCGTGTCGTGGGTGTTTGTTTTGTTTCTGGTTTCCAGTGGATTGTATACGGAGACTAAGTTATGTTGTCGCCCGTAGGGCGTGGACTAGTCCAAATCCGTATCTTTCTTAGATTTGGGTTTGGGGGTTGGGTTTAAGGATACATTAGTCTCTTTTGAGACTAAGATCAACTTAAACGTTTACTAAGAATACGTTAGCCCAATTTTTAGACTAAGATCAACTTAACAGGATCGTTTAGATCCGACAAGAGAGGTATTGGGCTCTATTGTTTAGTTTAATGACATTGCGGTCGATTACCAGTTTAAGGGCCTGGTGGTCCAATGTTAGTTTTAAGACATCGCGGTCGAGGTTAAGGACATCATAGTCCATGGATTTAAGGACTCCACAGTCCATTATAAGTTTTAAGACATCACGGTCAAGGTTAAGGACATCATAGTCCGTGGAATTAAGGACTCCACAGTCCATTATTACTTTTAAGACATCGCGGTCGAGGTTAAGGACATCATAGTCCGTGGAATTAAGGACCCCTCAGTCCGTTGTTAGTTTTAAGACATCGCGGTCGAGATTAAGGACATCATAGTCCATGAGTTGAAGGACCCCACAGTCCGTGAAATGTATGGTTGTTGGGACCCGTCACCTCTTTGAAAACGTTGAGGGATTACAACGACAAATATCAAAGGGATGAAGAGATGTACCCTTGAACCAAGGTGGATTAAATGATATGTAGCCCAGTTTGGAACCAAGACCAATTAATTATATTATGAGCACATTGGCTCAGTTAAGTCTGTATTGAGGACTTATGGCCAATTTGGGCTAAGTCCAATTAAGTTTGACATATTGGCCCTTTGTTGGACCATTAGTCTATTTGTCTGGTTTCAGGCCCACATTATTTAGCAATGCTAAACAAAAGTTTGAGGGCTCTGATAACATTTTTATCTGTGATTGAGCAGTAGACATTAGAGCTCTGAATTTTACTCAATTTTGAATGGGAGGCTTTGCCTCTGGAAGATTAACCAATTTGGTTAAAACTAGTGTTAAACACTAGATAGTAACAGTGTTAAAGCTCTCAAGTTAGTGTTAAACACTAGAAGGTAACAGTGTTAAACACTGGAAATATAGTCCCCAAATTATTGTTACAAACTAGAAAACACCAGTGTTAAACACTGGGTATAAGTTCTCGAATTAGTGATAAACATTAAAGGAAAAGGGGTCACGTGTGGACACGTGAGGGCGCCCAAAGGTGAGACCAGATTCCTTTTCTTTGTTCTGCAATTAAGTGTTAAACATTTTTATTTTTATTTTGAGCATCACGTGTTGACACGTGATGTCACGACCCGAAAGAGCACGTGACTGGCCCTTGAACCATATGAAATCTATAGGACTCCATCTGATCCAAGTAAGCCAAAAACCCAGAAATCTAAAACCATTTTAAGAGTAAATAAAGAAAACTGGTTTAAAGAAGTGAAGAAAAACATGTTTGAAGTCAAGGTTTTAAATAACTAAGCCGAATATGCATTTAAAAAAAAGTAAAGTCTTTTCTAAAAATTTCGGCAGAGTTCCTTTTGTAAATACTGGCCCCGAACGGGGTACAACAAGAACAATATATATATATATATATATATATATATATATATATATATATATATATATGCAATGATAAAAGGCATCCCCAAGCGGGAGCTAGCTCTTCGTCAATCGATGGTCACAGCCACACAAGCAATATAATATACAACGCCGAAGGGCGACGATCAAAGCTCAAAGAAACTCAAATAGCATGAAAATCGTAAATACTACTACACGCGACTCTAAGGTCAAAATAATACATCACTAATGTCTAAGTCTGAAACAATATACAAGTTTTGGTTGATGGAATTCTAGATACAAGGGAATAATACAAATACAATGGTGGTTCTTGAGGCAAAAGAACCCACCTACCAAAAGCAATTCACCCGCAAAGGAAGCAGTATGCCAGAAATGCCTCAATGGAACCTGTACGGCAAAACCTGCAAGAACTGTGGCACAACGGGGGTGAGTTGCCAACTCGTGAATAGAAAATATCTACAAGTAGAAACCGAATGCAAGACATAATCCTAGGTCAATACGATCAGTATATGATATAAACCTCAAAAGTAAGTCTGAAGCATGATAAGATGGCGATGCAACATCTAATCATGTATGTAGTGCCAAGTACTCGTGCCAGTGCCTCAGGTAATAACATGTCATAAATGTAAGGTATGTCTGCATGAAGTAAATATGATGAAGTATCAAAATGAATATCAATACACATATATTAGCGTCCTATTCCACTAATATTGGTGTAAGGGTATATATAACAGCGCCCTCATACCCTGTTATATATACAAATGAAGTATGATCAATGTAATACTAGTCTGTATAAATGTGGATCCCGTCCACCTGTCACCCAATGACAATAAGCATCATGCATGCAAATATGAGGATATAATCAAAATCATGGAGATCATCATGAAACCTGTGCCTAGCATCGGCACGTAAATCCTCGTCCATATGGGGCTCCGTCTGCGGTATCGGCCCTCGGCCCCGGCAGTACGGGTCAGCCCATGTCCATCTCTCAACTCCGGTCGGTATCCTCCAGATATCCGCCGAGCTCAAATACAATCACCGGTAGGTAGTAGTCCCTCTGCCAGGCTCACCGTCTACTACACAGCGAAACCGTTCTCGTCCCGGGATACCATACCGGGTCCACCATGTTGGGATAGCCTAGCACCTCGTCAAGGGTTCGGTAGCATCACATATGCCATAAGCAAAATTTTAGAGGTGCTAAGTTAACTCGACAAGAATCGAAACTAGAAGTTTTAGGGATTCATACAAATAAGCATCACATGCAAATGTAAAACTATCACTAAGAGTACATATTACAACCTTTGTAGATCTCCCTCGGTGACTCCTTGGCACTATGAGAGTTAGGAACGGATCGATGGAAGCCTTCCTTGTCCACGATGATCCACCCGAAGTCCCTTTGCCTAAAGCTCCTTACCTTACTTGTTTCGCAAACGAAGTAGAGCAAACACCCTACACAAATCGGCTAGATGTGTGTAGTATGATAATGTGGTTTATGTTCTTCAATTGAAATCCTTTCTTTTGTCAACTTCACTCAAGAGAGAAATCAAGAGAGGAAGAAGAAGATAATAGTGGCTTGAGCTTTCTATCATATCACATATGATAACTTGTTTTCACACCCTTGTTCACAATTTTTCCTTTGTTGTGTGCTTGTTTGTACACCTTGTTTCATATCACATATGAAGCTATTTATAGTGATGAGAAGGAATAATCACCATTATTCCATTACCACCATAATTGTGAGTGGAAATTCTTTTCCTAAAGAATTAAGCATGGGTGGAAATTCTTTTCATTAAGTTAAGTAAAGCTTACCCACTAAAGAATAAAGGAGTATGACTGGATATTCTTTACATTAACTTAAAATGATAAATACAAATTAAAAGCTTCAATATAAGTCTTATATTGCCACCATTCTTGTATCAACAACCATGATACTATGTATGCATGTATGTGTCCATGCACATCATCATGTGCATACATGCATGCATACAAAAGGATTTACTTAAAGAATTAATCTAAATGTAATTTGTTAAATCAACACTTGATTTAGCAAACCGGTCATATCTCATACGATCCGAAAAATAGAAAATGCCCGATTAACATACGTTATCACATAACCGTATTTAATCGGGTCCCGCGCATATCTCATATGCACACCACATCTTTTTGCCTGAGCCAGGAAACTTCATTGTGGGACTCTAAGACTCGTCAATACGCCAGCAGTAGATGATGATCATATCAAACATCTACAAGCCACAAGAGGTCAGCTAAACATAACGGCCACCCGGGTATTGAAACGATCAGAAGAAAACCAGCGAAGCTGTAAAAACTCCCGTCGAGCCAACTGGCAACACTTACCGTACAGTCTGGTCTCTTCGTCAGATATGCTGCATATCGAGTATAGGGATGGTATCGTCGACCCCAGTAACTCAATAAGTCATGCTGGTGTATGGCTCATAACAGATTAAGAAACTACTGATAACTCTTATCAGTAAATCTCAGCAGCCCTGGCCAGGGACTTCATGTTATAGCCAATCGAGCATAGCACAACATCAACCCCCAATACCGGGAGAGAAGAAACCCCTCCTATCGCTCATTGCCTCCATGCGCCTCGAGACTGTACCCAAAGACCACCTGTTTGCACGACTCAGTAGAGCCGTGGTAGGGTGGAGATCAAAGTATAGTGGGATGACACACAAGACTCTATGACGATCTCGGGCCTACAGACTAACCTGTACCATTGTTCCCTGAGAACTGCTATCCGACGATAGATATAATACCACATAGGAGTTCTCGGCGAGTCCGTTCAGTGTACCCAGTCTCCACTGAGCACCCGCATACAATCTTTGGTGTCTCCTCACCAGATGGATATGGGATCATCCATCGCCCATCATATGGGACAAGAATAGTATACGCTACTCTACTCTGGAATATCGATGCCCTGTCTCGATACACCCTCGACTAGGAACAGTTCAAGGATATGCTTATAGACTACATGTGCCCCACTAGTATGATCCGCATCATAATCACAGTAGTCAAGCAAATATCCTTTGGGCTTTATCAACATGTGAAAAAGATCAAATCTACATGTACAGATAAAGTAAACCAGATAGCGTACTATCATGTTGAGCAAGAAATTCATCTATCTCCATAGATAATATGTTCAAGTTTCCACTATCCATATAATGGCCTTTAGGGCATACATATTACTAACAATCTCCCACTTGCACTAAGGCCAGTTATTGGCGTATCTCATACCCAACATTTCAAACAGTCGCTCATGCTGAGGCTGTGGAAGTGCCTTGGTGAATGGGTCCGCTGTGTTATCCTTTGTATCTACTCTTCGAATCTCGATCTCCTGGCGATCTACTATCTCCCGGATCAGATGATATCGCCTTAGGATGTGTCTGGACTTCTGATGGGACCTTGGTTCTTTGGCTAATGCTATAGCTCCATTATTATCACAATACAATGGTATTGGATCAACAATGGTTGGAACTACTCCTAGTTCCGCAATGAACTTCTTCATCCAGACGGCTTCCTTAGCAGCATCACTTGCAGCAATATATTCAGCTTCCATCGTGGAGTCTGCAACGGTGTCCTGTTTGGAACTCTTCCAACTAACCGCTCCTCCATTTAGGGTAAATACAAACCCTGAGATTGATTTACTGTCATCCTTGTCACTTTGGAAGCTTGAATCGGTATAGGCCTCCATCTGGAGATCCCCATTACCATACACCAAGAACAACTCTTTAGTCCTTCGCAAGTACTTAAGAATGTTCTTCACTGCTATCCAATGTTTCTCCCCTGGGTTGGATTGATACGTGCTTACTACAGCCAGTGCATAAGCCACATCAGGGCGAGTACACAACATCGCATACATTATAGATCCTACGGCTGAAGCGTAGGGTATAACGCTCATGCGAGCTCTCTCTTCATCAGTCTTCGGACAGAAGTCCTTAGAGAGAGTGATTCCATGACTAGCAGGCAAGGCACCACGCTTGGAATCTTCCATACTAAACCTCTTTAGAATGGTGTCTATGTACTTTGATTGGGACAGTCCCAATAACCTCTTGGATCTATCTCTATAGATCCTAATGCCCAAAATGCGCGAGGCATCACCCAGGTCCTTCATGGAGAACCTTTGTGATAAGAATAGTTTGACCGATTGTAGCATAGGAACATCATTTCCTATCAGGAGAATGTCATCAACGTACAATACGAGGAATGTGACAGTACTCCCTACAATCTTCTTATAAATACATGGTTCATCTTCATTTTTGACAAAATCAAACTCTTTGATTGTATCATCAAAGCAGATGTTCCAGCTCCTTGAGGCCTGCTTTAATCTATAAATGGATTTAAGCAATCTACATGCTTTCCCGCTGCTCCCACTATCAATGAAGCCCTCTGGCTGATCCATAAAAACACATTCTTCTAAATCACCATTTAGAAATGATGTTTTCACGTCCATCTGCCATATTTCATAATCATAGTGAGCAGCAATAGCAAGTAGGATCCTAATGGATTTAAACATTGCTACCGGAGAGAAAGTTTCATCATAGTCCAAGCCTGGTCTTTGACGAAAACCTTTCGCTACAAGCCTTGCTTTATAGGTCTCCACCTGTCCATCTACACCAATCTTTCTCTTAAAGATCCATTTGCACCCAACGGGTTTTATCCCAGGAGGCGCAACGTCCAAAGTCCATACTTTGTTGGTGTACATTGACTCCATTTCGGATCTCATTGCTTCCAGCCATTTCACTGAGTCACCACTCGTGATTGCTTGCTGAAAACTAGTAGGGTCATCATCATCCATGATGCAATCTTCTCTATCACCATCTATGAGAAACCCATAGTATCTCTCTGGTGGGTGAGAAGTTCTACTAGACATCCTGAGCGGCTGAGGTTCTTGAAGTTCTACTGCAACATCAGTTTCAACCAACTCCTCCTGAGTAATTTGTGTCTCTAGAACCTCTTCTAGTTCTACCACATTGCCATTAGTACTTTCCGTAAAGAACTCATCTTCCAAAAATGTGGCATGCTGAGCAACAAACACCTTTTGTTCCTCTTTGTGGTAGAATAGATATCCATACGAATGTTTTGGATACCCCACAAATTTACACATGACCGATCGTGTCTCGAGTTTGTCTAGATTCTGCTTTTTAAAAAAAGCCGGACAACCCCAAATCCTAAACCTTTTAAGAGATGGTCTCTTTCCATTCCACATCTCATATGGAGTGGTAGACACGGTCTTGGTTGGCACCCTGTTCAATAGATACATTGCTGTCTCCAATGCATGTCCCCAAAAGGAAAGCGGTAACTCAGCATCACACATCATGGATCGTACCATATCCAATAGGGTATGATTCCTCCGTTCTGACACACCATTGTGCTGTGGTGTGTAAGGAGGAGTGAGCTGAGAGAGAATCCCATTCTCTTTTAAGAAGTCTAGAAACTCTGTACTTAAATACTCTCCACCTCGATCCGATCGAAGTTTCTTGATGCTCAAGCCTGTTTGCTTCTCTACTTCAAGTTTATACTCCTTGAATTTCTCAAAGGCTTCAGATTTGTGCTTTATCAAAAACACGTGTCCGAATCTTGAGAAATCATCAGTAAAAGTGATGAAGTATGAAAAACCACCTCTTGCAAGTGTAGACATTGGTCCGCATACATCACTATGTATGAGGCTTAAGGGTTCACCAGCTCTCTCTCCGTGTCCACTAAACGGAGTTTTGGTCATTTTACCTTTGATACAAGACTGGCAAGTCGCATAAGATTTATATTCAAACGGATTTAAATATCTATCTTTATGTAGCTTGTTTAGTCTTGTTTCATTAATATGACCAAGTCTACAATGCCAAAGAAAAGCTTCATTTATATCTGAAAACTTTCTTTTACTAGTATGTTGTATACTGAAAACTGTGTGTTGGTTCATGATGTAAATACCGTTATTTAGTGTACCATACCCAATCAACTCTTGATTCAGGTTAATGTTCATAACAATATTTTGCAATATAAAATGATATCCTTCATTGTCCAACAAAGAAACGGATATTATGTTACACAGCATACTTGGTACAAAATAACACGGGTTCAAAACAAAAATACTTCCTGAAGGCAACCCTAGATGATACTCTCCCACGGATACAGCATGTATATTGGAACCATTTCCAACCCGCAGAGTATGATCTCCAATTTTTAAAACTCTACTATTTCTCAATCCCTGCATACAATTGCAGATGTGAGAACCAGAACACGTATCCAATACCCAGGATGCAGAGTTTAAAGAAAAACAGTTTTCAGTTACAAACACACCTGAAGTGGAAGCATCAGCATGCTTCTTCTTCTTGAGATCAGCAAGATATTCAGCACAGTTGC
This sequence comes from Agapanthus africanus, assembly GCA_030015575.1. Classification (NCBI taxonomy): domain Eukaryota; kingdom Viridiplantae; phylum Streptophyta; class Magnoliopsida; order Asparagales; family Amaryllidaceae; genus Agapanthus; species Agapanthus africanus. The sequence goes on from JASDDO010000031.1 coordinate 241,565,671, forward strand.
GTTTCCAATGTCCTGACCTTTTACAGTAAAAACATTCTCCTTTTCCACTTCCCATAGCCCCGGCTTTGTCTTTCCCCTTTGCCTTTCTAACTCCTCCTTTCTGTGTGATAGACTTCTTCTTCTTCTTTCCCTTGGCCTTAGCTTTTGGGAATGAAGAGGAAGATGGCCCAGCAAGCAGAGCGGGAGTCTTTGCCATTTTCAACGTGTTCTCTGCACTTCTCAACATATTGAGAAGTTCAGGCAATGATTTCTCCAAACCATTCATATTGAAATTTACTATGAACGGAGCAAAGGCAGGGGGGAGAGACTGTAGAACAATATCCGTATATTGCTCATTATCCATAGTCCATCCCAGTCCCTCAAGTTCTTCAATAAGAACAATCTTCTTCAAAACATGGTCTCCAACTGATGCACCAGGGGCCATTCGCATCTGAAACAGCTTTCTAGATGCCTCGTATCTCAAAGTACGAGATTTCTCTTCATACAACCCCTTTGTGTGAAGAAAGATGGATTGCACATCCATATTCTCGTGTTGCTTCTGATGGACATTGTCCATAGAAGCGAGCGCGAGGCACTTGGCCGTGTTGCAGTCATTCTCCCAAGTTTTTTGGATCTCCCTATCCGAGACAGATGATTCAGGTCCTGGGACGGGTGGGGCTTCAGTATTGAGGACATATGATACCTTATCATATGAAAGTGCAATGTTCAAGTTCCTCAACCATTCTTTATAATTTGGTCCTGTCAGTTTATTTTTCTCAAGTAGTAGCTTAAGTCCTGACATCTGTAACTGCCATTCGGAGAGAGAAAAGGATACACTTAGCGAAATGCTCTTGCAAAGAATTAGATTGGTTATTATTTTATCTAATCGATGTCTTCCACTGCTTTTAATCAAATTTTCTTTCAAAACCTGAAAAGAAAAACTAGCCAGGAATAATTTTCCTGGAAGTAACACTTACTCACAGTGAGATCGAGATCCAACTATCACATAGATGGTATGCAATCTCATTGCAAATTTCAACTCTTGAAATTCCCGATATGATTTTTACCCCTAGTCACTTATGACCTTGGCTATGGTCAACATATCATAAGTGCTAGTCAAATTCTACCCGTCATTTCGTGATTAACTAGACCCACCCATATGACCCTTGACTATGATCAACATAATCATATGAATGTCCTAACTAATCGCATCATATGCTTTGTAGGAAGACATCACTTAGCTACCGTACACTACGCCTTGACAATAATCAACATACGCAGCACGAATACTAAGTACTGTGCTTCCTAAAATGACGGAGGGTTGCGGATGGTTTTTAAGAAAACCTTTAACGCTTTGAACTTGATCTCGTTGTAGAATCAAACGGTTAAGAAAAGGAGTGGCTTAAGCTCCGCATCTTCTTGAAACTTGCATTTTTCATAAAAAGCCGAGTTTGTTTCAAATCCGATTCTACAACATCATTAGGTTTCTTTTCTTTACATTAATCTCATTAATGTGATCCCATCATTTAAGTTCCTAAGCCATCACAGAATAGAACGTATACTTATACCATCCGCATTCGCCACAGTGTCCCGTTATGCACCGTTAGGTTACTTAACTAACGGCATAGCGGGGCGGGACTAGCGCGGGTGTAAAATATAAGCAACGTTTATTATATATCATATATATAATAATAATCCATTCGTATCAGATACTAAGTAATCACATTAAAGAATATCAACAGCAGAAGCATATAAAAGGATATCTAGGATGTCCGTATTTTGTATCGAGCCAACAATAGAAAATACGGATTCCACGGTCGTGATGAATAGCCAAGCCCACACCCCTAGACCCCTACGAGAGCGGCAAGTGATCCCGCCAATTCTAGAGTTTAGGAGACCCGGTCTCGACTCCTCGAGATGGCCTCCCACTGAACCCTAGAACCCTGTCACTTGTGCTCCCCTCCTTGGGTCTATCCTAATGCGGAAAAGTAAATAATATACAATTGATTTATACATGAATGAAAAATAAAACTCTCATCTCACATAAAAACCCCCGGCTATTCAATCGCGACAATCCTACTCATCATATCTCAGCAACACATAATATCTCATATCATCAACGTAAGTAAGTATGCGTATCCCGATTGTCGTTGACGTATAGCAATGAAAACGGCGATACACCACATACTACACTTACGGTCGCAGAAAATAAAATGAAAAACTACAACATTTGGAATCCACAATCACCTTAGACATCATAAATTCGAAATATCACATACTTCGTATTTCATGCCTAACTATATGAATTCCACATATTGTATCACATTTCAGATAAATAGACAATGTTAAACTCTTCGATCGAATAAACAAACACCCAAGATTTCCCAAACTGCACAACACTTGAGCCGAGTTCAAAAATTTCTAGAACATGCCACAGCCCCTTATGGACCAGCCGTAGAAGGGCCAAACCAACGCCTCACATGTGGCAACGCTAAACTACCACAAACCCTAAGGTTCAGTGATAGTTTTGACGGTCACATAATCGAGTTAAGGTTATGTTCTTCTAGAGTGTCCACAGATACGCTTGCATGTTTTTCGAAAGTTTTGAATTCGGGAAAAATCCAACACTTGGAATTTTTCCAATACGGGAAAAACTGTGTTTCTAATATTCGTTCAAACATTTTAACACGTTCTAAAAATCTGAAAATCTGAACGAAGTTAAACCTTTCCAATCGAATCACCAAATACATTATATCTCCAGAAAACTCAACACTTGAGTAAGTTTAAAATATTTCAGAGGCAAGTACATATTAAATCAGGTCCAGTGCAGTAAAAATTTTCCCTTGAACCAACAGTACGACCGCGGATCCGCGGCCAAAGGCATGCCTTTGCCGCGGAACCGCGGCACTTTGGAGCGATCATGAAAATTTTTTTACATGGTAACTTTTAAAAAAGCCTGCTGATTTTTTTAAGACCTTTTAATTTGGAAAAATCCAATTTTCAAAAAATTTCCAGAGAGCGGTCCAAATTGGTGTTTCGTGGTTCGATCGGACTTTTAACATTGCCTACGCATCGCCTAAAGCTCTAGCCTGGCTCTGATACCACTGTTGGGATAGCCTAGCACCTCGTCAAGGGTTCGGTAGCATCACATATGCCATAATCAAAATTTTAGAGGTGCTAAGTTAACTCGATAAGAATCGAAACTAGAAGTTTTAGGGATTCATACAAATAAGCATCACATGCAAATGTAAAACTATCACTAAGAGTAGAGATTACAACCTTTGTAGATCTCCCTCGGTGACTCCTTGGCACTATAAGAGTTAGGAACGGATCGATGGAAGCCTTCCTTGTCCACGATGATCCACCCGAAGTCCCTTTGCCCAAAGCTCCTTACCTTACTTGTTTCGCAAACGAAGTAGAGCAAACACCCTACACAAATCGGCTAGATGTGTGTAGTAGGATAATGTGGTTTATGTTCTTCAATTGAAATCCTTTCTTTTGTCAACTTCACTCAAGAGAGAAATCAAGAGAGGAAGAAGAAGATAATAGTGGCTTGAGCTTTCTATCATATCACATATGATAACTTGTTTTCACACCCTTGTTCACAATTTTTCCTTTGTTGTGTGCTTGTTTGTACACCTTGTTTCATATCACATATGAAGCTATTTATAGTGATGAGAAGGAATAATCACCATTATTCCATTACCACCATAATTGTGAGTGGAAATTCTTTTCCTAAAGAATTAAGCATGGGTGAAAATTCTTTTCATTAAGTTAAGTAAAGCTTACCCACTAAAGAATAAAGGAGCATGAGTGGATATTCTTTACATTAACTTAAAATGATAAATACAAATTAAAAGCTTCAATATAAGTCTTATATTGCCACCATTCTTGTATCAACAACCATGATACTATGTATGCATGTATGTGTCCATGCACATCATCATGTGCATACATGCATGCATACAAAAGGATTTACTTAAAGAATTAATCTAAATGTAATTTGTTAAATCAACACTTGATTTAGCAAACCGGTCATATCTCATACGATCCGAAAAATAGAAAATGCCCGATTAACATACGTTATCACATAACCGTATTTAATCGGGTCCCGCGCATATCTCATATGCACACCACATCTTTTTGCCTGAGCCAGGAAACTTCATTGTGGGACTCTAAGACTCGTCAATACGCCAGCAGTAGATGATGATCATATCAAACATCTACAAGCCACAAGAGGTCAGCTAAACATAACGGCCACCCGGGTATTGAAACGATCAGAAGAAAACCAGCGAAGCTGTAAAAACTCCCGTCGAGCCAACTGGCAACACTTACCGTACAGTCTGGTCTCTTCGTCAGATATGCTGCATATCGAGTATAGGGATGGTATCGTCGACCCCAGTAACTCAATAAGTCATGCTGGTGTATGGCTCATAACAGATTGAGAAACTACTGATAACTCTTATCAGTAAATCTCAGCAGCCCTGGCCAGGGACTTCATGTTATAGCCAATCGAGCATAGCACAACATCAACCCCCAATACCGGGAGAGACGAAACCCCTCCTATCGCTCATTGCCTCCATGCGCCTCGAGACTGTACCCAAAGACCACCTGTTTGCACGACTCAGTAGAGCCGTGGTAGGGTGGAGATCAAAGTATAGTGGGAGGAAACACAAGACTCTATGACGATCTCGGGTCTACAGACTAACCTGTACCAGTGTTCCCTGAGAACTGCTATCCGACGATAGATATAATACCACATAGGAGTTCTCGGCGAGTCCGTTCAGTGTACCCAGTCTCCACTGAGCACCCGCATACAATCTTTGGTGTCTCCTCACCAGATGGATATGGGATCATCCATCGCCCATCATATGGGACAAGAATAGTATACGCTAGTCTACTCTGGAATATCGATGCCCTGTCTCGATACACCCTCGACTAGGAACAGTTCAAGGATATGCTTATAGACTACATGTGCCCCACTAGTATGATCCGCATCATAATCACAGTAGTCAAGCAAATATCCTTTGGGCTTTATCAACATGTGAAAAAGATCAAATCTACATGTACAAATAAAGTAAACCAGATAGCGTACTATCATGTTGAGCAAGAAATTCATCTATCTCCATAGATAATATGTCCAAGTTTCCACTATCCATATAATGGCCTTTAGGGCATACATATTACTAACACACCATGTACCCGCAATCGGCCTCATCCGCCTCCTCGAATCGGGTTTCACATGTCGCTCTCAGCACCGAGAAAACACATGGTGGACGCGCTGAAATATCATATCAAGGGTAACCGGGTTTTTAAAACGATTATATATTCTCTTTTGAAATACCCACGGTTCCCAAATCCAGAAATATCATGGAAACAGCATATCTCAATGCGTATAATCAAAACATGATGTATGCGGCATGTAAAGAAAGGTAAGCATATCAGTAAGTCATGCAGCATGGAATAATAATGTGCACATGTCGAGGGAAACCGCTCTTTTTAAAATGAATCAGTTTTTGAAGATATCTTGCGATTCCCTAATCTCTAATCAAGTCACAATCATCTATGTATGTGTACAGGTATAAGTGTACAATATGCCATGCAAGAATCATATCATGAATGCAACAGTACTACAGTATAGTGGCATGGCAATTATCGATGATGAAGTGTGTGAGCCGGAAAATAGTGTACGTGGAACATACGCATCATCGATAATGGTGCTGGTGTCCTAACAGCATGATAATAATATAGCAATAAACATATGCAAAGCAATGTGAATAGCATGAATATGCGGAAATCGAATAATCAACACCACAGTGAAGAATCTACTATGCAAACTACAGATCTAAGTATCAAGTCAATCGGGAGGGGTATGGAAACCATCTAAATCTGAGTCGATATATATATAGATATAATAGTCGGTGATCCTGCCTCAATAATATCGCGTACGATACCGTATATCGTAAGACATCCTCGAGTCATGAGTGCGGATATATCATCAATATAGGCTCGTACGGCATCCCAATAGCTGGATACGGGTCAATATCACATTATCTCACCACATATCAGGTATCACTGTCATTATATCACATAATCTGGGGTACAGATCTAAGTCTAGTACAATCGATACCATATATCACTGGTGTGTAAGAACACGTCCAAAGGCCCGCTAAAGATCACATGTCGTATCCCAAATACGAATCATATCAGATCACCGATCTCGCGGAACAATGCCCAACATCATCGACTCATCTCCAATGTCATTCAATATCATCAAATACAGTGCAAGTATAATGAATATGCAAGGGTGTGCGTGTAGGTGTAAATCTATTCTAAGGTTCGCGACTATGAACTACACTAGTTACTTCTAACCCTACACTATCCATAATACACCTAACACAAAATCCATGACACACTATAACTATCATATATATATATAGTATATCAACTACGGACTGCGGGGGTGCTATACGCCATCCACCCGACTTCCCCCGTAGATATAATCTACTCACCTTACGTCTTTATCTGTCGACGTCGCCACGCGTTTGCTTGTCATCCCGAAGTCTTCATGGAGTACCTACACATTAACGTATCGCAAATGCGTATCAAAACCAAGTCAAATCTAAAACGACACACGAAAACCAAAACGATACGCTATGATCTATAGGTTAGAACCTATGGACAACGCCTTCCAAAACCAACAACAACCATCGATATCATCATATAAACGCCAAATAGTCGAGGTAAAACACAATACACAAATTCAGATTTAAAAATACGGAATACGGAAAAACGAATCCAAAACTGCAACTAAGGAAAAATGCCCCAGATTTCACCCTAGGTCAAATTAGACAAATCTATATATCCCAGGGGTCTAAACTACTGTAAAAAGGGCCATGCACCAAAAACGAGGTAATTCCCTCCTGCTCTGGCCGCAATTTGCGGCCGGAAGGAATTAATTGGCGGCCGGGGTTTGGTGTTGGGGGCTAGGATTTGGTGTGGTGGTTCCATGGTGCACATCTCACTGTCAACTCAGTTTTATTTTTGGGGTCTCGGGGTGATAGCAGATTCCTAAATACGATCACAGATTCACAGTTTTCCTCCGACATCGTCTCATAAATCCGTATTCTTGTTTCAAGTCTCTAGTTTGATCCAAAATAACATCACACCAGGGGTTCTAAGGTCACCACAATCCTCAATTTCATCTTTAATTTCAGATCTAACCTAAACCCTAACTTGAAGCTTCAAAAGTCCATCAAACGACATCATATCGACATGAAACTCGAATTGATGCACAAGAATTGAAATACTATTCTAATAGGTCCAGAATTACCTCCTTTGGCAACTCAAGAAAATTCTTGAGTTGCTCAAAGTCCTCCAAATCCATTCTTGCTAGGCTCAAAGTGTAGCTAGTGAGCTCGGGAACATTTATTGTGAAATGGGAATAGGGTTTTGGGGTGGATCTAGGGTTTTTGTGAAGAGGGAGAGAGAGGGATGGCAGCAGCAGCAGCAAGGGGAGGGAGAGGAGAGAGAATGAGAAGGGGAAAATGATGGGGAATGGTTCTACAAGTCAAAAAGTAATCCCCAAACCTACCTCTCTCCTAATCATCATACTTTACCTTTTCTTGTCCTTTTCTTTCCTCTCTAAACCCTTCTCACTAGAATAGTAACCCCAAAAGAAACATGGTGGAAAAATGCACAAGTGTAAGAAAAATGATACGTGCACATTTTTGCACAAAAATGCTAAAAATCCGATTAGCGGTTTTTAATCGCGATTAGCACTAAATTAGCATATAACTAATCATAAAAACTTAGAAAATGTCATAAATCCCTAAAATACCCTATTTTAGAATTTTCCATAATTTTTTCAAAATTTTTCCCATTTATTTGTATTTAATAATACCGAAATATTAAAATATTATTAAAATAATATTAAATTATAAAAATTCCCAAAAATCATATTTTATTATTTTGAAACGTTACAATCTACCCCCCTTAAAGAAATTCGATCCCCGAATTTAAATTTAAACCCCCAAATACTAAAACATTTCAGTAAAAGTCCAAATTGTCGGGGTTCCAAAAACATCAATGCATAGCGAATATCATCAAAAAAATGTACTGCTCTATGAGAAATCAATCCCCAAAAATGTATATAAGAATACCCAGTGCGTCTGGTGTGCACGGAAATCAAAATCCATATATGTGCCATACATGGGCACAAAACAACATCTAGGTGCAATGGGTGTGCACGAAACATCTGTCATAGGTAACGTGTGTGCCTGACAGCAAAATCAGGTGCACTTGACATGCATGAGGAATCCTGATTTGGTGCATCTGGCGTGCACCAAAATCGTATATCAAAACACTAAAGGTGCATGAAAACTATGCTGGAAGTGTAAATCAAATCACTGCATAAGATAGGCGTGAAATCACAATCAATACCTCAAATGTAATAACTATGCGCAAAATATCAATACCCAGTGGGTGCATGAAAACAAATATCATGAAACTCAGCTATCAAAACTAAATCATGCAACCAGAACGCCCAAAATACTGAAATCCAAGATGACGGATTCATGATAATCGAATCACAAAATCACAAATCATAAATACCGTCGTCGGTAGTTCCTCCTTCAAAGTCGAGAAGGAGTCAGCGCATCCAATGCTAGCAGCGCAAGATATCTACTTTCCTCTTGCTCACGGTCTGGCGTCCTCTGCCTCTGGGTCCTTATCTTCTCTGCGGATTACCTATCTCGCAAACAATCGGCTCATCGGCCCTGTCAGGTGTGCTAACGGGGACGATTCCGTTCTGGCACTTCTCTAGTCAACTCTCGGTCAATCATCACGACCACTCATAAAACAGCATATCACTGGCGTCGGCCTCTGGCTCTCTGAATGCACATCACACATCTGATCCTGGGTGCAAACATCATTGCAGTAGTGTCCTGGAAGGAATCCCGCTCAAGGTCTCTTCCGATCTTGCCTATGCCGGTTTGTACGGAGGCTGGTACTCTTGCATAATTTCTTCTCGCTCGATGGACATCTGTGTCCTCAGCACAACATTTCTCGGAAATTGGTCGCATCCCAACTCCTCTGTAAGCATATCAGGTCTCTAGTCTCGACGGGAAGTAATGACAGCTCGTCAGCGTCTCGCACGAACCTCTTGTCCCGCTTGTCTGTATCATCGTCCATATCGACGTCACGTCTCTATCGGCGTACTGCAACGTTCTCGGCTACGGTCCATCCAAAGTCTCTCGCATAACTCTTTTCTGCCGAATTGCCCGAAAGTCATCGTCCTTTGCCGAAGCTAATTCTTGTTCCGGAACGGCTGCATACTCATCGCGCCTCTTTCTGGAAGCTATATCCATATACATTGCCTCTGCGTGTGTATCGCATCTCTGATGTCGGCGGAGTGGAACGTCATATCGTCGAAATCACTTGCGAACTCTTCACTTCACTCTGCTTCAATGTCGACTGATTCGGACTCGCCTCATCGTGGCTGCACGGACTGCGCTCCAACGGCTATGCTCGTATCTGGAGTCTCCCAAGGATTGCATCCCATCACATGATATCCGAATGATGTCGAATCGTCCGATCGACTCGTCAGACCCTCATAATCACCCAAGAGATCAACATCTTGAGTACAGTTTAATAGTATCGAGTACTTGCCACAACGTCGGTGGTCCAGCCGTAGAAGGGCAAACCCAAGCCTCACTAATGGCGCCGCAGAACTGCCGCAAACTCTAAGGTTCAAAGGCTTTCATACGGTCATTAAGTCGAGTTAGGGTTTCATTCTTCTAGAGGGTCCATGGAATCGCCTGCATGTCTTTCCGTATACTTTAAACTTGGAAAATGGCTTCTGACATTCGATCGTCTCTATCGACTCTCAACGTCTCCGCGTGAAGTCGTTTTTAGCTGGAAGCAATCTATCTGATGACCTCGCATCGGGGTAAGCGAACGAACCACATGTCCTAGTCATTCATCCTCGGTGACTAGCGACCTTCCATCATATCTCTAAGTATATACTCATGCTGCAGTAGCTCCAATCATCTGGGCGATATCTCGTCGTTTGCAGCAGCAACTGGCTCATTCGTCTGTATGCTGAACAACGCCTCAATCCTCTAGGAAAGGCGATACATTGGCGGTCATCTCTGAATCGGTCTGCTCGAAATCTGAGTAAGACTCTCCACACTGGAAATCTTCAACTCAACTGGGCCTGCTCCGGCGCATAAGTTGGACGAATCACCTTCGTCTCTCAAATCGGGTAGACAAGCTATCATCTGTCTCATATCTGCCTGGAAGCTCCGGCGATCTCAGCTCGTAAGCTCCGGAAGCGACATCCTGTCAATCTCAGCAACAGCTGGTCCATCTGTCTGCACGGTAGGCGACATCATAATCTCTGAGGTATGCTGTACATCAACAGTCCTCTCTCAACTGGAAGCTCTAACAATGGCCCGATCATCCGGCGCAAAACCAAGCACTTGCCTCCACTAGAGGTCACAATCACCAATACTAACTCGAGACGTTCCCATGTCACCAGAAAACACAATGGTAGGCCCTCGTACCAGACGAGTTCGCCCTGACCATAACCCTAGCAGCAGGCCAAACTGCGCCCAAACATGGCGACAGGAACCTCAATCAAGTATCGAAGAGAGCAGATCAATGGCAAGAAAGAAAACAACAATCCAGAGTGGATACATGATCATAAGAAGGAACAACATCAATGAAGGTATGATCATGGAACTAATAGAATCGAGGATCTCAAATGGATGTATAATCATGGATATGAAGAGAATCACTAATCTCGAAAATATGTACATCCTAAGGTTCCTTAAGCAGAGTGGCGTGTCGTTAGTATGCCGCGGAACATACCCACGGTACGTCACTCTACTTTAGTTACCTATTCCATCAACCAAGGGTCATCCTACGCGACGAAAGTTCGGGTCTAATACCCCCTCGACTAAGTCTAAGTTCCGTAAGGTTAAGCCTAAGTTCCGTATATATATAGACGCCCTAGGCTCCACATAGTCAAACTTAGACTCGAACCAAGGTTAACCTAGCACTCGGATACCAACTTTGTCACGACCCGAAAAAGCACGTGACTGGCCCTTGAACCATATGAAGTCTATAGGACTCCATCTGATCCAAGTAAGCCAAAAACCCAGAAATCTAAAACCATTTTAAGAGTAAATAAAGAAAACCGGTTTAAAGAAGTGAAGAAAAACATGTTTGAAGTCAAGGTTTTTAAATAACTAAGCCGAATATGCATTTAAAAAAAAGTAAAGTCTTTTCTAAAAATTTCGGCAGAGTTCCTTTTGTAAATACTGGCCCCGAACGGGGTACAACAAGAACAATATATATATGCAATGATAAAAGGCATCCCCAAGCGGGAACTAGCTCTTCGTCAATCGACGGTCACAACCACACAAGCAATATAATATACAACGCCGAAGGGCGAGGATCAAAGCTCAAAGAAACTCAAATAGCATGAAAATCGTAAATACTACTACACGCGACTCTAAGGTCAAAATAATACATCACTAATGTCTAAGTCTGAAACAATATACAAGTTTTGGTTGATGGAATTCTAGATACAAGGGAATAATACAAGTACAATGGTGGTTCTCGAGGCAAAAGAACCCACCTACCAAAAGCAATTCACCCGCAAAGGAAGCAGTGTGCCAGAAATGCCGCTATGGAACCTGTACGGCAAAACCTGCAAGAACTGTGGCACAATGGGGGTGAGTTGCCAACTCGTGAATAGAAAATATCTACAAGTACAAACCGAATGCAAGACATAATCCTAGGTCAATACGATCAGTATATGATATAAACCTCAAAAGTAAGTCTGAAGCATGATAAGATGGCGATTTAACATCTAATCATGTATGTAGTGCCAAGTACTCGTGCCAGTGCCTCAGGTAATAACATGTCATAAATGTAAGGTATGTCTGCATGAAGTAAATATGATGAAGTATCAAAATGAATATCAATACACATATATTAGCGTCCCATTCCACTAATATTGGTGTAAGGGTATATATAACAGCGCCTCATACCCTGTTATATATACAAATGAAGTATGATCAATGTAATACTAGTCTGTATAAATGTGGATCCCGTCCACCTGTCACCCAATGACAATAAGCATCATGCATGCAAATATGAGGATATAATCAAAATCATGGAGATCATCATGAAACCTGTTCCTAGCATCGGCACGTAAATCCTCGTCCATATGGGGCTCCGTCTGCGGTATCGGCCCTCGGCCTCGGCAGTACGGGTCAGCCCATGTCCATCTCTCAACTCCGGTCGGTATCGTCCAGATATCCGCCGAGCTCAAATACAATCACCGGTAGGTAGTAGTCCATCTGCCAGGCTCACCGTCTACTACACAGCGAAACCGTTCTCGTCCCGGGGTACCATACCGGGTCCACCATGTACCCGCAATCGGCCTCATCCGCCTCCTCGAATCGGGTTTCACATGTCGCTCTCAGCACCGAGAAAACACATGGTGGACGCACTGAAATATCATATCAAGGGTAACCGGGTTTTTAAAACGATTATATATTCTCTTTTGAAATACCCACGGTTCCCAAATCCAGAAATATCATGGAAACAGCATATCTCAATGCGTATAATCAAAACATGATGTATGCGGCATGTAAAGAAAGGTAAGCATATCAGTAAGTCATGCAGCATGGAATAGTAATGTGCACATGTGGAGGGAAACCGCTCCTTTTAAAATGAATCAGTTTTTGAAGAATATCTTGCGGTTCCCTAATCTCTAATCAAGTCACAATCATCTATGTATGTGTACAGGTATAAGTGTACAATATGCCATGCAAGAATCATATCATGAATGCAACAGTACTACAGTATAGTGGCATGGCAATTATCGATGATGAAGTGTGTGAGCCGGCAAATAGTGTACGTGGAACATACTCATCATCGATAATGGTGCTGGTGTCCTAACAGCACGATAATAATATAGCAATAAACATATGCAAAGCAATGTGAATAGCATGAATATGCAGAAATCGAATAATCAACACCACAGTGAAGAATCTACTATGCAAACTACAGATCTAAGTATCAAGTCAATCGGGAGGGGTATGGAAACCACCTAAATCTGAGTCGATATATATATAGATATAATAGTCGGTGATCCTGCCTCAATAATATCGCTTACGATACCGTATATCGTAAGACATCCTCGAGTCATGAGTGCGGATCTATCATCAATATAGGCTCGTACGGTAAATCGTCGTACGGCATCCCAATAGCTGGATACGGGTCAATATCACATTATCTCACCACATATCAGGTATCATTATCATTATATCACATAATCTGGGGTACTGATCTAAGTCTAGTACAATTGATATCATCTATCACTGGTGTGTAAGCACACGTCCAAAGTCCCGCTAAAGATCACATGTCGTATCCCAAATATGAATCATATCAAATCACCGATCTCATGGCACAATGCCCAACATTATCGACTCATCTCCAATGTCATTCAATATCATCAAATACAGTGCAAGTATAATGAATATGCAAGGGTATGCGTGTAGGTGTAAATCTATTCTAGGGTTCGCGATTATGAACTACACTAGTTACTTCTAACCCTACACTATCCATAGTACACCTAACACAAAATCCATGACACACTATAACTACATATATATATAGTATATCAACTACGGACTGCAGGGGTGCTATACGCCATCCACCCGACTTCCCCCGTAGATATAATCTACTCACCTTGCGTCTTTATCTGTCGACGTCGCCACGTGTTTTCTTGTCATCCCGAAGTCTTCATGGAGTACCTACACATTAACGTATCGCAAATGCGTATCAAAACCAAATCAAAGCTAAAACGACACACGAAAGCCAAAACAATACGCTATGATCTATAGGTTAGAACCTATGGACAACGCCTTCCAAAACCAATAACAACCATCGATATCGTCATATAAACGCCAAATATTCGAGGTAAAACACAATACATAAATTCAAATTTAAAAATACGGAATACGGAAACACGATCCAAAACAGCAACTAAGGAAAAATGCCCCAGATTTCACCCTAGGTCAAATTAGACAAATCTATATATGCCAGGGGTCTAAACTACTGTAAAAAGGGCCATGCACCAAAAACGAAGTAATTCCCTCCTGCTCTGGCCGCAATTTGCGGCCAGAAGGAATTAATTGGCGATCGGGGTTTGGAGTTGGGGGCTAGGATTTGGTGTGGTGGTTCCATGGTGCGTGCACATCTCACTGTCAACTCAGTTTTATTTTTAGGGTCTCGGGGTGATAGCAGATTCCTAAATACGATCACATATTCACAGTTTTCCTCCGACATCGTCTCATAAATCCGTATTCTGGTTTCAAGTCTCTAGTTTGATCCAAAATAACATCACACCAGGGTTTCTAAGGTCACCACAATCCTCAATTTCATCTTTAATTTCAGATCTAACCCAAACCCTAACTTGATGTTTCAAAAGTCCATCAAACGACATCATATCAACATGAAACTAGAATTGATGCACAAGAAATGAAATACTATTCTAATAGGTCCAGAATTTACATCCTTTGGCAACTCAAGAAAATTCTTGAGTTGCTCAAAGTCCTCCAAATCCATTCTTGCTAGGCTCAAAGTGTAGCTAGTGAGCTCAGGAACATTTATTGTGAAATGGGAATAGGGTTTTCGGGTGGATTTCATGGTGGATCTAGGGTTTTTGTGAAGAGGGAGAGAGAGGGATGGCAGCAGCAGCTGCAAGGGGAGGGAGAGGAGAGAGAATGAGAAGGGGAAAATGATGGGGAATGGTTCTACAAGTCAGAAAGTAAGCCCCAAACCTACCTCTCTCCTAATCATCATACTTTACCTTTTCTTTTATTTTCCTTTTCTTTCCTCTCTAAACCCTTCTCACTAGAATAGTAACCCCAAAAGAAACATGGTGGAAAAATGCACAAGTGTAAGAAAAATGATATGTGCACATTTTTGCACAAAAATGCTAAAAAACCGATTAGCGGTTTTTAATCGCGATTAGCACTAAATTAGCATATAACTAATTATAAAAACTTAGAAAATGTCATAATTCCTTAAAATACCCTATTTTAGAATTTTCCATAATTTTTTCAAAATTTTTCCCATTTATTTGTATTTAATAATACCGAAATATTAAAATATTCATTAAAATAATATTAAACTATAAAAATTCCCAAAAATCATATTTTATTATTTTGAAACGTTACACGTGATGGAGATTTATACACTGATTATTAAAGAACTTGCTAAGGGGTCACGTGAGAGCGTCCAAAACTTCTATTTCCTTTGCTTTATCTTTCTGTGTTTCGGGGGTCACGTGGAGCACGTGAGGCCCTCTGAGCTCTTCCCTTCTCATTTATGGGGATCTTTTCAGGGGTCACGTGGGGACACGTGACCTCGGTCTTTTTCATGCACAGAGATCTCTTTAGTCTCTTTATTTTATTCTGAGAATTAAATTCTCCGTAGGGTTAAACCCTAATTATAACTTTTGAGGAATTAAATTCCTATTGTGAAAGAATTAAATTCTTATGTAGGGTTGAACCCTAATTTCTTTTAGAGGAATTGAATTCCCATATATGTAAAAGAATTAAATTCTTGTATAGGGTGAAACCCTGATTCTGTCTTGGAGGAATTAAATACCTGTTAATCCGAGAGAATTAAATTCTCAATTAAGGTTAAACCCTAGTTTCATCCATCTTGAAAGAATTAAATTCCTATAATTTTGGGAGAATTAAATTCTCAGATAGGGTCCAAACCCTAATTTCATATCTTGGAGGAATTAAATTCCTGTAATTTTAGGAGAATTAAATTCTCAAAACTCAATTCCCCCTCTAAGTTTAGGATCTGCATGGCAGGATCTCGACCCGATGAGAATTAAATTCTCAACTTATGGGGAGATGTGCTCTGTGCAAATCTTCAGCCAGAAGAAGAACTAAGTTCTTTTTTGTAGAAGAGTTAAACTCTTAGATTGAGAATTAAATTCTCTTTATTGAAGTTTTGATCCTCTTTCTTTTCTTACCTAGGGTTTTTCTTTGTAGAGAATTAAATTCTCCTCTCTTTCCTCTCTGAAATTTCAAGATTCCAAAACTCCATCCTTCAAAACTCTCCTCTGGCTCCTATTTATAGGAGAATGAAAAGAATCAATTTGTTTAGTAAATCTTTCATTGAAAGATTTTGTTTGTTTTCATAATTAATATGAGCCTTTAGATTATTAAGTGAATTTTATTAACCGTTGGATTTTCAATCCAAAGATATTCTGTTTGTTATTTCTGGTGAGATTTAGGGAAATCTTTCTTTGTGTAAGATTTTTCCATAAATTGATGATTTTTAATCACCCTTGGATCTTTAATCCAACGGTCCCCATAATCCTTTTCCATTTGGAAAGATTTAGAAGCTTTTAGAATTTAATTTTATTAACTGTAAAGCTTTCGAAGCCAGTCATGTGCTGACACGTGACCCTTGGTCACGTGTGAGCACGTGGCCTCCAATTGAGTCCTTTAACATTCGCTTGTTTATGTTGTTGTTTTAACCATCACGTGTCAACACGTGACCATTGGTCACGTATGAGCACGTGATACCTCGTTGAGGTATTTTTTCTGACTTTTAGAATTAAATTCTTTTAAGCTGTAAGGCTTTCAGACCCTGGCACGTGCTGGCACGTGACCCTTGGTCACATGAGAGCACATGACCCTGAATTGAGTTATTTTTCAGCAGTTTGTTTATGTTTTTTTTAACCATCACGTGTCAACACGTGACCATTGGTCACATGTTAACACGTGACACCTCGTTGAGGTATTTTTTCTGACTTTTAGAATTAAATTCTTTTAAGCTGTAAGGCTTTCAAAGCCTGTCACGTGCCGTCACGTGACCCTTGGTCACGTATGAGCACGTGACCCTCAATTGATTTATTTTTCAGCTGTTTGTTTTCGCTTCTGTTTGATGAAGTTTTAACCATCACGTGTCATCACGTAACCATTGGTCACGTATGAACACGTGATACCTCATTGGGGTAATTCCTGATTTTTTAATCAGGAAACAAAAGGAAACGAAACCAACTCGCTTTAAGGATCTCAAAAGGACCTACAATCCTAGGATAATCTTCCCAAAACTCAACACGTCATTCATCGGAAAGTCCGTAGGAATACATGATCTCCCACTGCGAACCCAAGTCTGCGACCATCACGGTTGGCATAAGACTTTTGTCAGCACTGGCTGCCATCATCCTACCTGAACCAACTGGATCATCTTCGAGGTCTCTAGACTAACTGGGGTCCAAAAATCATACTCACGCAGAGTCAGAAAAACAGAACGGCGATCGACACAACCGAACAACAAAACCTTAAGGTTGCCAATTGGAGTGTCTCCAGATAATAGCTATCGAAGGAAAACTCTAGCAATGGCGAGTGACGTTCCCAACTGTCAACAAGAATTAATACGTACGCACAAACATATCCTCCAGAGTCGGTATAGCCCGCTCTCACAAAACCATCATCCTGCGGATGGAAAAATGGAGCTAAAGTTCAACCAATACCTAAGGCTTCCTGAAGTTCCTGCCCAAGACGGCAAGCAACCAGGGTGCCCTCATTGGATACGACCCATGAAGGAACTCTGTGCAACGCACAACTTAACAAAGAAAAACTGAGCAAACTGAGTATAACCGGACAACAAACACCCGAATGAAGTCACCCCTTACTAAACCTGGGTAGACACCATAATGAAATTTATGGAGATCTGCTCCAATTCCCACTTCGGAACGGTTAAAGATTGCAACTCTCCAGCCGGTCTCAGATGCTCAACCTAAGCACACAACAACACAGACACCTTGAAACGAAATCCGAAACTCCACTCTTCATTCCTTCCCACCTGCAACTACCTCACGAGTCACGTCACACAATGGTGGAACTCGAATGAACACCGAAAGCTGATTGATGTGCCTGTGCTAGGATTTCGCGTCTCTGCCCATCAGCAACAGGTACACAACGCGTCCCGAAACGTAGCACACCCTGGTCACAAATCAAGGACTCCAAATCATTAACCAGCCGAGTATGCTCAAGTATCTCTAACGAACGAGCGTCGGCGGGAAGTGCCTCGCGAAAGCGATTAAAGAAGAGTGGTCGGGCGCGGACATGAGCAAGCTGTCCCCTCAGAAGAGGCGAACCTAAGCTGTACTCCACGATCACACAAGAACTGTAAATCTGCAGAAGACTATCTCAACAATCAAAACCCGTTGTAGGAATACGTACATTAAGCTCTGGTGATTCGTGAAAATCTGACACGACTCTCCGAACAAATAGTGTCCTCAGATCTTCAACGCACGACCACAGTGGCCATCTCCAGATCATGAGTGGGATATCTTGCTCGTACTTCCTCCAACTGTCGGGAAGCAAAAACGATAACTCTATAGTGTCACCTTAGTACACCGTCGAGCCCCACTCATGAAACATCAAAGTTGAACAACAAGGTCGCCCGAACCAGAAAGCAAGGAAAGAACCGATGCAGTTGTTAACCGAATATCCAACTGCTAGAAAACTCCGCACACATGCCTCACTCCAAAGGAAAGAACCTCCTTTCAGGTCAGTCCAGTCAACGGCACTTGCAATCCTGCACGAAACCGCGGTAAAAACCTGCTAAGCCCAAAATCAACGGACCTCCGTCTGTACACCAGTCTGGGCCAAAGCTGTACGTTCTCGATCTCCTTCAAAACCATACGAAACCGTCTCCCGTACTACAAGACCTAGGAGTCAACACAAAAAAGCCTGAAGAAACACTCCGAGAATCTAGCAAACAACTGGGGCTCTCCCCATGTCTGCAAAACAAATCCTCAAGGGATACTCCTGTTCCTCAAGACACATTAGAATAGACCAGAATGTAGTCAATAACACAACAATAACTGGTCGAGGAATGGCCTGAAGAATTCTGGTTCATCATATCTACGAATGCTGCTAGGACATTGGTGAGTCCAATGACACCACCAAAACACACAAAGCCCGTAGCGCACACAAAAGCAGTCTTCGGAATGTCATTACTCCGAACCCGCAACAATGACGACCTGATCCCCAAACAAACTTAGAAAATGTCTCGCACTCTGGAGCTGATCGATGAAATCGTCAATGCGAGGTAAAGGATACCTATCCACACTGTAAGCCGGTTCAATTGACAATCAATCCATACACAACCTCAAACTGCTGTCTTTCTCCTTGACGAACAGAAATAGGAGCTCTTCCAAGCGAAACACTCAGACACACAAGCCTCCCAACAAACAACTCTGCAGCTGATCCTTAAGCTCCCTAAGTTTCGCCGGCTCATCTGGAACAACGTCGGAAAACTCCCACACGAAAGGAAACCGGTCCAACAAACCCACTGTGGCTCCGGTATCGCGAATGAACGCCAAGAATCCTCGACATCTTCTCCTCAAAAGCCGACTAGCGAAAAAGGCAGCATTCAAGATGTGAGAGGCGGCTCCACTGTCCCCCTACACAACGCGAACTGACTTGCCAGGAAAACAAACATGACTATTTTCTCGCGGTAGTCCACAGACGACTAGCACGTAGATAACCAATCCGTGCCCAGGAGAACGTCAAATCCAACATCTCTAGAAGGATCAAGTGACGGATGAATCTCCTAACCGATTGGCACATGACTGAAATACGTGTCGCGCAACAAAAGTGTAGGGTTGCTAGGCACGCGCACAAGGGTCTACGAGGCATCAACCATGCCCGATTTAAAATTTAGCCGTGCCGAACAACACGAATACGGATCTTTAAACTAGAGATTAGGCGAAAACAAGCATGCTAAACACTTTAACACTAAGTGAGAGGGATTACAACCTTTGTAGATCCGGTCCTTCACTTCATATGCTCCGTGTTGTGGTCCCTTCGCTGCGATCATCGGGATCCGGACTTTCGAGAGGTTCCACGAAGAGAAAGACGCAACCTTTGCTTCCGATCTTCGATACTAAGATGATCTACCTTGAAGTTTCTTTAACACAAGCTAACACTCATGAAATGATGTGAACACCCTCATCTAAATGGCAAGGGAAGATGAGGATGATGAAGTAGGATTTTTGCTCTCTTTATTTATCTTTTTCTCATATTTATCCATCACAAAAATCAAAATAGGAAAGCATTTCAAGCAAAGAAGAAGAAGGAAGAAGATGATGAACAATATTAGAATCCTTTTGTGATGAATAGGAAAAGAATAATATGATAGAATTATGCAACCATGGTCAAGTGAACCTTTGTAGAGAATTAACTAGGGTTAGGGTTTGGGTTGGGTTAAAGCATGAGTCACTTGAAAAAATCTTTATCATGACAAAAAGAAAAGCATCTAGAAACATCTAGAAAGCTTAACCCTAATCCAAACACTAATCATGTTTAAACTCCACTAAACAAGTTGCATTAGTTATCATATCATGTTACAATATTATATATCACATATATAATATTTATCGTAACAAAATAAAATAATACAATTAACATATATCGCATATATATCAATGTATTATCCGAGCGAGAAAAAGAATCTTTTAGTGAGCAAATATTAGTTAATGTAATTTAATATATCATATATATATATTATTATACATTAAATTATCGAATCAACACTTGATCCGACAATCCGGCTATATCGCATATAACCGACTAATATTTATCCGTACCGATTCATCAAATCAACACTTGATCCGATGACCCGGCCGATATCAAATATCGCGAAAATATAATACGGTATCTCATATCGTATTATCCTCGGTCCCGCACATATCACATATGTGCTCCTACTCCGTTTTGCCTGAGTCAAGAAACCTCTGTGTAGGACTCTAAAGAATCGTCAATACGCCGGCAGTAGGTGATGATCATATTAAACACCCACAAGCTGCAAGCGGTCAGCTAAACGTAACAGCTACCCAGGTATTGAGTGCTCAGAAGATCAACAAGAAAGCCTGTACATTCTCCTGTGAATCCAAACAGTAACACTCCCGTACAGTCCGGTCTCGTCGTCTGATATGTTGCATATCTCTCCTAGGGATGGTAAACGTCAGACCCCAGTAGCTTGATAAGTCATGTCGATTTGAGGTCTTTAACAGTTCGAGAAACAACTGATAACACTTACCAGTAAATCTCAGCAACCCTGGCCAGGGATTTCCGGTTATAGCCAATCGAACACAGCACAACATCAACTCCCTATACCGGGAGAGACGAATCCCCTCCTATCGCTCATTGCCTCCATGTGATTCGGGACTGTACCCAAAAGCCACCTTTTTGCACGCCCTCTTGGACGTGGTATGATGGAAATCAAAGCACAGTGGGAACCACACAAGACTCTATGACGATCTCGGGACAGCAGACTACTCTGTACCAGTGTCACCGGAGAACTGCTATCTGACGTATGGTATAATACCATCTGGGAGTTCTCGGCGAGTCCGTCCAGTGTACCCAGTCTCCACTGAGCACCCGTACACCATCCTTGATGTCAAACACCGATGGATATGGGATCATCCATCGCCCATCATATGGGTCAAGATGCGTATACGCTAGTCTACTCTGGTGTATCGATGCCCTGTCTCGATACACCCTCGACTAGGAACAATTATAGGATGTACTCGTCGACTACCGTGGCCCCACTAGTATGATCTCATCATAGTCCCAGTAGTCGAGTACATTTCCTAAGGGCTTTATCAACATGTAATATAGAGACAATCAGAGTACATGTTAAGATAAAGTACAACCAGATAGCATACTATCATGTCGAGCAAGAAAGTCTTCCCTATATATGTCCCAGCATCCACTACAATATAAATCGTATGTACAGTAATGGCCTCTAGGGCATACATATAACTAACAATCTCCCACTTGCACTAGGGCCATCTGTTATGGTATCGCATACCCAACAATTAGCTGCGGTTGAAGTATCTCATACTCAACCTTCCCATAAAAGTCTCTACTGGGAAAAAGGCCTTTCTGAGTGGATCCGCGTTGTTGTCCTCTGTGTCTACTCTCCTAACCTCGATCTCCCTGGAGATCAACCATCTCCATGATCAGGTGATACTGCCTAAGAATTATATATGGATTTCTGATGGGACGGTAGTTCCTTGGCTGAAGCCACAACTCCATTGTCACACAATGGTAGGAACGATGTTCATCTTATGAACTTATATATCCAGACTGCCTCTTTGGTAGCATCCTTGGTAACGATGTATCTTGCCTTTAATCATCTAGTATGGCACGGTATCTAGCTTGGAACACTTCCAACATACCATCCCTCCACTGAGGGTATAGACAAGCCTGCGACTGACATTCAGTCGTTCTTATCACCCTGGAACCTTTCCAGTGATTCTCCCCAGGATCGATTGATACCATCTCACTACTACTAGTGAGTTTCCTAACATCCAATTAGATCTATCTCATAGATCCAAAACCCAGGATTTAGGAGGTATCACTTTGATCCTATATGGAGAATCCTTGTGATAGGCGGAGATTGACCGAGCGTAGCATAGGAAACTCCTTCCCTATCAAGAGTATGTCATCCACGTACTCTACGAGGATCACCACCATACTCTCTACTACCTTTTCGTATATACAAGGTTCATCTACCATTTTGATGAAGTCAAACACTTTGACTACCATATCAAAACAGATGTTCCAACTCCGCGATGCCTGTTTTATCATATAAAATATCTTGCACACGTTTCCGCTGCTCCCACTGTCTACGAAGCCCTCTGGCTGTGTACTTATAGACGTTCTCTTCTAAAACATCACTTAGAAAAGCAGTCATGACACACAACCACCAGATATCGTAGTCATGGTATGTAGCCGTGGCAAGTAGGATCTGGATGGACTTAAGCATAGCTTTGAAAGTCTCAACTTTTCCATGTGCACCAAGTAATCTTCTCAAGATATACTCGCTCCTGATGGGGATTTAACCCTTCAGATAAAGCAACCAAAGTCCATACTTTGTCGGTGTATAAGGATTCCATCTCAGATCGCTAAGCACCCAGCCATTCTTACAGAGTCCCACTCCTGATGGCCAGCTCGAAACTAGTTGGGTCATCATCTCATGATGCAATCCTCGCTCCCACTGTCATAGAGAAACCGAAGTATCTCTCAGGTGGGTGAGGAACCCTACTAGATCGACGGAGAGGCTGAGGTTCGTTGGAAACTATTGAATCCTTTGGTTCTACCAAATCATCAGCTGCATTTTGTATAGCTGGAACATTTCCAGTTCTACATAACAGACCTTGCCTCGAGCTTGTCCGGATTTTGCTTTAAGACATAGGCCGGACAACCCCAAATCTTAACAAGCTTAAGATATGGGCTCTTCCCTTTCCATATCATATATGAAGTGGTAGGCAACTGATTTGATTCGAACCCTATTCAATAGGTATGCAACTTCATAAGTGCATAACTCCCTAAAGGAAATAGGAAACTCAGTAGTACTCATCATAGAGCACACCATATCACATAGGGTGCTATTGCTCCGCCCCGATATACCATCGTGCTGGTGTATACGGAGGAGTAATGCTGAGAGAGAATCTCATTCTCCTTTAGAATATTCCAGGAATTCCGTGCTCAAGTATTCTCTTCCTTGATCACACAAAGGACATAATACTTTTACCCGTATTTTGGTTCTCTACTTCTAACTTATATTCTGTGAATATCTCAAAAGCATCGGACTTGTGTTTCAGCAGGAACATATGTCTGAATCTTGAGAGATCATTAGAGAATGTAATGAAGTACAAAGAACCAGTCTTGGCATGTGTAGACATGAGACTTTCATACATCAGCATGTATCAATCCCAAGAGTTCACTAACTCTTTCTCTGTTTCCAATAAACAGATCTGTGATCATCTTATCTTTGTGACATGACCGGCAAGTTTCACAAGATGTAAATTCAAACTAATTTAAATATATATCTAAATGTAACTTCAACCAGTCGGGTCGCATTGATATGACCTAGTCTACAATGCCTCAAGAAGGATTCATTCATTTCTGAACTCTTCCTCTTGTGTGTGTTCTGTATACTAAGAACTGTAGTTTGATTTAGAACGACAATGCTTTTAGATAACGTGCCTGAACCGATCAACTCTTGATATAGGAAATGTTCAAAACATTATCCAACAATACAAAATTATATCCTTTCTTTACTAATAAAGAGACTGATATGATTTTGTATTTCAGGTTCGGTATCTAATAACATTTGTTCAGAATCAATGTATTCTGGTTATACAGGGTGATAGTGACCAACAGACTTGGCTGCAACACTTGCACCGTTTTCTATCTCATGAAACTTATCACCCGTTCTCAGTTCTTTACCTATCTATAGCCCATGTAACAGATTACATATACGGGATCTTGATCCGGTATCACATACCCAGGACGTAAAGGATACTGAGAAACAGTTCTGTGTAATGAACACACCCGAAGATGATGCATCAACATGCACTTTCTTCGTTTGGGCGGCACGGGAAATCTTGTATTCCCCAATTTCCTACTCTGTCTTATAACAATTATAAGTTGGAGCGGGACCAACGTTCCCCAGCTCAGTATAACAAGCGGGTTCGGTCAATATATCCGTTTTATTATCTTGATTAAGGCGTGATTTGGTCGCTATCTGGAGAAAGAGAGAAGAAAACACTCAGCGTATGCTCTTGCAAGATTAGATTGGTTATCTAATATATTTAATCAGGATGTCTCCCACTGTTTTAATCAAATCTTCCTTCAAACCCTAAAAGGAAAGACTAGCCGGGATTAATTACACGCTACAAGTTCGCCAATCTTTCACCCAGGCCAGTGTCGGTACTTTGAGGGAGGTCCCCCGTGCTTTCGCACGAACCTAATTAAAGTAAACCTCGTTTTCCCAGGGGCGTAACCCCGTTAACACCTTTCTAGACATCTACTTGATCGGCTAATTGTAATGTGTAAAACTCTCCCAGGAGTAACTCTTACTCGCAGCGTGTATTGGGATCCAACTATCTCATAGAAGGTATGCAATCTCATTGCAAATTTCAACACTTGAAATTCCCAATAATATTTTACCCCTAGCAGCTATATGACCTTAACATGGTCAACAAATCATAAGTGCTAGTCAAGTTCAACCCGTCATTTCCCGATTGAATTAAACCCACCCGCACGACCCTTAACATGGTCAACAAAGTCGCACGACTACCCTAATCCAATCGTATCATATGCTTATACAGATAAGCACTAATCAGCTACCGCACACTACGCCTTAACATGGTCAACAAACGTAGCACGAATACTAACTAGTACTTATCTGAAATGACGGAGGGCTACGACGGGTTTTTCAGAAAACCCTTTGCGTAATGAACTTGATATCGTTGTAGAATCGAGTGATTTTAAATGGAGTGTTTTTTAGGCTTTTCTAGTTTTGCTAAAGGAGTCACTCCCGGTGAAGGGATCGTCGGTCCTTTCCTCGTCGAATGAGGTGCGGGATATATCATATATATCACTGTGCAAAGCAGAAACTATAGAAGCAATCAAAAGACAAACCGAGTTTGTAGCATCTGCCAGTTATTGCTAAAGGAGTCACTCATTGTGAAGGGATCTCGGTCCTTTCCTTATCGAATAAGGTGCTGGATGTTCTACAAGGAACACCACTATGCAAAGCAAGAACTAGAGCTACCAGTTTTATAAACAAGTTTCTACAACATCTTAGGTTTCTTTTATTTCATTAATCTCATTAATGAAGTCCCATTTTAATTATGCTTCGCAAGCATCTCTTTTTGAAACGAAATCTGCAATATAACATATATCTCATATATATAATATAAACATTCGTCTCAGGCAGTAATATGATCTCATCACAGAACATTGCAGCAGAAGAACATATATGAAATATTGGATATACTAGGATGTCCGTGTTTTCAATACGAGCCTGTATAAAACACGGATTCCACGGTCGCGATGAATAGCCAAACCCACATCCCTAGACCCCTACGAGAGCGGCAAGTAACACTACCAATTCTAAGGTTAGGAGACCCGGTCTCGACTCCTCGAGATGGTCTCCCACTGGACCATAGAACCCGGTTACTTGTGCTCCCCGCCTTGGGTCTACCTAATGCGGAAAAGTAAATAATATACAACGGTGACCTCTTCCGCTACCTGGAAGTGCCCCAATAAAAGAATATTACATACAAATGAATTTTACATGAATGAAAAAGAAAAACTCTCATCTCACATAAAACCCCCGGCTATTCAAAAGCGACGATCCAATACAACATATCACAGCAACACATAATATCACATATCATCAACGTAAGCAAGTATGCGTATCCCGATTGTCGTTGATGTATAGCAACGAAGCCGGCGATACACCACATACTACGCTTACGGTCACAGAAAAGAAAGTGTAAAACTACAACAGTTGGAATCCGCAACCTCCTTAGACATCACATGCCTAACCAAATGAATTCCTTAGACATCACATGCCTAACAATTATAAACCCCGCATTTTAGTCTCATTATCGAAAACTCTTTTCAATGTCAGGTCGGGGAATTCAACTAGATTCCCGACGTCCTGATCGAATGCTCGTCGCAAACTTTAGTAGACGGCCGCACCCCAGATGCCGTCGACGAAATGTACTAAGGCGGAACACCGTTGCCGCGAGCACCCGAACGGATGCTTTCGGCGACGGGGTTCTCCTACAGTCACTTGGTCGGGGCTATGGGGCGTAGATGTCTATTAAGTTTACCCGGCGAGTATCCGCGTACGCTACGTGATTGCGACGGACTTTTGATCACATCAAAATTTCGTGGCAACCGATCATTTGAGACTAAACTGCTATGTTTATAATATTCAAATTAGTTATCTCATAACTACCTGTGGATTCCAAATATTGTATCACATTCCAGATAAATAGAAAAAGTTAAACTTTCCGATCGAATCATCAAACACCCAAGATTTCCCCAATATATCTCAACACTTGAAATCAGTTTAAAAACATCCTTCACATGCCACAGTACCAATGGTCCAGCCGTAGAAGGGTCAAGCCAACGCCTCACATGTGGCACGTCGTACTGCCCCAAACCCTAAGGTTCAAGAGGCAGTTCAAGACGGTCACATAATCGAGTTAAGGTTTGTTGTCTTCTAGAGGGTCCATCGCGTTACTTGCAGGACTTAGAACATTCTTAAACACGAGAAAAAATCCAACTTTTGAAAAAATTTCCGACAGGGTAAAAAGTGAGTTATTGATATCCGTTCGAACTTTTAAACAGATTCTAAAAGTTATCCGGACAAACTAAACAAAATTATAATATCCGATCGAATCTTTAAGTCCCCAATACAACCCAGATTATTCAACAGTTGAATAGATATCAAAAATTACCAGAGAACTCAGCACCAGAAAATAGGAATTACTGCACAAAAATCAATGCAACAGGAAACCGTACGACCGCGGAACCGCCGCACATGCCTTGCTCGTGCCGCGGTTCCGCGGTGGAATAATCGAATTAGGCCCCCGTATTTCATAGTAATTCATATTAGACCCTGCTTAATTTTCTGCATATTTTTAATATGGAAAAATCACTGTTTTGAACAAATTTCCAGAAAGTGGGTTTTATCGGGTTTTCCGGGTTCGATCGGACTTTAAACTTCATCTAGACTTCGCCTAAAGCTCTAGCTTGGCTCTGATACCACTGTAGGGTTGCTAGGCATGCGCACAAGGGTCTACGAGGCATCAACCATGCCCGATTTAAAATTTAGCCGTGCCGAACAACCCGAATACGGATCTTTAAACTAGAGATTAGGCGAAAACAAGCATGCTAAACACTTTAACACTAAGTGAGAGGGATTACAACCTTTGTAGATCCGGTCCTTCACTTCATATGCTCCGTGTTGTGGTCCCTTCGCTGCGATCATCGGGATCCGGACTCTCGAGAGGTTCCACGAAGAGAAAGACGCAACCTTTGCTTCCAATCTTCGATACTAAGATAATCTACCTTGAAGTTTCTTTAACACAAGCTAACACTCATGAAATGATGTGAACACCCTCATCTAAATAGCAAGGGAAGATGAGGATGATGAAGTAGGATTTTTGCTCTCTTTATTTATCTTTTTCTCACATTTATCCATCACAAAAATCAAAGCAAGAAAGCATTTCAAGCAAAGAAGAAGAAGGAAGAAGATGATGAACAATATTAGAATCCTTTTGTGATGAATAGGAAAAGAATAATATGATAGAATTATGCAACCATGGTCAAGTGAACCTTTGTAGAGAATTAACTAGGGTTAGGGTTTGGGTTGGGTTAAAGCATGAGTCACTTGAAAAAATCTTTATCATGACAAAAAGAAAAGCTTCTAGAAACATCTAGAAAGCTTAACCCTAATCCAAACCCTAATCATGTTTAAACTCCACTAAACAAGTTGCATTAGTTATCATATCATGTTATAATATTATATATCACATATATAATATTTATCGTAACAAAATAAAATAATACAATTAACATATATCGCATATATATCAATGTATTATCCGAGCGAGAAAAAGAATCTTTTAGTGAGCAAATATTAGTTAATGTAATTTAATATATCATATATATATATTATTATACATTAAATTATCGAATCAACACTTGATCCGACAATCCGGCTATATCGCATATAACCGACTAATATTTATCCGTACCGATTCATCGAATCAACACTTGATCCGATGACCCGGCTGATATCAAATATCGCGAAAATATAATACGGTATCTCATATCGTATTATCCTCGGTCCCGCACATATCACATATGTCCTCCTACTCCGTTTTGCCTGAGTCAAGAAACCTCTGTGTAGGACTCTAAAGAATCGTCAATACGCCGGCAGTAGGTGATGATCATATCAAACACCCACAAGCTGCAAGCGGTCAGCTAAACGTAACAGCTACCCAGGTATTGAGCGCTCAGAAGATCAACAAGCAAGCATGTACATTCTCCTGTGAATCCAAACAGTAACACTCCCGTACAGTCCGGTCTTGTCGTCTGATATGTTGCATATCTCGCCTAGGGGTGGTAAACGTCAGACCCCAGTAGCTTGATAAGTCGTGTCGATTTGAGGTCTATAACAGTTCGAGAAACTACTGATAACAATTACCAGTAAATCACAGCAACCCTGGCCAGGGATTTCCGGTTATAGCCAATCGAACACAGCACAACATCAACTCCCTATACCGGGAGAGACGAATCCCCTCCTATCGCTCATTGCCTCCATGTGATTCGGGACTGTACCCAAAAGCCACCTTTTTGCACGCCCTCTTGGACGTGGTATGATGGAAATCAAAGCACAGTGGGAACCACACAAGACTCTATGACGATCTCGGGTCAATAGACTACTCTGTACCAGTGTCACCGGAGAACTGCCATCTGACGTATGGTATAATACCATCTGGGAGTTCTCGGCGAGTCCGTCCAGTATACCCAGTCTCCACTGAGCACCCGTACACCATCCTTGATGTCAAACACCGATGGATATGGGATCATCCATCGCCCATCATATGGGTCAAGATGCGTATACGCTAGTCTACTCTGGTGTATCGATGCCATGTCTCGATACACCCTCGACTAGGAACAGTTATAGGATGTACTCGTCGACTACCGTGGCCCCACTAGTATGATCTCATCATAGTCCCAGTAGTCGAGTACATTTCCTAAGGGCTTTATCAACATGTAATATAGAGACAATCAGAGTACATGTTAAGATAAAGTACAACCAGATAGCATACTATCATGTCGAGCAAGAAAGTCTTCCCTATATATGTCCCAGCATCCACTACAATATACATCGTATGTACAGTAATGGCCTCTAGGGCATACATATAACTAACAAAAAGAACCGCTGACAGAAATTAACACAACAAACGGCTGATCTAGCTAACACGAATCCCCTCGTCCCAAACCTCTGCTACTCCCACAACGGTCACGAAAACTGTCTCGACGACTAAGCCTCTGTCTCTGGGCTAGTATACCGGTATGAGTCCTCCACTGTTACGGAACTATCAAAGTCTCGGGAAGACTTATCTCATCAACTGGGGATGCATCCATCGGTGCTATGTAGGTGACGGACTGCTGTGTGCTGATCGCAATGAACAACTAGGTAACAGGGGTGATAACCACCTGTCGATGCGCTCGAATGGCCTCAACCAATGAACTCAACGTCTGGCACATGTCCTGCATCTCTGCCACAAGCCTAGTGATGCTATCTGTCGAAAGCAAAACCGTCTGTACCTGTGCAACGAGCGTGCCATCCTGGTCAGTCCTCGCTCTTCCCGAGTCAATACTGATTTCGGCCCTCGCTGCACCTTTCTGAATCCCCATAGTCGTCGGCGGCAAAGGCTATAATAGAGATAGGATTCGATATGAACACGGAAATCGAATCACAAGGATATGTATCATCAAGAAAGGAATTTCAAGTAATTTGTACTTAGGTCACTTTAGGCGGAGTACTGCATCGTGAGTATGCTGCAGACATACACACACTACATTACTCTGCTTACGCTACCTACTCCATCATACCAAGGTCAACCTACACTCCAAAAGGTAAAACCTAGCGCTCTGATACCAACTTTGTCACGACCCGAAATTGGCACGTGACGGCCCTAATACTACGCAACGTCTACAGGCGTAACGTAGTAAAAGAAAGCCAAAACCCAGCAATCTAAACCATCAAAAGTAATAAGAAAGTGATAATAGTATTTTCAAAACCTTTGAAATCACAACCCAAATTCTTTAAAGTCTCACTTTTATTCCTTAAAATTTTGGCAGCACCTCCTTTGTAAAACAAGCCCCCAAAATGGGTACAACATAAATATAAAGTAAAGCATCCCAAACGGGAGAAAAATCCACGCCCAACGGCGGAAAACAATCACCACAATAGATATACTACGCCGTAGCGAAGAAAGAGACGATACAAATAAAACTGCATAAAAACCTCCAAGTCACAAAATAATATACAATATCGTCCTCACATCAAGTCACTAAGTCATACATAATGCTGGTAGATGGAGAGTACAGGGATACAACGAATATACAATACAACATCGGATAACCACAAAACCCACCTGGGCAAAACTGCACATTGTCAGGAGAAGTGGTATCCGCAGCAATGGATGATACGAAGGATGAAAATAGCCTGCCTCTGACTATCCTGAGGAACACCTGCAAACACTGTGGCACAACGGGGGTGAGTTACCAACTCGTGAATAGTAAATAACATATGCAGGTAATCGCAAGTATGCACGTACAACGCGAATCTAACGTAAGCATTTAATATCAATAAATGGTCATATGTAATGCAATAATCATGAAAGGTACACTAACATGTACAACTACACATGAAGCGGTAATAATATGACAATCTGTATGCAGCATCATGTAAGGTACTATATCGGTACAACTAATACATGAAGAAATGATATGAATAAAGGTATGTAAATGCAACAGTCCTGGAAGGTACTCTAACGGGTACACTAATGCATGAAGCAGTGGATAAACAGTAAATGTGGAGTATGGAATACAACATGTCATTTCCACGGAAATCCTAACCTCATGGTAGGAACAAAATCCAACAAGACAGTCCAATTCCCAATTTCCACAAATCAGCCCCCAAATTGGCTCTCATATCATGTAAATCTCATATATCCTGAATGTACAATATCAAGTACATCTCGTATATCCCGAATGTACAACATCAAGTAGATCTCACATATCCCGTATGTACAATATCAAGTATATCTCACATATCTCGAATGTACAACATTAAGTAGATCTCACATATCCCGTATGTACAATATCAAGTATATCTCGTATACCCCGAATGTACAATATCAAGTATATCTCACATATCTCGAATGTACAACATCAAGTAGATCTCACATATCCCGTATGTATAATATCAAGTATATCTCGTATACCCCGAATGTACAATATCAAGTATATCTCACATATCTCATATGTACAATATCAAGTATATCTCACATATCTCGAATGTACAACATCAAGTAGATCTCACCTAGCCCGTATGTACAATATCAGCAATCTCATATATATATCCTGTAATCAATATCAAATGAATTATCAAATGTCCTAAATCCAATGTCAATGAGTCGTTTACATTCTAGGTATATTCGCATGAATAAATACGATGGTGTATGTAATTTAATGTTTAATGTCAATACACATATATTAGCGTCCCATTCCATTAATATTGGTGTAAGGGCATATATAACAGCGGCCTAATCCACTGTTATATATACAAAGGAGTAAGAAGAAATATCATGAAACCAATGTGTGAAGCATCGACACGGAAATGCTGATCTATCAGGTGCTGTCACCATGACTGGCACCCTGATAGGTATGTATCATACGCTATCCCGAAAGCTCGAGTGCCTAGCTCTGACCCTCGCCTCTCGACGTATCTATACGTACATAACTCCCGTCGGTATCCCCATGATAACCGCTGAGTCATTGGTAATGTCACCGGAAAGTATGGTTCCCCCACTAACTCATCTCCTCACTGAGATTCTTGCCCCGGGTACCTTAGGGCCCCACCATGTACCCACACACGGATCCTTCCTTTCCTCGCGTGGGGTATATATATATCCGAACCGATAAATCACATGGTGGTTTCTGAAATATCATATCAAGAGAAACTGGGTTTATCAAATAATGCATAATTTCATGAAACTCCCACGGTCCCCAAATCTAGAAAAAAACATGAAAAATCCATATCTCAATGCGAAAATCCATGAATGTAATATACGCATCTTAAATCTGAAATGCGAGCATATAAAGGAAAAGCCGCAATTAACTGTAACATGTTAATATAATATCATGCGGTTCCTAATCTCTCCAATTCTTAAATAACATCAAGTAATGGTAAACATGTAGTTATAACCAGATATATGTGCAACATAAAAGTATAGCAAGATATATGTATCTACCTATAAGTAATGATGTAGTATACCCCCTGGGTATAAGTGAAGTATGTGTGCAAAGTATACCTGTAGCTATGACATAAAGTGTGTATGTACCTATCACTAATGGTACGATACTCTATAGGTATACAGGTATCTAACACGCAAGTATGTGGAGGCATATGTGTAAGCATGTGGATATACAGGTATGCTAAATGTCAAATGCGATAAGAAATATGAATCATTTTCTCAATGTTCCTAACCAAACAATAGCATTTCTATATGTGGGTTGTGCGTGACATGGCAATTATTGACGGTGTGTGTAGCATACAATCAGTGCTCGTGCAACATGAATCGTCAATAATATGTGCAGTGTCCTAAGGATACTAGTCCAAGCATAACAATTTACTAAGAAGTAGGGTAAATGCGCAAATTCTAAATCTGATATAGAATATGCTACAAAAGTAACATCTCTAGCCCAGACGCATAACGCCATGCGGGCGATTCCCCTGTAGATGTTAAATCTACTCACCAACACTCCTGGCTAAGTGTAGCCAACCACATGTTTTCCCCTGGTAGCAGTGTCCGAAGTCCCCGCCTGCGAACCTACCACATCAAAACAATAAAGCAAGTATATATATTAATAATGGACCCAAAACACGCACACACTACATTTAACCGACACAATAATACAAAACATACTCTCAAGTGTTCGTATTGTGGCTAACGTGCGTAGCGACACAACGAAAACAACTTAAGAGAAAAACCACCCAAAGTGCATGATCCGTGTCGTATAACGTATCGCGCGAACACAAAACACTACAATCTACCTAAGTGATCCCAGATTTTGCATACATCAAACACTAAAAAAGTATACAGTACCAAACACCCCTAACCAACAGTAGACAACTACCCATAAAAACCCAACACCCCAACTCCTCTACAAAACCGGTGTTGCCGGAATTTCTATTTGGGTCGCCGGCCCGTGCCGGTGGGGTAGGTCTCGTGTCTCAGGTGGTGCTCCAGGGTCACTAGTACATCACTACAATTTTGTTTGATTTTTCTGTACGAAATCCAGGTCACAGCAGGTCACAGATATCCCAAACCGACACTAAAATACGATACATTGCACAAAACTTAACTTTAAACACTTAAAACTGAAACTAACTAGCTACATACCACAAAAACTATAAAAAGAACAGACAAGGATCATTACCTATCCTCAAGAACACAAAGATCCAAGCTTTCCTAGCTCCAAGATGCTAAATCAAGACTTTGGGTATTTTTATGATTAAAATTGGAATTTTGGGGATTTATTGGCTTGGAATTTTTTGTAAATGGAGAAAGAATTAGTCAAGGGCAGAAGAGAGAGGGAGGGCTCGGCCAAGTGAGGAGAGGGTGAAGGATTGTTTGGATTATTCTAGCAAGAAATGCAATAAGTGCACACATAAATGCATTCACACCACATTCATGCATCTCCTCAAATTCTTTTCTTTTCTTTTAAATTAAATCCTTAAACCCAAAAAAATATCTAGATATTTAGTGAAGGGTTTTGGGTTTACTCAAACTTAATAGTTGAAAAGATCACTTAAGCGAAATTTCCCAAAATGTGAATACCACATTAAAATAATATTAAAATTGGGAAAAATTCAAATTGAACCATAACGTCCCATATAACCCCAAAGCTTGCGCACTAGCTTTATTTTAGCTAAACTAGGTGCTGACAAGTCTATATGGTCGTTTGATCACAGTCGGGTTAAAACAAAAAATACCGACAATTTTACCCAAAAACGAAAAATTTCACATAACGATTTCTAAAACGTTACATATAGCGTCAGAAGCGGGGACTTCGGACGCTGCGAACAAGGGGAAGCAGGTGGTCGGATTTTCATAGCTCAAGACCATCGGTGAGTAGATTTAACATCTACGGGGAAATCTCCCGTATGGCGCTAAGCGTCAGGGCTAGATATGATATGATATTAGCTGTATGTTTATGTGCTCATATAGAGATATTGCATGATTTTCATTGCATATAGTTGCTTGTTGTGCCTGATACTGTATCTATTGTACACTGCACTATTATTGACAGTCCATGTTGCACGAGCACCAATGATATGCTACACACACTGTCGGTAATTGCCATGATACACACAACACAAATATTCCTTGATATACCTTGCTATTGATTAGCGACATTGAAACAGTTATTCTTGTGCGATAGCGCATATGACATATAGCGTACCTGTTTACCTACATGCTTGTACATATGCCATACTATACCTACATGTTCATACATATACTTTGCTATTGTTACATGATCAGTTTTTATAACATATATATCGGTGGAATGGGACGCTGTATATATATGTATTTTGGGAACCGTGAGATATATTTAATGACTTGATGCATTTAAATAGCGGGTTTTTCCGTGATATGCTCATATTGATGTTTTATGTTGCATATGCTATTTTACATGGATTTACGCATTTGAGATATTTTCATGTGATATGGGAATTTCATGTGTCGATGTTAGGCACTTATATTCCAAGAGATATATGGATATCAGAAAGACCGATACGTGGAATCACAAGTGTCGAGGTGGGATACTAGGGTTTCGAGGAACGTTTGGATATTAGAAAGACCAATACGTGGAACACAAGTGTCGAAGTGGGATACTTAGGTTTCGAGGAACGTATGGATACGAGTATTTACGTGTCGATGTTAGGCACTGGTTTTCATGATGTTTTAGAGTGTCGATGTTTGACACTCAGGTTCCATGAGACTTACAAGATTTGAGGGCCGATCCGAGGGCCGATCTGAGGGCCGATTTGAGTATTTTGGGATTTGGGTGTTGTTGAGTTGCACTGTGTTTTTCTATGCTTATGATTTGTGCATGAGATTATTTATTATCCCGCACTCAGTACTCAATTGATATGCACTTATTCATGTATATATAGTACCTGGTGATGTACCCTGATCATGATAGTCGCATATTTATATTGTCATACTCATGCTACCAGCTTACATGCTATTGATCATTGCTGTTAGTGCATACTTGCGATTTCAGTATGATGTTATTTTACTATTCACGAGTTGGAAACTCACCCCCGTTGTGCCACAGTGTTTTGCAGGACTTACTCTCAGAGTAGTCGCGGCAGGGCGTCTTATCATCACTACTTTTGCGGATACCGCTACGTTAGGCAGTGAGGCCTTTACTTTTAGGTGAGTTTGCGGTTATCTGTCTGTATATTGTATATCTTTTTGTTGGATCTAGTATTCTCCATCTACCACTGTTTGTATATGACTTAGAGACGACTTGTGAGGATTCAGTGTTGTATTATTTAGGTGACTTTGAGTGCCGTGCTCGTGGAAGCCGGTTATGTTGGAAAGTTTACTCCTTATTGCAGTCTTCCATTGCTATTTCTTCTCTTCGGCGTCGTATACTTGTTGTGGTGATTGTCTCCGTCGTTGGGCGTGATTTTTCTCCCATTTGGGATGCTTTTTATATTACCTGTGTTGTATCCGTTTTCGGGGCTAGTTTTTATAAAGGAGGTGCTGCCGAAATTTTCAAGAAAAAAAACAAGAGTTAGAGATTTTACTTGTGAAATTTCCAAACGTTTAAAACTATGTTTTTCTCCGTTGATCCATTTTTGGGTGGTTTAGATTTCTGGGTTTCGTCTTACTTAAGCTGCGTGTGCCTGTAGACGCCACATAGTTTAAGTGCCGGTTACGGGCCAAATTTTGCGTCGTGACAGGATTGCATCATGAGATGATGACCCAACTAGTTTCGAGCAGGCCATCAGGAGTGGGACTCTGTAAGAATGGCTGAATGCTTAGCGATCTGACATGGAATCCTTATACACCAACAAAGTATGGACTTTGGTTGCTTTATCTGAAGGGTTAAATCCCCATCAGGAGCAAGTATATCTTGAGAAGATTACTAGGTGTACATGGAAAAGTTGAGACTTTCAAAACTATGCTTAAGTCCATCCAGATCCTACTTGCCATTGCTACATACCTTAACTACGATATCTGGCGGTTGGGTGTCATGACTGCTTTTCTAAATAGTAATTAAGAAGTGAACGTCTATAAGTACACAGCCAGAGGGCTTCGTAGACAGTGGGAGCAGCTGAAACGTATGCAAGTTGTTTTATGGGATAAATCAGGCATCGCGGAGTTGGAACATCTGTTTCGATAAAGTAGTCAAAGAGTTTGACTTCATCAAAATGGTAGATGAACCTAGTATATACAAAAAGGTAGTAGAGAGTATGGTGATGATCCTCGTATTGTACGTGGATGACATACTCTTGATAGGGAAGGAGTTTCCTATGCTACGCTCGGTCAATCTCCTCTTATCATAAGAATTCTCCATATAGGATCAAAGTGATACCTCCTAAATCCTAGGTTTTATATCTATGAGATAGATCTAATTGGATGTTAGGATTCTCACTAGTTCTAATGAGATGGTATCAATCGATCCTGGGGAGAATCACTGGAAAGGTTCCAGGATGATAAGGACGACTGAATGTCAGTTACAGGCATTGTCTTTACCCTCAGTGGAGGGACGGTGTGTTGGAAGAGTTCCAAGCAAGATACCGTGACATACTAGACGATAAAGGTTGGATAAATCACTACCAAGGATGCTACCAAAGAAATGGTCTGGATGTACACTAGTTCATAAGATGAACTTCGTTCCTGCCATTGTGTGACAATGGAGTTTTGGCTTTTGCCAAGGAACCCCCATCCCATCAGAAATCCAGACATATTCTGTAACACATTAGAATGCGATTAGTGTAATTAAGCGAATTAATGCGGATTTTTAATAAAATTTAACCAAAATTATTTTTATATATTTTATTTGAATTAATTAATATTTTATTAAATTATTTTGTGACATGCACACACTTGTGCATGTTAATCTAGTGTTTTGGAGATGTTAACCATGCTAGGTTAACTATGACATTTTACTTTTTACCATGCCATATTAACTTTTACTTACAAAGTTACCTTTAAGATAAGTTTTATTTACATTTTCATTAAATATCAAAAATGTTTTATTTTAATTAAAGAGAAGGATTTTAAAATTTGTGGCATGGGAGGCATAAGGAATATGCAAGGTTGTCATGGGGACAAGGCATGAGTGGCATGAGTGTAAAGCAAAGGGTGGCATGGTGGACACATGCATAAGTGGAATGAAGAATCATTAAAGAGAGAGGGAATTTGGCTATAAATACACACCCACACCCTCCACATTCTCTCATTCACATTCCTTCAGCCCAAACACTCACTCTCCAGAATTCCTCTATCCTTACTTCTGAAATTTCTGATCCAAACAATCCAATTGCTCAAAAATCCATAAAACTTCATAAAAACCTTCAAAATTCATGTTTATTCTTCATATGATGTCTTGGAGCATGGATGGATAGGAATTCAGTCATGTTTTGGTGAGGTATGATCTAAAACTATCTATCAGGTTCTTAGAAAGGTTTTGTGTCCGTTAGTTTCTGTTAGATATCGTGATATCTTGTTTTGACACGAAATATCGTATTTCGGTGAGATTTTAGCCTCTGTCAAATCTGCTATTATTGCGTTGACCCACTATAAAACCAAACAAGGTAGTAATGTAATAATAGTTACACCTAGTGTTCACATTCAGCACCAACCCATGCCCTCGGATTTAGGCCGGCGACACCTTAGCGAATTCCGGCGACCTCAGTTCTTGATGGGAGTTGGGAGTTGAAACCTTGAGTGTAGTTCTCTGTGGATATTTAACAGTGTTTGGTATTGTTTAAGTTTTGTGTTTTGGCAGTAGGTAAAATCTGGGAGTGTTTAGCTAGATTTGAGCTTATGATATTACGCGATACGTGTATGATTCAGTTCTGTGGTTCGAGTCAATTCTGCGCATCGCGTCGGTTCTGCGCGTGCATGTTTTTCTGTCATGTCGCTTCACACGTTTAGTCACCGAGCTATCACTAAATAGCTGGTATGAACCAATTCGTTAGCTAGGTGTCCGTGTCCGTGTGATATCTTTAGTTTACTAATATTCGTAAGTATTGGCTTTATTTGTGTGATATTAGGATCGCAAGCAGGGACATCAGATGAAGGCAGGAAAGGAAAGGAGGTGATTGGATTCACCTAATTCAGGATCTTCTGGTGAGTAGATTTAACATCTACGGGGAATCGCCTGTGTGGCGCTAAGCGCCAAAGGCTAGGATTCAAGTGAATTACTTTAAGTGATATGCCTATTGACCTTACATAGATATAAACATATATTGATCTAGTAATAATTAGTACATCATATTTCATGTTAAACATTGATATAATATTGA
Source organism: Agapanthus africanus (assembly GCA_030015575.1). NCBI lineage: Eukaryota > Viridiplantae > Streptophyta > Magnoliopsida > Asparagales > Amaryllidaceae > Agapanthus > Agapanthus africanus. Next base: position 241,604,944 of record JASDDO010000031.1, read on the forward strand.
TAGGACACTGCACCATTACAAACGGTTCATGTTGCACGAGCACTATATGTTATACACACACCGTTGGTAATTGCCATGTCACGCACACTATAGAAATGGCCTTAGATAAATATATTGTACCATATTCATGATTTGTAGTTAGATAGTTATTATGATACTTACATTGCTGTAGTAATATTTTTATATGATGTTTTATTCGATATGATGGATTTGAGAAATCACAAGATACTTTCAAAAACTGGGATTTATTTATAAACGTGTGGATTTCCCTTGATATGATCATATTACTTCCATGTTGCATACATTATAATTCATGGATATATGCATTGAGATATTATTTTCATGAAATTTCTGGATTTGAGAACCGCTGGTATATTTCAAAGGAAAGCTATAAATTATTTTAAAAACGCGGTTTCTCTTGATGTGATTTTGGGATGTCCACCATGAGTTTTCTCGGTTATGAGCTTGGTTTTCGAGACCCGATTCGAGGAGACGTGGGAACCGTTTGCGGGTACATGGTGGACGCGGTATGGTACCCCGGGGCAAGAATGATTTTCGTGGTGTAGCCGATGAGCGTGGCAGAGGACACACTACCTACCGGTGATTGGTTGGACTTGGCAGTTGTCCGGAGGATATCGGCCGGAGTCATGAGATATGGGTCGATTCGGAATGACGGAACCCAGAGATATGGACCGATTCGGAACGACGAAGTCCATAAAGAGAGATATATGGATTTACGTGTCGATGCTAGACACATGTTTTTCCTGATATTCTGAGTGTCAATGTTGGACACTCAGGTTTTTCATGAGATTTACAGATGAGAGGGTCGGTCATAGTGACGGTGCCTGAGATATTGAGATTTACGTGTCATTGATGGACACCGGATTTATTTTACTGATGGTGATTATGGATGAGTATTATATTTTACTCCATACTCAGGATTTTATGATACATTCTCTACATATAGTCATTTACCAGATCATGATTTATTGTAGTTCATGTTGACATATATACCTTATCATGACACATATGTAGAAATGGTTGTTTATCGTGCATACATGTGATTACTTGTACGATGTTATTTACTTCTCACGAGTTGGCAACTCACCCCCGTTGTGCCACAGCATTTTTGCAGGGTTGATTTGCAGTTTGGAAGCGTCAGGTTTCTTATTGCATCTTTTTCGTAGATACCGCTACTGTTGGGTTGAGACCCTTCTTTTTAGTATGTGGATTTGTGCGGTTATCCATTATTTCCATTCGTGTATCTTATTTGTATATAGTACTCTCCATCTACTATTCATCTGTATTGACTTAGAGACTGAGAGGTTCGGTATTTGTACCTTATGTGACTTTTGGTTGTTGTGCTCATATGAGCCGGATTTGATCCATATTATGTTATTTCTTCGCTATGGCGACATTTGTGCACATGTTATAGTTGTGTTTCATCTCTATGATTTGTATCATTCAGGATTGATTTTTACAAAGGAAATGGTGCCGAAATATACAAAGGAAAAATGAAACTTTAAGTTTTCTACGATTTTTAAACTAAGATTCAAAATGTTTTAACTAATCTTTTAAACAAATGTTTTTAAAGTTTTATCACTCTAATCTTTTCATGGTTTAGATTTCTGGGTTTCGGCTTACTTGAGTTACATTACGCCTTTAGACGTTACGTGATTTAAGTGCCGGTTACGTTCCTAAATTGGGTCGTGACATATTCTTAGGTAGTATCACCTGATCATAGAGATGGTTGATCTCCAGGAAGATCGAGGTTAGGAGAGTAGACACAGAGGACAGTTCTCTGGTGATACTGGTACAGGTTAGCCTGTAGACCCGAGATCGTCATAGAGTCATATGTGATTCCCACTGTGCTTTGATTTCCATCATACCACATTCAAGAGGGTGTGCAAAATGGTGGCTTTTGGGTACAGTCCCGAATCACATGGAGGCAATGAGCGATAGGAGGGGTTTCGTCTCTCCCGGTATAGGGAGTTGATGTTGCGTTGTGTTCAATTGGCTATAACTGGAAATCCCTGGCCAGGGTTGCTGAGATTTACTGGTAAGTGTTATCAGTAGTTTCTCGAACTGTTATGGACCACATATCGACACGACTTATCAAGCTACTGGGGTCTGACGTTTACCACCCCTAGGCGAGATATGCGACATATCAGATGAAGAGACCGGACTGTACGGGAGTGTTACTGATTGGATTCGCAGGAGAATGTAAAGGCTTGCTTGTTGATCTTCTGATCGATCAATACCTGGGTGGCTGTTACGTTTAGCTGACCGCTTGCAGCTTGTGTGTGTTTGATATGATCATCATCTACTGCCGGCGTATTGATGATTCTTTAGAGTCCTACACAGAGGTTTCCTGGCTCAGGCAAAACGGAGTAGGAGAACATATGTGATATATGCGGGACCGAGAACAATACGTGTATGTGATACCGTATTAGATTCTCGCGATATGTGATATCGGCCGGGTATAAGTGATATAGCTGGGTCATCGGATCAAGTGTTGATTCGATGAACTGATACAGATTATATTAGTCGGTTATTTATGAAATAGCCGGATTATCGGATCAAGTGTTGATTCGATAATTTTATGTATAATTATATATTTGATATATTTGTAAGTCCATGCTACCCTTCCCCGGTTCTTACGGGGTTGCGGAAGTGGTGAAAAACGATTTGCAAGAGGGTGGTAACATGGACTACCAATACGGATCTTTGTTAAACGACTAACTAACAACATAACAAGAGTTTACCTACTCGGTTAGGGGGCTATACCATTCTTGAACTCCTTCGTCTTCGACTCCACCCGGTGTACAGATCGGCCTCACCTCGTCTTCTCCTTGCGCCGAAGATGGATCCACCCGAAAGCTTCTACCTTTGGCTTCTTCTTCGAACTTTGAAGAAACTAGATCACTTGGCTTGCTAGTCCTTGTGAACTAGAATGAGTAGAGGAATGTTTTGGTTTCTTTTTATCTCTAAGGCAATGAGTCTCAACACATGAGAATGGTTTGCCTTGAGCTAGATAGAGAAAGAGGAAGAGGGAGAGCTTGAGAATGAGAGAGCTCAAGAGAGAGAAAGCCAATGAAAAGAATGAGCCATTCTTTTCTCATTCTCACCTCTCATGATCTAAAAGCCATCATAACAAAAATAATAATCAAGTATTGTGTGATGGTTTAAGTCAAAATGGCTATATCATTTCATGCACTCATTTTGCATAAATAAACAAGCAAGCAAAAGTCTTTGCCATGGAATGATAGCCATTGTCATGATGATGGTCAACTAGTCCAACCTAGTCAACCGGTCACCAAAGTCAACAAGTCAACAAAGTCAACCCCTCAACAACCATGTCACTATAATACTTAATTAATATTAATGTTAATAATATTTCTTATTCTCATTAGGGTTAAGCAAAAGTCAATGGTCAACGGTCAACAGTCAATAACCCCAATGAGAATCCTCTGCCTCTGTCTCTCTGTCAACTGTGCATACACACCCGCATCCGCGTTCCGAGGAACACGAATACAAACGAGATAAAACCAATCCCAAAACGTACACTAGGATCTGGCTTAAACCAAAGCCCGCTAGTGTTAACTGTCCGGACACTGTACGTGCACAAGTGCACGGATGTGACCGAACCCTATCGCAAAACCATGCGACCTGTCGCAAAACCATGCGACCCCTACTCTTTTGCCTAAATGCGAATAGATTTCTGTGTGGGACTCTAAAGACTCGACACTACGCTGGCAGTGGGTTTAACCACAGACCGCAAGCGGCACTAGCTGTGCGTAACGGTCCCCAGGTAGATGCCGACAAGAAGACTGACGAGGTGAAACCCATCTGAACTCCTACTGAGTCTGAATGTGACAATCTCTATACAGTCTGGTCTGTTCGTCTGATACATCGCATGGCGGGCCTAGGGGGCGGTAAACGTCAGTCCCCTAATAGCGGTACAAGTCGTGTTGGAGAGAAGCCCAGAACACCCTGAGATAACACTGGAAACCTACCAGTATATCTCGCTTGTCCTGGCCAGGGACTACTCGTGTAATGGCTCTCCTAGACACAGCGCGATGTCAACCCCCAATACCGGGAGAGACGAATCCTGTCTAACCGTCACTGCCTCCAAGTGCTTCGGGACTGCACCCAACTACTACCTGTTTGCACGACTCCTTTGAGCCGTGGTAGGGTAGTAATCTAAGTGCAGTGAGAACACACTCGAGGCAAAGTGACAGTGTCAAGTCAGCGGACTAAGCTGTACTCATGTCACCTGGGGACTGATAACTGACGATAGGTATAGTACCAACCAACAGTTCCCGACGAGTCCTGTCCAGTGTACTCGTAACCCAACGAGCACCCGCATACTATCTCCAATACGACGTACGGACGACTGTGGGACAGACCGTCTCCCACACTGGGATGAGAAGCGCATACGCTAGTCTACTCCGGAGTATCGATGCCCTGTCTCAATAGTCCTGCGACTAGGGTCCTGCATAAGGATATGCTTATAGATTACCCAGCCCCCACTAGTGTGACTGCCATCACAACGCTGGTAATCAAGCAAAGATCCTAAGGGCTCCTCTAATGTGTATCGGTGATATACTAAAATAAACACATGTACACATTGAAGTAGAAACAAACAAAGTAGCATATTACTATATTGAGCAAGATTGTCTATACAAGGTGAATATCCCAAGCTTCCATTAAGTAATATACAAACTAGTATGATACAGTAATGGCCTCTAGGGCATATACACTAACAATCTCCCACTTACACTAAGGCCATATACTGGAGTATCGAAGACCTATCATCTCGATCAGCCGCTCGAACTGAGTCTGGGGTAAGGCCTTTGTGAGTGGATCAGCAGTGTTATCTTCCGTAGAAACTCTCCGAACCTCGATCTCCTGGCGACCTACGATCTCTCGGCGACCTACGATCTCTCTGATCAGGTGATACCGCCTCAAGATGTGTCTGGACTTCTGATGGGATCTGGGTTCCATCGCTAAAGCTATAGCCCCGTTGTTGTCGCAATACAGCGGTATTGGATCAACAATGGACGGAACCACCTGAAGTTCAGTTAAGAACTTCCTTACCCAGACAGCTTCTTTTGCGGCATCTGCAGCAGTGATATATTCCGCTTCCATCGTCGAGTCAGCAACGGTTTCCTGTTTTGAACTCTTCCAACACATCGTCCCTCCATTGAAGGTAAAGACATAACCCGACATGGACTTGGAATCAACCTTGTCACTCTGGAAGCTGGAGTCAGCAAAGGCCTCGATCTGGAGATTTTTTCCACCATACACCAAGAACATCTCCTTAGTCCTTCTCAGGTACTTGAGAATGTTCTTTACTACTATCCAATATTTCTCCCCAGGGTTTGACTGATACCGGCTTACCACACTCATTGCATAAGCTACATCTGGTCTGGTACATTACATCGCATACATTATAGAGCCTACCGCAGAAGCGTAGGGTATAATAGACATGCGATCCCTTTCCAAATCAGTCTTGGGAGACATCTCTTTGGAAAGGGTGATCCTGTGACAAGCCGGTAGATTACCGCGCTTGGAATCTTCCATACTGAATCTTTTCAGTATGGTGTTGATGTACCTGGACTGTGAATGTCCCAATATCCTCTTGGATCTGTCACGATAGATCCGGATCCCCAGAATGTATGAGGCATCACCCAGGTCTTTCATGGAGAACCTGTGTGACAAGAACCCCTTGACAGATTATAGCATAGGAATGTCATTTCCTATTAAGAGAATGTCATCCACGTATAAAACGAGGAATACTACAGTTCTCGCTACAAATCTACTATAGATGCATGGTTCATCTGGATTTTTGATAAAGCCAAATTCCTTGACCGTCTCATCAAAACAGATGTTCCAACTCCGCGATGCCTGCTTCAGTCCATAGATGGACTTAAGCAACTTGCACACCTTTCCGCTGCTCCCACTCTGAATGAAACCCTCTGGCTGGTCCATATAAACACACTCCTCCAAATTTCCATTTTGAAAAGCGGTCTTTACGTCCATCTGCCAAATCTCATAATCGTGGAAGGCAGCAATGGCAAGAAGGATCCGAATGGATTTCAGCATAGCTACTGGAGAAAAGGTCTCGTCATAGTCCAAACCAGGTCTTTGACGAAAACCCTTTGCAACCAGTCTAGCTTTATAGGTCTCAACCTGTCCATCTACACCAATCTTCCTTTTGAAGATCCACTTGCATCCTACGGGTTTTACCCCATCTGGAGCAACGTCCAACGTCCATACTTTGTTGGTGTACATGGACTCCATTTCGGTCCGCATTGCATCCAGCCAATTTACCGAGTCAACGCTCTGAATGGCCTGCTGGAAGCTAGTCGGCTCATCATAATCAATGATGCAATCCTCTCTATCCCCGTCTATGAGAAAACCGTAGTATCTCTCGGGCGGATGAGACTGCCTACTACTCCTGCGGAGCGGCGTAGGAATGTCATATTCTTTTGAACCCTCTGGTTCTACTAAGCTTTCAGTAATAGCTTGTGGTTCTGGAATTTCTTCCAGTTCTATTGCGCTCCCACTTATCTGATTTTCCAAAACTTCAGTTTCCAAGAAGTGGGCATGACGAGAAACATAAATCTTTTGTTCCTCTTCGCACTAGAAGAAATATCCCTTGGAGTTCTTTGGATATCCCACAAACTTGCACTGTACTGATCGTGCCTCGAGCTTGTCTGCATGCTGCTTTTTGAAAAAAGCTGGACATCCCCATGTCTTAATGTGATTAAGATACGGTCTCTTCCTACACCTCATTTCATATGGTGTAGTAGGCACAGTCTTAGTTGGAACTCGGTTCAAAAGGTATGCAGCTGATTCTAGTGCATATCCCCAGAATGATCACGGTAACTCAGATTTACTCATCATGGACCGTACCATATCCAATAGGGTTCGGTTCCTTCTCTCCGATACACCGTTATGTTGCGGAGTGTATGGAGGAGTAAGCTGAGAGAGAATTCCATTCTCTTTTAAATAGTCCAGGAACTCGGCACTCAAGTATTCACCACCTCGATCCGATCTTAGTGTCTTGATACTTTTGCCGGTTTGTTTTTCTACTTCATTCTTATATTCCTGGAATTTTCCAAAGGTTTCGGACTTATGTTTCATTAAGAAGACATAACCGTACCTTGAAAAGTCATCCGTAAAGGTACTGAAGTAAGAATAACCGCTTCGCGCATGTATAGACAATGGACCGCACACGTCGCTGTGTACGAGTCCCAAAAGCTCACTCGCTCTTACTCTGTGTCCAGTGAACGAAATCTTTGTCATCTTTCCTTTGAGAAAGGATTGACAAGTGGCATACGATTGATATTCGAACGGATTCAAATATCCTTCTGTATGTAACTTCGTCAACCTTCTCTCATTGATGTGACCCAGTCTACAATGCCATAAGAAAGTCTGATTTATTTCCTGAGACTTTCTTTTGTGTGTATTCTGGACATTGAAAATCTGTGGTTGGTTTAGTACGCATATACCATTGCTTAATGTACCTGACCCAATCAGAACTTGATTAAGGTGAATGTTCACAACATTACTTACAAACGCAAATTCATAACCTTCTTTAGAAATCAAAGATACAGAAATCATATTACAAGTTGCGTTGGGTACAAAAAAGCAATTACGTAAAACCAAAACATTTCCATCTGACATTCCCATGTGATAGTCCCCCACGGCCTTAGCATCCATGCTAGCTCCGTTTGAAACTTTGAGGGTCATGTTACCTGCCTTCAAAACCCTACGGTTTCTCAACGCCTGCAAAGAATTACAGATATAAGATCCTGATCCGGTGTCCAATACCCAGGAAGTAGAGTTTATTGATAGACAGTTTTCAATAACATACACACCTGAAGCTGAAGCCGCAACATGCTTCAGATCCTATGTTCTGGCTTTCCAAGCCCTGCAATCTTTCTTCCAGTGCCCACTCTTATGATATAAAAAGCACTCTTCCTTATCCACAAGCCTTCCCGCTACCTTTGTTGCTTTTGCTTTTCCCTTCGTATCCACTTTACTAACACCGCCCCTTGGTTTGGCGGGGGCTTTCTTCTTCTTTCCCTTGGCTTTCGCCTTGGATCTAGAAGAGGAAGATCCTCCTACAAACAAAGTGGATGTTTCCCTACCTTTCTGTAGGGTGCCCTCTACACTCCTCAGCATGTTGAGGAGTTCTGAAAGTTCAACTTCTTTTTCTTGAAAGTTGAAGTTCAGGATAAACTGGGCGTAAGTGGAAGGAAGGGACTGGAGAATCAAGTCCGTATAGAGCTCGTTCTCTAACGTGGTCCCAAGTTCCGCGAGCTCCTCAATGAAGCCAATCATCTTAAGCACGTGTTCCGCTACCGATGATCCGATGGCCAACCTTGCCGAAAATAAATTCTTCGACACTTCGTATCTTACGATACGAGATTGCTCTCCATACAGTTCTTTTGTATAGAGAAATATGGATTCAAGGTCCATATTCTCGTGCCTCTTCTGATGTTCGTTGTCCATAGAGGCAAGCACGAGGCACTTGGCCTTCGTGCTATCGATCTTCCAAGTCTTACGGATTTCCTTATCCGTGACGCTGGAGGTAGGACTTGGGACAGGGGGAGCTTTGGTGGTAAGGAGATACCCCAACTTGTCATAAGTGATTGCCATTTTGACATTACTGAGCCAATCTTTGTAGTTTGGCCCTGTGACTATGTTTTTATCTAGTAATAACTTAAGTCCGGTCATGATGATTGGTCGCTGCAATTAGGAGAGAAAGAAGAAACACTTTAGCATGATGCTCTTGCAAGTTTAGAGTGGTTTTTAATTTGTCTAAACAGGATGGCTCCCACTGTCTCTCGAATTCCTCCTCAAACCAAAAAGGAAGAATTAGTCAGGATCAATCTCACCGTACAATACTTGCTTAACCGTTCGGCCAGGCTGGTGTCGGTACTTCGAGGGAGGTTTTCCAACGCTTTCGCGAAGTTCCTTAATTTAAGAACCTCTTTTCCCTGGGGGCGTAGCCCCGCTAACACCTTTCTAGACACCTACTAGGTTTATAGCATTGATCGTTAAGTGAGAAATTTCCCGAGGAGTAGCATATACTCACAGTAGGATCGGGATCCAAATATCATTGCGTGACAAAACTGAAGGAATCCTACCAGAATCATCACACTCCAAATGGTATGCAGCGCTAGCAAGTTTCAGTTCTTTTGAAACTCCCGATGTGGATTTTTGCCCCATGCTCTTATGACCTTGACTTTGGCCAACAAATCATAAGTCACATGTCAAGTTCTACCCGTCATTCTCCAGGTTAATTTGAGCCCACCCGCACATACCCTTGACTTTGGCCAACAAGGTAGAACGACTGCCCCAAACCAACACATCTATCTATGCTGCACATGAATACCCAATAGCTACCAATCACTATGCCTTGACTTTGGCCAACAAACATAGCTTGAATACTATTGACCATCCATGTGAAACGATGGAGGGCTACGAATGGTTTTGGCGAAACTGTGAACGTAGCGAACTTGATATAATCGATGGAACGAGATAGCTTTTAAAAGGAGTGGCTTAAGCTTCGCGTTTAAAAGTTATTTTGAAAAGAAACCGAGTGGTTTTGAAAGTGTTCCAACGGCTTTTACTTGGTTGATTTTTTCTTGCATTAGTTCTTTTAATGCGTATTTTTCTTGCATTAGTTCTTTTAATGCGTCCCATCATTTAATCCTACCATTGCAGAAAACAACCAAAATATGACGTACGCTTATGCCATTCGCATTCGCCACGGGGCCTCGTCATTACCCGTTAGGTTACTTAACTAACGATAGAGCGGGGGCTGGGCTAGCGCGGCTGCAAAACATAAGCAACGCCTAAATAATATCATATATAGATACATTGCAATGATGGCCATTTCAGATCACAGATGAACACATTGGATATACTAGGAATCCGCAATTCGTACGAGCCTGTAACGAAGAGAGGATTACACGGTCGCGATGAATAGCCAATACCCCACCCTAGACCCCTATGGGTGCGGCAAACTACCCGCCAAATATCTGAAGTTGAGCAACCTCCCTCAACGACATGAGTAGGCCACTCGGCACTTCGAGATACCCGGTAGTTTGTGCACCCCGCCTTGGGTCTATCCTAGGAGCAAAAACAATAAAAAGAAATTATACAATGACGGCTACAACCCCGACCCGGTTGTGCGGCCAAAATAATATTACATCAATTTACATATTACATGAATTGAAAGATAAAAGGAAAATCTCTCATCTCACTACCCCCGGCTATTCATCCGTGACAATCTAAAGAATTCATATACGCATACCATCAATCATTACAGATCACAGATATGTATAACCCCCACTAATCGACGTATAGCGATTAGCGGACGTTCAATACATATAACACATCACAGATATATACCCGTTAGCCTTAGTCTTTAGAAGTTCGATAAAAATACGGATTTCCAATCCCCAAAAACTAATTTTTCTTCCTGGAAAATCTGGGCAGAAAACACATATCCCAAAAATCCCAAAACAACCCCAGAAGCACTCTTCAAGAAACTTTTTCCCCGACCGAGTCAACTCGGCCGCGGAACCACGGCGCTTTGACCGATTCTGTGGACGAAATTTCTTGGGTGCTTAACAAAAAGCCTGAGCCGATTTGTAAGATAAGATTTATCATTTTTTGGACAGAATAAAAATTCGGCAGAAACGTCATTTTCCGGGTTCGTTTCGCGACTTTTTCTTTGATCGAACTTCTACTTACTTTGCTAACATGTTAGATAGTGTTTAACTAGGCTCTGATACCACTATAAGTCCATGCTACCCTTCCCCGGTTCTTACGGGGTTGCGGAAGTGGTGAAAAACGATTTTCAAGAGGGTGGTAACATGGACTACCAATACGGATCTTTGTTAAATGACTAACTAACAACCTAACAAGAGTTTACCAACTCGGTTAGGGGGCTATACCTTTCTTGAACTCCTTCATCTTCGACTCCTCCCGGTGTACGTATCGGCCTCACCTCGTCGTCTCCTTGCGCCGAAGATGAATCCACCCGAAAGCTTCTACCTTTGGCTTCTTCTTCGAACTTTGAAGAAACTAGATCACTTGGCTTGCTAGGCCTTGTAAACTAGAATGAGTAGAGGAATGTTTTGGTGTCTTTTTATCTCTAAGGCAATGAGTCTCAACATATGAGAATGGTTTGCCATGAGCTAGAGAGAGCAAGAGGAAGAGGGAGAGCTTGAGAATGAGAGAGCTCAAGAGAGAGAAAGCCAATGAAAAGAATGAGCCATTCTTTTCTCATTCTCACCTCTCATAATCCAAAAGCCATCATAACAAAAATAATAATCAAGTATTGTGTGATGGTTTAAGTCAAAATGGCTATATCATTTCATACACTACTTTTGCATAAATAAACAAGCAAGCAAAAGTCTTTGCCATGGAATGATAGCCATTGTCATGATGATGGTCAACTAGTCCAACCTAGTCAACCGGTCAACCCTCAACAACCATGTCACTATAATACTTAATTAATATTAATATTAATAATATTTCTTATTCTCATTAGGGTTAAGCAAAAGTCAATGGTCAACGGTCAACAGTCAATAACCCCAATGAGAATCCTCTGCCTCTGTTTCTCTGTCAACTGTGCATACACACCCGCATCCGCGTTCCGAGGAACACGAATACAAACGAGATAAAACCAATCCCAAAACGTACACTAGGATCTGGCTTAAACCAAACCCCGCTAGTGTTAACTGTCCGGACACTGTACGTGAACATGTGCATGGATGTGACCGAACCCAGTCGCAAAACCATGCGACCCCTACTCTTTTGCCTAAAGGAGAATAGCTTTCTGTGTTGGACTTTAAAGAATCGACACTACGCTAGCAGTGGGTTTAACCACAGACCGCAAGCGGCACTAGCTGTGCGTAACGGTCCCCAGGTATATGCCGACAAGAAGACTGACGAGGTGAAACCCATCTGAACTCCTACTGAGTCTGAATGTGACAATCTCTAGACAGTCCGGTCTGTTAGTCTGATACATCGCATGGAGGGCCTAGGGGGCGGTAAACGTCAGTCCCCTAATAGCGGTACAAGTCGTGTCGGAGTGAAGCCCAGAACACCCTGAGATAACACTGGAAACCTACCAGTATATCTCGCTTGCCCTGGCCAGGGACTACTCGTGTAATGGCTCTCCTAGACACAGCGCGATGTCAACCCCCAATACCGGGAGAGACGAATCCTGTCTAACCGTCACTGCCTCCAAGTGCTTCGGGACTGCACCCAACTACTACCTGTTTGCACGACTCCTTTGAGCCGTGGTAGGGTTGTAATCTAAGTGCAGTGGGAACACACTCGAGGTGAAGTGACAGTGTCAAGTCAGCGGACTAAGCTGTACTCATGTCACCTGGGGACTGATAACTGAAGATAGGTATAGTACCAACCAACAGTTCCCGACGAGTCCTGTCCAGTGTACTCGTAACCCAACGAGCACCCGCATACTATCTCCAGTACGACGTACTGACGGCTGTGGGACAAACCGTCTCCCACACTGGGATGAGAAGCGCATACGCTAGTCTACTCCGGAGTATCGATGCCCTGTCTCGATAGTCCTCCGACTAGGGACCTGCATAAGGATGTGCTTATAGATTACCCTGCCCCCACTAGTGTGACTGCCATCACAACGCTGGTAATCAAGCAAAGATCTTAAGGGCTCCACTAATGTGTATCGGTGATATACTAAAATAAACACATGTACACATTGATGTAGAAACAAACCAAGTAGCATACTACTATATTGAGCAAGATTGTCTATACAGGGTGAATATCCCAAGCTTCCATTAAGTAATATACAAACTAGTATGATACAGTAATGGCCTCTAGGGCATATAAACTAACAATCTCCCATTTTCACTAAGGCCATGTACTGGCGTATCGAAGATGTCACGACCCAAAATTGGCCCGCGACGGCCCTAATACTACGCAGCGCCTAAAGAAGAAACGCGGTAAAAGAAAGCCAAAACCCAGAAATCTAAACCAAGAAAATACGGAAAAGATAATATAAGTTTTTGAAACATTTGAAATCACAACCCAAATTCTTTAAAAGTCCTACTTTCTTTCTTTAAAAATTTGGCAACACCCCCTTTTTGTAAAAACTAGCCAAGATGAATACAACACAAAAATATGACGCCGTAGCGAAGAAATAAAGACAATAGAGAGAAAGCTGTATATAAAAGACAACAAATCCACAATAATATACAATATCGTTCTCACCAAGTCTCTAAGTCAACAACATAATAGTAGATGGAGAGTACAAGATACAACGAATGTACAATACAAAATACAGATAACCACCAAAACCCACCTAAGCAAAATAGTACTGTGAGCTGATGCGGTATCTGTAGCAAAAGAGGATAGCTGAATAGCTGAATAGCCTGCCTCGACTACTCTAGGGAACAACCTGAAACTCCTGTGGCACAACGGAGTGAGTTGCCAACTCATGAATAGTAGATAACATATGCAGGTAATCGCAGGAATGTACGTACAACATGAATCTAAGATATGCGATTACAGTAATAACATGTCATGTGAATGCAGAATAATGGAAAGTACACTAGCAGGTACAATCACTATGTGAAGCAATAGTAACATGACAATAGTATGCAATAACCATGCAATAGGGGTTTGAGAATGTAGATATGCAACTATCATAAGGGTACACTAATAGGTACTACCAATATACGAAATTGTGCATAAAGTAGATAAGTGTGAGGTAGGGGGTGGAATATGTCATTTCCACGGAAACCTGACATCGTGGCAGGATCACAATCCATCAAGACACTCAAATCCACAATTCCTCAAATCAGCCCCCAAGTTGGGGTCTCATATCATATAAGTCTCACATCTCCTCAATGTACAATATCGAATAGCTCTCCTATATCTCGAATGTACAAATCAACAATCTCTTTCATATCCAATATCCAATCTCAATGAATCACCTATATCCCAAGTCGAATCTCAAGTAAATTTCTAACATCCTAAATATATATATATATGATGGGGGCAATACACATATATTAGCGTCCCATTCCACTAATATTGGTGTAAGGGTATATATAACAACGGCTAAATCCCCTGTTATATATACAAAGGTATTAAAGAAATATCATGAAAACAATGTGCCAAGCATCGACACAGAAATCCTGATAGGTACGTATCATACGCTATCCCGAAAGCACGAGTGCCTAGCTCCGACCCTTGCCTTTCGACGTATGCTTACGTGCATGACTCCCAACGGTGTCTCCATCACCCCCGCCGAGTCATCAGTACTGTCACCGGTAGGTACTAGCCCGCCTCCAGGCTCAATCGGAAAAATCCATCGATCTTCTTGCCGAGGGGAACCATACCGGGCCCCACCATGTACCCTCTATGGCCTCGACGCCTCCTCGTAGGGGTATATATAATCAGCACCGATAAAACCCATGGTGGATGCGCAAATATCATATCAAGGAAACCGGGTTTTTCAATGTATGCATAATTTCATGAACTCCCGCGGTTCCTAAATCCAGAAAACATCATGTAAAATCCAAATAATAATGCGCAATCCAGGAATAAATATATACGATATATCTGAAATGCGAGCATATAACGGAGAATATGTAGATGAAACCAGATGTATGCGAAACCAATAGTGTACAGCTAAGTAACATCTGTAAAGGTAAATATGTAACCGCAACTGAATATGTGGGTAACATACAGGTGTAGCAATGTATAGGTATCTACCTATAAGAACTGATGTCGTATACCCCGCTGAGTATAAGTAAAATATGTGCAAGGTATACCTGTAGCTGTATCGCAAGGTGTATCTGTACCTATCACTAAAGGTACGATACACTATAGGTATACCGATAAGCTAGATGTCATGTGTGATAAGCAATAATATCTATAATGGTTAGTGTGTGACATGGCAATTATTGACGGTGTGTGTGTAGCATACAATCCGTGCTCGTGCCACATGAACCTTCAATAATGTGTGCAGTGCTCTACGGCTACTAGTCACAGTACAACTATATCTAAGTAAATAGGGTAAAAGCGCAATTCTAATAATGACGTAGAATATGCGACAAGTATTGAATCCTAGCCCAGACGCATAACGCTATGCGGGCGATTCCCATGTAAATGTTAAATCTACTCACCTACACTCCACGCTAGGTGAATCCTACCATCTGCTCCACCCTGTAGCAGTGCGCGCAGTCCCCGCCTGCAAACCTGCAAATAAGACATGGAAATCACATATAAGCCAAATATCCCGCAAAACGCGATATCGAACCCAAACGAGAAACTCGCGTCGCGAACAAAACACACGTGTGCACGATACGCTAAAACGTGAGTGTACGCGTCTAAAACCATCGCGACACGCCGCGATACGCTGGATCACAGAACCCTCTCACGTATCGCGCGTATCGCGCAAACACAAAGAACACCAAATACGGTATATTGCCCCAGATTTTCCTACAGGTCAAATCTCATAAAACTATACATGCCAAAACACTAGACAACACTGCAGAGAACCCTAGCCAAGACCCCAACACCCCAGCCACCTTCTTGGCCGTAAATTGCGGCCAAACCTAATAAATCTGCGGCCAAGTTTTGGAATGGGTAGCTCTTGTTCTTGTGGTGTGTTCTAGACCTAGTATGCATGCCCCAGTTTCCTCAATTTTAACCTGAAAGGTCCGGGTCAAAAGCAGATCACAGAATGTCACAAAGTCGCTATAAAAACGCTAATTTAGCACAAAACACAAACCCTATGGTATTTTAGTGTAATCCAGGGTTAAACTCAGTTAAGGTGACCCTAACAACACTAAAATAGGCTAGGTTAACTAACACAATCAACACTTAATCAACATTCCACACAAATCGCCTTAATTAGCACTAAACTAGCTTTAAATGCAAACCGAAGCTAATTAACACACAAGCTAAGCAAGCTAGGGAAATGGTTCAGAAATATACCCTTTGCAACCCTAGGAAGCAGGTGAAGAAGTGTGTGGAGGAGATGAGGGGTGGCCACAGCTGCTGGAGTTCCTGTTGCTGCTGCCAGAAGCTGCCGATGCTGCTGCTGCTGTTGTTGTAGTTGTTGTTGATGCTGATGTTGCTATTGTTTGCTTCAGGTGCTACTGCCTTGCTTCTGCAGCTGGTACTTTCTTCTCTTGTTGCCGCTGAAGCTCCTGCTAATGTTGTTTCCTCTGGAGCTGGTGTTGTTTTTATTGTTGTTGCAGTGGTTGCTGATGTTGTTGTTGCTGCCTCTGCCGCTGATGCTTCAGCTAAAGGGGTGAGTGTGTGTGTGTGTGTTTGAGAGAGAGAATGAGAGTGAGAAGTTGAGAAAAGAGTGCAAGGCAAAAGACCCCTCCCTCTCACCTTCTCCCTCCTCATTAAAGAGGCATAGTTCACACCATGCACCCCATGCTCTCTCCCTTACACAAAGTCAACCATTCAACCACATTAAAAACCCCTTTTCAAATTCATTTTCCATTTTTTTTAAAAGAACAACCATGCACACTATTAAACCCAAAACTCCTAAACAAGCTTAAAGGAAAATGGTTAGCTAACCATGATTGCTAATCATGATTAACCTCCCAATTAGCACCCTAGTTAACATGCACAAGTGTGTGCAAGCCTATGAAAATTATAATAAAATACTCATTAAATAGGATAAAATAATTAAAAACCAAATTGGTAAACTTTTTATTAAAAACTATATATATAAAATATAATTAACCACAAAACACATTCTAAGGTGTTACAATCTTCCCCCCTTAAAAGAAATTCGTCCCCGAATTTAAAAATATACCGATACGTGTACCTTCAAAGGGAAGATTACAACTCTCAAATCTCACTCGCAGCCTCCTAAGTGATTACCTCACTATACGGCTACGCCCAAGAAAAACCCTTCACAGATGGCAAGACTCTCAACCGATGTTTCTCCACCCGCCGGGCCATTTACACACATGGCTACCGGTGAGCAAAACGATCGCGTCCAAGCCAAATGGTCTGGTGCCAAGTCATGTGAGAAAGGTCATGAAGGTAATTGTAAAGCATCATCACAAGGAATACGGGGTGAAAATCTAATAATCTGGGCGGAAGTGTCAAATTAAAGGCAACGAAACTAACTCGCTTATACGATGTCGAAAGGATCTACAAACCTGGGATAAGCTTCCCAAAATCCAACACGTCATTCGTCGGAAAGTCCATAGGAATACATGATCTGTCCCTGCGATCTTGAGTCTATGACCAACACAGTCGGCATAAGACCTCAGTTCGAAATGGACAATTTCCATCCTGACCTAACACAACTGGACCATCTCCGAAGTCTCTAGACATAGCTGGGATCCCAATCCTACTTACGAAGAGTCAGAAAAACAACAGACTGGTGAACGACACGACGAAACGCCTAAGCCTAAAGGTGGCCAATTAGAGTGTCTCCTGATAACAGCTATCGAAGGAGAACCCTAACAATGGCGAGTGACGATCCCAACTGCTGACAACAAACAGAACAAACACACAACTTAACAAAGAACAACCGAGCAAACTGAGTATAACCGGACGTCAAGAATCCGAATGGAGTCACACCCTGACTAAACTTGGGTAGAAACCATAACGAAATTCGTGGAGATCTGCTCCACTCCTACTTCGGAACAGTAAAAGGTTGCAACTCTCCAACCGGCCTCAGATGCTCAACCCAAACACACAACAAGACAGACACCTTGAAACGAAACCTGAAACTTCTCTTTACATCCCTGTCCACCCGTAACTATCTCACAAGTCACGCTAAATGTTGGTGGAACTTGAATGCATATAGAGAGTTGACAGATGTGCCTGCTCTAGGATTTCACGTCTCTATCCGATGATACCAGGTACACAAACGCGTCCCTAAATTAGCACACCCTTGTCACAAATCAAGGTCTCCGAATCATTACCCAGCCACGTATGCTCAAGTATCACTGACGAATGAGCATGGGCGGGCAGTGTCTCGCGAAAACGATTAAAGAAAAGTTGTGGGGTGCGGACATGAGCAAGCTGTCCCCTCCGTAGAGACGAACTTAAGCTGTACTCGACGATCACACAAAACTGTAAATCTGCAGAAGAATATCACAACCATCCAAATCCACTGCAGGAAGATGTACATTAAGCTCTGGTGGTCCGTGAAAATCTGACATGACTCTCGAACAGATAGTGTCTCCAAATCTCCAACACAAAACCACCGCGGCCATCTCCAGATCATGAGTGGAATATCCTTCTCGTACTTCCTCCAAATATAGGGAAGCAAAAAGCGATAACTCTATAGTGTCACCTCAGTACACACTCGAGCCCCACTCAAGAAACATTACAGTTAAACAACAAGGTCGCCCGAACCAAAGGAAAAGAAAGAACTGATGCAGTTGTTAACAGAATCTTCAACTGCCGAAAACTCCGCACACAAGCCTCAGTCCACAGAAAAGAAACCTCCCTTCCGGTCCATTCAGTCGACGGTGCAGCACTACTCTAGCAATCCTGCATGAAACGGCGGTAAAAACCTGCTAAGCCCAACAATCCGCGGATCTCCGTTCTGCACACAAGCCTGTGCCTAAGCTGTACGGCCATGATCTCCCTCGGGACCATACAAAATCGTCTCCCGTGGCTACAAGACCTAGGGGTTCACACAAAACAAGCCTGAATAAACACTCCGAGAATTTAGCAAACTGCTGGTGCTCTCCCAATATCTGCATAAAAAATCCTCAAGTGCTACTCTTGTTCCTCAAGACACATTGAATAGACCAGAATGTCGTAAGTAACACAATAGTAACTGGTCGAGGAACGGCCTGAAGAAATCTGGTTCATCACATTAACGAATGCGGCTAGGGCCCTAGTGAATCCAACGACTCACAAAAACACACAAAGCCCGTAGCACGCATAAGGCAGTCTTCGGAATGCCATCACTCCGAACCGCAAAAATGATGACCCGATCCCAAACAAACTTAGAAAATGTCTCGAACTGTGGAGCTGATCGAAGAAATCGTCACGGCGAGGTGAAGAATACCTATCCGCACCGTAAGCCGGTTCAATTAACGATCCGTCGATACGCAACCCTAAACTGCCGTCCTTCCCCTTGACGAACAGAAATAGGAGCCTCCTAATGCGAAGCACTCAGACGCACAAAACTCCCCAAACCGCAACTCTGCAGCTGATCCTAAAGCTCCCCAAGCTTCGCCGGCTCATCCGGAACAACGTCGGAAAAACTCTCACACGAAAAGAACCCGGTCCAACAATCCCACTGTGGCCCCGGTATCACAAATGAACGCCAAGAATCCACGACATCTCCTCAGTAGCCGACTAGCGAAAAAGGCTGAATTCAAGATGTGAGAGGCGGCACAACTATCCACCTGCACAACAAGAACTGACCTGCCGAGAAAAACAAACCTGACTGTTTCCTCACGGTAGTCCACAGACGCCTAGCACGTAGTTAACCAGTCTGTGCCCAGGAGAACGTCAAATCCAACATCTCTAAAAGGATCAAAATGACGGACGAATCTCTATCTCCTATCCGATTGACACACAACTGAAACACGTGTCGCGCAACAAAAGAATCGCTGACAGAAGTTTACACCAATTACGACTAATCTACCCAACCACGGTACAAGCTTGAAAAACAAACGAATACATCAAAGAACATACGAAATAAGGATACCTGAAAACTCCGCATTGGACGCCTGCGCGTCCCGATGAGTAGAAGCAAACTCCTGCGTCTGCCCTCTACCCGCAGCTGGCTGAACTCCTCTGGCAGACTGATCCCTCTGAGTGAACCTTCCACGTCCACGGCCTCTCTGAATACGATCCTGACGCCGTGCTAAGGAACAATCCCTGACGAAGTGCTGAAGGCTTCCGCATCGAAAACATCCACGCGCTAACTGCTGACCATCCTGGGGATGAGAGCTGAACGGCTGTCCTCGTCCTAAACCTCTGCTGCTCCCACGACGGCCACGAAATCTGTCTCGATGACCAAACCTCTGTCTCTGGGCTGGTACACTGGTACGAGTCCTCCACTGCCCTGGAACTCTCTGAGCCTCTGGAATATGCGCCTCGTCAACTAGAGCTGCAACCACTGGTGCTATGTAGGTGACGAACTGCTGCAAGCTGATCGTAAGTGACAACTGAGTAACAGGGGTGACAACCTTCTGTCGTAGCTCCCGAACGACATCAACCAATGAACTCATCGTCTGGCGGAAGTCCTGCATCTCTGCCAAAAGTCTATCAATAGTATATGTCGTAGGCTGATCCGTCTGCACCTGTGCAACTGAAGTGCCATCCTGGTCAGTACTCGTCTCACCCGAGCCAACTCTGACCTCAGCCCTCGCTGCATCACTCTGAGTCCCCATAGTCATCGGCGGCAAGGCTATAAATAGATATAAGATTCGATGAGAATAAGGAATCGAATCTCAAGGAAATGAATCATCAAGGAAGGAATTTCAAGCAAATTGTACTTAGGTTACTTAATGTAAAGTACCGCACCGTGGGTATGCTGCAGACATACACACACTACGTTACTCTGCTTAAGCTACCTACTCCATCATACTAAGGTCATCCTACACTCCGAAAGGTAAAACCTAGCGCTCTGATACCAACTTTGTCATGACCCAAAATTGGCCCGCGACGGCCCTACTACTACGCAACGCCTAAAGACGTAACGCGGTAAAAGAAAGCCAAAACCCCGAAATCTAAACCAAGAAAATACGGAAAAGATAATATAAGTTTTTGAAACATTTGAAATCGCAACCCAAATTCTTTAAAAGTCCTACTTTCTTTCATTAAAAATTTGGCAACACCCCCTTTTTGTAAAAACTAGCCAAGATGAATACAACACAAAAATATGACGCCGTAGCGAAGAAATAAAGACAATAGAGAGAAAGCTGTATATAAAAGACAACAAATCCACAATAATATACAATATCGTCCTCACCAAGTCTCTAAGTCAACAACATAATAGTAGATGGAGAGTACAAGATACAACGAATGTACAATACAAAATACAGATAACCACCAAAACCCACCTAAGCAAAATAGTACTGTGAGCTGATGCGGTATCTATAGCAAAAGAGGATAGCTGAATAGCTGAATAGCCCGCCTCGATTACTCTGGGGAACTACCTTAAACACCTGTGGCACAACGGAGTGAGTTGCCAACTCGTGAATAGTAGATAACATATGCAGGTAATCGCAGGAATGTACGTACAACATGAATCTAAGATATGCGATTACAGTAATAACATGTCATGTGAATGCAGAATAATGGAAAGTAGACTAGCAGGTACAATCACTATGTGAAGCAATAGTAACATGACAATAGTATGCAATAACCATGCAATAGGGGTATGAGAATGTAGATATGCAACTATCATAAGGGTACACTAATAGGTACTACCAATATATGAAATTGTGCATAAAGTAGATAAGTGTGAGGTAGGGGGTGGAATATGTCATTTCCATGGAAACCTGACATCGTGGCAGGATCACAATCCATCAAGACACTCAAATCCAAAATTCCTCAAATCAGCCCCCAAGTTGGGCTCTCATATCATATAAGTCTCACATCTCCTCAATGTACAATATCGAATAGCTCTCCTATATCTCGAATGTTCAAATCAACAATCTCTTTCATATCCAATATCCAATCTCAATGAATCACCTATATCCCAAGTCGAATCTCAAGTAAATTTCTAACATCCTAAATATATATATATGATGGGGGCAATACACATATATTAGCGTCCCATTCCCCTAATATTGGTGTAAGTGTTGGAGATAGTGCCCTCAGAGTCAATTATTAGGTCACAGGTACGTGATTGCAATGATTGATGGAGGACCTATCCCGGTAGGACAGTCTTACTCGAGATGATAGTATGCTATCTGGTTTACCTTTATCATCGTGTACTGCTTTAAGTGACCTGACAAGTCGCTATTACACGTTGATAGAGCCCCTAGGATTCTTGCTTGACCACCAGCAGTATGAGGGCGATCATATAAGTGGGAGCTGGGGTCTATAAGCATATCCTTAAATGGTCCCTAGTCGTGTGAGTTTCGAGACAGGGCATCGATACTCCAGTGTAGACTAGTGTGTGCATTCGAGACCCCGACGAGGGGCGGTGGCCGGTCTCACAAGCCACTGGTGTCAGTTCGTTCACCTAAGATGTATACAGGTGCTTATTGGGTTATGAGTACACCGGACAGGACTCGCCGGGAACATGCTAGTTGGTCATATACCAGACGTCAGATGGCAGTTCCCTGGTGACATGTGTACAGGTTAGTTCATCGACCTGGAGATCGTCATTTGTCTCGTGTGAGTTCCCACTGTACTTTGATTACTACCCTACCACGGCTTAAAGGAGTCGTGCAAACAGGTTTTAGTTGGGTACAGTCCCGAGCCACATGGAGGCAGAGAGCGCATCTTCAGGGGTTCGTCTCTCCCGGTATTGGGGGTGAGGTCGTGCTGTGTCTAGGAGAGCCATTACACGAAGCCCTCGGCCGAGGCAAGGAGATTTACTGGTAGGTATTCCAGTAGTATCTCAGGGTGTTCTGGGCTACACTCCGACACGACTTGTACCGCTTTTGGGGGTCTGACTTTTACCAACCCCCTAGGCCCGCCATGCGATACTCATAGACGAACGGACCGGACTGTACGGATATTGTCACTGACAGGCTCAGTAGGGTTGTCTGGCTGAGTTCGCTCACAGACGTCCCTTTTAGTCAATACCTGGTATCCCGTTACGTGTTGGCTTATACCTCTGACGTGCTAGTGGTTAAATCCACAACCAAGGTGTTGACGAGTCTTTAGAGTCCCCCACATTCAGTTACTCAGCTTTCGGGCGAAAAGTTGTAGAGGCCGTATGGAGATATGGCAAGGTCCGATCAGATACGTGCGGTATTGCACGGATCAGGATCGGACAGTTTGTACTACAGGCCGTATGGATATATGGCAGGGTTCGATCAGATACGTGCGGTATTGCACGGATCAGGATCGAACGGATATTACTAGCCGGCTTTGGTTTAAGCCGGATCCTAGTATAGTACAGTGTAGATTTTGTCTCATTGCATTTGTTTTTCGGTCGGAATACAAATGCAGGTGTGTATGCACAGTATCGGGGTTTTCCTGTAATTTATTTCGGGACCAGTTTTCTGGAGTTGCCAGTTTGCTTTCCGTTTCGGCTAATTTCCTTTGTATCGTTCATTGGCCGAAGATTGGTGGAGGAGGGCTTATTTGCATTATTGCAAATAGGCATTTGTGGAGGGGGTCTTTTGCATATTGCCATGTCATGATCACTTGACTTTTTGACTTCATCATGGTTGCTCCATACCTTGATCATTTGACTTGACTTCTTGTCATGATGGCATGACTTTTGTGGACATGATTGTTGATGTTGAGAGATGTTTGTTAGTTGAGTGTGGGTTTGATTTTGTGATGATTCTTTTTGCATGATAGCCTTCTCTCTCTCTCCATTGTATTATTGGATGGCGCTCTCATTTTCTATGACACTAGAGTCTCATTCTCTCCTCTCTTTTGAGCATGGCCGGCCACTCCCATAGTGGGCTGTCCAAAATTCTTGGTGTGGGATTTTGCTTCATTTCATGTTGCAAAAATCCCACAAGATCAATCCAAAAAGCTCCAAGTTCAATCACTCCACCAAAAGGCAATTCCTACAACCCCAAATGAGACTTCTTCTCTAGATATTCTACAGCATATCTTGGGCACGTCGACTAGACAGCTTCGTGCTCTAGTTGCCTCGGCATTGAGGTGGGAGCCCGTAAAAGAAGTACGCGATGTGGTGCACTTCCGGCGACGAGGTGGAGACCGGAGCTTCCGCAGGAGATCGGGACGACGACGAGAAGACCGGAGGACTTGGATCAGTCGGTATATCTCTCTTCCCCATATTGTAGTTAGCTAGGACTAATTAATGGTTCGATCCGGGTATTAGTGCGCGGCGGTTTGCCAGTTCAAGTAAAAATTAAAGTTTATCACCGCTTCCGCATCTGGCCGTCGGATTGACGACCGGGGCGCCGCCGTGCACTTACAGTGGTATCAGAGCCTCGCCATTAACTTAGTCTAGCTTGGTTTAATGTGTTTTTCGGTTCCGATCGATCAAATGTTCCAAAACCCGTATTTCCTTCACGACAGTTTTCTGTTGAAATTTTTTGGTCTCCAAAAATTTTTCAGGTTGTATAAAATTGATGTACTGGAGATTTCAAGGCTACTGTAGAAATTCGACAGGGTGAGTCCATTGTGGAAGCGTGGAACCGCGCCCAAACCCTCGTTTGGGCCGCGGTTCCGCCGCACACTGTTGGGATCCCTGCACCAAATTTCTACAGTATCTTTCTGGGGTAAAAATTGGGGTTTTGGAATATTAATATTAGGCCCAGATTTTCCTGATCTGCTACAGTAATGCTTGGGGGCCCACTTGTTAAAATTTGATTGATCGGATATTTTAAACACATTATTTCACAGTATTTACATTATATTTGCGACCGTGAATGTCACTTGATCGGTAAATCCGGTCTAACTGCTATAGCCCGGTTAGACGGATTTGCGAACGTGACTTTCACATTGATGTTCTGTTTTTGCTGTGATGTTGCGGATCGGTCGTGGGGGATAGCCTGGATGCAATGCTAGTACAGTTTTGTTGTATTATGTACATTTGATATTACGGGGCGAGCGTCCGACATGTGGACTGCCGTCACTGCCTGATTGTATTATTATTTTGGGGCACGGCCAGGTTGCGGTCGATGTACCCGTTGTATGTATATTTTACTTTCTGTACTAGGATTACCCCGCGGTAGGGTGCACGGATAGCCGGGTTCTAGAGGGCAACAAGCCCGCATCTCATGGCATTGAGACGGAGGGGGCTTTACTCTAGGATTGGCGGGCTGTTCGCCGCACTCGTAGAGGGTACAGGTTGACCCAGTAGGGGTGCCTAAGTTACCGGATTCCGTGAAGTGCTGGGTGGTTCATTCACGTTGCTGAAGGGGGCTGCCTCGCTTCAGGTTTTGGCGGGTAACTTGCCGCGCCCGTAGGGGTCTAGGATTTCATTGCACAGGCTATCCACACGACCAGGGGAACGTCGGGTTTCAGTAGTGGCTCTGTGAAACCCGGGGATCCCAGATATCTGTATTGTTTCTGTGATGCTGTACATTTCTGTGATGTTGCATTTTTATCACGCCTTGAGCGAATATAATATATTGGTATATATATTAGTAGATGTTATATATGTTTTGCATTCGCGCTAGTCCAGTCCCCGCTCTGTCGTTAGTTAGCTAACCTAACGGGTAATGACGGGACCCAGTGGCGAATGCGGATGGCATATACGTACATCAGTATATTTTCGTTCTTTTTGGTGTGATCAATTGATGGGACTGCATTGATTCGGATCAATGCAAGTTAAAAAACAAACCTAATCTGATGTTGTTGGAACACTTTTCAAAAAGCTGTTATTGCAAGGACGTTCACTTTTGTTTTGCATCGTGGTATTCAGATGGAATATCCTGCTCCTCAGTCGACGAGGCAAGGGCCGAGATCCCTTCACCGGGAGTGACCCCTTGGACAAAAAGTTTGCGTCAGGGCATTAACTTCACTATAGCCGATTGCTTTTGCTTTGCACCGTGGTATTCAGTTGGAATATCCTGCACCTCATTCTACGGGGAAAGAGCCGAGATCCCTTCACCGGGAGTGACCTCTTTAGCAACGGTTTTCGTCACTATATTTTTAAAAGCTATCCGTTCCTTCGACGATATCAAGTTCATTACGTTAAAGGTTTTCTCCAGAAACCATTCGTAGCCCTCCATCATTTCAGTTAAATATTCGGTAGTATTCAAGCTATGTATTTTGACCTCACGCCAAGGCATAGTGTTTGGTAGCTGCCGGCTATTTATCTGTTGCATAGATAGATGCGTTGGTTTGGGACAGTCGTACTACTATTTTGGCCTACGTCAAGGGTATCTACGGGTGGGTTCAAATTAACCTGGATAATGATGGGCAGAACTTGACATGTGACTTATGATATTTTGACCTTACGCCAAGGTCATAAGAGCATGGGGCAGAAATCTCATCGGGAGTTTCAAAAGAACTGAAACTTGCCAGATATGCGCATACCTTCTGGAGTATGATATCGTGAGAGGATTCCGTCACGTTATCATGCGATGATAGTTGGATCCCGATTCCCACTGATGAGTTAGTTTACTCCTCGGGTGATCCCGACTAATTCTTCTTTCAGGTTTGGAGGAGAATTTGAGGTACAGTGGGAGGTTTCCAGATTAGATAAATTGGTAACCATTCTGATCTAGGTTAGAGTGCACGCTGAGTGTTTCTTTTCTCTCTCTCTTTGGCAGCGACCATTGACCCGGCCCTAAGACAATGACTCAATGACCAAGTTGACCGAACCTTCTAAAACACTGGCTTATGGATTGTCAGAGTTGCAAACCTCAATGCCACTCCTACTTTTACCCTTTTCTCTAGGACACCCCGTTTTACTACGAACGTCCACTTCCATTGGACAAAACCATCATATGGTTAGATACGAACTCAAAGGAATTCGAGGATGGTTTCCGGTTTTGGAGAAAACGGATAGGATTATTCAGTTGTCTTTTCCTTTTACCCTCTCTCAAGTTGTGAGTACTCCTTGGTTTAGGAGATAGTACACCTATTACGCAAATTGGATAGTCTTCTTCCAAACCTTAGGCTGGTGCCGACCGGTAGGAAATGAAGAAAACCAATTGGCCTAACGATGGTGTACAGTAGGTATTGAGTTAAGACAAAACAAGGGATTAGTAAGAGGGCAAAGTAAATTGCGACTGCTATTCACGACCAAACCAAGTATTCCTTCGCCAATCCTAAATCACCTTTGTATTTCTCCAGGACACTCCGTATCACTACGAAGATCCATAGTTTATTGGATACTCCATCGTATGGTTATATACGAACTTGAAAGGAACTTGTTCCAGTTCGGGGATGGATTCTGGTTCAGGAGAAATAGGAATAAGATTTATTCAGGTGTCTTTTATCTTCACCTTCTCTCGCATTTCGAGTGTTCCTAGGATTAGGACAGTACACCCATTATGCTTATTGGATAGTCTTCTTCCAAACCATAGGCTGGTGCCGAACGGTAGGGAAGGAAGAAAACCATTTGGCCTAAAGGGGTGTGCAGAAGGTAATGACTTAAGACATATGAAGGGTTTTGGAGAGGTGGCAAGGAATTACACGGTTACAGTTGTGAATCTGGATAATGGAAGAGGCATTACTAGGTATACCAGAA
This sequence comes from Agapanthus africanus, assembly GCA_030015575.1. Taxonomy (NCBI): domain Eukaryota; kingdom Viridiplantae; phylum Streptophyta; class Magnoliopsida; order Asparagales; family Amaryllidaceae; genus Agapanthus; species Agapanthus africanus. The sequence continues at coordinate 241,632,287 of JASDDO010000031.1, forward strand.
TACCCCTACGAAACATTTCAATGTTTCAGTTTCACTGTGTACTGTTAAAGGAAAACTGATTTCCCAGTTAGACACTTGCTCCAGGGTATGTATTTACCAGGTTTGATTCTCACATCTGTATGGTTTTACAGATGATGAGTGGGAGTAAGTTATTGGGAATTGGGTGATCATCCTCATTATATCGGGATACGTTGTAATCAGTGATATTTGAGGAAATCACCTAGGCTGTTTGCCGGTCGGCAAATATTTGGTTTTGAATATCCGCAGTTATGCACCAATTTCAAATTGATATATCTGTACGTCTATTTTCATAGAGTGAGATATACCTTTTTGAAATTATGTCTGTGACATTTACCTATATCAGTGGATGGTTAGGTAAGGAGCATTAAACAGCGGTGTAATTCTTCTTAACCATAAGTACAGTTTTCAACCTACGACACACAGTGAATGAGTTATCAGACTCAAGGGACTTATACAGAGTATTGTATGTTGTCCATGGGTCCATCAGGACAGAAGGGTTGGTCCTCGTACTATATTCGGTTTACTTATGACTTCTCTAGTTTTTAGACACGTGTTTCGCGGAAACACAGGGTCTGAATTTTGAGAAGTTGTAGGTATTTGAATAGAGTAGAGAACCAGGTGTAGCGAGTATCGGGATTCTTCAAAGAAATCGAAGATGTAGATACTTGTGTATGGTATTCAGTTGATAGTAATGATAAAGAGATCTTGCTTCTCTTTCAGGTTACTCATAATTGGAAGCATTCCTAAGTTGAGTAACGCTGATCGACCTTCTTCCATTTAGTTGACATGCACTGGAGACAGTTGCATGATTTGGATCTGGTTCAATTAAATCAGTGCCTCTGTTTCTATATTGGATATAGAACAGTTCATATCTTAACGGTGTTAAGGTACAGGGAGTTGTCCGGCTTATGATTAAAACCAGACACTGGACAACTCAAGGCACGTTTCTGTAATGGCTGTTTGTGGGTTGACCCAGGCTATGACGAGGGTTGACTTTCTACCATCTAGATGAACAATAGCAATATTGTTCTAGACTCGCCACAGTTTTATTAAAAATGGATTTTTTCAGAAAACAGTAGTGGGAGTATGGTAGAACTGGAAGTGATTCCAGAACCACAAACGATTATTGAAAATTTGATAAGGAACCTAAAGATTAAATCTGGATTGACATTCTATTGGCCACTCCGCAGATTTGGTGGGTAACTTCAGGCACCCGAGAGGTACTACGGTAGCCTCAAGGACGGTGACAGGGAAGTTCTTGTTTACCCACAATTACCATTGCTGTTGTTCCAGGCTGCGAGACCCGGCGGGAGGATGAGTATAACGTCGTTCTGAACTCGCTTTAGAAGTGTACGTCTATATGTCTCTGCCAGAGGGTTGTCGTAGTCAGTGGGAGCAGCGGAAGCATTGGTGGACAGGTGGCTTATGTCTATTTATGGACTAAAGCACATGTAGCGGAGATAGATCATCAATTTCTGATGTTACAGTCATAGGTTTGACTTCATCAGAATAGGGGATGGATCTGTTGAGAAGGTAGTAGGGTGTCATATCCTGGTATTTGGATGACATACACAGAGTAGGAAAGGAAACTCCTATACTACAGTCAGTTATTCTTTGGTCGTCACACAGTGGTTTCTCCACATGGGACTTGGACATTATATCAGACATACTGGTTACTAGATCTATGGTTTTAGATCTAGATTTGGGTGGTTTCCCAATCTGGGTACTTAGACAGCATTCTAAGAGTATTTAGAATGGACGACTCCTGGCACGGTGGTGTACCTGCAGGTGATGGAGTCACCCTCTCTAAAGGTGTCTTACAGACTAAAGTAGAGAGGGATGTGCATGATTGACAGATCACTTGCTTAGGCAATTGAGTCAATCATGAGATGTCAAGTACCACACCAGATGTTGTTCTTGCACTAGATGCAATAAGTTGACATTAATCCAATCCTGGAGAAACAGTCGGAAGCGGTTTTAGAACATAAGTGGATGTTCTAGGGATATGATAACGACAGCCTCATTCGGGAGACAGTTATCATTCCAGGCTTCAAAGGTGACATGGACGACAAGTTGGTTGTCAGAGCTATAGTTTTCCTTCTGATGAGGGGCAGTATTTTGGACAGGTGATCCAAGGCAATACTGAGGGTGGCATGGCGCAGGATACTGATTAAGTTCAGTTGACGATACAGTCTAAGAAGTTTGGATTTGGAGTTCATTTATGAGCTAGGTCCCATCAGACATCCAGACACATTCTAAGACAGGTATTGCTCGTTTCGGGAGATGGGTTTCTTCGCGAACTTGAGATATAGAGAGACATAGAAAGAGACTTCTAGGCGGATCCACTCACTAAGGCTATTCCTCGAACGCAATAGTTTCGCAAGCAAGCTTTGTGAGACTGACTAGTAGAGGAGTTGGGTGTTCGGTATCACACGTGCTGTGAGTAAGCGACATCGCAATAATTAGCCTTGAGTGCAAGTGGGAGATTGTTGGAGATAGTGCCCTCAGAGTCAATTATTAGGTCACAGATACGTGATTGCAATGATTGATGGAGGTCCTATCCCGGTAGGACAGTCTTACTCGAGATGATAGTATGCTATCTGGTTTACCTTTATCATCGTGTACTGCTTTAAGTGACCTGACAAGTCGCTATTACACGTTGATAGAGCCCCTAGGATTCTTGCTTGACCACCAGCAGTATGAGGGCGATCATATAAGTGGGAGCTGGGGTCTATAAGCATATCCTTAAATGGTCCCAAGTCGTGTGAGTTTCGAGACAGGGCATCGATACTCCAGTGTAGACTAGTGTGTACATTCGAGACCCCGACGAGGGGCGGTGGCCGGTCTCACAAGCCAATGGTGTCAGTTCGTTCACCTAAGATGTATACAGGTGCTCATTGGGTTATGAGTACACCGGACAGGACTCGCCGGGAACATGCTAGTTGGTCATATACCAGACGTCAGATGGCAGTTCCCTGGTGACATGTGTACAGGTTAGTTCATCGACCTGGAGATCGTCATTTGTCTCGTGTGAGTTCCCACTGTACTTTGATTACTACCCCACCACGGCTCAAAGGAGTCGTGCAAACAGGTTTTAGTTGGGTACAGTCCCGAGCCACATGGAGGCAGTGAGCGCAACTTCAGGGGTTCGTCTCTCCCGGTATTGGGGGTGAGGTTGTGCTGTGTCTAGGAGAGCCATTACACGAAGCCCTCGGCCGAGGCAAGGAGATTTACTGGTAGGTATTCCAGTAGTATCTCAGGGTGTTCTGGGCTACACTCCGACACGACTTGTACCGCTTTTGGGGGTCTGACTTTTACCAACCCCCTAGGCCCGCCATGCAATACTCATAGACGAACGGACCGGACTGTACGGATATTGTCACTGACAGGCTCAGTAGGGTTGTCTGGCTGAGTTCGCTCACAGACGTCCCTTTTAGTTAATACCTGGTAGCCCGTTACGTGTTGGCTTATACCTCTGACGTGCTAGTGGTTAAATCCACAACCAAGGTGTTGACGAGTCTTTAGAGTCCCCCACATTCAGTTTCTCAGCTTTCGGGCGAAAAGTTGTAGAGGCCGTATGGAGATATGGCAAGGTCCGATCAGATACGTGCGGTATTGCACGGATCAGGATCGGACAGTTTGTACTACAGGCCGTATGGATATATGGCAGGGTTCGATCAGATACGTGCGGTATTGCACGGATCAGGATCGAACGGATATTACTAGCCGGCTTTGGTTTAAGCCGGATCCTAGTATAGTACAGTGTAGATTTTGTCTCATTGCATTTGTGTTTCGGTCGGAATACAAATGCAGGTGTGTATGCACAGTATCGGGGTTTTCCTGTAATTTATTTCGGGACCAGTTTTCTGGAGTTGCCAGTTTGCTTTCCGTTTCGGCTAATTTCCTTTGTATCGTTCATTGGCCGAAGATTGGTGGAGGAGGGCTTATTTGCATTGTTGCAAATAGGCATTTGTGGAGGGGGTCTTTTGCATATTGCCATGTCATGATCACTTGACTTTTTGACTTCATCATGGTTGCTCCATACCTTGACCTTTTGACTTGACTTCTTGTCATGATGGCATGACTTTTGTGGACATGATTGTTGATGTTGAGAGATGGTTGTTAGTTGAGTGTGGGTTTGATTTTGTGATGATTCTTTTTGCATGATAGCCTTCTCTCTCTCTCCATTGTATTATTGGATGGCGCTCTCATTTTCTATGACACTAGACTCACATTCTCTCCTCTCTTTTGAGCATGGCCGGCCACTCCCATAGTGGGCTGTCCAAAATTCTTGGTGTGGGATTTTGCTTCATTTCATGTTGCAAAAATCCCACAAGATCAATCCAAAAAGCTCCAAGTTCAATCCCTCCACCAAAAGGCAATTCCTACAACCCCAAATGAGACTTCTTCTCTAGATATTCTACAGCATATCTTGGGCACGTCGACTTTCCAGCTTCGTGCTCGAGTTGCCTCGGCATTGAGGTGGGACTAATTAATGGTTCGATCCGGGTATTAGTGCGCGGTGGTTTGCCAGTTCAAGTAAAAATTAAAGTTTATCACCGCTTCCGCATATGGCCGTCGGATTGACGGCCGGGGCGCCGCCGTGCACTTACAGTAAGGGTATATATAACAACGGCTAAATCCCGTGTTATATATACAAAGGTATTAAAGAAATATCATGAAAACAATGTGCCAAGCATCGACACAGAAATCCTGATAGGTACGTATCATACGCTGTCCCGAAAGCACGAGTGCCTAGCTCCGACCCTCGCCTTTCGACGTATGCATACGTGCATGACTCCTAACGGTGTCTCCATGACCCCCGCCGAGTCATCAGTACTGTCACCGGTAGTACTAGCCCGCCTCCAGGCTCAATCGGCAAAATCCATCGATCTTCTTGCCGAGGGGAACCATATCGGGCCCCACCATGTACCCTCTACGGCCTCGACGCCTCCTCATAGGGGTATATATAATCAGCACCGATAAAACCCATGGTGGATGCGCAAATATCATATCAAGGAAACCAGGTTTTTCAATGTATGCATAATTTCATGAACTCCCGCGGTTCCCAAATCCAGAAAATATCATGTAAAATCCAAATAATAATGCGCAATCCAGGAATAAATATATACGATATATCTGAAATGCGAGCATATAACGGAGAATATGTAGCTGAAACCAGATGTATGCGAAACCAATAGGGTACAGCTAAGTAACATCAGTAAAGGTAAATATGTAACCGTAACTGAATATGTGGGTAACATACAGGTGTAGCAATGTATAGGTATATACCTATAAGAACTGATGTCGTATACCCCCCTGGGTATAAGTAAAATATGTGCAAGGTATACCTGTAGCTGTATCGCAAGGTGTATCTGTACCTATCACTAAATGTATGATACACTATAGATATACCGATAAGCTAGATGTCATGTGTGATAAGCAATAGTATCTATAATGGTTAGTGTGTGACATGGCAATTATTGACGGTGTGTGTGTAGCATACAATCCATGCTCATGCAACATGAACCGTCAATAATGTGTGCAGTGCCCTACGGCTACTAGTCACAGTACAACTATATCTAAGTAAATTGGGTAAAGGCGCAATTCTAACAATGACGTAGAATATGCGACAAGTATTGAATCCTAGCCCAGACGCATAACGCCATGCGGGCGATTCCCTTGTAGATGTTAAATCTACTCACCTACACTCCACGCTAGGTGAATCCTACCATCTGCTCCCCCCTGTAGCAGTGCACGTAGTCCCCGCCTGCAAACCTGCAATAAGACATGGAAATCACATATAAGCCAAATATCTCACAAAACGCGATATCGAACCCAAACGAGAAACTCGCGTCGCGAACTAAACGCGCGTGTGCACGATACGCTAAAACGTGAGTGTATGCGTCTAAAACCATCGCGACACGCCGTGATACGCTGGCTCACAGAACCCTCTCACGTATCGCGCGTATCGCGCAAACACAACGAACACCAAATACGATATATTGCCCCATATTTTCCTACAGGACAAATCTCACAAAACTATACATGCCAAAACACTAGACAACACTGCAGAAAACCCTAGCCAAGACCCCAACACCCCAGCCCCCTTCTTGGCCGCAAATTGCGGCCAAACCCAATAAATTTGCGGCCAAGTTTTGGAATGGGTGGCTCTTGTTCTTGTGGTGTGTTCTAGACCTAGTGTGCATTCCCCAGTTTCCTCAATTTTAGCCTGAAAGGTCCGGGTCAAAAGCAGATCACAGAATGTCACAAAGTCGCTATAAAAACGCTAATTTAGCACAAAACACAAACCCTATGTTATTTTAGTGTAATCCAGGGTTAAACTCAGTAAGGTGACCCTAGCAACACTAAAATAGGCTAGGTTAACTAACAAAATCAACACTTAATCAACATTCCACACAAATCACCTTAATTAGCACTAAACTAGCTTTAAATGCAAACCGAAGCTAATTAACACACAAGCTAAGCAAACTAGGGAAAGGGTTCAGAAATATACCCTATGCAACCGTAGGAAGCAGGTGAAGAAGTGTGTGGAGGAGATGAGGGGTGGCCACAGCTGCTGGAGTTCCTGTTGCTGCTGCCAGAAGCTGCCGATGCTGCTGCTGCTGTTGTTGTAGTTGTTGTTGATGCTGATGTTGCTATTGTTTGCTTTAGGTGCTACTGCCTTGCTTCTGCAGCTGCTACTTTCTTCTCTTGTTACTGCTGAAGCTCCTGCTAATGTTGTTTCCTCTGGTGCTGGTGTTGTTTCTATTGTTGTTGCAGTGGTTGCTGATGTTGTTGTTGCTGCCTCTGCTGCTGATGCTTCAGCTGAAGGGGTGAGTGTGTGTGTGTTTTTGAGAGAGAGAATGAGAGAGAAGTTGAGAAAAGAGTGCAAGGCAAAAGACCCCTCCCTCTCACCTTCTCCCTCCTCATTAAAGAGGCATGGTTCACACCATGCACCCCATGCTCTCTCCCTTACCCAGTCAACCATTCAACCACATTAAAAACCCTTTTTCAAATTCATTTTCCAATTTTTTTTAAAAGAACAACCATGCACACTATTAAACCCAAAACTCCTAAACAGTTATTAAAACAAGCTTAAAGGAAAATGGTTAGCTAACCATGATTGCTAATCATGATTAACCTCCCAGTTAGCACCCTAGTTAACATGTACAAGTGTGTGCAAGCCTATGAAAATTATAATAAAATACTCATTAAATAGGATAAAATAATTAAAAACCAAATTGTTAAACTTTTTATTAAAAACTATATATATAAAATATAATTAACCACAAAACACATTCTAAGGTGTTACAATATTCCCCCCTTAAAAGAAATTCGTCCCCGAATTTAAAAATATACCGATAAGCGTACCTTCAAAGGGAAGATTACAATTCTCAAATCTCGCTCGCAGCCTCCCAAGTGATTACCTCACTATAAGGCAACGCCCAAGAAAAACCCTTCACAGATTGCAAGACTCTCAACCGATGTTTCTCCACCCGCCGGGCCATTTACACACATGGCTACCGGTGAGCGAAACGATCGCGTCCAAGCCCAATTGTCTGGTGCCAAGTCATGTGAGAAAGGTCATGAAGGTAATTGTAAAGCATCATCACAAGGAATACGGGGTGAAAATCCAATAATCTGGGCGGAAGTGCCAAATTAAAGGCAACGAAACTAACTCGCTTATAGGATCTCGAAAGGACCCACAAACCTGGGATAAGCTTCCCAAAATCCAACACGTCATTCGTCGGAAAGTCCATAGGAATACATGATCTATCCCTGTGATCTTGTGTCTATGACCAACACAGTCGGCATAAGACCTCAGTTCGAAATGGACAATTTCCATCCTGACCTAACACAACTGGACCATCTCCGAAGTCTCTAGACATAGCCGGGGTCCCAATCCTACTTACGCAGAGTCAGAAAAACAACAGACTGGTGAGCGACATGACCTAACCCCTAAGCCTAAAGGTGGCCAATTAGAGTGTCTCCTGATAACAGCTATCGAAGGAGAACCCTAACAATGGAGAGTGACGATCCCTAACTGCTGACAACAAACAGAACAAACACACAACTTAACAAAGAACAAATGAGCAAACTGAGTATAATCGGACGTCAAGAATCCGAATGGAGTCACACCCTGACTAAACTTGGGTAGAAACCATAACGAAATTCGTGGAGATCTGCTCCACTCCTACTTCGGAACAGTAAAAGGTTGCAACTCTCCAGCCGGCCTCAGATGCTCAACCCAAACACACAACAAGACAGACACCTTGAAACGAAACCTGAAACTTTTCTTTACATCCCTGTCCACCCGTAACTATCTCACAAGTCACGCTAAATGTTGGTGGAACTTGAATGCATATAGAGAGTTGACAGATGTGCCTGCTCTAGGATTTCACGTCTCTATCCGATGATACCAGGTACACAAACGCGTCCCTAAATTAGCACACCCTTGTCACAAATCAAGGTCTCCGAATCATTACCCAGCCGCGTATGCTCAAGTATCACTGACGAACGAGCATGGGCGGGCAGTGTCTCGCGAAAACGATTAAAGAAAAGTGGTCGGGCGCGGACATGAGCAAGCTGTCCCCTCCGTAGAGACGAACTTAAGCTGTACTCGACGATCACACAAAACTGTAAATCTGCAGAAGACTATCACAACCATCTAAATCCGCTGCAGGAAGATGTACATTAAGCTCTGGTGGTCCGTGAAAATCTGACATGACTCTCGAACAGATAGTGTCTCCAAATCTCCAACACAAAACCACCGCGGCCATCTCCAGATCATGAGTGGAATATCCTTCTCGTACTTCCTCCAAATATAGGGAAGCAAAACGCGATAACTCTATAGTGTCACCTCAGTACACACTCGAGCCCCACTCAAGAAACAATTCAGTTAAACAACAAGGTCGCCCGAACCAAAGGCAAAGAAAGAACTGATGCAGTTGTTAACAGAATCTTCAACAGCCGAAAACTCCGCACACAAGCCTCAGTCCACAGAAAAGAAACCTCCCTTCCGGTCCATTCAGTCGACGGTGCAGCACTACTCTAGCAATCCTGTATGAAACGGCGGTAAAAACCTGCTAAGCCCAACAATCCGCGGATCTCCGTTTTGCACACAAGCCTGGGCCTAAGCTGTACGGCCACGATCTCCCTCGGGACCATACAAAACCGTCTCCCGTGGCTATAAGACCTAGGGGTTCACACAAAACAAGCCTGAAGAAACACTCCGAGAATTTAGCAAACTGCTGGTGCTCTCCCAGTATCTGCATAACAAATCCTCAAGTGCTACTTCTGTTCCTCAAGACACATTGAATAGACCAGAATGTCATAAATAACACAACAGTAACTGGTTGAGGAACGGCTTGAAGAAATCTGGTTCATCACATTAACGAATGCGGCTAGGGCCCCAGTGAATCCAACGACTCATAAAAACACACAAAGCCCATAGCACGCATAAGGCGGTCTTCGGAATGCCATCACTCCGAACCGCAATAATGATGACCCGATCCCAAACAAACTTAGAAAATGTCTCGCACTGTGGAGCTGATCGAAGAAATCGTCACGGCGAGGTGAAGGATACCTATCCGCACCGTAAGCCGGTTCAATTAACAATCCGTCGATACGCAACCCTAAACTGCCGTCTTTCCCCTTGACGAACAGAAATAGGAGCCTCCTAATGCGAAGCACTCAGACGCACAAAACTCCCCAAACCACAACTCTGCAGCTGATCCTTAAGCTCCCCAAGCTTCGCCGGCTCATCCGGAACAACGTCGGAAAAACTCTCACACGAAAGGAACCCGGTCCAACAATCCCACTGTGGCCCCGGTATCACGAATGAACGCCAAGAATCCACGACATCTCCTCAGTAGCCGACCAGCGAAAAAGGCTGAATTCAAGCTGTGAGAGGCGGCACAACTATCCACCTGCACAACAAGAACTGACTTGCCGAGAAAAACAAACCTAACTGTTTCCTCACGGTAGTCCACAGACGCCTAGCACGTAGTTAACCAGTTCGTGCCCAGGAGAACGTCAAATCCAACATCTCTAGAAGGATCAAAACGACGGACGAATCTCTATCTCCTATCCGATTGGCACACAACTGAAACACGTGTCGCGCAACAAAAGAATCGCTGACAGAAGTTAACACCAACTACGACTAATCTACCCAACCACGGTACAAGCATGAAAAACGAACGAATACATCAAAGAACATACGAAATAAGGATACCTGAAAACTCCGCATTGGACGCCTGCGCGTCCCGATGAGTAGAAGCAAACTCCTGCGTCTGCCCTATACCCGCAGCTGGCTGAACTCCCCTGGTAGACTAATCCCTCTGAGCGAACCTTCCACGTCCACGGCCTCTCTGAATACGATCCTGACGCCGTGCTAAGGAACAATCCCTGACGAAGTGCTGAAGGCTTCCGCATCGAAAACATCCACGCGCTAACTGCTGACCATCCTGGGGATGAGAGCTGAACGGCTGTCCTCGTCCTAAACCTCTGCTGCTCCCACGACAGCCATGAAATCGTTCTCGAAGACCAAACCTCTGTCTCTGGGCTGGTACACTGGTACGAGTCCTCCACTGCCCTGGAACTCTCTGAGCCTCTGGAATATGCGCCTCGTCAACTGGAGCTGCAACCACTGGAACTATGTAGGTGACGGACTGCTGCATGCTGATCGTAAGTGACAACTGAGTAACAGGGGTGACAACCTCCTGTCGTAGCTCCCGAACGACATCAACCAATGAACACATAGTCTGGCAGAAGTCCTGCATCTCTGCCAAAAGTCTATCAATAGTATATGTCGAAGGATGATCCGTCTGCACCTGTGCAACTGAAGCGCCATCCTGGTCAGTACTCGTCTCACCCGAGCCAACTCTGACCTCGGCCCTCGCTGCATCACTCTGAGTCCCCATAGTCATCGGCGGCAAGGCTATAAATAGATATAAGATTCGATGAGAATAAGGAATCGAATCTCAAGGAAATGAATTATCTAGGAAGGAATTTCAAGCAAATTGTACTTAGGTTACTTAATGCAAAATATCGCACCATGGGTATGCTGCAGACATACACACACTACGTTACTCTGCTTAAGCTACCTACTCCATCATACTAAGGTCATCCTACACTCCGAAAGGTAAAACCTAGCGCTCTGATACCAACTTTGTCATGACCCAAAATTGGCCCGCGACGGCCCTAATACTACGCAACGCCTAAAGACATAACGCAGTAAAAGAAAGCCAAAACCCAGAAATCTAAACCAAGAAAATACGGAAAAAATAATATAAGTTTTTGAAACATTTGAAATCGCAACCCAAATTCTTTAAAAGTCCTACTTTCTTTCTTTAAAAATTTAGCAACACTCCTTTTTTGTAAAAACTAGCCAAGATGAATACAACACAAAAATATGACGACGTAGCGAAGAAATAAAGACAATAGAGAGAAAGCTGTATATAAAAGACAACAAATCCACAATAATATACAATATCGTCCTCACCAGGTCTCTAGTCAACAACATAATAGTAGATGGAGAGTACAAGATACAACGAATGTACAATACAAAATACAGATAACCGCCAAAACCCACCTAAGCAAAATAGTATTGTGAGCTGATGCGGTATCTGTAGCAAAAGAGGATAGTTGAATAGCTGAATAGCCCGCCTCGACTACTTTGGGGAATAACCTGAAACACCTGTGGCACAACGGAGTGATTTTCCAACTCGTGAATAGTAGATAACATATGCAGGTAATCGCAGGAATGTACGTACAACATGAATCTATGATACGCGATTACAGTAATAACATGTCATGTGAATGCAGAATAATGGAAAGTACACTAGCAGGTACAATCACTATGTGAAGCAATAGTAACATGACAATAGTATGCAATAACCATGCAATATGGGTATGAGAATGTAGATATGCAACTATCATAAGGGTACACTAATAGGTACTACCAATATATGAAATTGTGCATAAAGTAGATAAGTGTGAGGTAGGGGTGGAATATGTCATTTCCACGGAAACCTGACATCGTGGCAGGATCACAATCCATCAAGACACTCAAATCCACAATTTCTCAAATCAGCCCCCAAGTTGGGCTCTCATATCATATAAGTCTCACATCTCCTCAATGTACAATATCGAATAGCTCTCATATATCTCGAATGTACAAATCAACAATCTCTTTCATATCCAATATCCAATCTCAATGAATCACCTATATCCCAAGTCGAATATCAAGTAAATTTCTAACATCCTAAATATATATATATGATGGGGGCAATACACATATAATAGCGTCCCATTCCACTAATATTGGTGTAAGCGTATATATAACAACGGCTAAATCCCCTGTTATATATACAAAGGTATTAAAGAAATATCATGAAAATAATGTGCCAAGCATCGACACAGAAATCCTGATAGGTAC